>JAKZAO010000006.1:1538843-2892176 GCA_023053555.1 Branchinecta lindahli | reverse complement strand
ACTACGACGATGAAACTTGGCAGACATTTCAGTGACTCGAACAGACTGACTTAAGAATAGTCGTTTCCCCGATCCGAACATCGTGGGGGGAGTCAAAGGCATGGGGAATCCGGAATCTAGTGGCATGCATAACTTTCGAACGGGTGATTGGATTTAAAGGAACAGTGAACTTGACTAGGCAACTTTCGGCCATCAAACCGGCCTGGGGGGCTTAGATAAATGTACAGGGACTTATTGTCGACAGGACCCCCCATCTTTGTTATCTCGAAACCCCTCCTTATTGTTCCCAGAGCTAGCTGGCAGGGCCTTGCCCCTTATGTACTGTAGTTACGCACTCGTGCGCTTTAAAAGTTCGCGATTGTCTGTGTTATCAGCATACAGGGTTGCCACTTTACTAAAATAAATTCACTATGCAAAAGGAAAAAAGTAATACCAAACAACAAAAGTACTCAGAACGTGTTGCTGGTTCATAGTCACCTTGGAAATAAAACCTGACAACTACTTTTTTCTTAAAATCTGCTGCCAAAGTAAAAAGAAAGTTCTATTGTGAGCACAATTGTACTACCGGTGGCAACCCTGTTGACATACATTGTATTACTTTGTTTCAAAAGGCCATTGAGGCAAAGATCGTGGGTTCGAGTCCTACTCCCGGCACACAAACCTTTTGCTTTTTTTTTTTTTTTCCTACTAACTCAAGAGTCGAACTCTCGGAAACTGCAATGGTTGTAACAAGAATTTTTCTAACTCTCAATATCGACTCAGGGTACATTCTTGATATGTCAGCTAGCTCCCTGAGCCAAGTTTGAGTCAAGTTTACTGTTCCTTTAAAGAGAATTGGCAGGTGGAAAGAAATTTCTTCTCTGATGTTCCACTGTCAAGTCCGGATTGGATCCGATAATTGTGAAGGGGTTGGAGGCGGGCACCGGAAAACTCGTTAAACACTTCTGATCGAGGGATTGAATAGGCTACCCTCCGATTCCAGTCGAACTTGACGGACGGGAAGAAGAGATGTCAGAGGTGCGATCTTTTATGTTTCCAAGTCGTATTCGGCCACAGTAGGGGAGTCCCGGAAAAATTATGTGGCTCACATAGGGGTCAAACAAGTGCAGCGATTCAAATGAGATTGGTGTAGAGTAAGCATATGCCCTATGACATATTTTACCGTCCGAACCGGATCCGGCCACGGTGTGGGGGGGGGGGGGCGGAACCTACGGAAAAACGCGCAGATTCTAGTGAAACTTGATAGGTGGTGAGAGAAGATGCTTCAGATAATCAATTCACGTGTCCGAGCCAGATTCGGCCGCGGTAGGGCAGTTGGAGGGAGGTAACGGAAAACGTGTGGCACGTCTAGGGATCAAACAAGTGGATTTATTGGGCTGAAACTTGGAAGTTACAACAGTCATTTTCCCCAGATGGTCCGAGGCGATGCCAGAAATGCTCAGACTTGAGTGAAACTACATATTCTATTTCTAGGTCCGAACCGCATTTTTGGATGGCGGGTGTAGTTTGTGACGTTCTCTTCTACTTTCTTGTACCGCTTACTCGTAACAAGTGCCATATGAGCTCGTAGCTCTTGTTTCCTCTGGGTGACGCCAAGACACCTTTTCACACAAATGACACTTTAGGTCGTAGAAAGCCCTTTTCATTTACTTTACTAATGTTACGGATTACCACCCCCAAAAAAACATGTACTTTACTTTGATTAGTACAATTTGAAGTCTTATATAAGCTCATTTCCTATTAAATTATGTTACAAACTGTAATCTAACAATTAAGAAATGTTTTTACACATCCAGAATAGTCACCAATTATTCGCACATTGCGCAGCGGAATGCGCAAAAAATTCCAAGTGTCATCAAGAATAAATAAGGGTTAAGGGTCCCTTATTTATTCTTGGTGTCATAAGGCACATTTTTGTCAGGAATGTTGACACTTTAGTCAGTCAAGCTCTTGGCAACCCTGGTCAAAGATGCAGCTTCTGATTGTGATGTTACGATTACTTTTATTGATAACTACTATCAGCTTAGCTTGCCTGTCTTCATTTTTATGGCACTTGCAGCCTCTGGCTCAAGTGCAATATACCGATCGCCTTCTGTCGGTCGGTCCGAGATTTTTTGTCACACTTTTTTGAGTTAAGAGTACTTCCGGATGTGCTAGGACGATGAAACTTGGCAGGCGTATCAGGGACCCGACCAATGAACCTGGAAATAATCAGTTTCCCTAACCGACCATCTGGGGGGTGGGGGAGTGGAGGGCGGGGCTTAAATTTTGCTTAAAATACTTTTAAGCAAACTACAAATTTTCATGACCCCATTATCATTTTTGCCTCAAGGGTTTTTACGAAGAGGCAAAATTTGGACAATACACCTTCCCAAAAGTTATATTGGGTTCCCAAAATTTATACTGAATTCCCAAAAGTTATATTGGGTTCCCATATTTATATCGAATTCCCAAAAGTGTTTTATATTGAATTGACTGAATTCCCAAGACTTATGTTGAATTGACAGAGCTTTCATCGAAGTTCCCAGAAATTCTATTTAAATTGTGCAGAAGACTATGTAAAGTAATAGCATTCTATGTATTTGCATGTCAGTGTATGTTTATTGACATTTTCCTACGCTATTTTTCGCAACGAAGAAGTTTTGGAAAAACAAATTGAATTGAATTATATTGAATTCGCAGACGTTTCATTGAATTTTCAAATTTCCCGCTTTCATAACACGACAGATATTGAATTTTACAAAACTTTCATTGAAAAATCACAGTTTGTACACGCCAAGCGAAAAAATTCCGAATTCAATAGAACGTTTGGGAAGTTCAATATCTCGTTTGCGAAACACCGGGTAAAACAGGACAATGCAACGATACAAAACATCAGATGTGTGTGTGTATTGAAACTATCGCACCTAGTCTGATAGAAAACAGCAAGAAACTTCGTGTCTGGTTTGTTTGAGTGGTTCGGCTAGCATTTGATTAGCCTATAGCTGTGGTGCACAGCTGGTGCAGTCCAGGTCAGGTTAAGAACTGGCATTTCTAGGTCGGTCTTGTGGATTCTTTTGATAATTATTCAGTATAGTAGCCTAGCTGCTCAACCTCAAGTTAAGGCCTTTCTAGGTTGATTTTGACTTTTATTTTTGCCAATTTTCACTTTTATTTTAGCCAAGCTAGTTTTTATTTTCACTTTCACACTGTAATGGCACGGGGCGATTTTTTCCGATAGCGGCGACGAATCCGCCTAGTTTAATGTGAATCCGCGTTTTGTGGGCACCGACCTTAGAAATAAGGGTTCCAGCGAAGGAATAGAACGATCCAGACAAAAGAAAATCTCGCATCGTCGTCCAATTAAAAACTGTACAATGTATTCGCCATGGGAATCACAGAGAAATCAACTTTTGAACGAGCCGCGCAGGAGTACGCTTCGCTTTAAACCTAACAAGATTAAGATTAGCTAGCAAACAAGAAGTCCCTAATATTGCTGCGCACCTCCCACAGATGCGGCAGCGAATTGGGGGTCAGCTAGGGGGCTCTGAGGTTTGAACTGCTCTGCCGTGAATTTTGATATTAAAATCTGTGCTCCCTCGATAAGGGCCAGCAAGACTCCTCCGATGACAGCGTTGCCAGCCATTGCAGGAATGCCATCTAAAAGGAAATAACAAAATTAGTATTCTGCTAGCTGTTATTGATTACTATGACAACAAATCGTCCAGGTGTTAATGTTTAGTTTATTTAGTATCTATAGCGCGACAAGACGATTGTCGCCTCACCAGGCGTCCACGAGTATGGGATGTGGCACCCCCAGATGCATCATTTAGCGGAAACCTTGGAGGGGGGTGGGCAACGACGTCGTTCCGGGGCCCTCGCATTCTTTAACGTAAATAACTATTTCTTCAGCCCAAGCTAACTGCGAATCATACTGACAGTGCTAAAATAAATAAAGAATTCTACTAGAATCGTAGTTGTTTTCCGCATATTTCCAGCTTGAGCCTGAACAGGACCTTCGCCAAGAACGGCCGAGGTCAGCTGGCGTATCCCATTAGCTCTGTCAATTTAACGTAAATCCATAAGTGAGACCGAAAACTTAAATGATCAGCAACATATGAACGAAAAGTAAACAATATATTCACGGAGACTGATATGGAAAGATATTCTGTATAAAGAGAATATACACTATCGGTTTTGCGCCTGGTCAACTAGGTTTTACAGTGATATTTGACAGTGCAAAACGGATACTTCATCTCGATTTTATCAGAGCTATAAATATTCCTTCAGCCCAAGCTGACTGCGAATCATATTTGACAGTGCAAAACTAAAAAAGAATAGCCGGCGTATCCGTTCTGCACTGTCAAATTAGAGCTGTATTTCGGCCCTTCTTGGCAAGGGTCCTCTTCAGGCTAAAGCCGCTCAAGTTTATTTTCCAGCTTGAGCCTGAAGAGGAACCTTGCCAAGAAGGGCCAAAATATAGCTATAATAAAAGTCAACTGACGTACCCGTTTTTGCACTGTCAAATATGATTTGCAGTCAGCCTGGGCTGAAGGAATATTTATGTTTTACAGTGGTTTTCCCTCGGTGTGCCTGGGCCCCCTTGGAAAGCCAGGGGGCAGCTCCTTTCCCCCCTAAATGATGTCCCTACACATCCCATTCGTATCTTCCTTGCGGCACCTCTTGTGCGGCTGCGGGACGACGGGGGCTGGCTGAACGTCAGCAGCATGTAAACATATCAGAGCTGTTGGCGATAGAATAGAATTCTCTCTTTTTGTCGTGATATTGCAAATTCTCAAATAATAGTCATGAATTCTATCGCTGTTTCCCATATACCAGGAGTTCTTAAGCGGCCTACGGAGTCGAGGTCTTTGTTTATTGTTGCAAATGAATACTTGAGTTGGGCACCAGGTCTCAGTCGCCATGAGCAAAGGCGCTGCACTAAGAGAACTTGTGCAAGCCAAACCTGGACGACAGGTTTTATTTTAATCCGCTGGTAATCTTTTACCAAGAGCAAATAAGCCAACAGAAACCTTCATCTTTGGTCCCATGCAGCGACCATGGATACCCCGACACAGCTGGGCTGAGCTAGAGGTACTTGCTGAGCTTTGAGTTGATGCCCGTCTACTTCCTCTTCGCCGCTACGCATATCAGATGAAAAAGCGCAGGAAGCGTGCTGACCCGCCCTGCAGCGCGTCACATGTGATGCTACAATGATAGACAACCATTCGGCTTTTACTTCGAAAATTTCTTATCAAGGGCTTTACTACGATATAGCTTTTTGTAGAGGTAACGGATTGTGATGTTCCGCGTAGCTTCTACCCTCCGCTCGTTTGCATCGGGCAGGGTGTAAGGATCTATTCGACTCCGCATGGTCGTATTACAGTGATCGGAAGACGGAGGTTCTGGTGCTTATTTGTTCTTGTACCATGCTGCAGAGCAAGGTATGCGATGGCCGGTTGGAAAACATCGGCTGGGATACAAAATTTCGAAAAGTGAATGTTAAGGGAGCTGAAAACTATTCCTCATTTAACATTCCACTAAAAATAGCGAATGTTCTAGTTATGGATTGAATAAGAAACAACTGACTGACAGAATCAGTTAGCAAAGGCCTGCCTTTTCGAAGGTACACTGTAAAAAAAAAAGAAGCTAATGTTCAATGAGTTTTTTTAGATTCACTCACTTCTGGCAGCAAGGACTGCTCCTGTCGCAGCTCCGCTGATGATGGAATTCCATGGATCCTCTTTTTGCCTTAGGTAGACAAGTGTACAGTCAAACGTGGAGAAGACACCTCCCCATACTGCAAAGTTGCCACCAACTGTAGGAGCTTTCTCTTTTACTGTTATTAGGCTTCCAATCAATCTTCGCTGAATACCCTATAAAGCAGAAGAAAGTAATTAAACGAAAAGCCAGCCAAAGTAACGTTCAAGGTGCCAAAGCCCCACAAAACAGCCAATTTTATGATGCAATCAACAAAGAGTTGGTTCTGACGATTTAAAATTATCCTATTATTACGATGCAAGATATGTTTTCGTTTATCTCAGAGCACAAGTCACAGTAGTTCCGTTTTTATGGCACTTGCAGCCTCTGGCTCAAGTGCCATATTCCGATCGCAATTCCGTCCGTCGGTCGGTCGGTCGGTCGGTCCGAATTATTTTGTCCCACATGTTCGAGTTAGGGTACTTCCAGATGTGTTAGGACGATGAAACTTGGCAGGAAAATCAGGGACCCGACCAAACTAACCTGGAAATAATCAGTTTCCCGATCCGACCATCTGGGGGGGAGTGGTGGGCCGGGGAATTCTGAGAATTAAGTAGTTTTTGTCACACTTTTTCGAGTTGGGGTACTTCCAGATGTGCTAGGACGATGAAACTTGGCAGGAGCATCAGGGACCCGACCGGATTAACCTGGAAATAATCAGTTTCCCAATCCGACCACCTGGGGGGGAGTGGAGGGCTGGGGAATCCGGAAAACTGGAGTAATGTGTAACTTTCGAACGGGTGATCGGATCGGAATGAAACTTAATAACTGAATAAATTGCATACCTCTGATGTCCCATTTGAAGTCCGGACCGGATTCGACAGCTATGGGGGAGTTTGGGGGGGGGAGACCGGAAATCTCGAGAAACGGTTAGAATGGAGGGATCGGAGTGAAACTTGCTGGGAAGAACAATCATCTGCTCCAGATAAATCGTTTATACATTTGGACTGGATCCGAATAATAGAGGGGGGGGGGTGGAGGGGGGTTTCCCGGAATTCCGGTAATGCCGGTTTTGGGGATTTTCACGATGAAACTTGGGAGGCGAGTCAGGGACCCGATCAAACTGACTTATAAATAAAAATTTACATGATCCGATAGTCGTGGGGGGAGTAGCGGGAGGGGGAATCCGGAATATTGAGTCATGTGTAACTTTGGAACGGTTGATCGGATTTGAGTGAAATTTGATAATTGATCAGAGGACATGTCTCTGGTGATCTTTGTCATGTCTGGACCGGATTCGACAACAATGGGGGGGGGATTGGGGGGGGAATACGTGACCGGCTCGGATTGGGGAGATCGGGATGGAACTTTATGGGAATAATAGAGAGATGCTCTGGATAAATCACTTAAAGAACCGGATTGGCTCCGGCGACTGTGGGGGAGTTTGGGGGGGGGGGTCCGGAATTCCGGTGGTCGCGATTTAAGGTACTTCCCGATGTGCTAGGACGATGGAACTAGGCTGGAATATTAGAGATTCGACAAGATTGGCTCAGAAATCGCCACTTTCCCAATCCGACATTCTTTAAAGTACCAATCTTGACCGTAAATTTAGAAAAATACTTTTAAGCAAATTATATATTTTTATGATCTCCATGAGCCCATTGTCATTTTTGCCTCAAGGGTTTTGCTTACAAATGAAGTTCTAGCTCCCTTAAAGTGCACATCTGAACCGCAAGGTCGAAAACTACTTTTTTTTTTTATCAAACGATAAGCTACATCTCTACCCATGATCATTTGTGCCACAAGGGTTTTGCTTAAAATTTTATCACCCTTAAAGTGCACATTTTAACCGTAAAGTGAAATTATTTTTTTTTACCAAACCGTATATATCAATGATCCATAAGGCCCTGTGATCGTTTTGTCTCAACAGTTTTTCTTACAGATGCATTTCTAGCGCCTATAAATTGCTTATCATTACAGCCAAGTTCTAAAACAAAATACTTTTTCTCTAGCTCCCTTAAAGTGCGCATCTGAACCGCAAAGGTAACCTTAAAAGTACCTTTGATCAAACACTACATCTCAACCCTTGCAAGTGCCATATGAGCTTACAGCTCTTGTTTAATCCCTCATCACATATTCCATACGTGGCTCCTCTGAAATGCTGCTAGGTTTCACAAAGGTTACAAACCCGTCTTGGCTGTTTCCAGCCTCGCGAAGCCCCCTTACCTTTGATGAAAAACACAGAGAGACTTGCATAACCAGTATTATCCTACAATTACAATTCGGTACATTTTATCCAAAAATATCTTTTACAAACAAAAATAATGCTGGACATGTCATTACATTAAAAAATTTGGTGACCAATAATCTATGTGGAAGTGACGAAGTGTCGGCGACAGCCTGATCAAGCTTGAAAATAGCCTTACACTGAGAATGCAAGAATCAGTATGCCTACAACGGCAGTTGGCCTAGAAAAACATTGCATAGGAAGTTTGGAATCTTCGAGAATGTGAACAAACACAACAGTTACAGACAAAAATTTAATCAGTTTATGACAGGGCCTTTAAGTCAGTTTTCAACTGACCCTGATTCTGCAGAGGCCTGTAGGCAGGCCCCAACCATTGTTAATTACCACAGATTGTACACAACAATAATATTTGTACATACACTGACATGTCTAATTTTATTCTAAACAAACATGGTCCCAGTAAAAGAGAAGCTTGGGATTTCTTGGTCTTACCAAGATTCATGAGATGATTAGAAGGATGATTTGGGAATATATTTACAAATCTTAATAAATCAATAAGCATGATATTCAAGGCTCTTGGAGCAATAAATCCCCAAGGTCTAGCTTATACTTACACTGGGTGCATTTCTGAATCCCTTGATTGCCTGGAAGACTCCACCACCAACTGCACCCATAGTGAAAGCACCTCCACAGTCATCAACAATTCGCCATGGGCTGTAAAGATGAAATCGATCTAAAGCTTATTTACTTCTCTAACCTATAGGCAAACTGCTTGCTGCATCTTCCCTTAGCGATGGTACTGCTAGAAACAGACAGAAGCAAGAATGGAAGGCATGCTTGAAGATCTTGATAAATCTAAATTGAAAGAGTAGCCTCTGGTGCCTTGTCTTTTACGTTTCTCAGAAAAAGCTGCAAAAGTACTCAGAGCTGGACTCCATACTGCATTGATGTAAGTGGCCTGGGTATCAGTGATTTTTTTAACTCCCCGAACAAACAGCTGTGGAGGGGTTCACGGTTCATAGGTAGGATGTAAGCATAAAACAGCAGCAAAAACTGTTTTATTACTGGGACTGTGCATAGGCATAGCAGCCTAGTAGTAGGAGCACTTTTTTTAAACCTCTTTCACTTAGTTCATAGGTAGGGCATAAACATAACATAGCAGCAATAGCTCAAATGGTACTGGGATGGTATTCTCAATATTTTAAACTCCCCTGAGAAAAGTGAACAAAAACAAAGAACAAATACAAGAGGTTTGATCGAGTCAAGAGTGAAGAGAATATGAGAGCATTAATATCTCATTACTCAAAGTAAAAATTAGGGTAGTTCCCTCACTCTAGGCTATAGACCAAACAAGTAACATTTCTCCTGCAAGAAAGAAGAAAAATGAAAAAAGAAGACGTTAAATATTCCCAGTTCACTACAGGAGGGGTTGCCAACCTCAAATGGCCAAGACATGACCTCAAAAACTGGAAAGAAAAATTTCTCTAACTAGGACTATCTTGCTTCTATGTCTACGCTTTTGACAAAAACATTAATTTAGCAACCTATCAATATCTGTTTACAAATTTTTAACATCCACCCTTTTCACTTTGTTGACCAATCAGGAAGGAGAACAGAGAAGTGACTACTGAAGCAACTTCTTGATTCTCCAGACTTGCAAACTTTCCCTTCTTGATTCTGACAAAAAAATATGAAAAGGAGAACTGTCTGAAGGAGAATCATGAGGAAAACTGAGGTAAGAAATGCAACTAATGTTTAAAACTGTATAGGAGGGGTATCCAACCTCGAACTTGGCTTGAAAACCTTAGCCTAGGCTACAAGGAAACTTTTGTGCAGTCCAAAACAAGTCCTTGGTCACTCAGGGTTTCCTTCTTGACAGTTACAGGAGGGGTACCTAACCTCGTTTTTACACTAAGGTAAAACATTGAAATTCGGACACATATTTACGTTCTTTTTCTTCTTCGACGTTCGTGAGGACAGCGTTGCCGGTATCATTTCGCGAATTAGGTTTGTTGAAGGAGCAGAATGTCAGACGTTCTCTGAGCCTCTCCCAGGGTTTTTATTTCTACGAGAATAAAAGCTTTCTGGCGTGGAAGGGATGCCCCTCTACTTTTGTGTTCGAACAGGGAGTAACCATTTCGAACAGCTATCAGACATTACGGACATACACTTGTTCGTTATGCTTTTAGTCGCGAACAGACAAAATACAACTGTCCGAATAGCTATATGTTGTCAAATACGGTGTCCGAATAAATATTTATCGCATAACTATTTGAACAAAACTAATGACACGATATATCGCAATCGGTGCAACATTTACCAATTCTAGCAACTTAGCAACGTTAGCCACCTTCAACAGAAGCATTGACCTTTTCCCGGCAATTTTTTGCTTTACGGAACCACTACAAAACAATTAAAAAGTAAAATTTGGCAAACCTTTTAGTTGAATTTTCCCTCGCCGAACTGTTACAGCATTGCCGGCATAAAACAGCGGTGGTCGAGTTTTTGGTTCTCGCAACTAATGGCTATTACATTTTGTCTGCAAGTGCTAACACTTCACCGTGAAAGATTAAAGAAAACGTCCGATTTGAATTGTTCGATCAACGTGTCCGAATTCCGATGTGTTGGAATTTCAATGTTTTACCTTACCTAGATTTTTGACTACCTAGATTTTTCAGTTACAATAACTCACCAGGGCTCTCTTGCATATTCTTCCATTTCGGACTCTGCTTGTCTAAAAGCCAAGAAGCTTATAAATCAGACAAGTGTCTGATTTTTTATGCAATATCTGCAGAATAAATAAAAAGGCAGAAAAAGAGTATATTCTCTTTCTTCTGCGAAAGCTCATCCACTTTGTTAACTCTGTGGTCTCGGCAATTGTTACCGAAAAGACGCAAACTATTTAAATTCAAATTTTGTCTGCTGTTTTGTTTTGTTCACTTGAGACCTGCTTGACTTGAACCTATCCTGAATCTGACCAAAATTAGGTGCCAGTGTTGCATTAGTCAAGAAGCATGAATTTGTTCGTGGTAAAAACGTAGTAGAAAAAGCAGTTTAGATGCTTTTAAGTTTGGCCAGGCTAAATAAGCCTAAGGCTTAGGTTAAGCTGTGAAGCAGCAGATCTCTTTGACCTCTTCTACAATTTTGCTACACCCCCAGCAATGCCCATATATTGGTCTCTTTAAATTTGGCTCTATTTATTTGTATTATCACTTACAAATCAGTTTTACTGGAAAAGTGGAAAGAAGAGTCTGGTCAAGTCTGGAAATATGGATGACTTTCTATATTCAAAGGTCAGTTAAGTCTCTTCGTTTAGTTTGTTTATCATAATACACATGTTCTAGCAACAAGATGCTAGCTGATTATACTTAATGTTTGGATTTAGGACATAGGTTAACTGAACTCTGAAGTAGGGTAGCCAGTAAATTTTTTTTTAATCAAACCTGAGCTGTTGAAGATCAGAATGTGATTCTCCTATCTTTTAGCTTTGATTTGAGGCCAAAATCACCTCTCTATCTTGCCTCTGAGCATCTTAAATCTTCTTTAGAAAACAGTATTTTACATAAGGAAATGCCTATGTTCATCCATTGACTTTAGGGTTTTGTCCATCTAGTGGCCAGCTTGGAACTATGTGCTTCAATGAAATTCTATGAAACTGGGTATTTTGAGCTGGTTTTGAGTGCATGGGGAGCCCCAGCAAGTGAGTTAGATGAGAAAATATGAATAAGATCATTAAGGTTATAGTCCAATAGACCTATTGCTGCTATAGGCTGCTGACTTTTCCTCCTTAGTATCAACAAATTTTTGTAGGCAGGTTCAGCTACTTTTTTTTTACATCTAAATTTACATTGAATATTAAGAAATAATATTAAATAGCTAGGACATCTTACTGATGGCCTTACAAAACAGACAATTTTGTCCTGAATGCAATGGTATTTTCAAAATATTTTTTGAAGATGTTTTAGATAGGTAAAACTTATCAGGAAAATTCACAGCAATTCCTGCATTCATTACAAAAAAATCGCCAGTTTTTGCCACTAGGTGTTTTTGTGGCCACCCTAACTGAAGGAGGAAATGGCTTCTCGCAGGAAATCCTGTAGGCCTAGGTTGGTTGGTCGGTTAACTGGAAGAAATTGATGGTAAAAAAAAAATGCAGCAAATGTCTGTCCTCCAGGTTAGGCTCCTAGGTACCAGGGACTCACAGGTTCATGAGACAACTAAAATTTGGAAGTCGAGTATAAGATTAAGAGGGACATGCAACCTTGACTTGTACATATGACCTCGAACCTGTCCTAAAAAGTAATAAGGACATCTTGGTTCAGCCCTAACATGGTTCAGCTGTCAGGATGGAACCTGAAATGACCTAGGAATTCTTTTCGACTGCTCAAAAGCTCCCTTGGAAGATTTAAGTAAGTTCGAAGTTAAATAAATTCTAGGCTGGACCGGTACCCTGAAATTTATGAGACAGACTGAAGTTTGAAGTCAGACTATCCTCAAGTTTACCATACAAACTCAAGAAGTTCCACTGTCTCATAGATTGAAGTTTTTTGCCTTCTGAATTTGCTGTGTTTTGTCATCATTCTAAGCCAACTACATTTTTGGGGGGCTATGTGCAAGCACAGAATAGCAGCAGAATAAAGGTAGTCCAAGATAATAAAAAGAAAATTAGTGTAATTTACAGAGTTCAAGATCAGCAGTATTTTTGCATTCGGAGATGAAAACCATATTATTGAGATGTTCGTCTCACTCCCAGTAGTTTCTTCTTCTTCTTCTTCTTCAAAATTTGGCATTTCTAGGCAATGGTGGAATATCCCCCTAACACGGCACGTATATCCTTCTCCTTATCACTTAATAGTTTCTGTTTTTACTCTCCAGTATTTAGTTTATCCATTTTAAAAAGTTTTTGGGTATGAGCGTCTTCTGGTGACTTTTCCCCAGAACATGTAAGCAAGTTTGGGTGGAGACAGCACTGTAAGAAATTACCAGACACTGGTGAGTCATGAAATGCTTTACAGCCAGTCACTAGTGGATCCAAAAATGGTTTGTAGGAAAAAAAACAGTAATCACCAGCGAGTACTCTGGTGACAAATGACGTAGCTTTTACCTAAAACTAACAACAGTATTTGATGCAATACAATTGTTTATTGTTACATAATACATGGGCTGATCTGAGAAACTAATAAATTGAATTTTGTCTTAAATTCTTTCCGTAAGCTATCTCTCAACAGCCTACAAGAAGAAACACCATTTTCTGAACTGTTTCAATCAGTGAACATTTTATACAGCTTACATCTGTAAAATAGAGATGGAGCAACATGCACAAGAAAAGGCACATCCTGCAAGCTCATAAGACTGTGATCCTGGAGAAATGTGTGACCAACAAATTTCTATGTAGCCCAGGATTTACAGTTGAAAAGTCAAACACAAATGTTCATAGTTATTTTACTGCTTGTATTCTTGCTCTCTGTTTGAGATTAGTAGGTAACTAGAGCAGCATGTGTAACTCTATTGCTATTCCAGGGATACCGGGTTGGAACCCAGATTGGAAAAGGAGGTTTTGCAGCAGTATTCCAGGGTGTTCATTTGGAAACAAATGACAATGTTGCCATTAAAGTAGTAAGTCTGATTCTTTTGTAATGCTATTGCAGTATTTGCAGTAGCCATTGTATTTGCTGTGCATCTTTTATTCTAAGTGAATTTCTCACTAGCCTAGTAAACATTTTGATATCTATGTCTTTTATAACTTTTATTTGTTCATTTAGATTGACAAGGCATATGTCCGCTGCAATGATCTTGTTGATAGAGTAGCAGAAGAGATCAAAATTCACTCACGGCTGGACCATCCTTCTGTGGTGAAGCTCTATGAATGGTTTGAGGACTCCGATTCGGTCTACCTGATCTTGGAGTTGTGTGAGAATGGGGAACTACAAAAGTACATGAAGGCCAGAGGGTGTCCGTTTGAGGAGTCAGAAGGTAAGGCAATCTCCACTTAGGCCAACTTTTTTCTGATGGCTCTTTACGAGGTGGCAGAGGCCTGTCCGGTGGAAGTCAGAGATTGAGCAATAGTATAAATTTGAGTAATGTTGAGTAATTAGTAAGAGTATATAAATATCGGGTTGTTGACAGTGACGATTTTTTTCAACATCTGATGTTTTGAAGTTTGATCTGTTTCTGCCGAGAGTCCTTACCATCCAGGAAAACCTGGAATGGCAAAGGGTAGATCGTAGTAAATACATTTTGTGTTCGATTACGTGAAGCTAACTAAGTCCTTTAAAGTTCTGCTGTGTTTAAAGAAGTTACATTCGGCCTCATGTTCTTAACCGCACTTTTGGCCCCTTGACCTGTTCGAAAAAATATTTAAATGTCAGAGTTACCGAGCTGAATGCCTTGTGAGAACATGTGACAGCACACGTGGAAATTATCCAGGTGCTGATCGGATGTATACACATAACGTTTGAAACAAAAAATGTCTAGGATAATTAAGGATGCAAGGAATAACTCGGGAAGTAGAGCCTTCTAACAATAGTAACTATTAGTTACTATTCTCGTTCCAACCTCGTAATAAGTTACTACGCTGACCGTTTCGTAATCGTAACTTTTCGCTTACCATGCTCGAGAGCGTAGTAAGCGTGGTAACTACGCATCTCTGTAACGTGATTCGTCTAATTAGCCCGTGGCATGATGTTTGAGCAAAAAAAAGAAAAATGCGTTCCAGCCTTGACGCCAAGATCGTGACGTCATGCGTAGTAACTACGGTAAGTAGGGTGGAACCTCAGAGTGTTGCAAGCACGACACGCCAGAAGTATTCGTTGAGCCCGAGATGACCGCGAGTCATATTTGACTGCACAAAACGGGAAAGTCAGCTGAGATTTATTCTTGTAATATTTCGGCACTTCTTAGCAAGGCTCATCTTCAGGCTCAAGCTGAAAAACTAACCTGTGATCGAACCCGTGAATCTGTGCTTCGCTACAATAAATCTCACCTGACTCCGTTTAGTCCAGTCAAATACGAGAAACCCTTTAAATGACAGGCCGTGCTCATGATGGTAATTCATTCTCTTTCACTAGTATTTCCATCTATTCTCGTTCAAGAAATTCATCAGTTCATAAGTGTAGCCTATCTCCTCTATCAGCAATACACTGATTGTCATGCTTGCCACGTTCGTTCTCTTTACGTGACATGTCATGCGCCCGATCATTGTTTCCGAGGAGCTTACTCGTCCGAAGACCGGTTATGCAAATTTTGCCAAGACTGTCATTCAAGGCTAGAGGCATAGGAAGAGAGCTTGCATGTTTTTCTTTTCAGCCCGCGAGATCATGAGTCAAGTAATTGAGGGGTTCATCTATCTTCATGCCCAAGGAATCATCCACCGTGACCTGAGCATGGCTAACATTCTTATAACAAGAGACATGAAACTGGTGAGATTCTGGCTGTCGCTTTGCTTATATGCTAACTCCTTTACCTTTAGTCCTTTATGCGTGTAGCCTACTAATGTAGTGATATCGTTGCATTGATGAATCCTGTTCTGATTCTTTGGTTGGTAACTAAAAGTGTGTTCCACCCTTCTAACACTATTATTACTAATTCCGTTCCAACCTCACGAAAAGTTACTATGCTGGATCGTTCCAGCCTTCTCGAAATATTAACTAATAGTAACTATTTCCTTACCATGCTCGGGAGCGTAGTAAGCGTGGTAACTACGAATATCTGTAACGTGATTGGCCGGATTAAGCCGTGGAGTGATATTTTACCAAAAATTTGAAAATGCGTTCCTGACTTGACGCCAAGAAGCCAAAATTCTTGATTGTCATGCGTAGTAACTATGGTAAGTAGGGTGGAACACGCTCTAAGTTTCACAATCAGCATTCCTGATGTCAGTCTTAAACTATGGCCGTGTTTCACGGAAGCCACTATGAGCGTATTCCACCCTTCTAACAATAGTAATTATTAGTTACTATTTTCGTTCTAACCTCATGAAAAGTTACGCTGACCGTTCCAACCTTCTCGAAGTAGTAATTATTAGTAACTATTTGCTTACCATGCTCGGGAGCGTAGTTAGCGTGGTAACTACGACCAGGTTGAATTTTTGAACTAGCTACCTGTTGCGTGTCCAGGGTGGTATTTCAGCCTTACCTTTTTCTTTACAGAAAATCTGCGATTTCGGTCTTGCCAAGCAGCTTTCGCGACCAGACGAGAGACACCTAACTCTCTGTGGCACGCCTAATTTCATTTCACCTGAAGTGGCAATGCGTAGTTCCCATGGCCTCGAAACGGACGTATGGGGACTTGGGATACTCCTGTACACTTTGTTGGTGGGTAAGCCACCCTTTGACACCGAGGGGGTGAAGTCCACCCTGACGAAGGTAGTCATGACTGACTATACGGTGAGTTTGGTTTTATTAGATAGGCCTAAACGAAGTTTTATTTGTAGCGATTTTATGTGTTTGTAGATAATTTTTATTTCTAAATTACTATTTTTTTATTGGTAGCCTAATGTATTCGGCAAGTAGTTTTATTAACCTGAAAATCCACGAAGAATTGAGACGGAGTAAGAATCGAAATAGGAAAAGAAATATAATTTTTTTAGTATTTGCAAAATATTTAAACTATACTTACAATCTAGAGAAGATTAACTGAAAAACAAATACTAACTAGTTTTACGTTGCCTGGGCAACGTTGTGTGAGCAACACTTTTCTTCGCTATCGATGAAACGCTGAAGTTGTCAACCCCTCGAAACCTTTGAAAATGGCATGTCCCAGGAAGATTTTTTTCTTCAAGAAAACTGATGATACATTCCTTAAGACGGTCTTTAGATACATTGTCTTGAACGAGTTTCTAGCCCCTCACCCGAAACGGTATATCTCTTAAACACTTAATCTTTTAAACGCGTAAATTCTTAAAGTTACAATGATAGATAATGGAGACAAATTTTCTCACCTGAAAATAAGATAATTCTCACTAAGTTGAACATGTTTCTAACCCCTCACCTCTGAAGATTAACAGCATTAACAGGCTATTCTTGCTTGCCCGTCCTATCCGTGACGGACATGGAACCAAATTTGTCGTACCCTCGAATGCATCGAAACCAAATAGTAGGTACATCCTCTTGGCCTCTAGCAAAAGATTACCTTTTTTTGTTTCTGCAAATTTTTATATTTTTCACTCGGGTAAAAATAAGTTATATTGGCTAGGGGGCAAGGGAACTGCCTCGGGAACTGCTGCACATGTATAGCACCAATTTAGTCCATATTCCACTTGAAACCGATGCCTGCCTGCTTGTCTGCTAGAACGGGGCTTTCCACTCGAAAGCAGAAGTCATGGTGAACGAAAGCTTTGCAGCATGACTACAGATAGTCCTCCCTGACATAGGCTATACAGCTCTACTTCGTTTCAAACGTTGTAGAGTCTGGCTCGAGGACAAGCATAACTCATCCTTTTTAAGCCGCAGGCAAGAGCTCTACGAAGGTTTCCAAAATGTAATGTCGTATTCATCAGTCCGGCCAGAGGTCCACTCTCCGGAAAAACCCGCAGACGTAAGGCCCTTACCATCTTCTAGTAGTAAGGTGAAACCGGAGGACTAGGACCAAAAAACAAAACAGAAACACGACAAAGCCAAAGTGTTGCTCACGCAACACAACTCAGTAAATCACACTAGGCACACCTGAACAAATACAAAAAGATTTTTAGTAGTGCTGGGTTATTTAATCAAAGTAGTTTCCACATTAGGCCTAATGAACATCTACCTATTTTTAATGACCTAGGCTAGGGTTTTATTAAATAGTTTTTTAAAATTTGACAGTGCAAAATGGATACGTCAGCTGAATTTTATTAGAGCTGTATTTCGGCCCGTCTTGGCAATGGTCCTCTTTAGACTCAAGCCGCTCAAACTGGAAAATAAACTTGTGAAAAAACTTGTGTTGAAAAAAGTGAGCTAGCTTCGCTTAAATCAGCTGCTAGCTGACAGACCCTTCTCTTCTAGATTCCGAGTCATTTATCTCCTGAAGCTAAGGATCTCATATCGAAGCTCTTGAAAAAAGTACCCCACGAACGGATACCTCTAAAGAGCATCAAATCCCACCCTTTCTTCATGCAACAGAAGAACAGAAGTGGAAAGGTATTATACTTTCGCGTGGTTTCTTTTTTTTATGGGGGGGGGGGGGGGGGGGGGGGGTCAGAGCTTGAAGGTGCCTGTGCGTGTAAGTAGCTTGGTACCGTTCTCGTATAGCGACAGGATATCCGCGGAGAGTTACTTGCAATGAATTCTCTGCGCTTAGCCTGTCGCTTTTTCCCCTGTTCTGGTAACCGGTGATGACTTTTGTAGTTTTGTTTCGCCCCTCGCGGTGTTGGCATGTGTTTTTCCGAAGAAAAGAGGCTGTGGCTCAACAAAGAGGCTGTGGCTCGAACCGAATGTTTCCGTGATCGTCTGTTTGGCCTACAAGTCTGTTTGTATAATAGTGCGGTATCCAGCACGGAGTTCGGATACGAACTATAAAGATGTCTACTAAAACTCCTATACGTTAGCTTGTTACCACCCCAGGATCAGCTCGCCTAACATTAAATGCGTTTTTCAGCGATTTCGTTTTGGTGAGCAGCTAGACAAAACACTGAGGATCCTACGAAATGGTAGGGCGTAAGCCTGATTTTCTTTATATTGAGATTTATTTTATTCCTTCAGTTGGTAAGTACCGAAAAAAACAACAACAACAGAATAAACGGTGTTTCCGCGAGTTTCAACTTGTGGATCGAGTGGGTAGTAGGCTACGCACTTCTGTTCCCTTGGCGAACATTCAAAAATGTGTGGGACACAAGTATGCCTCGGGAAATTGCCTCTAGGCATGTGCTAGCGATGACCGTAACACAATCAAAGCTATTGCGATTGTCCGGGTGGGCTCGTGGTTCAGAAAAAACGTAGTTGAGGAAAATTTGAGTCGAAATTGCAGCTTTTTTCACGATATGTCTGGTCTGGGTACGTCCGTCATCGCATGAAGAGCGCGACGAGGGTTGCTTAGGAAACAAAATCTTTTTTTTTCTTAGGGAGCGGGAGGTTGTGTCAAGCCAAGGTGCAAAGAGCATGTCCGTTATATAGACGATTATATTTTTTTCAGGGTTCGTTTGCGTCAACTGACAGTGGCATGTACACAATGACCACAGTCTCCGACTCCTCGCGAAACACCACAGATAATCAGATGTTTCGGAGACTTGAACGGGACTACAATCCGCCACAGTTTGAGAAACAGCCAATCAGGCGGTCCCATTCCACATCTTCGCGTCACCGCGAGCCTCTCGCACCAATCAGAGAAAGCCGATCGCGGCAGCCATCTTTTGATGAGAAAGTGAGTGCCCCACTGGGCAACTCGAATTTTTGCGCCAGAAGTGAATTTAATATAAATTCGCATGAAGAAAACACTAGAAATATAGAAAACCGGATTCGTGATTTCCGTTCAAGTGAGCCGCAGAATCCAGCCGGTGCTGTTTCTTGTAACGTAAGCAACAGCTTGTGTGATCGGCGGTATAGTGAAGATCTAAGAGCTAGTGCGAGTGAAAGAGATAGAGTAAGATCATGGGAGGGGAGTGACCGACTGGCCCCTCGGAAACCAGAATACCTCCGACCGCGTGATAGCAGTGCAGAGCGAATCAGTGATATCCCACGCAGGCACAAAGATGGCGTTGGCACCCCCTCGTACGATAAACCGTTTGAGGCTCAGGACTTCGGGGGATATGAAGCTGAACTCTCTCGGCCCTTCAGGTCTCCATCTTATGAGAGAATACCGCAAGGAGATGCTCCTCTGTTTCGTGATAACACCCGGGAAACAGCTAGACCAGAGTATGATAGCGGCTTTCCCAGCTCTGGTACTGCTGGTTTACCGAGGATACGCTCCGTCGATCGGCTTTGTACCCGTGAAGACCTGGGGCGTAAGTTGAGCCCAGACGCGCTGAATTACCGTTTCGGAGGCGGCGTTCATTCCCACCCTGTTGCTACATCGCATTTAAGCTGTCCTGGAGAACTTCCGTTGACCCAGCCGAAGAAGACGAACTGCAGTCACTTTCTAAGCTGTCCTTCGAACTGCGCCCACTTCACTTCCTGTACCTGCCATGCCCAGAAACCCAGCTGCCACAGCGTTGACCGTGCGTGGACAAGAGACATGAGCCAATCCGTCGCGACAAATAACTCCGCTCCCGCTGCAGTACAAAGCTCGCCCGCGTGGACACGGCCACTAGATCAGGTCCCCGAGTCGGCGGTAAATTCAAAAATTCAAACGCCTCCCCTCAGTACGGCCAGGTTAAAAGCGACAAAGCAAAGGACGAAGAATGTTATTATGCAGATTCTTGAAAGGGGTGAAGTGTGTCTGGAGTTCATTAAGGATAGGAAAGGGTTGGAGCGAGTAGTGGATGTCTGCAGGATCTCAGGTGATGGCTTGCGGGTGAGTTATTCTTTCTGTTGAGAGACTTGTTTGAAATTTAGCAGGAATGATGGCGTTGAAATACTCTACCGGAAGCATTTCGTTTAGGGTTAACGGTAAAAGGTTAACATCGAGGTTGATATTGGAAAATAACACTGGAATGGGCATTGAAGCTTGTTATTCTGATATCAACCGAGATTGAGGTATGTTAACTGTTATAACTTTTTCGAACAGAACCATTAACAACCCTTAATCGTGCATGCCACATGTAGTTTTACTATGATAATCCCTTCACAGAAATATGGCTTCGAATCAACTTTTCGGGAGGTTGATATGAAGGCATATCCACCGCTATATTTCTATGGGACGATTATCTTTATAACACTGGCCGAGGGTCATAGGATGATATGCATTACACACCTCTCCGGGATATGAAATCATATCTACCTTCATGAGAGGTTGATATCAAAGGACCTGTCGTATCAACAATAGCAATTCAACCTACTTCTGTAACTACATCCATTAATTCTTAAACCCAGAGACACAAATTCCATGTTGTACTGTTTTATTTAATTCTCTTATTTTATTTTTACACACTCCGCTTTTCAAATGGCGGGTTAGAAATAAATTACTTACTTACTTACTATATATTACATTCTGAACCCGCTAACGACACCTAACTAATTTTTGCACTTGCCGCGATTCGCTAGTTTCAATGCGCAAGATCCTCCTGACGCGTGTTCGCGTATCATGCTATTGATGCGTAAAACCGGTTTTCTGAATCCTGTCAAGTTTTTGCTAGAAGTCAATGCTTAAAACAGCCAAAGCTCTGGATAATTTGTTAAAAGCGGAGCTTAGTTTTACAGTATTCAGACAGTTTTCTATATTGGAACATAGACAGTAAATAGTGCGAGGTGTGCTTTAAGCTGGAAAGGAGAAGAAGAAACAGGTGGCTCCTAATACCCTTTCGACGACCCAATTGAACAGCAAAAACAGCAGCCGTGTCAAGAATGAAATCACAGCACCAGCTTTAACTCCAGCCAGTTTTTAGAGAAGAAGTTCACAAAATCAGAAATTTGAGGAAGAATCTTTAATCGTTTTTCCACAAGCTCATTCTCCAGCTTGAGCGGCTGGAGCCTGAAGAGGACTCATGCCAAGAAGGGTCGAAATATGGCTCTAGTAAAATGTAGCTGACTTATCCGTTTTGCATCGTCAAATATGATTCGCAGTCAGCTTGGGCTGAAGGAATATCTAAACTTGAAGAGTGGAAATATAATTGTTGCTTATCATGTACTTTTTAAGAGCCATCTTAAATAAAGTTCATCTGATAATCTTATATTTCCAGGCAACGAGTTCCAAATTTGTGTACCAGTATGACGAATTGAAAACTAGATCTCGTAGAAGGGCATCGATAAGTAGAAATATTATACCGTTTCTTGTATACCCATGAAACTTGACTATTCTTTAAAAAAAAAATATTTTGGAAACAGCACGTAAGGAGTCTTCTAATAGGTATCGATATACAAAAGTTACAATGTTCAAATCGCGCATCTGCCAGAAAGACTATATTGAACAAAGCATTACAGTTTGCAGCTTTGAACTTCAGTCAGACAGTTCTGTAATTAAACTACAAGGTAACTCTTCCTCTACTTTGGTTTTATTTCTTTCAGGTCGCCATCTACCAGCCAAACGGCAATCGTGGAGTCCCCATCTCCGACACCCCCTCCCCCCTTCCTCCAGGTGGTGCAGACTTCATCTACAGTTATGAGAATCTACCATCGAAATTTTGGAAGAAATATGAATATGCAAGTCGTTTTGTGATGCTTGTAAAAGCAAAGACGCCGAAAGTAACGTTTTATAGTCAGCTTGCAAAGTGCTGTCTCATGGAGAATAGCCCAAACAACGATTTCGAAGTAAATTTTTACGAAGGTACTTGTTGCCTTTAACTGTTGGTAATGACAGTGCAAAACGGATACGTCAATTGAAGTTTATTAGAGCTATATTTTTATAGCTAAATAAATTTCAGCTGACGTTTCCGTTGTTCTCTGTCAAATATGATTCGCAGCCAGCTTGGGCTGAAGGAATATCTTGGTAATATTGCGGACTGATGATCAGGATTGGGCAGTCGTGTGCTGGAATTCCTGCCAAGATTCTTGGGACCATCGTCATTTCTTACGCAGCAGTTTTTTTTTTCAACTCTGGGATGGAATTGACTTTCTGTCCTCAACAGAAATAGCTGTCATCCATTCATGCACAAATCCTCAATTCTGGGGCATAGTGCCCCAACGTCTGGGTATGGTGCTCATACGTTGGGGCATGGTACCCTCATAAAAAATCTGTTGAATGCAGAATCTGAAATGGGAATTTGGTTTTCATGGTGCCCCAACGTATGAGCACCATGCCCAAACGTCGGGGCACGTCCAGATGTTGGAGTACCATGCCCGTAAAAAAGAGGATTTGTGTATGACTGGGTCAAGAGTTTTATGTGACTATGTGAGTTGTATTTGTAACCCCTAGTTCATTTGACTCTCATCGATCCTAGGACTGACCTCCTCCACGCTACCGGCCCATGCGTCGGTCATTTTTTTTTTACCATATTAGACTATATATACATGATTTGCTCGTTTTGAGATCGTCTTGGATTCGGGTCTCAGCATGAAAGCATGGATTCTGGTTCGGATTCGTACCTAGACCTGGATTCGGATTCCAATCCTTTCATGATCGGATTTGCCCATCTCTGGCTGGTAAGGGGCTAGGAAACGTTGAGAATACGCCTGCTCAGCCTTTCAGCTAACTTTTCGTGAATTATCTTCTTAGGGGCACGCATCGTTAAGACTCAGTCCGGTGTGACGTTGACCGAACCAGGGCAGGTGACAAAATTACTTCCTGTGAATGATCCGTCGAAGCTGGCAGGAGAATCCAGGAGATTCTACGGACACTACCTGAAGGTAAGACTCTTCCGCGTATCTTTTACTGCTTGACTTAAAGGACCCCTTATACCTATTCTGCTTTTGTACTACCCATGGCTCCTATGGATTTCTGAGCTTCAGAAATCCCTGCCCTTTGCCATTGTTTCGTTCTGGGCCCACGATATATTTGCGGTTTTTCGGCCGAGCCGAGTTTGCTATATAGTCGAGCAGCGCAAAAGCTTCAGGGTCGCTGAAAACTCTTCCAAAGGTGGTTTCATGAGAAGCTTCAAACTTTTGTTTATTTTGAAAGACTGTGTATAGGCCAACAGGTCTTGTGTGAATTAAAAATCTAGACGATATTTATGGTCGGGCCTGAAGTTTTCGTAAAGCATCTGGAAGATTGTTTGGATGACAGAAAGTGTCCGACTGAGAATCCAAAAATATTCCTCGAAGAGTCGATGGAATTTGGAGCGCCGTATTTCCGAATGAGCTTTCGGTTTCGAAAGCAGAGAGTCAGATACTCTCAGAATTTACACTGATTGCGATAGTATGTCTTCAAGGTTCTTTAATTTTTTCTGCTGCCCATGGATGTTTCGGTTTTAGACCAAGCATAGGTCATTAATTTGTCTATTATCTTTGTTTCCAGTGTTATGACCAGTGCTCCAAATACGAAGCGGTGCTCGAACAGCTCACACGGACGACGCCGGATTTGTTCTTTTTTCCGGTCATATTTGGCCGGAAACCATCGCAGACGGGAATCTTACGGCCGGCAGACAACAAAGAGAACTTAAGCCCTACGATGTCGTCTGGCATCGCTAGCGGAGTAAACGTAAGTTCCTCCTCAGCGGTTACATGGTGGTTGTAAGCAAGGTTGTATCCAGAGCCGGGTCAGAGGGTTTTTGAACCCCATGCAGAATGTTAGGAAACGGATCCCAATTCGCTTTCCCCTAATAATATAATCTGAATTGTAATAATGTAAAAATATAACACAGTCAAACAATATATCGCCAAATAATTGTCTTGGACTGTTGTTTCTTCTTTTCGTTATTTGTTTATTATTATTATTTATTTGGTGCATCAAATTTTAAGTAACAATATTTCATTCAAATGCACACACACTTACATAAATATATACGGCTAACGAAGCAAAAAACAAACAAATTAGCCTAGTAAATCTACAATCAGATACAAAAGAAAAAAATATCGAAATAATCAACCTATCACACTTTTTTGTGAACAAAGGGAAAAGGTTGTGATGGACAAGAATACTGTCAGCCTTTTTGTGAAAGTTTTGCGTTTGTTTTCTGTTTATCGCGAAAGCTGGAATAAAATTGAGCAATAATCACAATTTTATTTATACCACTTCATAAAGTGCAAAGACGCAAATGGGAGCAGAAAGAAATGGGTCGAAAGAGCTACTATATGGAAAGAACATTACTATCAAGACTAACCCATTGCAAGGGAACATGTTTCCGGTCGTGTTTTAAGTTTTCGTTGAAACTCCGTATTAGCTGTTCAAGAGCTTTTAAAGCACATATCGCGGTAGACACAGTCTCCCTTTCAGTATTTTCACTTCTCTGAACCAGCCCAATCGGTTTGCGCGCCGAACTCCCAAGCGAAATGTCGCCGGTTGGAGTCTCGGTGGTGCCGACCGTTTGGTTTAGGGCGAGGGTTAGTAGGGTTTCCCGTAAGACAAGCCAAAAGGCCACCCAGCTACAAATGGGTACCTAGAGAAATGAAGGGAAAGCACGGGAAGCGTCGGATGATTTCCCCCCAACCACGCTTCGCACTCCCGGCTGAGGGCGGATTATCAAGAGATCGGCACCTGCGATACGCGAACCTTAATCGGTTTACATGCGAAAGTTTGCTTTACTTCTCTTAATCTGTGCTTTATTTTTTCGAATTTTACAAACGACTTCGGCTGTTTTGAGCTGTGCTTGTTCTCCCATGGCTTTGATTAGGAACGCGAGAACATCTGCATAATCGGCCTTTCTGACCAAATTAGTTGCTTGGCAACAGTAATATTGAGTTTGATCCATTTTGGAAAGTGCCAGCCTGGCATTACAAAATTGTATAATAATAATAATAATAGCGCCAGAGTCCATATGCACACAACAAACAAAACCACAACAAAAGTTAACAGCACTAGGACGCACTAAGGGCACATGTCTCTGAGGAGCGCCATCCTTACAGGAAGGCAGCTGAAAAGGGGATCAGCGGCATTCCTGACAAGAACATTCTCAGAACAGAAAATTCTCTGATGGAGGGACGCTTTAGAACGCCTCACTATCTCATTCATTGTACAGCACCTTCGGGAGACAAGTTCGCGGCTCACCCTATAAATCTTTGGAAGTTTGTATTGGCGGCGGGCAACTCTATTGTAGCCAGTTTTAAGTAGTCTGGCCGAGTTGAGTGAAATACTGGCCACTAAAGATGTCCCAAAAAGCTGGTAATAATAGCACTGGAACAAGCGAGTTTTCACGGCATCAGAGCAGTGCCCAAATTTGAGGGCGATCATGTTACCTCGCTTAAACAACCCTCGCACAAGCGCAGTAACATGATCGTCATCTCGACAATCATCCCGGAGGGTAAACCCCAAATATGTAAAATTACGTACAAACATGCCGTTAGAGTGGATAAAAGTAACCTAGGACACTCGACCTCGGACACTAAAAGTAACTCTAGGACACTCGTCTCTTCTTTTAGTGCGAACGGGGAAGACGGTCGCATCCTGCTCTTTCCAGTAAAACTTGATTTTAATTCTAGATGCCATCGTTCGGAACGTCGTTGGCCACCGCACCCGGCCGGAACAGCTTCCGGAAAACAGCTTCAGCTCCGGACCGAAAATTTCCTACCCGGACAAAAGGAATAAACGATGTTTCCGTGATTGCTGGTTACCTTGGTGGTACCGTGAAACGAGCTGAAGTCCCAGGTCTTGGAAAAATCATGGAGGTAATATGGGTTCGCCGTACACTCTCTTGTTCCCCTCCCTTTGAAATCTATCTACGATTTCAAGGGTCTATGATTTTCTTTCGCCATTCTGGACTATCTTGGGTCCCCTCCTGCAACTGTTTGTCCGTGACCCTCTTCTACCTTAGTAGGCTTCTGTTGGTCCCGTTAAATGTCTTGGTCAACCAGGGTCTCCCTTGCCCCCCCCCCCCCGACAAGTTTGGTCAGAGTCTAGCAAGGTCAACCCGGCTCTGCGACCTGCTCCCACCACGTTTCGAAGAAATTCTCGAAGAGTAAACTCGCCAGCGAGCGGGCAGACTTTGAACTGGTGAAAAGTAACATTTGCGCGTTTTGAACTGGTGAAAGGTAACATTGCGCGTTACCGCCGGTCGGCACTGCCGTTCATGGCTAGAACAATATAGTCCATATTTATGTACTTTTCTGTACAACCCTTTCTGTGTCCCACTGCCAGTTGTTTTGTCAATCCCGTCTCTCTCGCCATTGAGGTTGGCGTCGTTGCTTTTATGAGGGATGCGCGAAGGTCGTCTTTAAAGGAGGATATAGTAAGGAGGATATAGTATGAGGATATAGTATGAACAATCAGGATATAGAAATCCTGATTGAACTTGAGGAAATTATAACACAGGACCATTAGTTTCTCGGCTAGAAACTCACGGCCCTGTTAGTAAGTCGCAGTCAATCTAAATCACACATTCAAAAGTCCTCAGTGTTGGATGCTTCGAATCATCCGTCACCTCCCACCCAGCCTACCACAAGTTCTTGGTTTTGGGATACCCGATCCAAACGCTGGATACCCGAGCCCAAATGCCGGGGACCCGAACCTAGAAAATATTGATGATTTGAGTGAAGTTCAGATAAATGAATCAGAATTCCTTTATAGTGGAGTAGGTCAAGGTTAGGGCACTTACAGTACCCAGCGTTTGACATCAGTGTTGTCACTGGTGACGGAACCTGTGATATTTGGCCGCAAGAAACCTGTAACAAATCTCAGAATTCTGCGATCAGTGGCAACAATTTTTGGCATAGGGTATGCCAAGTGATATACTCAGCGTTTGGCATAGGATGTCCGGAAGTGAGGGCTTTTTCTAAGACTGGTAGAATATTTCAGTGGTTCCCGGGGCTTGAAAAGTTATTCTTTCATTTTAGCACGGAAACGGCGAAATCGAAGTCCTGTTTCTCGACAAATACGAGTTAACAGTCTCCCCGAACACTGCCGCCATCCGCGTCCGCCGACCCGGAGATTCAAAACCTCTCAGTTTTCCGCCCAATTCTGCGTTGCCAGATGACGTGGAGCATAGACTCTCATTAGTGCCAAAGTTCGTGGAGTGCCTAAGAAAATTTCCGACCGGTATTAGATAGTACAAGTAAGGTGTACAAAAGTTATTTTGGTGTACAGAAGTTATTTTGGTGCACAAAGAGTTATTTTTGTGTGAATAAGTGAGCCACTTGCATTATATTCATGGTGTTTTCCCAGAAGGTTATCAGCGACTTTTTTTCTCGAAGTTGTGTTACTAGCAGTGCCACGTTCACAGCTCTGTCCTAAATGTCTGGTCAAGCCAAATGGGAGCAACCGCTATCTCGGAGTTTTCTTTCAGGGACTTCTTAAAGGTTAAAGGTTTTTCGCTGTTCTTGTAAAATTTAAAAAATGTCACTTGTAACCTTATAGAAAAACACGGTCGATATGTTTGATGGTGATAAATGGATTGTCAGCTGAATTTTATTTCGGTGATATTTCAGCCTTTCTTTGGCAAGGGTCCTGTTCAGGCAGATCTTGCCACAAGGCAAATGGTGATCTTCTAAGGACATTCGTCTTTCTAGAATGGTGTCGTGAACTGCTGGAACCCCTTCCATCTGAAGAAGTGTTGAGGGTCTCCATCAACGTTTTCAAAAATTCCCTGGACAGTCGTACGCTGAAAAAAATTATGATGACAAGTGTTTTAGACGAGCTCTGTAGAGGCCAATGGCCTGTTTTTTGCATTATATTATTGATGTTGAATGACACTTCAGAATTAATTTCGCCAAAATAAAATCTGAGCTGACTATAGTCTGTTTAGCATCACCAAACGTGATTCGTATTCAGGTTGGGCGGAAGAAATTACAACTTGCATGATCCTTATGTTTGCAAGAACGGATAACCTTGTAGGAGAAGTGGCATCTCCCGCCTGTGTTGCATAACCAGCAATTCTCTAGTAGTTTCCCATAGACTTGAGCGGCTTGGGCTGACCCGACCTAGTACCTGTTCTATACCCATACCAAAATGTTTTCGATTGAATATGTATCAGATTGTGATAAATTTTGCACCATGGTAAGAACATGCATGTCGAATAGGTTAAGGTTCAAGAAATTATTTTCATTCATATACTAATAGGGGTGGGGCCCAACTCCCAGTTCATGCTTGCATTGTCAGAAGTTTCGTAACATTTACATTAGGATACGCAACTTCAACAGATAACGAAATAACACACTATCTGTTGACGTTACAGAATATTTCCGGTATGACCTTTCAAACACGCTCTTCATAAAATTTCTTCCGGATTAATTCTTTTTTGTCGCTAGCTATATAGATGTGCTAATAGAAAAGTAAACAACGACAGTTACTTCTTGGTGTACGTTTAACCAGGTTTGTTTTGCCGCAAAGCATTTCAGACTCTCAGTACAGTCACATTTAGGCATCCTAGGCTACAGGGTTACGGTCCTTGACATTAGCAAGGGCCGATATATAAAGGTTGTGTTCCATAGAAGTTGTTATGAATTATCCTTAGAAGTTTAGGTGCGTTCGTTGCGCTCCTAGTAGTTTCTGTTTTTTGCTCACCAGTGTCGGGTGTTTCCTCATTAAGGATTTCATTGGTCTCGCAATCACCCAGTGACTGCTCACTAAAATCTGACATCCCGGCCAGGATGTGGTTAGTCAGCACTGATGGGGTAAAACCAGGTACTGGTAAGAGTGGTGAGACTGAAAACGGTTTATACCACTAGGGACCAGTCATCAGTGAACCACTCGTGTATGTTGTGGGAAAGCAAAACATTCTACGCTACTCGTAACACAAACCCTTGTTTGGTATGCTGAAGGATAGGGTTTTGCCGGAGATAGGGTATTGTATGCTCACTTGGAATAGGGCTACACAAACGCTATAGGCGTTTCTGTAGGTGTTTTCCGCTCCCATTAAGGTTTAGTGGCTCGAGTTGTTTCCGTGACACAATGTTTTTGTGGCTTAAATTTTACAAACAACTGTCAAAGCGATTTTCGATTTTGTGGCTCGGATTTGGCGGGAAATTCAAATCTTGCGACAAATTTTAGTCCAAATGCTAAAATTAGCTGCTTTATCAAGTAGGTAGACATAAAGCTGAGGATCCTTCTAGTAGCCTACAGAATGGTAAGGACGTAAGCCTGAAGTTCTACTTATTGAGATTTTATTTTCAGGCCTTTGAAATTAACACCCAGAACAAAGACAAAACGGCGTTTCCACGAGTTTCAACTTGTGGGGCTTATAGTGTGCGGCACACACTCCTGTTTCAGTGACAAACACTCCGAAATGCTCGGCACACAAATATGCCGGAGCGGAAAGCCTTATAAAAGGCCAGTGTCTGTCTCGAATGTAATTACCAGCCCATCGCTTGCCACACGTGCAATATTGTAGCATTGACGAGTGTTTAGTGTTTTTTGGGATCCCAAAACGTTAGTGACGGATACCAATGACATCGCAAAAGTTGTCCGTCTGTCCGTCCGTCTGTCAGCACGATAACTCTCGAAGGGAATGAGATATTGTGATGAAACTTGGTGTGAGGATTCTTTGGGTCAAGAGTAAGGTCGAGTTCGTAGATGGGCTCTGTAGCCCTACGTTTAGGGGTGGGGGAGGGGGTTTAAATTAAGGGGCAAACAAAATATTTTGAAACAGCCAATGTGATAGTCGATTATGGGGTAAGAAGACATGCCGAACACGATGGTGAAAACCATTTTCCCGCCGGACAAGTAGTTAACCCGGAATCCGGCCAAAACCGGAAAATTTGTTAAAAGCAAAAGTTTAATTTGAAGTTGATTAGATATTCGGTTTAGGGGTGAGAAGACATGCTGGACACGATTTTGAAAACCATTTTCTCGCCGGACAAGTAGTTCGCCCGGAATCCGGCCGAAACCAGAAAATTTTTTAAAAGCAAAATTTTTATTTGAAGTTGATTAGATTGAATCTGTATATGACAATCATTGTTTACCCGGACATATAGTTCGTCCGGAATCCGGTTGAAACCGGATTTTTTGTATAAGTTAAAGTTTTATTTGAAGTTGATTAGATGTTCTTTATAGGGATAAGGAGATACGCTGAAGTCGTTTCTGAACTATCTTTTTTTGGCTGGACAAGTAGTTCGCTCGGATTTCGGCCGAAACCGGAAATTTGGCAGAAGTAAAGCAGGAAGTTTCGATAAGTATTGTCAAAATAGATATGGTTTATACAGGTATATCTGAACTTGATTTTCTCAGATGACTAGCCTGGCGAAGACTGGATCCTTCGAAGACAAGACCTAGTTGTCTGGGTCAGACATTAAATTTTTGGGATCCTATCGAAACCTTTGGTCTTGTTTTGTAAGCCTTTATTGGAAGTAGCAGATCTTGTTTTGATACAACAGAAATATCGAAAAAATGTCTCTCTCCAGTCGCGATCCATAGCGATCGGAATTTATGTCTGTCCGTCCGTCTCGGTCCGGTTTTTGCTTTTGTTAACTTGGCATATTGTGTAGGAGCTGACCAAATGCTCTTGGAGAATTTTATTTCCCTGATCCGACTCTTGCGGGGGGGGGGTCGGCAATCCGGAAACTTGTGGCACGCCCAAGTTGGGAACGAGTGATCGGAGTGGGGGAGAATGATCGGAAGGTGCTCTGGATGATGAATTTGTGCGTGTCCGAACCGGATTAGGCCACTGTGGGGGGGGGGGAGGAAAGTTTGTGGCTCGCATAGGGGTCAAACGAGTGGAGCGATGTGAATGAAACTTGGAATGTCAAACGGTCGTATAACCTAGATGATGCGTGCCCTAGATGATCCGACCACGGGGGGGGGGGGTTCTAAAAAAAATGCTCAAATTCGAGTGAAAATTGATGAGTGTTAAGAGAAAATACCCTAGGTTATGTGTCCGAACCGGAATTGAGCACTCTGGGGGGAGTTGGAAGGTGGATTCTGGAAATTTTGTGGGACCAAACGAACGCAGCGACTGAGATGAAAACTTGGAAGGTAGATCATATTCTCGATGTGATCCTTTTCGGGGTCCCGGCCGGATTTGACCTCGGTTGGATGTGTTGGAGGGGGGGGGGGGTACCGAAAATTTCCAGGAAATGCTCAGCTTCGATTGAAACTTGATCGGTGGTACGGTAGGATGCTCTTAGGTGTATTTTGTGTTTCTGAACCGGATTTTGCCAAGATAGGGGAGCTGAAGGGGGGATTCCGAAAATTTTGTTGAGCGCCTAGAGATCAAACTATTGGGATGAAACTTGGCAGGTACGCAAATTTTTTTCCCTCGATCAATCATTTGGGATCCCGGCCATAATTGACCTCAGTGAAGAAATTCCCAGAAATGCTCAGATTGAGGGGAACTTGATAGGTGGAAAGAGAAGATGCCCTAGATGAGTGGGGGGGTCACAGAAATTATGTGGCTCGCCTAGGAGTCAAACGATGTAGCGACTGGGACGACTGTGGTGGGGAGCCTCGAAAAATGCTCAGATTCGAAGAAACTCCATAGGCGCTAAGAGAAGATGCTGTAGATGATCCATTGAAAGGGTCCGAGCCGGATTCGGCCATTGTCGGGTGTTGGAAACTGTTGGGCACGTCTAGGGATCAAATGAATGGAGCAATTGAGATTCAGCTTGGAGGAAGGCACGAAGTTCATAAGTCCCACATGATACGTGTATGTGTATATACGAACCGAATTCAACCATTGTGGGGGGAGGTAGGGGGTTGGAGAGAGGTCCCGGAAATTTGTTGGATTGCCAACGAGTCAGGCGAGTGGAGCGATAAGAGTCCCTGAAAGTGTTCGAAACTGTGCGGCACGCCTATCCGGGAAAATTTGGCATCGGTGGGGAGAGGAGGAACCGGAAATTTCCCGAAAATGCTCCGATTCACCTGAAAGTCGCTGGGTTGTACGAGAAGAAGGCTTAGATATCCCAATTCTAGCTCCGAACCGCATCTTTCGACGCTTTATGTACCACGACCAATATTTATACGACAATTTCTAATATTATCCGACTCTGATCCAGCTAGAGCATGTTCCTGCAGCTGTTCCTGGCATGTTCGCATTGAAATATTTTCAGACTTTAGCGGTTTTACTAGAAATTTCTAGTGATATCTCTGTGGTCCCTTCCTTTCGATTTCGTATATTTCCACAGCAGCAGCAACAATTGCTGCATTGTGCAGGATTGCCGGAGCCATGTCAGAAAATTAGATGCGGCCAGACAAATGCTGATGAAGATCAGCAGAAAGTTTGAAAACACGAAAAATTACATACAGTGGGTTAAAATAAAGAAAATTTTAGGGTTAATGTTCCTGCAGCTGTTCCTGGCATGTTCGCATTGAAATATTTTCAGACTTTAGCGGTTTTACTAGAAATTTCTAGTGATACCTCTGTGGTCCCTTCCTTTCGATTTCGTATATTTCCACAGCAGCAGCAACAATTGCTGCATTGTGCAGGATTGCCGGAGCCATGTCAGAAAATTAGATGCGGCCAGACAAATGCTGATGAAGATCAGCAGAAAGTTTGAAAACACGAAAAATTACATACAGCGGGTTAAAATAAAGAAAATTTTAGGGTTAAAAAATGGTACCGCAACTGAGCTAATATCAGGCCAAAATCGGTCGAAAGAAGAAACATGGCACTTTTCAGCCGAAACTTTTTGTCCGAGAAACAGGGCTTGGACTGACAACGCTTGGCAACACCGACAACTGCAGTGCAGAGGACAAGTGTGATTAGAAAAGTTTCAAAGATATTGCAGGATGGCCGACGATTGGGGTGTGTAGAACCTCAGTTCTGTTGTTTATTGGGTTAATTTGTATGTCTCCTTTGCAGGGCGTAAGAGGTATGCTACTTTGAATTGCTAGTTAACCTTGAACACTGCATCACTGCCATTTTCATCCACTTGTTAGGGTAGCCAGTAAATTTTTTTTTAATCAAACCTGAGCTATTGAAGACCAGAATGTGATTCTCCTATCTTTTAGCTTTGATTTGAGGCCAAAATCACCTCTCTATCTTGCCTCTAAGCATCCTAAATCTTCTTTAGAAAACAGTATTTTACATAAGAAAATGCCTATGTTCATCCATTGACTTTAGGGTTTTGTCCATCTAGTAACCAGCTTGGAACTATGTGCTTTAATGAAATTCTATGAAACTGGGTATTTTGAGCTGGTTTTGAGTGCATGGGGAGCCCCAGCAAGTGAGTTAGATGAGAAAATATGAATAAGATCATTAAGGTTATAGTCCAATAGACCTATTGCTGCTACAGGCTGCTGACTGTTCCTCCTTAATATCAACAAATTTTTGTAGGCAAGTTCAGCTACTTTTTTTTACATCTAAATTTACACTGAATATTAAGAAATAATGTTAAATAGCTAGGGCATCTTACTGATGGCCTTACAAAACAGACAATTTTGTCCTGAATGCAATGGTATTTTCGAAATATTTTTTGGAGATGTTTTAGATAGGTAAAACTGATCAGGAAAATTCACAGCAATTCCTGCATTCATTACAAAAAAATCGCCAATTTTTGCCACTAGGTGTTTTTGTGGCCACCCTACTCTTAGTGACTTAGTCACTTAAGTTAGTGTTACAAAAGTACTACCCATCAGCTGAGTAGAATTAAATTAAAGGCTTTTAAGAACACATAATAAATAAGTGTTTTCAGATCTTCATTTTGCTGTTTAGCCCAAAGGCCAAAGCAGAAATGTTCAAGGCTGGTTTAAGGATTACTAACATTCAAAGAAGCACAGGGCTGGGTGATGTTTTAACTCTGACTGAATCAGGGCTGAGTACCATACAGTCGTGGTATATATTCGGATGTCAAGTGATTGAGGAGCTAACTTAGGATTTGAATTTTGATTGTCCCTCAGTTGTCCCTAGGATGGCTTATAAATGTAAATGTGTCTACATCCAAATCGGTGAACAAAATAGAAATCCTTAAAGCACTCATCACAGGGGTCTCCTTAAAGCACTCACCATAGTTGACGTACTTGCTTCCAAGCCGGGTGCAGCGTGTCTGGCTGTATTCTGGACCCTTGTCAAAGCCGAGTGAATGGCTGGAGGTTGCCCGCTCTAGATCCAGATCCCAGGGCAGGTTTGAGCATCTGGGAGTGGCATGGTCACAGACGGTGGGCCAGGTATAGGGCGATGTGCTTTCTACCATACGCCTATACTCTACTAACGAGAAGTATGGTGGTGTTGTTCCGGTTAGCAGTGGGAAGATGATTTGATTGTCCATAGGATGGCTTATAAACGTAAATCTGTCTGGCGCTTTGCTGGCTGCTCGGCTCCGTATGTGTAGATTCAGTATGTAGGGGAGAGGGGGGCCATACCGAAAGATTTTTGCTTTTCTGCTGCTGGAAGCTTATTTTTTAACCAACATACTCGGTTTTTATGGTCAAGGGAGAGCAGACACTGGGCATTCTATGGTGAATTTATGAAAATTATAGGAGTAAAAAATAAACCCTTTGCAGCCCTAAAACCAGCAGTCTCTCAGTCGTTCGGGATAGCCCCCACCACGGGGCGAAAGTGGACGTGGGTAGGAGCCAATCCGGACGGGTTGAAAATTTCAGTTATTTATTTGAAAAGCAACGTAAAAAACACAAAATGACCAGATTTTCAACTATATAAGCATAAATGGGCACCCTCATCACCTGACATTAGTTAGGTGATGAGGGTGGAAAAAATTTCAGCTATTTATTTGAAAAGCAACGTAAAAAACGCAAAATGACCAGATTTTCAGCTATATAAGCATAAATGGGCACCCTCATTACCTAACATTAGTATTGACATATAAACCTCAGAATCTGCAAAGTTGAAGGTCGTAGTTATCTTTGGTCAAGAAGGGGCGAAACCGAACGTTCAAAAATACATTTGGAATAGCCCCTAAATTTTCGTTCGGAATCACCCCAGACAGACCAAAAAAATTAAATGGCGGTCGTGGTCAAACCTGTCGGCCGATCAAAATGAAAATCACACAGGATAGAGAACAAATACTAGTCTAAACGCCTGCAAAAGCACGGAATTCTGGCTATCACAGTTATTGAATTATCTTTCACCGACTTGCTATGTACAGATTTCAGGCGAGAGCAAAATAACTTCAAGGGCTCCCAAAACTTGTACAGTTTGTCCAACTGATTTGAAACTTCCGCCAAATGGGCGCTAGGCAGAGGCCATCTAGTATTATTTTTTAGAGTGAAAAAGCTGCATGCTAGGTGGTGAAAAAATTGAAGGTTCGGTTTCGCCCCGTGCGGTATGGCAATTTGGGCTAAAAGAATATTTAGTCACATTTACCCTTTTAATTCATTTGCAGGGATGACATGTGCAAAAACTAATACTCAGTTACAGATACAAAATTTAATTCATTCATTTGATTTTCAAAAAATCAAAACATATATTTTTACATCACTTCATCGCAGAGAGCAGGCGCAATGGCCAGAAGGTAACACTAACAAATACAACTTAAAGATGGTCATTCTAAGTGAATACAAAATAACAACCACCATCCGGTCCCAAGAAAGGGGACACCTAGCAAATAAGCTCCTCAATAAAAGAAAAATAAACAAAGAGACAAGACAACCAAGAAACTGTCTATACTCAGTGGACAAGCCATCTTCTTACAAATTATATACACTATTTGTTACTCAGTGTATCAGTATTCAATCAGAAGAGTTACTTTTATTTTATTTGTCAAAACATTTGGAGAAAGTTGCAGGTCTAAACTAGATTGATATTTACTCCATGATTTTGTAATATTGTTTCTAACAGAGAATCTTAATATCTCTTTTGTATAAATGGCTGACGTATTTGTGATGCATTCCACGTACGATGTTGATGGGATGTATTGGTTTGGGCGAACGTTTCGGGCCTGTAAAAATATCCTGGAAGTTGTTTATAATGGTGTTTGACTTTAAATACGGTAGTATCGTACACAAGAAGATCAACCGGCAAAATGTTAAGAACAAAATAAAGGGTTTTAATTGATGTTTTATTAGGGAGGCAGAGGGGAGAGGAAATGAATTGCTTAAGAATGCTTTAAGAACTCAATGCAGACATTCAAAATTCTGGGGATTTCTGCCACGAAAACTTAATTTGATACATATGATGTATGATAGACATTACTGTTGTTCAAAAGAAGAATCAAGATATTTGTGGTTCAAAGGCTCAGAATTGGAAAGGTATTTATTTATTAGCTACCCTAGCATAGGCTAGCACAGCCTGCATGAGAGGTATGCTTATTTGAACATGATCTAACAGTGAATGGATCCCAGTGAAAACACACAAACTTATATGAGGCAACTTACACTACGAAATACTGGCCAAAAACAATATTTCAGCAGATTTTTGTTTTGACCCAAACACAAATTTCACTAGTTCAGATGTTACTAACGAAAAACTAGTCACCCATGTACAGCCATTAGTTACTGGTACTCCTTTTCCACAAGACTGCCATTTTTTTTTAACTTCACATTCTTGATGGAATGCTCAGTCATTCAATAGTGTCTAGTCTACAACGATCAGGATTCAAGGTCTGGTCAAAATATGGACTATCTTAGGCTCTTAGTATCAGACACGGAGCAAACCTAGCTCATATTTTTCCTCTTCTGAAGGGACCTAAAGTCATGTTTTCTCTTTAGAAAACGAGGATTTTGAGCCACCTCCAGTGCTTCCAGTAACAGCAAGAAAAGATGACAGGTGGGAAGGAGAAGATGAAGAGGAGCCAATAAAGGTGAGAAAATATATGAAGGCTAAACAATAACATGCAGTATTTTGTTTGTACTGTTGTAAATGGAAGCTGGGCCTTACACCGTGGGCTTAGGGTAACGTGGCACGATGCGCGTACGTAAGGCGGCGGGTAAGTAAGGGCGGTAGTAGACAGGTTTTACAGTAACATATAATAGGTTTTATTTCAGAACTTACTCAGTACAAGTGTAATCCCAATCCGGGTAAATATAATCACAGTCGATAACGACAAGTCATGTGTGACTTACAAATACGAGTGACAATCACGAGTGACTGACAAATAATGAATGACCACTCAGTAAGAAAAGGGAGAGCTTATATACTCTATCTCACACAAGTGAAGATTACTTCCATCAGTGTCTGATGGGAGCTATGTCTTCCGATTTAGACTCTTGCATCAGGGTCTGATGCAAGCTACAGTTTGAATCAAGTTGTTATGACGTCCCTTGAATCCGATACTGGAGTCTTCGCTTGTGCGATTAAAACTTAGAAATACTTCAGGATCATATTACACTTTGTTCTGTGTATAGAGATAGTTCAACACTTGACATAGAGACCGACACAACAGTCCTCCCACCTTTAACAAATTAGACCTCCCGGTCTAAACTAATACTATCATACGCGAACTTAAAGAATAAATACCGATCTACCATAAATATTCTGCTGATTAATATGGGTATATGGAATAATTGCAAGTAAGCGGAAATCCTTCGGTTAATGACAAGCAAGAAAGCAAAAAAAAGTATGCTTCAGTTAATATGGGTATTATTATGTGGAATATATAAATATTTATCTAAAATTTCTTGCGATGACATGGGTCCTAACGATAAATAAGTCCTATCCTAACCTAATCCCGAATACATACATAAAAGGACAACGAGTCCAGGCGGATGCATTGTCAAGTCCTCCGTAGGAGTGCTCGACTCTCGCCCAAAATTATACACCCTATTCTACAAAATTTAATCATGACTCACAGTTTCTTCCTTTCCTAGCCGCGCTCTGTCCGCTGGAGTGGTTTCTGATTATCCAGGTTACCGACCATTTTTTTTGACAGCAAGTCTTTAAGGTTTTGATGGTCATTCTCACTCCAGTAACTTCCCCATTCACCTTGCGGTTCTTAGTCCCGCGGGGAGATATTTTGCTTTCCATAAGTCCAAAAAAATGTTGGTGCTCATAGGGTTCACCTTTAGCTCAAATGTTCTTCATTTGTTCATAAATTGAACAGTTTAGTTGTGCTTTAAGTCCAACTAACTCACTACGCGTCTCGCATCTTCACATCGCAACCGCCTACCACGACCTAACTCACTTTCATTTTACTCACTTGCTTTCGATCTTCGAGGACACAGTCTTTAAATGTCACAGATGTTGTTGCTATTGTTGTTTGTAGCAACCAGCTCACATTCAGGAGATGTTCTTGTTGGAACTTCAACGACAGGCTTGGATAGTTCATTGACCGCACGCAATTTGATGTCGGCTTCGTTGTTTCCCGTTGTGGTGGGGAAATGTGAAAGTTCGTAGTTGTTTGGTTGCCGACTTGCGGGGTCGCTGTCGTGAATCGAAGTTCGTCCTTTCCTGAGCTTCTGCTGTGTTGTTGTCGAGAGCCTGTGTTTGGCTCAGAGTCCTCCGAAGATGTTATCGTGGTTTCCCCTTGGCGATGCGACGTTCGGATACGGGATTTGCAGCTCGTCGTTGGTGTAGTAAAATGACTACCTGAAACATTTTCGGCAGAAAACATGTTTTTCTTTGCAGGCCAAATGGGTGGAAAGGTGTGGTCTGAGCTTAACGCGGACAATTCTCTATTTGTGGCTTTATTTACGTTGAAGTAAAACCTTAACCTACGAAAATCCTATTTACACAACACTGATAAGACATCTGTCTTCTAAACGGCAACTGTAGTTGCTAAATGTATGTAGTTTCTGCATCGAAACTTTCGTTCAAATCACGCTTAAACTATTTACTTTAAATACTGTTAAACAAAGCTACTCAAATTTATTTGCTATATAGGCAATAAATGCAGTTCTCAGTTTCACAAATTTTAACTGGTCTCCATGTCAATGCTTTCAGGGCTCATATCGCATTACTCTCTTTTAATCTTATTTCTTTTACTTTTTGTCTCATCCCGATCCGGCAAGTGAACCCTGCTACTTGCCGGATATTTTGTAGGCATTCATTTATCCTTCTTAGAACAAAAATCCACGATGAATGCCTTAGTCATTTCATTTAATGGTGGTCTTGCTTCTTCTGTTTTAGGGATCCATTTCCGTTGTCCCCCAAGAGTCTACTGGGCATTCGCCCAGATGCTCTTAGCAACTTTCGTATGGTACGCACAACCCTGCGGGTGGCGTATCCTTTTGGCCTCGCTTTCGGTGCCTGCACCAATTACAATTTCTCCAACTTTGAAACAGCGAGCCTTTGCAGCGGGTATCCGCAGTTTCTACCCCTCATAATATGTCAATAATTCATACATTGGCCCAGCCCTATACTCGTCAGTATTGGTTCATTTTCCCTGGGTCCAAAATTTCTGGGGGGGTTCTACTCAGTAGCCATTTCTATGGCATCACCTCCCACTTGGGTTCCGTATGCTTACCTTATCAATGGGGAGAGTGAACTTCTTACTTCCGGGGCAAAGATACTTGGGGAGGATGCTTAAGGGAACAAACAAAATTTCTTTACTGAATATTTCAGGGACTAGGGACATCACTAGCTTTCTGGAGATTTCTTTCGGGTCATTGCAGGGGATGCGCATTCCCCTGACATGTCCCGAGATACCACAAATTCGCATGCCCTTTTTTATTCTCTCCATACTTTCCTTCTCAGTTTATTTGCCCGACGGATAAAATTGTGTTGGTCTCGACTCCCTTCCTGACCTTGTAACATAACTCCCTCGATCTGCGTTCTGTGCATCCGGGTTCTGTGTTTCCCGTTTGAATGTCGGCCTCCTTGTCAGCAAATCGAATCTTAGCAGTTTTTTCTCGTGTGCCTTCTTCGTTTTCTCTTTATTCGCTTTCATTGCTGCTGCCGTGCTAGGACCAGCAGTTCCGCTACTGCTCTGAGGGGGTGGTCCAGCAGCTCGTGGGGTTTCTTCAAGTAAGTCCCCTTCTTGTTCTCCGAGTGGGGGTATGTCGCCCCAAATGTCGAAGACGTCTACCTCTTCTTTGAGAGGTACAATCCCTCCTTGGATTGCTCTTGTAGGTTCGCGTCCAATTCCGGAACCTCCTGGTTCATTCTCATTCGTATGGCCCCGTGTGGGCGCGGCTGGCGGCACTTTGGGAGACTCGCTGTCTGCTGAGCTGCCAGAACTGTATTTTCGTGGGCTTCTGCGTCCCCACCGACTGGTCATTGGTCCGCCGGTTAAATCTTCGAGGGGGTCAGGTATATAATCTATCCATGACCATTCTTTGCGGGGCTTTTTCTTCTTGTCTTGGTATTCGTCTGATACTGATATATGTTGTAACTTCTCTCTAGGTTTCTTAGATAACCAGCCCCTTCTTTCTTCTTCAGGTCTCGCGGGGGTGGGTTGAAAGGGATGTTCGTATCTTAACCTGTCGTGTTCTACTGGGCTAATCGGCTCCACTACATCTGTTGGATTTATTCTCGGGGGCGCTGGGGTGGATTTTCCCCAGGGGTGAAACATTTGAAGCGGTCTTTCTTCCTCTTCGTCTTCATCTTCTGAGACTTCTTCTTCAAGTGTTGGCAGTTGTGGCCGGAATGGCGGGGCACTAGGATTTAATTCTGTGGTCGTTTGCACCCCCGTACTTATTGTTCCGGGCCCCTCATTTGTGGACTGCAGATATTCTTTAAGGGCATCTTCTTCGTCTGTGCTATCTTCGTCGTAGCGCCAGTGGAATGGGCGCAATCGAGATAGTGGATTCGCCCTCGGATCAGCATAATTGTCTTCCTCTTCTTCGTTTTCTGAGTCGCTGCTGCTGGAGTCGGATAATGGTGCGGCTTGCCAAGGGCTTCTAAATATTGCAGGTTTCATCCTGTCCATGTGTGCCACAGTATCTCTTTTGGTCTCTTCGATGTGGTGTAACTTGTACGTGACGTCGTTTGGAAGTCGTTCTGTTACTCTCCATGGTCCTGTGTACTTATCTTCTAGCTTTTTCCCGGCGCCTTTTGGTTCTTGTTTCAGCCACACGAGGTCTCCTACTTCGTATTTCTTGAAGTGTTTTGCCTTCCTATCGTAGAACTCCTTTTGTTGTAATTTCGCCTGTGTGAGATGTTTCTCGACCTCAGCGTATGCACTTTTCATCCTTTTAATGAGTTCCGCCTTGTAGCCTTGATGGGTCTGTGGCTCCTCTTCGATGATATCTGTCCTGGGAAGTGCGCTGTCTCGGCCAAACATCAAGAAGAAGCTATTATCCCCCGTCACTGCGGAATAGGCTGTATTGATGCTGTGGCAGAGGTATGGTAGCTGCTTGTCCCATGAGAGCCTGTCGTCCTTGGTTGTAATGCCCAGTATTTTGTTGAACTGTCTGTGCACTTGCTCAATCTTGCCGTTTGAGCAGGGTCGGTAGGCTGAAGTTTTCCATCTGGCTATGCCCATCAGTTTGGCTACTTCCATTGACAGTTTTGAAATAAGCTGGGCTCCTCTATCGCTCATCACAGTGTTTGGCTTCCCGAACGTCAAGAACAGGTCTGTGAGCGCTCTGCATACTGTTTCCGACGTTATATCTCTTAGCGGAGTGGCCCAGCAGTACGAAGTGAAGTTGTCTATCGCTGAGAGTATGTAGGTGTATCCGCTGGTGCTGGTTGGGAGAGGACCAACTAGGTCTATGCTCAAAATGTCCATTGGATGTTTTGCGATTGGGAATGTACCAAGTGGCGCCGTCCAAGTGTAGGGTGGAGTTTTTCGCCGTGCGCATGCCTCACAAGTGCCCACAAAGTTCTTTACTTTTTCGGTCGCTTGTGGTAAGTAGAAATTCTCCCTGACCATGGCTAGTGTCTTCATGGTGCAAAAGTGGGCGCTAAGTACGTCGTGGCAGTACTTCAGGCATTCACCCTCGAGCGCTTCTGGTATTACTGGTACCATTTTCACATCCTTCTTCCGGTAGGTTTGTCCAGGACATACAAGTCGGCAAACTAGGTCGGTGTCGACGTCATAGGTGAAGTTGTCGATCTCTTTCATATACTTCCGGTAGTCCATCCCAAGTGGTTCTTCTTCAAGGAAGTATTCTCTGAGAGCTGCGCAGAGTCCGTCCTTCTTCTGGTATTCTGAGATGTTTCGAGTAGATAAAACTCCTGATGACGTTTGGTTAGTTCTGCCGGCTGTCGTTGGTGCTTTAACGGTGTTGACTTCGTATTTCCGGCTTAGCCAATCAGGGACTATGTTGGACTTCCCTTGTATGTATTCGATGTCGAAATCAAAGGACAGTAGTTTCAGGATCCATCTGCTTAGCCGGCTGTTGGGGTTGCTTTGTGGCTCTTTCATCGTCTTGAGGTATTGTAGAGATCTTTGGTCTGTCCTCAGCAGAAACTTTTTTCCTTGAAGATAAGCTCGGAAATGGTGTGTGAAGTGAACTATTGAGAGCAGTTCTCTTTCAACTGTGGAGTACCGGGTCTCGCTGTCCGTTAAGGCTCGGCTTCCGTAGTGGATAGGGTGCAGTTGGCCATCCCTGTACTGTCCGAGCATTCCGCCGATCCCCGTCTGGCTTGCATCTACCGACAGTATCATTTTCTCGTTGAGGTCCGGTAGAATCAGGATTGGCTCTGATGTCAGCTTCCCTTTAAGGTATTCCATCGCCGTTCTTGCTTCTTCTGTGAACCGGAAAGGGGTATTGCTTTTCTTGGTGAGCGCTACTAGCGGGCGGCAGTGGTCTGCGAAGTTCCGAATAAACTTCCTGAACCACGAGAAGAGTCCAATTATGCCTCGGAGTTCCTTCAGATTTCTGGGTGGCTTCATTTCTTCGACGGATTTTATCTTATCCGGATCCGGCCTAACGCATCCTTCTCCTATGACGTGGCCCAAAAATACTGTGGAAGGCACTAAAATTCGGCATTTCTTTGGCTTTAATTTCAAGCCCGCCAGTCTGAATCTGCTCAGGATCAGTCTTAGAATTTCTAATGCTTCTTTCTGTGTTCTAGCCCATGCTAACAGGTCGTCCAGGAAGCAGATGAGGGACTTGTACTGCTTATCCTTGAATAGTGTGTAGACGAGGCGCTGATATACTGCAGGGCTGTTTGCGAGGCCGAAGGGCATTCTGCGGTAGGCATATGTTGCGCCGTCTGCGGTGATGAATGCTGTTTTCGGCTGATCCTCTTCTTTGACTGGCACTGCGTGGTAAGCTCCCGTTTGGTCCACGGAGGTGAAGAATTTGCTGTCAGGTGGTATGCAGTCGAGGCATTCGTTCAGATTCGGGACTCGGAAGTTGTTTTTCTTCGTTACCGAGTTGAGCTTTCTGAAATCTATGCATAGCCGATGCTGCTCCGGTTGTCCTGGTCCACTCTTCTTCTTTACGATGACAACTGGGCTTGCCCATGGGCTGTCACATGGGTAGATGATACCTTGCCTCGCCAGCTTGTCGATTTCTTCCCTCAAAAACGGTCTTAGGTTCCAGGGTGTCCTGTATGGGGCTTGAGCTATGGGCGCGCTCTCTCCGGTGTCGATCTGCATCTCAATTAGGTCTGTGTGACCGAAATCCTCGTCATCGGTGCTGAAGGTATCCCGGAACTCCCATAGTGTGCTCTGCACTTCCTTCTTGAAATTTTCTTCTGTCAAGTGACCCAACTTGAACTGAGCGAAGAACTCCGGCTTCTTCATCGGGTATTCTGGCATTCTTGATGTTTTTCCGGTGCTTCTACCTTCGGAAAGTTGTATCCCATTTATCTGTTGGCCAGGTTGCACGCTCTGTATATCTGTGTCCATGAGTACTTCGTATCGAGCGATTAAGGTCTTCTTTGGGATCCGTATCGCCTCTCCCGTCGGGTTGAACACTATGATGTGTGCTATGCCTTCGCTGGCTGCTGTTAGTTGCTCGTCGATGTTTAGAGCTCCAGTCCAAGCGCCTTCGACTGGCAGCAGTCGAACAGTCCCTTCTATTTCGCTATCATCATCAGTCGTAAGGGCGATCTGTAACCTTTCGTAAGAGTGTGGCGCCACTGTCGCCTTCCATATGGTTACTGCTTTGTCTTCATCTTTTCGTGGTCCTGGGATTCTTTGCTGGCTTGGTCTTTGAGTCTCGGTGTGATTCTGACATGCTTCTCGGTCTTCACTTCTTCTTGGATGACTCGGCTGGACTGACGGGTCGTTCCCTCTAGTTCCCTTTTCGTGAAGCTCTGTTCGAACGTAGTTTACGTTTCGTCTGTCGTAGTTCTGTCCGTTTGTTTGGGTCCATCTCAAATTCTCTCCATGTGCTTGCGTGAATGGCCGACCTTGCGCTGGCTCGCAATGTTTATTACGTTCACGCACTGTTTTGCAAGTCAGCGTTTTGTGCTCGGCGTCAATCAACATCCTATTTTTGCTGAGGAAGGGCATTCCCAGGATCGCTAGGTACGGAAGGTGTTTGCAAACAACGAAGGGCACTTGGTATGTGGTTCCTTGGTATATCACTGGTAACCTTATTTCATACCTTGCATCAAGGTCATGTCCGGTCACGCTTGAGAGCTTAGATTGTGCCGGTCTCGCAGCATTTCTGACATTATATGGTAATTTTTCAAAAACACTACTGTTAAGAATATTTTGCTGAGCGCCCGTGTCGACTAATCCCGAAAAATTTACATCACACGTACTAAAACCGTTCAAAATAGGAAGGCTAGAAAAACTGTCATATCTACTATTCACTTCATTCAGTCTGAAATATGCAGGGGGCTTACTAATTCTGTAACCTGCAGAGTAGCCGACTTTGCGCCCCTTCAAAGCCGACTGTCGTCGTTTAAATTCCCGCTTGACCTATTTTGGTACTGGTTATAGGGTCTAGAAGGGGACCTGTTTGGGGAAAAGTGTCTCTGAAAAGTACGCCCTCGAGAGTTAAAAGGAGGGGGAGAAAAGATGGGTCTCTGGGAGTTGCGCACTTGGGGGTTAAAATTCTCTACGTTTCCACAGTTCCTGGCTATGTGGCCGATTCGCGAGCACGCATAGCAGCGGATTGTTCTTAAATTTGGTCTCCCCCTATTTGCGTGCTGTTGGCGATATCCCCATTCGTTTCCTTGCTGGGCGGGTGCTTCATGCTGTCTGGGCGAGCTGGACGTGCTCCTATCTTGACCCCTGACCACGTCCGCGAAGGATACTCCCCTTTGTCCCGATGCAGTCTGGAGGGTACTACTAACCGCAGCGATCTCTCCCTCTTCCGAAACCGAACTAATTGTTAAAAGTTGCTGGGCTTTCACCACCTCATCAATAGTTAGTTCATGCTCGATCAGTTTTAATGCGGCTTCCAGGTCAGCAGGCTGCTTGGAGAGCACCAGGCGCAGTAGTTTAGGTCCGAGTCCGTTCTTAAAATTCTCGAATACCGCCCTCGTGAATTGATCATTTTGCCCCGTCGGTTTTCCCAATTTTTCAATGGTCATTAACGTCACACGGTCTGCGTAGTTTCTTACACTTTCATCCGTTCTCAGGTGCACAATCTCGTATTTCAATTTACTTTTTTGGCTAGTGCTTGCGAAGCGAATTTTCAATCTGTCTAACAGATCTTTCGGTGTTGTGAAGGTCTCTCCCTCCAATGTGTCCAGAAACGAAATTGCGGCCCCTCGCAATTTTAGGTACATCATTTGTCTTAACCTTTCTACCTCTGTTATCCCCGCAATTCTGAGGAAATTTGTCACGGATGTGACAAAAAAGTCCACATCCCCTGTTCCATCATAATCTGGCATTTGTCTGACCAGCTCTGTCTGGAGTACGTGGCACTCCAGCCTCCGTTTCGTTTCTTCAGTAATCCCGTCAGTCATTTTGTCTGTCCGTTCTTCGGTATGCTATCGTAACACCTTTCTACTACTTTTCGGCCCTAGAACCGCTGCCACCACTGTTGTAAATGGAAGCTGGGCCTTACACCGTGGGCTTAGGGTAACGTGGCACGATGCGCGTACGTAAGGCGGCGGGTAAGTAAGGGCGGTAGTAGACAGGTTTTACAGTAACATATAATAGGTTTTATTTCAGAACTTACTCAGTACAAGTGTAATCCCAATCCGGGTAAATATAATCACAGTCGATAACGACAAGTCATGTGTGACTTACAAATACGAGTGACAATCACGAGTGACTGACAAATAATGAATGACCACTCAGTAAGAAAAGGGAGAGCTTATATACTCTATCTCACACAAGTGAAGATTACTTCCATCAGTGTCTGATGGGAGCTATGTCTTCCGATTTAGACTCTTGCATCCGGGTCTGATGCAAGCTACAGTTTGAATCAAGTTGTTATGACGTCCCTTGAATCCGATACTGGAGTCTTCGCTTGTGCGATTAAAACTTAGAAATACTTCAGGATCATATTACACTTTGTTCTGTGTATAGAGATAGTTCAACACTTGACATAGAGACCGACACAACAGTACCCACTCTGTTCCTCATGACGTCTCCTGTTTTGCTGTGTGCCATTCTTTCCAGTCATTTTCAAGTTATGACGTCGGAGAATTTGGTGTTAGATGGAGTTCAGTGGAGCTTCTGTCTCTTAGCCGTAAAGCAAATGTCCGCGGTCATCTTCAGAAAATATTGAGAGGGAGGTCATTTCAGATAGCTTGTAATAATAATAATAATAATAATATAATTGCATCAGAAGGCTTTCGCCTCTATAAATTTCTCTATACACTAAATTGAATTTCAGCCAGGTGGCGATCTACACCTGCTTTGAATTGATTGATGTTTTCGGCATTCACGACACTTTCTGGTAGGTTATTCCAATGTTCGACTATTCGGTTCCTGAAGCTCCATTTTCCTATGTCTTTTCGGAATTTTTCACCGCACAGTTTCAAGTTGTGTCCTCTGAGACCAGTGTGGTTAAAACTGAGTAGACCATCTATAGTACATGGCAAGTAGACCATCTATAGTGCATGGCAAATATTCCTTCAGCCCAAGCTGACTGCGAACCATATTTGACACTGCAAAACTGATATGTCAGCTAAATTTTACTAGAGCTATATTTCGGCCCTACTTGGCAAGGGTCCTCTTCAGGCTCAAGCTGGAAAATGGACATGTGGGAAGACAATTAAAGAAAGGAACAAAAGCAAAATGCAGGAAAATCTCTACCCTCTCAACGACTCAATCAAGCAGCAAAAACAGCAGCTGTGCTTTAACTGAAATTGCAGCACCAGCTTTATCTCAAAGCAGTTTTCAGGAGTGAATTCACAGAATCAGATATTTAAGGAAGGGTCTTTAGTTGTTTTTCAACAAGTTCATTTTCCAGCTTGAGCCTGGAGAGGACCCTTGCCAGTAAAATGTAGCTGACGTGTCCGTTTTGCAGTGTCAAATATATTGCATGGCGCATTGGTGCCACATGGATAGTGTGTTGAGTATTGCAGAGCCTCGAGAATGCCACAGTTTATGGATATTGTAATAAGGTTTGGTTGGGTAATAGGTTGGAGCATTGTAGATGGGAGATACAGATGTTTAACTACACAGTAGCATTTTACTTTCTTTGTGAAACATAACCTACTAATATGTGACATCCACCAATATGTTCGCATCTCAGTCAGTTTCGCCTATTGACCTGATATCTTTGAATTGTGATACTTTACTTCCATGGTTTATAATAATTGCTTTTCTCTAGGATTCATGGGAAGATGAAGATGATGAAAAGAAACCAGAAGATGAAGAAAAGGCTCAGGCACAGAAAGCCAGTGTAGCCAAAAACAAAAAGAAAAAATTGGAAGAAAAAATAGCAGAGAAGGAGGTAGGCAAAGGATATTGTTTTTTTTTTGCCAAACCTTCTTCAGCAGGCCTTAGCTGTCTACCAAAAACCTTAATTTTTGAATAGACTATGCGAAACATTGGATATACCCAAAGTTTTGAATAGCCTCAATCGTTTCCCAGCACATTTTTAGGGAGGATCTGCTGGAACTGTTTTTATTAGTGAGTGTTTTTATTAGTGAGTTAATTAGCGGGAAATAAAATTCATTCATTCATTCATTCAGGTGGAAAATTATTTCGGGGTTTGAACCGGAGAAAAACTAGCTGAAATATATTCAAACCCTTCTATAAAAAAAGACAATCAATAGAGGAAGATTGACTAAACTCTGGGTAGTACCACCACCGCACATACCTGCCAGTACAAACCGAGATTGTAATAAGTTATGCAAGACGAAAAATCGAAAGTTCGGCTTCGTCCGTGAGGAAATTCTGAGAATAAATTTAATTGAATTAAAGGAAATTTTGGGAATAAATTCAGTTGAATGGACCAATCCAAACAAGTTTAGTCAAGCTCAAAGCAAAAAGTTCATTGGAAATAATTTCTCCTACTTCACCAAGTATTTACGAGCTCTTTACCGGAGCCGAAATCTGGAATTCAGTACACCCCTTTCCTCTTCGGTTATCTGAATTTTGCCATGTTCTTGCTAGAAGGCAATGGGCCTGGAAAAGGCTTATAAGAGCCAAAGCCGTGTGTAATTTGTTATTTAACTAGTTTTGGATATCGGAACACAAACAGTAAGTAGTGCGAGGTGTGCTTTAATTTTTAATCCAGCAGTCGCCCAAGACTAACAAACAAACAAAACGCACTAATCTGCCCCCAATAGATGCCTCCAAATTAAGAGGTTGTGGATAGAAAGCCTGGGTTAGCTGGCAGGAGGATACAACAGTTCCCTGACTGCCATAGCCTTCAGACCAGGGATGAACGGGCTTTTCGCCCAAGCTCAGCAAAAGTGCAGCAATGGTTCTGAATATATGCTCGACTCAATCTCTCTCGTGCAGGCAGACGAACAAAAATCCTCTTGTACCACACCTGTAGCTTACAGTACGACCTGTTAGTACAGCTGTAACATAAAATACGACAACAAATCCGTGGAAAGGGTGCTATAAACGATCTAACCAGCTGTCGAGATACATTAAATGTCAAATCACGAGACCTTCTAAAGAAGATTCGACAAGGAATGGGAAAGGAACTCAAACAGATACCAGTCGTACGGATGGTTCTTAAAGTTTAACTGAAAAGGGCCGAGATAGGACAACCTAGTTACCCATCACTTGTTCACTTATGCTTGAAGACCAATGAACATGCGTTACTTCGTTGCTCCGCTATTCATGAATAATCGATCTTCAAGTAGTGGAATTTCCCTGTCGGATTTGTGGTATCTGAAGGCACTTGTACCTGTGTTTTATGCTTGATGAAAATGATTTACGAAACATAAGTATTCACGCAGTGAGCTAGTTTCCGTAAGATGTTCACTATCCACTGAAAAGTCACGTTCCGATCGAGATTCAGATTTTCCGCGTCATAGTAGAAATTTACGTTGTGAGGACGTCCGTAGACATTCTGAACGTCATTCTAGAGCAAATAGTGAAAAATTAAAAAATCCCTTTGCACAGTCCAGATAATGTAGTAAATTCAGTTAAATGGTACAAAAATAAGTTGGCTGTTCAGTTAAACTCTAACCAACCATTTATATTAGAATGACGTCAGCAACACGGAGCATCATGGCTCCTGCAAGGACCTGAACTGACCTAAACTGCAAATAATAGTAATGTCTACACGTCATGCAACCAAGAACAAATAATCAGTAAGAACTTCTGTCTTTAGTCGCATGCAGTGACTATGAAAACCCCGACAAATCTGAGCGGACCTGGAGGTATTTACTCTAGCTTTGAGCTGATGTTGGTACCCGTTTACTCCTCTTCCGTCTTCACCGTTGCCTATCGCACAAGAAATATCGAAAGAGGCGAGCAGAAGGCGTACTCCGCGCGCTGATCCGCTCTGGAGCGCGTCCATAAAACCAATCAGCGTTGACTTCTAGATTTCCTCTTAAGCAACTTACCGGCGATCTAGCTACTTGTAGAGGTAACGAAAGGTGATGTGGCGCGAAGCCGCTCGTTTGCAACGGGAGTCGGTCGTATTTTACTCGACTCAGCATGTTTGTATGACCGAGATAGGGAGACAGCAGTTCTGTCTCGTTATTTGTTCTTGATGCAACCCACTAATCAGCAAGACCATTTTCGACCTGTAAGTTAACAGACAGGTTTTATGCTCTCTTGGCAGGCTATCTAATTGCTCTGGATTCTGCATAGGCATAACCGAGAAGCTATGTTTGAGTGGAAGATGGGATAGGAAGGCCGGAAACTTAGCAGGATGCTTGATCGTCGCTGCTTTGTATTTATTTTAATTATATTTATTGTAGAGGAAAATGAGAGAAGAATTAGCTCAGAAGGCCCAAGTGAATGGAGACAATGATGAAGAAGATGATATAGATTTGACACCTGAAGAGAGATTAGCAGAAAAGTTAAAACGACAGAAGATGCAAGAAGAGGCAGATATTTTAATGGCTAGGGATACTTTTGGTAAGTAGCCTTTGTTGTTCTATCAATAAATATTCCTTCAGCCCAAGCTGACTGCGAATCATATTTGAGAGTGCAAAACGGATGCGTCAGCTAAATTTTATCAGACCTATATTTCGGCCCTTCTCGGCCAGGGCCCTTTTCAGGCTCAAAACCGCCGAAGTTGGAAGACAAACTTGCGGATTTTTTTTTTTTTTTCAATTTGTCAGTAATGTCAAATATGTTGTTCTATCATTAAATTTGATATAAGGTTTGAAGCCAATCTGACCATTCATTGCAAACAAAATTATGAAACGAGATTTTCGTCTTTTTTTTCTTGATCAGCTAATTATCCCTCTACGATGATGTGCGAGGGTTAAACAAAATTCCGGATATTTCGGTTGCACTTCCGGCAAACCGTCCTCAGTGAAAAAACAAAACAAAAACTAAATTATATAATCCACCACAATACCAACAGGAAAACGATGCGGAACCAACAAACAATAAAACGGCATGTAACTAAAGACCAGAAAGATAAAATGTGCGTGTTAATATTGTATATGTATAAATTTGTGATCATTTACAATTCTGAGTTCTGTGTTAATGCTTGTATGTACAAATATCTGCCTGTTTTCCACAGAACAGTTCTGTGGAAGTGTTTATTTGGAGTGTTCGTGAATTACTGGTGGATTTTGGGATTTGGCCGTTTTCTTGGTGAAAGCTTCTGCGCTTTCCAGGAGATCCAAATTTCACACGTTGCATTCTGAACCCGCTAACGACACCTCACTTATCTTTGCACTTGCCGCGATTCACTAGTTTCCATGCGCATCATGCTTTGGACGAGTGTTCGCGGATCATGCTATTGATGCTTAAAACCGGTTTTCTGAATTTTGCCGAGATCTTGGTAGAAGTCGATGGGCCTGGGAAAAGGCTTAAAGTTTAACCGAAAAGGGCTAGGATAGGACAATCTATTTACCCATCACTTTATTCACTTAAATTGGCTTGGAGACTCGCTGAAAATGAGTTACTTCGTTGTTCCGCTATTCACGAATAATCGATTTTCAAATAGTGGAATTTCCGTGTGATTTGTGGTGGCGCTATGCGCTTGTATTTTTGTTGTATGCCTTACGAGAAAGATTTAACAATTTTTTTGGTTCAGGCACCAAGCAATCTTCACCAATTTCACCACTGCCCACTGAAAAGCCGCATTTGTGTTGAGATTAAAATTTCCCGCGTCATAGTAGAATTTACGCTGTGGGGACAGCCGGAGATATGCTGAGCCTCATAACTAGAGCAGATAATGGAAATTCAAAAAATCCCTTTGCAGAATCCAGATAATTCAGTGTATCTAATGAAATGACACACAAATAAGTTAGTTGGCTTTTCAGTTAAAGTTTAAAGCTTAACCGAAAAAGGCTGAGATAGAACAACCTAGTTACCCATCGCTTATTCACTTAAAGGACCCCTCTTGCTTATTCTGCTTTTTACAATATATCTAGCTCCCATAAAGAATTATAAGCTTCTAAATCCCCACCTTTCTCCATTGTTTCGTTTTGTGCCTACGATTTTTAGCGCTTTTTTGGCCTTGCCGAGTTCTGCCCGTCACACAACGAAACATTTGCCGGGATCATCAACGTCTGCCGACAACTCTTTCACACATAATGATCTGAGAAGCTTTTGTTTATTACTTCTTTCATTTGCTTAGTTTTCACTCTTTTGAACCACGGCGCGATCAGTTTTCAAATGTTTTGCTCCCAGCCGCCGCGTCGGAGAGCAGGAAGGCTGGACATAGTCGACAGGCGCTAACAAGAAAATCGCTAATTTCAGATGGAAAGTAATGGTATTTTCGAAAGTGTTTTTTTTTTCTGATCCATCTCATAGGGACAGTATTATTTCTAGTAAGAGCTGTGCTTTAAATCGGCTTGAAGACCCGACGAAAATTCGTTTCTTCGTTGCTCCGCTATTCACGTATAATCGATTTTCGAATAGCGGACTTTTTGTGACGGATTTGTGGAACCTCTATGCGCTTGTATCTGTATTGTATACTTGACGAAAAAGATTTACGAAAAAATCGTGTTCAGGCACTCAGCAGTCTTCACCAAGCTCATCACTGGCCACGGAAAGCCGCTTTTGTGTTAAGATTCAAATTTTCCGCGTCATAGTAGAATTTGCGTTGTGGGGCGGCCGTAGATATTCTCATCGTCACTACTAGAGCAGATAGTGGAAAATCGAAAAATCCCTTAGCAGAATCCAAATAATTCAGTGTATTCAGTTATAAGGCACAAAGATAAGTTGGCTTTCCAGTTAAATTTTAAACAGGCAAGGCCGCGGATAATTTTTAAAAGCATACCCTAGCTTTACAGTATTCAGATAGTTTTGAATACTGACCCCTCTACCAATAGTAACTATTAGTTTGTATTTCCGTTCCAGCCTCACGAAAAGCTACTACGCTGACCGTTCCAGCCTTCTCAAAATAGTAACTCATAGTAACTATTTGCTTACCACGCTCGGCAGCGTAGTAACTACGTATCTCTGGAACGTGATTGGTCCGATCAGTCTGCGGCCTGATATTTGACCGAAAAAAATAAAAAAGCGTTCCAGCCTAGCGTAGTAACTACGATGTCTAGCGTAGTAACTACGGTAAGTAGGGTGGAACACGCTCACTGTACCATAAACAGTACATAGTGCGAGCTGCGCTTTAAAAGAGACGTGACGGAAGTTTTATCTCTAAACATAACACTTAAAAATTCCTATAACAGATATATTAAATTTAACTCAAGGATGCGCAAACATGTGTTATCTGTTATCAGACTTCTGGCAGTTTACTCCTTTTTCTTTCTCTTAACGGGTTAGAAAATAGGTAAATGGAACTAATTGTTGCTTTTTTTCAGGATTTTCTGAACCAGTGACAAGTGGGGTCTTAGACTCTTTAAACCCCTCCACCAAAGAGGAATTTGTATCCGCCAAAGATGCCTTAATAGCCAAAGTGAGGGAATGGGAGTCCAGGCCTGGCTTCAGTGATTTTGCCGAAGGATTCATACGAGACCTCTGCGCCACATGTAAGTACTGATGCGTAGGCCATGGTAATTGTAAGTTACATTAAAGGACACCTAAACGATGAAACCATACTTGAACACACCATGGAGAATGCATTTACAGACATGGCCACGGAGAGCATTCTTCTCCTGAGCGTGACGTTTTCAAAATAGGGATGTTCGTTTCTGGAGGTTTGCACATGTAGACTCCAAGACAAAAAGCGCAATTCATTCAAATCTTGTACAGCGCTGGCCGGATCGTATTGGAATTTCTTCTAGATATATGTTTGGGCTTAACTGGTTAACAAATTTTCCAGAAGAAGGATTCTTTGAAGACATTTGTTCATTTCTAAAATTGTTCGGTACTGAAATAAGGACAGATGCAAAATGGAGCAAAAATCGTAGCTTGGAAACACTATTTCGTATTTGGATTGGGTTTTCTGCAGGCAATGTTAACGGAAGTCATGCAGATAGGGATGATACTTGGTACTCTTCATTCAAGTGTCCTTTAAGTTATATGTCTTAATGAATGATTATTTTCTTTTTATTTAAATTAATATGTCCGATGGTATTCTCTGTACACATAAATATTGTGATCGAACGAAAGAGAAAATAATATGTTATTTTCGCCAGAGGCAATCACGCAAAACGAACGTCCTGAATTCCAGGTGATGACAGGACCTCTTAGTTCGAGACGTAAACTTTCCAAAATGATTAGACTCGAGACTCTAAGCACATTGCACAGACTTGGCTTGTTGAGTCTCCTTGTTAGTTGAGACTCCGAGCGAAGTTCGTGTTGATGAGAGTTTGAACTTTGATCTTATATGATTGGAAAGAAAAACAGTTATGCCCTAGTCTGTGTTCTTCCCAGTTCTCCTTCTTGTAATCTTTTCATTTTGCAGTGGAAGTTGAACCCCTCAAGAAGGTGTCATTGATGACCAAAGCTTTCCACGAAGAAAAGCTGAAACTCACAAAGCAAGCGACGAAATCGAAAGCAAAGGGAAAGAAAGTGGCGTCTTTGAAAGTTGACAAGGATGATGTAAGCACACATGTTCTTTCTTAGATGTTCTCGTCTCGTGTTTCTTAGATTTGTCGTCTGAGAATTCTTTTTGTTTGTCGGAACCTGACACAGATCTCGTGAAAACGAATTGTAATTTGAGTGGTGAGAAGCTGGGACATTTTTTCTCCTGAGGTGGGAGTAATAATAAGAATAACGTTTATTTCAATTCAATTCAGTTTAATTTCAAAATACTTTCCACGGACATGCCGAATAGCAGTATTATCGTCAATGACCTATACAATAAATAACAATCGTCAATTTGACCATAACTATAACAGTTTAAAACTCAAACTTGCGTACAATTCAATGGTCATTTTTACAATTCGTCGTGGGCATTAAAAAACTTGACGAACGAAGGTACGAAACTACGCTCGTATCGCGAGTGAGAAACCCTTGTTGGTGCAAGGCGTGGTACCATCTCAGCCACAGCTCGTTGTGGGCGAACTCGTGTAGGTTGATGTTCTGGTGGGATGATATCTCGGTGGATGGGGTACGCTAGGACACTTTTACCAAATTTAAGGGACAACTTAAGGCGGCGGGTGGATGGGGTTCCTAATTTAAATTCTTGGAGGAGGCTTATTATTATTATTATTATTATAATTTTATTACCCATCATAATGTATAAATACACAAAAAATGGAGTAGGAAAAAATAAGGAAAAAGAAACAATGCACAACACTGCGTAATCAACAACAAATCATCAACTATTTCAGGAGGTATGGGACTTTGGGGTATTTTGAAATTACAAGCAAGGCTCGGTACTGGATTCTCTCAAGACGACCCTGAATAGCTCATATAATTACTGGCTAGCATCGGAACGTCACACTATTATTAACACGGCTAAAACTTAATAATCACTTCTCAATAATTGCCTTAAAATATTTATATATATGTACAAATAATAACGAATATATCACAGTTCAGAATTAAAATAGTTTACGAAATATGGTACAAATGACGAAAGATACCGGTCAGTAGAGTGGATATCGAGTAGGGGGGTCCGATAGACACACACCGAGGATCCTTGTGGTACAGAATGGTAGGGCAGAAGTGTGATGTTTTATTGAGATTTGTATTAGAAATACTGCCGAAATACCGCGAAAAGCAGATAAAAACGTGTTTCATCAAGTTTCAACTTCTGTTGAGTGTGTCGAACACAATCTGTTACCTTGATGAATATTCATAAATGTGTAGAACACAAGTATACCGCAGAAAACACCTATAGTATTAGCAAGAACAAATAATCAGTAAGAACTTCTGTCTTTAGTCGCATGCAGCGACTATGAAAACCCCGACAAATCTGAGCGGAGCTGGAGGTATTTACTCTAGCTTTGAGCTGACGTTGATACCCGTTTACTTCTCTCCCGTCTTCACCGTTGTCTATCGCACAAGAAATATCGAAAGAGGCGAGCAGGAGGCGTACTCCGCGCTGATCCTCTCTGGAGCGCCTCCATAGAACCAATCGGCGTTGACTTCTAGATTTCCTCTTTAGCAACTTACCGGCGATCTAGCTATTTGTAGAGGTAATGAAACGTGATGTGGGCGATGTGGCGCGAAGCCGCTCGTTTGCATCGGGAGTCGGTCGTATTTTACTCAACTCAGCATGTTTGTATGACCGGAGACAGCAGTTCTGTCTCATTAATTGTTCTTGGTATCAGTGTCCCGACCCTGCTTCAGTAATATGGTTTCCCTTTCTTGCAGACGTTTTACGATGACGCTGGTGGCGGAGAGTACGACGACTTCATGTAGTATTATTAGGAAACCAACTGCTTGACCCGTGGAAAATGCTTCCTTCCCTGTGAACTAGTGACTTACAAGCCGACGGGTAAAGTGACATCTGTGGACAGTATTAGCCCGTTCTGCCATAATTGGTTTTATCAGTTAGAAATAATACAGGATATGAGTTGCTCCGCCGAGGTGCCCTACTCTCGGCAAAACTTGCAGCTCAACAGCAACAATTGTAGAGAGCTTGTAATGTGAAAGAAGCAAGGACCTCTTGCATTTAGCAATTTCGGGGTAGGTGCAAGTGTCACATCTGTATTCTGGTTAAGACGGTAGTGATTTAAAGTACGTCTATCAACCTGATGGTTATCTTCCGATCTTTGAACTCGAGAAACATCCCCACAGGAGATATCTTCGTGAATTCTGTTAGTAGACTTCCGTTCGTGGATATTCTGGTGCCCATGCTTCCTGTGAACAGGAAATGCACAGCGAAGACCCAGTGCTTGCTTGAACGAGCGTCCGAGAGGACGAGCCGGTATGCAGCAGTACCTTTGAGACATCAGTGCGGGAAGGAATCGCCACCAGAGCCTACGAAAGCATCAATCACGTGGCATGGGAAAGTGAACTGCCCAGATAAGTTTGGCTCGGGTGAACCTATCTGGGAATTGTGGTGGTTTGCGAACCATGTTCTCAAGCGACTGGGTTGCTCAGTTGGTGGACGGTCTGTCTTGAAGGGGTTGTGATCCCACCCAAGGTGTGTTTTTGTACTTCAAGTACTTGACGTGTCTGGTTCAGGGATGGTTTTAATATCCAGTATCGTAAAGGAAAGTCATTTGGGTGGCTGGGTGGTAATTTAAAGCACGTTTGTCCCAGGCTACTGTCGGATTGACGTGATAGCGCCTGTCAATGATGAACTTGATTTAGAGGCGACAGCCTTTTCTGCAGCTTTAATTGTAGGCGTTCTGGTATTCTTCACATGTTCGGTAAAGCAGTCATACACAATCCTAAGCTTTTGTGGACCTTGCTGAAACGTTTCGGCAGTTCATTAGAAAGACAGGGGTGATATTACATAGATTTTCGTGCTAAAACCATTGTATGGCAGATGATGGGTGTGGGCCCAGGGATTGATCCCGAGACCCCTCCACTCATATTAACCGTTTCCTTTCATTGAGGGTTGGAAGGTGGTGAACTTGATGCTGTTACCAGTTTGGAAATAAATGAGAAACTAAATTGTTTGTGTACTTTTAGGTTCAGGGATGGGTGAAGCGGCGCTCGAGCTTTACCGCTGTGCTACACTGAAAAGCGCATGGTGTTAGTGTGCGAAACCAGTTACGATTTATACAGGCTGCTCGTGTTTAATGTAGAATCCCGGGTGTTCTTGCAGCTTATACGTAAGAATCAGGCGGTAGATTTGCGAAACAGGTTCGTTTCCGGAATGAAATAAGTTGAAGAGCTAACTTTGCCATGTGAAAATTGGCAGTAAGGCTCCGAACGAGGAATCCATTCCTTCTCTTTCTCTTCTATCCACAACGTAGTGCAAAAACATTCTGAATACTCTCTACTGTTCGAAGGATGCTTCCGCGTTACGAAATAAGCAATTTGGCTGAAGAAATGTTTAAAAAGAAATTTTCTCTCAGGTTAAAGAAAACAAATCCGTAACTACGGAACATTCCAGTCCTTTTCTTGTTTCCTGTTTCGTTTCCTGTTTTCTTTTTTAGGGACACTTACTCACTTTTGAAAATGTACTGAAAATCTTTTCTTACGTGCAAGATTTTCAGTTTTATCTTTCCTGGACGGATATTTGTTCTTCAAACTGATGGATAATCATTTACATGGATTTTCTTGCTTAAACCATTGTATGGCAAATGACGGGTGTGGTCTCTAGCATTGATCCCGAGACCCTTCCACGTTTTCCACCATATCCTTTCATTGAGGTTTGAAAGGTGGTGAACTTGAGGCTGTTGACATTTTGAAAAAAATTAAAAATTTTTGGTATATTTAATTTTTTTAAAGCATATCGTCGCACACAGGTAGGTGTTCAGAAGTGTCTTCAGCCTGAACGACCTTACTGAGGATGTCGAGGAAGCGTCCTAATTTGCGTCAGTATAGTTTCTGAATGTATCATTCGAGCACTACTTCTGCTTTTCTCGGAATGTTCTACATTCTCGCTATTTCTCGGAATTTATATACAAGAGACATATTCAGAATTCAGAAACGTGAAACAATTAATAAATAATTAAGTACATTTGTCATGAGTTCCAACAAAGCTCGCGTGAAACGCTACTGCAACAATTCTTTAAACAAGAGCTGTAAGCTCATATGGCACTTGCATGGGTTGAGATGTATTATTTGATTAAAAGTAATTTTCGACTGCGCGGTTCAGATGCGCACTTTAAGGAAGCTAGAGAAAAAGTATTTTGTCGTAGAACTTGGCTGTAATGATGCGCACTTTAAAGGCACTAGAAATTCATCTGTAAGGAAGACCCTTGAGGCAAAAACGATATCAGGCTCTTAGGGATCATTGATATATACGTATGATCAAAAGTATTTTTTTTCCGCTAATGCGGGTAAAATGCGCACTTTAAGGGTGCTAGAATTTTTTTTTTTTTTGCAAAACCCTTGTGGCACAAATGATCATAGGTTGAGATGTATCGTTTGATAAAAAGTACTTTTCGACCTTGCGGTTAAGATGCACACTTTAAGGGAGCTAGAACTTCATTTGTAAGCAAAACCCTTGAGGCAAAAATGATCATGTACTCATGCGGATCATGGAAATGCATATTTTGCTTAAAAGCATTTTTCTTAATTTGCGGTCATGATTGGTACTTTAGGGAATGGTCGGATTTGAAAAGTGGCGATTTCTAAGCCAATCTTGTCGAATTTCTAATATTCCAGCCAAATTTCATCGTCCTAGCAAATCTGGAAGTACCTTAACTCGCGATCACCGGAATTCCGGACCCGCCCCTCAAACTCCCCCCACAGTCGCCGGAGCCAATCCGGTTCGGTTTTGGACTTGCTTGTTATTCCCACAAAGTTCCATCCGGATCTCTCCAGTCCAATCCGGTTACGTATTCCCCCCCCCCAATTGTTGTCGGATCCGGTCCGGACATGAAAAAGATCACCACAGGCCCTCTGTTCAGTTATTAAATTTCACTCGAATCCGATCACCCGTTCCAAAGTTACGCATGGCTAAATATTCCGGATTCCCCCTCCCTCCGATCCCCCCACGACTATCGGATCGAGTGAATTTTTATTTACAAGTTAGTTTGATCGGGTCCCTGATACCTGATACGCCTCCCAAGTTTCGTCGTGAAAATCCCAAAAACTGTCATCACCAGAATTCCGGGAAACTCCCCTCCACCTCCCCCCCCCCAAGTGTCCGGGTCCAGTCCAAACGTGTAAACGATTTATATGGAGCAGATTCTTGTTCTTCCCAGCAAGTTTTACTCCAATCCCTCCACTATAACCGTCTCTCGAGATTTCCGGTCTTCCCCCCCCCCCCCCCAACTCCCCATAGCTGTCGAATCCGGTTCGGACTTCAAATGGAAGATCAGAGATATGTCATTCATTCAGGTATTAAGTTTCGTCCCAATCCGATCACCCGTTCGAAAGTTACACAACACTCAATTTTCCATATTCCTCCGCACTGAATCACATATACAAACCCCTTTGACCCTCGAATGCACTAGCTCTTTCCGATGTTAACAGAGTGATCCGATGCAAAGAGTGACGTCACGCCGTGCGCAGACCTACTAGTGAGAAGAAAGGGGTAGGGATTTTGCAAAAACTACTAAATTCTCAGGATTCCAAGGCCCACCACTCCCCCCCAGAAGGTCGGATCGTGAAACTGATTATTTCCAGGTTAGTTATATCGGGTCCCTGATATGCCTGCCAAGTTTCATCGTCCTAGGACATCTGGAAGTACCCTCTCGAAAACAGTGGACCGCCCGACCGACCGACCGACCGACCGACCGACCGACAGACCGACCGACCGACCGACCGAAAAGCGATCGGTATATGGCACTTGAGCGGAGCTGCAAGTGCCATAAAAACTTCCGAACGTTTGGCACAGTTCTTCAAAACACTGGAAAATCCCTCATACGACTGATGTGTTATGATGAGAGGGAGTCCTGTCAGTATCAGAAACAGAGATGCGTCGGGTAGCATAAAAGTGCTACTTCTGATTTACTTTCCAAAGTTAAGACCCCCAAGGAAACGTGGCACCATTAGAACAATGCCTTGCAAACGTAAAACTTTTGCTCTGAAAAGAACACTGTCTGTTATTCCGACTGCGCTTCTGTTCGAAGGCACAAAGTGCAACACGCCAACACAAATTTAAAGCAGCACCTTTTCAAGCACTTTCCCGATCCTTACCAGCACAAAAAGTTTCACCACTGTGGCAACCCCGCCCAAGAAAGTACCGTCGGCTACTGTCGTGACACGGTAACCACGCAGCAAATGGATTCGGGCATGCGCAGGCCGTTTTTGGTTGCTTGCATTACGTCACTTCCTTCACATGCTTATTTGCATTACGTCACTTCAATTTGATTGTCATCATCTGGGTAGAACTTGCGCACAATATTTAACTTGGCTTTTTCGGCATAAGGCTCGACAAACATGGTAATAACAGCTAGCACATAGAAGAAGCCAACAACAACCGGGAACATGGGGTTAAAGGGAATTGCACTCGGGAGACACGTTTTCACATTAACATCATATTGTACCCCTTCGCTTTTATTAAAAGCGCCCAGGAATACTTTAAAGACTCGCGAGAATATATTATCACCGATAATGTTTAAAGCGATTGTCTTAGCGCCAAAACTTGTATACTCGATATCACCATGTCGACGGATCAGCTGTAGCACCCAAGAAAGCATGTAGTCTGTGGCAATGACGCAGGACGATATGACCACGTTGACAACCCACGTGGGAAGCGCCTTTTCAAAAACAGGCGCCAGTTGTTCCTTCATGGGTTTCTCCTTTGTGTCTTCTTCAACTGCCATTTTATTCAAATACTTCCCAACGTACTGCCACCCGTCAAATATCGGTGCAGCGAGCGCGAGTGTCATCAGTGCTTTAAATATGTTCAGAAACTGTCCGACGCTTTCAGAAACGGTGTCCAATTCCTTTTTCACATTTTCGAAAAAGTTGGCATTTGTTTTGGTTTCATTTGCTTCAGCGTCAAATTGTGCCAAGAAGTCGAAATTCGGATCCATGTAGACCGAAAATTCGTCGAACTTCTTCTGGGCGACGTCGAATTCGGCCGAAAGGGGGATGTCAATCCCTCGAGCACTCGAACAGACCTGATTGAGCTGAGTCAGGTTGAGGTTCGAGCAGAATCGATCACCGACGTCTAAAATGTTACAGACCTCGCCCACGACCGAGTCGAAAGCACTTAGGGACGGCGGTAATTTGAGCTTTGCTTTGCAGAGGATGTACGCTTTTGTGACGAGGGATTTGCAGGCATCCGCAGCTCGATCGACTCCGCGGAGACATTCCTTGAAAGAAAAAAAATCTACGGCTTTGTAGCTAAAGACAGGACAGGGAGACAAGAACGAACGAGATAAATTCAGCCATAGTAGGTAGATCGAGTAAACGAAAATATTATGAAGCAAGTTTGGAACTTGGTAAATAGGCCAAGTAAATATATTCATAAAAACATGGAGGGCCGAGTCGATTTTTTTTTGTCAATAATGACAAGAGATAAAATAGGCCAAGCAAATATATTATTAAAAAACATAGAGGGCCGAGTCGATTTTTTTGTCAATAGTGACAAGAGATAAAATAAACACTAACCTCATATCAACAAATAAGAACAAAAGGATTTTAGTCAACATTATGTATAAATTATTTCTCGTTCTTTTTTTCCTTGATTTAGTTTTGCCTCACTCGCAATTCAACGGGGCAGCAAGGTGGGTATTAAATTTGCATTTTTCTGCCAACAGATGAAGACTCGACCGTTATGTAAATTTATGCATTTCAGAAGAATATAGACTTAGTAGTACGGCATTCATTTGATATAAGAGGGCCAATACCGGAAAATTTAGGGTTCCGCCTGTAACCCTTCCTCGGATGGCAATCTTGAACAGCACGAAGGGTGGAGACTGAACACATGGAGCGTGTTCCACCCTACTTACCGTAGTTACTACGCATGACGTCACGGATTCTGTCTTCTTGGCGTCAAAGCTGGAACGCATTTTTCATTTTTCGTCAAAATATCTCTCCACGGGGCAATCCAGCAAAGTTACCACGCTTACTACGCTCCCGAGCATGGTAAGCAAATAATTACTATTAGTTACTATTTCGAGAAGGTTGGAACGGTCAGCGTAGTAACTTTTCATAAGGATGGAACGAAAAAAGTAACTAATAGTTACTATTGTTACAAAGGTGGAACACGCTCATGATTTCATGTTTAGTTGCTAAGTCAGCTGAAATTTTCATTCGCCGACATTTCGGCTTTTCATGACAAGAAGCCATGCTCGCCGATTCAGATTTTTAGCCTTGAGGCCTGACAAATTCAGCGACGATATTCGTCTGCGATATTTCGTCCCTTCTTGGCAATGGTCCCCGTCAGGCTGTTGGTGACTTTTCGTTTCGAGCCATTGTTTAATATATTTCCGAGTCAGCTTGAGCTGAGTATTTATACCGAGGGGCTGCATACTCGATTACTTTGTTTACTCCAATGCCCGGTTGCATGTACACCCGAAGTCTAGAGTTGCGTGGTATCTGATACCACGGTCAAAAGGCGTTTTTGCAGTTATCGTGGTATCTTATTTTCACATACCACGGTCCGACCGTGGTAACTAATCGTGGTATCTGAAAAAGTCATCTGACTTTCACAACAGGAGCGTAGGATTTTGTCAAATTGCTGGGAAAGAAGTTTGGCACTTAGTGATGTGACTGGATATCAGTTTTTCTTTTAGGATGACTTTTAGGCAATTTTTCTTTTAGGCAATTGTCGTTTTTGCAGAGCAACCGTAGTATTAGATACCACGGTAACTGCAATAACGCAACTTAGGACTGCGGAATCCATCGCTCGACACCATTTGAACGCTCGGACAAAAACTAATGTTATGGCCTTCTGTGCACGTCCATCTTCACTTTTCTGTAGCATACGGTAAAAGCAACGCAAGATTCTGTAGGAATAGTTAGTCAAACTTGTCCCGCACCCAAGAATATTCACAGCCCAATTACCTTTTCGGCTCCTGTGACGAAACTTCGAGCCTTGTTCACGCCTTCAACGACAACCTCCACGCCAGATTTGACGTCATCAAACGATTTCCTGATTTCGGTCGCTGCGCTGCCCACGCTCTCCACAGATTCTCTGACGCTACTCGCCAGGTCAACAAAAGTCCTAAAAAGGGCGTATTCATAGCTAAGCGTGTTCAAGCAGGATATATGATAGATAGATAGATATCGCTTTTATTCTTCTCGAACTATCATGGTGAAAACCAAGTTTGTCGAAATCGTCATTATATACAGATGTAAACACTAATAAAGACTGAAAATTTTCACGAAAGACGGTAAAAACGTCTTTTCATACCGTACATGGTAACATTTTACATGTTGGAGCTTTGGAATCGCCACTGAGGCCGCTCTTGCAGTTCCACAAGTTCAAGGTTTTTCCACAAGTTCGTTTTTCCAACTTGAGCGGTTTTGAGCCTGAAGATGACCCTTGCCAAGAAGGGCCGAAATACATAGTTCGAATAAAATTTAGCTGACGTATCTGTTTTGCTTTGTCAAATATCTTGCAGTTCGTTCGCTAGCAGTCTCAAATGGTGGCGGAAGTATATACTTATGAACGACATATACTTATGAAGGTTTCCACACGTCTCACGGTAGATTGAATTGTCACTTTCTCTTTGCCACTCTTGTCCTAACATATGACATAAATTCACTCTGTTTCAGAAAACGTCCAGAGGTATCACGTTTACAGCAGTGAGCCCGACCAGACGTGATCATTTCACGTTTTTAATGAGAATAATATTCAGATGCGTCATTTTTTGCAGCAGTGATTCCGACCAAAAGTGGCCATTACGCGGTTTTTCATTAAAATAAATTCACTCTCTATTTTGGGCCAAAATTCACTCTCCAGTTTTTTTTTAATGTGGCAATCCTGGTTCAAGAAAGCCGCAAGAAAATATGCAAAACCATACATTACATATTTATACTACACGCGTTACGAACGAAGTTTCGTGCCTTCTTTGTGCAACGGTACGATTCCCAGGTTTAGTTGTTTTTATTTATTACGAACGTTTCTGAAAAAATTGAGCTGTTTCTTAAAATAAAAGAATCTGAGTTTGAAACGGTTTTGATACATTTTCTACGAAGGCAAATCGTCGGTCGGCTGCTTTTGTTGACAATCCTCGGAAATGCTACCGCACAATCCTCCCAAAAGCCACTCCAATTTTTCCCGTTAAGACTCGCGGGCGCAAAAATTATGAATGAATTTTTTTCTGTTCGAATGAGCAAGAGCGAGGGGATTCTCACTCCCTCGCAGCCTACTTGCACCAGGTCCGACAGTCGGACCTCAGCGAGGACCTCAGCTCGACAAAGTCGGTCCATTAGGACGGGAAAGGAATTCTGAGACCAAAGTTCAGAAAAAACGGAGCTGCGCTGCGTACCTCCTTCGAAGCATGGTCTTTTATGATATAATAATTATTTATTATTAACAGCTCAGTGCACCATGTGACTGCGGGGTAGAAAAAGGACACGCAAGAAGTCAACCAACATATTTAAATAGTTTTTCCTTTCCTTAATTAAAAGATTTTTTTTCCCGGTTGAAACTCCTGAACAGGAAAAGGAACTTAATGCTAAATTTCCTTCTGCAAATTTAATCAGATCCGCTAACTTGTCAAACTAAATGTTTGTGGTATACGGTGTGGTAACGAAAAAACAAGACCATAAGTTTCGGTAGGATCCCAATTAGATAGATAAATAAAAATACATTACAGACCAAAAAACTTCCATGTCTTACGCCAAATTTGTTTGGTACCACCATAGGTCCAACTCATAAGCACACACATAAATCATAATACGAACGAACTTCCGTTCGTTCAAAATTTACGTTTTATCACCGGATACCCGCCAAAAAGTCAGCCCGAGGAAAAAGCTAACACCATATCTTGGCTTACCATGTTGATTGCCCCACCGGACCAATTAGCCTCGTTAAGCCTTCGTCTTTATTCACATTCCGGTTTTCACCGGATTCCGGCCGAATAGTCAATCCCAGGTAAAAAAAAACAAAAAACTAACATCTCCTGTTTATCCTCATAGTTGAGTCGTTGCCGGATCTACGGCACTCGCAAAGAATCCATCTACCGGGATGATAGATCCTCTTTAGGTAGAAGGGTGACCTTGAGAAAGCGTGTACGACGATCAACAAATAATGGCCCTTTTTATACCTTTTCGAATATTCCTGAAGTAGAGACGTTTCATTATATATCAGCTCTTGGGAGCAGGCCATGGACTTCGAAGCTTCCATTGCGTTTTTGTACAAGCTCGTCACAGGCCCTGACACTAGTGCTGCTACGGCCAAGGCGTAAAGGACTGTCCGACCTTTACTTGTCGCCAGTGTTGGAACGAATAGTAGAATGGTGCATAGCGTTCTCCGGTAGGGCTCTTCGATAAGATGGTCTTCCGCGCCAGGTTTCTGCCCTAAATAATAAATAACGTAATAATAATATAATGTAAGATATAGGCCATGGTCCTCTACAAAGCAATATCGCAAGAATCTCATAGCAAATGATTGAACGAAATTGAATGAATGAATATAATCCCAAACAAAACCCTGTGGACAATGGTGGGACAACATGCAAAACATTTGTTATTAAATGTGTTCCAGGGAACTTTTCAGACTACTGACGCATACGCCGCACACAACTTTTGAAGAAAAGATTTATATTATCACGAGGCTACGATTGTAGACCAGACACGTAGGGGGGGGGGGGGGGGGGGGGGAGGGGGGTATAATTTTTCGACGATTGCTGAACGGCAGAGATCAGGAAGTTACAGGGAGTAACCCCCAAACAACCTGACAAAAAAGATTAGATTAGATTAAATTTTATTTTACACAGAAATATGATAGGAGCAGACATGAGTTTAGTGAGTAAGATCTGTCTGTGTTCCGATCACGGTTGCTCCTCCAGTCTGCACTGGAATCCCCAATATTACAGATTCTAAATTAGTGAACCTTTATGGCAATTATTTTTGAGTGTTTTGCGATTATTTTATATTTCTTTGTCATTTTTTACTGCACTTCTGCCCTTGGGCAGTGCGTCATAAATCCTTTATTAATTCATTCATTCAATATTATCCCTGGCCGTGATCGCATGTTCTCTTAGTTTTGCTGTCGTTCCCATTATTTTACTGTCACTCAGCCGTTCCCATTTTTTCGCTCTGTCAGTCAGGCCAGTCGTCAGTCGAGAATTTCAAATTTGCTCAAATAAGTCGATTCTTTTGCGTTGTGACGTATAAGTTCCACGAACCGATCACATACAACGTTGGTCGACATTTAATTTTAATCAATCAACACGTATTATCTATTGAAAAATGGATAATATTTGAAGATAATTTCGTAAACCACATTGGCCTGACATATCACAAGAAAACAACCAACAAGTGCGCAAGCGCTCAGACGACGTGGAGTGTGAAAGTAAAATGTTTATCATATTTTATATACAAACAGCGTTAAAACCAAGACATTTCACATCCCCAATAACCATCAAGTATTGAAATAACCTAATTTGTAATCATCCCACTTTAAAAGCTTTAAATGTAAACAAACCGCAAGTATAAATCCAAAGAGATCTTGCAAGAACAGCATGAGTTCTAACACTGGATCAGAGAATCAGAACACAGAATCTGAATGGTCTGCCAGCCAGTCCGACCCTTTAAACCTCTTTTCCATTAGCAAGGTAATAAAACGAGTACAATAACGAAATCGTAGCAGCCTAATACCCCCGGTGTCACAATTCATTAAGAACGGCATGTCATCGATCATATTATTATGACAACACCGTAAAGTTTCCAGCTGTTCATTAAAGATACGTCGCGTCGTCTTGTTGCTGCTAAACCAAAATCCTCATTCATAGATATATCTCCTCAAATATACAAGAGTTGAACTTGAGACCTGTCATAGACGAACGTAGCTCATAAAAAACCTGGGCCCAGTTACCCATGAACGGGAGGGTGGGGGGGGGGGGCATCAGTTGCATATCTAGACCTAAATATCCTCGACTATACCAGCTTAGAGTTTCATTCCAGTCACGGGCCAAAAACTTGACTGATGGGCAAATTGGGCCCACTTAACCATGAACGGGGAGGGTAGGGGCCAGGGGGTGGTTCAACTCCACATATAGATCCCCAACCCTATGATCCAAAGCACAAAGGAATTTCATCGCCCTATCTCCAGTTATTGTCAAGTTGAAATCATTAAAAATGGGCAATCTGGGCCCAATTGCCCCTGAACCAAGTGGGGGTGGGGTTTGGGACCCGCAAAAATGAAAAAGAGACCCCAATACTCACAAACCTACCAAGTTTCAACTTGATACCTGTTGATTCCTGTCACGGGTAACGAACTTTACTCCTGGGCAATCTGGGTCCATTTGCCCATGAACGTGATGGGTGGGGGAGGTGCAACTTTAAAAGTAATGTCCCAGCCCTAGGGTCTACATGTACAAGGAATTTCATCGTCTTATGTCCAACTCTGGTCAAGTTATGAACATTATTCACTGGGCAATCTGGGCCCATTTGCCCCTGAACCGGGTGGGTGTGGGGGGTCGGACCCCCAAAAGGCACAACTAGACCCCAGTCCCGATCAGCGTACCAAGTTTGAACTTGATACTTGCACTGGTTCACGAGTTATGAGCTCCACAAAATACGGTGAAAACCGAAAACCGGAAACCGGAAACCGAAAGCCGAAAGCTGCTAGAGCGCTCGCAATAGTGGATTGTTCCAAGGAACACTCCACTAAAAACCAACGAAAATGGGGTTTATAAAGGCCAACGAATGTACTGCAATAACCAGCGAATATTTCGAGAGGACAACCGCCTCCCTTCTTCAGCGCAGACAGAAAATTTTGAAGAAAAATGCCAAAACGAGGATGCCGATCAAAAAACCAATAAAACCAAAACGACGCAGAAAACCAATAAAAACCAAAAGTTAAAACCAAAATTGGAAGAGTTCAAAACCAAATTTAGAAGCAGCGAGCCACTGTGACTCGAGTGACTAGTCACTCGCTAGTACCGAGCGAGAACAGTCTTGATTGTTATTCGCAGGTATTGGTGAGTGGCTCGCTGCTTTTTATTGGTTTTCTGCGTCGTTTTGGTTTTATTGGTTTTTTGATCGGCATCCTCGTTTTGGCATTTTTCTTCAAAATTTTCTGTCTGCGCTGAAGAAGGGAGGCGGTTGTCCTCTCGAAATATTCGCTGGTTATTGCAGTACATTCGTTGGCCTTTATAAACCCCATTTTCGTTGGTTTTTGGTTGTTTTCTTGGGATAATATATATATATATAAATACGCTCTGCCATTCAACAGCCCAGAGCAGTAACACCGTCTGTCGGACAGACGATAGAAATGCCAAACGACACACCTCGTTCTTCACTACAGGCTGCGGAAGTGGGTTTCGTCCGATCAAGGCGTGTTACAAAGTTCTCGCTCATTTTAATTCAATTTTCTAAAAACATCTGACTGGCAGAGTGACTGACTGACATGTCAAACACATTTCGGATTGTTTTGGGGGCGCCAACGGTTTCTCTAAATATAAATGTGAAGGAGACGTGAATAAACATCAAGAAAAAGAATTAAAAAAAAAGCTCATACCTTTCTCTTCTTCGTAATCCATTTCCACTACTTTTGTTTTCTACTTTGCTTTCATTTCCTTCTTAGTTCGCACATCACCTTTCCTCAAGTCGAGAAAAGAACAAACTGGAATCTTTGGCGAGTATAAAAGACCGGTTAAAAACACTGGAATAGTGCCACGATTTTCTCGCATGCCAAGTGTGTTAGACGGTGATGTCATACCATCACGAAAAATAAATAAAAAGATGTTACGGTCACCCGCGTCATCACTGCATATGCGAAGAGAGTACAATAATAAATAACAGCAAGAAGTTAAAAAAAAATTACGTTCGAAAAGAATAACATCATAAATACAAAAATAAAACTCCACGTAAAGCTTCGCAGTGAATCCAGAGTTTCAGGTACGAAACGAGAAAACCGGATACAAGGATTTAGAAGGAAAGCAGGACGGGTGGGTAATTTTTACTACAATTTACAACGGAAAATCGTCACTATAGGTTTACATTCATCTATTAACTTTTGCTTAAATAAGGCGTTTTTCCGCGACAATCCCGGATTATAATCCTTGATAGTTGATTCATCAGACAAACAGCGAATCATCAATCCTAGATTGTACAAACGACGATCCGACATTCTCGTATCAACAATCCAAGCACGAATCCGGATTGTCACAGAAAACGATTTTTTCAAAATCTGGATTGCCAGAGAAAATGCATTTGGGAGAATCCGTATTGTCAATAGTCAATCTGGATTGTCACGGAAAAAAACGCATATAGTGAAAGTTATGGGACGCAAGTGATTTTAGAACTTCATTTTAAATTCTTCACATGAAACATTTCATCTGATATCGCAGGTTTTTCCTCTGTCCTTCTCACTTCTTTTTTCCTTTCGAAAGCGCTCCCTCTGCTCCTTTCACGTATTTCCTCTGGAGCTTGTATTCCTCTGAAAAGTTAAAGGAGATGGTTCATATGGCGGAAAATGGAGGAGAGAACATTACCAATTCGAGGGAAATGATATCTTTGGGAATACAACTGTACCTTTTAATTCCGTAAAATCCTCACACCAGCCAATATCTTTTCACAATTAATAGAAACCGAACTAACCCTTCACGGCATCGAGTCCATCTCTTCACCGGCTCACAGATTATGGTGCGTTCTATGGCATTGATGGACATTATTAGACACACTTTTTCTTCTTGATAATATGGCGGATCGCTGACGAGAAATGATTTGAAAAGAAAATCATAAGAAATACACTGCCAAAGACTTGGCTTTTTATTCATACATCGGCTGAATATTTTTCTCTAGGCTATACTCGATTTTATGTGCTGGGATCCCTATTCCAACAGAACTCAGCCCTGTACTTTCGAATTACATTTACGCCACTAGATCATCCCATGGTCGTACCGAGCCCTTGTTTGAACTCACGAGTTGAATGTCCGTGATCCAGATGTGGCAAATGCAACAATGCTTCTGAATTGACTCCTTTAAGCTTTAAGTGTGTAAATGACTTTCTGGGTAGGCGTATCTAGGGGAACCTGCCAGTTGGACTATAAACCGGCACTTCCGGTGGGTGAACTGACGGGTTGGCGAAGTATCGGATTTTGGGGTGGGCGAACTGACGGGTGGGCGTAGTATTAAGATGGCAGGTACGTCGGTACATGTACCTTCCGAGATTTTACGGAAACAGTTCTGTTCCGACCCGTCTAGGACAGTCTTGGTTTCTGCAGAGAAATGCGTAAACCACCAACCGCGATCATCCTGTTTCCGTCAGGCAGATCTAGCTTTAATGACTATGTCATTCAATAGACGGAGGTACCTTTTTCAGAGAAAAAGTGGAAAGAAACAAAATATAAAAATAAATAAAGACTTTCTTCTCAGTACCTGATTATCAAATAGGCAAAGTAGGCGCCGGTGAAATGACGCCGATAAGAAAAAATTACAATCAAGCTACTTTTAATTGTTCCGCTTTGCTATGCGATCTAGCGGCTTTGGCCGGCATACTATTTTAGTTCTAAAATATTTTTAAAATATATATATAATTTAGTTCTTTAGTTCTCGCTTGCCCTTCCAAGCTTCATTGCCTTTCTTGGCAGGCGAAAGGCGAATACTGTCTGTTTTTTTGATAAACGTATCTACTCTACTCTACTCTATTTTCTATTTTAGTCCAAAATCCTGGAGGTCTACCATAACTGGAATCTCTCACCTAAGAAACTTACCGAATAACAGTTTAGTTACAAACGCGACTTGATTCCCTTGGATTAGAACCTGAGATCCTTTCTTGTCCGGCGACGTCACTATCGTGGTACTTGCAGCGACACCGACCTGACATTTATGGGCGAATTCTGTCATGTTGATCTCGAAGGTGTCCAATCCAGAAACAAGGGTAACCTAGAACGAAACAATATCTAACTTATCTATAAGTGTTATAAAGTTTGTGTAGTGTCTTGTTTTCTTTGTATGTTGTTCATTTTTTCTTTCTCTTTCATTACTCCGCTCTTTCTTTTGTTGTATAGCGGGCCTCAATAAATTATTATTATTAATAATACTCTAGGCGTATTCTCGCCGTTCCCCGAGGACTCCGCGTACGGAGAACAAATAGAACACGGGGAGTGCTTCTAAAATGGATTTTGTTCGAAAAAAATATGCAGTTGACGAAATTAGTCTGGATCCACTTTATTTTGGGTTTTGTTATTCTGATTTTTATTTTTTCAATTTTACATTGCACCAACACCAGCAAAAATTGATTCCCCTCCAAATCTGAAAGGAAGTCCTTTTTGATGACGGTGATGATAATCGGAGCATTCCCCGTCCGTGGGACAAACAAAACGCGGGGACTCCTCAAGTGGACTCCTCGGGTAACGGCGATAATACGCCTTATATAATGCCGCCTAACGGAGCACGAGCGTCACCCTATTAAAGTATCAGCACCTGAAGGGCTGCATATGTAATTACTCGAATCGAGAAACTCAAATACATAACGAAGACAAATTTTAAAATGTTGGCTTCGATTTCATACATAGCCTACGACTTTTCAACTGACTAGAATCATGCGCGACTAAGGAGTCTGCGAAGACTCCTCCCGTTGCTGATACTTCAAAAGCTTGAATCCCTGATCAGTACGGATGGGATAATTCGTCGTCTGGAGTCAGACTGCGAAGAAAAACGGCTCAAAATCAACAGGAAAAAGTCAGCAGTTATGAGAGTTTCATTTAAAAAAAATGAGATTCCTAGTCAAGGTGATCTAAATGCATATATTACATAATATACATAATATTATTAAGAAGGCGAATACAGCATTAAGGAATCTAGTAACTACAAAGCGTTTTGGTTTTAGTCGTCCTTCACTTTTAAATTTTTACAAATTGTATATATTAAGTATTTTAGAATATGCTTGTCCTGTGTGGCATCCAGGGCTGAGTAAGGAACAAAGCAATGACCTCGAGAATGTGCAGAAGCGAGCTGTTCGTGTGATATTGCGTCAAGAGTCTGGAGTAGGTACACAAATTATGAAGAAGGTATAAAGCTCCTTGGTATAGAAAGCCTTGTTGCCCGGCGTCACCAGCACTATGACATGCGGGAATAAAATGTTAGAATCAAGTAAGCATCGTGATTTGCTACCGGAAGCGGCACGAACCGGATATAACACGAGGCATCAACGGCTACGGTTTCCTAGGACCTCCACCAAAGAATTGCGGTCTTTTGCCTTCACATCGATATTATTTCGTCGTCAGTTCTCCCTGAAGTCCATGCAACGTTTCAGAGTAATTCATAGATTAGCAAGGAAACCCTGTCGCTAGGTCTACACGCCACGCTAGGTGTCACTGACGTGACGTGTGAACCCGCGATCGCTTACTGTATACTTTTCATGTCAGACACTATAATTATGAATCTTCAATTTTTGTCATTAAAGTGTCTTCTTTCGAATTTTACAAATTAGGCCTACTTCCTGGTTTCCAGATCGATTTTCCGTCGCTGGTTGAACCCGTTGCTTGACGCCCTGGCATGGCCGTACATGAGGCTACCCCTCCCAATCGGGCTGCTGTGGGGGAAGATACTTCATTGCATTTCTAATCCCCGTGTATTTAAAGTTTAACCGAAAAGGAATTTAGCAGAATCTAGGTACCCATGACTTAAGACCCGATGAAAATGCGCCACTTCGTTCTTTAGCTATTCACGAATAATCGATTTTCAAATAGTGGAATTTCCCTGTGATTTGTGGTACCTCTATCTGCTTGTGTCTGTGTTGTATGCTTGACGAAAATGATTTACGAAAAATAAGTGTTCAAGCAGTGAGCCACCTTCCTCGAGCTGATCACTGACTACTGAAAAGCCGCGTTTGTATTGAGATTCAGTTTTTCTGCGTCATAGTAGAATTTTGCGTTGTGAGGACGCCCGTAGATATTCTGAACATCATACTAGAGCAAACAGTGAAAATAAAAAAAAATACCTTAACAAAATCAAAATGATGCAGTGTAGTCAGTTAAATGATACAAAAATAAGTTGGCTTTTCAGTTAAACTTTAAAAGAATCGTAATCCTATGTGTGTGGTAAATTTTTATGGTGTCGGTATAGTACACAAACTTGCAAATAGCCAGCCGTTGGTAAATCCGACCATCCCAATCCTATCAGATAAAGCCACTGCGAACACAGGTAGTTGCATATTCTCCCATGGACTTATTTGTTCGTACCTTCTTGTTTCCCGATCTGGTCATCACGTTCATCTCAATTGGCTTAAGCTCCCCCTTCTTCAGGACAGGGTCTTGTCCTGGGAATCGGATGGAGTATGCCTTGGTCATTTTGTTGAGGCAGCGTTGCATGAGTCGCTCCCATGTTAGGGCAGGGTTGTCGTTTTTCTCGCTCTTTTCCAACAGAGCATCACTAAGAGCCGGATCCAGTCGTATCACGCTGGAAAGAGTAGAAAGTTTTAACAAGCTTCGTACTTGTGATTGGGTGTCTTTCTGGTTCACACTGCTTCGTTATTTGCGACACGATTTTTTCTTTGATTACCCGACGTACGACAGAATCGCATGAGCGTTCGCACCGCAACGCAAACGCAACGGGAAGCTGAGCTTTTTTAGTTAAGATCTTTGGCAGGGACTTCGGGAGATGACCTCTGAAAGCCGACCAGGTTAAATGAAGGTTTAGTCAGAAGATACTTTGTGTTCAATTATCCTAGGATTACAATATTTTCTTTCGACAAAGGTACGGCAACTTTTAGCCTTTCAAAATCAACTGTTATTTTTCTCCCCCCCCCCCAAAAAAAAACGGACGCGATTTGTCTGACCAGTTGAAGTATTTCAAGACATCCAACACTACGATAAAACGATAAGTTTTGCGTTGCTTGTCCCACTCGTAGGCTATGTCACAAAACGCAAAATGTCGGAAAAAAGTGTCGGCATAAATTCTTCAAGATTTTTTTTTTTTAAATCACGGATCTGAAAATACCAGGCAGAACTAGTTCCAGTATTTGGATTTAAAGGAAGTCATTCCGAAGCATTGTCGGATTTGTAATGTCTAGATTTAAAAACGCTAGTATAGATCAGGACTCAGTACGACCGCAGGATCATCTAGAATCCTATAAGGACTGGGATCATCAAATGCTGTTGGAAACAAATCTGAATGAAGTGAAAAGACATGGTTTCCGACCCAAAAGGTCATGTGCTGACCTAGTATACGTCCTGCGCATGATCATAGAGGAGTCCAACGAATGGAACCATAAGATCTACATGGCTTTCATCGACTTCGAGAAAGCTTTCGACTCCATAGACCGCAATACGTTATGGAAGATCCTCGGTTTCTACGGAATCCCACCGAAACTTGTGGCGCTCATCATGGCCCTATACGAGAACACGGAGTGCTGCGTGCGACTAGAAGACGGCAACACAAGATACTTTCGCATAATGTCCGGAGTCAAGCAAGGGTGTGTTCTTTCCCCATTCCTCTTCGTTCTTGTCATGGACTTCATCCTACGGGACTGCACTGGCTACGGAATCGAGCTTTCCAACAACCGACGCCTCGCTGACCTTGATTTCGCCGATGACGTTGGACTCCTGGAATCCAGTAAGACAAGGCTACAGGAGTTGATGAACACAACTGAAGAGAAAGCCAGCCAGTTGGGTCTCCGGATTAACTCCGACAAAACGAAGAGCATGGCAACCAGCGACTCCCCTTTAAATCTGAGATGTGCGGGAAAGGACATCGAGCAAGTCCTGGAATTCAGATACTTGGGAAGCACCGTGGAAAAGGACGGCTCAAACGCCAGAGAAATTCAACTTCGCATTGGCCAAGCAAGCGGAGCCTTCAACCGCTTGAGACCCGTCTGGAGATCCAGGAAATACTCCACAAAGCTGAAGCTGCGCCTGCTGAACAGTAATGTCCTGTCCATTCTGCTGTGTCACAGTGAATGTTGGAAGCTCAACATGCAGCAGGAGAAGAGGATTCTTGCCTTCGAGACGAATTGTCTCCGGAGAATCCTCAACATAACTTGGCAGCAGCGAGTATCAAACCAGGAGGTACGCCGTCTCACTGGCCAGCCGCTGATAACAGACGTTATCCGAAAAAGAAGATGGCGATACTTGGGCCACGTCCTTCGCATGGACGAATCCAGGTTGCCAAACAACATCTTCCATTGGCAACCAAAAGGAAGACGTCGAAGGGGACGACCGAGAAATACGATCCGTCGCACCTACCAGAGGGACCTTGCAAACGTCCACGCAAGTCTGCAACCTGAGTGGGAAGATGTCCTGGCGGCAGCCCACCAGAGGGAAGACTGGCGCCTATTCGTGGATGCCCTGGGTGCCTCTGGTGGCACAGGAGGATCTAAGGTCTAAGGTAAGGTCTAAGGAAGGTTTTTGGATTTGTTCTATCCTTTGAGTTATACAAGTTTAACGATCGTAACTGACCGCAACCTAAGCCTTACCTTTTCTGTTCTGGGTGTTGAAGCTCCTTCTTCTTTATGTATTCGGTGAGTCCCAACTTCACTTGAGCACAGGTTAGTGCTGCACCCTTCCTACAACGAACAAATGGATAAGAACGTTATTAGTAAGATGGATTAGTGGGAGCTAGGTAATCTTTATATCATATATATTTATATAATATATACAAAAACGGATTCGTCAGCTGTGTTGCTTATGAAGGGATATTTCGGCCCTTCTTGGCAAGGGTCCAGGGCCGAAATATCGCTTCATAAGCATTACAGCTGACGAATCCGTTTTTGTATATATTATATGAATATATGACTCTAAGTCAGCTTGGGCTCAAGGAATATTTAATCTTTATCCCTCTTACAGCACGGAGAGCCAATGAGGTTTCTGAAACTTTAACGTAAAGTTAAGATTTTCCAGTCCACGACAGCCGACCCTGATCAATCTTGATGTACCATCAAGCCTAGTTTCACTTCTAACACCGCTTAAAAGAAAAAAGGCCTGGTTCCGCCAAGAACAAATAAGCGAAGAACCTCGCGAAGAACCTCTGTCTTTTGTCCCATGCACCGACTATGGATATCCCGACAAAGCTGATCTGAGCTAGAGCTACTTGCTGAGCTTTGAGTTGACGCACGTCTACTACCCTCTTACCCGATGCGCATTGATAGGAAAAAAGCAGGCGTGTATGACCCGCCTCTGCACTGACGTCACAATGTTAAACAACCAAGACTCTCGACTTTTCTTCTCGGGGCTGCAGGCATCGGGAATTTATTCGACTCCGCATGGTCGTATCACCGAGATCGGGAGACGGGGGTTCTTCTGCTTATTTGTCCTTGGTTCCACCGCCAACCTCCTTATGACGGAAGAACAAGCGCGCGTAACCACTTTACGAGCTGACGAAACGGGGGTGGTCTTGCACCGTCTCATTTTTCTTCACTCTTTTTTTCGCTGCCATCTGGACGGGTATAGATTCCAACGCTCTGACGATACGCAAGAAAAGCAGAAACAACAGTTGCGTTTTCGCAGATACCATGGTGTCTGTTACCACGGTAACTCGATCTGCAATTAGTCGTTTTTGCAGTTACCGTGGTATCTGATACATGGTCCTCTGCAAAAATGACTATTGCCGAAATTGCACTTTTCGAAGTCATCCCAAAAGAAAAACTGATATCCAGTTACATCACTAAGTGCTGAACTTCTTTCTCACCAATTTGACAAAATTTGATGAAAGTGAGATGACTTTTTCAGATACCACAACCAGATACCACGGTCGGACCGTGATATCTGAATATCAGTTACCACGGTAACTGGCCAGATACCACGACAACTGCGAAAACGCCTTTTGACCGTTGTATCGGATACCACGATAACTGCAAAAACGACTTTAGACCGTATATCAGATACCATGGTATCTGCAAAAACGCAACTAAAGACAGAACAAAGTTTAACAGCTAGTGAAAAAGTTAAAGCAGAACTAAAACCTGGTAGGCTACTATTCCATTATTTTCCTTCTCAACAACAGGCGGAAATGCTAGTCCGGCTTTTTTTGGTTTTCCTTTCACGGTTGTTTTTATGCTTTTGCTCCCTAGCCAATCTACCAACGGAGGATCTTTCCACGAGCACCGCCTCTGGCGTCGTTTGTGATTGGTTCAGTCGGAGGTATGGATTGGACAAACCACACTGTCAGAAGTTTCATAACAGATAACACAAGGATGCGCGGTTTCAACAGACAACATTTGGGATGTAATATTGTCGCGACAAAAGTTATGCATAACAAGCATTGCCAGAAAGAGCCGAAAAACCACCAAAAAAGCATCTGCTGAATTTTCCGATGTCATGACGACAAACGAAAAAGCCAGCAGACGCTTTTTTGACAGTTTTTCGGCTCCTCCTGGCAATGCTTGTTATATATAACATTTCATGCATAATGTTTGTCGCGACAACAGACTACATCCCAATTGTTGTCTGTTGAAACCGTGCATCCTTGTGTTATCTGTTATGAAACTTCTGACAGTGCAATTACAGACATCTTTTTGTTGGCGATGTTAGTCCATAACACCAGACACTGCGCAGTCCCATGATACCAGTCCTATCGTACCCAGTGCCAAAATTTTCTGGTATTCCCCTGATGTTAAAAGAAAAAAGGTTCCAACCGTGCGATAACAACTGTTATCGCACAGCCAGCCATGCGATAACAAGTGATATCGCACTGTTGGAACTTTTTTCTTTTAACATCAGGGGAATAACAGAAAATTAAAACAAGTGTACTAGTGTTATATGGCTGCACAGTGTAGCCTACTTATAGTGTTATAATCATTATCGCCCTTGCTTTTCTTCGGGCGATAGCGGAAAATTTGGCCGCTATCCCCTTTTCCGCTATCACCCTCAGGAAGGGCGATAATATATAAGATTGTTCATAATAAGTAGTGTGCTTTCACAGCGAAAGAACGTTGCGAGAATTAAAGAACAGGAATTGATCTGTTTTGTTTTTTTTGTAGCTGGAATGCAGCAGCTACATACCTACAATGGCTACAGCTTATTACCGTGGTAGGAAATTTCAACGACAAGCTATTCAATGGAAATTTAAAATGTCGGAGCCAGTTTGGCAGCGTCGGGATGAGAGGCCTTCGAATCACATCAGAGCGATAATTAGATTACAATAATCCACTCGAGCCGGCACGCACAATAATGGTGAAACAAATACTTACTCGTGCCCTGCCGCTCTAAACACGGGCAGCACTGCAGCCGTGACGCAGTACATATCGGTAACCGCGGGTGCTTCATATCTATCGTCATCTTCATCAACGCTTTCATCTTCTTCAACCTCAAAATCATCTTTGAACCTTCTCACCATATCATGTTGGTGATTCACCGACATGATACTCTCTACTCCCTTTTGCTGCTCTTTAACGTCTAGCACCCCTTCTGTCTGCATATGGGCCAGGAATTTTGATAATTTTTTGAAGCTAGTTTTCTTGATATCCAAAGTTTTGCTTTTGGGACATGCAGGAAGGATATGATTGGCATAGAAGACGTTTGTCAGACAGGGGAGCTCCAACTTCTTGGCGGTTGTCCTAAGTGCTTTAAGGAAACACTTTGTCAGTAGCAAATCCATCTCCTCCTGTGGTGACAGGCTAGCCTCATCATTTCCATCACTTTCGGCTTCACCACCCTGTCCATCTGTCGGTTGTTCGTCCTGGATTTTTTCTTCAAGTCTGATGTCTTCTACTTTTTTGGTAAGAGCTGCTGCGTAACTGCCCTCTACTTGGTCTGAACTTTGAGCTTTGTCTTCAGACTTGGTTGGCTGAATTATGACCGGGGCATCGAGTGTAGGCCTCACCGCCTTACCACCATGTTGGAATAAGGTGTCCCCCATGCAGTGAAGGATCTCCACGCCTTTTCCTTTCTTCGCTGACATATACATGTCTTCACTAGATAGTGCTGTTCTTCCAACTGCTATCGGTGCAATATTGTCCACTGTATTAATAGAAACTGGTGTTCCTTTAGCAAGCTTACCATAGGCTTTATTTGCTAAGGACTGGTCAACTACTATTCCAGGTAGCATTAGGTCAGCTCCATTCATGAGCCTCGGTAAGACATCTGGAAAGGTGCTGAAGCTAGACATGATATTTGGTGCCTGCCATAGTAAAAACACTGTTGGATACATTTTATCCTCGTAGACGAAAAGTATAGGTTTCTGTCCCGCCAGAAACACATTGCATATTTTGTTTTCTGCTGTCTCAATCTTCATCTGTGTAATTTCATCCTTTATGTTAACAACGCTGTTCAGCTGGTCTTCAGTTATGGCTGGAAAGTTCTTTGCAATATCCACCTTGATCTTCTTCCTTAAAAGAAAGAAAGTCATAAAACCAAAAAACATGGATAGCTAAAGACAAAGTAATACTGAAACATGAGCACCTAAACCATAAGGCTAAATAGTGCTAAAATTTTAACAGTTAATAGTGCAAGGTTCAAGATTCGCTAGCTCATTTGTGCATTTGTGAGCCACGAGTTAGTCATTTTCCAGAGACTCCATGGAGAAAAGTGAAGATGAAGAACTCAGGGAATGCCTCTGGGTATATTTTATTTATTTTTCTATTTTCCATTTTTCTTTTCAGTGGCCAGTGATCACCTCCTGGCAAATAGCTCATTGCGCACAAACTTTTTTTTGAGTAAACCATTTCTGTCAAGCATACAACACAGATGCAAGCACAAAGAGGTACCACAAATCCGACAGGAAAATTCTAGTTTACGAAGATTGTTTATTCGTAGCGGAGCAAGGAAGTAGGCTAATGCATTTTCATTGGGTCTTCAAGCCTCTTTAAAGGACCCCTCTTGCTTATTCTGCATTTTATAATACACCTAGCTCTGTTTGTGGAATTTTTAGCTTCTAAAATCCCGACCTTTCTCCATTGTTTCGCTTCGTGCCTACGATTTTTAGCGCTTTTTCGGCCGTGCCGAGTTTTGCCCGTCACGCTAGGCAAAGTTTGCCCGAATATTCAACGTCTGCTCACAACTCTTCAAACATGAAGATATGAGAATCTTCTGTTTCATCCTTCTTTTCTTTGCTTCGTTTTTTAACCACGGCACGTTCAGTTTTCAAATGTTTTGCACCCACCCGCCGTGTCGGAGAGCAGGAGGGCTGGATAGAGTCGACAAGCGCTATCAAGAAAATCATTAATTTTGGGTGGAAAGTAATGGTATTTTCGGAAAACATTTTTTCTGGCCCGTTTCACAGTGAGAAGATCATTTCTGGTAAGAGTTGTGCTTTAAGCGAACAAGTGACGGGTAACTAGATTGTCTTATCTCAGCCCTTTTTGGTTAAACTTTAAGGAACTGTTTTTGTATTGAATTTTTTTTCTGTTTTGTTTCACCCAGAATTATTTTGGTTTCTTGCAATGCAATACAACATGTGACTTTGTGCTGCATTGTACCATTGATCCGCATTGACTGTGGGTATGCTAAGTGTAGGCAAAGCCAAAGACAAAGTGCCCTCACAATCACAGGTCGGACCAAGTTTCAAGAAAATCATATTTTTTTTTTTTTTTTATATAAGCTTTATATAAGCTATATTTTTTTTCTTTTTATTTAAGGTTCAAGAAAGCAGGTACTCCAGATAGCTACTGCAAGTCAAATCCAATCCAAGGGATTAAAGTCGTCCCTGCCAACAGGGGCCTTGCGACTCTTCTTTTCGGTTTGATCAATTACAGTAGAGGTATGCTTATGTGAACAGTTACTTTAATGTGAACACTGCAGTTTAGGGCTAAATCGTAGACTGAAGATCCAAAATACCTGTACAGGTGTTTTCAGCTGCCCTTCTTACCTACTTTGGCTAACTGATAGTTAGCTCTAGAGTAGACACAGCAAGTGCATGAAAATGGCAAAATCAGGAGTCAACAAACATTCACATAAGCATACCTCTACTGTACAGTAGAGGTATACTTATGTGAACCTGCAGTACTTCAACTAGGGTTTCAAGTCGAATGAGACACGTCCTTCACAAAGTTCACAGTCGATAAGATTAATCACAGATATGATGATGATGATGATGATGAACGAATTAAAGACCCCTCTTGACTACTAGGTCACCTGGGTCTTCTGTCCTTAAATCTGTAACACTTCTTAATTGATAATTGTTCAAGAAACAACTCTATGATTAAAGGAACAGAAAACTTGACTCAAACTTGACTCAGGGAGCTAGCTAATATATCAAGAATGTACCCTGAGTCGATATTGAGAGTAAGAAAAATTCTCGTTACGACCATTGCACTTTCCGAGAATTCGACTTTGAGCAAAAGGTTTGCAAAAGCAAAAGGTTTGTGTGCCGCGACTAGGAATCGAACCCCGGCCGCCTTGTCGGGGAGGTCGTTTCTCTGTGGTCTACATGTAAAAAGGCGAACTTTTACAGTACATAAGTGCATAGTTACAGTGCATAAGGGGCAAGGGCCTGCCAGCTAGCTTTTCGAACACTAAGGAGGGGGTTCGAGACGGTTCGAGATAACAAAGAAGGTGGGACCTGTCGTCAATAAGACCCTGTATATTTATCTAAGCCCCCCCGGCGATTCGATGGCCGAAAGTTGCGTAGTCAAGTTTACTGTTCCTTTAATCACAGAGATGATGATGATGAACGAATTAAAGACCCCTCTTGACTACTAGGTCACCTGGGTCTTCTCTCCTTAAATCTGTAACACTTCTTAATTGATAATTGTTCAAGAAACAACTCTATCACATTCACTTATCATAATTATTGTCCTCTTCATCACATCTTAAAATCCCTCCCGATCGCAGTTAAAAATTGTGCAACCAGCTTTAAAATCTCTATATTGTCACCATCATTCACAAAACCCCCCAATATCATGTTTACATTCAGCTGTAGTCCTCTATCATGAAAAAATGTACTGATCTCACGTCTTTGGGGTGAGTACTGATCACACACTATGAGAAGATGCTCCAGATTTTCTTCCATGTCGCAGAAGTCGCAATTAGGTGACTCTCCATAAAACTTTGCCAGATACGTTTTTGTAGCTGCATGGCCTGAGCGTAGACGGAAAGCCAATCTACTCTCTTTCCTACTTAATCCTTGGTAAACTTGTTTATCGAACTTTCTAGCCTCTTTACGCGTAACAAACCAGTTGCCAGATTGGTTTCTGTTTTCCACAAAATCGTACTGTCTCACTGATTTGATCAATCTGTCTATTTGCATTACAGTCTGGGGAGTTGATCCACTCACTAAATCAGTTGTCATATCACATGCCTGTTTAGCTGCCTGATCAGCCCTCTCGTTTCCCTGAATCTCAACATGTGCAGGGATCCACTGGAGACATACGTTTGTTGTTTGTGCGAACGATGCTATCTCCAAGTAGCATGATGCTACATCCCGTGAGATTTTCCCATAAGAATCAAAATTGGCAAGTGCCTCTAAGGCACTTTTCGAATCCGAACAGAGTATTATATTAGACTGATCACAAAGGTTTTCTTTTGCAAATCTAATGGCTTCCTTTATGGCTAGTACTTCGGCTTGGAAAATCGTTGCTTCTGGAAACAGTTTAAAGGACTTTGACACTTGTAGCTTCGGGATAACAAAAGCGGCCCCTACAGCAGAATTCTGTTCACTCCTCTTTGAGCCATCTGTGTATATATCAAGAAATCCCATGTATTTATCTGCCATCATTAACTCAAAACTCGTCCTGAAGTCATGATTCCTGGATTTTTCAAACTCCAAAGTGCACTGGAGTTTGATTATCTCCCACGGGGCGGGTAGTACTATCTCTGGGACACGTAACATATCAGTAATTTTCCACACCACTCCAAACTGCTCACCGACATGAGCACACATTTCAAAGATATTGTCCTGATTTCGCTTTTTTCGCTGTGACAACCTTCCCTGGTTTCACTAGCTTTGATCTCACTGGGTTTGTCTTATCTGCTGTCCAAAGTTTCTTTAGATATCGCAAAGCCTGCACTTTCCTTCTAGTTTCTAAGCTTTCAAGTCCAGATTCTGACAGCAGGAACACCATAGGGGTGGTTTTCCTGGCTCCAAACGCAATACGCATTGCTGCGTTCTGTACCGGATTCAGCTTTGCTAATGTTGTATCACTGCCTGAACAATAAATGACTGATCCATATTCTAACTTTGATCTAATATACTTAACGTAGAATTCGATCATAAAACTTGGTTTTTGCCCCCAACTGACAGTCGTGAGCATCTTCATAAGATTCAGCCTTCTCAAACATGCAGCCTTGGTCTGTTCAACATGGGGTTTCCAGTTCAAATTTTTCTCAACAGTTACACCCAAGAACTTCGTTTCACTCACAAACTCAATTTGTTGGCCACAAAATTTGAGAGAGGGGATCTCCGTAATTTTTCGTCTAGTGATTAACATGGCCTTTGTTTTGTTTGCAGAGAAGCTGAGGTCAATATCTCTGGCCCAGTTTTCAACTTGGACCAAAACTGCTGAAATAGCTTCGACTCCTTCTTCTAATGTCCTTGCCATCACCCAAAAATTATTATCATCAGCGAAGATTCCTGCATTTGAATCCCCATCATCAAGAGGGATATTAAACTCCCCCATATTGTAAAAATCAGGTCCCAATGCTGACCCTTGAGGTACACCCCTTCTTCCTCTAACCAAAACTGTTGACACTGTATTTCCTATTCTTACTGTCACAACACGGTCTTCCAGGTAATTCTTACTAAACAACAGCAGTCTACCTCGTATTCCAGCTTCGATTATTCCTAATAGTATTTGTCGATACACCATATTATCAAAAGCTCCCATCACATCGAGGAAAACTGCAATCATTATAAGTCCATTCTGTAGAGCATATAAAGCGTCCTGTTTGAAGCACAACAAGTTTTCAGTGGTGCTTTTATTTTTCCTGAAGCCACACTGTACATCTTTGAGACCACGTCTTTTTTCCACTTCCCAATTCAGTCTTTTCTTAACAAGCCGCTCATACACTTTACCAATCACTGGAAGTAGTGTGATAAATCGATGGTTTTCCAATTTTGAATTATCTTTCCCTGGTTTTGGGATCATGATTGCTTGACCCTTTTTCCAAACACTCGGAAAATATCCATCAAGCCATGCCAGGTTGATTATAGCTAATAACACTGTAACCCACTGCCGCTGCAACGATTTGACAAACTGTGGATACATCATATCTTCCCCGGGTGAGGTTGTAGGAAGATTATTTATTACACTTTCAATTTCAGTGCTGGTAAATGGCTGATTGTAGGGGCACATCAAATCCTGCTTTGCCATTCGCTGAACTTTCGCTGCCATTCTGGCAACCTCTGCCTCATCAGGATCACTCTTTCCTATAATTTTACTTAAGTAATGGGCACTGGCATTGGCTTTATCTTGATCTGTCACCAGAACTTGATTCCTATACACTATGGGAGGGTTGGAGTTCTTGGGGGGAGGTTTATTTTGCATTCGTCTGATGAAACCATAAACCCTACTAGTTGGTTTACGGAAGTCCAGATTTTCAATAAACTCTTGCCAGCTGTTTTTCTTGGCTTGCAAAATCACTCTCTTGAACGCTGCATATGCCCTTTTCACCTCTATGTAATTATAGAATAACGGCACTCGTTTATACTCATTTTTCCTTCTCAGATATCCCTTCTTGGCTACGTCACAATCTTTGCTCCACCAAGCACTTGTACTCCTTTGTCCTTTAAATTCCGCTTTTTCTGGGACAGCTTCCTTTGCAGCTTCAAGTATACAATTCTGGAAAACCTTGATTTTATCATCCACTGATTGCTCCTCTGCAACCACTGCCTCAATATCAATATTTTCGAGATATTTTTGAAACTTTGCCCAATCTGCTTTCTTGATTTGAGACTTAGTCATCACATTTGGCTCCTGGCAAACAGACTTCGCTGGCAAACCCTCACTAAGATTTATTATATTTGGAATGTGATCACTAAACAGGACTGTGTTATCCAAACTTAACACAGTAGTAGATGTAGCAAGATCTGGACTTGTAAAAGTCAAGTCTATTGTGGTGAAAGTTCCTGTAAGAGGATTTTTCCGCGTAGGAAGCCCTTTTGGTGTCACTAGGCATATAATGCTATCTAGCAGTAAATCCTCGAGACTTTTTCCTGAAGCGTTCACAATATCACAATTGCACCACACTTTACTGTGGGCGTTAAAATCGCCGGTAACAACAACATGTTCTCCTTTAGGTAAATCATCAAACAGTTCATTTATTACATGGCCTATGTCTTTATTGCTGCCATTTACACAGAGATTAATGTACCTTTTAATATTTGAATTCATCGCCTAAGCCACGATCATGAGTGCTACCTATCGGCAACTTTTAGCATCAAAATAGTTAGTCATTTTTGTCAACAGGCAGTCTTGACTTCTACTGACCAGATATTTCTAATATAGCAGCCATTCCGCAACGTCACTGGTTACTGACAAACAGAAATAGGTACTTACTTATCCGATGTTTTCAGCTGTGTCTTTGATTTTATCCTAAATGGCTTTAGAAACATTTTTTGGAGGGACTGAGCGTTTCCGTATTACCAAGACCGAACGCAGCGCTATCTCAAAGTTGTAATTTAAGTTTATTCGTTGGACGCCATGTAAAAGCAGATGGCGTTAAAATCTTCGTCATAATTTTCAAGTTCATTTACTTTGTCAAACACTTAGAAATGTTTTTGGTGGAAGATTCTTATGTATATTTTTGGGGGTGAAAACAACTTGGAAATACAGTAAAGATGTATCTGCGACTAAGTTTGAACAGTGTCATTTTCGCCACTTGTTGTGTCACAGTAACTACCAGTCAGGCAAAGTAGCTAATTAAGAGCTCTTGTGAACACCTGCATGAGTGTTGTGGGTCTTGATTTTACCATTAAAGGACACCTGAATGAAGAGTACCAAGTATCATCCCTATCTGTATGACTTCCTTTAACATTGCCTGCAGAAAACCCAATCCAAATACGAAATAGTGTTTCCAAGCTATGATTTTTGCTCCATTTTGCATCTGTCCTTATTTCAGTACCGAACAATTATAGAAATGAACAAATGTCTCCAATCAACCCTTCTTCTGGAATATTTTTTAACCAGTTAAGCCCAAACGTATATCTAGAAGAAATTCCAATACGATCCGGCCAACGCTGTACAAGATTTGAATGAATTGCGCTTTTTGTCCTGGAGTCTGCATGTGCAAACCTCCAGGAACGAACATCCCTATTTTGAAAACGTCACGCTCAGGAGAAGAACGCTCTCCGTGGCCATGTCTGTAAATGCATTCTCCATGGTGTGTTCAAGTATGGTTTCATTGTTCAGGTGTCCTTTAAGTCCAAAGCTGCACCCTTCAAAGTTAAATAACGTTCAGAGAAGAAGCATACTGGTGCTGTATAGAAATGTGGCAAATTTGACCACGGTCTAGTATTGAGTCGAAACTTCTACAGGCTAGACTACATAGTTATTGGTTGCAAAAAGAGATGGCGCAGGCGCAGCTTTTGTTTAACTTTGTTAAACGAAAATGCTGTTAACGATAAATTATGGGAGACTGAAACAATATGGGAATACGACTGGGCAGCCTATCGATCGACTGCGTTTTCTACAATCAGGCGTTTTTTCTGTGCCCGAGAGAGTATGTGATTGTTTTTATTGGTCCTCAAATCAGCGAGTTTTCAAACAAATAAATATTCCTGGCCGCTAATTCCTTATCTCTTAGGAGTCGATCTTGTCTGTTACTCCTCAGTTCTCTTTCATTCGGTTCCGTATTAAGGACGACTAAGACGGCGTTCGTAAGGTTCGTATTGTCGCAAAATATGTCCCTCAAAGTTTGTCGACACTCGGACGAGAATTTAACTTTAAAGAAAATATCATATAGCCTACATCACAAAATTTGTTTGTTTGTTTTGCTTTGGATTTCTTCTTCTGTTGGTTAACCTTATGAAGTTTAAGAAAATTAACTTGAGTTGTTGAACTTCCTCCCTACTTCCCGAAAGTAGTTTGGTTGAATTTTGCCAACGACCTTACGCGCTTTACGAGCGTCATCTGAGGCCTCCTTTTTTGCAGATGGTTCTAAGGACGGTGCTAAAGATCGGACTGGTCGCAGTGTTAGCATTAGCTGTGATCACCGTCCTTAGAGCGTTAGCTGTGGAAGATGCAGTTAAGTTTTCGAGACTGCCGAAAAAATCCGACGGATACGTTGCTGACGACAATGACATTGACAGTCTTGCTGAAAGGATGGCGGGAGCCCTTCGTATACCGACCATTTCTTATGAAAGAGGAAAGCAGGATCTGGTGCAGTTCCCAAAGTTCCACGGATACCTTGAAAAAAGTAAGTTTTTTGTGAGGAAGACAGCCTCTCATTTTTATGGCACTTGCAGCTTCGCTCAAGTGCATCACTTTTCGGTCGTCTGTCTGTCGGTCCGTCGGTCTGTCAGGCCACTCATCTCGAGTTAGGGTACTTCCAGATGTGCCAGGACGATGAAACTTGGAAGGCAAATTAGGGAGCCGACCAAACTAACTTGGAAACACTCACTTCCCCGATCCGACCACCGTGGGGGAGTGGAAGGAGGGAGGAATCTGGAATATTGACGTATTTTTAACTTTTGAACGGGGAGCCGGATCTTAATAAAACTGATATTTCAAACTGATAACCTGTCTCAAATAAAACAGCTCAAGTCCGGAATGGATCTGATGACTTTGGGGGGAGTTGGAGGGGGGGAGCCGGAAATCGTGTGACATGTTTAGATTGGACGGATCGGAATGAAACTTGGTGGGAACAGAAAGCAAAAGCCCCAGATACATAATTGACGGGTCTAGGCGAACCCCCCCCCCCCCGGCGAAACCCCCCCGGACAAAACCCCCCCGGACAAAACCCCCCCGGACAAAACCCCCCCGCCAAAAAACCCCCGGCTAAAACCCCCCCGTTACCAAAACCCCCCGGACCAAAAACCCCCCGGTACCAAAACCCCCCCGACCAAACCCCCCCCCGGTACCAAAACCCCCCGGTACCAACCCCCCCCCCCCCCCCCCCGCATAAAAAAGACGGGTATGTAAGAGTAGAGTAACTGGTATGTAGAGAGAAAGAGAAGAATATAAACCCCCCCGGTACCCCCCGGCGAAAACCCCCCGAATCCTTAGACACTCACACATATTAAGACTGGGGAGAGCTGGTAGAATATTTCTGGGACTATCTTGGAAGTGCTATCACAAAACGAGCTCAACCTTTCCCTTGACCCAAAGGATCCTCCCATCAAGTCTCATGAAAATATTCATTCCCTTCGAGAGTTATCCTGCTCACAGACGGATAGCAGGACAACTTTTGCGGTGTCATAGGTATCCCTCCGCTTATTGCCCATCTTCGAGTTTCTGGCATGAATCAGGGATAACTAAAGAGCAATCAGGCAAGGGGAGCTTCACATTGCACCAATGGGTGGCATCGTAACTGCAGCTTCCTCGCCAAGAAGGGTGAGGCATTGGGAAAGGATTTGTTGGGGGGATCGTTACACAGAGTGGAACTGGCTTTGATTTGATCATTCACATTTAACACCTCACTGACAGCTTCAGTTGAACGCGGGTGTTTGGTGACTTCAGCAATTAGTCTGTCACCATCAACCTTCACCTTCGCTTTACACTCCCTTTGTTTATCATTGTTCTGATACCCACTGTACTTCAGACATTCTTGTAGAGTCAAGTTTGCGAAAGAAGTTTATAAAATTAAGAAATAAATAAAATTAAGTAAAATCAAATAAAATTAAGAAATTAAAATGAAATTGAAAAACTAAATTAAAATAAAATTACAAATTATTTCAAAAAAAAAAATGTAAAAAAATAAATAAAAAATAATAAATAAATACAGAATTCAAGTTATACTATTATTTTAAGTTCTTATTTCTATTTTAGTAAATTTGTCTATATGCTGTATTTTTTTCTATCTGAACAGTCAGAGTTCCCGTTCAACAGAGCTCGATGAGCCCTGTTGAACGGGAGACATCCATCCAGCTTGATGGTGACGTCAGCCGTCGAGCTATTCACAATTGTTTGACATGTTCAGAGTGGACGGATCGGGATGAAACTTTGGGGGAAGAATAAGCACAAGCCCTAAATACATAATTGACAAGGCCGGACCGGATCCGAGTACTGTGGGGGAGTTGGAGGGAGGGTTCCGGAATTCCGGTGATCCTGACAAGACGCTTAGACATGTGCTAGGACGATGAAACTTGGCAGGCATATCAGGGACTTAACAATTTTCACTTAAGAACAGTCGGATTTTGCTTACAAATGATCACAGCAAACACACGCATTGGCGAATTCCTACTTTCATCATTTTACCAAGTCTTGCAAGTGCCATATGAGCTTACAGCTCTTGTTATATGCGGGGGGGGGGGGTTGGTATCGGGGGGGGTTTGGTCGGGGGGTTTTGGTACCGGGGGGGGTTTGGTCGGGGGGGGGGGGGTTTAGCCGGGGGGGGGGGGGTTGGCGGGGGGGGTTTCGCCGGGGGGGGTTTTAGCCGGAACCCATAATTGACAAGATCGGACAGGATCCGTGCACTGTGTGGGGGAGTTCGAGGGAGGGTTCCGGAATTCCGGTGAACCCGAGTTGAGATGCTTATGCATGTGCTAGACGATGAAACTTGGCAGGCATATCAGGGACTCAACAATTTTAACTTAAAAACAGTCGTTTCTCTGATTTGACCATCGTGGCGGGAGTGGAGGGAGGGGGAATCTGTAGAAATGTCCACCTTTGTACGGGTGATCGGATCTTAATGAAACTTGATATTCGGAAAGTGCGGACAGGATCCGATCAATGTGGTGGAGTCGGGGGAGGGACCGGAAATTTTGTAACACGCTTAGAGTGTAGTGATTGGGATGTTACTTTGTGGGAAGAACAAGCATAAGCCCTAGATACATCAGTGAAAGAACCGGACCAGATTCGGGCACTCTGGGTTTAGTTGGAGGACGTCCGGAATTGATCGCGGATTTAAGGTACTTCCAGATGTGCTAGGACGAAGAAACTTGGCTTGAACATTAGAAACTTGACAAGATTGGATTAGAAATCTTCACTTCCCAGATCCGACCATCCCTTAAAGTACTCATCTTCACCGCAAAGTACAAAAAATACTTTTAAGCAAAATCTACATTTTCATGATTTCCATGAGCCCACGCTCATTTTTGCCTCAAGGATTTTGCTTAGGAATGACTTTCTAGCACCCTTAAAGTGCACATCTTAACCGATAAGTAAAAAAAATATACTTTTGACCAAACCTTATATATTAATGATCCTAGATGCAGAGGTGCTGCGAGTCAAGAATTTTCGAGTCCGAGACAAGTCCGAGACCGAAGTCATGCTCACGAGTCAAGACGAGTCCGAGTCCTGGACAAGAATCGCTCGAGACGAGACGAGACCGAGTCCGTGAAAAAAGCGTCTCGAGATCGAGTCAAGCCTCGAGTCCTAACAATTAATTTGTACTTCATGGAATGAACTACATTCTAAAAATACAGATAATTCACCTGAGAATTAGCCAGGCAAAATAAATCACCCGAAGGATGTTTTATGGAAGAAAATGTAGAAGGATAAACCACCAACCATCATTATTAGGTTCTCGGTGTGCTGACTCGGGGTATACAGAAGTTCTTAAAAGTTCGGCATCAAAATACGAGGTTCAATAGAAGCCGAAACTGACCCGACCAGTAGATAAGCATGCATTATCTAATTTTACTGAAAAAAAAAATTAAAAAAAATAGTCAGAATCATTTGTAAGAGCTTAGGTAAGGACACTGAAGAATTAACTGAAACATATCTAAATGCGAAACAAAAATCCCTGTCTTTTTGACAAAATACCTTGCTAAGAAAATTAGTGATGGAAAGACGAATGTGATTTTTTAAATATTTTCAGTGTAAAAATTTACATACTTCTCATGAAAAAATGAAATTTTCGAAATGCACAACGGGAGTGGAGATAAAGAACGGATGGGCACAGGGACTGGAAAGTTTTTTTTAATTTCCACCTGACAGAAGGTCCCGATGTTCGGTTTTAGAAACATCCAAATGACGGCTTGCGAGAGTTGCTCAGTGGTCTGACGTATTTTCGGTATGGAAACATTAATATGTAGTAGTAGTAGTTTATTTCACTAAAGCCTTGCGGCCATGGGCAAACATAACGATAAATTTACTATGCTCGACAACTATTAAGAATTCCAAAATCACGATGCATCCCATGTGAAATCCTGGTCAGTGACAAGAAATTGTTTGGCGTCCGAACCGGATTCGGCAACCTTGAGATACCTTGATAAAGGGGGTATGGAAAATTGGCAGATATGCTCCGATTTGGGGGGATAGTCCTGGGAATTTTGTAACTCCCGTAGGTCAAACGAGAGGAGAGATATTGACGAAACTTCTCTAAACCTAGAAGTATAGAAATTAAATATTTTTGGGCTCAGACCGGATCCACAACGGTTGGGGTCCAAATTCGACTGAAACGTGTTGGATGGCAAGAGGTGAATCCACTGATGACTTTTTTACGTGTTCGAACAGGATTTGACCACGGTCGGTGGATTTGAGGAGGTTTCGGGAAATTTTGACTGGATTGTCCAGGCATACTGGATAATCCAAGTATTATTTGACCTAATCCTGTGAAACCATTGGGCAATCTGTTTAATTGGTCGCTGGAGAGTTCGTTTTGTTTAAAATAACCGGGTCGAGACGTTTACTTAGACTCGTGACTCGGCTGGATTTCGAGACGAGACGAGTCCGAGTCCAGCTCCGTGAACTTCGAGTCCGAGACGAGTCCGAGTCCATGAAAAAGGCGTCTCGAGACCGTCTCGAGACGAGTCCAGAGTCCGAGTCCACCACCTCTGCCTAGATGGCCCAAGATCATTTTTGCCTCGGTTTTTTTTTATTACAGATGAATTTCTAGCGCCCTTAAAGCGCGCATCGTCACAGCCAAATGCAAAAAAAAAATTGTTTTTTACCAAACAATACATTCTCGTGATTTCCAAGGGTCCATCGTTATTCTTATCTCAAGAGTTTTGCCTACAAATGATCTCAACAAATCCACGAACTGGGAAATCCTTTTACCAAGTCTTCCAAGTGCCATATGAGCTTCCAGCTCTTGTTATTTCAGTGCTAGTCCTTTAACGAACAACCAAGGATAAACAAAATACTACACTGTCAGAAGTTACATAACGACAACAGAAGGATGCCCGGTTTCAATAGATAACACTTTGGGATGTTATCTGATATGTTTCTTTCGTTCCTGTTAGTATTTTTACCAATTGAAGGTGTTGTTGGAGATCTAGGCACGAAATAGGCTTGAAAGTGTTATGCGCTATCTGTTTTGAAACTTCTGACAGTGTGTAAATCGATATTAGAAGCCTTGCCGGAAACCGGGCAACCACACCACCCAACACCAGAATCTTCGGATGAACCACGGTAGCATTTATATTTTTATTTCCAGCCTTCCCGCTCGTCCACTCTTCACCTTTCATTACAAAAGAGGTCATAAATGGCTACAGTCTTTTGTACGCCGTGGCGGGGTCGAACCCCGATTTTATGCCTTACCTTCTGACTGCCCACATGGATGTCGTCCCAGCCAATGGCTCATGGTCTGTAAGTCCATTCCAGGGCCTCGTTAAAGATGGAGTCATCTTTGGAAGAGGAGCGATCGATGATAAGCATTCAGTAATGGTAAGTTTTCCCCCGAAAGTTCACTAATTGTAAGATATACGTTGGTTATACACTTAATTTGAGAGTTTTTGAAAACCTAAAACAAGCGACCGACCTAATCAATCAATCAACAATCTGTTATTTAAAGAACAGTTCTAACGGCAATACAAAGTTCCTAATGTTTTTCTTCTCGCCAAATACTGTGTATAAAACTGAACATATAAATCGTGAATTATAGTCAGAAAATGAATTTCAGCTCTAACTTTCACCCCTAACTATTCCTAAAAGTTTATTCACTAAACTGTTGCTTTAGAATTACTAGTAACATCGTTGATTTTATTGGAAGTACGGATTTGTTATCATCGACCAAAAGAGAACCCTTGCCAAGAAGGACCGAAAAATCGTCGAATGAATATCCGAGCAGACGAGCAGAGTGAATAAATAAACATTAGAGTGAATAATTAATTAATAAATACAAATAAATAATTGCTGAATCGTGCTAAGACTGTGAACAACGTGTCATGTGAACTTGCTGATAGTGAAATACAAGGGGGTCTTGACGGGTTTCCCTGATTTTTTTTTTTTAAATTCAGTGACACGGAAAAACTAGTCACAATGACAAGGGAGTTAGTTTGTGATCAGGACATGAGTTACACCAGTCCTTAATCCGCATATTAAATCTATGATCAGGGCCGGATTAATATTCCGGATTGATATTCCGGATTGATATTCCGGCCCTTCTTGGCAAGGGTCCTCGTCAGGTTGTCGAACTTCAGGGTCAACGTTGGGGGAAGCCACCGGACATTTCCGGGAAATGCTCAGACTCGAGAGAAAATTAATGATGAAGTTTAAAAATCCACCATATATCTGCAATCGAAATACCGCTGCCAAAGCATCTTAGCTGACACATCCGTTTTATCAGGAACAAATAAATATGCGTTGTTTATAAAATATGCGTTGTTTGGATATAGGTTTCCCAGTCAGCTTGGGCATAGGGAGTATTGAGGGTAGGCTCTGCCTACCTGCCTCAGGAGGGGGGGGGGGGGGTCCGAAAATGTCTGGAGGCAGAGGCGTTACGAGAGGCGTCGAGGCAAAGTGGACAACACTAATCCGATGCCGTACCGAAAAGAAGAAGAACCCAATTTTTTTTTTTAGGGGAAAGTTATTTTTACCGACTAGTCGGTCATTTTTACTGACCGTTTTTCAGAAAAAACGACTCGACTGTTTGCAACAAAAATCGACCATTTAAAAAAAACCTACTATTTTTACGAAAAATCGTGGCGCTCCGTGTCCACTCGTTATTACCTTTTTTTTACCGACTGGCCCACAGCATTGGGAGGAGGTGCCCCCCCACCCACTGTATACGTGATGCCCCTGCCTAGAGGCCCTAAAGTGGTACTATCGTACACGATTGCAGCTAAGACGTCGGACTGTAGAAATCTGCCTAAGTGCTAAGCTTATTTTGTATGTATATATGTATGTATTTATTTCCCATCAAATGAAAACAGATGGAGTATAAGATGAAAAGAAAACGAAAAACACACTACGAGAGAATACACTAACACAAGAAAACCAGAGAACAAAATGGATATCTAAATACAAAAGACAAAACTATTGCTTCAAAATAGTTGCCCAAAGATGAGCAACAATATCAGAGTTGTATCTGGCGATCTGGGCTATGATCGCTTCATCAGGGTCGATAATCCCATACCGACTTGTCACAAAACGGTTATATAAAATATATATATATTTTACGTATATATAAAATTATATATATATATAATTTTGTTTACAGGGAATACTTGAAGGCCTTGAATATCTTCTAAGCAAAGGTTTTCAACCACAGAGGAGTTTCTACATTGGATTTGGACACGACGAAGAGGTAAAGTTTCTCTTGAAGAGCGCCATCATCACCTATTGCTGGGCTTCGAATTTCGTAGCTGAACGCTAACTTCCCTGAAGGGAGTAGAAAAGTGATGATAAAATATGCCTTTTTGTTATATTTGTTATTTTTCGGCAATGGCTTACCTTTGTAGTTGCTGAATATTTCAAGCATAGAGGGACAAGCACATAGAGGTAGCATAAATCCGAAAGAATCAGTCGATGGAATCGATTATCTATCGATAGCGGACAAACGGAGTAACGCATTTTTATCGGGTTTCAAGCCTATTTAAGTAAATTAGCGAAGTGTAACTAGACTGTCAGACCTCAGCTCTATTCAGTTAAACTTTAAATCAGAGACCCGATATTAGAGAATTCTGTAATCGCAGCTTACCGTTTAAATCCGCTTAAGCTTTACGTGCTAGTCCTAATCCAGTATTCAGCCTCTGCTTGGACACAAACCTAATCTCTCTCTTGGGTCAATACCAGCCAGAATCTCAGGCATGAAATATTCTTGCCTTCCAGAGCAACCAATTTTGAGCAAGAACATACATAAAAATTAAAGGAGACATTGAAACGCATTCAGACGATGAGTAAAAGGGCTGGACACTAGCACTAAAATGAACGTGTGTATGGCTCTTTTAGTGTTTACTGCAAATGTTGTTGAAAGTAAAGGTTACTAGTATCTCAATATACAGAGGAGTTGGTTTTAAGCAAAAACAACATATTTTGAGGCCCTATTTTTGTAGTTCTAAGTTATGCCGAACATCATCTCTGACTGATGTCTTCACTTAGATTAATGGCGAAGACGGCGCTCGACATATTGGATTGACGTTACTGGAGAAGCAAGCGGAACTGGACTTTGTGCTCGACGAAGGATTCTTTTTTCTAACGGACCTAGTTGCGGGAGTTAAAGTACCCGTCGCGATGTAAGTATTTATTAAAGTCTCCATGACCTTGAAGTGTATACCCAAACCGGGGATTCTCAATCCTAGCCCCAATCTTCAGGCCACGGATAGGACGAGTTCCAATTAAATTGATAGTTGAAAAATGGAGTTGAAATGGAATGGAGATTACATTTTTTTTTTCGATTAGATTTTCGATATTCAAGGATTCCGAGTGCAACAACCTCTGTACAATGTTCTTCTACACTCGCAGGTTTCTCTTGTTACCAGCAGATGTTATGATTTTTTTTAACACTAACTCGTTTTATCACCCTTATTTTACCCGACATTCGGAGGATTTAGCTCACGAGAGAAGAAATACAACAAGAGCATGATTTTTTCTCAGGAACATAGGCGTGAGCGTCTGGAATGACCTTCCAGAATCGGTCAGAGCGGCGGCATCATTCAAGAGAATGGTTAAATCCCATTTTTAGAAAGGAAAGAGTGTGATAAGAGGAAAGGGTATTTTTTTTTTTTTTTTTTTACCCCCCAAGGGTCTTTTTTCTTTTTTTTTTTTTTTTTGGGGGGGGGGGATGAAGGAATGATCTAGCGGCTTCATGGTGGTTAGAATTGCGGCCACAATCAGGATTCTTTTGTCTTAAAAGTGGCCGTTAATGGTAAATTGTTATTTTAATTTATATGTTTTGGATGAAAAAAAAAAAAAATGGAACTGAGAGCAAGGAAGACCCTAGTGCATTCCGGGAAGCTATTACAAGGTATGATGATAAGAGGAGGACCCAGGTCTTTATTTTGGTAGTTACAACGTTCTCTGGAACGTGAAGGCGCGGACATCGTCACCACTCTTACGGGAGTTCCTGCTGAACCGATAGTTATTTTCAGTTATGATGCTTCCGACCATCATAAGTAAACTATAACGGTCAGTGGAACGAAAATAATGAGTGGGAGGAGCTAATTTTCTTATCACGGCAGTCTCTCGAACGAAAATAATAACAAGAATCGTAACAATCGTAGCTACTATCTGGGACGCAACCCCTTTTCTTTCAAGGTTTTTCCTGTTCTTCCTTCATTGTTTTAGCAATATAACTCTCATCGAAGAAGAAGATTCGGACTATACGACTTATAATACTTTCTAAGGCCGTACATGCGTTCGTCGATCGAAAGGAAAAAGTAGAAGAAAATTGGATTTGCAGAACCCGGCAGCGTTGGGGTGACACGCCCTCAGAAATCGGACAACAGTACCAAACTAAAACGGGTACCACCTTTCATTTTTAGGATTGGAATATCCGAGAAGGGCTGGTGCGAGATGGAAATCTCAACGAAATCCCCACCGGGCCACTCAAGCATCCCACCCCTAGAGTCGGCGCTGGGCATCCTTGCACGAGGCGTGGGAAACTTGGAAGCGACGCGAAAGCCATCTATGTTTGGAAAAGGACCGGAGTACGATATGTTCACGGCGCTGGCTTCGCATGTAAGTAGAACTCACAGCTTACGGTAGAACTCTAACCTTGGGCTTGGGTATGTGACCCTGCAGTGAGAAGTTTTCTTTTGAGAGCTTACAGCATTCCGTCGTACGTTCTAGCTTTTGTGCAATCTTTATTTGTTAAAACTTAACTGAAAAGCCAAATTATTTTTGTATCGTCTAACTCAGTGGTTCCCAACCTTTTCCGTACCGTGTACCCCTAATCAAGGTTCGAAAATGTTGCGTACCCCCTTTTCCAGAACGTTAAAAAGACGATATTTATTATCGTACTGATAAGGCATACATATTTAGAAATCTATACAAAATCAATAAGACACTTGAAGCTGCTTTTTAGCGAAAATTTTATGAAATCTCGGCTCGACGTCATTTACGGCAATATTTTTTTTTACAGTCAGCCTGTTTCTGTGTTTGGTTTTGATGTTCTCCGTGCTAGGAGCATTGACCATAAAATACCAGGAGTATTTTATGGTCAATGCTCAGAAATTTGTGGTACAGGACATAGCTTCAAACTGCATCGCAAACGTTTTCGTTAGCTTAATTCGTAACCTGAATGGCAATATCCCTTGTTATGTCTTCGATTCTTTTTTAAACAAGATTGTTAGACACAGGAACAGAATTTACGGCAGTAGGCTAGCTGTAGTCAAGGGCGTCACGCACTGGTTGGCAACACCCCTTCCCCAAAGTGGTCGTCCAGACGGTTAAAAAGAAACGAGTCGGCACGAAGCGCCGCGATTTTTTGTAAAAACAATTATTTGTTTTGAAAAACAGTCGGTAAAAATACCTTGCCCCTCAAAATGTTTTGGCTAGTGATGGCTCTGCTGGTAATATTATGCTTTCGGCAATGAAAAATTAGTAAGACGAGATTTTGAAGTTACGAATTAAAACGATTTTGGTTACTTCGCGTACCCCTTGCAAGTGTCTCGCGTACCCCTTTGGGTACGCGTACCCCCGGTTGGGAACCATTGGTCTAACTGAATATCCTACACTTTATTATTAGGATTGTGTAAAGGATTTGTGTTATTTTTCACTGTTTGAGGTTCAGAATATCTACGGCCGTCGTCCAGCGCAAAATTCTACTATGACGCGGAAAATTTGCATCTCAATACAAACGTGGCTTTTCAGTGATCAGCTTGTGAATGGTAACTCAATGCGTGAAGACTTCTTTTTCGTAAATCATTTTAGTCAAGCATACAACACAGGTACTAGCCGTAGGTACCACAAATCCGACAGGGAAGTTCCACTACTTGAAAATTGATTTCGTAAATAACGGAGCAACGAAGTAACGCATTTTCATCAGGTCTTCAAGCCTCTTTAAGTGAATAAGTGATGGGTAACTAGATTATCCTATCTCAGCCCTTTTCAGTTAAACTGAGAATTCTCTTTCGGGTTCTTTATAACAATCCTTTTTGGTGGCGTTTCTTCCTTTTAGGCCTAACTGCAGTGCTTCCGAAATGTTTATTTGCTTGTTTTCGTTAGTGGTGGCCTTCCATCTTTACCAGAACTGCGTAGGAAATCCAATCCAGGCAACGATAGTTGCTTCGGATAATTCGCTCCTTCTGTTGCTCTCGGGGTCGGTAGGCACAAGCGATTGTCACAACAGTTGCTGTATGATACCAACTGGATTTCCGTTATAGTTTTATTTCCTGTTATGAATAGACCTACAATTTTACGTAGTGGAGTACAGTAGAGGTATGCTTATGTGAACGTCTGTTGACTTCGGACTTCGCCATTTTCGTGCACTTGCTGTGTCTAAAGCTGACTACCAGTCAGGCCCGTATCCAGGAATTTATTTCGGGGGGGGGGGGGTACCAGCGGGTCGGACCAAAAAGTACAAAAAATACATAGATCAGATTTTAAAGCCTACAAAAACAATTAAATTTGTGGATTTCGGGGGGGGGGGGTCGAACCCCCTAACCCCCCCTGGATACGGCCTTGCTACCAGTTAGCCAAAATGGGTAAGAAGGGCAGCTGAAAGCACCTGTACAGGTATTTTGGATCTTCAGTCTACCATTTAGCCCCAAACTGCAGTGTTTGTCTACTGTACGTAAAATGGGAAAAATGAAAATTTTGCTCACAAAAGCAATTAACAAACTAGAATACTAACAAACTGTGAAGACAAGGATTGTTATTATACTCTTTTTCATGCGCTAACGGGGTCGAAAATTATCACTCTCGTAATATAAAAACCGTTTTAGGCTGAACCGGCGTATCGATTCATCTTCGCCAACCTGTGGTTACTTCAAAACCTCTTCGTCCGAGTGCTTAGTCAGACAGCAACGACCGACGCCTTCCATCGAACGACAACCTCCGTCACAATCTTCCAGAGTGGGTATAAGGTGTGTATGGACTACTGTTGGAAAGAGCCGTTTTCGAATGCTCTGGAATCCTGAGTTCCGCCCGGAGTTTATAGCAAAACTGAAACCTTATAGTCAGATAAATTTTCGATTTTCTTTTCACAGGCGTGTTCATGCTTTTCATTTCCTGCAAATCCCATGGAAAATCTTTTCACAATTAAGCCCCGCCTCTCGCGTCTTTTGATTGGCTCAGTCGGAGGTACAAACCAGAGGTAGCGTTTCAGTGAAGTTATTACAAGTTACGATGATAAGAGGAGGGGCGAGCGCCGTATTATCGTAGGACAAGGAGTCAAAGAAGCTAGAGCTCCCGCTACTTAAGAAGAAGAAGAAGCAGTTATCACGGTCTCTGGAATGACAATAATAGCAACGCGAACATACGTCATCGCTCTTACGGGAGTTCCTGCAGAACCGATAGTTATTATCACTTATGATGTTCGCGACCATCTTAAGTAAATTGTAACGATCGTTACAGTCGTGGAACGAAAATAATAAGTAGGAGGAGCCAATTTACTTATTACGGCGGGCTCTGGAACGGCAATAATAACAAGAATAGTAACGATCGTAACTAATATTACGTCGCTGGAACCGCCTGGAACGCTACCAGCGCTTGTCGGCATTGTTAGTTAAAGACTGCGTGAAATACGGAGTGTGATTTCACAACGGAGAGTTACGAGAGTTATTTATTTTTATTCCTTGGAATTTGAACTGGAAGGCATCCAGGCCATGGCGGAAAGTCGGAACAATAAAGAGATACCCGATGTGAAGGAATCAAACTGAGCGGCGTGTGTTCGTTCGCGCGGATCCGTGATCCCGTTTTTGCATACCCGGAAATCAGGATGAGTTTGCTCTGCATAATGCACGGGCCAAATTCATTTCAAGGTTATCTTTATTTACAACAAATGTATTTTTTACACTTTCCGCTGCTGAGAGCAGAGCTCGAGCGCACACGAAAACAAATAAAACCAAAAATAACTTCGATAAGACGAGTCATACCCAATAATATCACACGCTAAATAATTCATTTCGCTAAATAATTCATTTCGTGACGTACAGTCACATCTGTACGTCATTTGGTTCGTTAATTTGGTTACTACCCACTCTTACGTTTCATCCTGGTGACACTTGGAACGAAGAAATTCAAGATATATTACCACCACCATCACTCGTATGTAAACAAAACTAGTCAAAGTCAGTGACTGTGGTCTGTGATTGGTCTAAAGTTACGTTTCAAAATGGCGGAGATGGATTTTTCCATCTCGTCTGGTTTACGTACGTTTTCAGCGTCTTTTCTTCCCAATTCCAACCGTTAAGACGGCCTTATTACCGGCGTTATTACCAGGTGTGACAATAGTGGGGCCGGGGCATAGGTCAGAGAGCAGTCTAAAATCCAGGCGCTTCTTCAGTTTTGTTGTTTGGATGCGAAGTTTCGACTCGGAATCGAAAATTACTCGGATCAGGCCCAGTTTTGGTTCATAGATATTTGACACTGCAAAACGGCTACGTCAGCTACATTTTATTAGAGCCATATTTCGGACCTTCTTGGTCAAATTTGATTCGCAGTCAGCTTGGGCTGAAGGAATATTTGGCTCATAGAAACATCAAAAGATAGATTCTTCGACTGATGTACAGTAGAGGTACGCTTATGTGAACGTTTGTTGACTTCGGACTTTGCCATTTTTATGCACTTGCTGTGTCTAAAGCTAACTACCGGTTAACCAAAGTAGGTAAGAAGGGCAGCTGAAAACACCTGTACAGGTATTTTGGATCTTCAGTCTACCATTTAGCCCAAAACTGCAGTGTTCACATTAAAGTAACTGTTCACATAAGCTTACCTCTGCTGTACATGAAGCGGATAATTTTATCGTTTAGAGGCAAGACAAAATTAAGTGTTCTTATTTCCTACAGTCGAACGTCGTTCCTGGAACTGCTCAAGCCGTTATCAACCACCGAATTCATCCTGCGCAGACATTAGAGGAAGTGATCGAACATGACAAGATGGCCCTTGGCGACGAGCGAATCGAACTCCGTGTCCGAAAGTACATACCCCCTATGCCCTTGTCTCCATATGGTGAGCAGGAAGAAGTGTATAGGCTTATAGGAGAGACTGCACTTCAAATCTGCCCGCACTGTGCAGTAGCCCCTGGTAAGTCTATGTCACTTAAGGCCAGTCTTCACCTTCATTTCCTTCCATTTCTTCATTTGTTTCCGTTAACGTGGGTCCGTAGGGTGAAAAACATTTCAAAGTTCTGTCGCTGGATAAGCCCCTCATAAAATCCAGTGACGAGTTGCCGACAGATGCGCTAGAAAAACAATAACAATCACACGTGAGATCTTGGTATAAGTTACTCTGAAGGGGGAATAAGCGGTTAGGCTTTCAGTTCATACCGAGCCGCGCTTTAGCCCCGTGGAAAAGTCAAACCAACTGTCAGCAGTGAAGTCGGAAGCCAGGATTGACAAACTTGATGAAGTTTGACAGAATGGAGTTGGGTAGAGCAAAATAGAGGCAGAGGCAATTTAATCAGTTTTAAGCATGACTGGGGCTAAGAGGAATTGAAAGCAGCCAACTGACCTGGATTAATATACATCAACAAGTAGCGTGTCGTTGTTTACTTTATGCAAGCGCATCTAGCGGCCGAAAAATAACTAATCTGGAAGGAATTTTATGAAGGGCGTATTCCCCGGATTGCGGAATCTGACTGGATAATCGTGCCGCGCAAAAACGGCGACAGTCCAAAAACCAAAAACCGACAGGTCAAAACCACTAAAGGAAAAACGCGCCATGCAAAAGTAGCGATTCCCGAGCTGTCTCAAGAGGCGTATTCTCGCCGTTCCCCGAGGACTCCTCGGGGAATCGGAGGGAACGGCGAGAATACAGGGACTCACTCCACGCGGACTCCGCGTACAGAAAACAGTGAGAACACGGGGAATGCTTCCAAAAAGGATTTTGTTCTTAAAACAAATATGCAGTTGACAAAATTAGTTTGGATCTCCTTTATTTTTGATTTGTTTATTCTGATTATTTTTAATTAATTTTACATTGCACCAACACCAACAAAAATTGATTCCCCTCCGAATCTGAAAGGGAGTCCTTTTTGATGATGGTGATGATAATCGGAGCATTCCCCGTCCGTGGGGACTCGCGAGAATACGGGGAGTGAGTCCCCGGGACAAACAAAAACGCGGGGACTCCTCAAGTGGAGTCCTCGGGGAACGGCGAGGATACGCCTAAGGTATAAATATTTTGAGGGGGATTGCTTGAATGTAATCTTGTTTGCTAAAAGCTAGGCTTTACCTTCCAGATGTTTCTTCCTGATTGAAGACTTCCGTTTTCGTCGGGATTGATTCGGGAGATGAAACAAGAGTCGCGTTTTTTGCGACCGCTTGGAACGAAAGTTGCCGCTTTTTGCGATCGACTGTCGACTGGAGGTCCAGGCTATCCGTTTTTTTTTTCGCTTGACTGGGCATCGACTGGGAACAAAGTCAACAGTCGATCCGATGCACCTTTCTCTTGGAGGTCCAGAGCGTGTTCCACCCTACTTACCGTAGTTACTACGCTAGTTACCGTAGTTACTACGCTAGGCTGGAACGCTTTTTGAATTTTTTCGGTCACATACCAGGCCGCGGGGTGATCCGACCAATCACGTTACAGAGATGCGTAGTTACTACGCTAACTACGCTCGCGAGCGTGGTAAGCAAATAGTTACTATTAGTTACTATTTTGAGAAGGTTGGAACGGTCAGCGTGGTAACTTTTCGTGAGGCTGGAACGGAAATAGTAACTAATAGTTACTATTGGTAGAGGGGTGGAACACGCTCCCAGTCAAACTCCAGTCAAGCGACAAAAAACGGTCAACTGGATGAACCGGGGAACAAGTCCCAATCGCCAGTTGATCTGTAAAAAACGCAACTAACGTCTGAAAGTCCGGGATGTTGGCCATCTCAGATTTTGGATATCTGGGTATTATAGAGACAGAATATTTGAGAGACACAGTAAACATACAAATTAATGAGTAGGTGTCCATGTCTTCTCGTAGGGGTCGACGGCGTTCGTCTGATGGCCCCGGTGTATCAGTGTGTTGATATATCCTATAGGCAGAGTATACGAGAAAAAAGAAGAGTGAATGACAGTAGGGATTGTAAGGTGAAAAAGACGCGAAGGGGGACGTGAGTTGAAGAAGAATAAAATTAGCTATAATCATAGTCATCAGAATCCAGAAGGATTGGCTTGACTCTACGGAAGCCTGGCTTTCAATTTGTGAGATTTGTCTGCACCGTAAGTGCACATGTTTTGTGTTGTTTTGTGCGTGATTAATTTGTCGATATCCTTTGAGAAATGTAAAGCAGTTAAAAATAATAACTCATTTCTTTTCAGCGATATCTCCCGGTAATACAGATCTCAAGCACTACGTAAAACTGACCAAAAAGCTCTACCGGTTCAGTCCAGCGTCGGTAGACCCTGAAACACTGCCTGGGCTTCATGGCGATGACGAAAGGATCAGCGTCCGTGATTACAAGAAAGTAGTCGACTTTTATATAAAGTTTATTCTGAATGCTGATGAACACTTAGCAGCATTAAAAAAGAAAGATGAATTGTAGTTTCTATTTGTTTATGTACAGTTGAGCTAATACATGTTAATTATCTCCGTACCTTTTCACTCTATGTTGAGCATTATTATGGCGCATATTTTGAAAATATCAGCAGGCCTGACTGTTTTTTTCGCATTTTTATCTGTGAGTAGGCTATCAACTCTTTTCGTTTTTTTTTAAGTTGTTTACTCAAATTAATTTACTCAGACCATTTCCAATGTTCCTTCTTTGGAACATCCAAATAGCCGGTTCTCAGTGAACCTCTACTGTATTTTCTTCTGTTTGATGAAGTTTTAAATCGAGAGCTATCAGGAACAGAAGGATGGTACTGGTTGCTTGAAACAGCTACAGAAAGATCTGGTCATGAAACTTGTATGACAGTCTCAGCTTGCCAATTTCACCCGAGCCTACCCAGCCAGAGCCACCAGAGCAGAGGCAGAGCCTACCTTCTTGTCAAGATAGTACAATACAATACCTCCATAATATCTTTATTTGTCTTCTAGTTATTTCTCTCCCCCCTGGCCAAGCCCTAGCCCCCCTTTAAGAGCATTCTTGTATAGTAGCCTGCATGATTCACGAGTCTTCTGTGGAATTTTATTTTCCAAGTATTAAAACAGTTGGCTGTATATCTTGTAGGAGCCGAAAGCTTACAATACCTGTGAATGGCTAAGACACTCATAGCTGGAAGTAGTACAGGATAATTTTTTTAGAGTTCAGTTCAGTTTAATCTAAAAACACAAAACAGACAAGCCGATGGGTTGGTTTTGTGTCACATAAAAAATCTACATGTTTATACAAATTTGCGACATTTATATGAATGTCTTATCATACATATGGTCGATAACATAATATACTACAATTAACAAAATATAAAAATTGTAAAAATTAACATTCAAATGTGCTCCGAGTTGTATAAATGAACAAACGAGGGGAGAAAACTCTGAGCATACCCTGTTCGCAAAGCTATCACTGGATATAAATGAGGCACAGGCTCGACAGCTTGAAGAGGAAGGCGAATTCGAGAGAGGAACAAAATCAGGGGGTAGGATATCGCAGTGAAATGGGTTTGAAAGATAGATGTACCGAACTTCATACAAAGTAAGGTGTGACTCATATTGCAATAATATATTGTACTCTTGTTTTATACAGTACTATAGTATCAAGGAAAGAAATTGGACTTTGGCTTAGCTGTAGACTGCTATTGATTTTTCAGATTTTTGTCTTTCATCTAATACCCAGCCACAATGCAGATGTGTTCAAAGCACCATGTACTAACCAGACAGGGATGTCTGGTTTCCAGGATGGAGCTCTTAGCTGGGATGGACAGTATTTCTTAAGTATTGCAGAACATGGCTATGTCTATGAAAATCAGCTTGCATTCTTTCCACTTTTCCCAGTCGGAACGAAACTGCTGGCAGATGCTGTATCAGTAGTTGTTCCGTATTTAAGCACCCTTCTTGGCCATACGAGCTTGATCAAGTTAACAGGGATCATACTTAATGGAGTTTTCAGTGTGCTTACATCGAAAAGGCTTCATGAACTGACCTTAATTGTGACAAGAGATGAAAACATAGCAACGACTGCCGTAATTCTACACATGTTTTCGCCAGCAAAGATATTCCTAATTTCATTCTATAGCGAGTCCCTCTATATGTTTGTAACAATTAGTGGGATTTTGCATTGTGTGAAAGAAAATCCGATCCGTGGTAGCATTTTCTTTGGACTCTCAGCTGCAACAAGATCAAATGGTACCTTAAATGTGGGCTATTTAATATATTTCTCATGGCTGATACTCCTTAGAAAGAAAAAGAATACACTTGATGTGATAAGAGTGATAATGAAAACAGTTGCCTGTGCTTGTATATGCCTACTACCATTCTTTGGCTATATGGCATATGGGAATTATGTCTTCTGCCAGAACCCGAAGGTACCAACCAATCAGTGCTTGATTGATTATGGAAATACCAAGGACTACAAGATCGTTGGACAATTCGAGCCCAGCTGGTGCAAGTGGAAGATACCTATGTTCTATTCATACATCCAGGATAAACACTGGAATGTAGGATTCCTGCGATACTTTGAAGCTAAGCAGATTCCAAATTTCTGTTTGGCTGCACCGGCAGTTTGTTTGGTGTTATGTTTTGCTAAGAAGTATTTTAGCAGACGTCCTGATCTGATATGGAATCTGGGGCTAACGAAAAGAAAGGAGAAGGAAGCAGGAGTATTCAGAGGCGAAATGATACCATTTGTTGTTCATGGAGTTTTTTTGGCAGTCTTTGGTCTATTTTTCATGCATGTACAGGTAAGGCATTGTATTCTTTTAACTTCGGGGCAGTGGTTAGCCACGATACACTGAAGGCATTTTATTAACTCACTACACTTGGATAGTGCAAAAAAACGAAGTACGGCATTGGAAAGGAAAAGTGAAATTAAAAAAAGATTTGTAGTATCTCGCCATTTGAGGCCTCTTAGTTTTTTCAAATTTGTTTTTTTGTGTGTGGGGGGGGGGGATGGAACTGGCCCAGTGAGCACTGCAATATCCTTCTACGCTTCTGTTACGCTTTTCCATGACGAGTTCGTGTACTAATTATTTGTTTTCTTGTGAAATGGTCCGACCTATATGCAAGGTAGTCTTCCAACCCAGAAGAGAATATTTGTTTACCCAACAGTTTGTGTACAGTATTCAAAACTAGAGAACCTTGTGCGAAGGCTGCAAAACGCCAGAATTTTAGTGCCGCTGGCACGGGGTCGACACCAGCTCAGGACTGTCGGAAATTTAGGATATGAGGCTCTACCGTAAATGCAAGAGGTCCACGATCGTAATGCAATACCGTAAATGCAAGAGCCACGATTATATATGGAAATAGTATTTTATACAAGCAGTTGTATATAACAGCTTGTGTCAAAATTCAAAATTCTCTGGCGCAGTCTCCAAAACGCCGGCATTTTTCTTCCTTGTCAGGTAGTGTTGTTCAAACATGCAGTAAAATTAAAAAAAAAGATAGTGTGAATTGAATAAAATATAGTGTTATTCACTGAAATATTATTTTGCATAATACCATACGGAAAGTGAATCGGAATTTCGGGGGGGGGGGGGTTGCAGATGTTTCGGATAGGCTACTGAGGTAGTGGCATTTGGGTCATAGGAACGAAGGTCGTCCCACATTCCATACCAGAGATCCGAGAAGATAGATAATCCAATCGCTTGAGATTTTCATTGGTCTAAACAAGGCTGCATTTTGATCAAGGAGAGACGGATGTCTACAAGTCAGAGGTCAGAAGTGCGGTAAGTTTTTCGCCTCTGAAAACAGGAATTATATCATAAAACCAGAATCTCAATAGCCTATCTACTAAGAGCCAAGTTTTTCAGATTTCGTTTGACACAATAACGAAATCAGATTCGTTTTATCGTCCGCTGTTTATCTTTGGAAGTTATGTTTGAAAGTGCCTGAAAAACCTAAAAGTGACCCAACACTGATGCAAAACCAACAACGCCGTAATTTCGCTGTTTGGAGGTGCACAGCAAGCGAGTAAAATATTAAACAAAAATTAGAGTGTGTGGCTTTTATCTGACTTCCTCTTACGTAATTATTGTCTGCGCTCATGACTGCATTAATGTTCGCTAGGCTTGAATTTTATTATATTATCCGTTGCCGGTAAAAGTTAAGCGACGTTCAATCAAAGAAGCATACCTCTACTTTACCTACTTGATTTCGGAGGCTTGCTCGGGCCGGAGTTCTATTTGAAGCATTGCCCAAATGTGTAGACAAATCTTTTCTCCAGGTGACAACACGCATGCTGGCATCTTCATCTCCCCTTATATACTGGATTGGCGCTTATATGTGCAAAGAAGGCCTCAGCAAAGAAGATCTGACGGTAGTGCATCTTAACAAGTTTTTCTTAGCCAGCCACACAAGGCTGGCTAAACTAGTGAAGTGCTACTTTGTATCTTACGCTGTAATCGGGACAATTGCCTTCTCTGTATTTCTCCCGTGGACATGAAGTATCCATATTTTAAAGTCTTTACCCCATGATTTTTGAACTTTGTTCGCGGTTCTGAAACCACTTCACAACAGTCGTTTCTCCGCAGTCCTCTTCTATCTTGATGTTTTATTTTTTCTGTCCCACAGATGACTCCTCTGAGATGCAGTAGAATCAGGATCGTGGCGTGTACACTGTCAGAAGTTTGATAACATTTAACACACGGCTGCGATTTTTTTTGTCAAAGCACGTATCTGGGCTGCGTAATTATGTAATTCTCGAAAATAAAAAAAAATAAGGAAGAGAAAATTAAAAAAAAAATCCCCTAGCCGCTAGATTACCAGTGAATATGGTATTGATAACCATATATTATTGTCATTGTCATAAGTTAACTTCGTTATCAATTTTACTTGAATTTTGAGTGTATTGTGTCCGATTATGAATCAAGTGAAGGATTTAAAAAGTATTCCGGGTTCCTTTATATTCAAATAAGTGTTCATTGTTAACAATCATAGGCATGGCCAACAACTTATCCGGAAACATCTTCGTCACTTTCCAAACAACAAATGAGGCACGCTCAGTCAGTTTGTAGACCAATCAACAGTTATGCAGTAGAACTATTTTCAACCGAAAATCATCCACAAAGCGCCTTCGACAACTGATTATGATGTCGACTCCAAAGCCGCGACTGCTGCCTTTCCCACGTGTCAGGAAATTTATGAATCAAGATAGCCAGACCGACTCAACACAACAGAGTCCTTAGCTGCTCCTATAAAAGAACAGTCACTAGAGTTGACATTATGCCCTATCTGTATGGACACTATGAATGAGACCGCCCTCGCAATGTGTGGTCATGTGGCTTGTTTCAGTTGCTTGACTCAATGGCTGTCACAGACAGACGGATGCCATTACTGCCGACAACCAACGCCACCGCCAACACAACCGTGTTCATACATCGCAAATGTCCTCAACCTGGCAAACACGCTGCGAGACCAGTCAGGGGTTATTGCCTCTCTACAAAAGTCTTTAGGCGTAATTAATGAGGATCTGGCAATTCTCAAAAATAATGTAAAGATCTTTATGCAGCAAGCACATAATTTTTCAATTATCAAATGGAGTGTCCTGGCCTACCAACCATATTGCTGCCCAAAGACGAGTCAGCAAGAAACTGGAGAGAAAAATACGCAAAGAAGATTACAGACGCAGAAACCAAAGTTGCGTTTTCAGACACTTTTCCCCGAGTTTAGCAAAAAGCGTTTTCAGTTGCCAGGGTCAAACACTGTGTTACTGTGTTTACGTTTAAAAGGATGCGCGCGTTTAACACCGATTATCCAGAACACGCAACTCTCCCGAATAGCAAGTTACGTTGCGTGTTTAGGCGAGAGTAAACACCGTGGGATGAAAACGGGTTTTGCACGTTGGTGTTAAACTCCGTGTTAAACTCGCTGGTGTCTGAAAACGCAACTCAAGCAACTTTTCAACGAGGCAATATCCGATGATTCACCACTGGCAACAGGAGACGCGGCTTACATAATTTACAGGAAGTCCTTTACAGGAAAATGAAGTTATGAGAAGGAAGGGTGACATATGCTGTCATTCCCCCTGTAACTCGCAGACACCGTATTCTGGAAAAATGTCACGTGTCACGAACAGGACGACATTATACTCCAACTGAGATGGGCCGGGAGGTTCTAGCAAATTACGTCTACTGGTCACACTTGTTCCAAATCGCGAAAAAGTTCCAGCGAAAATGTAGAACTTGTTTGCGACACAAACAGCCCAGACGACAACGAATACCCTCTAAGACAGTCCAAACTGGGACTACACTGTAAAAAGTTTCTCCGAATAAGGATGCAGTATTTGCTACTGGGATTAATCTTATCTTTATTGGGATAAGATTAATCCGAATTAGGGATAATCTTATCTCAATAAAGATAAGATTAATCCCAGTAGCAAATACTGCAAGATTTTTTTTTACAGTGTAGTCAGGGCTCAGTTGAGCCCCCCCCCTCAGCAACCATGTTCTTCAACAGGGAGATCGAGCGGATCCTCAACATCAGCACTCACCAGTGATCTTAAACAACCAGCAGTTTCGGATGCAGCACAGAACATTCCGATACGTCCAAGGATGATACAACCAGCACTGCAACAGCAAGAAGAAGATAATATCTTGGACAGTCCACAGTAGGCTACTTCCTGGGGGACGAAGATATGGAGTTGATTGAAAAATGGTTTCCTTAATTTGCCTTCGGATTCTTTTGTTTGTTGTTGTCTTAATTTGGCTTTGGAATCTTTTGTGTGTTGTTTTCTTAATTTGCCTTTGGATTTTTTATTTGGGTTGCTTTAATTGTTATTAAACATTTTTTTGAAGTCTACCTTAAAGTTGAACTCAGGGGACTGAGTTTTCTAAGGGGGAAGGCATATGATATTGATAACCATATAGAATGTTATTATATTGTTTTATTCTTACGACGCAAATTCTGATTCACTGTCAAGAGGAAAGTAGTCGCTCAACGAGCAAATTCTTTCACGTCTTGCGACGTGCAGGTTCCTCCGTCCTAACGCTTTCAAATACGCGGAGCACACATGAAACTTTAGACACTATAGTTCCAACTGGGATTGCTGTCTCTAGAGCCCAACTGGTCTCGCCTAAAAAGGTTTATTGCCTTTTCCCCCTAACTTGGGTCGTCTTAGGACCTACGCAGAGTATTGCTCACCCAAGGGTTTATTGCCCTTAACCCCTAACTAGGGTGCGTCGAAAAGAGCCAACTGGTCACCTCTTCGGAGGTTGGGTCTTAGGGACTAACACAGGGTTAACCCCCTGTACCAACTGGGTGTGCAACTGCAAACTAAGAGCCAACTGGTCACCTCTTCGGAGTGGGTAGAGAAGCCCGAGGGGGTGTTGCTTGCAATCACCCTCGCCCTACTGGGCACGAGATCCAACTGGTTCTCATTAGGTCAATTAAAGGAGATGCATCATAAGCATTCTAGCACTTGCAACGTCTAGAACCCCCCCCCCCCACCCAAGACCGAAGATGAAGACACGACTCGATCCGACCGCTGGGTCATCTAGTGGCGCGGGTCGGAAGTGTACGACATGGAGAGGCTGGGATCATAGTTTGACTATGTAGCTAACAATTGTTTTTATTGTATCAGGCACATGGAAAATGTGTAGAAAAATCAAACTAACTATTTGCATTATCGATTTCTTTGAATATTTTGTTTTCTGTTTTTTTCTTGATAATTCCCCAAGTCCAAAGAATTAAGGATGTAAACCAGATCACAATAACGCCGTAAATTATACTAAATTCGTTATAACGATTTCTTAGAGATTTTGAAAGTAAGCAAAATAATATTCAGCTTGCGATACCAAAAATTGTCAAACTAGCCGAGGGTTTTTACTTCTGACAGATCTAAACGTCCACAGGGTGATATACATCGTTCTTTTAATCCTCTTACACGCCCCTCGATCTTCTCGAGGATTCTAGTATAGCTCTGACCCGCATCGGGAGATCAGTGAATATTTAATGAGTAATGGCGAGATGTTCAAGAGTGAAAGTAATTTGTGGATTACCTTGGATACCATGGAGATTTTGGAGAAATCAAAGGTAACTTGGTGTTCGTAAATATTCGACCCATCGCAAAACGATAGTGTGTCCTACCTTCTCGGCGAGTGAAATTTGATAATTGAACAGAGGACATGTCTCTGGTGGTCTTTGTCATGTCTTGATCTTTGTACACAACCGGATTGATTCCGGTGACTGTGGGTAGTTTGAGAAGGGGGCCAGAATTCGGGTGATCGCGATTTAAGGTACTTCCATTAGTGCTAGGATGATGAAACTTGGCTGGGATATTAGAGATTCGGCAAGATTAGCTTAGAAACCGCCACTTTCTAAATCCGAACATTCCTTAAAGTACCAATCTTGACTGCAAATTCAGAAAGATACTTTTAAGCAAAATTCACATTTTCATGATCCCCATGAGCCCATTATCATTTTTGACTCAGGGGTTTTGCTTACAAATGAGTTTCTAGCACCCTTAAAGTGCGCATCTTAACCGGAAAGTTAAATAAATACTCTTCACCAAACCATATATATTCATGATCCTAAAGGGCCCAGGATCATTTTTGCCACTAGGGTTTTGATTACAAATGACATTCTAGCGACCTTAAAGTGCACATCCTAACAGCCAGGTGCAAAAAAAAAAAACTTTTTTACATAACGATACATTCTCTTGATTTCCCCGTCTTCATACTTATCTCAAGGGTTTTTCTTACAAATGTTCACAACAGACCGACGGATTGGCGAATTCCTACTTTCATACTTTTACCAAGCCTTGCAAGTGCCCTGCTAGCCATATTATATTGTGCTATTATGGAAATAAAGAATATATTTATTTAAAAAAAAAAAAAAAAAAAAAAAAAAATATGAGCTTACAGCTCTTGTTAGTAAGACCAAATAAAAGCCAGTAGAACCTCCGTCTTTGTTCCCATGCACCGACTATGGATACCCCGACAAAACTGAGCAGAGCTAGAGGTATTTGCTGAGCTTTGAGTTGAGGCCCGTCTACTTCCCTCTTCGCCGTTGCGCATAGCAGAGGAAAGCAGGCGTGCATGACCCGCTCTGCAGCGCGTCAAATGTGACCCCACAATGGCAGACAATCTCTCGGCTGTTAACTCGACATTTCTTCTCCGGGGCTCTACTGCGATATAGCAGTTTCAGAGGTAAAACGAATTGTGATATTCCGCGTAGCTCCTGTCCTCCACTCGTTTGCATCGGCAGGGTATCGGGAATCTGTTCTCCGGAATCTGGAGGAATCTGACTCCGCATGGTCGTATCGTATTACAGAGAAGGGAGACGGAGGTTCTTGTGCTTGTTTGTCCTTAGTTCTAGCAAGTACAATTATGTGACTTCACGGTGGTGACTCCCCCTTCACTCACTTTCATTTGGAAGTAAACAAGAAGATAGGTGGCTAGGGATGCAAAGATCGGTACTAGTAACCTTGTTTCAATCACAAACAGACTTTTGGCTCTGAATACCGGCTCTAGTTTTTCAACCATGGATATCTGCAGTAGAATAGACAGTTTTTTCTCCTTCCCATGTTTGAAAGCATACATCCGATGTGCAGCTAATCTTTCATGAAATTCCTTACTGACGTCACCTGCTGCCAAGCAAGGTAGAAAGATGTTGAGAACGTTGATGAAAATCGTTATAGCATACCGTGTTATGTAAGTCCAATGGGAATAATTCTGCAGGAATTCCCATAGGTGCATCGAGTTGACAGTTAGGTGGACTGAATTAGCAACTATGGAGTTCAGACATAATCCAGAGAAAGTATATTCCATCTTGTGAATAAAACTGGCCACTTCACAAGCGTTCAGCTCGAAATCGGAGAGGGTTCGTGCTGTTTTCAACTTCTCAGCGCTCGCCCGAAAAAAGCAGACGAACAAAACTGTGAAGGAGCTACATTGGTAGTGGATAACCGCGTTCAGTACATAGCCGGAGGCATAAAAAATGCCATGCCGCGTATCGCTCAGAATGATCGCGCTGAGACGTACAGCAAATACGTAGCAAAAACATATGAAGTAGGTAGCGATCAGGAATACAATACATGACCGTTTACGGTTGACCACGGACTCGTAACGAAGATCCTTGAACTTCTGCAACAAGTTCGTGTAACCTTTTTGGTTTAGTAGAGACAACACTGCTGGCACTATCAGGAGTAACAGGAAATTCCCGGCATCTAGGTATAAGGCTACGTTGGTAGTAGTCTGAGAACCAATTGCTATGTAACCTTTGAGTCTGAGAACCATGTATTCTCCGATGCAATAAGAATAGCCGCTGAAAACTAGAAGCTTTAAGAAAGACCACAATAGGAATCCAGCTCCGTGTGATGACGGGTAAAATAGGAAGGTCAGTCTTGGAACGAGAGTTATGAGTTTCATTCTTAGTCTTCTTTCTTTTACCGTGTTCAACCTTCCAGCGAAGCTATTTGACGGAATATGGGGTTTTGACAGTTTTTAAAGTAAATCAAACGAAAAAACTATCAGTAGATTATCATCGAGACACCTTAGGGTTGGAACTAACTGTCTGAGACTGATTGACGATCCTTTCTCCACTAAGACTTTAATCATCAGCAATTATTTGATGTTTCCCATGCACTTAACCGTAATGAAAAGCCAGGGACGCCTTCTTCATAGTGTCAAAAGGACTCATAAAATATGCACGTTGTTGATTAAGGCTGTCCTTAGGGGCTTGAGGCCCATTCACGAATGAGGTATAACACCAGTACACCGTGCAGTCCCATGATATCAGTCCTATCCTACCCAGTGCCAAAATTTCCTTGTATTGGCCTGATGTTAAAAGAAGAAAGTTCCAGCGGGCGATAACAACAATAATTACCGCCCGCTGACAACTGTTATCGCCCTGTGATAGCAGGGCCCCTGGTGTTATAATCATTATCGCCCTTGCTTTTCTTCGGGCGATAGCGAAAAATTTGGCCCTTGGGCAGCATGATAGGCAGATATCACCCTCGCTGGCGCTCGGGCGATATCAGCCAATCATGCTACCCGCGGGCTAAATTTTTCCGCTATCACCCTCAGCAAGGGCGATAATATATATTAGCTAAAAATCGGTGCCAGCAAGTTCTGAAAATGGTTCCAAGACCGAGGATTTGCTCGGTTTCTCGATGGAGACTGCGGCACCAGCTGAGCGTGAAAGTGGCTGCCCGCGGCGGTTCCAACATTAATCTCCTAATTCGCACTTCGGAGTCCAGTGTACCTGTGTTGCTCCGTGGGATCCTCCCCCCAGATTTGTCGGCGGCTAGGGAAGGTCTGATAGAGTGGTAGCCCAGCCAATACCAAACACGCAACAACCCGTTACCTGAGAAGTTTTTTACCCGCCTTGGTCAACCTTTTCAACTCAAATCATTAATTGTATATAAATAATTTGAATAATTTGTGTTATTTTCGTCAAGGTTTTGAGATATTTGAATTAGTGTTGATTTACTTTGTTAGATTTTATATTTTCAAATTAGTGTTAATATGGACGATAGCCACAAGATCGGCTTGACCGTTGCATCGGTTTTGAGAATAAATTGAATTAAATTAAGTGACAATGGCTGACATCGTCACTGGTCTGGGTCGTCTCAGCAGACTCAGCAACCACTCGTTATTCAGTGACTTCTTGAAAGCTTCAGAAATTGCTGACACTGGATTCGGAAAGGGCATTCCAGTCGTTGGTCACTCTTTCGGTAAAGAAGTTTTGTCGAACTCTTTGTTTAGACGTAACATCTAGAGAGATTCTTGGAATGGCCTCTTGTATGGAGTTTCGCTTTCTCCAGCGAAAGCTGAAATGACGGCCTCTGAAATCTCTGCTATCACGAACACCTTTGAGTCTTGTCGGGTAATAAACCAGTCGTATATTTTGGGGTCGTCACCCTCCTCTCATCCCCATGCACTTGGAACGGCCCCTAGATCTATTTTACTAGATTCTCACTTTATGTCTGAGTGTTGATACTGAGTCAGGGACTCACAGAACCTAGTCCGCTTGGAAGCACTGAACTGGACTGTGTCGGATTCAACTTTCAAGGGTTCTCGACAATCAGATTATTTTGCAGAATTTTCTGATGGCTGGTGCTGAACCAGAAGGGATAACGAAGGTCTAATCCACATTCGTACTTCAAAACATATGGATGCGGTTTTTGGCTATCCGACTTGGTTCAGCAGTAGCCATTCAGAAAATTCCTCAAATAGTGAATTGTATCTTCGGTCTCGGGCCGCGTAGGCCAGTCTAAATTGGTAATGAAAAAAAACTTAAGTGGACATTAACTGTCAGAATAATTTTCAGAAATGGCTGAGACCGGGTGCTAGGTAAGATTAATTTGTGAACGCGCCTTTAGTGAATTCCGGGCGAGACTTCGTGGGGGGAATAACAATAGAATTGCCGTCATTTCAAAAGCCCCAGTCCCAGTGCTTAGCATGGAAGACGTGGTCACGCAGCTATGAACCGTTACGTTTTACGGACGTTGAATATTGCCGGATAACTAATTATCCGTCCTTGGTCATACAAAATTCAAATCACGTTTTTCCTTATCCGTTGTGAATAGGCGTGGGCACTGTTCCTGTTTTTTCTTCCTGTTTTCTGGGCTAAAAAAAAAGGCTGGGTTCAAAACAGCTGTTCGTTTATTTTTGGATCCCTACAACAGAAAACAGGAAACAGTAAAACAGCAAGAAAAAAAACAGGAACAGTGCCCATGCCTAGTTGTGAACAATTGAGGGGGAGGGGGTCTAGGGCTGCATCTCAAATTGAGTACTACAAATTCTCGTTTATTCATTTTACTAAAACTAACAAAAATTGAAAAATCCAGCCAGCATCAGAGTTTGGAAGATAAAAATGTCAAAATTCAACAAGGCACTTAGAGACACTCCTTCTCTGTCTGTAAAGATGGAACACTTATGAAATCCTAACATTTCCTCAACCCATAGGATTATCTACAAATCGATCTACAGCAAACTTCCCTTGCCTCTCGGCAATAAACGCGAACCAGATCCTACATTAAATGAAATTTCTCTGTACAGATTGTATGTATTTATCCTTTGTGCTGACAAAGTGAGAAACGACATTACTTGAGTATACGGATTTAGATAATAAACTCAAAAGGGCATTCGGTCTCTCTACAGAATTACCACACAATTCCATCACTGATAAAAATAATATACACTATTTATGAAAATTCGGGAAATAAGTACAAAGGCCGGCAAGAGCTCGCTTTGGCACTAACACTGGACGAAACGACATACAGACAGACGGTCAGGCACAGTGAGATACTCAACACGCCTGCGCAGGAAGCCAATATAAAGGGCGATTCTGGCGATCTGGAAAGCTCCGCAATCAGTTTTTGAGGCTGCGGCTCGCTTCGCTTTCCGAGGCTGTTCTGGCGCTTCGATACACTTGGAAAGTGACGTGGAAATGAATCCACTCCGTACACGGAAAGTGGATCAGCATTCAAGCGTTAAGTCGTAAAAGTGCAACGACTTTGTTCTTGCGCTCGGCGGATTCTCGCTTTGTTTTTCGGAAAGCGAATCCAAGAGAACGCCAGAATAGCCCTTGAGGCGCACTCGGACGTGTAAAACGGAGTCTGGTTCCACCTCACACACCTTTAGAACGGATCTGGTCCTGTTGATGCTGCGAGTATAGGCCCATAACTGTCATCAATGTTCGTGATTCTAAGGGCACTTAATTTATTGTGTGGTTATTTCACGGCGATCTTAGCTCCACATTACAAGTTTCCTTGGTTTCCTTTAGATGGCACGAGCTTACAGTAGACGATGCTCTGCGCTCTTAATTTTGGAAAGACTGAAAACTGATTTAAAGCAAAACGGAAATCCCCTTAAAGTTAAAGGCTCAGGACACAATTATTCTCTAACAGGAACAGTTAATGTGCTACCTCATATCTGCTGAACCTGCTTGCTTTTGTGTAAATGTGAATCAGCAAGGACGCGAAATTATGGGCTCATGCAACAAATAGCCCACTATAAAGACAGGAAAGAAAATAGTTGCGTTTTTTGCCGTCATCCGGTTAACCGACCTACAAGATTTCCCACTATAAGCCGTTTTCTTCCTTCGGTTAACCGACCTAAGTTTTTATAAGCTGTTTCGTGTAGACTGAGGCGGGAGCTCCGTCCAACCGACCTACGCTCTTGGCACGGCGCGAAATTCAAAATTCTCATTGGAGAGAAAGGCGCCGGCGACGGGAAGACGCCATTTTTCCTTATAAACCGTTTTTTAGAGCTCTGTCGAACCGACCGGCGAGACGAAAAAACGGTCAATAGTGGCAAATAGGTAGGTTAACCGACCTATGGAAACAGGCAAAAAACGCAACTAATGTTAGTTTGTTTGGCCAGAAGTTCCGCGGAAGAAATTTCTTGAACTATTTGTTACACGACAGAAAGAAACATTCAAGCAACACTCTGATACACCTATTTTTTTAGGAATAGTGCCCTTATTTTGTGAGATGACTGCGAATGAAGAAACACTGTCCCAAAGCCGGGTACTGCGTCCCTTTAAAGAACTTTGTTTCTTTGGTATCTGACGCGTATGGTCGATCATGGTAAAAAATAGAGCGGTCCTTTCCCATGAACTTTAAGCTTAAACCAAACCAAAATTCCGATTTTTCTTTTGTACGGCGCTTGCTTCAGAATTGCCGTGTTACCGGGGGGGGGGGGTACCCGACTGTAGTCAGACAGGCTATAAGAGCTCCCGTCATTAAGGCACGGCAGCTACGAGACACGGAATACCCCAAAGGCACTAATCCTAAAAAGGGGACTGGTGTACCAGACTCCGTCATTCCGTTTTGCGCGTCGACCCGCGCCGCAACAACTGACCTGGCAAAAGAACCAATGTTACTCTACTGAGCGGAATTAAGCCTACATGAACCTGACCTGCTGTTGATTAAGAAATCGACTTTATCGTAAGCGTATTGCAAACGAGAGAAGAGCTCCTGATTGCATCCGTTTGCTTCCAGGAGGGAGAAACGGTAAGTTCTGAAGTTCTTGGCCTCGTCGATGTAAGTAACGGCTCCCATGAGAGGGCAGAGAATAATCTTCGTGTGGTCTTTGAAGAAGTTTATCTGAAAAGAGATATAATCCTTGCTTTATTCGCCACTTTCACTCTTTATGCTTGACTTGTGTTATATTACATAGACCTATTCATCATCGTATATTGTATTACGTAATGACGATACTCTGCTAGCTATGTTATATTGGGCTATAATATAACAAAAGAATACATTTGTTGAGCCCGCATGCACTGCGCGCACAATATTACCCAACGTCATACCAAGAATCGATACGACATGATAGTTGCGTTTTTGCAGATACGATGGTATCTGTTACCATGGTAACTGGATCTGCAATTAGTCGTTTTTGCAGTTACCGTGGTATCTGACGGTACGGTCCACTGCAAAAACGACTATTGCCGAAATTACACTTTTCGAAGTCATCCCAAAAGAAAAACTGATATCCCAACTTTAGACCGTATATCAGATACCATGGTATCTGCAAAGACGCAACTAATACTTCAGTAGTAGCTGTGACGTACCCCAACCCCTTCCGAAAGAAAACCAGCTGTCGGTAGACGCTAATATCCACAAGCAGAAAACATAGCAAAATCAGTGTCGTGAATGTCTTAAATGGCCGATTATCTTTGTCTGTTCACTACACTATATATTACAATTATATATTCACTCTTCGTTTAAATAGGCTTTGACCATGTGTACAACCGGTTCCGACCCTTCAACCAGTGTTTTCCTGGAACGTTAGATATAAGAACAGTTTTGTCCCCTCATTTGTTTCCCTACGAGTTAGTAGGTTACTATATCCCAATCGTTATTTTTGTACACTGTTTGTTTACAGTATTTACATGTAATTTGACCACCATTTATTATATTTTGATATATTATGTTGTTTTTTATTTATGTCTGACGTTACAACCTGCTATTCGGCTAGTCCGTAATTGGTGATTAAATAAATTGATTGAATTCATGACGAAGTACAATCGACTTCCTCGCAGTGAATCCCCGTTCGTTTACGGGGGCCGAGCGCTGGGGACCCAGCACTGCCGTGTCAAATGACAATCGTAGATATCGTTCATTCTAGCGTAGCTTTATGCGTTCTTCGTCATACGAAGAGACCATCTAATCATCGCTTACGATTCAAGAGGAACTGCCTCCGCTACAATACTGTGCTCTTCTTGAAGCTTGTAAGGTTCCATTATTGCCTACCTTTTTCCAAGGACGCTGGCGGTGCGCCCACCTCGGTCGAAGGTGAAGTATTAGTTATATTCGTTCCCATTTCTAACCCAGAATCAAAATGTAGCAGCAATGCTACCTCTTGCCAGATTCAGACGTACCTGGAATGTTCCATTTGTCATATGCATCACAACGGCTCTGGAGGTCCTGAACCACTTCTGCAAACTGGGTATACGACTGAGCTCGTCACCCTCGCGGGGTGCCATTTGAGCACCAGCCTTCAAGAGATGTTCGTTCATGTAGTTGCGGAAGTATGATAGCAACTTCACCTTCTTTTCCAGTTGCGACGGGAAAATGGTTAGGGTGTGGTAGTGTTCTGTACCATCCCGCTCGATGTAGTGGATGTCCCTAAAATTCAGAAAATGTTTACGCCACGTCCTCTTGTGGTTCACGTGATAGTTGCGTTTTTGATCCGAATTCTCCTCGCAATTCTCCTATTCAGATGAAGCGAATTCTCCTTTTCTTGCGTTTCTGTCAGAATAGGGAACGGGGAAAGCCTCGCGATTCTGCAGAATCGAAATTGCTCCAATAGTGAATTCTCAATACTCTATATGACTAAGTCCAAAACACGCCAGTGACCCTCAGGAAGAAGGAGTAAGCGCGTCCGTAACGACTCAAACTTAACGACTCACATCCTGTGTCAAGCAATCACGGCGATCTTTGGGAGCAGCTGTGACACCACTTCTGCCTTTCTTCCGCTAGATACCCGGAGAGGCCTGAGATTTCGCAGCGGCAAAGAGAGATAGTCATAAAGTGTATTCACTTCTCTCGGGTCTCCTCCCTGATTGGTCAACAGGGTGCGGGTGTTCAATATTCATAAACAGGTATAACGGGTTGCAGAGGAGCTGCCAAATTAGTGTTTTTGTCAAAAGCGAGAACTGGCAAGGGCCTGCCAGCTAGCTTTGGGAACACTAAGGACGGGGTTCGAGATAACAAAGAAGGGGGGGGGGGCTGTCGAAAATAAGTCCCTGTATAGTTATCTAAGCCCTCCCCCCCCCCGGGGCGATTCGATGGCCGAAAGTTGCGTAGTCAAGCTTTCTGTGCCTTTAAGAGCAGTGGTATAATTTATGATGACAATGATACACAAAATTATTTACGCACTAGAAAGGAAAAGGGAAATAGCGCAGTATAAAGGAAGAAAAGGGAAAAAATTACACAGAGCTTTCAATAATGGAGTAATACACAGGGTCAAAAAAATAAAAACTTAGAAAAAAGAAAAGGGACTAATCTGGTCTAAAAAAAATCCTGCGACTTACTTTCCATTAGTGAGTAGGAGTAGACGAGTGAGATCATTGAAAATCACACCAATGCTGTCGTCGCAGAGCTGGTATCCAAACCCGTACTTGTCCGAGTAGTCGACCCATTTGCTGATCCATACCATGGGAACACAAGCTGGGTCCTCGGCCTCGTCTGAAATCATGGAAAATGTCAGGGAAATAATAATATTTGGCATTCTATTTCGGATAGAATTTCATCTTAAACCTTACAACCTTAACCTCTTTCTTTGTCTTTCCACTTTCCCTTTCTTTTTATTTCAGCTTTCATATTCCTTGCCTACTTGTTTCCTTAATCACACAAATGGAATGAAAAGTCAAGCCCTACACATTGCCAGGCGGAAGCTTTCTTGGGTAGCTAGATGAGGAATGTTTGATCTTTCTTGTCTTCAGTTACCTCACAAATTTTTTTAATTATTTCTCTGTTTATGGCACTTGCAGCTTCGCTCAAGTGCCATATACCGATCACTTTTCCGTCGGTCGGTCTGTCGGTCTGTCGGTCGGTCGGTCGGTCGGTCGGTCCGGTGATCGCGAGTTAGGGTACTTGCAGATGTGCTAGGACGATGAAACTTGGCAGGCATATCAGGGACCCGACCAAACTAACTTGCAAATAGTCACTTCCCCGATCCGACCACCGTGGAGGGAGTAGAGGGCGGGGGAATCCTGAAAATTTAGTAGTTTTTGTAAAACCCCTACCCCTTTCTACACACTAGTAGGTCTGCGCGCGGCGTGACGTCACTCTTTGCATCGGATCACTCTGTTAACATTGGAAAGAGCTAGTGCATTCGAGGGTCAAAGGGGTTTGTATATGTGGTGCAGTGCGGGGGAATATGGAAAATTGAGTGTTGTGTAACTTTCGAACGGGTGATCGGATTGGGACGAAACTTAATACCTGAATGAATCACATATCTCTGATGTTCCATTTGAAGTCCGAACCGGATTCGACAGCTATGGGGGAGCTGGGGTGGGGGAAGACCGGAAATCTCGAGAAACGGTTATAATGGAGGGATCGGAGTAAAACTTGCTGGGAAGAACAAGAATCTGCTCCAGATAAATCGTTTACACGTTTGGACTGGACCCGGACACTTGGGGGGGAGGTGGAGGGGAGTTTCCCGGAATTCTGGTGATGACAGTTTTTGGGATTTTCACGACGAAACTTGGGAGGTGTATCAGGGTCGCCACTTTTCAAATCTGACCATTCCTAAAAGTACCAATCATGACCGCAAATTAAGAAAAATACTTTTAAGCAAAATATGCATTTCCATCATCCCCATGAGCTCATGATCATTTTTGCCTGAAGAGTTTTGCTTACAAATGAAGTTCTAGCTCCCTTAAAGTGTGCATCATAACCGCAAGGTCGAAAAGTACTTTTTATCAAACGATACATCTCAACCCATGATCAGTTGTCCCACAAGGGTTTTGCAAAAAAAAAATAATTTCTTGCACCCTTAAAGTGCGCATTTTACCCGCATTAGTGGAAAAAAAAAATACTTTTGATCATACGTATATATCAATGATCCCTAAGAGCCTGCTATCGTTTTTGCCTCAAGGGTCTTCCTTACAGATGAATTTCTAGTGCCTTTAAAGTGCGCATCATTACAGCCAAGTTCAACGATAAAATACTTTTTCTCTAGCTCCCTTAAAGTGCGCATCTGAACCGCACAGTCAAAAATTACTTTTGATCAAATAATACATCTCAACCCTTGCAAGTGCCATATGAGCTTACAGCTCTTGTTTTAATTAATTTTTTGATTACTTTTCTGTTTTCATTTCACCTTCTTCATGTCACAACTTGCATGTGCCTGACCCCTTTACTCGCCCCCTGAATACATCGGCGACCCGTGATTCTTAAATTCCATCCACGTGCATAGTGAATAATCAGTGAATAATTAGCAATACCATAATACGACGAGTATCATAATCCAACATGTGATAAGTTCACGCTTACGAATATGTTGATTTTCTATTTTCTGCTTTCATTTTTTGATTGATTTGATTGATTTATTTGAAACACAAGAACAAATCGTGGCAGTGCCAAATAGCGTACTTAATTAGTCAATAAAACTTGCTTAGTCAATAGATAAATTTAAAAGATTGAACTAAAACACCAATATCAATATATCTGCCACTAAGGGACGTACTTAACATTGACATAATAACAAACAACAATATTCACAATCGTCCATTACTAAATAAAAAAAAAAAAAAAAACTAAAATCCTAATATTAATATAACTACCCTTGTGGTAGTGTTTTATTATAAAATTCAACAAATTTTGGAACGAAACTATTCCGATATCGCTCGGTGCGGCAACGCGCGGGAATCGCTCGAAACGTGTTGCTAAGTAGGAATGTTTCATACTTGAAATATTGGCTGGTATTGACGGAAACCCACAAGAGAGGATAAGTCCGTATCAAGTAGAATAAAGATTTGAGCAAGATCACAACAGTCCAGATTCTGACACAGACTCGCGAGGAGAGCTGAGATAAAAAACGCAACTAGTGTCCGTTTGAAAGGGATGTTACATATTCACCGTCCATCCACTATACTTTTCCAAAAAGGTTATAATTATAAGCGACATTTTTCTCGACCTTTTGAAAAAGCACCGTCGATATGGTGGTGGAAGACATTTAAGCAAACATATAAAATAAATAAACAGTCAGAATTTAAGTTTACGAACGCGGCTTTCCTAGCTCCATTTTAGTTTCGTTTCTCTCAAAGCACAATTCAGGTCGTTCCAAACGGCCAAACAACGTGCTAGCTATGTCAACCGTTAAAGTTTAACCGAAAAGGACTGGGATAGGACAATCTAGTTACCAGTCACTTATTCACTTAAATTGGCTTGAAGACCCGCTGAAAATGCGTTACTTGGTTGTTCCGCTATTCAGGAATAATCGATTTTCAAATAGTGGAATTTCCGTGTGATTTGTGGTACCTCTAATTTATACAAGAAAGACATTTCTTACAAGAAAGATTTATGACTTTTTTTTTGTTCAGGCACTAAGCAATCTTCACCAATATCGCCACTGCCCACCGAAAAGCCTTGTTAGTGTTTAGATAAAAATTTCCTGCGTCATAGTAGAATTTTCGCTGTGGAGACGGCCGCAGATATTCTGAACGCCATAACTAGAGCAGATAGTGGAAAATAAAAAAATCCCTTTGCAGAATCCAATAATTCAGTGTATTCAATCAAATGACACGAAAATGAGTTGGCTTTTCAGTTAAACTTTAAAGGACACGTTATACGTATGATAGTAACTCATTCTACTTAAATAGTATTTCCACCCATTCTCGTTCCCAAGATTCTTCACTCCATAGGTGTATCCTATCTCCTCTATTGGCAATTCACCGATTGCCACGATTTGTACTCTTTACATGACGTACCAGGCGCCCGATCATTGTTTCCCAGGAGCTGTTTCCGTCGGATGACCGGTTTTGCGATTTTGCCAAGATCGTCATCCAAGGCAAAAGGCATAGAAAGAGGCTAAAAACGGTCGAAGCCGTGTGTGATTTCCTGTAAGCAGAGCTATGGTCAACAATCTCAGAAAATCTGAGCTGAAACACAATGCAGTTGTCCTTTAAATAATTGTCAATCACACAGTCGTGTGCGACACGAGGGGGGGGGGTCTAGTTAGGGATCGTCGAACGAGTATACACCTATGTCGTCGACTTACCTAAGTTAATACGGGCCTTTTCCGCTGGCTTGGCAAGAACAAGCGACTTCAGCTGTGAATGCAGTTCCTTTAGAAGTCCCTCTGGTGACTCGTTCTTCATTGCCGGCTGGGGCTTAACCACCACGGCCGGGCCTTGGAGAATGTTTTCTGAATAAAATAAATAATAATTAGTTTCTGGGAAAGAAATTTGCATGCACACAAAATTAAATCTACTGTGATACTTAAGGGCGATTATGGCGATTTCTTGGATTCGCTTTCCGAAAAGCAAAGCGAGAATTCGCCGAGCGCAAGAACAAGCAAAAAGTCGTTGCGCCTTTACAACTTCTCGCTGACTTGCCGAAACCACTTTCCACTCGCGAAGTGGATTCGCTTTCCAAGTACTCGCGAAAACTAGCGGAGCGCCAGAACAGCTCTGGAAAGCGAAGCGGCTTTTAGCCGAAGTCGCAAGAACAGCCGGCGCATAAGCTCGCGGAGCTTTCCAGACCGCCAGAATCGGCCTTTATTTTGCGTATCTATGTCTTTGGGGTGTACGCCGGATTACTCACTAATGTTTTCGGTTTTTTCTATAAGGCATTTTTGTATTCACTGGTGACTTATCCCCAGTGCTATTAAAGGTTAACTTCAGACATCGAGGCTGATATCGAGCGAGATGGATAACAGCGAGATGGACATTGAAAATAACCTGTCCGAGCCGAAGGCGAGGCAGGTTATGGAAAATATCAGCCGAGCCGAAGGCGAGGTTGATATTTTGAAATGGCCGCCGAGCTTGTGATTCCGATATCAGTCGAGATGGAGGTATGTTAACTATTATAACTTTTTCGAACAGAATTTCCGCTTTTCGGGGCTGAAAATAATCCAGCCAATCACGTTTCAGAATTAGTCATAACAGCCTCCGGGGAGGATGATATGACAAAATAACATCCTCTCCAGAGGCTGTTATTACTAATTCTGAAACGTGATTGGCTGGATTTTCCGTGGCGTTTTCATTGTGAAGATTATCGTAATATAACTGACCGTGGGTCATAGGAAGATATGCATTACACGCCTGTTCGAAAAAAGTTATTACCCGATGATCGTCCCCGGGAGATGGTGAGACCAAAATATCAGGTTTCCGTTCTGCTTTAAGCACACGGAAAAAAAAAAGATCCAGACGATAGGCATTACATAGAAATAAAGGAAGAAAAATTCCATAAGGAAGGAAAAGGGTGCTTAGAGCGTGTTCCACCCTGCTTACCGTAGTTACTAAGTATGAAGTCACGGATTTTGGCGTGTCAAGGACTAATCAAGCCGATCACGTCAGAGAGATTGTAGTTACAACGCTTACTACGCTCCCGTGCGTGGTTAGCAAAGAGTTACTATAAGGTTGGGACGGTCAGCTTAGTAACTTTTCACGAGATTGGAAAGAAAATAGTGACTAATAGTTTTAAGGATGGAACACGCTCTTATTTTATCTTACCTCTCGCATTGATTTCCCCCAGTGGCTTCCTGACAGCGATGATGCTGCTATTGAGCTTCTGGTCGAAACGAGGAGCCATCGTCAAGCATGAAAGTGGAAGTCGAGAAGGAATGTAACCTGAAAGAAAGCTACATATAGTCTGATTCTTTAGTTCCCTCAATGCAGGAAGTCCTGTTGTCTGACGATTATATTTACCTAAACTTGGACTCAAGCAATGGGTATGCAGAATCCAGATGAGTAGCTTACCAAGCTGAGGATTGTTATTTTCGGGTTCTATGCTTGGGACCCGTAGGGAAAAAAGGTATCCGGATTCCCGTAAAGGTGTCCGGAATTTTGGAACAACATTCCGGGCACGGAAAACGTAACGGAAATCCCGCCTGGGGAGTTTTGTTTCCTGGAATTCCGCAGTTTAACGCGGAATTCCTGTCAAACCACGGAATTCCGGGAAATAACCCCCCCCCCCCAGCCGGGATTTCCGTTACGTTTTCCGTGCCCGGAATGTTGTTCCAAAATTCCGGACACCTTTACGGGAATCCGGGTACCTTTTTTCCCTACGGGGAGCTAGTCATCTCTCCAGGGCTGTGATTTCCAGTCCTTGTTGCTTATCCTGACCCTTTTTTGGGTGGTTGCTAAAAATCACCACGATCTCATTGCCCACTCCCAGAATGCCCGCAAGTTAGATCGAAGACGCCGAAATCGAAATCGTCCAAAATTCCGACGGTTCAATATGCCGACAGTTCAAAATGCCCACAGGAGAGGCTAAAATTAGGGACAGTGACAGGATTACGGAAAAGGTATTGAAAGCAATTAGTTTATTGTTTGTTGATCACTTCAGGATTGATTGCGTGAAAGTATAGAACTGGACCTGCTTCACATGGTGCTGAAGCCGGTGCCAGACGCAGAAGCAACAGAATGATCCGAAAAATCAGCTAGTTATGATTGAAGGCAGACCGGAACATTCCAGACCCTCTTCACATTCCTAGGGGCCAGCCCATTAGTGAAAGTGGATTCAAATCAATCCATCCCACCTTTACGAAAGACGTGGAAGTTTCCACCTACCGCAACATCCGGATGGACCCCTGTAACTACCCCCTTGGGAGTTAAATCCAGAATATTTCCACTCGCCAAATATGCATCATAATAATGTAAAAACTAGGTGTGATTGTGGTTGCTGTGTGACACAAATTCATTCACAAATCAAACCTTCAATGTCAATTTCACATTGGACAGATTAGGAGCATTTAAGCCAGATCTGACAAAAACCTGGCAACTATGTAAACCACGAAAATATATAATTCCTCCCGGCACTACCCCAGTCGAGGTTTAATGGTCAAGGGGAAAAGAAGTGGGCTGAGATCAAGTGCAAGCTGGAATGTGATGCAGCTGAGCCAAGTGCAAATGCTTGAAGTCACAAGACAAGTCATGCGTAGCCTGTCCACCAGCCTGAATCAACTACGGATCGAAAACCACAGGATAGGTGAGATAAACCGGGAAGGAAGGCGAAACAGGCCAGTTTCCCAGAAGCCAAGGGAAGAAGAAGGCTTGGGAAAATCGCGGGGTAGAACTTACCACGTCACGAGGTAGCGCTTACCGCATCACGGGATAGGACTTACCATGGACAGCATGCGAAGAACCAACAAGACTGCCAGTCTGCCTTATGTTCCAGAGACTTTGCTGGAAAACCTCTGTCAGAACCAGTCGACGCAAATCCGACAGGCGGTTCCGCCTCCGCCTCCTGCTTTTCAGGAGTTTATGCACTGGCGTTTTTCTTTCACCCATATTTTGCACCTCACCGGATCACTTGCACTGACTGACCTGAGCAGGATTTTGAAACCCAATCAGAGCAAGGGGTCTTTGACGTTAATGACCCAAACTGAAAGATTAGCGATTCCACAACAGGGAGGAACAAGTTCGTTAGCTTACAATTCATTATTTTCGTCTGTATTTTCTAATTGCCATGGCCTGAGGCTGTTTGTGCTAACTGATCGTTACGATGATTACGTAAGATGAATGCTGTTTATATGACTGACAGGCAAGGCCGGATTAAGGGCCCAGGGGAAAATTACGAGGTGGCACTGGTGGATCCGGGGGCGGGTGGAAAAAGGCCTTAATGGAAGCATGGGGTCGTTAGATGCAAAAGCTCATTATGAGGATTAAAAAACAGGTATGTTAACTGATTAAGAACCGTAATCAATCTTTACTCTCATGGTGGTTGTCAGTCCTTGACAGACTTCTGATTTCTAATCCTATTTTTTAGTGGACCCTTGGGGATGGGAGCTTGGATAGAGCTGCAGACAACAAAGCTTGTCCCTCTGTTGCTATCGGCAAGAACAAATAAGCAAATAAAACCTCCGTCTTTGGTCCCATGCAGCGACTATGGATAACCTGACAAAACTGAGCTGAGCCAGAGGTACTTGCTGAGCTCTGAGTTGATGCCCGTCTACTTCCATCTTCTCCTCGTCACGGTCTTGTCCGTTTGTTTGAAGTGTAAATTTGTATAATTTGAGTTGTTCTTTTTGTACTCCAGTATTTATATTTTGTAGAAGTGGGTCAATGAAAGATTCATTCATTCATTGGGTGCATTGCATTTGACAAAGGCGTTTAGCAGTGAAAACGAGGACTTTTAGAAGACTGAGTAGGTTGATCAAGGGTACTATCATAACCAAGAACAAATAATCTGATAGAACTTCTGTCTTTAGTCCCATGCAGCGACTATGAATACCCCGACAAAACTGAGCGGACCTAGAGGCGTTTACTCTAGCTTTGAGCTGAAGTTGATACCCGTTTACTCATATTCCGTCTTCGCCGTTGCTTATCGCAGAAAAGATAGTGCAGAAGGCGTACTCCGCGCGCTGACCCGCTCTGCAGCGCGTCCATAGAACCAATCAGCTTTGATTTCTACTTTTCCTCACCGGCGGGTCCACAGCGATTTAGCTATTTGTAAGGTAACGAAACGTGAGTGCGCAAGCTCGTTCGTAGCGGAAAGGGTGTGGGGAAATATTCGACTCCGGATTGTCATTCTACAGAGATAGGGAGACGGAGGTTTTGTCAAATTATTTGTTCTTATTATGGCTCAACGCGAAAAAAATAGGTAACTAACCTAGCGTCATGAAGTCGTCGTTGAGTATCTGATCCACGTTTGGTCGCCTCGTAGGCTCTCCTTGGAGCATGCGCTGGATCAAGGCCTTAGCAAGGGGTCCAATCCTCGAAGGAACATGATACTCATTCTTCTTGATTTTCGTGTATGTGTCCTTCAATGTTTGAGTCTCAAATGGGGGCCGACCAACAAGCAGCGTGTACCTGAAGCGAGAAAGAGTTGGTCCCTTCAGACTGACACCTAAAATTTACGTATCAATCTGAAGGTTGACCCCCAAATTTTGAAGGTTAAAAAAATGAGTAGGACGAAGCGCAACGATTTGTCTTAAAAGGAATCGATTTTTGGGATCCCGAAACGTAAGTGGAACGACACCTATGACAGTATCAGAGCACCACTCTCTGAAGTTGTATGGTATGGCTAAAGAGACATGGGGAGAAGAATTATATTTCAAGTTGGGATTGGGGGGGGGGGGCAGAATTGAGGTGGATTGTGAGTCTTAGGGCGGACGCTCTTCCAGTGGGGATGCGGAGAAAGTATATTGGTCGAGAGAGGAAAGGTACTGGTCCTTATTTTTGTCCGATGTGTGGTGTTGAGGGGGAGGATGCGGTACATTTGATGTGTTATTGCGAGGAGTTGAAAGGATTAAGAAAGGAAGTGTTTGGCCGGGAGGTTTGGGATGAAAGGGAATTGACTTCGATTATGGGAAGTAAGTGTTTTGGTGATCTCCGAAGGCTGGGTAGATTCCTGAAGATAGCTATGACCCACCGCGAACTATTTTTATAGAAGTTGATTTTTGGTTTGTTTTGGAGTGTATGATATTTTGTTTTTTGTTATTTTTTTATGTTTTCCGCCATGGCCCTTGGGCTTTTTTGGAATTAAATTCATTCATTCAAAGAAAAGTTGTCCGTCTGTAAGCACGGTAACTCTCGAAGGGATTGAGATATTTTGATGAAACTTGGTGGGAGGATCCTTTGGGTTAAGTTCGAAGATGGGGTCTGTAGCCCTATATTTGAGGGTGGAGGGTTTCAAATTTAGGGTCAATTTTTTTTTTTTGAAAGCTGTTTAGATAGTTGATTTAGGGGTAAGGAGACATGCTGAATCCGAATATGAAAGTTATGTTTTCACCGGACTAGTAGTTCACCCGGAATCCGGCAAAAACCGGACACAAAATTTGTCGACCAATTTTCGGCTACCCTTTTTCTTCAAATAAGGCGCAGAGAGCTTAATCAACGTAAGAGAGAGAGAGAGAGCTAGTGTGATCGGTCGAAGGGGTTGGTATATGGGAAAAGAGTAGGTGGTTGCGGGCTCTATAACAGTTGGAAAGTTTAGAGAGGTTGACAACTTCAGTAGTAAGGTGCGGTGCACACTGAAACCAAAAATAGGCCGATCCCAATTGTGAGACAAGTAGGGGACTTCTAATGGTCTAATAATAGGCTGTTAGACCATAATCATATTCGGCAATGAGGGGTTAGCAGTTTTGTCTACTTGGTGTACCTACAATTTGTTTTATGTGCTTTACAGGTACGAACAATTTGGTAACAACGACTATCACGAGGACATGGACTCGTAATTTCTAGAATCTTTGGTGATGAGGGGTTGCCAACTTTTGCTAGTTGGTATACCTTTTATTTGTTGCCAGTGTATTTCATGGTAAGAACGATACAGTACCATGTCTATCACGGTGAGATGGACTTGTAAGTAAGAATCGGTTGCTAGAAGGCCTTCGCGAGGGCTTGAAACTTTAAACTTTGACCTGTTTCTAAATACTACCAGTAAAGAGTACTGATCTATCAACATCATATACTAGATTTTTGGGATCCCATCGACACCTTTAGTCTTCTGTCCCTTCGTCCCGGTTTTGCTAGTTTGGGCACTTCCCCTTGAGCTACGACGATGAAACTTGGCATGCGTATAAAAAGACCCGACTCGATGCTCAACGAAACCTTCTTTTCCCGGATACGATCATCCATTGGGGGTGGAGTGAGGGGGAATCCGTGATTTTATGACCCATGTAAGTTGCGAACACGTGATCCGATTCGAGTGAAACTTGACGGGTGGTAAGAAAAAATGCCCTAGATGTGACATCTATGTGTTCAAATCACATCCGAACACGGTGGGGGGGGGGGTCAGGGAGTTGGAGGGCGGACATTTTTTGACACGCCTAGGGACCAAATGGATGGGGTGACTGGGGTGAAACTTGGACCGTACAAAGTTCATGGGTACTAGATATGTTATGAGGTTCGGATCAGAAATGCTCGAGATGTGACAATCATATGTCCGACATCGATGGAGAAGTTTGAAGTGGGTACCGTACGTTTCCTGGGAGTCTTTTGGCATGCGTGATCCTATCTGGGTGGAAAGTCCGGACCTACCCTTACAAGCGCCATGGGTAAACAAAAAACTAAAGGTAACGTATGAGCCTTCAGCTCCTGCTCTTGTTCAGTCGATTTGGATTTTATGATTTAGTTTGTTTTTCGCTGAGGACGGTTTGCCGGAAGTGCAACCGAAAACCCGAAATTATATTTATCCCTCGCATATCTTACGCATATTTTATACCTCCCATATTTTATAGAGGCGAAAGCCTTATTATTGCAATTATATTAATACATCATCTTAGAGGGATAACTAGCTGATCAAGAAAAAATCCCGAAATATCTCTTTTTTTTATTTCTTCTTACAGTTTGCGTCCGGGAAGTGGCAACACCGGTTTAGACACAAATAACAACCTGAGTGACGTGAACGTATGCGCAGTCTTGTCAGTGTTGATGATACCTACGTGGAATGAAAAGGGTGCATATATAACGAAAATACAGAGAAGAGTCGGTTTTAGGCAGAACCAGCGTATTTTTAGGAAGCAAAAGAACACTCACATAATGCAGCCAATAGACCACACATCAACTTCGTAGGAATGTCCTTTCTTGTTCAATACTTCGGGCGCAATATAGTTGGGAGTTCCGCAGAGGGTTTTCTTCCTCTCCCCATCATACCCAACGTTCGTGGCCAGTCCAAAGTCACCAATCTTGACCTCCATGTCGTCATTGAGGAAAAGATTTCCCAACTTCAAATCTCGGTGGATGATTTTCTTTTCATGCAAGTGTTTGACTCCAATGAGGAGTTGTCGAAGGAAGTATCGTGTTTCAGGCTCGGTGATGGCCTTACGTCTTTTGTGGAGTTCCATAAGACTCTGCCAAAAACACAAATAACACATGAAAAAGATATACAGCTTGATAAATCAATAAGCAAAGGGTATAATAAACGTCTTCTGCAATACATGAACAAGAAGAAGGCATAGCAACATACATGATTGTAGTCGACGGTCAGCTTGTAACGACACAAAATGAGACCGTTCGAATTCCCAATTCCCTCAGCAAGAGCTCTGAATGTAGGACCAAGAACCAACCGTTCGAGCTTACCGCTACACAGTTACGAACCAACCGTTCGAGGATACCGCTCGGAATTACTGTTCAGATACGCGCCAACCGCTCGAGTACACGCTAAACAAGATATCAGATACTTGGATTGGTACTAGAAGTTATCACTAAACGTACACTGGATACAAAATATAACAAGCTGTCACATCAGGAAAACTCTGCAATCCAGCGCGACAACAGCTGGTATTAAAACACGTTATTTAACCTGATCTACCTCTCTGTTGTGCCTAGGAATCCTCAATGAAACAAGATTCAAGATTTCTTGTTTTGCAGCCAGTAAAGATTGCTCCGCTGTATTTTACGCAAGAGGAGGGTCATAAATAAATAAAAACAAAATTTGCTTGTTCTATAGCCAGGAGCATATCTTCCACGCCCAGGGTTCCCGGGTGGCTAAAATACCAGCCGGTTAATACCGGCTAAAAGGTGATTTCTGCCGGTATGGTTAAAATCAAGTGGCATGGACAAAATCAAATAACTGGCTAAAATCAAATTTCTAACTGCTACTATGTGATTTTGGTAGCACTCCGCTATTCTAAGACTGTCATACTTCTTTCAGGTATTAAAGAAACCTAGAAGCTTAATTAACTGATCCCAGCGATCTTGTATATAGAGTACTTCTTTATTCGAAAATAATCTGTAAAACTTCTTTGTTGCATTTCCCCCCCAAAAAAAAATTGCCTCATTGCACTGTTATCACTAAAACGAAATCAGCTTCGAATATGGCAGAAATAAATTAACCAACTAAGGTTAAATGTCCATTAAGTCACAATAATCAAATTATAGAGCAGACATTCGACTTCTATAGTAAAAGAAAACGAAAACTTCCTCGTTAGTTCAGGGGTCTCCCAACATGATGTCGTCAGCACTTTCCGAATCAGAGTCGGTAAACCAAATGGCTGAACCTGTAGAATGTTCCCCAATCAACCCTGGTTGAAAAATAGTCGGAAAACAACGAAGAAACAACAGTAAAGATTGATACGTAGAAAAGATCAGTACGATTTGGTTTTAGCCAGTTTTAGCCGGCAAAAATCGGTTTTTATTAATAAAAGCCGATTAAAACCGCCGGTATGGTAAAAATCAATTTTAGCCGGCAAAAACGGAACCCTGTGACCACGCCATTCCGAGGAAGTAAATTATGTGAAAACCACCACAGTTTCTATTGGGCAATTCTAATCACTGACTCTACTGTTACTTAGCGTTCGTTTTCATAAAAAATTTGAATTAAAACGAACTTGTTCGTTTTCATAAAATAGTTGAATGGTAATTACTCCTCTAGCCCAAACTGACTGGGAAACACATACTAAAATGGCAAAAAATAGAAAAGTCAGCTTCGATGTTTATCAGCGATTTCGGCCCTTCTTGGCAAGGGTCCTCGTCAGGCTATTGCTGGAAAAAACGAACCTGGTTGCAGGTTGGCAAAGCTTTGTTGTATCAAAACTGATTTGGCAGACATAGCTTACATGTAAACTGTTAGTCCTGCAAACAACTAAAACTATACGGTGTATATAAAGTTAATGGGCCATTTGTTGCCTGAGTTTCGGCATGATTGTCTGGCCTAACCCACAGAATGTATAGAAAAAATAGACATCTCATATTTTAGGAGAAAGGAAATAGCTCTTACCCTTCGTCTACACAGCTCAAGAACAATGTAGACATGATGGGGATCTTCAAAGAACCCACAAAAACCAACAACATACTTATGGCGCAATGCTTTGTGGATATGAATTTCCTGTGTCATCTTTTCCCTTTGGTGCGGCTTTGTAAGAAGGCTTTTGGGTACAATTTTGCCTGCAAAGATTTCCTTTGTTTCCATATCTGTCAGTTCGTAACATTTTGCAAATCCTCCCTAGAAAAGAAAATGACTTGCCTGTCAAATGCTCAAATCAGCAGTGTGCCTTAAGCAAAACAATCAAATGAACCATGTCACACACAAAAGTTATGTCTCTCTCAGCGAACCTACAGTGAGAAGTTTACAATGATTCATGTCCATGACAGCATTCATTTTAGATATTATTTTTAAGATCTAAGAAACTTTGTATTATCTGGGATTTTTATTTGATGGCAGCTCTTATGCTCTGAATCCAGTTGAATTCTTCCCAGAAAGCTCCAAAAAACTGGCACATTTTCAAGGCCTCATAAACAAGGATGTTCTTAAACCCAACTGTCGAACACGGACTTATTCAGGTGGACCCCATTGCCTAGGTCACAGTACAGGATCTGCAGGTAAACAGACTATCTATGCTCCTCAACCTCTATTATGGAATGCAACTACCCCCAGGGACCAAGTGTGAGGAGTCTTAACTGACGAAAAGCTATCTACGAATAAGGGAGGGGTTACTGATCTCAAATTAAATAACACAAAGTTGGCTGCACAAATGTCAAATAAAATTCTCTGCTGTTTTACAGGCAAAAAGCATCCTGCTATTTTCATTAGTCCCAAACGAATCTAAGTACCATATATTCAAACAATTTGCTTTTCTTTTGTTTGAACCTTCTCTAAAAAGGGTGTCTCTGATTTTCACTTTGACAGTGCAAAATGGATATGTCAGCTGAATATTCTATAGCTCTAATAAAATTCAGCTGACATATCCGTTTTGCACTGTCAAATATGAATCGCACTCAGCTTGGGCAGAAGGAATATTTGACAGTTCTAAATGGATATGTCGCTGAATTTTACGAGAGTGATATTTCAGCCCTTCTTGGCAAGTGTCCTCTACAGGCTCAAGCCGCTCAAGCTTAACAATGAACTTAATTTTCCAGCTTGAGCCTGAAGAAAACCCAGTCTAGTACACTAGCCCCTTTTCAGGCATGGTGCTCAAACGTCTAGCACCATGCCTGGGTGCTAGACATTCAAGCACTGTACCTTGGATTTCATATAGGGTGCATGGATTTCAGTATACAGTGCATGAATGAAAAACACAGTTTCTGTCATCACAACTGAGAACCAGCTCGGACAGAGCTGAAATTACTACCATGAATTAGAGAAATCAAAGACAATCCTATCATTTTTTTCATAACAAAAACAAAAGGACACGACTGATGATGGAGATGGAAAACCTCATTTCCTTTTCTACATAGTCAACGGTTTTTCATGTAGTGTCCTGTGCCTCAGCTTTTTCTACCTAGCAGTCAACCAGAATATTGGCTCGTGGGGCCTGCCTGGGGCAGACTACATGGAAAATAGATAGGGTGCTGTCAGATTTTTCACTCCATCATCAGTCGAGTCCTTTTGTTTGTTATGAAAAATATGACAGGATTGTCCTTGAATTCTCTAATTCATGGTGGTAATTTCAGCCCTGTCCGAGCTGGTGCACAATTGTGATGACAGAAACTGTGTTTTTCATGTATGCACTGTGTACTGAAATCCATGCACCATGTCCATACATGGAATCCAAGGTACAGTGCTTGAACGTCCAGCACCCAGGCATGGTGCTAGACGTTTGACTTTGAGCACCATGCCTGAAAAGGGGCTAGTTAGTGTACTAGACTGAGAAAACCCTTGCCAAGCAAGGAGCTGAAGGAAAAGGAGGACAGAAATATCAAAAAATAAAACTCAGCTGAAATATCGGTTTACGACTGTTATTATCATTGCAACTTATGCCGGCGAATAGCGGAGCAAAACATGTTACCGTAGGCTACTACATGTTTTACATAATAACTTTATTTTAAAATCACAATCTCGAAGTTTCAAATTTGTTTTCAATTCTTTTCCAAATGAAACTGCTCCAGTCATTCCTGCCCTTCTTGGCACCAAGCTGTTACATGTAACATAGCTTACCTTTCCCAGAAACTTTCCTCGCTGATATCTCCGACCAGTGCCGGGGTCAACTAGGATGTCTGGAATCAATTCAGGCTCCGGGCGTTCATCACGTGTAGTCATTCTGGAGCTTTGCTGAAGTCAGGTTTGAATGCACCAAAAGCAAAAGTTCAAATTCAAATCAGCCGCCCAGAGTTGTTCAATTCAAAAAAAACATCGTTATTTTTTCACTAACAGCGGCAAGAAAAATAATGTAGAAAATACTAATCATATTAAAATATTTAAAATAAAGAAGAAGATTTTAATAAGTTAATTGAACTACAAGAGAAAGATTAGAGTGGTTGGATTATTTTTTGGTAATTTTTTAAGTAAATTCATGGTTCAGTTTTTCAGCTTTAGGATTCATTCCAGAACCGAATGGAGTGACTTTGTCGCCAGCGTCTCCGTTGAATTCCAAAATTTAAAGAAAAGAAGACAAGTCACGTTGCATTCCTGCATTGTACCAAGCCAGTATCAATTAAGTGTAACTTGCAAGGCAGGCTCTGGCAAGTTGCCCACCGGGCCGTTCTTGTGAAAATACATATAACGTTTGAACCATGGCTATGCTTGCAGAAAGAAGATCAAAAGTCAAATGGACTCTGAACCCAAGAGGAAAACTTTGGCAGAATGGTAAGTAAGACTAAGTCACTAAGAGAGAAAATCTGGTCTGTTTCTTTTGTCAAAGCCAAAAGTAGCCATGCCATTATCATGTGTATTCATTACTTTCTCAGGTCAGGTTTTCTTTTCACAATCACTAAAATAGTCGGAAATTCTGAACCATGCATTGTTCCTAAAGTACAGGAGAGGTACCTGAGCTCGTTTTTACGCAACCTCGAATTTGCCGCGAAAATGTTAAAATGAAAGTTCAGTGCTATCCTGACAGTCAAGAAGCAAAATCTGATTTTTTTTTCAACAGTTATGTCACAAAATATTACAATTATTTGTCTTTTCTTTGTTTTGAATCTGGTTTAAAAAGGGATTTTCTGGTTATTAGCCTTATTACCTCTATCTTTTTCATCACTTTGCAAGCAATCTGACCTCATGTAAAAATGGGTGAAACTGTTTGAAAAGGAAATTATATTTAACTGGAAATATTGAAGTAAAATTTATATCCCCAACACGTAAACCATTCTATTAGCTTCACTCTAGTATTTTTGTCATGTTTCTTGGTTCCTTTTTTAGCCAGATATATCTCACTAAAAAAAGATTTCTCTGGAAATTTGAAATCTTGTCTGAGGTTGGGTACCTCTCCTTAAAACATTGAAATTTGAACATATAGGATTTGAACACGTTGCTAGAACAATTCTTTCATTTGTCACAAGGAAATCACAGCACTTGCAAAAAAATGGAATAGCCAAAAGTTGCGAAAACCTATAAAACTCAAACTCTATTTCTATTTCTCTACTCTCTCTCTATAACTCTATTTCTTGGCAATGCTGTAACCTTTTAAAGTTTAACCGAAAAGGGCTAGGATTGGACAATCCAGTTACCCATCACTTATTCACTTAAATTGACTTGAAGACCCGCTGAAACTGAGTTACTTTGTTGTTCCGCTATTCACGGATAATCTATTTCCAAATAGCGGAATTCTGTGTGATTTGAGGTGCCTCTTTGCGCTTGTATTTTTGTTGTATGCCTTACGAGTTACGAGAAAGATTTATCATTTTTTTGGGGGTTCAGGCACTAAGCAACCGTCAGCAATCTCACCATTGCCCACTGAAAAGCCGCACTTGTGTTGAGATTAAAATTTCCTGTGTCATAGTAGAACTTACGCTGTGAGGACGGCCAGAGATGTTCTGAGCCTCATAACTAGAGCAGATAGGGGAAAAAAAAATCCCTTTGCAGAATCCAGATAATTCAGTGTATCCAATTAAATGACACACAAATAAGTTGGCTTTTCAATTAAACTTTAATGAGAGAAAATTCTAATCAAAGCTGGGGAAATTTTAGTTTTTGATTGTTTAGGAACGGTCTTGTAAAGCAATAAATTGCTGGGAGAAGGTCAATGTTTCTGTTGAAGAGGGCTAAGATATCAAAGTCACTGAAATTAGTAATTGTCACACTGGTTTTGAAGTATCCAGCATTGACTTCTTCTCGAATAAAATATTTACTCGGACATAGTATTTTATCCATGTTCGACAACATAAACCTATTCGAACTGGATTGAGTTTGTTTGTGACGAAAAGCATATCAAACAAAGTATTTTACCTCAGCTGCTACTTGTGCGTGATAAGTATTGCTAAAAACCAAAGCCTTGACCTTCATCACACATTTTTTAGAATCTTGATGAAGAACTACAAACTATCAAGTTCAGCCTGTTGAACTAGTTATGAAATCTTAAGGGTACATGGTGTTGTTAAGTTCGAAGTAAGACCTGGCACTAAGTTGTGGGCTTATATGAAGCTTTCACTAAGCATTTTATTTGAGATTATGTCTGGATTACATGATTACCACTTGTTTTCTTTGCAATGGTCAGGGACAAAGTTATAATTAAATCAGCAAATTTCTACCTCTGTTGTTATTGAGTTAAGAGCCGTAAAGTTCTGATTCACAGATGACCTATGTTTTTCTTGTTTTTCTAGAGGAAAATAAGTTTGGACAGAAATTGATGGAGAAGATGGGCTGGTCAAAAGGAAATGGCCTTGGAAGAAACCAGCAAGGAGAGTTAGATCCGGTCAGAGTTGCCTACAAACAAGATAGCAAAGGTAATGGGCCATAAGAGAAGGGGCCCCCCTACAAAAAAAATTCACGGTCTCTTTTTTTCTGGAGGCCAGATGGTTAATAAAGTCAAATCCCTTGAAGCATGGGAAAATCACTGCTTTTCCAGAAGAAATCCACCCGCCGAGGCTCAGTATCAGGGTCTTTAGTACCAGGGCAGCTGTTGCTTGTTTTATTGTGAACATCTGTTCAGTATTTTTTTTTTAAATCATGCTGCAAAATAAAAAAGGTGATATGACTGTCTTTAACAGATTTGCAGTTGAGTTTTGTTCTAATGACATTTCAGCCCTTCTTGGGAAGGGTCCTCTTCAGGCTCAAGCTAACTTGTCACACCCATTTAATGCACTCAAGTATGATTTGCTGTCAGCTTGGGCATAAGTAGTATCTATGAAGGTTAATTGTCTTTAACATTTGTTTGCTCAGAACCATTCCAGACTTTAGTCTGAAAATGCAATAGCCCCTTTAGTATTTCTTTCAGCTCTCTAAAGGATCCTTTGATGATACATTGAATCTTCTGCTTCTTCTTCTGCTTTGCAGTTTATGATGTTCTTTTGGGTTAAGCTGTTCCCCTGGAACTCAGCAATAAGACTGCTTTGTTATTCTGAAAATTGGTTGCAGTGGGGTAGAAGTTGCTGAGTAGACCCTTTTCAGTTTGACGACCATTCACAAAGGCTACTAGGTGCAAAATGCCTCTTGGACCATTCAAGAGTATTGCAAGATTTACGATTAGGTTGTTGAGGCTGAGTGGCTCCCAAAGAGGTAGATGGTATGTCTGCAGCTGGAAAATATTGTTGATGCCAACGAGCAGTTTAGGATATGTTCGGAGAAGAATCAGGATAGTGAAAAAAATGCTTATTAGCATGATCCATTTTAGGTTTGGGGTTCAAGTGGTCAAACGATGATTGGATTGCTCACAAGGAGGACTTTAATGCTATTCTTGCAAACTTGAATGTAATCACGGATGGGCAAGTGCCTAATCCAGAGCCATTGTTACCAGCATCTTTAGAAGAGAAGTCAAAGTCATCGAAGAGCAGAGTCCAGTAAGTTCTTTGATAAAAACATCCTTGTACCGGATCTGTGACAAATACCTGATTTTTTGGGATCCCAAAACGTAAGTGGAGGGATACCTATGACATCGCAAAAGTTGTCCGTCCGTCTGTCCGTCCGTCTGTAAGCACGATAACTCTCGAAGGGAATGAGATATTTTGATGAAACTTGGTGTAAGCATTCTTTGGGTCAAGAGAAAGGTCGAGTTCGTAGATGGGCTCTGTAACCCTACATTTAGGGGTGGGGGAGGGGGTTCAAATTAAGGGACAAGCAAAATATTTTTAAACAGCTAATGTGATAGTCGATTATGAGGTAAGAAGACGCGCTGAACACGAATATGAAAACCATTTTCTCGCCGGACAGGTAGTTCGTCCGGAATCCGGCCAAAACCGGAAAGTTTGTTGAAAGTAAAAGTTTTATTTGAAGTTGATTAGATGTTTGATCGAGGGGTAAGAAGGCATGCTGAACACGAATATGAAAACCATTTTCTCGCCGGACAAGTAGTTCGCCCGGAATCCGGCCAAAACCGGAAAGTTTGTTTTATCTGAAGTAAGTAAAAAAGTAAAAGTTTTATCTGAAGTTGATTAGATGTCCGATGTAGAGGTAAGAAGGCATGCTGAACAAAAATACGAAAACCGTTTTCTCGCCGGACAAGTAGTTCGCTCGGAATCCGGCCAAAACCGGAAAATTTGTTAAAAGTGAAAGTTTTATTTGAAGTTAATTAGATGATAGATTTAGGGGTAAGAAGAGATGCTGAATCCGTATATGACAATCATTTTTTAGCCGGACATTTAGTTCGTCCGGAAGCCGGCTGAAACCTGAAAATTTGTTAGAAGTAAAATTTTTATTTGAAGTTGATTAGATGTTGGATATAGGGGTAAGGAGACACGCTGAATTCCTTTTTGATGTTTAGTTTTTCGCCGGACAAGTAGTTCTTGAATTCACCAGAACCGCAAAATTTCCAGAAGTAAGGTAGGATCGTTTTGATCGGCTTATAGGGGTAAACACACTTGCTGAATCCATATGATATGATATGATATATATTTGCACAAAAAGCCCGAGGGCCATGGCAATACAAAACAAAATGGAAAAACAAATTTTCACTCAATTCCCCAATAAATAATTCCCTCCTAAATAAATCTTTCTCGATGCTTCATCGAAAGCTTAAGGAATCTTCCCAACTGGCGAACTCCCGAAAAGCATATCTGAACTTGGTTTTCTTAATGATATGCTGTTTGGCCTGGCGAAGATTGGATCTGGCGAAGACAAAACCTGATTGTCTGGATCAAATATTGAATTTTTGGGATCCCATCGGAACCTTTGGTCTTGTTTTGTATGCTATGCCAAACATAGGTATACCTAGAATTCAGAATAGTCCATGCCATATGCTGCATCCTAGCCCTGCCCTACCTAATCCACTGAAAAGATTTGTCATTGTTAGTTTTCTGAACTACTAAAATCCACAATATTTTTGTTGTTAGGGTGCACAGCATTGGGCATAGGATAATCTTACTTGATTGCGCTAAACAGATGGGTCAGCTGAGGTTTTTTTCTAGCGATATTTCGGTGCCTCTTGACAAGAGCCCTCTTCAGACTCAAGCTAGAAAAAAACTGCGATCTCTAAAATTTCTAGAGAAAATATCAGCCGATATCTTTTTAGCGCAGTCGGATATTATTCGCAGTCAGCTCGGAATACTTCTGTAGCCGTAGCCGGCTGTAGGGTAGCCGCCGTTTTGCATAAGCATTTTCCAAACTATAGGTATACCACATGTTTCGCGTACAATTAAAAATCAGGGATTTGTGTCAGACTGCTTGTACCTTCATTTTGGCCTCGGTAAAGCTCACAGTTGTGTTGGGTTTCTACTTGTTGTTGAAACTCGGAAATGATCTAAAAAGAAGTATAGCCTGGAAGGTCCATCCTTAGGTTAGCAGTGTCAGTGCTCAGTATTTTGGTTCTCGAACAGATTACCCATTTGAACTGCGTGTTTATCATTAAGGATTCGACGAAGGCCATTCCCGTTTCTTTTGTTTTTGCTATAGCGTGGCCAGACCGCATCCCTTCCTTTTTCTGAACAAATGGTTACATGTTCGTTCCCTCAGTTGAAAGCTGCTGTTTTAGTTTCAGAAAACTTGTCAGTCTGCAGAGTGTTTGCACCCTATATGACACTAGTGTATGTGACTCAGAATAACGGCCGACCAGTAGGCTGCAAGCAGTTTGACTCACAGAAGTAAAATCAACGAATAGGACCCATTCCATTTCTCTTTTCGTCGTGCTTTCGCACAATCCCGCACGTTTTCCTTTAAAGGAACAGAAGAACACGGCCGTCTTGTCGGGGAGGTCGTTTCTCTGTGGTCTACATGTAAAAAGGCGAACTTTTACAGTACATAAGTGCATAATTACAGTGCATAAGGGGCAAGGGCCTGCCAGCTAGCTTTTGGAACACTAAGGAGGGTGTTCGAGACGGATCGAGATAACAAAGAAGGTGGGGCCTGTCGTCAATCAGACCCTGTATATTTATCTAAGCCCCCCCCCCACCCCCCGGGCGATTCGATGGCCGAAAGTTGCGTAAGTGTACTGTTCCTTTAAAGTACAACTCTTACTAGAAATGAATTTTCATGGTGAAATGGCGATAGTACCATTACTTTCCACATAAAATTACCGATTTTCTTGTTAATGCTTGCCGGCTCTGTCCAGCCTTTCCGCTGTCCGACACGGCGGCTGGACGCAAAATACCAAGCAAAACAAAAGTAGTTCAAAAGAGAAAATAGACCTGATGTCTTCCAAAAGGAAAAACAATACTGCGAAGGTTCTCATGGTCTTATGTGTGAAAGATTTGTCGCCGGACCTTGAAGCTTGCTGCAAATTTACGTTGCGCGACAGACAAAACTAGACTCGGCCGAAAAAGCGTACAAAGCGAAACAATGGTGGAAGGCGGTGATTTCAGAAGCTTATAATTCCGGAAGGGAGCTAGGGATTATATGAAAGGCAAAATAAGCAAGAGGGGTTCTTTAAAGTGGTATTGAAACGACAGACCTTAGTGGGGCAGTTGCGCAAGTCATAGGCTAACGTTATGCATTTGCTTTTGCTCTCCTTGTTTTTGTCGTCAGTGAGCCGCTTCAGCACTTTTAGAAAAGGGTGACAGGCGTCTCATGAGTATTGGGTTCATTGTCAAAATGACTGAGGAAAAAGAGCTGTTCCCTAAAATCTCGGATATTTATTCACGAGATCTCTTCAGATAGTAGTCCTACCTACGAGTATGTAGTGGCTTTAGGAGATTCGGTCAGTTTAAATAGTAATTTACTGCATCATAAAAGGCTTCCCAATACATATGGCAAATAACTTGGGAATCCTCCTCCGCTCATTCGTAGAGGACAGGATATGGGGAAATATTCGACTCCGCGTAGTCATATTACAGAGATAAGGAGACGGAGGTTCTGTCAGATTATTTGTTCTTGATAATACATTAGTAACTGTTCATCGGTCCAAGACAAGGACCAGCAATTCTGTTGGCTAAAGGCCGCTCGTACACATCTTTATGGAAACGTGATTGTGAAAGCTTATGCGTTTGCCTCATATGATGACGTTAAATGGCGAACGTAGAAGTTGTACCTTTGGTTGACTAATTAGATATCTCAGTTAGATCTCCTCTTAAAATCTTTACGCGATGGTAGGGAGACATAACTTCACAGGTTTCTCAAGGTAGGGTAGATTGCGCAGATGTGCTAGGAACTTGGAATGTGTGAGAGTCTATTTCGAATGACTGAGACGTTTTGGTGACTCTGAAAATTGTCGGGATCGATTGAATCAGCCGAACCTGCGTCGTGTAACGGGGTGACAGTCATTTAGTTTCAAGCTATTTACGGCCAGGTCCCCTCTGAAGGTGATTAGCTCGCGTTCTGTCGCTTTATAAAATAAACGTTAATTTACATTTTTCTTTTTCAAATTAGCTACCAAAAGTTCACCCGCGGGAAGGATATGAGTCGATACTCCCAGGAAGATTTGAAGTGTATTCTTGGTGAGAGAAAGAAGAAAGAAAACGTGGAAGAAGAGATAGAGGAGATCAAAACTGAAGCAGAATTTGATCCGGAGAATGAGGAGGCCAACTCTCATGGCGTAACCACTATCAAAAGAGGTAACATTCATGACTACTTCGCCCAAAAGTTGGCCAAATTTAAAGGACAAAAAATCAACAAGTCGGCTCCTAGAAGCGACGATTCTGACGATGAGCGACCGAGCTTTGGTTTTGGCACTGGTTTAGGCTATCAACCGGCAGAAAGCTTAGATGTCGATAGACCTGCAGGACTCGGTTTTCAGACTGATGATAGTGTCGGTTTGGGTTTCAAGGCAGAAGGTCATGGCTTCAGGCCTGATGCTGGTCACGCTGATAAGCCGAACATCTTTGTGAATCTGCTCAACCAGTTCGAAACGGAAACGACGAGAAAGCGAAAGCGGAGAATTGAAGAAATTGAGAATGCCACAAATGAAATTCTGGAAAAGTCACAGAAGGTCAAGAAGGAGACAACCGAAAAGCCGTCAGTACGCTTTGATGAGGAAGTCAAAGTGAAGTATATCACTAATGAAAGCTTCGAAGAACAGCCTCGAAAGAAGAAAGTGAAAAGAGAGAAAGGAGAGCCTGAGATTGTCGTGGAAGCCGAAGTTTATGAAAGAAGTTCAGAAACACAAGGCAAAAACAGAAAAGATGCTGTTGCAGTTGATATTGATGGACTTGAAATCACTGAAGACCAAGGTGAAGCAAATAACAAAAAGAAGAAAAGTAAGAAGGACAAGAAAGCAAGAGAATCGGCAGCAGGCGAGCTGGCTGAAGACCAAGAGATAGCCGAACCTGTTAAGAAAAAGAAGAAGTCAAAATCCAAGGACCAAGATATGGAAATTGAAACTGTGCCCGAGTCAGTCAGGAATAGCACAGAGGAAAACGTAGCGGCCGAAGATGGCGAAAATAAAAAAAGTAAAAAGTCAAAAAAGAAATCAAAAGCAGGCGAAGCAGAATCAGCCAGCAGCAGTGCAGAAGAAATTATTGGAGTGGTTGAAGAAAAGGATAATGTGAAAAGTAAGAAATCCAAAAAGAAAACGGCGGAAAAAGATGAAGAGCTGATAGAAATTGAAATCGTTACCAAGACGAAAAAGGACAAAAAGAAGAAAAAAGAGAACCGAGAACCCGAGTCAGAAAGTGAGCCAGTTCTTGTTGAAGAAGCTTTCGAAGCCATTGTTAAAGTTAAAAAGGACAAAAAGAAGAAAAGTGGAAAGGAATATGAAATTGAAGAGGTTTTACTCTCAGCCGTTGGCGAGTCCTCGAAAAAGAAACGCAAGCGAGAAAAAAACAGTGATGAGGTAGAAGTCGAAACGTCGTTGCCCGTTGGAAAAAAGCTTGAAAACCCACAGTTTGACTATGTGAAAGACACAATCCGACCGGAGAAAGTGAAAGAGATGCAAGGACGATATGGACAGGTTTTATTTGACCAGTTCGCTGGATCGAATATTCTCGATATCCAAGGGTATGGAAGTTAAAAATACATCTGTACTCAGCAAACTTTACTATGGTGAATAGATTAAGCGTTGTTGAGTGCAGCGATGGCAGGGAGGCTGCAACCATTCGAGGTTGAATTAAGGGACATTGTATATATTTTAATCTTCACAGAGCCTTACCTTGCGACGAAGTCCATTAAGATTTCCCGGATTGTTATAATGGGTTCAAGCCACATTGTTCTGAATGATTGAGCCACAACATTGAGACATTGATTTTGCACCGGTGGATGCTTTTTGTGATTTCCGATATTTGACCAAATGGGTTTTTGTGATCTTTAAGCAAAGCGGAATCAATTTCTCTCGGCTTTCGGATATCTAAAGAGAGCTGCCGAGCTTTTCGTGTCGGTATTTACTCTCGGTTGCAGCTTTCCCGGCAATTGTTCTAACAGGTCTTCGCAAAGTTGAAACTTGCGGCAAAAACATGAGAATAAATTAGGAACCATTTCAGACTTGGAAAGAGTAGATAGAACAGAGCTATCTGCAGAATTGTAACAAAACTGATGCAATCCCTGGAATAGAAATTGTTTATTTCTAGAACTTTAGCTTCCTTTGTTTTTTCGGAGTAAAGCTTAAGAGATCAACGGAATCGGATTTCCTGCGGTCTTCACGTCGCTCTGTGGAAGTGGTTCCGAAGCATCGCGAAAACGCTCCTTCAGTTATCAACTGCCCTTTCGGGGAAGACCCGCATGCGACGTGACGTCTTCAACCGTAGGTTTCGGATCGACAGCTTTAGCTTATGCGGAGCTAGCCAGGATGGAAATAGCAAGAGGAAGACAGATTGGAGGTCCGACACTGGTCCCCCACCCCTGGTATGCACAGACTCCATTTCTGCGTCAACCCGCTGGTTTTGCATTAAGATGGTGCGTTTTTTTTTCACGCATTGTTTGCGTCTCGAAGCTATAATTGTGCCTTGAAACATTCGAAAATTTTTGCGTTAACGGTGCAGCGTTTGTGCAGCTGCCGAAACGTGCAATTCAGTTACCGTAGTCTGTGCGTACCAGGGATAACCTGAGTGGGACTGAGCAGTCCATAGCCTTAGTCTTGCGTAAGATAAGCTGACGTAATGTCGTTTCGTTGCTCGAGGTTTCTGAAAAATTCCGTAGCCAAAATTAGATGGAGCTTTCTGTGTCCGATTCTCACAGTTTTCCAGAAGTTGGCTCGTGCGTATCATCTGATCTGTAAGAGTTTGGCACAAAAGATGATACATGGCTTTAAACTATGATCAACGAAAAGACTTTTTATGCTATGCCTTAGATGGACTAGGGCTTTCTGGAAAAATGCTTGATTTTACCCCTTCTGTTAAGTGCCTACTTGTGAATAAAAGAAGCCTACATCTTACAAACCTGTTTCACGAAGTTTAGTGGTGGGATAAGCCAGGCTTCACTTCCAGATTTTTCTTCCTGGTTCCAGACACCCGTTTTCATCGGAACGGGGAAGCCAGGCCAAAAACGTCTGCAAGTCCGTGGAGTTGGACACCCGGATTCCGGAATTTGGAAGGTGTCACAGAGGCAGCACATTAGAGAGTTTTCGTAAACTTGCGTGAGACCTAAATACCGTGCGCTAAAGTTGTAGCTCACGCTAAAGTGATGATGCTGATGACAAATAAGGTAAAAATTTAGCGTTCGAAAAAGTGGACTCTGAGCGAAAAACGCTATCTTTAGCGTCACGTACTTGGACTGTTAAGGGTGAAACTTGAAACAGAGCCACACTGTACAGTTTTTTTTGGATTGGATTGGAAAGAATAAAGTAAGTAAAGTGTACACATTGTACAAGGGTGTTTCTTTTCCGTGTAATTGGCTGCTAATTGGAGTTACAGATTTAGCGTTCCGAAAACTGAAGTTTCCGATATGTACCACCAGATGTCAGCTGAGGTGCTAACGTGAGCAACAAGCCTTTTTCCGAAAACTCTCTATTGTTCAAATAGGTGTAATACGGCGTAGAGGGGTCCGTCTTTTCCGCGGGGGGGCGCTGTAATAAGCTGTATAAGGAGAATAGTCCCTGGATCTACTTTGTCCTATGCAGAGCTAATCAGATGGCTTGGTTGGGCTCCGCCAGTGGGCCAAGGAAAGGGGAGCTTCGCCAGGATTGCCGCAGGGAGCACAGAAGTTCTAGTTTGTTGGAAGTTCAAGGAACAACTTTTCTTCGAGAGAACCGTTTTATTCCGTTACGACTGCTTACCGCTAGAGGAACACTGCTGTCCATACGTCAATTTAGTAGGTTTTTTTTTACAATATAATGGCCATCATATTGTACTTGTGTACTTCAAGTAGGTTCAGTAAGAACACTTTTTCTGATCTTTAGAAGCTCGAAAAAGTGTATCAGTAGCAACACTGAACGTCGCATGGAGAAGAACCTTTTACTTTCTAATTGAACAAGGGTATGTAATAAGACGTAAACGTCACGTAAAGCGCTACGTAGCCTATTACACTACAACATATACAAATACAAATAAATAGGGTAGGAGAAAAAGGAACAGTGATACTCTTGACGACTATCTCTGTCTGCCGATGAAGAATTGCCGTGTGCCTAGCGAAGAGCCAGAAACGTCACGACAACAAACGTTGCTGATTGGTTTACATACGATTTGAATCAATTTCGAGGATTCGTTTGGGTGACGTATCTCTTTGTTCCCGAGGTTCACTGTCGTGTTTCGGACTTGGGCATATAGAGTATTGAGAGAAGTAAGTCCCTCCTGTCATGTCACAAAACCGACAAATATATCGGATGGGTTTGGGGGCTGTTGAATTTACTTAACATTCCCCACCAGCCTTTCGTATGTTCTCGTCTAGAGCAGAGCAAAATAACACAAGGGAGTAGCGCCAAGACCTATGCTTTCTGTTCTTTGCAAACGGGTCATACTCATAGCGCTGCCCATTACGCTTGCGGCATTTAAAGCGAGACAAACTTCCGGGTTTGGAAATTTCTGGTAAAGATAAGATGCGGTCTCCACACATCGTGGAAACAGGGGAGGTTGTATCTTTTTTTTGCTGTGTTCAGGATATGAAGTCATTGGAGCCAGCGCTGGTGCACGACCGATTGAGTTTCAGTAGGGACGTTCACTATCGGTAGTGGTGCTAGTGTCGCGTCAAGACCTAAGCTTTCCATGCTATGCAAACGGACGCTTGCGGCATTTAAACCGAGACAAACTTGCGTGTTTAGAAATTTCTAGTAAAGCCAAGATAAGGTCTGCTCCCATGGAGGAAAAAGTGAAGGTTTCATCTTTTTTCTGTTGTGTTCACGATATTAATTTAAGCCGAGTACTGGGAGGCCAAGCCGGGTCAGTCGCTCGGCGAAGCTCGTCTTCAGCAGACGCGAAACTTGTAAAGTGAAAATGTCAACCAAGATGCCAGTGAATATTGGACAAGTGTTATTGATAATGGACGAAATGGATTTTGACGATTTGAGCTTCCCCTGGAACTCTTTAGAGGGGAAACTGATTCCAGCGATAGACCGTCCGGCTTTGTTGACTTTCATCTCGAAGAAGTTGGAACTTACTGAAAGGCAGCTGTCCGTCATCCTGCAGTCAAAGGACGACGTGATTCCGAATTCAATGCTCATGAAAATTGCGAATGTGATTGTGGAGATCACAAAGTCAACGGACTCTCCAAACACAGTTTCGGCCGAAGGTCCTGGAACGCCCCAGCCAAGCACTTCAGGCGCACCGCAAAGTTCAGATGCTCAGGTAAAGCCACTAGCAATGTTAAGTATGTTGAAAATTTAGAATGATGTATAATGAGACGGTTAAGTATTTTAGCATTCAGTCTAGAATCAGTCGATTTTTGAGTGACCGTTAAGGCCAAAATTTTTTGGGAGAGATTAGACGTTCTGTAAGAAGAATCAGTCCATTTTTTTTTTAGAGGCCGTTAAGTCCAGAATGGAGCCTATGTGAAGGTTAAACAAACCAGTTTTTTCGTAAGTTTTACGAGTTGATGTTACCAAGTTTAGAATTATACATTTTTCTTTTATTTGTAAATCTATCAGATGGGAACCGCGACGATCGTACTAAAGTTGTGCTAGTACATGACGAATTTTTCAGTTAAGCATGGTGATGGTTACAACGTAAATCCCATTTACACCGCGTTTTTTCCAGTGATGATTGCAACATAGTTCGTTTACCCGACATTTTCTGGGCACATGTTACATTGCATATCTGCAGGGCATGGGACGATTTCTCTTTCGTTTACCCAATGTTTTTGGCGCACATAATTTATGTCTTGTGACATATTCTCATGTTTTTACCCTTTGAGGGTTCGCGCCAGCCTGGGGAATTTCCAGATTACCCTTTCAAAGAAAATGATGTTATCAGAGAAACGGGTCGTACCTGTTTTGGTAATGAACTGGGTCATTTGCTTCGCGCCACCCTTGGGGAATTCCAGATTACTTTTTTAAAGAAACAGATCTTATCAGAGAAAAGGGTGTAGCTATTGTTCCTGTTTTGATAATGAACTGGGTCAGTTGATTACAGTAAATTGGGAAAGGAAATTGGACTATCGATAAAACATATCTGAAACGGAACAGTGTGCATCAGAAATACAGCAACAATTTTCTTGTTATTCTTTCCTTCTTTATCTCTTTTCCTTTTTCTTTTTTCATTTTCATTTTTATTTTATTTTTCTTGACTTGGAGGAGGATTCTCGTTCTAAGGGAATGTTCTCCAAGTTAATTGTTTGAGTTTTGTGAGTACACTAGATTCAACGTGTGCGTTAAGTATTTACTATAAGTAAAGAAGCATGACCTGAGCTGCGCTCAGTATGATGACCTTGAGCTGAGCTCGGTATGACGAAATGACGACCTTGAGCTGAGCTCGGTACATGACACCTTGAGCTGAGCTCGGTATGACGAAATGACGACCTTGAGCTGAGCTCGGTATGACGAAATGACGACCTTGAGCTGAGCTCGGTATGACGACCTAGAGCTGAGCTCGGTATGACAATCTTGAGCTGGGCTCGGTCTGATGACCTTGTGCTAAACTCTGTCCAAAGACTTTGAGTTGGTATGATGGCGTTGAGCTGGGCTCCGTCTGAAACGGATGTCCGAATGAGCCAGGCTTATCTGGTTGAGTAATCTTGAGCGGGACTCCGCTTAAGGATCATGTTTCCGGCGACTGCCTGGGTGGGGCTCGGTAGCTTGGATGTCGGAAAAATTCCGAAGGCGATTTGACGGAAGTCATGACGGAATGTGGAACTAGTTTCTAAATGAAATACTTTGCAGATGCTGGAGAGAGTCCAGCGCTTGGAGGCGCTGCTGCGCACAGCACAAGGAAAGTCGCGAGACCAGCTGAGACTGGATCTGATAGACGAGGCGAAGAAACCAAGAGACGAAATCGCACCGCACAAGATTGTGGCTCTGGCGTCAGAGTATGCCCAAGCGGTAGAAAAAGAGGTAGGAGGCGAAGAAGCTAAAAAGTGGTTTAACTGCGCCGACGCCGTCAGATCGGAAAAGTTGAGTGCCGGCTTACCTTCGTTGGTAATAGATCTGTATGGGACGGCGAATGAAAAAGCTCTCGCGCAAGCTCTCGAAAAAAGTCGTAAGCGGAACTGGAAACCGGCGGCGAGTCAGGATATCCCAACCAAACGAGCAAGAGGGTATGCTCATAAATTTTCCGGAACTTGTTATAATTGCCAATTAGTTGGACATTACTCACGGGACTGCCGAAAACCAAAGGCAGAAGGAAAGCCGTCAGTGAACCCGCCCATAGCAGGGAAAAGGGAATAGACCAGTGGCAATTTATTTCGTGCAAGTTGTTGGTTTTACTGTCTAGGGCTACTGATTTCTGGTCTGTACGTTTGATACTAGTAGATGTTTTTGCTGTAACCATTTCAGTTGGGTTTTGGGTGTACAATAAAATTTGGTATCGAAACAAAATTATATTTAGGGAGGCTCCAGCGACGACTGGTGGGTGCAGCCACTTTTGGAACTGCGATCTGCTCGTGACTATCCGAAGAAGAATATTTCATCCGTCCTGGAATCAAAAAACACAGAAATCAGGGACGTTTTTCTCCGGTCGTCAGCTACTTTTCGTGCTGGAGAGCTGTCGGAGAATTTAGACAGTTGGGTGGGGCTGAGAGCCCTTCTTGGTCCTGAGCCTATGTTTGATGAAGTGTTAGTGTGGTTAAAAGATGGGTTCGACGTGGAAGCATGTTTTCATAATTTCAAAGGTCGTTACAAAGGTAAAGACTATGACTGTTCACACCCTCCACCGCGACAGTTCAAAAATCACGAATCGACAAAAGAATTCGAAGAGTTCATTACAAAAACTGTCCAAGAAAGACTAAGAAATGGGTCATTGTCAGTGTGGGGAAAAGTTGGGGAGTGTGAACCCCCTCGGGTGGTTCTTCCTATCGGAATAGAACCAAACAAGCCACGTTTAATTGTAGACGCGCGTTATGTTAACCTGTGGACTGAAAAGAAACAGTTTACTCTTGATGGGCTCCCAGAGGTCAGGAAATCTGTTGGAAAAAATTGGAATATGGGATTACTAGAGGAAAAATCAGCGTACGATCATATGATGGTTTCGAAAAACTCGAGAGAGTATTTTTGTATTGTGTGGCAAGGCATGTACTTTGTGTTTAATGTGAATCACACATTATGTGATACCTTTTGGATACTCTTTGTCGGGCTTCGTGTATCAGACAACGGGGAATATGCCTGTTTATGCTCTCCGAAACGTCAGCATTTTCATTGGTCGATACGTGGATGACACTATTGTAGCGGCACCAACAAAAGAGAACGCAAAGTTCGCCATCGCAAAATCTGCCGATTTGTTTTCTCAGCTAGGATACACGCTATCTCAGAAATCTGTCTTTGATCCAGTTACTCTACTGAGGTATTTGGGACTTATGATAGATACAAGTCTCCCTGCGTTTGTGATACCGGAAGATAAGGTAGATAAGTTGTGCAATCTTGTCGGGATGATTGAGAATGAAAACGTAACTACGCTAAGTGCGTTGCAAAAGTTCATGGGATATGCTATATCGCTGCAGCCAGCGTTTCCACATGCCCGTCTTTTCATCTCACAGGTTTGCGCAAGCGTATCGCTTGCTGAAAAGCTACAGAGTTTGCAAGTCCCAGTCAGTGCCGAACTGCGACAGGAGCTCGCGTTCTGGTATTTTCTTAGAAACGGGCCAAGGGCATTCGTGTGGCCCAAAGAGGAACACTCAACGGTGACCCTCTATTCGGATGCTTCGGTGCACTCTTGGGGAGGGATTGTAAAAGTTGTCGGACAACCTCCAGTCGAGATGCATGATCACTGGGAAGAATGTTTGTCAGGTTCTAGCATCGCGGCTAAGGAAGCCTATGCATTATGCAAGGTCTTGGAGTCAGTGGCGGAAATAATTAAAAACACCCGGGTGCAAGTTTTCGTGGACAATCAACCGTTAATTGATCGTTGGAATTCTGGGGCGGGCTCTTCTGAAGATATGGAGAAAGCGGTCAAGTCAATTTTCTTTTCGGCCTCCAAGCTAAATCTTCAGTTGAAGCTGCGGCATGTCCCTAGTGCCAAGAATTTAGCAGATTTTCCATCTCGCGTGATAGACCCCTCTGAGTCCACTTTATCAGGAAAGGCGTGGTCACAGGTGGAGCAGTTTTTTGGGGGAAGTTCTGGCCATACTTTTGATCTGATGGCCCTTGATTCAAACTCAATGAAAGGGCGTGACGGCTCACCGCTCCCTCATTTTTCGCCATTCCCACTTCCTGGTTCGGTCGGTTCAGACATTTTCGCGAATTTAGTGCCATCTGGAAACCTTTACGTTTTCCCACCATTTAATTTGATCGCTGCTGTTATTAATTATTTAGATGACGCTAGGGTGGAATCGTACACGCTTGTTATCCCAGTGGTGTCTGCAACGCCCTACTGGTGGCCGAAAGTATGTTCTCGCGCGACAAGTTGGCTTTGTTTGGGCCGAAAAGGGGATTCAGGTCCTCTATTGTTTCCCAGTGCAAAGGGATATATTGTCAGACGTTTACCCTATGATCTGTACGCGGTTCGTATCGCAGCTAACAAGAGTTTAAGAAAATAGAGGTATGAAGAGAAGGGGGTTGGTTATCCGTATTGTCACAAGTGTTAACGACCTTATGTTTTGGTTTCGTAAGAATATAAAATTTGTACAGATAGTGATTTTGTTCTGTTATAGGCTCTATTACGAACCATTGAGTCGAGGAGGATCGAAGTAGAGGCAAAAGCGAAAAAGCGAAAATATGCTAAACAAAAAGAGACGTTGAAAACAGCTTTTTCACGTTTTTTGACAGATGTAACCCTAGAAAGGAATCCGATAGAATTGGCAAGCCCTTCTGATATAGTCAGATTCCTTATTTTCAAAGACACTACTGGTAAGACGAAAGTTCATACGGAGATATGTAAGTTGGAAGGAACTTGCAACGGTCGCACTTGCGACTGCCCCACTCGACAAGGAGCTGCTTCTGTAAATACTCTTTGTGGGGAATTGTCTTCGATTTATAAGGAAATGGGGATAAGTGGCGATTACAGTGCACAGACAAAGACAGGTAACCCAGTTCTTTCCTATGAAGTCAGGAACTATCAGAAAAATATGGCCTTGGAACAACGGAACGCTTTAGTACCGACTCGCCAAGCTGTTCCTATTTCCTTGGGAAAACTGAAATGTGTCGCAGAAGATTTACTCCGACTAGCAAATATAGAGAAAGAGAATGTGAAGCGATTCGTTTTATTACGTAATCGCGCTTTGTTTTTGGCTCAATTCTTTACTGCTACGCGTTTTTCAGATTTGTCAAGAATTCAGTCGTCCGCTTTGAAGAAAGCGAAGGTCGGAGTAGGATTTATACTTTTGCAATCCGAAGGAAAGTCCCTCTAAAGTGTCGCAGGAAGGGTTCTAGCTATCACGCCTTATGCGGACAAAAGTTTATGTCCGGCAAGATCGTTACAGGCATACCTTGATATAGCAAGAGAAGTAGAGAATGACGGAAAAACTGCTCTGAAAGGTGGATATTTGTTCCCAAAGGTCCGCTCTAACGAGATACAGCGGGCACCAATGGATTACGACGATGCTCGTCAAGCTTTGAAGAGGGTTTTAACAGGTATGGAACTGTACAATGGTGAAACGCCCCATAGCCTACGAGCAGGAGCGGCAATAACACTCCTGCATTCAGGAGTGCAGGAAAGTCTAGTCCAGAAACACGCTGGATGGCAGTCAAGCGAGATGCTGGAAAAATACACAGGGTCAGGAAAGCTTGCTCAGACAGCACAGACAGTTGATATATGGACAGCGGCACAAGGGACTAAAGGGAAACCGCTACAATGTGACGACCCATCTACGTATGAAGCCGTGTTTTAAAAACGAAAAAAAAAAAAAAAAATCGGAGGTGTGTCGATGTTTGGGAAATTAAATGTCTTGTTCTTTGAAATTAATTGCTATCATCTTCCCTATTTATGTTTGGTTGGATTTGGAGTTTTTAAGGGTTAGGTGAAGGTAAGAAAGGCCGTTTTCTAGATGAAGGTGGGTTATCCTCCATATCTAAATCCCCCGGCTGGGCTGACCAGGATTCGGATTATATTACTAAGCCGAGTACTGGGAGGCCAAGCCGGGTCAGTCGCTCGGCGAAGCATGGCGTAGGCAAGCGTGAACGATAAAGGGTAATGACGATAGAAGATTTAAAAAAAAAAAAAGAAGAAGAAGAGATTAATGAAGACGATATTAATTTATTGGAGCCAGCGCTGGTGCACGACTGATTGAGTTTCAGTAAGGACGTTCACTATTGCTAAGTGGTGCTAGTGTCGCTGCTATTCGAGTGTGTGTCACTTTTTGCAAGTCTTGGCGCTACTCCCTAGTGTTATTTTGCCCTAGTCTAGAGTTGCGAGACACTGATGGTACATTTACACGCTGCGTAAAATCCGAGCGTATTTTATGCACGTATTTGAGCTAGAAAAGGTTTCTAGCAATACGGACGTATTTGTATATAAAACTGACAGATTTCTCAAATGCGTCCGTATTGCTAGAGATCTTTTCAAGCCCAAATACGTGCGTAAAATACGGACGTTTTTCAAAATACGCTCGGATTTACGCAGCGTGTAAATGCACCATGAGTCGAGTATGGTTGCGGTAGCCCTAGTACGCGAAATGTAATCGATTGTCCGCCTTTTACGCGCGCCCTCTAGTTGTCACAGGATCAGCATTACTGCTGTTTCATTCTGAACAGATGGCATTACAGTAGGTTCTTAGATGGCGTAGGCGTCGCTTACGAGACCGTTTCTCGGGGTTTTAATCGAAACTCAAAGGTGAAATAGTTTTAGGCTAGTATGTGATGACTTGAATGGAATAGATGAAGATCATTATTTTATATTTACACAGCTTCACGCATATCCAGTGGTACGAGCGTGCATGAGCTGAAGCTCTGTAAACGTCAACCTACAAACAACAAACAACAACAAGATCATTATTTTCGATGCGAGATCGACTTTGTGGTTAAATAATCGTCTTCCGTTTTCATTTTGCGTAAATCTAAGTGAAAAATCTCTTATCCTCCGAATTTGCAAAAGGCAAGAAATTCGAAACCTCCTTAAATTCTTTGTGACAACTTCTGAAAGTGAACTGCATCATCAGATGTAACGTGTTGCTTCCAAACCAAGAACAGAGAGACGACTTTGGGTGCATATTTGGCAGCGGTTTACAAAGGGCTACAAACCGAATCCCGTTTAGGCCTTGAGGTAAAATTGAAGCTACCTAAAACAGTAAAATGCTCCTTCGCTTTGCCAGTCTGGCCCTCTGCAACTCCTCTCACCTATCTTGGTTTCTTAAAGTCTAACCAAATAGGGCTGAGATACGAGAGTCTAATTAACTATTACTTATACACTGAAAGTGAAATAGGCTTCAAGACCAAGAAAATGTGTTACTTTGTTGCTCTGCTACTCATATAACTGATTTTCCTCAAAAGAACTCTTTCTTTCAGATTGCTGGTAGTGCTGGTACCTTTGTGAACTTGTACCTCTATGTTTGAAATATTTAGCTACCAAAATAGTTAATGATTGCCAAAATTAAATATTATTTGTGTCACACACATTACGGTATCTTGTTTATTGTTGTTTTCAGGCAATATGTTTTCTAGTGCCTTATGTATGCAATGTATTGTAGTGACAAGTCTTAATTGACTTACCGCTTTGGTAGCCTAATAATAAATAAATAAATAAAATAGCGGGCTTTCTTTAGAAGTGACCATATGATCTGGAATCTAACATCCTGAACTTCGCGTCATTAGCCATTGAAATGCAGCTTTTGTTGAAATGCAAATTCTCTTAGTCGGGATGAACTTTGTCTTGTTGGTCAGGAGTGAATATTCTGAGAGTGTTCCATCCTTACTGTGGTTGCTACGCATGATGTCACAAATGTTGGCTTCGTGGCGTCAAGGCTGGAACACGTTTTTCTATTTTCGTCAAAACATCCCTCCGTGGGTAATCCAGCCAATCACGTTGCAGAGATCCGTAGTTACCAAGCTTACTACTCTCCCGAGCATGGTAAGCAAATAGTTACTAATTAGTTACTATTTCGAGAAGGTTAGAAACTTTTCATGAAGTTGGAACAGAAATACAACTAATAGTTACTATTGTTAGAAGGGTGGACGCTTTATGAATGTCACCACCAGACCACAAAATGATCCAGAATCGTCTGAACTCGAAATTAACCCTTCCGTTTGATAATCAAGCATAGGCCTGCATAAAGCAATCTACCAATGCCTTAGTAAAAATCTTCTGTAGTTTCAGTATAACTTTAGTCTTTTATACTTGAAAAATAGTACAAAAGGAGTAATGAAGACATTTCATTTAGCGTAGGGATGAACATGGTATTGTGGGAATGCTGGCAAGACAGATTGAGAAGTATGTTGAAGAAATAACATATAGAATGGAAAAGGAGCAGTTGATTTTCTTTTGAGCCTGGCACTCTCCAGACTCAACAAAGAATACACTCAAGACAAGCCTCAAATGAGAGGGATGCCATATTTCGGCAAGTTAACACTTGCTACTTCTTGGTAAGTGATTATGTACAGTTAATATTTGTTCTCCCCAGTCCCCATTGAAAATTAACTTTTGACTGAACAAGCAACACTTTACATGATCAATTCCCTATGTAACCCGTAGCGAATTTTCTGTCCACTTTCTGCCAGTCCGACCTCAGGTATGTCAAATGTGCGTAGCCAGATTTGAAGGGAAAACAGGAGGTTTATGCCTTTGCACACCTGAATCAGTGTACGCATCTTCTGTGCGTGGAAGGAGTACTACCATGCTTTCCTTTCGCCTGGCTTTGAGAGCGCCACTCTCTCAAGGCCGTTGTTGAATCTGGGAGTTTTCGAAGCGACTAATATGAGCCCTCTAGGCAACTTCGTTAACTTAAAACAAGAATCTTAGAAATGCGTTTGTCTCTGAATGACCTGCTTTCACGTTGTGATTGTGAGTACCTTAAGTGCGAGTACAAATCAACTGGAAAACCAAAAATATGCCATGGTTGCTTTAACATGGAGTCGAAGGAAATTCGGAGACTAGCTGGCTAAAGCTCAATGCACACAGAGATGGAATTTTGCTACGCCTAGCGATATCCGGCACGCCAGGCGTTGAACAAACGCATCGTTAGGTAAAAAAACGCTTCGGGTCCGAGCTGAAAAATTCGCAACACCAGATAAATTTGAGGTACGGAAACAATAGATGTAGAATAGAACAGCTAATCAGTCTAGTTCAGAATTACCCAGTCAGTTACGATATTGGTATCAAGGAGTAAAATACAATAGAATAAGAGAGAATACATGGAAGGATTCTATTACCCTGTGATTTCGCTTAAACGTCTCGAAGCGAATATTTAGACACCCACTGCGTGAGTTCCGCTTAAACTGGCGATACAGCCTTCAGCTGACTTGTTGATGCGTAGAATCTGCCGCGCCGTAGTGCTGTGCCGTTTCGACAACACGACAGGTAATCCTGAGCTTGATATCGGAGAGTATGTTTCGGTCAAAGTTTTTATCTGTTCTGTCATGGTTTTCCTAGTCGAGGTTTTTACAGGGCGCACGTTTTACTTTAAACGTCACCGCTTATACAGTCGCGTGTTTTTGTGCTTTTGCGTGTTTATTTCTGTATGTTTTTGCGTTTTATTGACCGGATACCCGCTATGTAATGGGACCTTCTAAGGACGCCGTGTTCAGCTTTGCAAATCTGATCTGATGTCCTTCTGGATGATGTGTGGATATGCACAAATGTTTGTTTAGGAACCTTCCTGTGTGATATTTGTGTGATGTGTGATTTATCTCAAGTAGTTAAATTATTCTTTGAAAACCACGAGAAGAATATTTGTTTTACGTATAAAAATTACTAAAAACGGAAAAGTCAGCTATGATTTTCTTCTGCAATAGAAGAATATCCTAGTAATTGGAATGGTATTGTTAACAAAAAATAGTTCAAGCTCAGAACCTTACAAGCAAACTAAGATAAATCAAAATGTGGGGAAATACCACCCACGTCACCGACATAATCGAACAGCGAAACAGTATCCATCTCAGCGCTATTCTTCCCCCTACAGCGATTTCAGATTCATATTATTTGTTAACTCAAAAAATAATATAATTCCTAGAAGAAACTGCATGTCCGCCTAAAAAAAAGCCATGCGGCCTATGGGATCGAACATACAAATAGGAGCTCGTTCAATAATACTTCTTTTTAAACAAACATAAAAAGAAATATTATTGTTTAAATACATTTACAAATACCAACTCTCAACTACTATCACTTGAAAATTACTCTTTTAGTTGTTTTTTAAAAGACTGAAGGGTTGTTACATTCCTAATACACAGAGGTATTTCATTCCATAGCGCTACTCCTGCATGTCTAATTGAAAACACCCCCTTTTGAAGTATGCCTTCTTTGGTGAGACAATAAACTATTTGATGCTGGCGGAAAAAGAAGTAATTCCCCCAAAAAGGATACTTTTAGTTTCTACAAGCTTTGATCAGTATTTAACCGTACAGTTTTCCGCTGATTGCTTCGTCTATACTTCAAAATGGAAATGTCCTTGTGTCAGCAATTGACAAGTTGAGATGTGCAAACTATTTATTTGTCTATTGAATCATTTGATTGATGGGCGGCGTAGTGTGGGGACCTTGCTAAAACCACATGACGAAATTTTGCCATACTTTCCACTTTGTGGGCACGTGACGTTGTTGGTTGGAGAAATTCTTCTTTTTGAGGATTCCAAATGTACGGATACCCAAAATATCGTAAGGTCTGACTGTCTGCTCGCCTGTAAATGATATTTAATAAATTCGTCTTTTTGCGGATTCCGAACATTGGCTATGGAAACCCAAGAGATCGTAATGTCTGTCTGTCTGTAAATGATACTTAATAAACTGTCTCTTTGAGGATTCCAAACAGCTACAGATACCCAAGAGATCCTAATTTTTGTCTGTCTGTCTGTCCACCTCTAAATGTTGTTTGATAAATTCGTCTTTTTGAGGATTCCGAACATTAGCTATTAAATGATATTTAATAAAATTTTATTGTCTCTTTGAGGATTCCAAACATTGGCTGTCTGTCCGCCTTTGAATGACATTTAAGTGTGTTTAAAGTTTATTATTTTTTTCTGTTTAGTATTATCATATTTTGTGCGTTTCAGTTTTTTCATTTTGTTCTACTCCGTGGGTACTTAATAAGCGGGTCACAAATAAATAAATACAAAATAATTATGTGATCAAGCTTAAGCGTGACTGTTGTCGTAATTTGGTTTTTATGGGGGACAAGGTGCAACAACGTTCATCTGTCCGCCTATTATCTTTTTAGGCCCTGCTGGAATCCTGTTGGAAGCTTGGATTTCTGAATAACATAATATGACAGTTCATGCATTTCCTTAAAGTTTAATTGAATATGGCTAAGATCTGACAGTCTAGACAGCCTAGTTACACTTCACTTATTGACTTAAATAGGCCTGAAAACCCGATAAAAATGAGTTACATCCTTTATCAGCTATCCACAGTTAATCGATTTCATCGAAATAATTATTCTGTCGGATTTGTGGTGCCTCCATGTGCTGTCATATGCTTGGTAAAATATTCCTTGAGCCCAAGCTGACTTTGAAACATATATTCAAATAATGCATAAAACGGATGCGTCAACTACGATGCTTATGGCAGCGATATTCCGGCCCTTCTTGGCAAGGGTCCTCGTCAGACTGTCAATCTTCAGGGTCAACGTTGGGGAAGAACGAACCTGTAAACTGATTACACGTTCGTTCTTAAAAACATTAATCTCCAAAATATGCCAATGTTCCGGACGCTTAATCATTTTTGAAACCCAAATGCAAGGAAATGAGAAAAAAAACATGAATCTAAAAAATATCATGATATGCAAATGTTTCGTACCCTGAACTGATCATCTTTTTCTTGTTTACGATATACCTTGGAAAGTCAATTCTGTATACTAGCAGGGACCCATAAATTTCCTGTAATGCCTCGCCATTCAGGGGGCTTGTCAATAAGAGATTTCTGATGCGATCTTGACCGACCAACCGGTAGTTCGAGAAATACCCACGGGGATAGAATACGCGACTATCCAGATAGACAACATTTGCGATTGGCTGCTGGCGCCTTGAGGGAGGAGTCTCTTTGGCGCTCACGTCCAATGGGGCAAACAAGAACGCCGATTCGACTCAAGCGGAATTTTTGGAAAGTAGGAGTAGGTCGGGCAACATAGAAGCATAGGAAATGACAAGCCCCCTGAATGGCGAGGCTCTATAGGAAATTTATGGGTCCCTGATACTAGTAAGCTCTTGGTTAATGTTATCGAAACAGATTTTATTTCGACACTTCGGATCCTGAGCATCTCTCGTATTTACTTGTAGCCTATTCACCACACTTTGCCACCTTTTTCTTTTCATCACCTATCTTCAAAAAAATTAAATAAATTACTTATTCGTTTACTTTGGACTTTTTGGCCTATGTGTCATACAGTCTTACGAAATATTATGGGAAAGGAAAATTCTTTGAATAACAAAAAAACAAGGAAATATATTTGACGATGCAAAACGGATACGTCAGCTACATTTTATTAGAGCTATATTTCGGACCTTCTTGGCAAGGGTCCTCTTCAGGCTCAAGCCGCTCAAGAAGCCTGAAGAGGACCCTTGCCAAGAAGGGCCGAAATATAGCTCTAATAAGATGAAGCTGACGTATCCGTTTTGCATCGTCAAATATGATTCGCAGTCAGCTTGGGCTGAAGGAATATCCGACAAGGAAAAAAAAAGTTAACCTCCAAAACATGCAGATGTTTTGGACCCTGAACTTTTGCGTCTATAATCTTTTCTGATTTCATTGCATGATTGACTGTCAATCCTACATACTTCTGATCTTTCCAAATATTGTCAAAAACGGAAATTTTTTGAATAGCCAAAACGAAAGGAAATACGTTTGAACCTCCAAATCATGCAAATGTTTATTTGGACCCTGGACCGTTGCATCTGTCATTCTTTTCTTGTTTTCACCACATTATTGACTGTCAAGCCTGTATACTAGTATGGTCTTGCTAAATGTAACTCCCGCTGTTTGACAGTGGCGCCTTTCCGGGTGAATTCTCATGTTTACTTCTGACGATTTCCGCAAAGCATCTGAGATACCATGACCTTGACTTGCGCGTTGGAGAAACTTCTTCACCGCATAGATGTCGAGAAAGGTGAAGAGCAAATCACATAATGCAGATGGCCATGATTAAGCTATTCCACGAGAAACTCAGTTTTATGCTCTTCCTCAAAGAGGGCCGCGAAAAAACTGTTTCTGCCTAAAATAAACATCTCTGTATATCATGATACCTTTTCATTTGACGAAAGTGAAAAAAAATAAATAATATATTTTCACCCCTTCAGGTTACCGCTCTAGTGCAACCCTTTGCTCACCACCTGGACGAGGTTTGGCGACCCCTCACTGAGCAAGACCGTCCCTCAACTCACCAGAAAATGGTCGAATCCAGGAACGGAAGTTTTCCTAGGACAGTGTGTCGGCACATTGTGTGCACAACTCTTAATAGAAATGATCTTTTCACGTTTCAGTCGACTTGATCAGTCGACTGTTTTTAAGAAAAGTCGCGGCGCTTCGCGCCGACTCGGTTATTTTACCGACTGGCCGACCCCCCCCCCATACGTGACGCCCCTGGTCCTTAGCACACTTGGAAAACTCGCGATCACCGGAATTCCGAGAAACCCCAATCTCCCCAAAGACCTGGACGAGGTTCGGCGACCCCTCTCTAACAAGGCCTTCCCTCAGCGCCCCCAAAAATGGTCGGATCCAGGAACGGAAGTTTTCCTGGGACATAGTGTCGACACCACAGCTTAACTACTAGGCAGTTGCGCGGAGTCGTATCTTGCCCATAGAAAGATTTCAACACACATCTTTAGAGTAGGCGTTAACCTCCGGCGCTCCCACAGCCAATCAGCGCGGAAAAATCTAGGGTCTATTCCGTGAGTGAAAACAGGAATTTCTGTTCTGACCACCGTGGGTGCGTAATGTTATCAGAAGAAAGCAGTGGAGGTCTCACATTTCTTGCGCACGCCGCACATGTTGCCTCTTCGGAATCAAGTTTCCAACTGCGAGAGTGTCTAGGTTTGACGCAGCGCCAGTTAATGTCGCGACGATAGCTATGTGTTGCTTTTGAAAAATGTTTGCGCAACTGCCTAGTAGTTAAGCTGTGGTCGACACATTGTGTGCACAGTGCACAACTCTTCCTAGTAGTGATCTTTTCACGACTGTTTCAATCGACTTGATTCGACTTGATCAATCGACTGTTTTTTTTTAGAAAAATCGCGGCGCTTTGCTCCGGCTCGGTTATTTTTACCGACTGGCCGACAACCCCCCCCCATACGTGACGCCCCTGGTCCTTAGCACACTTGGAAAACTCGCGATCACCGGAATTCCGAGAAACCCCAATCTCCCCAAAGACCTGGACGAGGTTCGGCGACCCCTCTCTAACAAGGCCTTCCCTCAGCGCCCCAAAAAATGGTCGGATCCAGGAACGGAAGTTTTCCTGGGACATAGTGTCGACACCACAGCTTAACTACTAGGCAGTTGCGCGGAGTCGTATCTTGCCCATAGAAAGATTTCAACACACATCTTTAGAGTAGGCGTTAACCTCCGGCGCTCCCACAGCCAATCAGCGCGGAAAGATCTAGGGTCTATTCCGTGAGTGAAAACAGGAATTTCTGTTCTGACCACCGTGGGTGCGTAATGTTATCAGAAGAAAGCAGTGGAGGTCTCACATTTCTTGCGCACGCCGCACATGTTGCCTCTTCGGAATCAAGTTTCCAACTGCGAGAGTGTCTAGGTTTGACGCAGCGCCAGTTAATGTCGCGACGATAGCTATGTGTTGCTTTTGAAAAATGTTTGCGCAACTGCCTAGTAGTTAAGCTGTGGTCGACACATTGTGTGCACAGTGCACAACTCTTCCTAGTAGTGATCTTTTCACGACTGTTTCAATCGACTTGATTCGACTTGATCAATCGACTGTTTTTTTTTAGAAAAATCGTGGCGCTTTGCTCCGGCTCGGTTATTTTTACCGACTGGCCGACAACCCCCCCATACATGACGCCCCTAGTCCTTAGCACACCTGGAAAACTCGCGCCAAATTCCATCCCAATCCCTCGATTCTAAGTGTTTCAGGAGGTTTCCGGTGGCCCCCTCCAACTCCCACCCCACAAATATCCGATCCGGTCCGGACTTGAAATGGTACATCTGAAACGATAGCTGTTTCAAAGTTTCATACAAATCCGATCATCCGTTCAAAAGTTATGCGTGCCACTTGATTCCGGATTCCCCATCCCTCCACTCCCCCCACGATGGTCGGATCGCATAAAAGTCTATTCTCAAATCAGTCTGTTCGGGTCCCTGATGTACCTACCAAGTTTCATCGTCCTAGTACATCAGGAAGTACCGAAGTTAAGGGACCCCCCCCCCCCCCAGTGCGCGAATCCGGTCCGGTTATGTTAATGATATATCTAGGACTTGTGCGTGTCCTTCCCACCAAATTTCATCCCGATCCCTCCACTCTAAGCGTTTCCCAAGATTTCCGGTTCCCCCCTCCAGCTCCCCCCAAAGTCACCGGATCCGGTCCGGATTTTAAGTGGGTCGTTTGAGACACGAGGTCTATTAAGTTTCAAGATTCCGGATTCCCCGTCCCTCCACTCCCCCACGATGGTCGAATCGGGGAAGTGACTATTTTTAAGTTAATCTTTTCGGGTCCCCGATATGCCTGCCAAGTTTCATCGTCCTAGCTTATGTGGAAGTTCTCGAACTAGCAAGGCGCGGGCCGACCGACAGACCGACGGACGGACAGAAATTACGATCACTATATGGCACTTGGCCGAAGGGCAAGTGCTATACCTATAAGATGCGCACAGCTACAACGAAAAGCAGATGCTGTTCTGCCCTGTAGTGCATCCAAGTCCTTGTTGGAGCAGTGGGCGAACTTCTGCTTGAGCAAACTATATAAATGTGAAAATTACAATGTGTAAAAAATATATTTCGTACTTGTCTATTTCATTTTTAAGTCTGCTTGTCTATTTTCTAAAGTCAGGGAACGTTGAATAGAAATAAATAGTAAAGTTTGATTCTTGCTGAATTACAAAAAATGGCCTAGTTGTCCTAGATCTCCATTTCCGGGCCTGTGTTGTGGGGTGGTCGTGGATTTGGCACGTACGAAATTCGAGAAGTGTTTATAGGACCGTGAGAACCTTGGGTTTGAATGACCATCGTATGAGTATGATGCGTGCTGACGTTTGCGCCTTTCGAAGTACACCCCCATGCCCAATAGTGAGACTTGAAGATAGTCCGAGTCAAACGATGATACCTAGTTATCTTTTCTTTGTTGGATGTCTTAGTCTCCGGATTTCTAGTGAACTTGGTTTGTGGTCAATCAAGAGGCGCAACAACCTTACAACTCCCTTTTGTAAGCGGGCAAAAATAAATATATATATATATATATTTGTGGAAAGATGTTTCTTTGGAGCTACAGTTCTACGTTCCTCGAAGTTCCTTTGGATATTCTACTTCTAATTGTTCGCTGAAAAGTTCTATTTAAATCTTGAGTGTGTAAGATCTTCATAACGATTTATTTGACGTTACTTGTTTCATTGTAACGATGTTAGGATTTTTAATTTTTTTAATTTTTAATTTTTATTTTGAATTTATTTTTTAACGTCACTGAGGGGAGGAGGAGCCAGATCCACTTACTGTGTTTAAATCGGTAATATAAAAAGAGAGAAAAAGATCGCTACGCGGGAGAAAAAAAAAAGAATTTCGTCGTGAAAATGATTTTTAAATTTACCGCGTAAACAGTTCACGGTGTCTGCCGTAATTTCTGCAAGTATGTTTACATTTGTTGGTTCTTTCATGTGCTTATGTTCTGGAAGGTCCCTTTTGGCGTACTGGTCCTGACTGTAGGCTGACAACCAATTGAATCTGAATTTGCTTATAAGGAACACATATGAGACAGGCGAGTCTTCACGGGGGCTTCAAAATAATTATTTATGGTTTCTCCAAGAATTTCTTGCTACTGTGTTTGCACGTCTTGAATGTTTCATGTGCTTTGACCCTAATAGGTATTTTGTGACGTACTGCTTCTGATTGTCTGCTGAAAGGTACTGCGTCTAAGGTCTTCGGCACTTCTAGTGCAAACCGCGAGCTTTCGTATTACTTTTATACTTTTACTTATTTTATACTTTTGCGTAGACTCTTTTATATTATCTACGTATAGTCAGTGTATAAAATGGGGCTGAGCTAACGAGCTCTCCCTGCCAGCCCCCATTGATCGATATATATTGTTATGAAGTGCTTTTTAAATTAAAGCTTTTATACTTTCACTTATTTTATATTTTTGCGTATTACAGAGGAACAACTCATTTAAATTATCTACGTATAGTCAGTGTATAAAATGGGGCTGAGCTAACGAGCTCGTATCCCTGCCGGCCCCCAGTGATCGATATATATTGTTATGAAGTGTTTTTTTAAATTAAAGAACCTGAACCTTCCCAGGGGATTCCCAAGAACAGGTCTCGGTGTCTCCCAGAATTTCTGCAACTATGTTTGCACGTCTTGGTTCTATGATATGCTTCTTTTCTAGAAGGTTCCTTGTGGCGTGCTGGTTCCAGTTAACCACTTAAGAACTGTTTCAGGAACCTGGCTGCAAGGTCTCCGGTAAACTACTGGAGCAATTCGCGAGTCTTCTCGGGGATTCCCCCAAAACAGTTAACTGTGGCTTCCAGAATTTCTGCAACTCTCTCTGGAACTCCCTTAATCAAAACACAGTCTGGCAGATAGTGTGGAGGCATTCAAGTCAATCGGCATCAAAGACTGGACTGAGAAGCCTTGGAAAACGTTATGGGATTCCGAAGATGCTGCCATCTCTATCGATCACTAAGCCAGCGCACGACAGGAGTACATTTTGCTGGCAAGTGCGAGTTAAGGTAATTTGAGGTAATGTTTGCACTTCTTGATTCTTTGATGTGCTTCTGTTCTAGTTCTCTTGTGGCGTAGGCTACTGCTTCTGTTTATCCCCTTAAGACGAACTGTTTCAGGATTCTGGCCAACACAGGGGACTCCCAAGAACAGTTTTCGGATCCCAGGATTTCGATAACCATGCTCACACTGTTCACCATGCTCACACTGTTCAGTGCCATGCTCTGTTATAGAAGGTCCCATGTGGCATATCCAGTTATCCACTTAAGACTAACTGTTTTAGGATTCTGGGTGCAAGGCAGGGCCATATCCAGGGGGGGGGGGGCTAGGGGGTCCGACCCCCCCTGAAATCCTCAAAAGTAATCGTTTTTTGTAGGCTTTAAAATCTGATCTATGTCTTTTTTATACTTTTTGGTCCGACCTGCGGGCAACCCCCCCCCCCCCCAAATAAATTCCTGGATACGGGCCTGGTGCAAGGTCTTCGATAGATCACGGGGCAAACCGCGAGCCAATACAGGGGATTTCCAAGAACAGGTTTCGGATCCCAGAATTTCTGTAGCCATGCTCACACTTCTTGGTTGTTTGATGTGCTTCTCTTTTAGAAGGTCCCATGTATCCAGTTATCCACTTAAGACGAACTGTTTTAGGATTCTGGTGCAAGGTCTTGGGTAAACCACGGGGCAAACCGCGAGCCAACACAGGGGATTTCCAAGAACAGGCCTTGGGTTCATCGATGTGATTCTTTCGAGAAGGTCCCTTGTGGCGTACCGCTTCTAATTATCCACATAAGAAGAACTGTTTCAGGATTTTCGCTGCAAGGTCTTTGACTCTGGGAGCAAACCACTAGTTTTCCCAGGGGAGGGGATTCCCAAGAACAGGTTTCCCACGATTCCTGGAACTATGTTTCCGCTTCTCAGCGTATTTCACATACTTCTTCTCTAAGGTCTTCATCGTCTCATGAAAGTTCGGTGGCGGTGAGCACTGTTCAATGTCATTACCGACTTGGTCGCAAGGGTTATTTCGCCTTGGCGAAGTTACAGATCCGGGCCAAAATCACTGTTTAGTATCAATTCAGCATCCGTGCAAGTGCCTTTCGTTTTCGGTGCGCGGCGTGCAACTTCAGTGCATTCGAACTGACCCAAATGAAGTCTGACTCTGTTGCACGCGTACCATGTGAAATCTGAGGTGGTGCTAACTAATCTAGCCGTTCCTAGGTTCGAATCTGCGGAGAGGATTTTTGGAGGGGAATTTTTTAGTGAAAGGATATAAAATGGTGGGAGCGAAGAAGGATAAGGAGCAGTCGCTCGAAGCAAATTGGAATTACGACGCGTTTGTGACTAAAGGTGGAAAGAAAAGGATGAATTCGAATTGCTTTCGCAAAGCTACTCATTTTGTCACAGATCATATGGAGTCCGCTTTTTACAAGTAAGAAACACAATTTACTATTTTTTCATGCAAACAAAAAAAATTGTATTCCCCGTTAAAAGGGGACAAGATATCACCTAAAGTACTCCATCAGCCTAAACTGATAGAAATGACTCGAAACGGAAAAAATCAGCTACGGTATTCTTCAGCGATATTTCGGCCCTTCTTGGAAAGGGTAGTCTTCAGGCTGGAAGGAACAAAAAGCTGAAGAATATCGTAGCTGATTTTTCCGTTTTCTGTCATTTTTGTGTAAAAGATCACCTGCGCAGGGAGGAAAAAATACTAAAAAATATGTTTATAACGAACAACTACTATTCAATAGGCTACTCCTTTTCTCTTCCAGTAAACTTTCTTCCCCTAAACATCCTCACAGTCAACTCCAAAGTCTTAGTAGAATTTGACAGTGCGAAAACGGATAAGTCAGCTACATAACCACAAGTTTCGTTATCACAAGTTTCGTTTTTCCACCTTGAGCGGTTTTGAGCCTGAAGAGGACCCTTGCCAAGAAGGGCCGAAATATAGCTCCAATAAATTTCAGCTGACTTATCCGTTTTCGCACTGTCAAATATGATTCGCAGTCAGCTTGGGCTGAAGGAATACTTAGTAGAATATTGTACGAGCTATTGTGGTCCCGATCGTTCAAGGTTTTATTAATATTAATAACTAAATTAGTACTAAACAACAAATCGACCTTTAATTAAATAGTATTTATCAAAATTATTTCGGGGATTTAACCGGAGAAAACCTAGTTTGAATGGTTCAAAATAACCAGTTAAAGAAATAAACCGACTCAGCGCTGCGTAGTACAACCGCCAAAACGAAGCGAAACCAGTCCAAACACCCCCCCCCCCATACATACACACACAATCAAAAACGTCTTTACACCAACCTAGCTGTAAACGCAACTGATGAAGTAATAGGCCAAATTTATATATACTAAAAAGGGTGCATTCGAGGATGTAGTGGCGGTCTCGACCTCGCATTCCGCGACCGCTTGGGCATACTGGCATGATTATTACCGTTATTATTCCTTTATTTTTCTTTACCGCAGAGATTTACGAGTGACGTAAATTTACGAGTAACCAACAAAAATCAACTTCCGGCATAGACAGACCTCATTAAAATAGCAATCAAGGTTATTCTGAAAACAATTTCACCTTGCAACATTTATACCCCAAAATAATATTCCTTCCAGCCAAGTTGACCGCGATTGACTTCACTAAACCGACACGTCAGATTTTGTTCGAAATATCGCTCGAATAAAGTCAGCTGACTTATCCGTTCATCGCAGTTAACTATTATATAAAAGATAATTTATATATATATATTTATATATATATATTTATATATATATATAATAAGATAATTATATATAAGATAGAATATAAGATAATTCATTAACAGTAATGAGCTCTTTTTCGATGCCGTGCTGCATCAAATGTTATTGTCGGGGTGGATAAGATCTGTTTAATGTATTCAGAAGAGAGGTAGGTTGCGTTCCAGATATTTAACAATTGTTAACAATCGTCATCTTTATTTTGGGGCGAAGCTAACCGCAGCTTTAACGATCGTTAACTTTTCCGAATTCTACAATTGTTAACTTTTCCCAACGATGCTCACCGACCATCGTTACAAAATAGTTAACAATCGTTAAGCTCTGGAACGGAAATCGTAGGTGGGCGGAGCTTAAATTTCGAAATCAGAAATCTGGAACGCAAAAAGTTAACAATAGTTAACAATTTGTTAACAATCGTTAAGTTCTGGAACGCAACCGTAATTGTAAATAGGCCTACGCCTTGAGCCCAGGCTAACTGGGAAAGGTATATTCAAACAATGCATAAAATAAAATAGCCGAAAGGGTCCCGTCCTGGAACCCAGGTGCTGACGAAATTCAAAGAAGAAGAAGGATACATCAGCTACGTCGCTTTTGCAGCGATACTTATTTATTTTTATTGTATTTTATTTGGCAGGCTGACGAGGACCCTTGCCAAGAAGGGCCGAAATATCGCTGCCAAAGCATCATTGCTGGCGTATCCGATTTATTTATGCAATATTTGAAAATATGAGATTATTGTAGTCGGTGGTGACGGTCTTCAACTTTAGTTCTCGGCTTCTTCTGGGGACCTCTCCTTGACTGAACCAGCATTGTCGAAGATTCGGATGACTTTTGCCTTTAGAAATATTTGTTTGTTTGTTTGGAAGTACAATAAATAAATAATCTTTTATTTCCTAAAGAGCTCATATAAATTACTCGCTAGCGTCGGATTATCATACGATTTAAGAACTAACAAACATGTGAAATATAATTTATAATACACGTGATATCAACTTCAAGAGATTCACAATTTATAATTTTATATATTTATATATATACTTTATCATAAATAATATTATAAATAAACATGTACAGTTTACTTTATTATTTAAAGTTTAACCGAAAAGGGCTAGGATAGGACAATCTAGTTACCCGTCACTTCTTCACTTAAATTGGCTGGAAGACCCGCTGAAAATGAGTTACTTCGTTGTTCCGCTATTCACGAATAACCGATTTTCAGATAGTGGGATTTCCATGTGATTTGTGGTGCGTCTATGCGCTTGTATTTTTGTTGTATGCCTTACGAATAAGATTTATCATTTTTTTATTTGGTTCAGGCACTAAGCAATCGTCACTAATATCACCACTGCCCACGGAAAAGCCGCATTTGTGTCGAGATTAAAATTTCCCGCGTCATAGTAGAACTTTCGCTGTGGGGACGGCCGGAGATATTCTGAGCCTCATAACTAGGGCAGACAGTGGAAAATCAAAAAATCACTTTGCAGAACCCGAATAATTCAGTGTATCCAATTAAATGAATGACACACAAATAAGTTGGCTTTTCAGTTAAACTTTAAGTAAATCACAAAATGGAATTGAAGTATACGGTACGAAAAACGAACCTTTTGCGTTGCTGTTTTGCTGATACCACAAAAAGACGCCCTGTGGAACACAGAAAGTGTCCACAGAGAGAGGCCACAGAAAGCTGGGTCCCTTACAATGTTGTTTTTCGTTATCGCTTGAGCGCTTTCCGTCAGAACGCAAGGTAGCATGTCGTCTTTTTGGGGACATAAATTAACACCTCATCGATCATTAGTATTCTTGGGCAAATACGTTTTATAGACGTTTATACGCAAGAAAACAAAAAAAAAAATAGCGGAGCGAGGACCCGTTACATTTCCTAATGCCTCATTTAAAGCGGAACGTTACGCGATTGTGTTATCTTCACATGATTTATGACGGATATGTACCAGAAGTGAAAGATCGATTTTACCTAAAATTTGACTTACCTTACCTTTGACCTTAGATACTCCTGTGCAACCTGTGGCACCCAGGGCATGCGGTAAAGGCTAGCGTCTTCCCTCTAATGGACTTCTACCAGGACACCCGCCGACCCATTGAACCAAGCTTAAAGCACAACTCGTACTAGGAATGATCTTTTCACGATGGCATGGCTTAGAAATATCGATTTCCGAAATGCCAGCATCCCATGAAATTTGCATTTTTTTTCTTAAGGTCGGGCTTCACTACCCAGATTTTTCGCCCGGATTCTGGGCTCCGTTTTCTTCGATATCGGTTGGGTAGTGAAGACAGGTCTGAAACGGTCTGAAAACACCCCGGACGCGTCCGGGAATCTGGTAGAAAAATCTACCAGATTCCCGGATTCTGGGTGAAAAGAAACGGGAATTTGAAAGTAGTTTTCATTTGACTTGGAGAATTTATTGTGCTGAGGTGGTAAAATCTAAGAAAATGACAGAAGTGCTGAAAAATACCCAAAAGTGGACTGTTGAAAAGACAATTGATTTGATTTCTGTTTCGGACCGTCTTCACATAATCCGGACCCCAGATTCCGGGGCGTCTGGGTAGTGAAGCCCGACCTTTAGCGCTTGTTGACTCCGTACAGTCTTCTTGCTCTCCGAAACCAATTTTCGACGCAAAGTATTTGAAAACTGTCCTCGGTATGGACGACGGAAGACAAGGGCAAGAAAATATGCGGTTACATAAACCGTCGATTCTATTAGTATTATTAATATTGGGAATCCTTATTTCAGTCAAAAAGCCACATCTAGCTACAACAACAATAAAAATCGCCCAACTAGCTACAAAACCCTAAATCTGTGTACAAAGAAAAATACTGCCTCGAATGTTCTAACCCAAGACCTTCAACTTGGCTGTTATTTCATTCTTAGCTACCCGTCCGATAAATCTATATGGTTATAAGTATGTAGCATAAAATACGTTCGCCTCTTCCTGTCACCAGGGACCCATAAATTTCCTTTACAATTTCCATCCCCAGTTGAGTCGAATCGGCATTCTTGTTTGCCTCATTGGACGTGTGCACCAAAGAGACTCCTCCGTCAAGGCGCCAGCAGCCAATCCAAATTTTGTCTATCTGGTCTTGAACGTCATTGGACCGTGGGTATTTCTCGAACTACATTCCGTGAGCTCAAGATAGCATCAGAAATCTCTTATTGACAGGCCCCCTGTAAGGAAATTATGGGTCCCTGCTCTCACGAAGAAATTGGGAATGATCGTACTGAGCTAATTTGAAAAATCTTATGTACCGTACATACACTTGGATCTATTAATCGGTTGAGCATAATCATAGTTTTCGATAAGGATGTTCCAAGGATCAACGATTCTGTCTGCAAACCGACCATTTATCTCGTGTTTTATTTCGTAGCGCTGGACCGTACTTGGCTGAATCCGCAAAAAGCTTTAATTTTCTCTTTAAAAATATTCTGAATTTTGTATCACGTTTCGCATAGTCATCCTTTTAACACATTTTTTTTTATTGTCCATTCGTTATGAGGCGATAATTTTTTCCCTTTTTGTTGGTTTTTGGGAGAGGCTTCCCGGAAGTAATCTTTGGCTACGTTTTATTGCCCATTTACTAATTGATTTACCTGTTTTTACGTCTGTTCTTGGTTGCGTAGTTATAGAGCTTAACAATTGTGGATCATGTTATTTGGATTTGCAAATATAGGGGACGTTCGAAACTTTTCTGAATGCAAGATCTTGGGTAAAATTTGAGCCACCAGAAGGGATTAAGGGGTTGGTGTCGCCACAGTCCTTGGAACTAGGGTTTTCACTATTTATGCGTGGCCCATTCACTACGGGTTTTAGAAAAAAAAATCGGTCCCTGCCAGCTCTGAAATGATTCCGATACACGATTTCCGCTTTGGTTCTGCCAGGACACTGGCCTGCATAACGGTACAAGCTGAGCCTGAAACTATAGTGTTGGGCGATATTTGGATTTTTCGATATATCGATATTTTGACTTTCGATACTCGATATATCGATATTTCATTACCATGTTTCGCTATAGTATACGTCTCGTTTTGCCAAAATTTAAGAACAAAATCGTCGTGAAAAAGCATCTTGCTTCATCTCAAACTTTGAATAAATAAAACTGAATTACGGAAATCATTTGCTCCTTCGAAAAAATTCAAATTATTTTGGATTATTCACAACCGTTTTAATATACAAATATCTTTTTCGATATCGATATTTATGGTTCAATATTCGATATCGATATTTGGTCCGACATATCGTTATCAAGAACAAATAATCAGTAAGAACTCCTGTCTTTAGTCCATGCAGCGACTATGAAAACCCCGACAAATCTGAGCGGAGCTGGAAGTATTTACTGTAGCTTTGAGCTGATGTTGATACCCGTTTAATTCTCTTCCGTCTTTACCGTTGCCTATCGCACAAGAAATATTGAAAGAGGCGAGCAGGAGCAGGAGCCGTACTCCGCGCGCTGATCCTCTCTGGAGCGTCTCCACAGAACCAATCAGCGTTGACTTCTAGATTTCCTCTTTAGCAACTTACCGGCGATCTAGCTATTTGTAGAGGTAACGAAACGTGATGTGGCGCGAAGCCGCTGTTCTGCATCGGGAGTCGGTCGTATTTTGCTCGACTCAGCATGTTTGTATGACCGAGATATGGAGACAGTAATTCTGTCTCGTTATTTATTCTTGTCGTTATTGATATTGAATATTGCCCAACACTACCTGAAACTGTCGCGAGACCGAAGTTTAGATGAATTCAGTTTTCGGGGGTGCATGCCAATCAGATTATTTTGCGGAATTTTTTGATTGGCTAGTGCTGAACCAAGTCTAATGAAACTTCGACCCAATTAACATTCGATTTCAGAACGACAAAGTATGTTTTGTCCGTCTGACTTGGTCCGACACTAGCCAATCAGAATCTTCCGCAAGATAATCTGATTGGCTGGCACCCTCGAAAGTTGGATTGATTTCATCTTGGGTCTTAGACTAGGTTGGTACCTGGAACTTGCGGCAGCCTCCATTGCAAACGGCAGAAACACAACAAAGCGGTAACGATTTTCAGAACTAACTCAGTGGCAGTCCTGTGCAACTTTTGGGAAAATTTTACGGCCCTTTTATCTGTCACTGGCTCTTTTGAGGCATTGGCTAGTAAGGCTGGTGATTTTACCCTCATTCATTTCAAAAGTTCCCAGAATTTGCACAGGCCTGCTACCGAGTTAACTGGCTGGGCCGACTTTTGGCTAAAACAATCCCATTCGCGACTGCCCGGTTTCTATGTCCTGTCCGAATTAATACCCTAGATCTGTTTTTCTCATGTTGACTACCAAAAATACAGCAGACTAGACCCCAAATTTATTGGGTTTATTTAGGAGATTTGCCAAAATTTTCAAAAATCGTACTACTTATTGCAATAAATGCCGGTTTTGTAACAGGATCTAAAATTGTCTGTATCGACGGTATAACCAGATGTCCGGGTTCTACCGGAACGTGTTTCCGGACAAAGAAATCGAAAATCCGCTTTCCGAAAGACTCGGGTGAACAGCTATCATTATTAACACCAATCTAGGGAGGGTGGCGGGTGTGTCAAGCCATAGGCTACTGCTTTCCACGTATCCTGACGGAACCATTTTTTTATGCCGATTACCTTGACTCCTTACGGTTTCTACTCTACAATCAACATAAAACGAGCTAATTATTTTCTTTTTATTCCGTGTATGAAAGTGTCCAGGTTTTCTCATGCTCTTCAGTTTGCTATTCATGTTGACTTGACATTGACTGGCGCGTTAACGACTTCGAGTATAACACACGTTATCTAAAGTCGTCCGTAGAGAGTGAAAGTGGCATTCTTGATGGGAACCCATACCGGTTTCACGTAGAATGTTGTGATGCCTCATTAAAATCCATCTTCTAATCAATCACCACAGAGGTTCACAAGCTTTCGGGGCCTTAACTACAGTAGAGGTACGCTTATTTGAACGTCGCTTAAAAGTGAACGGTCCGCCGAAAAACACTAAAACCCATACTAGGCAACTTTAACTGCAAAATACTTGCCGAAATTTTTTATTTCACAGTCAGTTTATTGTATCATTTCGCCGATATTGTAGTATAATAAAAATAATATTACAACACATATATCAGCACTCACAAAAAAAAACATTTCACCTTAATCAAAATAAACCAAAAATTTTCTTCGAAACAAAAAAGCGGGTCATAAATAAATATTAGTAATTATCTTCGGTTGCAATGTAAAGAGCACTTTAAAGGGGGTAAGCAGTGGTTTGAACTAGCTTCTTGAAAGTGGCTGAACTAGTCATAGCAAGCGAACATACTTTCGAATTAATAAAATAATATGTAAATAAATAATAAAAAAAAGTATGACATAATCTGTTTTTGCCAAGAATAATAAGAAACTTATATATAAACCTCTGAAAGGTCTTTCAATGCTGGTAGGTTTGGTTTTCCCGACTTTCCGCAGTTTGTGTTGTCGTGTAGATCTGTGTCATCAGTCAAATCTGTTTGATTATATCCTGGGATACATGACTATAAGAGCTGCCGAGTCAGGTTCGAAATCTGGGTCGAAATTCTGCTGATGCCTCACTCAAATATGGGAAACATTCGTAATGAAATTCATGCTGGCATAGACCTACTTTACATTTTCAGAAATAGATGTAGCGTGGCCTTTTCATGCTTCCCTTTAATACTCTATGACCAAGTCCGAAACAGGCCAGTGAACCTCGGGAAGAACAAGAAACGTCACCCAAACGAATCCTCCAAATTGATTCAAATCCTGCGTAAACCAATCAAAAACGTTTTGTTGATTGAGGGCCAGACATTTCTGTCTCTTCGCTGGACACACAGCGATTCTTCAGCGGCCCCAAGAGTTAGTCATCAAGAGTATTATGCCTATCAATAGGCTATCAACTAGAAAGATACTAAAACTACACCACTGAAACAAAAGGTGAACGTAATCTAAAATAACGCTGATACCGAAAAATATTGATAGTCTGATTTTTACCAGGTTTTACATTTAAAGCATCTATACTTCCATAATCCTGCACTTTTCTTGTCACTAAAAAAATGATAAGTATGTGAGCATTTTTTTGCTTTTTTTTTAGGTTTTGCACTCAAATTCTCAGCCTGTAAGCGGTGCAAGCGACTGTCCCGCAAATGAGACTTGTTAAACTTGGTACAAACATGATAACGTAATGATAGTATAAAGTTCAAAGCAAATTACCGAATTGCTCTTGGTTCAGCTGATTTTTATTTCCTCGGCATTCATTTCTGGTTTCAGGATCACCTCCGGAACAGAAAGTATATCCAAGTAGGTCTAACTCAATTCACCGTGATTCGCGTTTATTTTTTATTCCTTATAATCTTACGAAATAGCCGTCATAATCATAACAGCTTGTCGACGCGCCATATGCCATATTTTTCTTCTTTTTTCCTAGATAACTGAGTAAATGGAGAAGCATGACTTTTTCTCACTTTCCCTTTATAAGCAGATAGCGTAAAGTGTGCTACGCTGGTAAAAAAAAAAAACATAAATAAATAAGCAGATAAAAGAAAATGCACAGAAGCTGTGTGTAGATCTGTACTGGAATGACACTTGATTCTTTGATTCTTTTAACTTGACTAATATGACATTGTTCTTTCTATAGTACTTTCTATAGTAGCAAAATAGTGACATCAGCGTATCAGCCTGTTAATGGCACCATATGCTGTATTTTTAAATTTTTTCCTAGAGAGATTATGAGAAAAGGAGAAACATCATTTTCTCACTTTTCGTATAAAAGCAACAGAAAGGAACGACAAGAAAAAATAAGCAGAAAACAACGTGTCATAGAACTAGCTGTTTCTAGTTTTATACAGGAAGCGCATTCGAAATGCTTAAGAAAGAGCATGGGAGTTCAAACATACTTTGATTTCTTTTACTTTGTATCGTAAGACAAAAATGGTAAAGGTGGAGTACAAAAGAATGAAAAGAAAAGAAGGAAAAGAAAAACACTAATAATTTTAATGTGCCATACACAAAAATGAAACAAATGTCACAGACTCGACGTAGCCGATGCGCAACGCGGATTATTGTGTTCTTTGTACTTGTTTTTCTTGTTCCTTTTTTCCTTTTTGTAACTGTCGTGTACGCTAATAATAATAATAAAAAATTCGCTAGCGCTACGCCAGAATCTTTCGTTCTTGATGTGAAAGCCCCTTAAAGTTTAACTGAAAAGTCAACTTATTTTTGTATCATTCAACTGAATACACTGCATAATTTGGATGTTCGCAGTTTCCGTGGTATCTGATACGACGGTCAAAAGGCCTTTGTTTCGTTACCTGTCGTTATGTTCTCAAGTCGGTCGTGAACTACCGGTCAGAGTATCAAGATCGAGACAATATAGTAATAACATGATGAATTTATTACGTGATTTAGCCTTACGAGTAATAACATCAAGCGGCTAATAACCTCATCGGTTCACGTTTTTGCAGTTATTGTGGTATGTGGCCAGTTATCGTGGTATCTGATATTCAGATATCACGGTCCGACCGTGGTGACTGATCGTGGTATCTGAGAAAGTCATCTCACTTTCATCATTACCATAGAGCCTAGGATTCTATCAAATTGGCGGGAAAGAAGTTTGGAACTTAGTGATGTGCCTGGATATCAGTTTTCTTTTGGGTTGACTTTGAAAAGCGAAATTTTGTCAATTGTCGTTTTTGTAGAACAACCGTGGTATCAGATACCACGGTAACTGCAAAAACGACTAGTTGCAGATCCAGTTACCGTTTGTAACAGATACCATGGTATCTACAAAAACGCAACTAATGTTTATATCGCAGGGTCGTTTTTCTGGCTTAAGCCTGAAGAGAAACCTTGCCAAGAAGAACCGAAATATTGCTAGAACAAATCTCAGCAGACTTCTCCGACGACTGTACTAAGGGCCACCGCATAAATTAAGCTCGCGGAGCTTTCCAGACCGCCAGAGTCACCCTCATATTTGAATGCGCTAAGGGCAATTCATGCGGTATGGAAAGCTCCGCAAGCTTATGCGCCGACTGTTTTTGCGACTTTGGCCAAAACGCGCTTCGCTTTCCAGAGCTGTTCTGCCAGTGACTTGGAAAGCGAATCCACTACGCAAGTTGAAAGTGATTCCGGCAAGTCAGCGAGAAGCTGTAAAGGTGCAACTTTGGCGCAAACGACTTTCCGTTTGTTCTTGCGCTCGGCGGATTCTCGCTTTTCTTTTCGGAAGGCGAATCCAAGAGATCGCCAGAATCACCCTGTGATTTGCAGTCACCTTGCATTAGTTGCGTTTTTTGTCCTCATCCGTCATCCGTGTTCGACGAACCAAGTTCGTTAATTTTGCTTAAAGAGCGTTTTTTTGTCTAGTCCGCGTAACCGTGGTTAGCCCAACTAGCCTCATGGAAAACGGCTTATAGCTCATTTTGAATTTGGCGCTCCAAACGTCGAACCGAACTGACGGATGAGATTTTCGGCTCAGTTCGTCATCCGACAAACCATGGAGAAACCTGGTCCGACGGATGAGGGAAAAACGCTCTATAAGAGAATTCGTCGGACGGACGTGAGAAGGAAAACGCTTATAGTGCCGACGAAGGAGACGGATGAGGACGAAAAACGCAACTATTGAAGGAGTACTTGTGTGCGATTGCAGATGCTCGAGGGTTTCGTGCAGGGCACCTCAGATGAGGTTTGCAGTTTAGAGCTAAACCTTGACCAGGAACCGAACGGCTCAGTTTGCTATACTTTCGCCTTCATTGCCACATACTTTGTGGTTTTCGTGATTGTATCCGGCCTGCCAACACATAACCTGCGGTTTTACGTTGATTTTTATGGCACTTGCCTTCCGGCCAAGTGCCATATACCGATCACTTTTCCGTCGGTCGGTCTGTCGGTCGGTCGGTCGGTCGGTCGGTCGGTCGGTCGGTCAGTCCGGTGATCGCGAGTTAGGGTACTTCCAGATGTGCTAGGACGATGAAACTTGGCAGGCGTATTAGGGGCCCGACCAAACTAACTTGGAAATCGTCACTTGCCCGATCCGACCATCGTGGGGAGAGGGAGGGGAGCCGGAATCCGGAATTTAGTGACATGCATAACTTTCGAACGGGTAATCGGATCTTAATGAAACTTGATATTTGGAAAGACACCATGTCTCACATGTCCCAACTCAAGTCCGGACCGAATCCGATGAATGTGGGGGGGGGGTCGGAGGGGGGAACCGGAAATCATGTTAAACGCTTAGAGTGGAGCGATCGGGATGAAACTTGGTGGGAGGAACAAGCACAACCCCTAGGTACATCATTGACAGAACCGGACCGGATTCGTGCACTGGGGGGGGAGTTGGAGGGAGGTTCCGGAATTCCGGCCATACGGAGTTAAGATACTTCCAGGTGGGCTAGGACGATGAAACTTGGCAGGCAAATCAGGGACACGACCAGATTAACCTGGAAACAGTCAGCTTCCCGATCCGACCATCTTGGGGGGAGAGGAGGGAGGGGAATCCGGACTCTTGAGGCATGTATAACTTCCGAACGGGGGATCGGATCATAATGAAACTTGGTATGTAGAAAGACCACATGTCTCGGATGTCCCATCTGAAGTCCGGATCGGATCCGATGAAGCTGGGGGGGGGGGGGGGTCGGAGGGGGGGTCCGGAAACCTTGTGACATGCTTGGAGTGGAGCGATCAGAATGAAAATTGGTGGGAAGAACAAGCTCAAGCCCTATGTATATCAGTGACAGAACCGGCCCGGATTCGAGTATTGTGGGGGAGTTAGGGGGGGGGGGCGGGTCCGGAATTCCGGTGATCGCAAGTTGAGGTACTTCCAGACATGCTAGGACGATGAAACTTGGCTTGAAAATTAGAGACTTGACATGATTGGCTAAGAAATAGTTAGTTCCCAGATCCGGCCATCCCTTAAAGTACTAATGCTAACCGCAAAGTACAAAAAATACTTTTAAGCAATAGATACATTTTCGTTGTCCCTATGAGCCCATGATCATTTTTGCCTCAAGGGTTTTGCTTACAACTGAATTCCTTAAAGTACAAACAATACTTCTGAGTAAAATATACATTTTCGTGCTCCTGGTGATCATCTTTTTTGCTTCAAGAGTTTTGATTACAGATGATTCTCTAGCGCCCTTAAAGTGGGCACAGCCAAATGCATTGCCAAACGATACAGTCTCGTGATTTCCAAGGACCCATGATCATTCTTATCTCAAGGATTTTGCTTACAAATGATCAAAAGAAACCCACGAATTGACGAATTCCTACTTTCATCCTCTGACCTAGCCTTGCAAGTGCCATATGAGCTTGCAGCTCTTGTTTCATACGTTATCATTATTTCTCTCCCAAGTCTGGGTAACTTTTTTTGTAGCAGAAAATTAATTAATGTAACCTTGTTTTTACTATTTCAAATCGGTGTGGCTGGCGGTGGTTGTGAAACCTTCTGAAGTTCTGCTGCTCACAAGTGTCTTAAAGACGGTCTTAAAATACGATGTTTCTGCTTGAAACTCAAACTGACCTGTTTACCTTTTTTTTTTTGTTAGCTTTTTCGTCCAAGAAAGTAGCAAAATTTTATTTTATGATAATAAAGTTTGATGATTGCATAAGCATTCACTTCCTTAGGTTCTTAATTGCAGAGTCTCTAACCCCTTTGCTCACCATCCAATCCATCACCCTCCCTCTTCCGTAGCTTGATCTACGAGGCCGGGATTCTCAAATCCCGTCAGCTATCATAATGCGTCATCATCGAATAATTATGAGTGGCATATTCGTGTTTCGGATATCATATTTTAAAGACTTCGTCCTTAAGAACATTCTGATTGTCTTCTTTCTTTTCTCTTATCTTTCTTGTTCGAAACTAGTTGAAGTTCTTGAGTTTTTGATGTCATCTTGTAAACACTCAAGTTCGTAGATGGGTCCTTTAGTCCTATATTTAGAGGCAGAGGAGGGGTTTCGAATTTACGGTAAAATTTTTCGGTATCGGGGCAAGGAGACATGCTGAATCCATTTTGAACTTTATCATACGGTACCAGTAAAAATCTTCAAGGAATCTGACGAAGACTAAGTGGCGAAGACAAGACCCAATTGTTTGGATAGATTTTGTACCTTATTTCACGCAGTATTTTAATTCTAGCTAAGTCAAGTTATATTTTAAGTTGTGCGAATAGATAAGTTGTTTACTTGTGTAATTTCGCATGTGTTATTTGTAAAATGACGATCCAATGCTAGCGTGTACGATACAAGCTATTAAGGAAATAAAGTACATTTATTTATTTAAAATGTTAGATTTTTGGGATCCCATCGAAACCTTTGGTCTTGTTACTTTTTTACGTTGTTTCTTTTCTCTTTTTCTGTTGCTCCGTCTTTTACGGGCACAAATTATTAATAGTATTTTCAGTATATTTTTTTTTCCAGGCTTGGATATCAGTTCGGAAGCAGACCTTGGTGGACAATACTAGGTGCTTTGGTGTTATGTGGTATTCTTGGTGCTGGAATGTTCAAGTGGCGGGAAGAGACGGACGATGTGAACTTGTGGACCACTGATGGATCTCATGTCAGAAAGGCGGCGAAGTGGGTCAACAAATACTTCACAGACGATATTAGATATGAAACCGTCATCATAGAAGCTGATAATGTACTGAGAGCTGATGTGCTCGAGTTCGTAAGTACTTCACCTCATTTCCTTAAATAAGATGCCCCCGTTGCGCTTTCTGATGTTTCTTTGGTGAGTTTGTATGTCTCACAATCACCTGGTAACCTCTCATTGCCCCCCCCCCCCCTCCTCCGACCAGATTCTGGTGAGTTCTCACCGGTGAGCTAAAGCCAGACATTGGTGACTCCAAAATCTGGTTATATACATTAACAGTTGAAATTGGTCGCGAAAAGGTTGTAAATAAATGTGGGTAACAAATATTGATATTAGTAGTAATGATATTAGATAGGCTATGTTGAATTTTTTTGGAAAATATTGGTATTGATAGTGTAGGTTACGTTTATTATTTTTTATTTTAAGATTTTTTAACGTCACTGATAGAAGAGGATTCGTGGCAACTTACCATGTTTCAGTTGATAGTAAGACAAATTAGGAAAAGGGGTAACGCGGGAGGAGAAAAAAAGTAAAAAAAACTTAAAACATCAAGGAACAGTCGCACTGGAATCCAAAAACGCCTTGTAGAAAAAAACAGAGACCATTAAACTGACAGAAGTTTCATAACAGAAAAAACAAGGATGCGCAGTTCCAACAGACAACACTTGGGGTACGATCTATTGTGATTTTGAAAATGTTGTGCATTCGATGTTATGCATAACAGGCATTGCCAGGAAGAGCCGAAAAACCGCCAAAAAAATATCTTCTGAATTTTCCGATATCATGACGACAAACAAAAAAGTCAGCAGATGCTCTTTCGGCCCTTTTCGGCTCTTCGGCAATGCTTGTTATGCATAACGTTTAAAAATCACAACAGATTACATCCGAAGTGTTGTCTATTGGAACTGCGCATCCTTGTGTTATCTCTTATGAAAATTTTGACAGTGTAGAGACTACTAGTGAGTACTCAGGTAGTAAAAAATGCAGCTATTGTTCCTGAAGCGATATTGCTTGGGGGAAACTCTCGCTGGTTGGAGCAGTGAAAAAAACGATAAGACATTGGGACTTACTTGTGGAACGTCCCCGAGAAGAAACGTCCCGAGCTAAACGTCCCTGACAAAAAGTCCCATGACTAGACGTCCCCAATTTGGCCGCGCTGATCTCCGGTTCCTGCCCTCATCCAGGAAGTGCAATGGGCGGTTGGGGGCACCGTCCTGGTGCTGTCGCAAACCCTTCTGTTACCTTCCCCAGATTTCTCCGGGTACCCATTTGACGCTGGTGAAGGCTTGTCTTAAAGTTTAACTGAAAAGCCAGCTTATTTTTATATAATTGATTTGAACTTACTGAATTATTTTGACGCAGGCAAGGGATTCCTAATTTTTTTCTCCTTGGGCTCTAGTGGTGACGTTCAGAATGTGTACTGCTGGCCTCACAAGACAAAGCTCATCCAGACGCGGAGAATTTGAATTGAATGAGAAGCGTGAAAGAGTGCATTTTAGTCGCAAATGAAGCGAATCTTGGGAAACGTTGAATTCCAGATTGTAAGGTTTCTTCTGACGAAAGCCTGCTATTGCGTATGACCAGGAAAAGATTTTTTTTTTCGGCAATCTTTACCGTTGTAGTTCATATTTCAAGCACAGGGTACAAGCACAAAGCAAAAGCCTACAAGCAAAAGTTCATTCATGTTAATAGCGGATCAACAAAGCAGGCCCGTATCCAGGAATTTATTTCGGGGGGGGGGGGGGGGTTGCCTGCGGAATTTATTTCGGGGGGGGGGTTGCCCACGGGTCGGACCAAAAAGTACAAAAAATACATAGATCAGAGGTTAAAACCTACAAAAAACTATTACTTTTGTGGGTTTCGGGGAGGGGGGTTCGAACCCCCTCCCCCCCCTGGATACGGCCTTGCAACAAAGTAACGCATTTTCATGGGGTCTTCAGGCCTATTTAATTAAGTGAACTAATGATGGATAACTAGGTTCAGGTTCATTTATTCTTTTCAGTATTTGTACACACATAATTTAAAGTTTAACTGAAAAGCCAACTTATTTTTGTGTCATTTAGTTGAATACACTGAATTATATGGATTCTGCAAAGGGATTTTTTTGTTTTCCACTATCTGCTCTAGTTATGACGTTCAGAATATCTGCGGCCGTCCCCACAGCGAAAATTCTACTATGACGCGGAAAATTTTTATCTAAACACAGACAAGGCTTTTCAGTGGGCAGTGGCGATATTGGTGAAGATTGCTTAGTGCCCGAACAAAAAAAAAGTCATAAGTCTTTCTTGTAAGGCATACAACAAATTAGAGGTACCACAAAGCACACGGAAATTCCACTATTTGAAAATCGATTATTCCTGAATAGCGGAACAACCAAGTAACGCATTTTCAGCGGATCTTCAAGCCAATTTAAGTGAATAAGTGATGGGTAACTAGATTGTCCTATCCCACTCCTTTTCGGTTAAACTTTAACAAATACTCCCGGCAGAGGGCAAAGCACGAATGGCACGGGAGTGAACTAGATTGTCGTATGTCAGCCCTATTCGGATAAACTTTGAAGGGTCTGGTCTAGTGTGTGGGCGAGAAAAAAGGCAGGAATTACCTTATTGTAACCAAGCTGTAGCAAATAATTTACACCAAAGTTCCGGATGTCGGAGCTTGTTCTTTGATGAGGTTTGCGAAGGAACTGTGGGTTACTGCCAGAATACTCTATATGACTAAGTCCAAAACACGCCAGTGATCCTCAGGAAGAACGAGAAAACGTCTCACTAACGACTCAAATTCTACACTCAAATCCTGTATCAACAAGTCACGGCGATCGTTGGGCACAGCTGTGGTGCCGCTTCCGGCTCTTCCGCTATTTGTAGGTAACCTACGATTTTGCATCGGCAAGGGGAGTTAGTCGTCAAGAGTATTGAATGCCCCTTCCATTTATAGAGGATCAGTCTTAACACAGAGAATGCCTAAAAGCGCGTAGTTGACGCTGCCCGAGCGCTTGTGGTGAACCAGAAGACGAATTTGCCTTCGAGCAATTAGCACGCATGTTATTGGCTAAATTCTGTGAAGTTTCACCAATTTACTTGCCCAATATTCGTTTACTATGCCAGATCCCTCTAGGCGCTTTATTTATGCTACTTGGCTGACTTTCTGCCCGGTAGTTGCCAACATTCCTACATTTAAGTACGAACGGTAATACATTTACGGATGACTTCACGAGAGGAACGGACCTCTGTTGTAGGAGTCCGATAGTTTATAATTGACCCTCCCCCCCAGTCTACCACAAATGCCTGATTCTTTAATTTATACCCTATGCCTAACGCTGGATACACTATGCCAAATGCTGGACATAGCTCTGACCTCCAAAAATATTGATGATTTGAGTGAAGCTAAGAAATCAACCAATCAAAATTCACCTGTGGTGGGGTAGGTCAGAGTTAGGGTACCAACAGGTATCCAGCATTAGGCTCAGGGTATGCCAAACGTTAGATATACCCTCGTTTGGCATAGGGTATCCAAAAATCAGGGTTTGTGGTTGACTGAATCCCCCCCCCCTCTCTCCAACATTATTTTTTTTATTTGAGTATTGTCACATAATAGTAACAATAATACAAAGCAACAGAAAAGGCTTTCGCCTCTAAATAAATTTTGAGTAACCGAATTGATCATAGTTAAAAAACCCATCAGTAATGTATCCTATCATGTAGAGGCGAAAGCCTTTTAAGGTGCAGTAAATTATTATTATTACCTCGCACTGGTTACTGTTTATGTTCCAATGTGCTAAAAAATAATTTTAAAAAATAATCATCAGTGTTTGGAACGCTCATTCCTTAAAAGATATGGCGATATGGCCCTAAAATCTTTCTATTTGCAGATTCAGCAGCTGGACCGAAGCATCCGACAAAATATTTCTGTGCGAGACCTTGGTTGGAATGACATATGCGCAAAGTAAGTAAAGTGCAAGATTATCTATCGGCTAATGCTGCACTTTGGACGTGCGCATGGGGAACATAACACAAGCGTGCATCTCTTCCTTAACATCCCACTGTGATAGTTTAGACACACGATCAGGATTTCCTGATCAGGTTTATTATAATAAATTATAAAATATTTTTATTATAATTCCGGTAGGGAAAGTTTTCAGTCGTACTTAGTGATGAGTATCTATCCGGCGATTGTAGTGGTTTGCGAACTATGTTCACAAGCACCTCTGTAGACCAGTTGTAGAGCGCTGGAAATGAAAGCCGAAGGTGGGGGTTCGAATCCCGCCGGAGGAGAATTTTTTTCTCTGCTGATAATGTTGACAAAATTGTTATTTTCCTTGCAAAGTTTGCCTTTTTCCAACTCAGCGCTCCTAGCTACGATTGGAAACATTGACGCGTAAAACTCGTCACGAAAAAACGATTGAAAACTCAAGAGTCTGTGAAGTACAGCCTAGATGATTGATAAAAAAAAAAAAAAAAGACCAAAGGTTTCGATGGGATCCCAAAAATGTAATATTTGATCCAGACAATTGGGTCTTGTCTTCGCCAGATCCAGTCTTCACCAGCCTCCTTGAGCATTGTTACTATTAAAGTTTAACTGATAAGCCAACTCATTTGTGTGTCATTTAATTGGATACACCGAAATATTTGGATTCTGCAAAGGAATTTTTTGATTTTCCACTATCTGCTCTAGTTATGAGGCTCAGAATATCTCCAGCCGTCCCCGTAAATTCTACTATGACGCGGGAAATTTTAATCTCAACACAAATGCAGCTTTTCAGTGGGCAGTGGTGAGATCGGTGAAAATTGCTTAGTGCCCGAACAAGAAAAAATGATAAAGCATACAGCAAAAATGCAAGCGCATAGAATCACCACAAATCACACGGAAATTCCACTATTTGAAAATCGATCATTCGTGAATAGCGGAACAACGAAGTAGGCTAACTCATTTTCAGCGGGTCTTCAAGCCAATTTAAGTGAGTAAGTGATTGGTAACTATATCCTAGCCCTTTTCGGTTAAACTTTAAATTTAGAAACAGATTAAGGCCAAATAGCTAAACATCTGAGAAAACCAAGTTCAGAGATGGATTCAGCATGTGTGTTTACCCCTACAAGTCATATCCGGTTTGACTTTTGACGAAACTGATCGAAACTTCCTGCCTTATTTCTGCCAATTTTCCGGTTTCGGCCGAGCGCAGGAACAGCAAAAAGTCGTTTCGCCTCTGTTGCACCTTTACAACTTCTCGCTGACTTTCCGAAACGACTTTCCACTGGCGAAGTGGATTCGCTTTCCAAGTGCTGACGGAAACTAGCGGAGCGCGAGAACAGCTCTGGAAAGCGAAGCGACTTTTAGCCAAAGTCGCAAGAACAGCCGGCGCATAAGCTCGCGGAGCTTTGCAGACCGCCAGAATCGCCCTTATATGTTCTTGCTGGAACATAAACAGTAAGTAGCGCGAGGTGTGCTTTGAAGGAACAGTAAACTTGACTACGCAACTTTCGGCCATCGAATCGCCCGGCCGGCTTAGATAAATATACAGGGTCTTATTGTCGACAGCCAATAGAGGTACAGACCCCCTCCTTAGTGTTCCCAAAGCTAGCTGGCAGGCCCTTGGCCCATATGCACTGTAGTTATGCACTTATGTACTGTAAAAGTTCGCCTTTTTACATGTAGACTACAGACTAACGACCTCCCCGACAAGACGGCCGGAGTTCGATTCCTAGTCGCGGCACACAAACCTTTTGCTTTTGCAAACCTTTTGCCCAAAAGTCGAATTCTCGGAAACTGCCCGGAAACTGCAATGGTCGTAACGAGAATTTTTCTTGCTCTCAATATCGACTCCGGGTACATTCTTGATATGTTAGCTAGCTCCCCGAGTAAAATTTGAGTCAAGTTTTCTGTTCCTTTGAATAGCTTTTGGCAATTAAAACTGTAGACCTGCTCGATGTTGGTGGTCAGGAAATCAATTAAGTAAACTAATAAGTCCAGTGAGCGACAGATGATAATTTCTTTTCTCGGTCATGTTGCGGTAATTCTTGGCGGCCGTCAGTCATACTTTCAGTTTCATAAGTGGAATGGGCAGAGTGGATCAAATGTCTAATTTTGGTGGTTATTTTCAGAAAGGCAAAAGTAATGTGTTGAAAAACTCGTTTTGCGTCTGCTGTAACATTTCTTTCCTTGGTCCTAGTATATCAGAGTCGAGGCAAACTGCTGGGTGTCATTAAAGCAGCCTATACCCGAAGAAAAAATGTGTACACTGACATTTTATACACTGACTTTACGTAGATGAAAAAAAAAAGAATCGTTCCGTTCCGTATACTTACACACGTTATACCAAACTCTCCACACCATAAAAAAACAAACTGATAATAACATCAGGTTGTGGACTAAGCTGAGGAACGCTAAATTTTTACTAAAACAAAAATAATTAAGGGTTGGGGATTTACCGGGATAACTTCATATTTTCAGTATCAATATTCCGCCAACAGATGATTTTTTTATTTTATTTTTCATAGTAAACACTGACAGGTCCTGTTCAAAAAGGTATTTATAATTGTTCCAAACTAAAATAACTCTGTTCCTTGAGACCTCTCAGTGATGATTAGAGGCTGGCGTATTTTCGAAGCCCATCGGGTTTCGTAAGCAGTAAGAATACATTAATGAAAGTGAAATAACTAGGTATGGACCCTGGCGATACCTGAAAATGCATGAAATTTAACAAATCGTTCTAATGGCAAAATATTTAAAAAATAAATACAAACTTTTAGTATTCAATTTAGGTCAATAAGTATTCGGAATTTGGAGTAAATATTAAACGCTTAAAGGACCTGTCTTGCCTATTCTGCCTTTCACATTATCCCTAGCTCCCTTATGGGATTATAAGATTTTGAAATCCCTACCTTTCGCCATTGTCTCGTTTTGTACCTACGACGTTTTAGCGCTTTTTCGGCTCAGCCGAGTTTTAAATGTCCCGCAACACAAGCTTCGCCGAAAGCTGCAAGGTCCGTCAACGAATTTTTCACAAATAGGGACATGAGAAGCTTCAAAGTATTATTTTTCATTTCGGAAGACATGGTAGACCATCACGTACACTTTCTGTTTTGGACTTCTTTTTTTTGCTTGGTTTTCCCACTTTATAACCAAGGCGAGTTCAGTTTTAAAATATTTTGCGCCCAGCCGCCGCGTCGGAGAGAGGGAAGGCTGGATAGAGTGGACAAGTGCTAACAAGAAAATCGCTAATTTCTCGTTGAAAGTAATGGTGTTTTTTAAAACGAAATTTCTGAGCCATCTTATCGTGAAAAGATCATTTCTAGTAAGAGTTGTGCTTTAACTACAAAATACTTGTCATCGTACTTGGGCCTATAAAGAGTGTCTGGTTCTCGAAAGTGGGGGCCTAGACATAGCAAATTCGAAAATAATCAAGTCAACCTCCCTTCAGCTTAGCGCTACCAGGGACCCATAAATTTCCTTTACAGGGGGCCTGTCAGTAAGATAGTTTGAGAAATACCCACGGTCCAATCACGTTCAAGACCAGATAGACAAAATTTGGGATTGGCTGCTGGCGCCTTGAGGGAGGAGTCTCTTTGGTGCTCACGTCCAATGAGGCAAACAAGAATGCCGATCGACTCAAGCGGGGATTTTTGGAAACTGGATTTGGTTCGGTCATCATAGCAATATAGAAGCATAGGAAATGACAGGCCCCCTGTGAAGGAAATTTATGGGTCCCTGGCGCTACTAAGAGTTACCAGGTGAAAGGGTAACTAAGCTTAAGTAAAAATTTAGACAATTTGTAATACGTGACACTTAGAGCAGAAAGTAGATATGTACGAACAGTTGAAAGGAAAATGGACCGAAAAATGTGGCAAGCGCAACAACAACATAATCAAACCAGGAACATCCCTGCGAGACATACCCAGTAGTACTAGGTATATTTTGTGAATAATAATTTTTGGATAATAATGAAACTTTCTTCTTATGAAAATAATTTTTGATAAGCTTGATCATATTTTTGGTTAATACGGTATGCTCTGTGCAGGTCTAGGATAAATGTAAAATGAAGACTTAAAACATCCTTTCAGGTGTTTAGTTACTTCAAGTAAGTAAGGATATTTATAACCCACAAAATGTTTTACAACAAAAGAAAGTGGAGCAAAGATAATAAATAGAAAAAAGAAAAGAACAAAGACAACAGGAAAATAATTTGATGACTGGTAGTTGACGTTTGTCACAGCATGTGGACGAAAATCGGGCACTGTTCAAAGTTAACCAACGTTCCAAATAAGCATAGGCCTACATCTACTCTAGCGCCCCCGCATATTTTGCGTTGTCCTACTTGGATGTGAACAGCTTTCTGTCTGATGATCACCGTGCCTTAGTGGATTATTTTGTCTGCTTTGTCCTATTTGCGTCGCAGCAAGGGGGCGAAGTGAAGATGGTACTCTTCAAAGTTAACGTTCAAAAAAGTACACCTCTACTTTGGCGCCCCCACATATTTTGCATTGTCCTATTTGGATGTGCACAGCTTTCTGTCTGAGGATCACCGTACCTTATTGGATAATTTTTGTCTGGTTTGTCATATTTGCATACTATTGTTTTGGTGTATCGGTATTACCATTTTAACCTTAAGCGCTTCATTGGGCGTAGCTGTTTTCACTTTCTCTAGTGATGTAATGCGCATGCTCAAGTTCGAGTCAATCTTGTAACTTGGGGGCAAGTTTTTTGTGTATGCACGCAAGGACGACCTTGAACCTTAAAGGACACCTGAACAATGAAACCATACTTGAACACACCATGGAGAATGCATTTACAGACATGGCCACGGAGAGCGTTCTTCTCCTGAGCGTGACGTTTTCAAAATAGGGATGTTCGTTTGTGGAGGTTTGCACATGCATACTCCAAGACAAAAAGCGCAATTCATTCAAATCTTGTACAGCGCTGGCCGGATCGTATTGGAATTTCTTCTAGATATACGTTTGGGCTTAACTGGTTAAAAAATATTCCAGAAGAAGGGTTGATTGGAGACATTTGTTCATTTCTAATATTGTTCGGTACTGAAATAAGGACAGATGCAAAATGGAGCAAAAATCATAGCTTGGAAACACTATTTCGTATTTGGATTGGGTTTTCTGCAGGCAATGTTAACGGAAGTCATACAGATAGGGATAATACTTGGTACTCTTCATTCAGGTGTCCTTTAAAGAAGTTAATTGATAAGCGGAATTGCGGGAGGGACTATTACCAGTCGATAGTAATGATTAAATTTGAACACAACTGTACCTTTTCTCTCTGCAAAGTCCTAACCTCAGCCAAGACTATTCGCTAAGTATAGAAAATCAAACTCATCCTTTACAGCAACAAGTCGCGTCAGTCTGACCGGCTAATCAATTATCTAAAGGGTTAGAAAGCTTAATTACGCAGCGGTCACAGCTTTTCTTCTTTGAAAAATTTGTGATTGTTAAACAAAAAGGTATAAAAACCTCAAAACAAATTATTTCAAGAAATATACACTGCCAAAGATTTAGCTTAATTTGTTTAGTTCATGTTCACCAGCTCTGATTTTCAGCTAGCCCATTCGGGATGCTTCCAAGTCGTACCGAGTCATTGAAATGCTGGAATGATACCAATTTAACTCCTTTATGCCACCAAGACTAGATCCCCCCCCCTCCCCCGGGAAATGAAGAACTTCCAGCAAGTGTTTCGGGCAGCCTGCTAGCCTACTAGCTTGCATACGTTAGGGTATAAAAGTTACCTGCTCTTCCTATAGTTTAACATCTAGACAACTAGAAACGATACGTTAGGGTATAAAAGTTACCTGCAATTCCTATAGTTTAACATCTAGACAACTAGAAACGATACGTTAGGGTATAAAAGTTACCTGCAATTCCTATAGTTTAACATCTAGACAACTAGAAAGGATACGTTAGGGTATAAAAGTTACCTGCAATTCCTATAGTTTAACATCTAGACAACTAGAAAGGATACGTTAGGGTATAAAAGTTACCTGCAATTCCTATAGTTTAACATCTAGACAACTAGACAGTGTACGTTAGGGTATAAAAGTTACCTGCACTTCCTGTAGTTGAACATCCCAGCGTGTTTGCAAGAATCTACGGTGAACAAGACAGATGTGCTCGTGGCCGAAAGCTATGTCTATCGCCAAATGCATTAATAGAATCAAAGCCATAAATATTTAAAAAAAATAAAACAAAGAACGTACTTTTGACGATCCATGAGGAACGGACGTTTCGCCATGGGGATGTTTGTCATGGGGAGCCAGGGGACGTTTCGCAGACAACTCTAAGCCAGGGCGGACGGCTAACACTCATAATGCCCACGACTCATAATGCCCACGGCGCAAAACGCCCACGGTTCAAAATGCTCACAAGTGACTCAAAGAGCGTGTTCCGCCCCTCTACCAGTAGTTTAGTTACTGTTTCCGTTCCAGCCTCACGAAAAGTTACTACGCTGACAGTTATTGTAACTATTTGCTTACCATGTTCGGGAGCGTAGTAAGCTTAGTAACTAACGAATCTCTGTAACGTGATTGGTCCGATCAGCCCGTGGCATGATATTTGACCGAAAAAAAGAAAAAAAGCGTTCCAGCCTTGACGCCAAGAAGCGTAGTAACTACGGTGACTAGCGTAGTAACTACAGTAAGTAGGGTGGAACACGCTCAAAATGATCACAAGTGAAGTGAAGTTGGAACCGTGGGCATTTGAAGCCGCGGGCATTTTGATCGTGGGCATTCTGAACCGTGGGCATTTTGATCGTGGGCATTTTGAACCGTGGGCATTTTGATCGTGGGCGTTGTGAGAGCGGGCAATAAGATCGTGGATATCTTGGGAACCAACCGGGTGGACTCCTCTGATGGGCTCGAGGTCTTCTTTGATGGTTCCAGGCTTTACGTTGGCCTTCGCGAAGTTTCTTCCAGTTGGGCACTGGGGAAAAAGGACAAAAACAAAATCGGCGCGGGAAAGACGACCGAAATTTGAACCTCCACTTGAAACAATCCGTCTTCGTCAAAGTCACTCCCGTCGCGAGTTGGAAGCGCAAATTGCATTATGTGCCTCCCGGCTGTTAAAGGTGCTGATTAAATCAGGCTGACTGTGCGTGCTGCCGCGTACTATTACTTTCACTATCAGCGATACAGCTGTTTCAGTCATGACACCTTATTTTGGCCTATTGGCCTCCATGCAGACTAAATGCTCACGAAAATATTTTGGCACGGAAACAGAGCTTAGTCATATAGAGAGAAGCTTTTAGCTTACCGTTTTTGGAAATAAAAAATAAAAAAATGATAAAAATATTCGGTAGAGGTACCCTTCTTTGAACGTCGCCCGACTTGGAAGGCTGTCCCAGGAATATGATGAAATTCATACCCAACAAATATCCATGCACAATACTGAGTGCAAACTATAATTCAAGTAAAATAAAGTCAAATTAAAGTCAGTCATTGTTTATTTTTAATCTATTGCTCATTTTTGTGTAATTGTTTTTGCACCCTAAAACGGCAAAATTACGGTGTTGTTACAATGCAACAGTTTGCGTTACTTTCGTTAAACGTATACGAACAGAAGAAACGAACATTAAAATAAACGGCAGACGAAATAAAACGAACCCGATTTCGTTCTTCGTGACTGACAAAGCTTAAAGCTTAGCAGATAAATTCTTAATTTTTCATTTCCATTCGACTGTATCTGTTAAGGAAAGGTAATGTGAGGTGGAGTTTTATTGAAATGAAAATAGAAGTAGGGCAAATAAAGTGCCAGACATGCCAGTGGCATAAAAAAATGTCACTTAATTAATAATATCATTTTTATAGATTTATCATAAAATCCTAGCCTGAGGCATAAACAACCGAACAAAAACAAACAAAACACACACAAATAAAGATAGTTTTACCACGAAAAATTAGGACAAGGAGGCCTAGATACATTACATATTATTAATTAAGTGCCATTTTGTTATGCCACTGGAATGTCTGGCACTTCATTTACCCTACTGCTAGAAATTCTGGAAGCTCAACACACAACAATATACATTACGAGAACAGCTATGTCATAATCTTTCAACCAGCCTTCGACAATCACAATTACACAATACACAAATAAATAAAATTATTAAAAATTAAAACAAATAAATTAATGAGTGGAAATATAATTGTTAGATAACATGTAGCCTACTTTTTTAGATTAAAAAATCATTTGATAGTCCCACATTTTTTTTCAGGCCCGGTGCAAAACTAAGAGAACTTATGCGCCGTCGTCGCCGCCGACGGCGGGATGCAGACGAAAACCTAAGCGAAGATCTCTACGGGAACTCCTTCGATCTTGACGACATCTATGGCGACTTGAGCAACCTCACCGAAAGTCGCGATTTTGATGTCGCCGACGTTCCCAGCTCTGACGATCTTGGTGGTGATTTCGAGTTTGATTTTGCTGGCTTGGACTTCACAAATGTGTTTGAGGATAAGAATTCGCAGAATGGAAGTGCTTCCTTGCTCGGTGATCATGCTGATGAGTTACTTGATTTGCTGTCAACTCCAGACAAGTGTTTGACGAGAAGTGTTTTGGAGATGTGGAACGAAGACGTGGACTTTAGGAATTTGAGCGAAAATGAGATTCTCTCACTTGTGGATAGGAAGGTGAATGAGAGGTATGTACTCAGTTTACTTTAGTCATTGTCCCTGTCAGTAATTAATAACAACAACCACCCGGAAAATGTTGAAAGGACCCCTCGAACTGTTACTGTTTCTGTTCCAGTATTTTGTTGGATACTTTAAAGTTTAACTGCAAAGCCAACTTATTTGTGTGTCATTTAATTGGATACACTGGATTATTTGGATTCTGCAAAGGGATTTTTTGATTTTCCACTATCTGCTCTAGTTATCAGGCTCAGAATTCCTCCGGCCGTCCCCACAGCGTAAATTCTACTATCACGCGGGATATTTTAATCTCAACACAAATGCGGCTTTTCAGTGGGCAGGGGTGAGACTGGTGAAGATTGCTTATAGTGACTGAAAAAAAAAAATGATAAATCTTTTTCGTAAGGCATACAACAAAAATACAAGCGCATAGAGGCACCACAAATCACACGGAAATTCCACTATTTGAAAATCGATTATTCGTGAATAGCGGAACAAGTAACTCATTTCCAGCGGGTCTCCAAGCCAATTTAAGTGAACAAGTGATGGGTAACTAGATTGTCCTGTCCTAGCCCTTTTCGGTTATACTTTAAAACTAGGCTCTGCTTTCAACAGACTACCCGTGGCTCTGGCCGTTTCAAGAACTTGGCCTTTCTACTTTTTTCAAAATCTCCCATGTGTGTGAGATGAACAGAAGAGCAGTTTTGAGAACAGCTGTATGCAGGTTCATTTATACTATCCGATCGGCGTTAGGACCTTGAAATATATGCGAAAGAGCCAGTAGCCTTCTAATGTCCTTCGGTTGTTCATTATCGTTTGTGACCTGGCTCCTCAAACAGTGAAACTCTTAAACCATTCTATGTCACAATTCACATTATTGTCCGATGCGAGTGCAATGCTCCACGGCTTGCTAATTCCATAATATTCAATTTTTTGTGTGGCTTTTACTGCCATTTTGTTTATTTGTCATTTAATGCCACTCATTGTCGGATGTCAGTGGAATTGTCAGCGTTTCGCATCGTAGTTCATCATTAACTCCATCAGCTCTGGCAGGACTATTATTATCGTACCCATACATATGTCATATTCATCTACACATATTGCCTCGTCTGCGTCTGTTCCAGTTTCGTAGTACACGACCTAAATAGTGTAATGTGGCTCGAGTAGCTACCGAAGATGGTACTTCCGTGTGGGCTCAAATCACGGGAAATCGGTAATGATTTGAAATTGCCTCGATATCCTGACTTTTTCGTGGTCAAGGCTAACGATTTTGTTTCTTCCCTACTCTTTTGAAATCGGTAGTATATGGGTTGATTGTCCTAGGTATATAGGCATTACGTTGAGTTGCGTGATTGCGAAATACTGCATATCAGGATATTACTTAATCGACTGCTGGAAGTTTCCTATTGTGGTTGGGGCCTAAACAATGGCAGTATAAGGAAAGAAAAGTGTTTCTGCCTCAGTCCTTGCCCTTTGATGAATGGATCCATCCGGTTACCGTGTTTGTCCGTTTCTTCGTCCTTCTGACCTTCCCTGTTCTGGATGACTTACCAGAGTTGACTTACCCATGACTTACCCAGAACTTGCCCTTGTGAGTGAATAAGGTCCACTGTGCATCAGCCACGCTTTAGTATAATTTATTTATTATTTCTTAAAAAACGGTAAGCTAAAAGCTTGCCAAGTTGGCTTTTGTAGTTAATTTTAAACAGTGGTTCAAAATATTTATTATTTCACTGGTATTTTGAAGGGTCACCTCACCTCGTCCAAAGAAGGTTCGGATGCATGGGTGGCAGGAGGTTTGGATGCAAGGAGGCATGGTTCAAAGGAGGTGGTTTCCCCCGTTGGCTGGTTCTAGTCGTCCACTATCCAATTTTCCGGGACACGTGTCCGCTTGGGGGGGGGGGTCTAGGGAATGTTACGAAATTATAATGAATTAGTAAAATAGGCACAACGGGTCCTTTAGATTCAAATTCGTTTAATTTCGTCTTATCTTTTTACAAAAATACTGGCGGACCGTCATACATGGTCAACATAATCATAAATAATCACATATATGTTACAGTTTTAAAATAAAACAACTTTAAGTACTGTGTGTACATGCCCCCCTGGCATGAATGTGTGTAGGCCTATCCATTCTGCACAATTTTTCATTTTGTTATTTATTATTTTTTTTTCTTATAAAATTAACTGACAAAATACCCCTGAAGCCAGTCTGGAGCCTGGCCCATCTTAAGAAATTTAAGCTCCATTTCGCATCGGCGCTTACGTATCAAATGGATGAAACGGGAAAAGGAATCGACAGGATTGTTGTGTGCACTCTGTTTCATTTTGTAGGTGTGTCTGTCAGGCTCGTTTGTTTCATTGTCATTGACTTGGGAAGTTTCCAGCATCTCGGCAGCGAAGAAATGTAGTGTCGGAATTTACTACGCGTTGTGGAATGTGTTTGATCTCTCCCGTCTGTAAAGGACTCTCAGATGCGCTCGTTATTGCGCATTCTTGGCAAACTCTGTTGCTCTTTAGCAAAGGAGAGAGCCTAGACCTCCTTTTATAGTCAATGGGAACCGTGCATCATCATAGTGCACCATGTCGTTTTTTGCTGGGTCGCACCAAAGTCGCGCTCGGTGAAGGTCAGTGGGACACCACAGTACGAGGTGGTACCAACTGCCAAAATTCGGGTACAGGTGTGCCCGACAGTTGGTAACCCCTCGGGGGACCAACTCCCAAATTTGGGGTAAAGGTGTGCCCGACAATTGAGTGTGCCCGACTCCCCGGTACCCCCTTGCCGCAGTAATTAGATGGGGTTTGGGGGAAGGGCTCGCATCTTGGCACGAGTTCGGGTTCCTGCTTCAGTCTTACCCTTGGTTCACACTGCTGCGTCGTATGCGACATGATTTTTTCTTTGATGTTCCGACGTGCGACAGAATCGCATGAACGTTCCCACCACCAGTTGCGTTTTCAGGCTCGCGATTCTCAACCCGTGTTCGTCAAAAGTCGTTTTTACGGAGCGCATCCAGTGCGCATCCCAGCACGTGCTCCGTGTTCTGTGGCTTCAAGCGTTTTTAGCTCCCGTGTTTCTTTCGAGTTCAAACACCGAATCCAAACACAAACGGATTCGCTAGAGTATCAAATCCTGTGCCGGGTTCTCTTATGCAAAACACAGGAGCTGAAAACGGGTGACAGCGCAACGTGTTAGGATTCGAGTTCAACACGCTAATTGCTGAAAACGCAACTCAGGCAGACGCAAAACGAAAACGAAATTTTTCGTCGAGATTATTCTGGAAAAGGGCAAAGAAGCCCTTGGGAAAACGACCTCTGAAGATGCTGGGAGATTACCCATCTGAATACCACCCACTATTGGGAAATTTTCAGTTAAACCCTATATGTCATCTTTTTCAAAACAGGAAGTCTATTCAGAAGATATTTTGCATTCAGCCATCCTAGGATTACAATCAGAACAAGGTAGAGCAATTTTTAGTCTTGTAAATTAACTGATGTTTGTTTTTTTCTTTTCTTTCCCTAAAAAATCGCATGCATTATGTCCGATCGGTTGAAATTTTTCAACGCATCCGACACTGCGACAAAACGCAAAGTTCTGCGTTGCTTGTCGCACGATTTGTGTCGGATGTCGCATGACGCAGAATTTTGCGCGAAATCGCAGCAGTGTGAACCCGGGGTTAAGCATGTATGTATTCATTCTTTACATGTGGACGGTTCGCTAAGGCCGAACTGGTTTCACGAGAGAGTGCACAGGGAAGCGGATCGGGCGAACCTGATAGCCTACCATCTTTGGCAAGCCGATAATGAAAAGCAGCCTTTGTATTTCTTTGACTCGTCGCAAAAGCGGAAGCGGGAAGTTCGTCGCTGCATTCCGACAGTCGCTGGAGAGTGCCGTCGCTCTTTGATTATAAATATGATACGGAAATAACATTAAAATGTCACTAAACAACAATTTAAGTTCTTAGGGCCTATGAGCAATCGGAGTCAGACTAAAGTTAAAGATGACCTCGCATATGCTGTTTCAGCTTAAAATCTCTCTTTTTATCAGCAACATATTCTTTCCCCAAAAGTGCCACAGAAAAATCAGCATGAGTCTCTTTGAATAATTACCCCTGTAATATCTGTGAGTTTCCAGCATGTAATAAGTTAACCCTTGCAATTATTTTCAGTGTCTCCTTTCATTTTTATTTCTGTTCTTTCCCGAAATTAGTAGCTATGTGGGAAAAGAATTTCAGTGCTGAAATCTTGGGATTCATTGGGACCCTTGAGAGGGTAGGTCTGCGGCAAGTAGAATAGCTTACGATTGGATTGCAATCAGATTGTCCAGGTTTTGATACGGACTTTAAGCTAAGAAAAATGTCGTTGCTGTTCACATCAGCGTAATGCAGCAATGCCCTGAAATCCGAAGCGTTTTAAAAATACCAATTAAATAGTAATGTAGCGTTTACACAGACAAGAAATCCCGTCGAGTAGAAAGGAATTCCGGTCGACTTGAAAGGGTTCCGTTCGTGAAGACGACTAGAAAAAAGTCTAGCGGGACGGGAATTCCTTTCATGATGAAAAGGAATTCCGGTCTACTTCATAGGAATCTCGTCGGCGGCGCTGGCAAAAAGACTAAAAAAAAGTCTACCTAACTTTTGAGAGCAGCAGTCATCAGTACTGATGTCATAAATGCTATCAAATCATTTTTTGTGAATTTATTCTTGTGAGATTTTCTGGTTTTTTTCGCTCTGCGTGTAACCATAATCTTGTCACCAAGACCGGATTTTGTTCAAGTTTTCCTGTACTTGTTAAACACTGCTTAATCTAGGGTAAGGTTTGTTTGCTTTACAGATCAAACAGAAAAGGACTAGGTGCGCAGTCATGCCGAAAACTCTCATTGTCATCACTAATTGGCGGATAGTAGCATTTTGTGACAGTTTGCCAAAGAAAGTCAATTGCGGTTAAAAATGGTTGCACAGACGCAGACAAAAGGGGCTTGATATCATCAGAAAGATGTATGTTGTTGGAATGTCTACGGAGTGGCACCTAGTTACGGAGAAGGTTGCGTTAGAAGCGATGATTTGACAGCACAGAAAATAATTTGTACCCAGATTTTGTAAAGATGGTCAGCGAACCTCTGGCACTTGCAGAAGTCGAGATGCTCTAGAAGTTTGCCGTAGAATGTATGCTGTCCCCGCGAATGTCAGGAACGAAAAGGAAAAGAAGGTCTGTTCGTGGCTGCTCCGCCCCAGCACCTACTCACGAATCAGCGGAATCCCCCCACACAAAATTAGTCTTAAAACATCCCATCGAGTCGTGGTAGAACTCTGACATACACGTTGAGTCTGTTAAAGCAGAATTCTCTTTTCACAATTAAATCCCGCCTCTCACGTCGTTTGTGATTGGTTCAGTCGGAAGTTCCGGAGTATTTGGGCTGGAATGCAGCAACTGAATGCCCGTGGTGGGAAATTGAAAGGATAAGCCATTCAGTGGACCTTTGAAATAAAATGGGCGGATACTGTTATTACACACTCCAAATTATCAAAATTTTGTTGATAGTGTTAACTGTGAAGTCCTTGCAAGTTCTGTTGAATGCTTACATTTTTGGCATTTCTAGAACTTGACATCCAGAAATCGAAACTTTTCTTTGGTACTACAAACAACAGATGTTTCGTCAGATAGCGTCTGAGCAATGTGCCAGCTACAGAGACGTTTTAATTTAGCAGCCATGGCACTCTTTATCACTCAGCTCTAAAGTTGATAGATTTTCTTCGTGACCGAGAGTTATTTGAATTTTCCGCGCCTCGCAACTCTCGCAAGTGCAGTCTCTGAAATCATCTCTGTCGGGCCATTTACACAGGACATGCGGTTCGTGACGTATAACAGTCACTTGTGACTCTGGTAATTTTAGTTTTGTTTTATGAATTATTTACTTCTGTATACAGTTTTTTTATTATTATTATTTTGTAATTAACTTCACATTTTAATGCCATCTACGCTTTGGCGCTAGCTCTCCTCAGATAGAATCTAACCAGATTACCAAGAAAAAAAAAATCGGAATCTTGGGGACGTGCCACCATAGACAAACTGACAGGCGATGAATAAATGGGTTATCTCTAAATCCTTGGGGGTCCTCTAAATCCTGAGGCGCCACCCGCCGACAGGTTCTTCTGTCTTTCTCTTGGGTTTACCTTAGTTCACCAGGACTTATGTAAGGATATCGAAACCTAGCCTATCATCAGTGCCGTCTTTTATTTTTGATGGACCCTAGGTCATCCATGGGTTTTCGGCCCTTTTAAAAACGTAGAAACGTCAGCACATTAGCACACGATTCTTGGTCGACTCGAAATGAGGATAGTGCAACGTAGCCACTTTTGGATCGTATGAACAAGCACTGCCTATCATAGGGTTAGTTGATGTTAAAGGAACAGAAAACTTGACTCAAACTTGACTCGGGGAGCTAGCTAATATATCAAGAATGTACCCTGAGTCGATATTGAGAGTAAGAAAAATTCTCGTTACGACCATTGCAGTTTCCGGGCAGTTTCCGAGAATTCGACTTTTGATTTAGTAGAAAAAAAAGCAAAAGGTTTGTGTGCCGCGACTAGAATCGAACCCAGGCCGTCTTGTCGGGGAGGTCGTTTGTCTGTAGTCTACACGTAAAAAGGCGAACTTTTACAGTACATAAGTGCATAATTACAGTTCATAAGGGGCAAGGGCCTGCCAGCTAGCTTTGGGAACACTAAGGAGGGGAATCGAGACGGTTCGAGATAACAAAGAAGGGGGGGCCTGCCGACAGTAAGACCCTGTATATTTATCTAAGCCGCCCCCCGGGCGATTCGATGGCCGAAAGTTGCGTAGTCAAGTTTACTGTTCCTTTAAGCGCGAGATGCCGCCGACAACAAGTGTGCTTGACATACAACCTGTGCTTACGGTTAGTGGGTGATTCACTGTGGGCAGTCCGGCTAGTGCAACCAACCTTGGCGGGGCAGTTTGTTGTAGATGTATGTCGTCTCTATCCCCTCGGTGAAAATGCTGTTCTTTTGAATGGCGTGCCTTTGCCGCCCATCTATTAACGCGATTAAAACATCGTTGGACAAAAGAAAGGGAAAGCAAAGGTCATTGAAGTCATTGTTCAGATGAGTCTTGGCGAAATATTCAAATTATATTTTCTCCGTATGCGCGCCGAAACCGGCCCAGCCGGTATTAGACTGCCTCGTGTTTTGTTTGCTTCCGCGGTTGAGCTAAGGGTGGGGCAAGCACGAGATGTGACTGGTTGCAGTAGGTACAGTAGAGTTGTGTCGCCGAAGAAAACAGTAAAACCCACACAATGCAACTTTTGCTGCAAAATACTTGCCGAAAAGGTTTTATTTCATGTCCAGTTTAGCATACGTAAGATGCGAGGTAAGATGAATTTGGGGACTGCATATCACTTGACAATTTTTAAACCGATAACATCACTTGACAAAAAAAATTCCCGTTTGACAAGCTGATCATCCGGCAAGTTTCCAACGTGCAAATCCAACAAAAGACAAATCTTCGATTGACTTGTTACAAACACATAAATTTAGAAATTATTTACAAGTAAATAGTAGATATAAATTAAAATCCCGAAAACCCTGCAACTCAAGTCGTTGGCAACCGTTGCAGGGTCGGAAATGGGGTTATATTCCTTTGTCATTCTGTTTTTTTTTTCATACTCCTTACCTCGTACGGAACAAGACGTCGTACTACATCTGTAGAACGTAATGCCGCCGGATGTTGTTGTCAAGAAAAGGAACTAAAATCTCTCAATATGGATGGCCAGTTACCTGCTCTCACAGGACAGTGCTCGATAGACCTGCCACTCGAACAGCAGGTCTTCCTTGGCTAGTTCAGATCAGTATAAATTCATCTCTGACATTATGGACAGTAAATACCAAAGAGCCACTACCGACTGCTTCCGAATTTAATCGCATTGGTATGTGCCTAATCGTTTAAAGCCGCCTTGTCTTTGATAGGGTTGCCTAAAACGCGCTTGTCCCGTAGGGACTTGTCCAGATTGCCCCTTGACGGACTGCCGAAATCAACTTGCCGAATAGAAACTTGCAGACTAACGTGCTCCCGGTTTGAGTAGCGGTCCACCAAGTTATTATCAGTTACGATTGTAATGATTCTGTTATTATTTTCGTTCCACCGTCCAGAGTGATAAGTAAATGAGCTCCTCCCTCTCATCATTTTGGTTCCACAAGAGTTACGATCGTTAGCCTACAACTTACTTATGACTGTCGGGAGCATCATAAGTGAAATCTAATTAACAGAGCCGTATCCTGGGGGGGGGGGGGCTAGGGGGTTCGAACCCCCTCCGAACCATACAAAAATGATCGTTTTATATGCTCTAACTTCTGATCTATACATTTTTTTAACTTTTGTTATGGACTAAGTCCGACCCACGGGTAAAACCCCCTCCGAAATAAATTCCGGGATACGGGCATGCTAATTAACTATCTGTTGGCTACATATCACTTGACAAGTTTTCAGCCGACAAGTTTATCACTTGTCAAAACAAATCGGCAATTTCCCAACGTGCTCAACAACAGACAAGTTGTCGATTCACAAGTTACAAACACATCTCAAGTAAGAATTTTATTGTTCTGCAAGAAATTGGTAGATATAAAAAAACGAAATCCCGAAAAATGTGCGTTCCGATCTAAGAAGTCCATGAGAGTCATGGAGGACGAACGGAGAGATTCTTTCAGCTCCTGTATCTTCGGTCCTTTTCGACCCACTTCCTTCGTCTCGCTTTACAAGGATGACATCTCCGGTCTAGGATGATTTTGATAAGCTTGAAGATGTTTGGGTGAACTCGTCAAGCCTTCCAATTCAGTGACCGGTGGTAAGCTTCCAGGTAGTTATTCGTTCGAGGACCTGTATTTGTTACCTGCCTCCGATTCTGATTGCGTTGGTATGATGCCTAAGCTTTTAAAGCCGCCTTGCCTTTGGCAGGATTGCCTAAAACGCGTTTGTCCCGTAGGGACTTGCTGTTCACTAAATGGTCCTGTGCTGGACTCAGAGCCGTCTTTTGCTTTTGGTGGACCCTAGGCCATCCATGGGTTTTTGGCCCCTTTTCCTGGGTCAAAAACGTAAAAACGCCCGCCCATCAGCAAACACGGTTCTTGGTTGAGCCACACTGAGCGTGTTCCACCCCTCTACCAATAGTAACTATTAGTTACTATTTCCGTTCCAGCCTCACGAAAAGTTACTACGCTGACCGTTCCAACCTACTCAAATAGTAACTAATAGTAACTATTTGCTTACCACGCTCGGGAGCGTAGTTAGCGTAGTAACTACGCATCTCTGTAACGTGATTGGTCGGATCACCCCGCGGCCTGCCGCGGCCTGATATTTGACCGAAAAAATTCAAAAAGCGTTCCAGCCTAGCGTAGTAACCACGGCGACTAGCGTAGTAACTACGGTAAGTAGGGTGGAACACGCTCACTATGGTCACGTCTGAGCATAATTTTGGTAACGCAAACGACGACGTTGCAAAGTAGCTGGTTATACCTGGATCGTAATGAACACAGTAATACGGCTAGCAACCATAGCCTGATTTCTCAGCAATTTACACCGGCCGCTTGGTATTTCGTTTCTCCTGGCCCCCCAGCACCGGGGTAACCGACCTTAAGGGTAAAGACGGTACTGCCTGACTGTTGTGCTGGGAATTGCCGACTGAAATGTTCCCAGTTACTAACGAAACAAACGCGAACTGAAGCGGGTGGGGGGGGGGGGGGTGATGCCCAGCTCCAAGTGACAAAACAGATTTCTTCATAGCAGAGTAAGGCGATGGATATCGCGGGTCGCATTTTTAAGTCCTCGACATCGCCCTTAGTTTCGGGTTTGTGGTTTCGGAAAGCCCAGTTTTCGTTGCCGCTTTTCGCTCCCTTGATTTAGTTTCCGCTGTTTTCGTTTTTAAAAAAATATGTCTTTACTTCCTTTTCTGCCGTTTACGACTTGCGAAGCCTCCAAATCCCCCAACCTTCCAGCCCGTACGGCTACATGAAACATTCGTATGTGCTACAGTTACGTTAACAGCCGGAAAACGGCAATTGCTCATTGTTTTAAATAAATCAAACTAAGCGACTAAAAAAGGGACCGCGTGATTTCGGGAGTCGTTACTAGCCGAAGTATTTAAAAGGGCCAAGGTATTTATCGACTGGCTGGTCTTTTTTTTAGCGACATCCTCATTCTTTTTACCGACTGGCTGAAAACATTGGGGGTTGGCGTCCCCGGCTCAGATTCCCCCCCATATGTGCGCCTCTGGTGATAACTGGTCCCCAGTCACGTATTTCAACTGCCGTCTATTCGGGGTAGTTGCGTTTGCATTTTCTCTGGTCCCCTAAAAAAAAGTTAAACTACACAGGACTTCCAATCAGTTCAGTTCAGTTCAGTTCAGTTTCTTTATTAACAAAATTAAATAATACACTGTGAACTAACTACACCCTAAGAGAGCACTGCCCGTAACGGGTGACAGTATTCATTCATTTTTCAGGAAAAGAAATACAAGGAAAAAGAAAAGAAAAAAGAAAAGAAGAAAAAGGGAAAAGTAGAGAAAACAGACGTATATCAATCAAACAAAATATATAAAACAACTATCGGTAGAAAAAATTCGGATCTAGATCAATATTTTCCAATAAGAAACTTTTAATCTTATTTTTGAATTCTGGTATACTATTAGCATTTTTCAAAGCATTTGGAAGATAATTCCATATTTTTGGACCGGTAAATTTGATTGAAAAACCAGATGACGTGAGACGTCTCCTTTCTGTAACTAGTTCCGATGCATGTCGAGTACCATGTTGGTCGCTGACGTCACTTCTAAATCATTTTTTTCTTGGTAGCAAAGGACTTAACGAGTTCGAGTCCTTCTCCGTCCTTCTCTCTGGGTTCCAGCGAAACGACCGAGGAGAGCTTGAGAGCGTCAAGGGGACGATCATGAACTGGTTCCTATCCAACGATAAAGACGTAAGTCATTTTTATTTTGTGTAGATAGATAGATAGACTTATTTGAGAATCAGTCCGTGGTCTATAGCGCGAAATCCCTAAAATCTCCTAGAGAAATCTTCCTCTGTCCTATCAGGGACCCATAAATTTCCATTACAGGGCCTGTCAATAAGAGATTTCTGATGCTATCTTGAGCGCACGGAATGAAGTTCGAGAAATACCCACGGTCCAATGACGTTCAAGACCAGATAGACAAAATTTGGGATTGGCTGCTGGCGCCTTGAGGGAGGAGTCTCTTTGGCGCGCACGTCCAATGAGGCAAACAAGAATGCCGATCGACTCAAGTGGGGATTTTTAGAAACTGGATGGTTCGGTCATCATATCAGGATAGAAGCATAGGAAATGACAGGCCCCCTGTAAGGAAATTTATGGGTCCCTGGTCTTATTCACATACTTTAGTAATTTCAGATGCTAAAGAACCCGAGGACCAAGAAAAAATCTTACTCTGTGTTCCGTTGCTAACATCCTGAAGCGCCCATTCTCTTAATACTTGCAAAATACTTCACAAAACTTTTTATCCACCCTTTATTTAATTCACACTTTCCATCCAGTTCTTTCCTCCATTCACTCAGCTGTCGACGTTAATGTATGTTTGTATGTATGTATGTATGTATGTATTTATTTCCCATCAAATGAAAACAGATGGAGTATAAGATGAAAAGAAAACGAAAACACACTACGAGGGAATACAAAGAGACGAGAATATACGAGAGAATATAATACTTGCACAACACTCATCCTTCACTACTCTTTTCATCCACCGTTTATTAAATTCAAAACTCTCCAGACAATTCTTTCCTCCATTCATAGCTCTCTGCTTCGCAAAACATGTGAATATCACATCTCATCCGCACATCGACAGAAGTGGGGGCCGGGTTTGACAGTTCAGAACATACAGGTCAGCTGTATTAGAGCTATATTTCGGCCCTTCTTGGCAAGGGTCCTGTTCAGGCTCAAGCTGGAAAAAATTAGTTGTGGAGAAATGAACTTGTGAATTCGGAAATCAGCTCGTGAGTTGTATGTCAGATTTGAGCCACAGTGCGAGCCACAAAAACCTTTGTGGAAAACGAATGGGGAAACGCTCTTTTCCATCCACATGCTTCTTTCTGGGGTCGCCTCAAAACGCCTTGAGTAGGCTTTAGTTTGGTTTCCGGTGGCTGGGCTGAACGTGAACGTTTGAATTTCCGGTTGACCCTGCACTTGGTCTTGGAAAAGGTGTTGACGTGTCCACTTACTACTTATGTATCATCATGAGCTGACCATTAAAATAAGTACTATAGCAAAGGACTTTGACAGCCTTTGAGACACGAATCCGCAGAGTTCATTGTATGTACAGCCAATTGTGTACGTGTCTAAGCTAGTCATACTACAACCCAATGGCAGGCCTGTGAGATTTTGGAACATTCTTCGGCCCCCTTACCTATCGCCGGCTCTTATGAGGAATGAACGGTAATGCCGCTCGGATGATTTTACTGTTACTACTCTCAGGAACCCCACTTGGCAACATAGTAGAGCAGTGTCTGAGCAGAGTATCTTGAAACTCAGAACACTATATGATAGTCAATTTTGCACGTATCTAATATAAGCTAGGGCTACTACACACTGAATGAATGAATGAAGAATTTATGACGCACTGCCCGAGGGCGTAAGTGCAGTAAAAGGTGGATAGGTTCCCTGGTTCCCAGGTGGATAGGTGACATTCGTTATGTTTATGTTATTGTGTTTGTTTGTTTTCTTGTTATTAGGCTAGTCAATATGGAATTTCTTTTTCTGGATTAAAAAGTAATAATAATAATAATATCCTTCTTTGCCATCTTTTCGAACGTACAGTCGAAACGGTGTTTTCACAATCGCCCGGCGATTTTGTTCTTAAATTGAGTGATTTTTAATCCCTCTTTATCTACAGATATTTTGAACCGATCCAGTCAAATTTACTCACTAAGAAAATCTGACTTTAAAAATAAGTTATAATTTTCTTTTCTAGAATGCTTCCACATACAACGACTGGGAGCTTGAGTTCATTCGTTACACCCTAAACACCAATTTGACTGTCCCACCAGGAGTCAAGGTACAAGTCCTTACCACGAGGAGGTAAGCCTAGATTATCTTGATTGACCTAATTGACCTAGCTGGTGAAGTAAAGTCGCCCCCTTCCCTTCAGGAATGTCGGTAGCGTGTCGGAGATGGTCACAATCGTCATCGTGCTCAGTTAACCATTAATTGCTTCTCAAACAGTAGTGGCATTTTTGATCGCCGATGAAATTTAACCAGTAGACGAAGCGAGTTTGCCGATTCGTGCTTATTTTTGTTTTCGATAGCCGTCATACGAAATCCCAACGTCTACGGCAAACGGCGATGCATAGGAATTCAGGCAAGAGACGATAGCCGATCAGAACAAAAACAGAAAATAAGATAAACAGCTACGGCAATCGGCTTCCGGCGAACGTCAAAAACGCCAAAAGGTCAAACGGCTACGCTATCGCCGAACTAATTGGCGATCAAAAACGCCACTAGTATATGGTCACAACCGATAATTGCTTTTTGTTCGTCACATACAAAAATAAAGAAGATCTTAACAGTCAGAACTCTAATTTGTCCGGAACAGTCATATACGACCTCCTTCCAGTAATAAGTCGCTACTGCCGGTTTACCTGTACCACCGGTAACTTCTTACGAAAGAGGGAACGAAGCCCCTTGTCGTACCGTTCTCGTTGATAGTAAAAATTTGGATCTACGAGGCAGAACCTAAGAGCTTTCAGTTTCTACTCCTAAGACAGTGCAGCACTGAAATTATTCAGGGAAAAGATTGCAGATTTTCTACTCATCAACTTGTGGATCTATTTTACCTTATGTGCCACAATTGGTGGTAATGAGACAATTGAGACTTTTGGGAAACTAGTCCGCTTGGAAGCAACGAAATAGAATTTGGCGAATTTCCCTTTTGAACTTATCCGAGCGCACCTTTACTCGGGTTGCAGCTTTGTTAGTGGGAAAACCCTGAATTTTTCCACTCTTATAGTTATGACGACGCTCTTGCCGAAACCCTCTCCAGCAACATGACCGTTCTTATGGCCGGCTTTTCTATCATCATTGTCTACGTTGGCCTGACCATGGGACGATTGAACTCCGTTGAACAGCGGGTAAGACTTTGTGACATGACTAAAGTTACGCAGTAAATGCTTAAAGTTTAACTGAAAAGCCAACTTATTTGTGTGTCATTTAATTGGATACACTGAATTATTTGGATTCTGCAAAGGTATTTTTTGATTTTCCACTATCTGCTCTAGTTATGAGGCTCAGAATATCTCCAGCCGTCCTCACAACGTAAATTCTACTATGACGCGGGAAATTTTAATCTCAACGCAAATGCGGCTTTTCAGTGGGCAGTCGTGAGATTGGTGAAGATTGCTTAGTGCCTGAACCAAAAAAAAAATCATAAATCTTTCTCGTAAAGCATACAACAAAAATTAGTACCATAAATCGCAAGGAAATTCCACTATGTGAAAATCGATTATTCGTGAACAGCGGAACAACGAAGTAACGCATTTTCAGCCGGTCTTCGGGCCAATTTAAGTGAATTAGTGATGGATAACTAGATTGTCCTATCCCAGCCCTTTTCGGCTAAACTTTAAAGAACCCGGCATATCTATATTAGTCGCCTTTTTTGCGATCGCTTGGAACGAAAGTTGCCGTTTTTTACGATCGACTGTCGACTGGAGGTCCAGTCGATCCGTTTTTTGTCGCTTGACCGGACATCGACTAGGAACAAAGTCAACAATCGATCCGATGCACCTTTCTCTTGGAGGTCCAGTCAAACTCCAGTCAAGCGACAAAATACGGTCAACTGGATGAACCCGGGAACAAGTCCCAATCGCCAGTCGATCTGTAAGAAAACGCAACTATTATTGACGTTCCTAATCGTTTCTAATCCTTCCATCCGTTCTCATCCCCTAGAGTTTGGACTTCCTCTGTAACCTGTAACATTTATCGACCCTAGCGGCGCTAGACTGATACTTGCATTTTTCCTGTTTTAAGAAAATATGAAACCCTGGTTTTTGGTTGTTCCAGAAAAACGCGTGTTATTGTCGCTTGTTTAGTGACCAGTGCAAAGAAAGGAATGACTACGGATTCTGCTCCAAGAAACGGAATGTGAAGAGTAGCCTATAAATTCAAGGTAGAAATAAGGAAGTTATTTTAGGTGAAAGTAATAATAATAAGGTAAAAACAGGATTGAAATGGACAATACGGAGTGGTCTTTATCCATCCTGTCTCCTTTTCCGAATCACCATGATCTCTTCTTATACTGTGACGAGGTAGTGAGACCGAAAAATGACTTCTTGAAACCGTATGACAAATTTCTAAATTTATTCGTTTTTCTAGCTATGCTCCAACCTCCAACCACTCCCCCTTTTTTGTTTTTTTCGTTTTCATTGTTACCAATTCCAATTCTTGGTCCTTGCCGACATTCTTGCCTTGATGTTTGATCGGTAACTGAACTGAGTCAACCACCAGTCAACGATAAAGTTGAACGTCCTCCCTGGTATCGTTTTATTTCGTCTTTGAACTTACACTTTTTTCTCTGTTTCTCACTGACGTATGACAATTATTCCTCCCGGTTGTTAAAAGTAATACAAAATTATTCCAGCTGCAGTTGAGCCGAAATGGCAAAAAACGTAAATATTACGATTTCAGTGGACGGGAAAGGTGAATCGAACCTGGCTCTGATGGGTGGCTTGTCCAGTCCATGCTACCACCTCAGTATATTCTGACACAGCTATCGTGGTTCAGATAATTGGTAAAAGGTGGGCAGAGATAAGTCCGTCTTCTTTATTTCGATCCTACCCTTTAGATCTTGCTCAATTATCTTCGCCCAATTAACTTGCTTTTTTTTATTGCGAACGACCTTACCGACATTCCGTTCACCTGTAAACTTTTACTGTTGGTTATATTTTATAACGCATCTTATTTTGATCTTTATTATAATTTTTAGTTTCTGCTGGCGGTTGCTGGCGTCTCAGTCGTCGGTCAAGCGATCCTAGCTTCTTATGGACTTTGCTTCTTCCTTGGATTCATGTACGGACCTGTTCACCCGATTCTTCCATTTCTTCTGTTGGGGATCGGCGTCGACGATATGTTTGTAATCATTCAGGTGGGTATCAAACAGGAACCTTGTCGCATTGCTAAATTTTTAGTAGCATCCATTAAAGTGCGACTCACTTGCGCGCCTTTTATTTTTGCGCCGCCTTTGCGCCATTTGTTGCGTGCCTTTGCGTTTCCGTGCTATCCGCTTGCGCACCAAGGACTTATCGGGTTTATAACTAGCTGGTATTTCTTCAAACCACAAGCATAAACAACACGTTATCACTCATTAATCCTGGATTATTGTCAAGCAAATTGCATTGCTGTTTTTAAACGGTGATATTAAGAGGGTTTTTGATGCTTTGGATATAATAATAATAATAATTGTATTCACAGCCAAAGGCCATATTCAAGAAGATACATATAAAACAACAAAACAAAATAACTTTACATGAATGAAACTTCGCCATCGCTCTCCCGAAATTTCACAACACCATCAACAAATCTGCAAATTTTACATATAACGCTTGGCGTCGTGCTCTTTAAGATGCCAGGAAGTAACATTTCCTCACCTCCCAGTAATTCCCTTCTTAACCCAGAAAGCTCTGGATACCGGCACAGAATATGGACCACGTCATCAACTCCATTACCACATAGAGGGCAAGCACACCCGGATGGCTGGTATTCATCTTTTCTCCTCAAAAAATAACTATGTCTATGCACTGATAGACAGTTGGCCCGCATTTGGATCCAGTACCGCAAATATAACTGGGGCAAATTTATCTTAAAATATACCTCTTCACCAAGTACTTCTTTTACTTGCCTATAATATTTCAGTGTCCCTGACCTACTTACCATCCCCTCCCATTTTTGAATTTCTTGGTCTTTTAGCACTCTAGTTGCTATTGCCAGGAAATCTTTCCACAGAAGATTTCACAGTCCGACCTTACCGAAGATAACCGCGTATGTTCAGTGCCGTGAAAGTCATTGCCAAGACAGGCAACTACCGCACAAATCGTTACTGTGACGGGCAAAATGTGGGCCTGGCCTAATATGTGAAGCCATGGATGTTATTTAGACCGATTTGCATCTTCTAATTTGATAAGGGTCCACACGGAACCTGAAGAAGGGACGAAATGTCGCTGTATGTCTTTTAAAGCATCTTCTACATCAAGCCACTCAAGTTGGAGAGTGAACTTGAGCCTGAAGAGGACCCTTGCCGAGATGGGACCGAAATCTCTAAAATTCAGCTGACGCTATCCGTTTAGTACTGTCAACAATGATTCGCAGTCGGCTTGGGCTAAAGGAATTTTTGTTATAAGCAACATTTTCCAAATTTTACAAAGTCAATTTCGAGGAAAATGTCGCCCGTAACATTTTGGAAAAACACCGTCGTTATAGAGTACATAAAGACGGACAGCTTTATGATTAAAATTTACTTCCCAGGTCGCTGCTCAACTATAAATGAGATCTGAGTATTCAAATTAGAACAAGAAAACCAAAGTATAAAAGAATATTAATGGACAGAACGTCGTTTTAGTTTGAATTTTAATTTTTAATTTGAGGTTTAACCACAAGTTCGTTTTTCCAACTTGAGCGGCTTTGAGCTTGAAGAGGACCAGTGCCAAGAAGGGTAGGAAAATAGCTCTAATAAATTCAGCTGACGTATCCGTTTTGCACTGTCAAATACACTGAGTTGAAGTTGCGCTTAAAGCTCGCCCTCGCCTTTTCAGTTACACATCAGTGTGAAAAGAACCCGCGAGAAAAAAAAATGCCGTTTGAGGTTTCCAATGTTTTAAGCTTAAGATCTGACATTCCCATACTCGCAGGCGTTGGACAACCTTTCTCCGGAACAGCGCCGCCTACCCATTCCTGAGCGTATCGGACATGCGCTGAAACACGCTGGTGTATCGATCACCGTCACCTCAATCACCGACGTCGTCGCTTTCGGAATCGGTGCCACTACTGTAAGTAACGTCTCGTTTTCCTCGACCAAAAAAGGAGCCTAAGTCTCTTTGCGCTTAGTCTTTATCCTGTTTTGCAGTTTTAACACGTTACCTGCCCGTAAAGCATATTTCGGTTTTGCATATTTCTTCGTAATTGCTCCCGTAGACTCCCGTCATCTGATTAGTAGATTCCGTTTATGTCTCCTAGCTCTGTACGGTAGGTAGGTTTTTATTTTTAACCAAAACATTAAAAATAAAATAAAGTAACATGATTATTGCAGCAAAAAGAAAGTCCGAAGGACTTGTGCTGCAGTTTACTAATACTACTTGTAACTAATAAATAAATAATTAAACACAACACTCATAAATACCACCTAGCTCTGTACGTCTAAGATATATTCGTTCTTCTGTGTCAACTCCGTCCGAATGGGATAGGTCCACAGTCTACCCAGCTTCAAATGGGTGCCTAGAGAAATCTAGGTAAATCACGGGAAGCGTCGGATGATTTTTGCTGTGTCGACTTTCCTCACCCTTGGTCAGCGTTGTTTCTTTAATATTTGTATGTTAAAATGTGCCTACGTATTCTTTCTTTTTTCGATCTTTGTTTTGTTTTGATACTCCATCTTCTTGGGGTCTCCTTTCATTGTCAGTGCCGTCTTTACCCTTAGGCCGGTGCTGGGGCGTGGGGGGGAGGGGGGGCAGGCGAAACGAGAGGCCAAGCGGCCGGTGTAAATTGCCGAGAAATCAGGTTACGGTTGCTAACCGTATTGCCTTGTTCCTTACGACCCAGGTGTAACCATCTACGTTGTACCCTTGTCGTTTGCGTTACCAAAATTATGCTCAGATGTGACCGTGGTTTGGCTCGACCAAGAATCCTATGTGTTAATATGCTGGCGATTTTACCTTTTTGACGGAAGAAAAAAGGCAAAAAATCCCTGGATCCAACAAAAGTAAAAGACGGTACTGTTCGTTGCAGTGAGTTGAAAATAAATTGTTACATACACGTGTCCATATAGCGACAAGCTTTTGGATACTTTTTTTTAAAATAATAAATAAATAAACGTACGTATGTATCAGAGCAAAATAACACTAGGGAGTAGCGCCAACACCTATCCTTTTCATGCTTCGCGAACGGGCTATAGTCGTAGCGCCGCCCATTACGCTTGCGGAATTTAAAGCGAGACAAACTTGCGGATTAAGAAATTTCTAGTAAAGCTAAGACGCTGTCTGCACACATCTTGGAAACCGCGGAGGTTGTATCTTTTTTTGCTTTGTTCAGAATATGAAGTTATTGGAGCCAGCGCTGGTGCACGACTGATTGAGCTTGAGTAGAGACGTTCAGTATCGCTAGTGGTGCTAGTGTCGCTGCTATTCGAGTGTGTATCACTTTTTTCAAGTCTTGGCGCTACTCTCTAGTGTTATTTTGCTCTGGTATGTACAAATATCTGATGGCACTAAACAGAAAGCTAGCTAAAATTTTATATCAGCGATTTTCAGCCGTTCTTCGCAGGGTCACATTTGTAACCGCAGCCTGCAGAGGACCCTTGCAAAGAAGGGCCGAGATATCGCTGAAATAGAACCCAAGCTACCCATCCCATTAGCGCAATCAAATATACACGAATACATACTTAGATAGACATGATTCATGATTTGCAGTCAGCTTGGGCGCAAGGTATACTTACGCGCACATAAAGAGCCTCAAAGGGCCATTGTACATGAAAAAACACGAACAAAAAAACTTGTATCTCCTTATAGAAAACCAACTCCTCATAATCATAAAAGAGCTGCTGCTGAGCAGCCGGCATAGTCATTGCTCATCAGCAACTGATTTATTCAGTAACTCCTGGAGTACTTGGCAACTTCGTCAGTGAAGCTGTGGGTACTGATGCTTACACGTATGGCTTGAGAACAGATACTTCTCCCTTATTTTGTTCTTGCCGAGAACAAGCTGATGGTAATCAGAGCCGACCCGTTCCTAGCATCCTAAGCATTGTTCAAATACGTGTAATAAGCTGAATAGCGCTATACGCAATACACACCCCTGTTCCGATAGGAAGTGTAGGTTCTCATCATTGCAGCGTTCGGTGTTGCCACGCTGATTCAACTTTTCGAGCTTCTAAAGATCAGAAAGAGTGTTCTCAGTACTACTTGAAGAACACGAGTACAATTTGACGCCCATTATATTGTAAAAAGCTACCACATTAACGGATGGACAGCATTAGTCCTCGAACTAACAATCAGCAGTCGTAACAGTACAAAACGTGATCTTTTGAAGAAAAGTTGTTTCTTCAACTTCCAACAGAGTAGAATTTTGGTGCTTCCCGTGGCAACCTTGACGACGCTGCTCCTTTCCTCGGCCCGCTGGCGGAACCAACCAAGCGATCTGATTGGCTCTGCATAAGCGAAGATAGAACTAGAGTCTATTCTCCTTATTCGCCTTATTACAGCGCGCCTCGAAGAAAAGAGGAATCTGTGGTTCAGCTCTGGCAGGCCCGTATCCAGGAATTTATTTCCGGGGGGGGGGGTTTGCCCGTGGAATTTATTTCGGGGGGGGGGGGGGGTTGACCACGGGTCGGACCAAAAAGTACAAAAAAGACATAGATCAGAGGTTAAAACCTACACAAAACTATTACTTTCGTGGGTTTCGGGGGGGTTCGAACCCCCTAACCCCCCCTGGATACGGCCTTGAGCTCTGGGTACAGCTTATTTGCCGTAATACACCTTATAACACTTAGTTGAACAATGCCCTAGGTTTTTTAGCGGAGAGTAAATTGTGCAGATAGGTCCTCTGACAAGACGCTCAGGACCAACTTCACATAATAACCATACGCTTGCGGGTCTTATTCGCTGGCTGCGAAAATCAACCTCCGCGGGGGACGGTATCCTTTTTTTAGATATGTGGTATTATGAACCCTCCATTCATTTTAACTATCCCGCTGCCCTTCCAAAGCTAGACCGGAAATCAGTCCGTATGTAGTAAACAGGTAAATTTAGATTTAAAATAAAAATATCGAAACGCTTCGAAAGCTGCATGTATTTATATGTAGTAGTATGGAATACTTTGATTTAACATGCCTCCGACTGGGTTAATCATGTATTAGCATCCAGTTTGCTAGTAGTAGCATGCAGTGGCAACAGTTACTACTGCATGCTACTTTTTCGTACAACTCCATACGACTAGTTCTCGAAAAATTTTCATCGGGAATAGCATATAGTAAATTGTTATTTCTTGGATCAGGTCAGTTTTAAAATTTATTAACCCAACACATATCCACAGAACTCTTGAAACTAAGGACGAGCTAATCGAGTTAACCCAAGAGGTTAATAACGAGAATGAAATTGCAGTACGTACAATTTCAGCCGACAAAACTGAGAAAGAAAACCTAGACAGAAGTTGGTCAGAGGACATTGGATTATGGAAAGCAGGCTCGGTCAAAACCTGTTGGCTTTTTGGCTTTGTTCAGGTTCCCTAAACCATTACGTGGCAACCACTCCCGTCGACCTGTTTGTTCTTCTTTTGCAAAGTTTATATTCAGACGTGTGCTGTTTAGCCTGTTTCCATATACCATTTTTTTCGGAACTTTTCTGGACCAGAAAAGACTGGAACTTATTCAACGGGATCCCGGACGTTCGTCCCCTGACGATTGGTCACAATACAAATTTTCAGGATCTTTCCCACCTTTTATTGAACGAGACCAGCTCGTGCTGAGAGTTCTCCAACTTAAAAGGTTCGGAAACGTTGCAGAAAGCGTAAGACTAATTTATTATTTTATTTGATTTAACTCCATTCCTCGAAAAATCACAACCACAGATAAAAGTTCTAGCCGCCGGTTAAATGACCCGACGAACAACTTGATTAAGAAAAAGAAAGGAAAAAACTTCACTGTGAAACCTTACCTTAGACCTTAGATCCTCCTGTGCCACCAGAGGCACCCAGGGCATCCACGAATAGGCGCCAGTCTTCCCTCTGGTGGGCTGCCACTGTCACTGTGAAAACTATAAATATATTTCAAAGTCCAAAATTTCAAACTACAATATCTACTTTTCAGTATGTATTATTAACTATAGTTTAAAAAAAAAAAATTGAAATCGGTCTTCATTCACAATTTTTTTCGTTGAAAATCTATCTACAAAATTTTCGTCTCCTACAGCACTCAACCTTTACCGAGTATACACATGCTTCCAGATGTATTATAATTTACTGGAAAAAAAAAAATGAAATGCCCACGACTGCAAGGGGTTTTTATTCCATCGGATAAAGTGTTTTCCACGTTTGATGATCTGTGTAGGTTTGGAAATAAGCATCTTGGTCTGGTCTCCTGTGACAGGCTGTGACTGGTCTCCTCGACTTGTGTTTTAGTTCGCACTTAAAAAAAAAAAAAAATGCTCAGACATGTAGCGCCGAGGCAATTCGCGAGCCAAAGTTTAATCAGAAATGTGATCTTGAAGGTTTCCAAGTTTTACCACAAAAACAGAGTCTCGCATCGTATTGGTCGGCTATGACCCGATGATGCAAAAAAACGATCAGTAGGATGTTTTGTGGTAAAAGTCTAAAACCCTCAAGATCTCATTTCCGATTAAACATTGCTCAAGCAATGTGATCAAAAATGAAGAAAGAGCAGGAATAACGTTTTCAATAATTTACATGCTCGGAATAGTTGCCAAACGGCGATCCCAACACGTGTTACAATATCCCTCCATCTGCTGGAGGAATGGGTGACTAATGTGTGTTGATTACATTTCTTCTTTTTTTAACTTTTAGGTTATGTACACAAAATATTTCAGTTAATGCTTTTTGTGTGCCTTTTCATTCTTACAAGTGTTCAGCTTGGATGTAAAGCAAAGAGTTAATGTGCCATTAAAACATATGAATGGTCTTTTTGTTAGCCTTCAGAAGAAACATACATTATTTATGAATGTTACATTAAACGTCAATGGACTGAGATCGGAATACACATTTCCGCGTACTACACCCGCATGTCCGCACATTTATTAGGAGATTACCAAGACAATACATAATGAATTGACGCATAATACTTGACATTGACCCTCGCCGTTTCGTTTCTACAGTTCCTTTTTAAAACTGTGAACTCATCCTCCTTGACTTACATGCACGTGTGCCAATTTTGAATCTAGCGCCAAGACCTTCCATATGCAATAACATCTTCGGTTTAAAACTCGCAACAGGAATTTCTTAAGGACGGGCTGTTTGAGAATTAGCCCTGCGTCGTTCCACAGTTGGAGTTTAAATTTAGTTACTAATGAATAATCGTTTTAACGTTTGTTAAAACGCAATACAAGATTGAATACATGTGTAACCACACAAATAAACTGTTAGGCTACACCAGTTACTAAAACTGTTATATAAGCTACTATAAACTACGCTAAACTTTCTGTCCCAAGTTTAAACGCTTTAATTACGTATTTGCATATTTCTACGATCAAGTTGGGGTTCGTGGGTGGATGTCAGAATACAGGGAAGTGAAACCAACGCACCCCGAACAAATTTTACCCTCAAATGCAAAAACGCTTGGCACTGTAAGATAAAGTGGCTCAAATCCTCCTCCTGCAACTTGCAAAGAGGGCAAAGTTAAGTCTCCCCCGCCGTATATTTATAAACATATAGTAATATATTTATAAATATACAGTTATGAATATGAATAAAAGAACAAATGGGCTTTGAGAAATGTTCGGCTGTTTGGCGATATCTTAATTTTTAAGTAGATGTATGCTATATCATGGTAATTCTAGTATAAAGTGTGCGCAAACGAAATCGCTATATTTTTAATTCAACTGAATGACACAAGCGGCAATCCTTGAAACACTGTCCTCGAAATTGCTTATACCTCATGTCATATTATAGATTATCGCTGTAATAGGGCAGAGCTTAGTCATTTATTTCCCCAACCGTTAAGTGCCAACCTCTTTTAAAAACATGTTTTTTTTTTGGATCCCAAAACGTTAGTGACCGATACCTATAACATCGCAAAATTGTCCGTCTGTTAGCACGATAACTCTCGAAGGGATTGAGATATTTTGATGAAACTTGGTGGGAGGATCCTTCGATTCAAAGTACAAGTCAAGTTCGAAGATGGGCTCTGTAGCCCTATATTTGAGGGTGTGGGAGGGGTTTCAAATTAAGGGGCAAAACACATATTTTTTTAAAGCTGTTTAGATAGTTGGTTTAGGAGTAAGGAGACGCGCTGAATCCGAATATGAAAGTTATTTTCTCGCCGGACAAGTAGTTCGCCCAGAATCCGGCCAAAACCGGAAAGCTTGTTAAAAGTAAAAGTTTTATTTGAAGATGATTAGATGTTCGATTTAAGAGTAAGAAGACATGCTGAATACGACGGTAAAAACCATTTTCTTGCCGGACAAGTAGTTAGCCCGGAATCCGGCCGAAACCGGAAAATTTGTTAAAAGCAAAAGTTTTATTTGAAGTTGATGAGATGTTCGGTTTAGGGGTACGAAGACATGCTGAACACGATGGTGAAAACCATTTTCTCGCCGGACAAGTAGTTCGCCCGGAATCCGGCCGAAACCGGAAAATTTGTTTAAAAGAAATTTGTATTTGAAGTGTATTTGACAGATTTAAGGGTAAGAAGAGACGCTAAATCTGTATATGACAATCATTTTTTACCCGGACATATAGTTCGTCCGGAATGGTTGAAACCGGATTTTTTTTTTAGAAGTTGAAGTTTTATTTGAAGTTGATTAGATGTTCTGTATAGAGATAAAGAGATGCGCTGAATTCGTTTCTGAACTATCTTTTTTTGGCTGGACAAGTACTTCGCTCGGAATTCGGCCGAAACCATAAATTTGGCAGAAGTAAAGCAGGAAGTTTCGATCAGTATCGTCAAAATAGATATGGCTTATACAGGTATATCAGATGATTAGCCTAGCGAAGACTGGATCTGGCGTACACAAGAGCTAGTTGTCTGGGTCAAATATTAAATTTTTGGGATCCCATCGAAACCTTTGGTCTTGTTTCACAAGAACCATTTTTTTCACAAGAACCATTTTCCCTTGAAAACTTTTTTTAGCTTAAGAATATGTTTTTTCGCTCGGAAATTCGTTCTTCGCTTAAAAATGTGACTGGGTTCCGCACACTATCCATGGGATGCCGACTGGTTTGGCTTATGATACCAGGATTGATTTTTCGCACAGTTCAGTTAGGTAGAATACCTGTCGTCTGCATTTTGTGGTGATACACTACGTGAAGAAGCAAAACAGCTCCTGAGGGAACCGGTTCAGAAGTCTTGCCAGCGCAGTTACAAAAAACACCACATATACGCAAGAGACTTGGAATGCCTAAGCGCATGCTATACAAACCCTGACCTTTAAAGTTCGGCTTTTCCTCAGATCTCGTTTTGTCTGAGTCACGTAATTTATTCTCGCATAGGATCTCTCTTTCTTAGCTTTGAGGATTTTCAGTTTTTCTGCATTTACGACCTTGTTGCGGCCTCTCGGGTCAAGTGCCGTGGGTACTTCCAGATCCTGAACTACTTGTACGCAAACTTTGCAGCTCTCCCTGGTAACAGCAGCTGGCGGGCCAAGTCATGTCAAGAATCTCGGTCTCTCATATACGAGATCGAGAGTTGAAGCCAGGAGGGATTCCACCTCCTTTCTTGACGGCGGGAACCTCCGATGGGCTCAAGGTCTTCTTTGAGAGTGTCCAGCTCCGTTTTACGGCATTTTGCACATAGGGCAGTGGAATGCGCAAAACAATTTCGAGGTGTCAAAAAGCACCATTTGTCAGGAACTTTGACACTTTTATGAGTTGAGCTCTTGGCAACCCTGGGCCTTTCATTGGCAATCGTTAAGTCCGTCGTAACCAAGCTCGTCCGGACCAGAGCAAAATAACACTAGGGAGTAGCGCCAAGACTTGCAAAAAGTGACACACACTCAAATAGCAGCGACACTAGCACCACTTAGGGACAGTGAACGTCTCTACTGAAACTCAATCAGTCGTGCACCAGCGCTGGCTCCAGTAACTTCATATTGTGAACCACAGCAGAAAAAAGATGAAACCTTCACTTTTTCCTCCATGGGTGCAAACCTCATCTTGGCTTTACTAGAAATTTCTCAACATGCAAGTTGTTCTCGGTTTAAATTGCCGCAAGCGTCCGTTTGCAAAGCAGAGGTCTCGACGCGACACTAGCACCACTAGCGATAGTGAACGTCCCTACTGAAACTCGATCGGTCGTGCACCAGCGTTGGCTCCAATGACTTCGTATTTTGAACACAGCAAAAAAAAAAGATACAACCTCCCCTGTTTCCACGATGTGTGGAGACCGCATATTATCTTTACCAGAAATTTCTAAACCCGGAAGTTTGTCTCACTTTAAATGCCGCAAGCGTAATGGGCGGCGCTATGAGTATGACTCGTTTGCAAAGAACAGAAAGCATATGTCTTGGCGCTACTCCCTAGTGTCATTTTGCTCTGGTCCGGGCCCGACGTGCTCTCACTGGAGGAAAACCGCCAAAATGGCCGCTTACGACACGTTACGATCGCCTCCGATAGCTTACGATTGCCAGTGGAGGACCCACTTTACTTTTCTGTCTTTCCTTCAGTGCCATGCGCCCAGTGACAACGAATTAGAGATACAAAGCATACCACGGCCACCGCGTGTTTTCAAGATGCTCTAGGGAGATGGTTCGTATGGAAATTGGTGATTCCCGGATCCGTGCTGGGGTAGAGGGAGTGGGAATCTCGACATATAGGATTTCCCCCATCTCTTAGTCTGAATGCTTTCTCTTTGGAAAGATGAGAGCCTACTGTTGAAGATTTGCAAAGCAACTACTACATCTGCCACAATTGTGCCGTGACACACTCTGGCGGAGAGCTTCCATGTTCCGTCACCGTAAGCATTACCGTTTGGAAAGTTTCGCCGTCTCTTCCAAAAAATTGTCGACCACTGGCCTCAACAAGCATATGAAGTAACACACTGTTTCCTCGAAGGCTGAACAATTTTATTATTTGTTTTGTTTATTCTTTTAAATAAATTGCTTATTTGCTTACTTACTTTTCAGGGTATGCCTGCTCTCCGGTCCTTCTGCATTTACGCTACCACCGGTATCCTTCTTTTGTTCATCTTCGTGGTTACGTTCTTCGTTGCTTTGACAGCACTGGATGAGCGGCGACAAGATCAACGGCGCGACGGCTGCTTTTTCTATTGTCGAAGAGAAGACTGGCAGCCAGCAATGTGTTCACAGAGAGAGCTCCTTAAAATGTTTTTCGAGAAATTTTATGGCCCGCTACTCATGAAGACACCTACGAAGGTAAGCTCAGCGCACTTACAGTTTATTTTCAAGCTTGAGCCTAAAAAAGATCCTTGCAGGAAAGGCCGAAATATAGCTCTAATAAACTTCAGTATGACCATTTTGCACTGTCAAACAGGATTCGTAGTTGGCTTAGGCTGAAGGAATATCCTCTCCGTTCTTTCTTTTATTCGATCCGTGCAGTATAAAAGTTTGGCAAGGTGTAGGATAATTTAGTAGTGTGTACTTGGATAGTTCGAGGTCTTGCTGATGATTTCAAATTAGTGAGTAAACTTTCTGGAAAATATTTTTGAGTGTTTTGTGATTATTCTATATATCTTTGTCCTTTTCTACTGCACTTTTGCCCTTGGGCAGTGCGTTATAAATCATTCATTCATTACCAAGTATTTGATTTTCTTTGTTTTTGGGATCCCAAAACCTTAGGGACGGATACCTATGACATCGCAAAAGTTGTCCGTCTGTTCTTCCGTCCGTCTGTCTGTAAGCACGATAACTCTCGAAGGCAGTGAGATATTTTGATGAAACTTGGTGTGAGGATTCTTTGGGTCAAGAGTAACATCGAGTTCGTAGATGGGCTCTGTAGCCCTATATTTAGGGGTGGGGGAGGGGTTTAAATTAAGGGGCAAACAAAATATTTGTAAACAGCTAATGTGATAGTCGATTAACGGGTAAGAAGACATGCTGAAGACGATGGTGAAAACCATTTTCTCGCCAGACAAGTAGTTCGCCCGGAATCCGGCCAAAACCGGAAAGTTTGTTAAAAGTAAAAGTTTTATTGAAGTTGATTAGATGTTTGAATTAGGGGTAAGAAGACATGCTGAACACTAATGTGAAAAGCATTTTCTAACCGGACAACTTGTTCGCCTGGAATCCGGCCAAAACCGGAAAATTTGTTAAAAGCACAAGTTTTATGTGAAGTTGGTTAGATGACAGATTTTGGGGTAAGAAAAGACGCTGAATCTGTAAGTGACAATAATTTTTTACCCGCGCATATAGACCGTCCGGAATCCGGTTGAAACCGGATTTTTTAGTAAGTTTAAATTTTATTTGAAGTTGATTAGATGTTCTTTGTAGGGATAAGGAGATACGCTTAATTCGTTACTGAACTTTCTTTTTTTTGCTGGACAAGTAGTTCGCTCGGAATTCGGCCGAAACCTGAAATTTGGCAGAAGTAAAGCAAACAGTTTCGATCAGTAAAATAGATATGGGTTATAGAGGTATATCTGAACTTGGTTGTCTCAGATGATTAGCCTGGCGAAGACTGGATCTGGCGAAGACAAGACCGAATTGTCTGGATCAAATATAAATTTTTTGGGATCCCATCGAAACCTTTCGTCTTGTTCTTTGTGTTTTTGTAGTGACTTTGTTAGATCATCGTTTATAAGGCTGGTAGCGTGCTTTATAAGGCTGGTAGCGTGCTTCACTCTTGTAGTGTTTTGCTAATAAAGGCAGTGACAAAAGGTGCGGCGTACCGCATTTGATGCGGATGTTTTTCGAATCTTCAGTTCTAATGTTACTTACGCGCGACACATGACACGTGTTGATTGTTTTTTAAACTTTCCCGCCTGCCCTTGGATTGAAATATGTGGATTTGCCTATCCGATTAATATCGCCGCAGACTGAAAAGAAAGTAATGCATTGGATTTCATGGCTATGACGCGTCGTATTTTTCGTAGTTTAAACTTTTGGTCGACGATAATACAGTGTAGTACAAATCTGCCGGAGGTGAAAAATTGCCTGTCGACGTCAGAAGAAAGTTTGTTGGGTGAGAGAGAAATACGATACAAAATAAAAAATTAGGCGCATATGGTCAGACGAAGATGTTAAAAAAACATAACAATGCTGCAGTTCCGAGAATTAGTCCTTGGCATTTACAAGGTCCCATCATGATGTGTGCCTCTTGTTACCAACGTTCATGGTCATTTTTTTTTCCGAAAAACTGGGGCCGTCCTCCCATTACTGCGAAAAAGCCGTGGCAGGTCAACAATCGCGGCAGTCAAACCGCGACGTGCTAAAAAAAAAACGTGACAGTCAGGACCGCGACAGGCCAAAAGCCTCCACAGGGCAAACATCCGGATTGTTAAGACCGTGAAAGTTATTACCGAGACCGTAGAAACCGTGACTAGTCAAAACGGCGCCCGACGAAATGCAAGTCCTTGAACTTCTCGCAATCCGCGACCGCCCTTTATAACGTATATACTTTAAATTACCTTAAATTGCACTTCCAGCGAGATGCTTTAGTTACATCGGCTCTCTTGCACACCAGTGTAGCCGATATTCAGTAGTCTCGCCTTGCAGAATATCATTACCAGCAGTCGTAAAGCTAGGTGCCAACAGAACGCGAATTCGCGTTCGCCTGGGCGAATTTGCCGTCGCGAGCGGAAAAAATTCGCGCCCCGCCGTTTCAAATCCAAGTCGAATTTGTTTCGCGCCGCGTGGCGGAAAAGATTCGCGTTCTGTGGGCACATAGCTTAATAAGCTCTGTAAGTTCCCCTCCAGTTTTTATCAACAGAGAACTAGCACTTTAGTTGAAAGTCTTAGTCCCAATGATTGCGCTTTACAATAACTTGGTTCGTTTTACAGAAAATCGGCAGTATAATTTTCCCTTGCCACAATCTTTTCTACTTCTTCTAACAAAACTAAGTATAATCAGTGTGCTATCTAAACTTTTGATGTTAAAGTTGTCACGCTGCCACGTAATTTGATTGCAATCTTGTTTTTTTTATTACTTAGCCTACGTTTCTTTTTTTAATTACTTTTTATACTCCTCTATTTTTTTTCGAGGGAGAATAGGCAATAGCAATAACAGTACTTATTTTCTTTTCTAGATTATCGTCATCATTATCACCCTGGCCTTCGCTGCTGTTAACTCGTGGGGTATGCTCCAGCTTAAACAAGATTTCGACCCGAACTGGTACTTAAAGGACGGGTCACACCCGGCGAGTTTCTATCGCGCGCTGATGGACCATTTCCCAGAAAACGGAGAGAGGTCATCAGTCTACCTCGGTAAGTGTGGCTCATCTGTTAAGTCCGGTCTTCACCTCCCGGAACTTCCGGAATCTGGGCTTCCAGATCTTTCTTTGACTTCTTCTGTAAATTGCATCTGGAAGATGAACCGGTCCGAAAGTACATCAAAAGAATCCGGAAAAAGGGGCTTTTGAACTTCCAAATTTCCGGAATTTTCAAGTATCACAGAAGAAATTCAGAAAAATCACGGAGAATCTGGGAACCCAGATTCCGGAAGGTGAAGACCCGACTTTAGTTTCATTCGGGATCTGTGGCTAAGTTTTAAAAAGAGCAGGGAAGGGAATCTTGAAAACCGAACCAAAATTCTTTTCGCAAAAATGGAGGGATGGCACCATAATCAGCGAAAATGGATTTGAGTCAAAATTGACATTACTGACAATTAAGAACCCAGGCTTGGAATCGAAGGTGCAAAACCGAAAAATAGGATTTGAGATTTCTATTTGTGAGTTTTGTAGTGTGGTGAGTGATTTTATGACACTTTCAATGCCATATCTAACTGTAAGAGATATTGTTAATGAAGGAACTTTTAATTATATGTCTAACCATATTTAATTTTTGATTATATGAATCAAATTTTTGAATTATAACCATATTTAGTGTTTGGGGTCAATGAGAGTGGCAAACGGGCTGCTTCAGGATCACGGACTTGAGATGCTGACTACCGTCATATAGCCTAATGGATCAAAATACACAAAAATGCCATAATTTATATAAAAATATAAAAATGAATACAAAATAAAATATAAATTATCATTTTATAAATAATGCTATATTTGATTGCATTGGACGGATATGTCAGGCGAGTTTTATTCTAGCAAGAATAAAATCGCAAGAACAGTTATCTCGCTGGAATCGGGAATAAAACACGGTCACGTATCTGTTCAATGCAGACTTTACCAGTGCCAGGAGTTGTCTTTCCAAAGTAAGAATTTATTGAATGGTATAGATATGTCGGCAATTGATCTACTCAGTAATACAAATCCCAAAATTATATGCAGGATTGGTGCATTTTGATTAAAGTATCCTCTGCTGATGGTCCTGTCTGGACCTCAAATGCGCCTGTCTCTGCCTGTCTGGCAAGCTAGGGGGGGGGGGGATTTAGTGTGGGATCGACCCATCTTGATTGAGGTTTGTGTGCCTTGATTGTAGAGTAGAGTTGAGTTTTATTCAAGAAAGGTATCTTTCACAGCGCATGCGCCGATTTAACCTTTACGTCAAACATAATCGCACTAATCAATAACTATATAACTAATCAATTCGTTATTTCAATGATAAACATAAGACAAAGCATGAATATGAAAATACATATTGTTGGAGGCTTCATGTCTTCAGCATATTTTATCGTTTTTGTGGCACTTGCCTTCCGGCCAAGTGTCATATACCGATAACTTTTCCGTCGGTCGGTCGGTACGCTGGTCGCGAGTTAGGGTACTTGCAGATGTGCTGGGACGATGAAACTTGGCAGGCGTATCAGGGACCCGACAAAACTAACTTGGAAATAGTCACTTCCCCGATCCGACCACCATGGGGGGAGTGGAGGGAGGGGGAATCCGAAATATTGACGTATTTATAACTTTTGAACGGAGAATCGGATCTTAATGAAACTTGATATTTGGAAAGACCCCGTGTCTCAGATGTCTCACTTTACGTCCGGAATGGATCCGGTAACTTTTGGGGGAGTTGGAGGGGGGGAACTGGAAATCGCGTGACATGTTCAGAGTGAACGGATCGAGATGAAACTTGGTGGGAAGAACAAGCCACAAGCCCTAGATAGATACTTGACAAGACCGGACCGGATCCGAACACTGTGGGGGGAGTTGGAGGGAGAGTTCCGGAATTCCGGTGATCCCGACTTAAGATGTTTACGCATGTGCTAGGACGATGAAACTTGGCAGGCATATCAGGGACCCGACCAAACTAACTTGGAAATAGTCACTTTCCCGATCCGACCACCGTGGGGGGAGTGGAGGAAGGGGGAATCCGGAATATTGACATATTTATAACCTCTGAACGGGGAATCGGGTCTTAATGAAACTTAATATTTGGAAAGACCTCGTGTCTCAGATGTCACACTTCAAGTTCGGAATGGATCCGGTGACTTTGGGGGGAGTTGGAGGGGGGAACTGGAAATTGTGTGACATACTCAGAGTGGACGGATCGGGATGAAACTTGGTGGGAAGAACAAGCACAAGCCCTAGATAAATAGTTGACAAGATCGGACCGGAACCGAGTACTGTGGGGGGAGTTTGAGGGTGGCTTCCGGAATTCCGGTGATCCCGACTTATGATGCTTACACATGTGCTAGGACGATGAAATTGGCAGGTGTGTCAGGGACTTTACAATTCTAACATAAGAACAGTCGTTTCTCCGATTTGATCATCGTGGGGGGAGTGGAGGGAGGGGGATTCCGGAATCTTGAAGTTGTCCAACTTTTGAAAGGGTGATCAGATCTTACTGAAACTTGATATTCGGAAAGAACTCATGTTTCAGATGTCCCATTTCAAGTGCGGACAAGATCCGATCAATGTGGGGAGTCGGGGGGGGGGGGCAAATTTTGTGACACGCTTAGAATATAGCGATTGGGATGACACTTGGTGGGAAGAACAAGGGTAAGCCCTAGATACATCAGTGACAGAACCGGACCGGATCCGGTCACTCTTGAGGAAGCTGGAGGGTTCAAGGTTCAAGGTTTTAATTTACGCTTCAGTATAAAATTATCATACATAGGGTTAAGCCGGAGACACAAGGTCGATTGACCAAAACCCGGAATCTTGGGGGGGGGGTGCAGAATTCCGGTGATCGCAATTTAAGGTACTTCAGGATGTGCTAAGACGATGAAACTTGGCTTGAACATTAGAGACTTGACAAGATTGGTTTAGAAATTGTCACTTCTCTGATCCGATCATCCCTTAAAGTACTCATCTTAAATGCAAAGTAAAAGAAATACTTTTAAGCAAAACCTACATTTTCGTGATCCCCATGAGCCCATGATCAATTTTGCCTCAAGGGTTTTGCTCAGAAATAAATTTCTATCACCCTTAAAGTGCGCATCTTAACCGGAAAGTAAAAATAAAATAATTTTCACCAAACCATATATATTCATGATCCTAAAGGGTCCAGGATCATTTTTGCCTCAAAGGTTTTGATAACAGATGAATTTCTAGCGCCCTTAAAGTGAACATCATCACAGTCAGGTGCAACAAAAAGCGTTTTTTACCGAACGATACATTCTCGTGATTTCCAAGGGTCCGTCGTCATTCTTCTCTCAAGGGTTTTGCTTACAAATGATCACAACAAACCCACGAATTGGCAAATTCCTACTTTCATACTTTTACCAAGCCGTGCAAGTGCCATATAAGCTTACAGCTCTTGTTTACTTAGTGTATATAAGATGATTTGTTATGTACAGTAGAGGTATGCTCAGTGAACATTTGTTGACATGGGACTTAGCCGTTTTCATGCACGTTCTGTGTCTAAGGCTAACTAAAAATTCCCCAAAGTGGGTAATTAAGGGCATAGGTATTTTGGATCTTTATTCTACCATTTAGCCCAAAACTGCACTGTTCACATTAAAGTAACTGTTCACATAAACATACCTCTACTTTAGCAGCCCCAATTGGCTATATTTTGAAATAAATGAAATGAAAATGTTAGTTCTGGGAAGTGGTTTTAAAGTTGAGGTCGTACAAACTTTGCCCATATGCAGAATGTAAATGGGGTAGCCTATTGTTTTGTTCATGGCCAAGGGCTATACTAAATACGTATCTATCTAACTTCCTTGGTCGTATCGAGTTTTGGTTGGAACTGGCAACTTGAATGGGGTGACCCAGACATCGCAAATGCTTCCAGTTCAACTCCTTTAAATGTCAGCGATTGCATTAAAACGTTGCTGTTGTAATTTTCAAGTTGCCATTGAAGCTATTTTGGTAGGACCAGTTTGGTAAAAATAAAAGAGGTTCGGCAGCATCCGGTCGACACTATTAGTTGGAAACCGGTTGAAAAATATTGAAATTTTGTAATGCCTCGTCTGGAAAAGGCTTACGGTACAGGTTGTCGAACCTAAGAACGAGAGTTCAAACGGTCGTTGATCCTTTCGTTGTCGAAAGGATCTATTAAATTCTTATGCTCGGAATTTTCAATGATCTTGTCCTAAAAACCTCGTGATGATGTTTGTGTTTGTTTGTGTTTTATTGTCAAGGCTTTAGGCTAGGGTATTATTATTTTTTGTTACAAATCAAATAGTCAATTAACAAAGTGTCATTTTTGTATGCCATGGCATGTCTGATGCTTGTATGCCATTTGAGTTTTTCTTTGCGGTTTTCATTATAGTTGTAGCCAGAATAGGAGCCGGATTCGTTGGCTGAAATCAGAACAGGGATCCTGCCTCAGAACAGGGATCCTGGCTTAAGGAAGAAGAAAAAGAAAACAAAAAAACAGGGATCCCGACTTTCTCGTTTTTTGGCGCGTTACCTTCCCTTGTTTGGTTGAAATGGAAAAATAATCAGTGATATTGTAATTGATAGCTGGCTAATGTTATTGACCTTGATTCATTTGGCTTAGCTTTGTTAGGCTAAGGCGAATTTGCGGACCTCTTAGACGTTCGGATTTGTTCAGATTGGGTTCATTGCTTTAGTTAATCCACTACCCTAAAACCGTTTTCCTGCACATGGGGTTAACACTAAGAAAGGACTTGATGAAGTGTATTGACTTCTTGAGTTCGGATATGTTTTTAAATGGCGTGGTAACATGGTTGATTGTTTCAGTAGCATAGTTCGGCTGAGTTTTATTATAGCGAAATTTGGACCTTTCCCGGCAAGGGTCTTCTTCAGGCTCAAAGCTAGAAAAAGGAACGTATCAGAACCAGGGCACGACTAGGGGGGAGGGGGGACGCCCCCCCCCCAATGTTGTCGGCCAGTCGGTAAAAAAAATAGCCGAGTCGGCGCGTAGCGCCGCGATTTTTTGTAAAAACAGTCGGTTTCTCGTAAAAATAGTCGTGTCTCTTAAAATTAGCCGATTTTACAGTATAGAAACGGATTCGTCAGCTGTGATGCTTTTAGAGCGATATTTCGGCCCTTCTTGGCAAGGGTCCTCTTCAGGCTGTCAGTCTTCTTGGCAGTCTTCTGTGCCAACGCTGGGGAAAGAACACACCTTCAATAAACAACTGAAAATTCTACCAACTATAAGTATCCTATTCGGGGAAATAGGTGTGTTCCTTTCCCAGCGTTGGCACAGAAGACTGCCAAGAAGAATGATAGCCTGAAGAGGACCCTTGCAAAGAAGGGCCGAAATATCGCTTTAAAAGCATCACAGCTGACGAATCCGTTTTAATACTATATGAATATATGTATCTAAGTCAGCTTGGGCTCAAGGAATATGTATCCGTTTAACACAGTCAACTACGATTCGCAGTCAGCTTGGGCCGAAGGAATATTTAGGCTTGGTATTGATTAAGTAAAAAAAAAAAAAATGACCGGCATCCATTGCCCTTTTAGACAGAATTCACAGTTCGAAAGCTTTTAGTGTACGAAAAAAACTTGAGTGCGAGTCGCTCTTTTCTTCCTTTATATTTTTTAAGTTATGACCTTTTTTTTTTACCAATAATGTTTTTTTAGGCACTGTACAATATGACGTCGACCGTGAAGAACTTCGTAAGCTGACGACGAAGCTCAAAGAAAATCCTTTTGTTAAAAATTCTTCGGTTATTTTCTGGCACGATCATTTCGAAAGATGGCTTGACAACAAGCAAGGTTAGTGTTTAACTTTTTTACTTGTGAAACTGGGTCTTACCGAACGAGAAATGTGCCTTCAACTGTGTTGGGAAGTACTTCAAGTACTACTTAAGTACACAGTCGAAGTACTGGGGTTACTTAAGTAGAACTTCCCTGGTCGAGTACTATTACTTAAAGGACCCCTCTTGCTTATTCTGCATTTTATAATGTATCTAGCTCCCATACAGAATTATAAGCTTCTAAAATCCCCACCTTTCTCCATTGTTTCGTTTTGTGCCTACAAAATTTTAGCGCTTTTTTGGCCTTGCCGAGTTTTGCCCGTCACACAACGAAACGTTTGCCGGGATCATAAACGTCTGCTGACAACTCTTTCACACATAAGGATCTGAGAAGCTTTTGTTTATTACTTCTTTTATTTGCTTAGTTTTCACACTTTTGAACCACGGCGCGATCAGTTTTCAAATGTTTTGCGCCCAGCCGCCGCGTCGGAGAGCAGGAAGGCTGGACATAGTCGACATGCGCTAACAAGAAAACCGCTAATTTCAGATGGAAAGTAATGGTATTTTCGAAAATGTTTTTTCTGATCCATTTCATAGGGAAGATATTATTTCTAGTAAGAGTTGTGCTTTGAGTAGAATAACCAGGTATATGAAGACTCAAAAATAATAATAATAATATGATGCAAAAAATAGGCCATTTTACAGCGTACGTTTAAAAGACTTTTCATCATAAATTTGTTCAGCATACAGGTTGTCCAGGAAATATTTGAAGGCTTTTATAGTCACTCAAAATTACTTCAGACGGGAGGGAGTTCCAGCAGTCCACCACTCAAGTACCAATACATTTTCAAGTTATGTCTCAACTACTTTCTGTTTATATCACACTGATTTGAACATGGAAATGCTTCTTTGGCAGCTTTATTTAACAATTAAAAATATCAGAAAATAACCGATGAAACTCGGGCAGTCTGTGAAGTACTTTGCACCCTTGGTAAGCATACTATTAGATGGTGGGAGCTCCATTAAAAGCTGCATAGACTATGTTCTCTATGTTATATCTTCATGTGTAAAGTTCCAGTAAGAAAGAAACCCAAAGCAAAATTTAAAATCGGGAGACTGAAAATATGTTAATATGATGATAGAGTCGAGTAATTGAAGAACTTTTTTTTTAAGAAGAATTTGCCCCACAAAACTTTCGGAAAGCTTTTTCGTCCGAGTCCCCTTACGAACTCTGTCTGAGCTGTCCTTTACGGTTCCGCTGTATTTAATTGCTGGTGTGTTACGAAGTTCCTGTGGCCAGAGTGATTTCTCTGGAAAGAATCCATATTCCAATTCTTCGTAACAGTCCCGAAATGTTATTTCTAGTGGAATACCCAGCCAACCACCATGATTTCAAGAAGTACATCCAAGAGTTCCTCCTATTCACGAAAGATGGTCGACAGTACCTTCATGACGTCAAAATTGACGGATCCATCATAGATAAGGATTTTAATTTCACCATTACAGTAAGTTCTGTTGTTCTTATTAGCTGCCTTCTTATACGTTGCTTTTTAACCGTATAGTGTACCGATGAGAAATTCTGCGACTGTGTAGTTGTATGGTAGCTGTACGAAAGAGTTGCATGGAATGATATGTAGTAGTATGGAATAGTCTGATTAGTGATATGTAGTAGTATGGAATACTATGATAAACATACCTCCGACTGGGTTAAATTACTACATGCTACTTTTTCGTACTATACTCCATACGACTAATTCTCGGAAATTTGTCATCGTTCTGTGGTCCACGTATGACAGCTATTGATTGCAGACCTTTGCACTGTTCTTCGAGTTCTCCGGAGGTTTGGACAAAACTAACGTGGAGTGTAAAGTAAAATGTTTATCACATCTTAGAGCAGCGTTAGAACCAAGACGTTCACATCCCCGATAACCAAACAAGTATTGAACTGACCTAATTTAAAATCATCCCGCTTAAGGAAAGGTGACGATGAAGTTTTTCAGACAGTTTAAAAGCTTTTAATGTACACAAACCGCATGTAGACATCCAAAGATCATCTTGCAAGAACGGTTTCAATTTCAGTACAGTGAGCGTGTTCCACCCCTCTACCAGTAGTAACTATTAGTTACTATTTCCGTTCCAGCCTCACGAAAAGTTACTACGCTGACCGTTCCGACCTTCTCAAAATAGTAACTAATAGTAAACATTTGCACTACGCATCCCTGTAACGTGATTGGTCTGATCAGCCCGCGGCCTGATATTTGACCGAAAAAAGAAAAAAGCGTTCCAGCCTAGCGTAGTAACTACGGTAAGTAGGGTGGAACACGCTCTGAACATCTTGCTAGTCTGTCCGACCCTTTGAACCTCAGTGCCATTTTGATCCACCTGCTCTGCCCAAATTCAACTACCAGGGATTCTGATTTTTTTTCTTCAGCTCTAGTAGTGACGTTCAGAATATACACTGCTGGCCCGACAAGGCCAAGCTCATCCAGACGCAGGGAATTTGAATATCACCAAAGGCGTGAATTTCAATGGCTAATGCAGCGAAGCTCAGGAAACGTTCAATTCCAGATTGGAAGGTCACTTCTGAAGAAATCCCGTTATTGCGTGGGACACAAAAAAGATTTTTTTTTTCAGCAATCCTTTACCATTGTAGTGTAAATGTTTTAAGCATAAAGGTACAGGCCGGTAGAATCAACACAAATCCGAAAGAAAAAAAAATCATTTGATGAAAATCGAAAGTATGTAGAGCGCAGCGACGCAGTAACGCATTTTCGGCGTCACGGCTTTTCAGCTAAACTTTAAACTTATATTCAAATAATGCATAAAATGGATACGTCAGCTACGATTCTTTGGCGGTTGACGTATCCGTTTTATGCATTATTTGAACATAGGTTTCCAAGACAGCTTGGGCTCAAGGAGTGCTTTAAGCTTAGCTTCGTCAGTGCCGATTCATAGTCCAGGTATCGGCAACGGTAATTTTGAGATCAAGTTCTTCTAGTTTTTCAATCCTCGACGACTGATAACATCGAGACGGGATGGACTGATTCAGTCTAATTCATTCCGGTTTGCTTTTAGTCGCGACCAGACAAGATCTGGCCAGAACGCGACCAGACGACACGGGGGTTCTCTGTAAATATGTGTATTCGATACTCAAAATATTGTGTTCTTCTTCCTGTAGCTAAAGTAACAAAACTGGAATGCTTTTGCAACTGTTCTGATCAAATAAGGGGAAACCAAAAGCTCAACATTAATAGTCGCATTTTTGCAGATACCACGGTCAAAAGGCGTTGCTGCAGTTATCGTGGTATCTGTCTAGTTATCGTTGGTAACTGATCGTGGTATCCGGAAAAGTCATCTCACTTTCATCAATTTTTGTCAAATTGGTGAGAAAGAAGTTTGGCACCTAGTGATGTGACTGAAAAATCAACTTTTCTTTTGGGATGACTTCGAAAAGCGCAATTTCGGCAATTGTCATTTTTGCAGAGCCACCGTGTATCAGATACCACGGTAACTGCAAAAACGACTAATTGCAGCTCCATTTACCGTGGTAACAGATACCATGGTATCTGCACAATCGCAGCTAATCTTTTTCGCAAGGCTTACTCCTGGTTTTGCTATAAGATAATGTAATCAAAATTATGCTGACCTCCTAAGCGTAACACCACACTCACTTACAAGGCTGAATGGCTTGCCAATTGTCGTACTATTTTATTGGCACTCGTCTGTGGCGTCAGTGAAATAGTCAGCCTTCGGCATGTGATTCTCTGCATTTGCATTCATAGTTTAAAGGTCCGTTCAGATTGAAATAAGCTCTTATGTACTCCCTACCCGCTATAAGACACTTAAAGTTTAACTGAAAAGCCAGCTTATATTTATATCTTGGATTTGGATACACCGAATTATTTTGACTCTGCCAAACGGTTTATTATTTTTTTATCTTGGGTTAGTAGTGACGTTCAGAATATGCCCTGCTGACCCGACAGGACAAAGTTTACACAGACGCGTTGAATTTGAATTTCAATAAAGGCCAGCATGCCAATGGCTAATGAAGCGGAAGCTCGGGAGATGTTCAGTTCCAGATTGTAAAGTCACTTCTGAAGAAAGTCCTCTATTGTGTGTGACCCCAAAAGATTTGTATTTTGGGAATTGTTCACCGTTGTAGTTGCTAAGTATTTCAAGCGCAGAGTTACAAGCACATAGAGGTACTACAAATCCGAAAGAAAAGTTATTCGATGAAAATCGAGTGTATGAATAGCGGAGCAACGAAGTGACGTATTTTCGTCGCTTCTTGAAGCTTAACCGAACAGGGCTGAGTGACAGTCTGGTTACCTTTCATATTTTTATCTAAATATGCTAGAAAACCCGGCAAAAACGGGTCATCGTTGATTTGTTATCTGCGAATATTGAATTTTAGCTGACGAGTTTATTCTTCCGCAATTACGGACGTACCTCTATATTTGAAATCTTTAGCAACAACAGCGCCAAAAATACCAGCAATGGCGGATTGTCATTATTCAAGACAGGCAGATAAAGTGACCTGGGTATGGAAAGCGACCACGAAGCATTTGGCATTCGCCCTTACATGTTGATTCTGACGTGATTCTGCAGTCTAGAATAGAACATTCCAGACTTTGTTGGCCATTGAGACGCACGCTTTTGCAGATATTCAAATTCTCTGCCACTTGACGAATTCTTATTTGTCGTGCAAGCAGCGGAGATTCCCAACGTCACTACTAGACTACGCGATGAAAAAAAATCCCTAAGAGGAGTCAAAATAATTCAGTGTATTCAAATCAAAGGTATAAAAATAAGTTGGCTTTTCAGTGAAACTTTACGGCCTATTTAGGTCTCAGCCCATTTCGGTTAAACTTTCAGCCTTGTTGGATCAGGTGTATTGAGGCGTATACAAGGTTTCCAGTTGAGGCGTGTTGTGCTGCAGAAGGGATATTAGGTGTTGGTCCTGTTTTGTCGTATTACGAAGAGCCAATCAGATCGCTTGTTTGGGTTCTGCCCGCCGAGGAAAGGAAGGACCATAATTACAAAAAAAAATATCCCTGTGATCGGTTTGAAACCCTATGATCACATTCTGAAAGTATGGCAAGATGTATGAGGTATGGCCGGATTTATGAGGGCGAATGCTTCTGATTATTTTGTGCTTGAAGCTCACCAGATTAACGTTTCAGTCTGAACCGACCTTAATATTTTTGTTACGTTTTAGGCGTCTCGAATTCGGTTCCGACACTTGCAACTGACGGATTCGGCGGAGAAAAATAAGGCGATCGATTCGCTTCTTCAGCTAGAAAAGGATATTCATTTCCAAGGAGGCGCGAATCCACCCGGTCCGGTCATCTATACCTATCGATACGTCGAGTGGGAAGCCAATAAGGTAAAGCATAGATTTTTTTTCTACAGCGACTTTTCTACACAGGCTTCTATCGCTACCAGCAAGAACATATAATCACAATAACTCAGTCTCCCTATATCTGTAAGACGACCACGCGGAGTCGAATATATTATCGATACAAACAAGCGGAGGGTAGGAGCCACGCGGTACATCATAATTCGCTACCTCTACAAAGAGTTATATCGCAGTAGAGCCCCGCAGAAGAAATTTAATTACGAACTCCGTCTGAGTCGTCCTTTACAGCCAAGGCCGTATCCAGGGGGGGCGGGGGTCGAACCCCCCCCCCCGAAACCCACAAAATTAATCGTTTTTTGTAGGCTTTAAATTTGCACTTTTTGGTCCGACCCGCTGGCAACCCCCCCCCCCCCCGAAATATATTCCTGGATACGGGCCTGTTTACAGCTGATTGGTTGTCTTCCATTGTGACGTCACACGTGACGCGCTGCACGGCAGGCTCTCCACGCCTGCAGGCCTCCTACAGTTTTTCATCTGCTATGCGCAACGGCGAAGAGGGATTAAACGGGTATTAACTCAGCTCACAGCAAGTACCTCTTCGCTCAGTTTTGTCGGAGTATCCATAGTCGCTGCATGTGACCAAAGACGGAGGTTCTACTGGACTATTTATTCTTGCTACCAGTTTCCCTTGGCGCAAACTGCTGCGCTGCAAGTGATTCGACTTTTTCTTGTGTTTTCCGACGTACGAAAGAACCGCATGAATGTCCACACCGCCACGCAGACGCAACGGGAAACTGACTTTTATTTGAAGTTCATAGTACAGCGGACTCGCGGACTGTTCGTTGTTGTTTTATTCGCCAGCGGGCCGTACGCTGGGAAGGCGCGGGATGTCCGAAGCCGTTTTGCCCGCTGAGTGCCAGCGGAACCGCTAGTTTGTACGCTGGGTGAGGCAGGGAGTTGTTCGGCGTACTTCTGACGTTTACAGTTCGCCATCCGCTCCCGCTGTACTATGAACTTCAAATAAAACGCAACTCTGTTTTGTCCGGGTCTTCGGCAGGAGGTACCCTGCAGTAGATGTCCTCTGAAGACCCATCCACTACGTGAGAGTTTTCAGTCAAACTTTATAACATCTGGTTCAGATCGGGACTGGGTTAGTGTCCCAGAAGATATTTTGTATTTAACCATCCTAGATGTAGGCTACAATATTTTCTTTCAGAAAAAGATAGAGCAACTTTTAGTCGTCGAAAAATCAATTAATTTTTCCTCCACCAATCATGTTTTTCGCATCAGTTGAAATTTCCAGCGCATTCGACACTACAAACAAATTCAATGATTTGCAGTCACATATCGTATAACACAGAAATTGGCAGTGTGAATCCTGGGTTTCAAGGTTCAGATCCTAATCCTGGTTAAAAAAAATTTTTAACGACTCCTTATATTTATATTTTATTTTTCTTGTTAGCTTATAATTTTGTCTATATTATAGGTTATCACCGACGAGCTGATCCGCAACCTTGGCTTAACACTCCTCTCTGTGCTGATGGTCACTCTCGTCATCATCTGTGACGTCCGAACGGTCATTCTCGTATTCAGCTGTATCGCCCTAACCCTGGTTGATATTATTGGTATTATGTACTTCTGGGGCCTTACGATAGAAATCGTAACTTCGATTCTGATCATTTTGTCCTGTGGGTTGGCCGTGGATTACGCAGCGCACATTGGACACACGTTTGGTACCATGCATGGAACAAAGAGCGGTGAGTGTTTGAATTTTTCGCCATAGCTGACCTGTTTCTTTTAGCAGTTCTGAGCCTCGTTTTTGTTGCACGCTGCAGGTCCACTTCTTGCCGCTTCCGGGCTGATTCTTTCTAAATTCGTTTTTGCACTGCAGTGCTTCCGAGGAAGAGGACAGCGCTTCTCGAGAACCACGGACTTGCTTACCGACCAAGTCTTTCCCTGCAAGGTGCTGCTTCAACCAAGAAGAAATCGTGCAGGCAGTGGACCCAAAAACGCATCTTGTGCGGAAGCGAAGAAGGGCTGCAGCAGCGATGCGGCAGCACCATTGCAACAAAGACGAGGCTCTGGTGAATTTTCCTTGCTATGGTTTATTGAACTAATTTTCAGCCTAAAATGTTGACTTGGCAAGACACTTGTTTTGTTTTTGGAACCCCTGAAATGGTCAAATGGGAATAATAAATTAATAACTTGGTATCTGCTAAGAACCAGGTGTTTCAGGTTTCTTTTGACACAAAGAATGAAATCCGATTCGTTTAATTTCATCTGCTGTATTTTTTGAATGTTCATCATCTTATGTTAGTATGCTTTGAACGGTCGTGAAATTAATTCGGAACTGTTGCAATACTAACGACGCCGAAATTTTGCCGTTCGAGCGTGCGAAAGCAGCTGAGCAAAAATAAGCTGCTGGACTCCTCTCTACCACAAAAGGTCAAATTAGCAGGAAGGACAAAGGACTTGGAAGATAAGGACTTTTGGCAAAAAAACGCGATTGACGTGTTACTTCTTCTGGGGATTTTAAACTATATTTGACAGTGGAAACGGATACGTCAGCTAAATTTTATTAGAGCTATATTTCGGCCCTTCTTGGCAAGGGTCCTGTTCAGGCTCAAAACCGCTCAAGTTGGAAAAACGAACTTGTGGTAAAAAAAAATGTTATTAAACTGTATAACAGCAGCTGTATGCTATGTGGGACACGATACGCTCTTCATAAAACCTTTGAGGTTTGCTCTGGAATTTCAACGGGCAAGGTCGGAAACAAATCAGGCTTTCACTTCACTCAATCTTAAAATGTTGTATTTTGTTTCAGAGCGTGCCCAGGGTACCTTGACACGGATGGGCCCGGCTGTTTGGAATGGCGGTTTTTCTACTTTCTTGGCAGTCGTTTTGTTAGCGCAGAGTGACTCGTACGTTTTTACGACATTTTTCAAGGTAATTATGTTTTTCTTTATTATCTTTGACACCCACTTGCGAAAGAGTTTTCATTAAGTGACTACCACACAGCATAATTAATGTCTGGACGTCGTTTTCTGTTAAAGGACACCTGAATGAAGAGTACCAAGTATCATCCCTATCTGTATGACTTCCGTTAACATTGCCTGCAGAAAACCCAGTCCAAATACGAAATAGTGTTTCCAAGCTATGATTTTTGCTCCATTTTGCATCTGTCCTTATTTCAGTGCCGAACAGTTTTAGAAATGAACAAATGTCTCCAATGAACCATTCTTCTGGAATATTTTTTAACCAGTCAAGCCCAAACGCAATCTAGAAGAAATTCAAATACGATCCGGCCAGCGCTGTACAAGGTTTGAATGAATTGCGCTTTTTTTCTTGGAGTCTGCATGTGCAAACCTCCAGAAACGAACATCCCTATTTTGAAAACGTCACGCTCAGGAGAAGAATGCTCTCCGTGGCCATGTCTGTAAATGCATTCTCCATGGTGTGTTCAAGTTTGGTTCCATTCTTCAGGTGTCCTTTAATACTGATAGTAGACAGTCAGAAGTTTCATATCATCTAGCCCAAGGATGCGCAGTTTCAACAGACAACACAATGTATTACAGCTAAGATTTTGACCACTGACCACTCCCATTTTGGCAGGATTGCACAAACCTAATATGACATTTTCGTTTCAGCTTTTCTTCAGCGTTGTTGGCTTTGGTCTCTTCCACGGTCTGGCATACCTGCCGGTCCTCCTCAGTTGGCTCGGCCCCCCTCCTCCACCAGTTGACGATGAAAAGTACCCCCACCCGCTCCAAAACTCACCTACGCACTCGAGAAGCTCAAGTGACGATACCGTGCCAACTTCCATTACGAGTTTCCCAAGTTCGTCGGCCTTGGTGAAGATGGACGATACGTCATTCGAGATCACCTTAGAGGAGGCGAATATGGAGATCGTTCAGGTAAAACTTAAAAGGACCCCCCGCACTATTTACTGCTCCAGTATTTTAAAATAGTTGAATACTTTAAAACTAATCCCTGCTTTCAAAAAATTACCCACAGCGTTGGCTGTTTTAAGCCCTTTTTCTGGCCCGGTGATTTCTAGCAAAAACACGGAAAATTGCATTTTCTTTCTGAAGAAAATTCTCGCAAATAACCGTCGACAGCATATACGCATCGAATGCAGCGAAACAAGGCAACTTAGAAAATCAATGAAATATCGTTAGGGGGGTTAGAATATACCGGATGAAGTTCGGGCCTTCTGGTTTAAGAATGGACGGAGCGATTACGGAAGTAGGTTGGTAAGGTAAAGCAGGTCCTTTAAAGAAGAAATGACACCCCCGAATCATTGTTGCCACTTTTCTCTGACGGAACCTTTGGCATTTGGCTGCACAAATCTGCGACATTCTGGCGTCTACAAAGATCGGTCCTTTGTTCAGTTTCCAGTCGAAACTTGTGGATTCTGAGGTTCGGATTACTCGCATAACAGGAGCTAATTGTCGTAAAACAAATAAATACTTTTCCCGGAAAAGAGTAGCCTTGAAATTGGACAAAATACTTTGAAATAGCAGAATTTCGAAATTTTTGCCATAAGTGCGACTTCCTGTGACAAATTTTTCACAGCTATGAATCTGGGGAGAAGTCGAAAAACTGTGACAGATCGCTCTGCGACCAGTGTCAACACTGCTCCGAATTGTGTCTTAACAACACGTCACTGTAACTTTTTTAAATAAGACAAAAACTAGCAAACCCACGGACTGCCAACATGTCACAGGCTCTAAACGGCAAGTTCGAGAACTCGAAAGAGAAAAAATACTTAACATAACACTTCTGCGTCAGACACGACACAACCTGGAACATCAGAAATGGTAAGCTAAACAAAACAAACGTCACGACTCGACAAGATTTTTGTTCCATATTTTTACGAAACGAACTTAAAGACACTGACTCTTTTACAAAGTTGGCAAGAGAAGACGATTGTTTGACGTGCCCACGATTTGGTTATTAATAAATAAAAAAAAGGGTATCCTATTCTTATTCTCTTCTACGAGTACGCTCCAAGAGCAGTGAATTACTTTACTCTCAGATGACGTTATTGGGTACGATTTGTACTCCAAGGTCACATGCCCATATCCATTTACCTAACTGGACTATACAATGTCAACATCCCGATTTCCAGTTATGTTAGTGCTAACCCCTGAACGAAGGTTTCCTGAATTGCTTTTCTACATGAAACTTTCTACGCATATAAAGCTATGTCGTAAAATTACGTATACTGAAAGATTATTTATTTTCAATGCATTGCCGAGTTCCAATAGAACGTTGGAAATTCCTTTTTTTTAACGTGCCTTTGCGGTCGCGATAAGACTGTTTGCGAAGCAAACGCAAATTTTGTCACTCATCATGTTTCGCTATTTACTTTCGAAGTAGTAATAAACTTGTGCCGCGCCAATTTCTGTCAGACCGCAGCTTCAGAATAACATAAGAATGTTCACCACAATTAGCAGTTTTAAAAGGTGTATTTGGAAAAACTGTTTTTGTGGCACTTTACCTTCGTCCAAAGTGCCATATACCGATCGCAATCCCGTCGGTCTGTCGGTCGGTCCCACGTTTGCTAGTTAGTGATCAGATGTGCTAGGAAGATGAAACTTAGCAGGCATATCAGGGAGTTGACCAGATTCAACCATCGTGGATGGGAGTGGAGTGAGGGGGAATCCGGAATCTTGAGGTGCGTGTAACTTTCGAATGTGTGATCGGATATTAACGGAACTTAATAATTGGAAAGAACTAGTGTCTCAGATGTCTCATTTCAAGGCCGGACCGGATCCGACGAATGTGGGGGGGATCTTGTGATACGCTTAGAGTGGAGAAATTGAGACGAAACCTTGGTGTGAGTAACAAGCTAAAGTCCTAGATAGATCATTTGCGGAACAAGACTGGGTCCGGGCACTCTGGGGGGGAGGGGGGTCCAGAATTCCGGTGATCCGAAGTTGAGATACTTCCAGGCGGTCTAGGACGACGAAAGTTGGCATGCGTATCAGGGACCGGACCAGATTAACTTGGAAATAGTCAGCTCCCCGATCCGACCTCCTTAAAGTGCACATTATAACCGCAAAGGGCAACAAAAAAAGTTCTGATACATTTTCGGGATCCTCAGAGGCCCATGCTCATTTGTGCCTCTGTTTTGCTTTTACAAATAAATTCTGAGCCCTCTTAAAGTGCGCGTCATCACCGCGAAGTGCAAAAAAAATTACTTTTGACCAAACTTTACATTGTATGATCACCAAGAGCTCGTGATCATTCGTACCTCAAGGGTATTGCTTACAAATGATTACATTAAACCTACGAATTGACAAATTCCTACTTTCCTCGTCGGACATAACTTGTAAGTTCAGCTTCTAGCTCTTGTTCTTTCCGTTCCAAAATTTAACCTGGATTTCCAGTAGTCCCAGATGATTACACCCGTACTAGGCGGTCTCAGTTTCAGCCCCCCCTCCTCCTATTAGCGAACTAAGTAGTGTGCAGGTGGGATGGTAGATGGGGCTTAACCATCAGTGTAGATTACACGCAGTTTTAACGGAAATAATTAAAGAAAAATGTGTTGTGATTTTCATTCAGGATCAAATCCTTTTTATTTTAATTCTTTGTCGCAAGCAGAGGCGTTACTAGCCAAAATTTGGGGGGGGGACAAGGTATTTACCGACTGGCTGGTCATTTTTACCGACTGTTTTTGCGGATAAAATTAAAGTAAAAACATTTTTACGAAAAACCGACTATTTTTAAGAAAAGTCGATCGTTTTTAAGAAAAAACGACTATTTCTAAGTAAAAAATCGACTGGTTTTACTAAAAATCGCGGCGCTTCGCGCCGACTCGGCTATTTATAACCGACTGGCCAACCACATTGGGGGGGGGGGCCCCTCCCCCCCCAGTAGTGACGCCTCTGGTCGCAGGGGACGTAAAATGAGTCGGTCAGAGGAGTCAGTCAAAGGAGCAGCTGCCTAACTGCCTACTAGTATTCGGTAGTAACTTTTTTCTTTTTTTTTACTTTCCGTTTTTAGCCGTTGTTTAATATACTTTGTCTTAGTCTAAGTTCAATCGTCAGGTGTTGCACACCTTCTCACCTTCTATCCAAAGTTCAAGGAAAAGATTCTGGCAAGAAATAAATAAAAACTTAAAGGGGTCGTTAAAAATATTCGAAGTGTTTAAACCAATACTATTTTGTTCGTTGTTGATTCATTCCGGTAATGGAAGGGATTCTAGAATGCGGGGGTGGGAACTGAGTGACATGCGATGAAATAAAGTAATGTTAGTAGTATTTTCTTTTTGAGTTTGGCACTAAGATCTTCCAGCACTATTTTGCCTTCTTTAAACTCCTTTTGAGGAATAGAAGATTATGTGTTAAAAAATAATGTCAGTATGATGGCGTTTCGTGATGCGTTAGTAAGTAATAAGTAATTTCTTTTTCACCCGCCATTCTGGAAAGTGGAGCTATAGAAGATAAAAGAAAGAAATAAAAACAAATACAAAACTCATAAGATAACGCAATTTTAACCTTCGTCTAGGAGACATTATAAAAAGTCATGCGCTGGTTGGGTCCAGTTGTCGTGATGCAAGACCTTTAAGTGAGCATTGGGAGCCGTGACAGGGGCTCGTTCCCCTCGGCTACCTTTTAAATTATTTGTGGTGTATAAATATCAGTAAAGTATTCACCAAGCTAACTCAACGCGCAATTAAGTACGATTTGTGGCCTCCAAAAAGCCACCATGTTTCAGTGTCAGTAGTCATCCTTCATCTTAACCTTCCACAAATTTATGGAACGGTTGTGAAGCACGTAGCAGGTCAACAACCTATGAATGAAGTCTTGAAAACGCTTTAAGTTTCCGGTCACCAGTGAATCATATTTAAATATTTGAATTATTACTTAACATCCGGGCGGTCCATTCTAATCAACTCATTAACCACGTCTACGTGTCCATGAATCTGCTTCCCTTATCTTTAGATAATCTCGCATTGGAACCAGAAAGTGCGATTTTAGTTGGTTTCGGTAATGAGGATGAATAGGAGATTCTGAAGTGATGACAATAGGATTATGGGTTTAGGAAGAAGAAACAAGGTATGAGACGCCTGGGCCGATGGATCATTTCTAGGGGAACTTAAATCATTTCTAAGGGGACTTAATCGTTCAATCCATTTTCTTTTTTAAGATTTTTTACTCCAATGTTTTGGTCCACCCTAACGGCATTGCACCGATTTTTGCTTTTGCCATTTCTGGCTCTTTTTGAACTGGATTAGGTTCGTTGGCTAGAGAAACCGGTGCAATTTTCCCCGCGTGACATGATTGTGGACCAAGGTAACAAGTTGGCGTGCGGTAGAACTGTAGGGAGAAGATCATAAACGCAAAAGTAAGGATGCCGAGGTCCGAGAACCAGCAGGAAAAGGGTACTAACCCAAATAGGAACCTAGACATGGACTGTCGGAAAACTTTCAACGGTTTTCAGTTTGAAAAAAAAAATACTTTGTTAGGGTAGGGCTCCTAATTACCTGTCTAGTCCGATCACGATCGCACAATAGACTTATTACCCGTTACCCGTGACAAATGAAACATGAATACTTTTTAAACGACCTTAAAGGTCTAGGGCCACAATGAGCCTTGTAGACAATCCAGTGCCGTGATGGTAGAGACTCGAGCTGAATCCAATAAAGCCAAAGACTAGGGTGGAAGACGGAAAAGATCGCCTTGAGATGGAAATACTTTGTAATACTTTGCAAGACAAAAATGTTACTCAGACTTTGGTAAAGGCTTTTCTCTCCGGCTTTACGCCCAACATTTCTAAACCGTTGCGTTTTAATTTCACCCTACTGATAGTACAGCTTTAAAATATTCGCATTTCTTTTCAGATTCAGACCCAGGAGTCGGCACCGTCTGAAAGCCATGCTCCCACGCCCGTCATGAGTCAAACAGTAGAGGAGACCCCAGAAGAGCCATACATCCCCCAGCCAGACTACGAGCAAACCCCTGCACCTGTCCGTCGTTACGAATCCGAAATTCTCAGCGTTCAGAGACTCTTCCCCCGCCCCGTTTACGTGGAAGATGTAACTCCCTCTATAAGTGGTAGTGAAGTGAGCATACGCGATGCCTCGCTAGATGACTCCCGGGCGAGCACGTGGGACAAACTGAACCCAAACAAATGGGCGGACAAGGCCCGGATTGAATCCGACATGGAATCCGAGCAGGGCTCTCCCTATGTGGTGAAAAATAGACTCGCCCCCGCGCGGGGGGCCGCTCCAGGTCTGAGCTCAAGCCAGTTTAGCGCATCAACGTGGCAGACTGCGTTCGCGAAAAGGATATCAAAGGAAGCCGCGTCGAAACGAACCACTCAGAAAACCAGCGTTGTTGAGCTCGAGGTCGAGTTGGAGCGTTTCGACCAAGAAATGGACTCGTATTTGGACTCGGAATCCCCCGGTGGATCCTCCCCCGCTGCCCCCAGTTCCCCCGGCGGAAGTCACTCCTCCGAGCGTGCAGGAAGCACAGAGTCGGGGTACTCCTCAACGGTTAACAAACGGAGGTTAAAGCAGATATAAGACGATATATTTATTGGATATTTATACGAGAAAGTTAGGTGACAAGTAGCAGTTGGTTATTTTGCTCAAGACATAATAAGTGAAGGGCCGAGAGATAACGTGGGCCGATGCTCGGACAGCGCCCATTTTCGATGTGCCCCTGTGGCATTGTGCGGCTCACAGTTCAGTGGTGAATTCTAATTTACCGATTATGATGCTGATAGCGCTCTGAAAATTTTGAGCTTGGTTCCACCGAGTCAGACGCGAAATTCGTATGAGCTCAAAGCCGTTAATATATACCGCCATCCCGTTTTCTTGGTAGGGGCTGCGAGATCCCGAGTCTCTGGGATCTAAGCCCTAGATTTCTTCTAACTCGTTTCCCACGGTCTCTGTTATATTCCCACGTTTCGAGGGTTTGTTTGTTGCCGCGTGTGACGGTTCGTGACCATGAGTCACTTGTATAATCGCTGTACACTGCTCTGAGCCATTTGTTTTCTATGCTTCGCATGCTCTTTCGCTGAAGAGAAGAAACTAGCGGAGACCTGCCATTTATTTATGTCCAGTCAGCGCAAAATTTGGATTGTAAAGGAACCGTACAAAGTTTTCCTGTGCAAAATTTCTCACATTGCCTTTCTAGAAGTAAAACAGATGAGCACTGGAGCAGTAGAAAACGAGTTCCGTATCCGCATCAGAAACCATCAAACTCCTCCCTCCTCGTTCTACGGTGTTAGCCTTTACCTCCAATTGTAGTTGACAAAATCAGCTTATCTGGCTTACTCGAGTTTTGCGTTTGAGACCCCACCCACACGATACCACAAATGATACAGTTTTCAAAGAGTTCCGGTGTTGACTCTCTTTTTCTATGTTGCGGATGAATTATTTATATGATATTCACATATGTGGATGATTTAATTTATGTAAATTAAAAAGCTGCCCTTAGGTGCTATTAAGGTTGTTTTTTCGTAGTTGTTACTCCCAGTGCGTACGTGATGGTATGTTAAGCACTGCAATGGCGTGTTGTGCATCCTTTTGCCAAAGCAGATGTTTTAGTGTAACTTAAAAGGTGCAAAAAGCCAGTGTTTCCACGTACTTCTTTAGTTGTGCAGTTTTCTAATGTGTAATAAATTTTTCACAAATACTGTCTTATAAGCGCCTTTGCTTTTGATCTGTCCTAATCCAGTCTTCAGTTGGTCCGAGCTGTTTCAAAACTATTACCAAACCTAAGGCATGCGAGTCTAAATGGTCCAAGTTCTTTGGGTCCGCAAGGAAGTGTTGTGTTGCAGTTCTTCCAAGCTCTAGCTTGGCTCTCAAAGGCAACAGTGCCCGAAGCGTGTCAACAAAACAAATTAAGCTTTCAGCAAGCAACGTCGACGCAACAAGGAGTTTCAACTAAGACAGACAAGAAGTATTGATTTGTCAAGACTAATACCAGCGTTTACACAGGACAAGAAATCCCGTCGAGAAGAAAGGAATTCCGGTCGACTTGAAAGGAATCGCGTTGGCGGTGCTGGTAAAAATCTAGTCTAGCTAGCTTTTGAGAGCAGCAGTCATCAGTATTGATGTCATAAATGATTTTAAAAAAAAAATTGTTGGCTAGTGCATTATTTTTGTCAGATTTTCTGGTTTGAAGAATTATTTTTTTCCCTCTGCGTGTAAAAATAATCTTGTCACCAAGACCGGATTCTGATCAAGTTTTCCTCTACTTGTAAACGCTGCATAAGCTCCGTGGCGCTTCTCCCAGTCCACGAGAATCGCTTGCACTTAGATGCTTATACCCCAAAAATGGATCTGACTCAAGACTGGAGTAGCCTACTGACCAATTAGGAAGTCAGGCTTTGACTCGGACGTGCAAAAACCGACCGAAAGGATGCGAGAATTACTCGTGGTAAAAGTTTGAAACGTTCAGGATGGATTATACTTTTATCCCGCGATCAAGCAATGAGGAAAGGGTCCAAAAGACGTTTCCCGTAACTTACAGATTCAGAGTATTTACCAAACATTGATAATTTAGTTTTAAAGTCGAAAATCCTGTAGCTTACCTCATAATTTTAAAATATTATAACACCAGTACACTGTGCAGTCCCATGATACCAGTCATCAGAGGCGTTACGAGCCAAAATGTTTGGGGGGGGGACGAGGTATTTACCGACTGGCTGGTCATTTTTACCGACTGGTTTTGCAGATAAAAACGACTGTGTTGACGAAAAATCGGCTACTTTTGAGAAAAATCGACAATTTTTACGAAAAACCGACTGTTTTTAAGAAAAATCGACTGTTTCCAAGAAAAAAATCGACTGTTTTTAAGAAAAATAGCGGCGCTTCACGCCGACTTGGCTATTTTTTACCGACTGGCCGACAACATTGGGGGGGGGGGGCGTCCCCCCCCTCCCCCCCCCCTAGTAGTGACGGCCCTGCCAGTCATATCCTACCCAGTGCAAAAAATGTCTGGTATTCCCCTGATGTTAAAAGAAAAAAGTTCCAACCGTGCGATAACAAGTGATATCGCACGGTTGGAACTTTTTTCTTTTAATATCAGGGGAATACCAAAAATTAAAACAAGTGTACTAGTGTTATAATCATTATCGCCCTTGCTTTTCTTCGGGCGATAGCGCTATCACCCTCAGAAAGGGCGATAATATATATTCGTCACACTCTTTCGATGATGGTATAGAAATTAATTTTTTTGTCGGGTAGGCTGTAAAAAAAATAGACTATAACCGGTTATGTACATCATATCCTATTTTTGTCTCAGGGCAATGCGGCTGGCACCATGGCGGAGCTTTGTCAAATACGGGTCTATGACATTTGTCAATTTTAGAGCTGCTCCATCTCATACCCGAAAATGCAGGTAGCGGCTATACGCTGGCTGGTTTGAAGGAACAGAAAACTTGACTCGGGGAGCTAGCTGACATATCAAGAATGTACCCTGAGTCGATATTGAGAGTAAGAAAAATTCTCGTTACGACCATTGCAGTTCCCGGGCAGTTTCCGAGAATTCGACTTTTGAGTTAGTAGAAAAAAAAAGCAAAAGGTTTGTGTGCCGGGACTAGGAATCGAACGCACGACCTCTTGCCGGTGTGTCTTTAGTCTACACGTACAAAGGCGTACTTTTACAGTACATAATTGCATAATTACAGTGCATAAGGGGCAAGGGCCTGCCAGCTAGCTTTTGGGAACACTAACGAGGGGTTCGAGATAACAAAGAATGGGGGGCCTGTCGACAATAAGTCCCTGTATATTTACCTAAGCCCCAGGACAGTTTGATGGCCGAAAGTTGCGTAGTCAAGTTTTCTGTGCCTTTAAGCGAGCCCAGAATATGGGTCTGTGAAATTTGTTCATCCTAGAACTGCTAAACGGGCGTTGGCACCGTGACGGGGCTTTGTCAAATATGAGTCTATGAAATTTGCCAATTCTAAAGTTGCTTCATCTCATACTTGATACTGCAGGTAGCTAGTATATACTAGGTGTCAAGGCAGCCCAGTGTGCGAAAAACAAAGATAGGCAAGTAAAGTAAAGATTTTAAAGAAATAAGAAATGTAGGGAAGTTCCTCAAGTTAGCTTTGAAACACCGGAAAGATTTCTTTTGATGAGAAAGTTGTGTTTATAGTGTTTATAAAGTATTTAGTGTAATTATACGTATGCCAGATTGTTGATTTTTTGTATTGTTTTGTTGCATGATGGCCTGATGGCTTTAATGTGCAAATAAATCATTCATTCATTCATTCATTCATTCATCCTCAAATATACCTCAAGAAAGTATTTTAGTGAAGATTAGTCCCAGTTTCGTGCAAAAGGAAGCTCCCGGACTATGTTCCGAAAATCCTGCTCCTCTCGTGTTCGCCACCACATCTGCAGAAACCAAGCTGTTCTTCTGTAGAAAGGTCTGTCTGAATCAATTATGGCGACCGAAACATTTGAGGGGTTCAAAAAGCGACTCGAAGAGGACTGGCGCCCACAACCGTGGAGAGAGGATTGGAGCGCCTCACAAACAATAACCAGGAAATAAATACCATCAGCAACCGCAAGCTACTCATCGGAATACAACACCTTTATTCCTTATTGGTTGCAAGTGCAATTTAAGGTAAAAGAGCTAAGTTCTATCAACAATAGAGAAAGACCAGATGGGATGAAAACAGGTATTCATTTCTTTTCTCCGATACAACTTCATCCAATCACTTTTGTCTCGCTTAAAGGCCTATCCGAAGCAAATTTCGGCCTGAAAAGTTGTATCCGATGTGGTTTCACTCCTAGCATTCTTTGGCCGCTGCACAAATCGCAATCCACTTTTCTTGTCCCACTAATTTGCTCACTAAATTCCAGAAGCTTTAGCTTTCTTCACCCCACTCGCTTGGATTAACATCAAAATCTTTCATTTTCTCTTCATAAATCCACCATCGTCCACAAAATCCAATGTCCACTACTCTCTTATAGAAGTCTTTCATAGATGGTTTCAAATATCCACACTGGGATTCGAATATTCCTGCGCTCGGGTCATAGTTATCAGTCCACATCAGAGAGAAGAAAACAAGTCCCAACCGACGCAGTTGTTGTGTGTTTTCAAAGCGTGATATCTGGTTAACATGTGTCTCGGCTTTAGGATTCTTTGTGAGGTTGGTCAACAGAATCATGCTGTCAACGGATTCGAGATGTTTTATGTGATACTCTTTTTCTGTTGGGTTCAGATGGATGGCAGCGCCGGCAAGACCAAGAGCTAGAAAACAGATAATAAAGAACATTTTATTTACTCGGAACTTAATACCACAATCAGCTAGAAATGGAAGAAACGAAAATACCTCAAGGGACTACGAAACGGACCCAACTCTCAAATTACTTGTACAACCTCAACCTGTCACCAAATACTGATGGCGACTGACCAGGTCAAGAACAGGAGGAATGGCTACAAGCAAGGCCGTATCCAGGGGGGGGGGTTAGGGGGTTCAAACCCCCCCGAAACCCACAAAAAGTAATAGTTTTTTGCAGGTTTTAACCTCTGATCTATGTATTTTTTGTACTTTTTGGTCCGATCCGTGGACAAACCCCCCCCCCCCCGAAATAAATTCCGCGAGCAAACCCCCCCCCGAAATAAATTCCTGGATACGGCCCTGGCTACAAGCATATTTCCCAAACTAGCTCATAACTAGTTATATTAGAAAACACAAATAAATAAACAGTGAGAATAATTAGCTTATAGGCCTAGCTGGTATAAAGCTAAGAGGAAGATTTAGAAGGTCATCTGAAATATTTCACCTACCCAGCTCACATTAAAAAAAAGGAAGCACTTCAAGACTGATATTTGGTTATTGAGTTTCATCAAGTATCATCAATTGAACAGCCTGAAGGTGTCTTAGTCTTGTTGGCAATTCAAGGATAGTCAGTTGGCACTGCTGAAAACATACAAACCAGCTATATAATCGAATACTATCAACAAGACAATTAAGCCACCTCATCGATCTGGGAAACTAATTGTCCGTAGGCACTATAACTGGCACTATCTAGGCATTATAAATAGAATCAACTAAAATATTTTTGGCCTATTTAGACAGTAGACTGCGAAGCAACTGGGTGAAGATGCCTTTTAGTTCAAGTCTTGGAATTCTTGAACATACTTAAGTCTTCAAAAGGTTAAAACCATAGGTTTCCCTTTATTATTCCTCCAAACACATATGACAACAGGATCCAGACACCACTCAGACCTCATAGAGTCTAACACTTAGCATAGGCTATGTCAAAGTTCGATAAACCAAGATGGTTCTACTCACCTGTGAAGTACTTTGAAGCATTTGCAGGACGTGCTTTAATGTCTTTGACTGTATCTAGTGCAACTTCTCGATAGTCTTCATAGACTCTGATCCAATAGGTTTTTATGACTTCAGCTCTGTCTTTTCCAAAACGTCCTTAAAACAAGAAGGAAATTTAGTCTCGAAGTATTCCTTCAGTCCAGGCTGACTGTACTGAGAGTAGATTTCTGGACTGACTGTACTTAGAGTAGATTTCTGGACTGACTGTACTTAGAGTAGATTTCTGGACTGACTGTACTTGAAGTAGATTTCTAGCTACAGACAGAAGAACATACTTGCCAAGAGTCAAGATCCACCTGGGAAAACATCAGGCACATTAATACAACATTAATCACACACTAGCCCAGATGGCAGGGGTATATTAATGACCTATTATTGCCAGCCTACATTGGCCTTCCTTTGCCTTTTGCCAACAGTTGCCTATTACAGTCTGATGAAAATGTGAACCCATTCTCTAGGCTACTTTAGAGGTATGATTATTTCTCCTCTTATTCTTCAAAGGTAACTACTGCTCAAAGACTCTGAATATTAGGTAACTTTTTAACAGTGCCATTTCATCTATTTGCTATAAGAAAAAAGCCAACTACCAGTCAGCCAAAGTGTCTAACTGAGGACTCCTAATCAGAGCCGCTCCTAGCCAAAAAGTTTTTTTTGGGTGTGAGTGGCAAGGTAGGCCTATTTACCGACTGGTTGGTCATTTTTACCGATTGTTTTCAAGAAAAACAAAACCAAAGGTTTCGATGGGATTCCAAAAATTCTATATTTTGATCCAGACAATTAGATTTTGTCTTCGCCAATCGAGTTTTCGCCAGACTCCTTGAACATTTAAACTCTTAAAATTCAGAAACAAATTGAGGCCAAATAGCTAATCATCTGAGAAAACCAAGTTCAGATATGGATTCAGCGCGCGTGTTTACCCCTATAAGTCATATCCATTTTGACGGAACCGATCGAAACCATCTTGCCTTACTTCTGCCAATTTTCCAGTTTCGGCGAAACTCCGGAACTACTTGTCCGGCGAAAAAATAAAAGCTCAAAAACTAATTCAGTGTATCTCCTTACCCCTACAGGCTATCTAATATCTAATCAACTTCAAATAAAAATTTAACTTATAAAAAATTTTCGGTTTAAGCCGGATTCCGGACGAGCTATATGTCCGGCTAAAAAATGATTGTCATATACGGATTCAGCATCTCTTCTTACCCCCAAATCGGACATCTAATTCATCAACTACAAATAGTACTTTTGCTTTTAACAAATTTTCCGGTTATGGCCGGATTCCGGGCGAACTAATTGTCCGGGTAGAAAATGGTTTTCATATTCGTGTTCAGCATGTTTTCTTACCCCTTAATCGACTATCTCATTAGCTGTTTAAAAATATTTTGTTTGTCTCTTAATTTGAACCCCCTCCCCCACCCCTAAATGTAGGGCTACAGAGCCCATCTACGAACTTGACCTTTCCCTTGACCTAAACGATCCTCCCACCAAGTTCTCATTCCCTTCGAGAGTTATCGTGCTCACACGGACGGACGGACGGACAGACGGATAACTTTTGTGATGTCATGGGTAGGCTATCCCTCCACTTACGTTTTGGGATCCCAAAATCGACAGTTCTGACGAAAAATCGACCGATTTTCACAAAACCGACACTTTTAAGAAAGAAACTTATTGTTTTCATGAAAAAATCAACTGTTTTTACGGAAAACCGCGGCGCTTTGCGCAGATTGGGCTATTTTTTACCGACTGGCCGACAACATGGGAAAGGGGCGTCCCTCCCCCCCCCCCCATATGTGACGCCCTGCTCCTAACAACTAACTCAACAGGACTTTTGGGTCTTCGTCTTCATTTCGTATACGCCTGGTAATGGGAAAACCTCTGGGCTCCTCTATCAGTCAGCTATGGGAACACCAAATAGGACCAAGGGCTTGGTCACACTAGAAGCAAAGAATGTCACACTAGAAGCAAATGATGGGCAAAGATAAAGTCTAGAAGGGTCAGCGGATCCCAAAGACTATACCATAGAAGGAAGGATAAAAAAACCTTTGAGCGTCCATGACCCCGACGGAAACCCAATAGCCTCAGCCCAAATAAACGAGTAGGCTATTTCACTTCAATGTGTAGGGTACATCCTCCTTTGGTTGCCCTACCCGAAAAAGGAGATCCCGCGGAAATTCCCGTTATAGAACCGTACAGTGTGCGCGAAAAGTTACGTAGGCTACACGCGAATACGAGCAACTATCCTGATGAAATCCCAATAAAGCTTATAGTTCAATGTGCCGAGAAATTATTGCCATTTTTAACCAGTATTTTTTAGATGGAACTTTTCCGGACTGTTTTAAAAAGGCTTATATCACGCCTGTACCCAAATCCAAAAATGTTCAATCTGTCAACGACCTAAGACCGATCTCTATAAGTCCTACTATGTCTACAGCTTTTGAGAGTTTTATTTTTGAACAGTTATTTCAAGATATTGAGGCGAAACTAGACCCAAGACAGTTTGGTTTCCGACCTGGTTGCAGTACCACTCATTACCTAGTTAGTCTGGTCGATGATCTTTCGAGACATTTGGAAAAGAAGAATGTGTATGCGGAATTACTGCTAAGCGATATTGTAAAAGCATTCGACAGTCTGGATCACTCTGTAGCGACCGCTGAAGCCAACGACATGGGAGCTCGTCAGTTCTTTGTCTGATTGCTCGCTATTTTTTTAACTGGAGGAAACAGTGTGTTATGCTAAGTAGAGCTGATATTTCAGATTTCTTAGACATTTTCTGTGGCAGTCCCCAGGGGACCAAGTTCGGACCTTTGAAGTTTTTGATCGTTTTTAATAAGATTTTACTCATGTTTTTAACTGTTTTAAATTTGCTGTCAACTATTTTCAACCTCATGAAGGAGGACCTGGTTGATGTAAAGCTGTCAGTCAGTCTTAATGAAAGCGTAGTTCTTAGAATTTCTTTCCTTAAAAAAGACAAACCGGTCATGGAAAAAATGGTCTGGAATGTAGACACAGTTAAAGATTATTCTTATTATTTTTAGGCTCAAAACTGTGAAGATTTGAGAACAGCTTCAATTCCCAAGTGGATTGCTTGGCTGAAAATGTGTCTACTTTTCAGTTCAGATTCACAAAGCAGAGTAGGCTACTCGGAGTACCCAAAATCTTTTCGGAATGTGAACTTTGATGACTCCCAAGACAAAAAACATCATACTAAAACTTGGGGTTTTAACTTGAACGCTATTTGAATTTTCTTTGTATCCCATCACACAATCATAAGGACACAAGATGCAGTATGATCTAGAAAAAGAAAAGGGAAAAGAATAAAAGGAAAAACAACAAAGAAAAGCAAGAGCAAGAACAAAATACTCAATAAAAAACATACAGGAGGGGTAACTGACCTCGGCAAAAATGTTATAATTAAATTTCCATGCTGTCATGACAGTCAAGAAGCAAAATCTGATTGATTTTTTTTTCAATAATTATGGCTTGGAATAGCCTACTAGAATTATCTGTCTTTTCTTTGTTTTGAACCTGGTTTAAAAAGGGACTTTCTGGTCATTAACTTTAGTAACTTTATCTTTTTCATCACTTTGCAAGCAATCTGACCCTGATCTGACCTCAGGTAAAAATGAGATAATACTTTTTGAAAATAAAAATGTGTTTAGATAGAAAGACTGAACTACTGAAGTAAAATTTGTTTCCCCAATATGTAACCTATTCTATATTAGCTTCAATCTCGTACATTTGTCGTATTTTTTGGTTCCTTTTTAAGCCAGACAAATTTCACTAAAGAAAGATTTCTCTGGAAATCTGAGATTTTGTCTGAATTTTGTACCTCTCCTGTAACATAAACAAAAACAGAAAAATACTGTCGGCTACTCAACAAAAAACAACAGAAACAAAAAAACACATTTTTTAGAAAAATGCACCCTCCCAACTATGAGTGCTAGAGCATTGAAGCTATCAGCTGCAATTATGGGCTCTACAATCCAATATCATGCATACAGCATACTTATCATCAATGACAAAACCAATATCATGCAATTTCCCAGCAAATTCCATGCAATATGTTGGTCTAAGCTACTTACTTAGCTTTTCCTTAAAGCTCAGCTTAGGAGCAGTAACAGCTTCAACATTATTCACAACATCACTAGAATACAACCTTCGCACTGACCTAAGAAGTGTTTTTCTCATCATTTCTATTACCACTCACGTTACAGTTTTTTAAATATTCCGGGTTTCGGCTCTAAGATCTTTCATAGAGCTATCAAAATACAAGCCAGAAAGACGTTTGGAGAATTTTTCCAAACCCGCCAAATTTAACCAATGTGGCATGTGACAAGATAAGCCAGAAAATGGAAGGATCAACGGCCCTCGATGTTTTGATAACAGTGCTACATTTGGCCGTAGCCGTAACTATTAACGGCTTAGCCTTCAAGTTCCTTGTGCCGAAACATTATTTGACATCAGCATATTCATCTAGGCTTTGGTATATTCATCTGTTCTTTTTCTTTACTTCTTTTTGACTTCGTCTAGATTTTGTCAGTCATCAGTTAACGTTATTAGTAGTATAGTCATTTTGCTGCATGTTCATTAAAAGTTTGCTGCTATGTTGCATACATTAAACTAAAATTTCTAATGATAGGCTATGCAGTCTACCACAAATCCCTGATTTTGGGAAAGCCTCTATGCCAAACGTTGTTGTCAAGCGTAAACCACGTGTCTCCCTTTTTCAAAATTTTTTGGGAGGTGAAAAAAACATAATATGTTAATCCGAGATACGCCGTTATGTTAATGTTAATCCGAGATATGTGGTTTCTAGCTTGATTGTATCTCCCAAACTATGATTTGGGGGCGATTGAGATATGCACCATTCGCTGCAGAATTTTTCATTGAGTAGAACTGTGTCAAAAAGTGGAAATCGCAAATTTGACCAGATACGGGGTTTCGCTTGACACCGACGATATCTAGCGTTTGGTATACCCTATGTCAAACGCTGGATACACTATGCCAAATACTGGATACTGGGGCCCAATCAAATATTGATGATGTGAGTGAAGCTAAAAAATCAACCAATCAGAATTCATCTGTAGTGAGGTAGGTCAGGGTTAAGGTGCCAACAGCTATCCGGTGTTTGGCATAGGGTGTCCAGGGTTAAGCATAGGCTATGCCACATGCTGGGCATATTCAGCGTTTGGCATAGGGGAGAGGGGGGCCATACCTCACGGGGGCGAAACTGAACCTAAGTTTTTTTCACCACCTAGCATGCAGCTTTTTCACTCTAAAAAATAACGCTAGATGGCCTCTACCTAGCGCCCATTTGGCGAAAGTTTCAAATCAGTTGGACAAACTGTACAAATTTTGGGAGCCCTTGAAGTTTTTTTGCTCTCGCTGAAAATCTGGACATAGCAGGTCGGTGAAAGATAATTCAGTAATTGTGATAGCTAGAACTCCGTGCTTTTGCAGGCGTTTAGGCTAGTATTTGTTCTCTATCCTGTGTGATTTTCATTTTGATCAGCCGACGGGTTTGACCATGGCCGCCATTTAATTGTTTTTTGTCTGTCTGGGGCGATTCCGAACGAAAATTTAGGGGCTATTCCGAATGTATTTTTGAACGTTCGGTTTCGCCCCTTCTTGACCAAAGATAACTACGACCTTCAACTTTGCAGATTCTGAAGTTTATATGTCACTACTAATGTTAGGTGATGAGGGTGCCCATTTATGCTTATATAGTTGAAAATCTGGTCATTTTGCGTTTTTTACGTTGCTTTTCAAATAAATAACTGAAATTTTTTCCACCCTCATCACCTAACTAATGTTAGGTGATGAGGGTGCCCATTTATGCTTATATAGTTGAAAATCTGGTCATTTTGTGTTTTTTTACGTTGCTTTTCAAATAAGTAGCTGAAATTTTCAACCCGTCCGGATTGGCCCCTACCCCGTCCGCTTTCGCCCCGTGGTGGGGGCTATCCCGGACGGCTGAGAGACTGCTGGTTTTAGGGCTGCAAAGGGATTACCTTGACTCCTAAAATTTTCATAAATTCACCATAGAATGCCCAGTGTCTGCTCTCCCTTGACCGTAAAAACCGAGTATATTGGTTAAAAAATAAGCTTCCAGCAGCAGAAAAAGCAAAAATCGTTCGGTATGGCCCCCCTCTCCCCTAGGGTATCCAAAAATCAGGGGTTTGTGGTTGACTGAGGCTATGCCAAACATTGCATACACTTGCATACAGGGGCGTCGCAAGTGCATTTTCGTTGGGGGGGTGCAGAGCCAAAATTTTACCGAATCTCTCAAAAATTTTACCGAATCCTAGAAACTGAAAATTCGAGCTTTAAATTATGGAACAGAAAGGATTACGTAGGAAAAGTAACATTAAAGGGCAGCATGAAAGACGATAAGCCAACTTAATTAAGTGGCGTTATGGCGAAGGCCACTTGGAGAATATATTGCCGGGCACGATTGCAGTAACAGCTTCTATCTATTATACCCAAGAGAAAAATAAATCTAGCGCCGCAGGCGAATTTTCAGAATCTTTTTTTTTTCCTGTAGGCTAAAATTTAACTGCTTATTACAAATTCTATCATTTACCGTGGATTAAATACCGATGTTCTAAGAAGTTCCAGAAACCGAATGGAGCGACGTTCCGACAGCAGCAGCTACTGTAGTATAGTCAATACTACCCGTGATCACAGAGAGTGAGTGCCGCAGGCGAGTTTTTTTTTCCTGTAGGCTAAAATTTAACTGCTTATCTTACAAATTCTATCATTAACCGTGGATTAAATACCGATGCTCCAAGAAGTTCCAGAAACCGGATGGAGCGACGTTCCTGCAGCCGCAGCTACTCTACCATAGTCAATACTACCCATGATCACATAAAGTGGGCGCCGCAGGCGAAATTTTATTTAAGCTAGGTTTTTCCTGCCAAATTTAACTATTTCCATCCAGATTTTAGCTTTTAATGTTTCGAAATCCCAATCCTAAAACTGTCTTAAAACCCCAATCAAATGACGCACCCTTCCGCAAAATATAGAATATTAAGATTCATGATTAAATCTTCTTTTTCGGATCCAAAGTAAAAGTAAGGACTATCGATGAGATCATAAATCAGTACTTTTGTCTGCAACCAGTGCTTCACTCGACCTCTTCCGAGTTTCGAGGTTCGTGGTAACTCCCAAATGGCAATTATACCGAATCCCGGTTATTATACCAAATAAGTTTAGACCGATAGCATGTTCGAGATTCTGTATAACTACCGTATCTCGGTTATTATACCGAACTGTTTTGATATCGAAACAGTACCAAATAATTTTCATATTCGGTATAATTTCGTCGAAACTGGAACAAAAGTAGGGATTTGTGGTAACTACCGGATCCTGAAAATTATACGGAATAAATTACCGAATCCCAATTATGATACCGAAAAATTCTAGATCGATACCTTATTCGGGATTCTGTGTAACTACCGAATCTCCATAAATATACCGAATAGTTCTGGCATCGAACAATTACCAAATAATTTCCGTAAATTCTTTTCCCGAATTCGTGATAACTACCGAATACTGGGAATTATACCGAATCCCGATCATTATACCAAATAGATTTGTACCGATAGCCTATTTGGGATTCTGTATAACTACCGAATCTCCGTAAATATACCGAATAGTTCCGCTATCGAAAAAAATACCGAACAGTTTTAGTAAAGTTTTGGGCCTCCGGCCCAAAATTTTACCGAATCTCAAAAAGTTGGGGGGGTGCTGCACCCTCCGCACCCCCCCCCCCCTTGCGACGCCCCTGCTTGCATATACTCTTCCTTTGTTTGGAATAGTCTAGGCGATATTTATTTGGCAGTGCCCAACCAAAAATCAGGGTTTCCACCAAAAGCCTTTGTAAAGTGTGCTTAATTTGCAGTCACATTACCACAAAACAGGTTTTGTAGAGCCAATTCACTCTCAGTGCCTAACAAGATTTATGTGATGTGAATTGGTAAGCCAACACAAAACAAAAATAGCAAAGCCAAACAGGCAAATGTGAAGAACCAGGAGAAATTGTACTGCTGAAGATATGCAATACTAAAATTTTTGTTTATATTCTAGAGAGCCTTGAAGACCTTTTTTTATGGCACTTGCAGCCTCTGGCTCAAGTGCCATATACCGATCGCAATTCCGTCTGTCGGTCGGTCTGTCGGTCTGTCTGTCCGAATTTTTTTGTCCCACATGTTCGAGTTAGGGTACTTCCAGATGTGCTAGGACGATGAAACTTGGCAGGAAAATCAGGGACCCGACCAAACTAACCTAGAAGTAATCAGTTTCCCGATCCGACCATCTGGGGGGGAGTGGTGGACCGGGGAAATTCTGAAAAATTAAGGAGTTTTGTCACACTTTTTCGAGTTGGAGTACTTTCAGATGTGCTAGGACGATGAAACTTGGCAGGAGCATCAAAGACCCGATCGGACTAACTTGGAAACATTCAGTTTCCCAATCCGACCTTCCGGGGGGGAGTGGAGGGCTGGGGAATCCGGAAAATTGGAGTAGTGTGTAACTTTAGAACGGGTGATCGGATTGGAATGAAACTTAATAACTGAATAAATGACATACTTCTGATGTCCCATTTGAAGTCCGGACCGGATGCGACAGCTATGGGGGAGTTGGGGGGGGGAGACCGGAAATTTCGAGAAACGGTTAGAATAGAGGGATCGGAGTGAAACTTGCTAGGAAGAACAAGCATCTGCTCCAGATAAATTGTTTATACATTTGGACTGGATCCGACCACCCGGGGGGGGGTGGAGGGCTGGGGAATCCGGAAAATTGGAGTAGTGTGTAACTTTCGAACGGGTGATCGGATTGGAATGAAACTTAATAACTGAATAAATGACATACTTCTGATGTCCCATTTGAAGTCCGGACCGGATGCGACAGCTATGGGGGAGTTGGGGGGGGAGACCGGAAATTTCGAGAAACGGTTAGAATAGAGGGATCGGAGTGAAACTTGCTAGGAAGAACAAGCATCTGCTCCAGATAAATTGTTTATACATTTGGACTGGATCCGACCACCCGGGGGGGGGGGTGGAGGGCTGGGGAGATTGGAGTAGTGTGTAACTTTCGAACGGGTGGTCGGATTGGAATGAAACTTAATAACTGAATAAATGGCACACTACTGATGTCCCGTTTGAAGTCCGGACCGGATTCGAATGCTCTGGGGGAGTTGGGGGGGGAGACCGGAAATTTCGAGAAACGGTTAGAATAGAGGGATCGGAGTGAAACTTGCTGGGAGGAACAAGCATCTGCTCCAGATAAATCGTTTCTACATTTGGACTGGATCCGGACACTAGAGGGGTGGAGGGCTGGGGAATCCGGAAAATTGGAGTACTGTGTAACTTTCGAGCGGGTGGTCGGATTGGAATGAAACTTAATAACTGAATAAATGACATACCTCTGATGTCCCATTTGAAGTCCGGACCGGATTCAATAGCTATGGGGGAGTTTGGGGGGGGGGAGACCGGAAATATCGGGAAACGGTTAGAATGGAGGGATCGGAGTGAAACTTGCTGGGAAGAGCAAGCATCTGCTCCAGATAAATCGTTTATACATTTGGGATGGATCATGACATTAGGGGGGGGGGGTGGAGGGGAGTTTCCCGGAATTCCGGTTATGGCGGTTTTGGGGATTTTCACGACGAATCTTGGGAGGCGAATCAGGGACCCGATCAAACTGACTTATAAAGAAAAATTTACATGATCTGATAGCCGTGGGGGAAGTAACTGGAGGGGGAATCCGGAATATTGAGTCATGCGTAACTCTGAAACGGCTGATCGGATTTGAGTGAAATTTGGTAATTGAAGAGAGGACATGTTTCTGTTGATCTTTTTCATGTCCGGACAGATCCGACAGCAATTGGGGGGGGGGGCCGAAAATACGTGACCGACGTAGACTGGTGAGATCGGGATGGAACTTTGTGGGAATAACAAACAGATGCTCTGGATAAACACTTACGGAACCGGATTGGCTCCGGCGACTGTGGGGAAGTTTGTTGGGGGGGGAGGTCCGGGATTCCGGTGATCACGATTTAAGGTACTTCCAGATAATCTAGGACGATGGAACATGGCTGTAATATTAGAGATTTGACAAGATTGACTCAAAAATGGCCACTTTCCAAACCCGACTATTCGTTAAAGTACTAATCTTGACAGCAAATTTAGAAAAATACTTTTAAACCAAATTCATATTTTCATCATCCCCATGAGCCCATTATCATTTTTGCTTCAAGGGTTTTGTTTACAAATGACGTTCTAGCTCCCTTAAAGTGTGAATCTGAACGGCCAGGTCGAAAAGTACTTTATTTCAAACAATACATCTCAATCCCATGATCATTTGTGCCACAAGGGTTTTGCTTTAAAATTTACTTCTGTCACCCATAAAGTGCGCATTTGAAATGAAAAGCGAAAAAAAACTTTTGACGAAACGGTATACATCAAGGATCCCTAAGGGCCTGTGATCGTTTTTGCCTCAAGGGTTTTGCATACAGATGCATTTCTAGCGCCTTTAAAGTGCGCATCATTACACCCAAGTTCAAAAATAAAATAATTTTTATCTAGCTCCCTTAAGTGCGCATTTTAACCACAAAGTCGAAAAATACTTTTGATCAAACAAAACATCTCAACACATGCAAGTGCCATATGAGCTTACAGCTCTTGTTTTTCCACCCAATAGAAAAATGAGAACAGCCTAGTACCCAAAAAAGTGTCTTTGAGTTGTAAATTGTAAAAGTGTAGTGTTTTATGTTTGTATGCTGAAAGTTTATCAACTTGAGCATAAAAGATAGTAAGTGGCATGGGAACAGAAAATAGAACAGTGTTTAGTAGTAGCCTAGATGTAAATGATGATACTGCAATGCAGTTGGATGCTACTGTCCCAAATCGAATGAGGCTTAGGATTTGTATTCACTCATCATCATCATCATCATTTTATTTATAACCCGTCACTGAACAAAACTGGGCTAGGCCCAGAAAAGACGGAGTAAAAAACAAGAAAAACGAAAAGAAAACAACGGAAAGGAAAAAACATACTTCGATAACTATGAACTCGGAACAAACAGAAATGACCAAAGATGGAAAGACTCCTGGCATTGAGTAGAAAAATCACTAATACGCTTCTCAATAACTCCCGCTGGGTTTACCAGTCGATACTTTCTCTGCAGAAAAGAATTGCTTGTCCACGCTGGCAGTCCCGTCAGATACTTTGCAAATTTAAAATAAAGGCGGTGAACTTGCTTCCTCTTACCACAGTTAAAAAAAGACCAGACAGGAGCAAGAGCGAGTAAGTGAGGAACTGTTAGGCTATTATATAACTGAGATCGGTGTGCTCTACTCAGATACGAAACGTTTGAAGCCAGGGATGCATATGCGGGCCGGATCTTTCGAGCATAATTTTTTAGTGCTAGGTTTGCAGTTTCTTTCAGATTAGCTCCAATAGGCATACCCAGGTAAGTAAGACTGCTGGCGAAAGGTACTTCAGGGCCGGATAGACTTATTGAACGTCTGTTTCCTTTGTAGTTGAACGGTAGAACAACTGTCTTATCAGTGTTAAAGCTCAAACCGATATGCTTATACTCTTCTTGGAGACGCTCAAAAGTCGAAGAGCATCCTTGGAAGGTGCAAGAGAGGTTCAATAAATCATCCGCAAACGTAACTAGCGATAGATCAACTCCTTTGAAGATAAAAGTGCAGTTTAACTTATCCTGTGCACCATTGACACAATTATTGAATAAAACTGGAGAAGTCAGAGCTCCTTGGCGCACACCTTTCAAGATTTGGAATAGCAGACTACCGTCTTTAATTTTAGCTTTCAGGTTTCTGTACATATATCTTAGACAAATAATTACCGCAGCATCAACACCTTTCTTATGAGCCTCAAGCAAAACCTGCGCGAATATACATGAGTCGAAAGCTCTTGCGACATCAAGTGCACATAAAATCAGAAATTCACCTCGGTCTTCAATGTCCTTTAGCACATTTATAAGTAGAAAGAGAGCATGCTCTCTACCTAAACCTCGCTGGTACCCGAACTGGCGAGGAGGGGCGGAACATCAGAGCACTCCAGACCATATGTGTTCAAGTAGGTCACCCATAAGAAGTACATCTGGATAAGTTTCCTTTTTTTCAGGTACAGATCCTTCATAGAGTACATTGTAATATGTGTCCCATTCATGGCTCTTATTCTACTATCGTCATTGCAAGTAGTATTGTATATTGGGATATTTGCTGTCTTAGCTGTAGCTTCTTTTGTTTATATGAAGAAGTCGTCTCATCATTGTGGATCAGGCCGACGGAACCTTCTTGACCTACCTTTCATCCTAGTAAGTGTATCTCTTCTTTTAGGATTTACTTTTCCCATTTGTTAACCCCAGGGTGGTACAGTGACAGTAGGAATGTCTTGTATTGATACAGTTCATTTCATAATAAGCTAATGGAACAGAAAAGACTTACCTCTAAATAAAATATGTTTTGTTGAAAGCTTGAAAGTATGAAATCAGAGGCGTCATTTCTCAAAAACCTGGGGAAGGCAATGGTGTAATTCCGGATATTAGCTTGATCTGGTAAGGTCAAAGTTTGGTGAAAGACCTTTTTAAAATCCACTTTATGCGTCTGCCTGTCATGATGATGTCAATCACTTTTTTCTTAAAGATTTTCTGATTCTTCATATGCAGCTGCCCCTCCCCCCCCCCCTGGGGGGTCAAATGACGCCTCTGTATGAAATTAAGAATCTTCCCAAAAATCTCCTACTGGATCTGTACCAGATGTCAAAAACCGTAATCTCATTCAGAGCGTAGTAGTAAACAACACTGAAGTCTCGAGTGCGTTCCACGTAAGTTATTGTGAGTTGCGATGACAAGAGGAGGAACCTGCTCTTAATTGTGGTAGTAACTACTTAAATTAAATTAGTATTTTATACATTTTGTTTTAAAATGTATGATAAATGGTAATAGGAATAAAAAAAAAAAATAATGTATATTTTATATGATTGTTATAGAGTTTTTTTTATGTTTTGAGGATGAATTGTGTAATAGAAATAATTTGAATGACGAGAATAATAAACGTGGAAAGATAATCATGTTAAAATTGTATAATATGATTGAATTGTATAGATAGTGGAAAGAGTAAACATTGATATAGAGTATATAGAGTATTAGAGTATATTTGATATTGAGTATCCCAGTGAAGCATGGTGTTAGGCAAGGGGGTGTTTTATCTCCTTATATTTTCAAGTCTGCCATTTCTGATTGTCTTAATTCACTCTTGCCTTCTTACTTGTACAAAGATGTTGCTATGAGTTATATTGCGTACGCTGACGACGTGTTGCTCGTCAGTAGAAGTAAATCTACAATTGAAAAGAATGTTAACATCCTTTCTTCAAAGTTTTTAAAAATTGGCCTTGCCATTAACTTTTCGAAATGTGAATATCTGTGCTTTAATGCTCTATGTTCCGGTGAACCAGTGCCGCTGTCCGTTGGACCTATTTTGATTCCAGTAACTGATTCGCTAAAGTGGCTTGGCCTCAGTTTCAGAAAAACGCTTTCCAAGACTTGTTCGGCTATTGTTCAGGATACTTCTAGTTTAATTCGTATTGCATATGGTCGTTTATGTCCAAACAAAGGTCGCTACAATCGGAAGGCACTTGGGCGAATTTACAGCGCTTTCTGTACTCCTTACATTTTGTATTGTTCTGGTGTTTTTCACATTCTGCGAAAAAAAGACATCAAAGCTTTGAAGACGTGTTTTTATAATCATTGTAAATTTTTGATGTACCTTCCTCGTTCTTACCGTAATCACAAATTAGTTCAGAAGTTCGGCGTCCAAGATGTCATTTGTTCACTTGAGAAAACGTCAGCGTCACTACTATGTACATTTCGACATCGAGGTCATCGAGTACATGATGTTTTTCATGAATTTTTCAGGTCCGATTAGAAATTATGTCTAAATTTTGTGTGTTTTTGCTGTTATTTATCTTGTGTTATTTTTCGTTCTACTATTTACTCCGCTATCACCTCGTGTATTTGGCGGGTTACAAATAAAATATATATATATATATATATATTGAATTTAGTTTTGTTAATTTTGTTTTATAAATAAAGATTAGAAAGAATTGAAGGAAAAAAAAAATTAAGAAACTAAAAATAAACGTAGAGATAGAGGAAAGTGTAGGTGACGCTAAATAGATAGGCCGGTCATGTGATTAAGTAAAAAAAAAAAAAAAAAAAAAAAATTAAGTTGATAAGACCATTGGCGTCACCGAGGGCAAGTGGAAGCGTAGTCACCTGGCCAATTCATATTGGACTGGAAGAATAGAAAAGATAATACAAGGTTTAGAAAGAAAAAAAAAAAACATCCCTGGACTCAAAATAACAAGAGCTGTAAGCTCATATGGCACTTGCATGGGTTGAGATGTAGTGTTTGATCAAACGTACTTTTAAGGTTACCTTTGCGGTTCAGATGCGCACTTTAAGGGAGCTAGAGAAAAAGTATTTTGTTTTAGAACTTGGCTGTAATGATACCCACTTTATAGGCGCTAGAAATTCATCTGTAAGAAAAACTATTGAGACAAAACGATCATAGGCCCTTAGGGATCATTGAGATATACCGTTTGGTAAAAAGTATTTTTTTTTCACTTTTCGGTTAAAATGTGCACTTTAAGGGTGATAAAATAAATTTTTAAGCAAAACCCTTGTGGCACAAATGATCACGGGTTGAGATGTATCGTTTGTTGAAAAAAAGTAGTTTTCGACCTTGCGGTTCAAATGCGCACTTTCAGGTAGCTAGAACTTCATTTGTAAGCAAAACCCTTGAGGCAAAAATGATAATGGGCTCATGGGGATCATGAAAATGTATAATTTGCTTAAAAGTATTTTTCTAAATTTGCGGTCAAGATTGGTACTTTAAGGAATGTCGGATTTGGAAAGTGGAGATTTCTGAGCCAATCTTGTCGAATCTCTAATATTCCAGCCCAGTTCGATCGTCCTAGCACATCTGGAAGTACCTTAAATCGCGATCACCGGAATTCCGCCCCCCCTCAAACTCCCCCACAGTCGCCGGAGCCAATCCGGTTCTGTAAGTGATTTATCCAGAGCATCTCTTTATTATTCCCACAAAGTTTGATCCCGATCTCCCCAGTCTGAGCCGGTCACGTATTCCCCCCCCCCCATTGTTGCCGAATCCGGTCCGGACATGACAAAGGTCACCAGAGACATGTCCTCTGTTCAATTATCAAATTTCACTCAAATCCGATCAACCGTTCCACAGTTACGCATGACGCAGTATTCCGGATTCCCCCTCCCGCTACTCCCCCCACAACTATCGGATCATGTAAATTTTTATTTATAAGTCAGTTTGATCGGGTCCCTGATTCGCCTCCGAAGTTTCGTCGTGAAAATCCCCAAAACCGCCATTACCGGAATTCCGGGAAACTCCCCTCCAGCCCCCCCCCCTAGTGTCCGGATCCAGTCCAAATGTATAAACGATTTATCTGGAGCAGATGCTTGTTCTTCCAAGCAAGTTTCACTCCGATCCCTCCATTCTAACCGTTTCTCGAGATTTCCGGTCTCCCCCCCCCAACTCCCCCATAGCTGTCGAATCCGGTCCGGACTTCAGATGGGACATCAGAGGTATACCATTTATTCAGTTATTAAGTTTCATTCCAATCCGATCATTCGTTCGAAAGTTACACACTACTCCAGTTTTCCGGATTCCCCAGCCCTCCACTCCCCCCCCAGGTGGTCGGATTGGGAAACTGATTATTTCCAAGCTAGTCCGGTCGGGTCCCTGATGCTCCTGCCAAGTTTCATCGTCCTAGCACATCTGGAAGTACCCCAACTCGAAAAAGTGTGACAAAAACTACTTAATTGTCAGAATTCCCCGGCCCACCACTCCCCCCCAGGTGATCGGATCGGGAAACTGATTATTTCCAGGTTAGTTTGGTCGGGTCCCTGATTTTCCTGCCAAGTTTCATCGTCCTAGCACATCTGGAAGTACCCTAACTCGAACATGTGGGACAAAAAAATTCGGACAGACCGACCGACCGACCGACCGACCGACCGACCGACCGACCGACCGACAGACCGACAGACCGACCGACGGACGGAATTGCGATCGGTATATGGCACTTGAGCCAGAGGCTGCAAGTGCCATAAAAACAACGCGGAGCGACTTGAACAGATAGTTATTATAACATAAGTAAATTAAATAATAACTGTGTGCAACTCCACCAAAGTAAAGTGTGGTAGTCTGATGCAATGGATGGCTGTTAAAGGGTTGTCCAAGTCTATAATATTAGGTTAGGGATAGTGTTCCAACTAGGCTCAGCACCCCAAAAAAAGTTAAAGGAACAGTAAACTTGACTAGGCAACTTTCGGCCGTCAAACCGGCCTGGGGGGGCTTAGATAAATGTACAGGGACTTATTGTCGACAGGACCCCCCATCTTTGTTATCTCGAAACCCCTCCTTATTGTTCCCAGAGCTAGCTGGCAGGGCCTTGCCCCTTATGCACTGTAGTTACGCACTCAAGCACTGTAAAAGTTCGCGATTGTCTGTGTTATCAACATACAGGGTTGCCACTTTACTAAAATAAATTCACTGGGCAAAAGGAAAAAAGTAATACCAAACAAGAAAAGTACTCAGAACGTGTTGCTGGGTCATAGTCACCTTGGAAATAAAACCTGACAACTACTTTTTTCTAAAAATCTGCTGCCAAAGTAAAAATAAAGTTCTATTGTGAGCACAATTGTACTACCGGTGGCAACCCTGTTGACATACATTGTATTACTTTGTTTGTTGGGGCAAAGATCGGGGGTTCGAGTCCTACTCCCGGCACACAAACCTTTTGCTTTTTTTTTTTTTTGTTCTACTAACTCAAAAGTCGAACTCTCGGAAACTGCCTGGAAACTGCAATGGTCGTAACAAGAATTTTTCTAACTCACTCAGTGGCATGTCTTTGCTATTTTGGGGATGATTTTGCAACCCCCTTATCTTCGTCCGGGTCTTCTGAATTATTAACAGTCAAGATAGTCTGATGACTTGACCCTCATTAGTGTCAGTAACTCAGACGGGGGTACACAGGAGAGCAGTGGCGGGAAACAGATTTTTGCACCTAGCCTCTGGCTGGTCTGAAAAACTTTTGCCAGTTCGGGCATATGTGTCCGATTCGCTTGAAACTTGATGGATGGTAGGAGTGAAGTCTGAGGTGGAGTGTTTGTGGAAGGGTAGGGGCAGGAATAATTTCGGACGATGATCAGATTTCAACAGAAGAAGGGATTGTGATAAAACTTGAAAAGCGGAAAATGCGCGTGTTATTTAAACATAATGATCGGATCTGGCTTGCGTGGGGGGAGTTAAAGGGTGGGTATGAGACTTTTTCTGAAAGTGCTCTGATTAGGATGAAAATGAGTGATAGCAGCATAAGATATATATGTTTTCAAAGCAGATGCGACCACGGGGGGGGGGTAGTTAGATGGGGGTCCCAGATTTTTATTAACATATTATAATTCAAACGATTTACGAAAAATATGTGTTCACGTCACGCAGTGAACCCCCTTCCTCGAGCTGATCACTGACCACTGAAAAACCGCGTTTTTATTGAGATTCAGTATTTCTGCGACATAAGGCGTATTCTCGGGGATCGACTAAAATCGGGAACGGAACGGAACGACACGGGGAAGGAGGAACGCGTACTAAAAACGGGAACGCGAAAATCGGGAATGCACGTCCCCTGTTCTTTAGCACTCGGTTCTAGTTTCATCAGAAGCCAGTACTAAAAACGGGGTTGACAGGATCCCTGTTTGGGAGGAACAAGTACTAAAATCGAGAATGCCTGTCCCCTGTTCAATTTGTCAGGAATTTGGATTCCTGTCAATCCGGGGGACAGGCATTCCCGATTTTAGTACTTGTTCCTCCTGAGTATGGAACACAACTCAGGAGAAACAAGTACTAAAATCGGGAATGCCTGTCCCCTGTTCTTTAGCACTCGGTTCCATTTTCATCAAAAGGAAGTGCGAAAAACGGGATTGACAGGATCCTTGTTTCTTAGTACTTTTTGTATTAAGGGAGGAACAAGTACTTTTTTTCGCAATTGCTTCTGATGAAAATGGAACCGAGTGCTAAAGAACAGGGGACAGGCATTCCCGATTTTAGTACTTGTTCCTCCCTTAGTACAAAAAGTACTAAGAAACAGGGATCCTGTCAAACCCGTTTTTGGGATCCCAAAACGTTAGTGACGGATACCTATGACATCGTAAAAGTTGTCCGTCTGTCCGTCCGTCCGTCCGTCCGTCTGTCAGCACGATAACTCTCGAAGGGAATGAGATATTTTGATGAAACTTGGTGTGAGGATTCTTTGGGTCAAGAGTAAGGTCGAGTTCGTAGATGGGCACTGTAGCCCTACATTTAGGGGTGGGGGAGGGGGTTTAAATTAAGGGACAAACAATATATTTTGAAACAGCTAATGTGATAGTCGATTATGGGGTAAGAAGACATGCTGAACACGATAGTGAAAACCATTTTCTCGCCGGACAAGTAGTTCGCCCGGAATCCGGCCAAAACCGGAAAGTTTGTTAAAAGTAAAAGTTTTATTTGAAGTTAATTAGATGTTCGATTTAGGGGTAAGAAGACATGCTGAACACGATGGTGAAAACCATTTTTTGACCGGACAAGTAGTTAGCCCGGAATCCGGCCGAAACCGGAAAATTTGTTCAAAGCAAAAGTTTTATTTGAAGTTGATTAGATGTTCGATTTAGGGGTAAGAAAACATGCTGAACACGATGGTGAAAACCATTTTCTCGACGGACTTGTAGTTAGCCCGGAATCCGGCCGAAACCGGAAAATTTGTTAAAAGCAAAAGTTTTATTTGAAGTTGATTAGATGTTCGATATAGGGGTAAGAAGACATGCTGAACACGATGGTGAAAACCATTTTCTCGCCGGACAAGTAGTTCGCCCGGAATCCGTCCGAAACCGGACAATTTGTTAAAAGTAATATTTGTATTTGAAGTTGATTAGATGATAGATTTAAGGGTAAGAAGATACGCTGAATCTGTATATGACAATCATTTTTTACCCGGACATATAGTTCGTCCGGAATCCGGCTGAAACCGGATTTTTTTTTATAAGTTAAAGTTTTATTTGAAGTCGATTAGACGTTCTTTATACGGATAAGGAGATGCGCTGAATTCGTTTCTGAACTATCTTTTTTTGGCTGGACAAGTAGTTCGCTCGGAATTCGGCCGAAAACGGAAGTTTCGATCAGTATCGTCAAAATAAATATGGCTTATACAGGTATATGTGAACTTAATTTTCTCAGATGATTAGCCTGGCGAAGACTGGATCTTGCGTAGAGAAGACGTAGTTGTCTGGTCAAATATTAAATTTTTGGGATCCCATCGAAACCTTTGGTCTTGTTAGTACTGGCTTCTGATGAAACTGGAACCGAGTGCTAAAGAACAGGGGACGTGCATTCCCGATTTTCGCGTTCCCGTTTTAGTACGCGTTCCTCCTACCCCGTGTCGTTCCGTTCCGTTCCCGATTTTAGTCGATCCCGTATTCTCGCCGTTCCCCGAGGACTCCACTTGAGGAGTCCCCGCGTTTTTATGGCACTTGCAGCCTCTGGCTCAAGTGCCATATACCGATCGTAATTCCGTCTGTCGGTCTGTCGGTCCGTCGGTCCGTCGATCGGTCCGGTTTTTTTTTGTCACACTTTTTCCAGTTAGGGTACTTCCAGATGTGCTAGGACGATGAAACTTGGCAGGAAAATCAGGGACCCGATATAACGAAACTGGAAATAATCAGTTTCCCGATCCGACCATCTGGGGGGGAGTGGTGGGCCGGGGAAATTCTGGAAATTAAGGAGTTTTATCACACTTTTTCGAGTTGGAGTACTTCCAGATGTGCTAGGACGATGAAACTTGGCAGGAGCATCACGGACCCGATTGGACTAACTTGGAAACATTCAGTTTCCCAATCCGACCACCCGGGGGGGAGTGGAGGGCTGAGGAATCCGGAAAATTAGAATAGTGTGTAACTTTAGAACGGGTGATCGGATTGGAATGAAACTTAATAACTGAATAAATGGCATACTTCTGATGTCCCGTTTGAAGTCCGGACCGGATTCGACAGCTCTGGGGGAGTTGGGGGGGGGAGACCGGAAATTTCGAGAAACGGTTAGAATAGAGGGATCGGATGAAACTTGCTGGGAGGAACAAGCATCTGCTCCAGATAAATCGTTTATACATTTGGACTGGATCCGGACACTAGCGGGGTGGAGGGCTGGGGAATCCGGAAAATTGGAGTACTGTGTAACTTTCGAGCGGGTGGTCGGATTGGAATGAAACTTAATAACTGAATAAATGACATACCTCTGGTGTCTCATTTGAAGTTCGGACCGGATTCAACAGCTATGGGAGAGTTGGGGGGGGAGACCGGAAATATCGGGAAACGGTTAGAATGGAGGGATCGGAGTGAAACTTGCTGGGAAGAACAAGCATCTGCTCCAGATAAATCGTTTATACATTTGGGATGGATCATGACATTAGGGGGGGGGGTGGAGGGGAGTTTCCCGGAATTCCGGTTATGGTGGTTTTGGGGAGTTTCACGACGAATCTTGGGAGGCGAATCAGGGACCCGATCAAACTGACTTATAAAGAAAAATTTACATGATCTGATAGCCGTGGGGGGAGTAACGGGAGGGGGAATCCGGAATATTGAGTCATGCGTAACTTTGAAACGGCTGATCGGATTTGAGTAAAATTTGGTAATTGAAGAGAGGACATGTTTCTGTTGATCTTTTTCATGTCCGGACAGATCCGACAGCAATTGGTGGGGGGGGGGAATACGTGACCGACTTAGACTGGTGAGATCGGGATGGAACTTTGTGGGAATAACAAACAGATGCTCTGGATAAACACTTACGGAACCGGATTGGCTCCGGCGACTGTGGGGAAGTTTGAGGAGGAGGGAGGTACCCCCCCCAGATAATCTAGGACGATGGAACTTGACCATTCGTTAAAGTACTAATCTTGACTGCAAATTTAGAAAAATACTTTTAAACCAAATTCATATTTTCATGATCCCCATGAGCCCACTATCATTTTTGCCTCAAGGGTTTTGTTTACAAATGACGTTCTAGCTCCCTTAAAGTGTGAATCTGAACGGCCAGGTCGAAAAGTACTTTATTTCAGACAATACATCTCAACCCATGATCATTAGTGACACAAGGGTTTTGCTTAAAAATTTATTTCTGTCACCCTTAAAGTGCGCATTTGAAATGAAAGCGAAAACAAACTTTTGACGAAACGGTATACATCAAGGATCCCTAAGGGCCTGTGATCGTTTTTGCCTCAAGGGTTTTGCATACAGATGCATTTCTAGCACCTTTAAAGTGCGCATCATTACACCCAAGTTCAAAAATAAAAATACTTTTTCTAGCTCCCTTAAAGTGCACATTTTAATCACAAAGTCGAAAAATACTTTTGATCAAACAAAACATCTCAACACATGCAAGTGCCATATGAGCTTACAGCTCTTGTTGTTTGTCCCGGGGACCCACTCCCCGTATTCTCGCGAGTTCCCGCGGACGGGGAATGCTCTGGTTATCATCACCATCATCAAAAAGGACTCTGTTTCAGATTCGGAAGGGAAGCAGTTTTTGCGGGTAATGGTGGAATGTAAAATTAGTTAAAGACAATCACAATAAACAAAACCAAAAATAAAGTGGATCCGGACTACTTTCGTTAACTGCATATTTTTGTTTCGAACAAGATCCATTTTGGAAAGCATTCCCCGTGTTCTCGCTGTTTTCTGTACACGGAGTCGGCGTGGAGTGACTCCCTCTACTCTCGCCGGTCCTTTCGATTCCCCGAGGAGTCCTCGGGGAACGGCGAGAATACGCCGATACTAGAATTTTGTGTTGTGAGGACGGTCGTAGATGTTCTGAACATCATACTAGAGCAAATAGTGGAAATAAAAAAATCCATAACACAATCAAAATAATGCTGTGTAGTCAGTTAAATGATACACAATAAATTGGATTTTCAATAAAAACTTTAAAGGGGATAAGGTATTTACCAACTGGCTTACCGACTGTTTTTGCAGAAATACAGCTGTTTTCAAGAAACAAAAGCTATAAGCTCATGTGGCACTTGTAGGGCTTGGTAAAAAGATGAAAGTAAGAATTTGCTAATTTGTGGGTTTTTTCTGATCATTTGTAAGCAAAACCCTTGAGCTTTCAGTTGCAACAGGGTTAAGATGGACACTATAAGGGCGCTAGGAATTCATTTCTAAGCGAAACCCTTGAGGCAAAAATGATCATGTGCTCACGGGGAACATAAAAACGTAGGTTTGGCTTAAAAGTTTTTTTTTGTAGTTTGTGGTTAAGATGAGTACTTTAAGGGATGATCGGATCTAGGAAGTGACAGCTTCTAAGCCAATCTTATTAAGTCTCTAGTGTTCTAGCCAAGTTTCATCGTCCTAGCACACCTGAAAGTACCTTAAGTCGCGTTCATCAGAATTCCGGACCCCCTCAAACGCCCCCCAGAGTGCCCGAATCCGTTCAAGATCTGTCACTAATGTATCTAGGGCTTATGCTTGTTCTTCCCGCCAAGTTTCATCCAAATCGCTACAATCCAAGCGTGTTATAAATTTCCGGTATCCCCGCCCGACTCCCCCACATTGACCAGACCCTGTCGCATTTGAAATGGGATATGTGAGACATAAGTTCTTTCCGAATATCAAGTTTCATTAAGATCCGATCACCCGTTAAAAAGTTGGACACTCTTCAAGATTCCGGATCCCACCTCCCTCTACTCCCCCCACGATGGTCAAATTGAAGAAACGACTGTTCTTAAGCTAGAATTGTCGAGTCCCCGATGCCTGCCAAGTTTCAGCGTCCTAGCACATGTGTAAGCATCTTAACCCGGGATCACTAGAATTTCGGAAACCTCCCTCCAACTCCCCCCACAGTGCTTAGATCTGGTCCGTTCTTGTCAACCATGTATCGATGGCTTCTGCTTATTCATCCCACCAAGTTAGGGTACTTCCAGATGTGCTAGGACGATGAAACTTGGCAAGAGCATCAGGGACCCGACCGAACTAACCTGGAAATAATCAGTTTCCCAATTCGACCATCTGGTGGGGGGGTAGGCTGGGGAAACCGGAAAACTGAGTAGTGTGTAACTTTGGAACGAGTGATCGGATTGGAATGAAACTTAATAACTGAATAAATGACATACCTCTGATGTCCCATTTGAAGTCCGGACCGGGTTCGACAGCTATGTGGGAGTTTGGGGGTTGGGGCGGAAATCTCAACAAACAGTAGGAATGGAGGGATCGGAATGAAACTTGCTGGGAAGAACAAGCACCTGCTCCAGATAAATCGTTTGTACAACTGGACTGGATCCGGACACTGGGGGAGGGGGGGGGGGGATTTCTCGGAATTCCGGTAATGGCAGTTTTGGGGTTTTCACGACGAAACTTGGGAGGCGTATCAGGGACCCGATCAAACTGACTTGTAAATAAAAATTTACTTGATCCGATAGTCGTGGGGGAGTAGAGGGAGGGGGAATCCGGAATATAGAGTAATGCGTAACTTCGGAACGGTTGACCGGATTTGAATGAAATTTAATAACTGAACAGAGGACATGTCTCTGGTGATCTTTTTAATGTCCGGAACCGGATCCGACAACAATGGGGTGGGGGAATACGTGACTGGCTTAGACTGGAGAGATCGGGATGGATCTTTGTGGGAATAACAAACAGATACTCTGGATAAATCATTTACAGAACCGGAGTTTGAAGTTTTATAAAAACAGTTGATCCGAATTCCGGTGATCTCGATTTAAGGTACTTCCAGATGGGCTAGGACGACGAAACTTGCCTGGAATATTAGAGATTCAACAAGATTGGCTTCGAATTTCCACTTTCCAAATCCGACCATTCCTTAAAGTACCAATTTTGACCGCAAATTGAGAAACATTTTCTCGATCCCCATGAGCTCATTATCATTTTTGCCTCAAGGTTTTTGCTTACAAATCAAGTTCGAGCTCCCTTAAAGTGCGCATCTTAACCGCAAGGTCGAAAAATAATTTTTTTTTATCCAACGACACATCTCAACCCATTTGTGCCACAAGGGTTTTGCTTAAAATTTATTTCTGTCACCCTTAAAGTGCGCATTTTAACCGAAAAATGAAAAAATACTTTTGACCAAACGGTATATATCAATGACCCCTAAGGGCCTGTGATCGTTTTGCCTTAGTGCCTTTAAAGTGCGCATCATTACAGCCAAGTTCAAGAATAAAATACTTTTTCTGTAGCTCCCTTAAAGTGCCCATCTGAACCGCAAAGGTACCCGCAAAAGTACTTTTGATCAAAAAAAAAAAAAAGAGAACCAGTCAGCTTTGACTTTCAAAGTTTTCTCTACGCGGTGTCACAGCTATACTCTGCTTTAAAAAAAAAAAAAAAAAAATACATCTCAACCCCCAATTTCCCACTTATCATGTTCCCTGATACCACGATCAAAAGTCTTTTTTCCAGACACAGCGGTATCTGATACAGTGCAGACTTTCAGATTCTCATCGTTGTCCAGGTTTCCTCCGCCTTTGACTAGTCTTCCGTACCTACTACATACAGTTCCAGGTGCCTTATGAGCTTACAGCTCTTGTTTTCTTTTTACCGACTACGGCCTCAACATTCGGGGAACTTCCTCTCCCTCCCACATGTGATGCCCCTGGCGAGGCCCCTGGTAACCATCGTTTGTAGATGTAGCGAATAAAGTTGTAATACGACGCCTTGCGAGAAATCTACGAGATTCAGATCCCCTTGGCTACACTCAACCCCTGTCAATCATCATCAGTGATACGAATCATATCAGATAATTTTTGCATCCCTACCCTTTGACCGTTCGGGTGTCTGCCGCACACCCGAACGCACATCCGGTAGTACGGTCTATGCCACAGAGTGAACTCTCAATATCGACTCAGGGTACATTCTTGATATGTCAGCTAGCTCCCTGAGCCAAGTTTGAGTCAAGTTTTCAGTTCCTTTAAATTAGTAAATCTTTGTCTTGTTGGCATTCAATTAGTCTAACTAAAGTCAATCATTTCACTTTTCAGGGTAAAGAGACAATGCTTACAAACTTCCGAGCTGCTGTGAATCTTGCTACTTGCATCTGCATTCTTGCAGTTGATTTCAAGATATTCCCTGAAAAGTTTTCCAAAACTCTGCATGCTGGATATGGACTAATGGACGTTGGAGTTGGCTGTTTTGTTTTCGCACATGGACTTACAGGACCAGAAACAAGATTCATCAGTACATCATTTCTTTCGTAAGTGGTCTTTTCGGCCTACTTAATTCAGTCTCGTATTAAGCTGCGTTCGATTCGAGTCCTGCTCTTATTACTGCCTTGGCACGGTTTGAAGACGTTTTATTTAGCCTTGTAAGGTGAATGACTCAACGGACAAGCATCAGAAGTAAAACGCAATCGAGAAATACTTGCAATCTTCATTCACGGCGTCCAGTCTGACAGGGCACTGACAATTGTCAGCTGACAGGACAAATAAAACAGAATTAAGCGGGTAAGGCAGTTAAATAAAACGGCATTTGGCTGACAGGACCGAGACAAGGATAAACCGAACGCGATCAAGCAGTTGGCGTATTTTGCAATGCAGAATGTAGGCGATAATTTTTTGGACCACGGTGTCTTTCTTCGTTCTTATCCTTTTTTTTTATCACTATGGTGGGGAATACAGAGAACTGAAAGATCAGGTTCGTAAATTTTTGTCTTCGTTATTTTTTCTTCTTCTTTTTTTCTTTATTATAGTGTTATTTAGGTTAATTTGTCAAAGGGGGTTTGCTAAACCTCTTAACAAGTATAAACTTCTAGAGGGTGTATATAATAAACCCCATATATAATCTAATCTAATCTATGGTATTCTCTGTGCCGTTCACGTCGGGCACTGTTAACCTTTAGCGATAATATTATCTATTAAAAGTAATTTTAATAATACGATGTAAAAAGTCTTGAATGACTGATGGCAGTGACAGAATCACTCATTGCAACTGCGTCTGGAAAAAAAATTCCAACAGCTCATCAGTTGGTTCTGCAAACACCATCTCTCAATGTCTTCCAAGAAGGGCCAGCCACACAGCTTGGGTCGATTTCCTAGCAGGCTATTTTTATGGCACTTGCAGCCTCTGGCTCAAGTGCCATATACCGATCGCAATTCCGTCCGTCGGTCGGTCGGTCGGTCGGTCCGAATTTTTTTGTCCCACATGTTCGAGTTAGGGTACTTCCAGATGTGTTAGGACGATGAAACTTGGCAGGAAAATCAGGGACCCGACCAAACTAACCTGGAAATAATCAGTTTCCCGATCCGATCATCTGGGGGGGAGTGGTGGGCCGGGGAATTCTGAGAATTAAGTAGTTTTTGTCACACTTTTTCGAGTTGGGGTACTTCCAGATGTGCTAGGACGATGAAACTTGGCAGGAGCATCAGGGACCCGACCGGACTAACCTGGAAATAATCAGTTTCCCAATCCGACCACCTGGGGGGGAGTGGAGGGCTGGGGAATCCGGAAAACTGGAGTAGTGTGTAACTTTCGAACGGATGATCGGATTGGAATGAAACTTAATAACTGAATAAATGGCATACCTCTGATGTCCCATCTGAAGTCCGGACCGGATTCGACAGCTATGGGGGAGTTGGGGGGGGAGACCGGAAATCTCGAGAAACGTTTAGAATGGAGGGATCGGAGTGATCCTTGCTGGGAAGAACAAGCGTCTGCTCCAGATAAATCGTTTATACATTTGGACTGGATCCGGACACTAGGGGGGGGGGGGGCTGGAGGGGAATTTCCCGGAATTCCGGTAATGGCGGTTTTGCGGATTTTCACGACGTAACTTGGGAGGCGAATCAGGGACCCGATCAAACTGACTTATAAATAAAAATTTACATGATCCGATAGTTGTGGGGGGAGTAGCGGGACGGGGAATCCGGAATACTGAGTCATGCGTAACTTTGGAACGGTTGATCGGATTTGAGTGAAATTTGATAATTGAGCAGAGGACATGTCTCTGGTGACCTTTGGCATGTCCGGACCGGATTCGACAACAATGGGGGGGGGGGAATATGTGACCGGCTCAGACTGGGGAGATCGGGATCGAACTTTGTGGGAATAATAAAGAGATGCTCTGGATAAATCACTTACAGAACCGGATTGGCTCCGGCGACTGTGGGGGAGTTTGAGGGGGGGCCGGAATTCCTGTGATCGCGATTTAAGGTACTTCCAGATGTGCTAGGAAGATTGAACTGGGCTGGAATATTAGAGATTCGACAAGATTGGCTCAGAAATCGCCACTTTCCAAATCCGACATTCCTTAAAGTACCAATCTTGACCGCAAATTTAGAAAAATACTTTTAAGCAAATTATAAATTTTCATGATCCCCATGAGCCCATTATCATTTTTGCCTCAAGGGTTTTGCTTACAAATGAAGTTCTAGCTCCCTGAAAGTGCGCATTTGAACCGCAAGGTCGAAAACTACTTTTTTTCAACAAACGATACATCTCAACCCGTGATCATTTGTGCCACAAAGGTTTTGCTTAAAAATTTATTTTATCACCCTTAAAGTGCACATTTTAACCGAAAAGTGAAAAAAAAATACTTTTTACCAAACGGTATATATCAATGATCCCTAAGGGCCTGTGATCGTTTTGTCTCAATAGTTTTTCTTACAGATGAATTTCTAGCGCCTGTAAAGTGCGTATCATTACAGCCAAGTTCTAAAACAAAATACTTTTTCTCTAGCTCCCTTAAAGTGCGCATCTGAACCGCAAAGGTAACCTTAAAAGTACGTTTGATCAAACACTACATCTCAACCCATGCAAGTGCCATATGAGCTTACAGCTCTTGTTGTTAAAGCTGAGGTGTGTGTTGACATAGACATAATCATGACAGATCTATACCCGGGAACTTTATAGCTTGAACATTACCATGAGAAGATGCCGCTTTATCAACCCGAAAGTTGCTTGCGTACTCTCAAAAGATGTCTTCATTTTTTTGTGTACGATTATTTTGGCCGATTGTAGCAAGGCAGTTCATTCTGAGCTGAAACCGCAAGTGCAGGGTCTCCGGGGATAGATTTAACGGAAAATAAAACTGAATACACAAATGTCTGCATTACTTCCTTCTATTGTTTTGGGGTTTCTGTTTTCTGCGTTATTTTACTTCATACATATCTGGACTTCTAGCACGTTTGAAAATTTGCTGCCGATACTGTACTTGAGCTGTTTTCATTTCATACTTATTTGTTTCAGGGCGCTGATAAAGGGAGTAAAGAGCTCGGCTCCGTTACTGTTCCTTGGTTTATTGCGACTCGTATCAGTTGCTGCTATTGGATACCACTATTCTATTGAGGAATATGGAGTTCATTGGAACTTCTTCTTTACCTTGGGATTTGTGAAGGTCAGTAGTTTCTAGTTCATAATGGGCAAAGCACAAGCATCGTATTTTTTTATGCTTACGAAGACTCCTGCCACCCCCTAGGAAAGCCAGGTCTTTCCGGGTTGCGCAGTATGGAAAATTTCACTTTTTTTTTCATTCCATTTCTTCCACCTGTTAGAGAAATATGCTAGATGTGACCGTCAATTGCCGTCTAATTGAACGTCAAATTGTAATAATTAGTTTCACTTTCTCAGCTTTACTGTCTGTTAAATTAAATTTTTGCATTCCACGTTTGTTTGTCTTTGTAGTACTGGTTTTGTTGAGCGGCGCTACTGCCGATGGTGACTGGTCCGACCCATCACTCTTGCAAAGTCGAAAATAATATTCCTAATTTTTGAAAAACAATAATATTAAAAAAAAAGTTTAATTCCGTGTCTGTTAGTGCTACACCCCTTAGCTCGGTACGCAGCCTACATCTGGGTAGTCCATGGGCGTCCATATTATTATTATTATTATTGTTTGTTTTCCCTCAAAATATACTAGACGAAAACACAAATTAACTAAAATAGAGGACGAACGACAATTTACGTGGCAGCGCAACTAAGAGCGCACAGATAAGTGAGTTGTTCAGTTGACCAACATCGATGTTATGGGTTGTTCCAACCCCCTACCAGTTGTATAAAAAACAAGAGCTACGAGCTCATATGGCACTTGTTACGAGTAGTGGTACGAGAAAGTAGAAGAGAACTTCAAAATAAACACCCCGCCATTCAAAAATGCGGTTCGGACCTACAATTAGGATATCTACGTTCGTTCAGTCTGAAAGCTCTAGATGACGTACTTAGAACCTATGCTTGTTCTTCCCACCAAGTTTCGTCCCGATCCCTCCACTCTAAGCGATTTCAAAGATGTCCGGTTCGCCCCTCCAACTCCTCCCAAAATCACCGGATCTGGTCCGGATTTAAAATGGAACGTCTGAGGCACGTCGAGACCTTTCTAAATACCAAGTTTCGGTTAAATCCGATAACCCGTTCAATAGCTGAGATTGCCACTGGATTCCGGATTCCCCTTTCGTACACTCCCCATCGACGGTCGGATCGGGGAAACGACATTCTCAAGTCAATAGTTCGGGTACCTGACAAGCCTGCCAAGTTCATTGTCCTTGCACATCAGGAAGTACCGGACTCGTGGGATTACTACAAACTCGGATCCCCTCCAACTCCCCCACAGTGACCGGATCCATTCCGGTTATGCTATTCACTTGTTCTTCACACCAACTTTCATCCCGAACCCTCCACTCTAAGCGTTTCCCAAGATTTCCGGTTTCCCCGTCCGACTCCCCCCAATATCACCGGATCCGGTTCGGATTTAAAATGGGGCGTCTGAGACACGAGGTCTTTCTATATGTCAAGTTTCATCAAGATCCGATCACCCGTTCGCAAGTTAAAATACCTCACTTTCCGGATTCCCTCTCTCTCCACCCCCACCCCCAGATGGTCGGATCCGGGAAACGACTATTCTCAAGTCAACTTGTTCGGGTCCCATACACGCCCGCCAAGTTTCATCGTCTTAGCGCATCAGGAAGTACCGAAATCGCGCGATCACTAGAAATTCGGATCCCCCTACCCCCCCCCCCCTACTGTGAACGGATCCGGTCCGGTTATGTCAATCACGTATCTAGGGCTTGTGCTTGTTTTTTCCACCAACTTTCCTCCCGATCTCTCTACTCAAAGCGTTTCCCAAGATTTCCGGTTCCCTCCCTCAGTTCTCCCAATGTCACCGGATCCGGTCCGGATTTAAACTGGGATGGCTGAGACACAAGGTCCTTCTATATATCAAGTTTCATTAAGATCCAATCACCCGTTCGTAAGTTAAAAATACCTCATTTTTCCGGATTCCCCTCCCTCCAGCCCCCCCCCCCCCCGGATGGTCGGATCGCGGAAACGACTATTATCAAGTAAACCTGTTCGGGTTCCTGACATGCCTGCCAATTTTCTTCGTCCTAGCACATCAGGAAGCACCGAACTCGCGGGATCACTAGAAATCCGGATTCCCCCCAACTCCCCCAAAGTGAGTGGATCCGGTCCAGTTATGTCAATCCCGTATCTATCTAGGACTTGTGCTTGTTCTTTCTACCAACTTTCATCCAGATCTCTCCACTCGAAGCGATTTTCAAGATTTCTGGTCCCCCCCCCCCAACTACCCCGCATGTCCCCGGATCCGGTCTGGATTTAAAATGGGAGGCCTGAGACACAAGGTACTTCTATATATCAAGTTTCATTAAGATCCGATCACCCGTTCGTAAGTTAAAAATACCTTATTTTTCCGGATTCCCCTCCCTCCAGCCCCCCCCCCGGATGGTCGGATCGGGGAAACGACTATTATCAAGTCAATCTGTTCGGGTCCCTGACATGCCTGCCAATTTTCATCGTCCTAGCACATCAGGAAGCACCGAACTCGCGGGATCACTAGAAATCCGGACCCCCCCCCCAACTCCCAGATAGTGACCGGATCCGGTCCGGTTATGTCAATGACTTATCTAGGACTCATGCTCATTCTTCCCACCAAGTTTCATCCCAATCCCTCCACTCCAAGCGTTTCCCAAGATTTCCGCCCCCCCCCCCTCCAGCTCCCCCCAGAGTCACCGGATCCGGTTCAGATTTTAATCGGACCGTCTGGGGCACGAGCTCTTTTCAAATATCAAGTTTCATTAAGATCCGATCACCCGTTCGAAAGTTATAAATTCCAAAATATTCCGGATTCCCCCTCCCTCCACTCCCCCCGCGATGTTCGGATCGGGAAAGTGACTATTTCCAACTTAATCATTTGGGGTCCCTGATATGCCTGCCAAGTTTCATCATCCTAGCTTATGTGGAAGTGCCCGAACTAGCAAAACCCGGACCGACCGACCGACAGACCGACCGACCGACAGACCGACAGACCGACCGACAGACCGACCGACGGACGGACAGAAATTGCGATCGCTATATGGCACTTGGCCGAAGGGCAAGTGCCATAAAAACTAAACCTGCCATGCTTGTTCCATACTGTTACACTGTTACTAGCGAAACTGTTCCATTTATTATTACAATTACTTTTGCTATACGCAGTTACTATAATTTTAAATTTTTAAATACCGTAGGTGGTGCTAGAGTGCTAGCTTTGATAAGTCTGAAAAAGATGTTCGTTAATTTTGACAATTATTTATTTGACAATTGTCTTGACAGTTCATTTGAGAAGAATTCCGAAACTAAGGAATGTTAAATTTGCGGTGTGTGTAAGCTTGACTCACTTTTAACATCGGAACCAAAATATTTAACAATAATTTTCGTATTCGTCTGAATTTTTCACGCATGAAAGCTACCGTGAGTTAACATTTCACGCACGCATAAAAGTTACCATCGTAAATCGGCCCTTATTCAGATTTGCTGTCAATCAAGGACAATACTGTAGAGCGTGTTCCACCCCTGTACCAATAGTAACAATTAGTTACTACTTCCGTTCCAGCCTCACGAAAAGTTACTACGCTGGACTGTCCCAACCTTCTCAAAATAGTAACTAATAGTAACTATTTGCTTACCACGCCCGGGAGCGTAGTAAGCGTAGTAACTACGGGTCCCTGCAACGTGATTGGCTGGATTACCCCGTGGAGTGATGTTTTACCGAAAATTTAAAAAAGCATCCCAGCCTTGACGCAGAATAGCCAAAATTCGTGACGTCATGCGTATTAACTACGGTAAGTAGGGTGGAACAATACTGTAATCACTCCTGTTAGAAGTTTAGAGCGCACCCTAATCTTTTATATGCCCCGATAACATCCATGTTTGCAAGGTGATGGAGCATTCATGGTTAACATAGCCCATAGAAAAGCAAAAACGCAGTTAGTTTACATAGGCAAGTAACCGACAATATTTTATCTAAAAGGAAATCGGCATCTGTTGACAAATTTTCAAGTAAAGACTTCTTGGCCATATTTTTTAATGACTTCATTAATTCGACTCGGGGAGGAAACTACATGCCTTGGGGCCACTTCATTTAAAAGAGAAAGTAAAACTAAAGCGTATTCTCGCCGTTCCCCGAGGACTCCTCGGGGAATTAGGAGGAACAGCGAGAATAGAGGGAATCACTCCACGCGGACTCAGCGTGCGGAAAATGCTTCCAAAATGGATTTTGTTCGAAAAAAATATACAGTTGACGAAATTAGTCTGGATCCACTTTATTTTTTGCTTTGTTTATTCTGATAGTTTTTATTTAGTTTTACATTGCACCAACACCAGCAAAAATTGGTTCCCCTCCGAATCTGAAAAGGAGTTCTTTTTGATGATGGTGACGATAACCGGAGCATTCCCCGTAGACTAGTAACCGACAAACGCAGGGACTCCTCAAAAAGAGTCCTCGGGGAACGGCGAGAATACGCCTCTAGTTAAAAGACTCCATTAAAGCACCTCTCCTTTCTTTCTAGATATTTGCACCTGCCATATCAGCCCTTATTCCGATCGTTCCACCTTGGGCAAAAGCCGTATTCACATCTGGACTTTACCAAGTCTTCCTCTTGCGAAGTCTCCGCCCATATTTGCTATCGAAAGGATATAGAGATACACTGATTGATGCAAATAGAGAAGGGATCTTCTCGCTACTGGGTTACCTCTCGATTTACTGGCTGGCTGTTGAAATTGGACGATATTTGAATATCGAAAGGTAAGGACATAAACCGGAGCTAAAATGCTTATTAGTTACGTTTTTGGAGAAACCATGGTATCTGATACCACAGCAACTGGATATCCATTTTTCGTTTTTGCAGTTACCGTGGTATTTACGATCGCTTTGCAAAAACGTCAGTTGCCAAATTGCTCTTTTAGAAGTCGTCCATGAAGAAATACTGATATCCACTCACATTATAAGTGCCAAACTTCTTCCCAAACAGTTTGAAAAAAAAAATTGTGTTGGCGGCGATGAAACAGATACCACGATATGTTAATACCACGGTAAAAACGCAACTGTTAGCTGACTTGTAAGATTGCTGGAAAGTATTTGACCGGACTGTATTGAACGACGGGGTACCAACTGTCGGGCACACTGTGTACAGAGGAGTCGGGCACACCGTAGGCTACCCTAATTTTGGGGGGCTGGTGCCCCCTCGGTTTTGAAGTTTATTACTTTGACATCTGATAAGATATAAAAGATAAGATTTCAGTTGAGCTAAGAGCCCACGATCGTCGCAAATACATGGAAAATAAACACCAACACAAGAAAAACAAAACGACTATAAGCACCTATCCGTACGGGCTAGGGTTAATTACCCTAAAGGACCTCACCACTGTTCAATATTTCCGAAACAGCTATTCCCCACTACGCTACACATCCCATCTTCGTCCCGTCACCTTCATTCACTCAAAAAATGTCTAACTAAGTTCAATCAAACTTTCACAATTACACAACAAACATTTGAAGTTCTCACCCAAACTATACCACATGTCAGACATAAGGCCCAGTTAATTCCTTTTTCTATGCATTTGCTTGCAAGATTTGCATCAGAGTACCGCAAGGACATGGAGAAACTCAACTTACCTTTCCTTCTTTAACTGCAACTCCGGTTGTAGAGCTGATATTAGTTGCGTTTTTGCAGATACCATGGTATCTGATATACGGTCTAAAGTCGTTTTTGCAGTGATCGTGGTATCTGATACAACGGTCAAAAGGCGTTTTTGGGATCCCAAAACGTTAGTAAGGGATACCTATGACATCGCAAAAGTTGTCCGTCTGTGCGCACGATAACTCTCGAAGGGATTGAGATATTTTGATGAAACTTGGTGGGAGGATCCTTTGGGTCGAAGTTCAAGTCATGTTCGAAGATGGGCTCTGTAGCCCTATATTTGAGGGTGGGGGAGGGGTTTCAAATTAAGGGAAAACAAAAATATTTTTGAAATCTATTGATAGTCGATTAGGCGTAAGGAGACATGCTGAATCCGAATATGAAAGTTATTTTCTCACCGGACAAGTAGTTCAGCCGGAATCCAGCGAAAACCAGACACAAAATTTGTCGACCCCCCTACCCCTTTTCTCAAATTAGTATAGCTCTGCGCGGGATTAGTACAGCTCTGCGCAGAGCTACCGTAAGAGAGAGAGAGCTAGTGCGATCAAGGTCGAAGGGGTTGGTATATGGGAAAAGAGTAGGTGGTTGCGGGCTATAGAGAGATTTCACCCTACTCGAAGAAAACGGATATTTCTACACCGTCATCGTCGGGATTATAACAAAGAAAATTAACATTATGAGGTATAGGACTTTCAACTTTGAGACTAAATTACCGGCCTTGTATAGCTGTTGTGAGTCAGAGAGTTGTTGTAATTGTTATCTGGCTCCTTCTTGTTGGAATAATACAACTTTTGCAAATTAATGTTCTTTTTTATGAGAGTTTGAAGGCTTCGAAGTTTGTCAACAGAGACGGAGGATCGCGTCCTATTGGTCGGTTGTGACGCGCATTTCAAGGAACGCGTCATAGCTGATCAATAGGACGCGACTTCCTCTTTGTTGACAAACTTTGAAGCCTTCAGACTCTCATAAAAAAGAACATTAATTTGCGAAAGTTGTATTATTCCAACAAGAAGAAGCCAGATAACAATTACAACAACTCTCTGACTCACAGCAGCTATCCAAGGCCGGTAATTTAGTCTCAAAGTAGAAAGTCCTACGCTTCCTAATGTTAAATTTTGTGTTATTCTCCCGTCCGTTTTCTTCAGGTAGGGTGCATTCTCTCTATACTATATAACAGTTGGAAAGTTTAGAGGGGTTGACAACTTCAGTAGTAGGGTACACACTGAAACCAAAAATAGGCCGATCAAGTGTAGAGTAGAGTAGAGTAGAGTAGAGTAGAGTAGAGTTTTATTTCTAAAAAGTAGCTTTCACAGCGTAAACGCCGAATTTGACTTCTACGTCAAACATAAATGTACACTCAGTCAATTTGTCAATTCAATAATAATTGCAACACAATTCGTAAAAAAGCCATCAGTCGATACAAAAATTGTCTACCACAATTTATAAGATAGACTCATTCTGCAAAACTTTTTTGCCAAAAAATTCTGACACAAAAAAATCACTTCGATAAAATGATTTAAGAATTTTTTTTTCAAATTCGATCAAAGTCAAACTTTAACCGTTACGTCAAAAATAAAGTCACTAAAATACGCTATAAAACAAAATAAAACATATTAAAGGGTCAAATGCTAAAACTAACAATTCAACAAAAATAGTGACTATTTTTACTGGCTGTTGTACAACTCAACAAAACTTGGAACAAAACTCCTTCGGTATCGTTCATGTTTTGTGGGGACTGGGTTTAATTTGGGGACTTTTTGAGCCTTGTCGCGTTGTGGTCTGTTGCGGATGGGTGTGTAGAGTTCGGGGAGGATGGCACGTAATCTGGGTACAGACAGGGTCTTGGTACCGAAATTAAGGCACAGAAGGTTTCTTCTCGCGTCCAAGGTGGTGAGCTTGAACTTGCCAAGCAGATAATGGTACGGAAGCTTCCCTTCCCCATTAATGATCCTAAGCGCTCGTTTTTGAATGTTTTCAATCTTATATACGTGCTCAGAAGTAAGCCCGAAATGCCACACTGGACAAGCATACTCCAGTATTGGCCGGATAAACGAACAATACAGTTGGAGGAGATCCTTTGGGGGGCAAGAAATTTTTTTCATAAGTTTTAACAGGGAAACCGAAGGGGAAGCTTGTTTGAGAATGTTTTGAACATGGGCATCCCACTTCATGTCATCTGTAATAGTTACTCCAAGTAATTTAATACGTCTATCGGAGATTTCGGGAGGGATTGGGTCTGTGAAAGTGGGCAACGATTTTAAAAAACTAATTGTCATGATCGATGATTTTTGGGAGTTAACTTTCATCTTTGACAAAGACGCTTGCTGAGTGGCATCCTCAAGTAGAGCCGTAATTGAACTTTTTATATTTCGACGACATACCTCCAGTGCAGACAGGTCGTCCACGTACTTCCAACGATCTGGGTGGTCAGTCAAAAGGGTATTAATCATTATTAAAAATAAAATTGGACCCATTAGAGTTCCTTGGGGGACACCAAAAAAAATAGGGAGGGAATCAGAAAAGACGTTTGTGAGACAAGTAGGGGACTTCTAATGGTCCCATGGTCTGATAATAGGCTGTTAGACCATAATCATCTTTGGCAATGAGGGGTTAGCAGTTTTGTCTACTTGGTTATCTACAATTTGTTTTCTGTGCTTTATGTGGTACGAACAATTTGGTACCACGTCTATCACGAGGACATGGAGTCGTAAGTAAGATCGGTTGCTAGAATCTTTGGTGATGAGGGGTTGCCAACTTTTGCTAGTTGATATAGGGTCATTCCAGCGAAATAAAGCCAGGCAAAAAAATCGATTTCTCAGATTTTGACGAAAACTTCTCAGAATGATCTACCAGGGTCCAGGACCTTCCCCAAATTTCTTTTCGGCGAAAAAAAATTATTTCGGACTCTGGCGAATTTTTGAAATTTTCGGCCAAATATTCCCTTGCTGATGGTCGAAAAAGTCAATATTTTTCAAAAATTCGACAAAAATCAGGGAAATTCAACACGACCTTGAAATTTTTTAAGCTTCTTACCTACCTTTAGGACTTCAAATCCCGAGATGTTCAAGTATGTAGGTACTCTCCTTTCCTTTTTACGGTAATTTGGCAAGGCAAGGTAAAAAAAAGGGGGTCTTGGTAGATCCACTCCTCAAGAACCGGCCAGATCTCGAAAATTCTGAGATTCCCCATGGTAGTAGAGTAAAGAACGAGCTACATTTCTGCATTAGCACTTTTGTGGCTATCGAGCCAGAAATGGTCTTAAATAGCGATCTTAGAAAACTGAAATTCTTGGGAAAATGCATTGTTTTGATAACAAAATGAATTAGTCTCACAACCTAAAAATAAAAACTGAGAAATGAATGCTGCTCTAACCCTGGTTTTAGTTTTCAGATCTTACTGTTAGACCACAACCTGCCTGGACCAATTCTTAGCTGTCCAACTTCTTTTGGCCTACTTTCAGAAACTTACCAGAATGCATGCTTTTGCTCTTTTCACGTGTAAGTTTGCGCGAGGGTGGTAAATTAATCATATACTTGGTTATACGCAATTCTGAAACGCTAACCGAGTTCCGTTGTCAGTACATTTTTGGGATCCCAAAATGTAAGTGGAGGGATACTTATGACATCGCAAAAGTTGTCCGTCTGTGCGCACGATAACTCTCGAAGGGATTGAGGTATTCTGATGAAACTTGGTGGGAGGATCCTTCGGGTCAAAGTGCAAGTCAAGTTCGAAGATGGGCTCTGTAGCTGAGGGTGGGATAGTTGATTTAGGAGTAAGGAGACATGCTGAATGCGAATATGAAAGTTATTTCTCACCGGACTAGTAGTTGACCCGGAATCCGGCAAAAACCGGACACAAAATTTGTCGACCAATGTTCGGCTACCCCTTTTCTCCAAAATAGTATAGCTCTGCATAATAGTATAGCTCTGCGCAGAACGCGTAAAATGAATGAACCTAAGAGCTAGTTGTTTTCGAAGGTCGAAGGGGTTGGTATGTGGGAAAAGAGAAGGTGGTTGCGGGCTATATAACAGTTGGAAAGTTTAGAGGAATTGACAACTTCAGTAGAAGGGTACACACTGAAACCAAAAATAGACCGATCCCAATTGTGAGACAAGTAGGGGACTTCTAATGGTTTCATGGTCTAATAATAGGCTGTTAGACCATAATCATTTTCGACAATGAGGGGTTAGCAGTTTTGTCTACTTGGTGTACCTACAATTTGTTTCCTGTGCTTTATATGGTACGAACAATTTGGTACCACGTCTATCACGAGGACATGGACTCGTAAGTAAGAATCGGTTGCTAGAATCTTTGGTGATGAGGGGTTGCCAACTTTTGCTAGTTGGTGTAGCCTTTATTTTTTGCCAGTGCATTTCATGGTAAGAACGATACGGTACCATGTCTATCACGGGGAGATGGACTTGTAAGTAAGAATTGGTTGCTAGAAGGGCTTCGCGAGGGGCTTAAAGCTTTAAACTTTGATCTGTTTCTAAATATTACAAGTAAAGAGTATTGATCTGTCAACATCATACATTAGATTTTTGGGATCCCATCAACACCTTTGGTCTTGTTATTATCTAATAGGCTGCAACTATTTAAGAAACTGAAATTTTGTATTTGCAACTATGTATGCCCAACTCCCAGTTATCGCAAATCTTAAAGCAGACATAGTATCCGAGCTGGTATTACAGTCAGAACAGCAGTTTTTTTTGCGATTTCATTTTTGAAATGCATGGTCAATCTATTTTGTCATCAAAACAGTGCATTTTCCCAAGAATTTCAGTTTTCTAACATCGCTATTTAAGACCATTTCTGGCTCGATAGCCACAAAAGTGCTAATGCAGAAATGTAGCTCGTTCTTCACTCTACTACCATGGGGAATCTCAGAATTTTTGCGATCTGGCCGGTTCTTCTGGAGTGGATCTACCAAGACCCACTTTTTTTGCCTTCCCTTGCCAAAATTACCGTAAAAAGGAAAGAATAGTGACTACATACTTGAACATCTCGAGATTTGAAGTCCTAAAGGTAGGTAAGAAGCTCAAAAAATTTCAAGGTCGTGTTGAATTTCCCTGATTTTTGTCGAATTTTTTAAAAATATTGACTTTTTCGACCATCAACAAGGGAATATTTGGCCGAAAATTTCAAAAATTCGCCAGAGTCCGAAATAATTTTTTTTCGCCAAAAAAAAATTTGGGGAAGGTCCTGGGCTCTGGTAGATCATTCTGAGAAATTTTCGTCAAAATCTGATAAATCGATTTTTTTGCCTGGCTTTATTTCGCTGGAATGACCCACCTTTTATTTTTTGCCAGTGTACTTCATGGTAAGAACGATACGGTACCATGTTTATCACGGGGAGATGGACTTGTAAGTAAGAATCGGTTGCTAGAAGGGCTTCGCGAGGGGCTTGAAACTTTAAACTTTGATCTGTTTCTAAATTAATATTACAAGTAAAGAGTATTGATCTATCAACATCATATAGTAGATTTTTGGGATCCCATCGACACCTTTGGTCTTGTTGCAGTTGTCGTGGTATCTGGCCAGTTACCGTGGTAACAGATATCCATATATCACGGTCCGACCGTTGTATCTGGTCGTGGTATCTGGAAAGTCATCTCACTTTCATCAAATTTTGTCAAATTGGTGAGAAAGAAGTTCAGCACTTAGTGATGTAACTGGATATCAGTTGTTCTTTTGGGATGACTTCGAAAAGTGCAATTTCGGCAATAGTCGTTTTTGCAGTGGACCGTATATCAGATACCACGGTAACTGCAAAAACGACTAATTGCAGATCCAGTTACCGTAGTAACAGATACCATGGTATCCGCAAAAACGCAACTATTGTTAACTGGTTGTGACTCATCACTGACCGAAGCCAAACAGACAAAAGGCGTTTTTCCGTTGTACATTTGTGTGCCTTGCATTACTGAGTGTTTGTCGCGGAAAAAGTGTGAGCGACACAATCGACCTACAAGTTGAAACTCGTGGAAACGCCGTTTTGTCTTTTCTGTGTCTGTGTGCCGCGGAAAAACGCCTCTCAAGAGTTTGTCAAATTTCCGCCACAGTGCGAACCACAAAACGTTGCCGTTGCCGCTCGTGGAAATAGAACGGGGCGCCACACAAACGATCACGGAAACGCTCTTTTCGAGCAACAGCTTCTTTGTGGGATCGCGGAAAACGCCATATGTTTTCCTCTCGGTAGGGTGGAGATTCGCTAGTCTGGAAAGTAGCTGGCACATTCAACCTAAAACCGTGCACTCGACGAAATAAGTCACTGTACAGGACGCAGAGGACAATTCGTATTCGTATTCGTTTAATTAAATAGCTATCGTAGCACTCAAAAATGAAAGCTAAATTATGCTACTTTTACAATCAAAAAAAGGTACAATATTTGGGTAAGGTTTGGCTTAAGCCTGGTTCTTACTCTTGCCCTGTGTGGGGATGGGAGAAGGAAGGATGAGGCATTTCGTGGAAGAGTGTGTGGGAATGAGTGAGTTGACATTAGAGTTGTTTGGACTTTGGAGTGAAAGTGTCTGGGAGTAACTGGATTATTGAGATAATGAAGGATAAATTCTTCAAGGCTATAAAACTGTTTGGGAGGTTCCTCCGGATTGGGGTAGCTCCCCGTATGGAAATAATTCAAGTCGTAAACGATCGTTTTTTTACAATTGTATTATGGGACATTCCGATCGTAAACGATCGTTTTTTTACGATTGGAAACAGTTGTTTACGATTGGAAACAGTTGTTTACGATTGGAAACAGTCGTTTACGATTGAAAACAGTTGTTTACGATCGTATTTTTACGATCGGAAACGATCGTAAACGATCGTTTTTTCCCAATTGTATTATGGGACATTCCGATCGTAAACGATCGTTTTTTTACGATTGGAAACAGTTGTTAACGATTGTATTTTTACGATCGGAAACGGTTGTTTCCAATCGTAATTTAAGGGCCGGGAACTGTTGTTTCCATCGAATTTTCACGATCGGGAACGGGTGTTTCCCGACTGGGTGTTTCAACTTACCCTGCACCCCCACCCCTAGCCTAGTCCCTGGCCCTGAACTGCAACGACTTCTATCCAAGTATTCCAACCCCAACTAACCTTTCATTTTCTGTGATAGTATCGATGGATATTTGCGTTGTTGCATATACAGGCAAATATTTTTGTTTCCCAAATTATCGATTAAACGGCAACACTCTTAAAAAATCACCAGAGGAAGGTTTAGCACCATAGAGGGGGCTTCGACTACGAAAGATGCTTTTGAAATATTTTGCGCTTCAAAAAAAGTGAAAGTAGCAAAAACACAGATGACAGTTCTCAACTTCAAGCATTTCCACGGCTTTTATTTATTTATTATAAATAAACAACTGAAAACGATCGTAAACAGTTGTTTACGATCGGGATTTCAGATTCTCCATTTTTGTTAAGCTTTTCGATCGTTTGGACATTAAAAAAAGAATTAATTTCCCTTCTATCGTTGTTGAGATTCAGGTCTTGTCAAAACCGAACCAAATTTTCCCTATTGAAAACGACTGTTTCCGATCGGAAACAACTGAAAACGATCGTAAACAGTTGTTTTATGACACTTGAAAAAACAATTATGCAAACAAAACTAAAAACTAATCAACTTTCTTATTGCCGTAGTTAGAAATCAGGTCTGTATTTATCGTCTTGAAAATAACAATTGTTTCCGATCGAAAACAGTTGAAAATGATCGGAAACAATTGAAAACGATTGTTAAGTTACGATCGTAAAAAAACGATCGTAAAATACGATCGTAAAAAAACGATCGTAAAAAAACAATCGTAAAATTACGATCGTAAACAACCGTTTCCAATCGTTAAAAATTGTTTACGATCGAAAGCAACTGAAAACGATCGTAAACAGTTATTTAATGACACCTGAAAAAAACGATCGTAAACAGTTGTAAAATTACGATTGAAAACAGTTGTTTCCGATCGTTTACGATTGGGATTTTAGTTTCAGCTTTTGTTAAACTATTTTGATTATGCAAAACTAAACACTAATCAACTTTCTTATTGCCGTAGTTAGAAATCAGGTCTGTATTTATCGTCTTGAAAATAAAAACAATTGTTTCCGATCGAAAACAGTTGAAAACGATCGGAAACAATTGAAAACGATTGTTAAATTACGATCGTAAAAAAACGATCGTAAAATTACGATCGTAAAAAAACGATCGTAAAAAAACAATCGTAAAATTACGATCGTAAAAAAACAATCGTAAAATTACGATCGTAAACAACCGTTTCCAATCGTTAACAATTGTTTACGATCGAAAACAACTAAAAACGATCGTAAACAGTTATTTAATGACACCTGTAAAAAAACGATCGTAAACAGTTGTAAAATTATGATTGAAAACAGTTGTTTCCGATCGTTTACGATTGGGATTCTAGTTTCAGCTTTTTGTTAAACTATTTTGATTATGCAAAACTAAACACTAATCAACTTTCTTATTGCCGTAGTTAGAAATCAGGTCTGTATTTATCGTCTTGAAAATAAAAACAATTGTTTCCGATCGAAAACAGTTGAAAACGATCGGAAACAATTGAAAACGATCGTAAAAAAACGATCGTAAAATTACGATCGTAAACAACCGTTTCCAATCGTTAACAATTGTTTACGATCGTTAACAACTGTAAACAATTGTTAACAATTGTAAACGATCGTTAACAACTGTTTACGACTTAATTATTTCCATACGGGTCACAAGGAAAATCCCAAATCCTTGTGGTTTGGAGCATAGATAGCCTATAGTGTTCATTTTTGGATGTTTTGTTTTTCTATTCCTGTAATGACTCGCCATTCAGGGGCCTTGTCATTTCCTATGCTTCTATGTTGCTATGATATGATATGATATGATTTATTTGCTTAAAGCCCAAGGGCCATCGCATACAAAATACAAAAAAGAAAAAACAACAACAACAAACAAACAAATATCTCCCCCCACAAATCCTAATTACAAATACTCTTCCCTGTGTTTCCATCCTATCCGCAAAAACCTTCCAAGTTGCCTAACCCCAAATAAACTTGTATCCTTAAACTTTTCAACCAACCAACCTTCCCCGAAAATTCTCTCCCCAAATATTTCAACTCTTAAATCATTCAGCTCCACACATTCGCACATGAAATGAAACAAATTCTCATCCACACAACCACACATTGGACAAAAGTAAAGACCACTAGATCGCCCCTTAGCACTACCCATATAATTTCTCCGAATTCCCAAAGGAAGGCTATCACTACGAGCGCTTACCATTAATTTTAATTCCTCAGAAGATAACCCTCCCTTAAAAAACATTTCTAAACCCCAACACTCTTTGGCCTTAGCGTAAAGATACATCGACGGCTTAGAATCCTTCTCATGATGCCATTGTTGGATTTCTTGATCTTGTAGGACCCGCTGAACCACCTTACTTACCTCGCCTTGGGAGGCACCTGGACCCTGGCCGTCACACCACTGGTCAGATAACCCGCATTGATCAAGGATGTTTTTTATCTGGAGTGGCCATGAATCACCTGAAGGGTCTCTTAAAGCCTCTAAATACGCAGCTTTCAAAGGTCTTATTCTAGGTAAACTAATAATTTTTTCCCAAAATCTTACCATCCGGACAAGCCTGCAACTACGTAATGAAAATAATCCTAGATCACCCTTTAGAACTAAATTACAACTCTTCTGTGATAGCCCTAACACTCTTTTGAAATATCTATTTTGTACCACTTCTAGCCTAGCCCCTGCATTAAAACCCCACAATTCTGCTCCATAATGCATAACCGATTTCACTTTCGTATTAAAAATTTCTTTATGAAACTTCATATCCTTAATATCCTTCAAATTACTACGCAGAATACCATTCACACATCTGTTACCCTTCACCAAAACACTATCCACGTGCTTACCAAACTTTCCATTCGATGTTAATTTAACCCCCAAATAAATGAATGATTCCTTAATCTCAATATCTTTACCATCCAAACTTACCCTATCCTTAGAACTACTTTTCCCCCCCCTTACGAAAAACCATCATTATTGTTTTATCAGCATTTAAAGTTAATTTTTTCAATCTTAAATATTCATTCACAAATTCCAACAAAAACTGGAGATTTTCCTTTGATTCCGCCACCAAAACTATGTCGTCAGCAAATAATAACATACACAGCTCTACCACATCCACACAAACCATAGGTGCATTTTTAGCTCTTAAAAATACTGACAAATCATTAATATATAAAGAAAAAAGCTTAGGAGAAAGCGTGCATCCTTGCTTCAAACCAATTCGAGACGCAAAACATTTCGACAGTTTCCCTGCAACCCGCACTACCAACTTCACGCATCTATACATTTGGACTAACAAAAAAACAAAAGGGGATGCGAGGCCCATGTCCAATAGACACACCATCAGCAATTCTCTGTCTACATTATCGAAAGCTCCCTTTACATCCAAAAAAGCAACAAATAGTTTTCCTCCTCTCCGACTAGTATACTTACGAGCTAAAGCACTTAAAATAAAAATCTGATCAATCGTGCTATAACCCTTCCTGAATCCCGCCTGGAGAGGGTCTAATACCTCCTTTTTTTCTATCCATTCACTTAAACGAAAATCTAAAACTTTACAAAATATTTTACTAACAGCGTTCCCTAAATGAATAGCCCTATAGTTAGGGATCGACTAAAACGAGGAAAGGAAAGGAAAGAGAAAACCAGGAAAGGCAAGCCATGGTGAACGAGAAAAGCAGGCAAGATACTAAAACCAGGAAAAGCAACAACAAAACGGGGAAAGAATTTACCAGAAATCGAGGATTCGAAAAAGTTCCAAGCTGCTCCGTGCCTTTCCTCTGTTTAGTGTCTCGTGATGGGTCAGCAACTTACATTTTGTATAAGTACACCTTTTCCTCCTTTTAGTATCCTGTCGTTGGGCCACTAAAATCACGCAAGTCCAGCGAGGGGTCGGCCAATACGATGTCTAAAGTTCACCTTTTCCTGCTTTTAGTATCCTGTCGGTAGGAGACTAAAAGCATGTGAGGGGTTGGCCAATAGGATACTTCAAGTACACCTTTTCCTGCTTTTAGTATCCGGTCGGTAGGAGACTAAAAGCATGCGAGGGGTTGGCCAATAGGACACTTCAAGTACACCTTTCCTGCTGTCCTGTCGGTGGGCCACTAAAATCACGCAAGTCCAGCGAGGGGTCGGTCAATACGATGTCTGAAGTACACCTTTTCCTGCTTTTAGTATCCTGTCGGTAGGCGACTAAAAGCATGCGAGGGGTTGGCCAATCCTGTCGGTTGGCGACTAAAAGCATGCGAGGGGTTGGCCAATAAGATTTTTCAAGTACACCTTTTCCTGCTTTTAGTATCCTGTCGGTAGGCGACCAAAAGTATGCGAGGGGTCGGCCAATAAGGTATTTCGAGTACACCTTTTCCTGCTTTTAGTATCCTGTCGGTAGGCGACTAAAAGCATGCGAGGGGTCGGCCAAGAAGATGTTTCAAGTACACCTTTTCCTGCTTTTAGTATTCGGTCGGTAGGCGACTAAAAGCATGCGAGGGGTCGGCCACTTAGATATTTCAAGTACACCTTTTCCTGCTTTTAGTATTCGGTCGGTAGGCGACTAAAAGCATGCGAGGGGCTGGCCGTTTATATATTTCAAGTACACCTTTTCCTGCTTTTAGTATCCTGTCGGTAGGCGACTAAAGGCATGCGAACGGTCAGCCACTTAGATGTTTCAAGTACACCTCCAATAGGATAGTTCAAGTACACCTTTTCCTGCTTTTAGTATCCGGTCGGTAGGAGACTAAAAGCATGCGAGGGGTTGGCCAATAGGATACTTCAAGTACACCTTTTCCTGATTTTAGTATCCGGTCGGTAGGAGACTAAAAGCATGCGAGGGGTTGGCCAATATGATACTTCAAGTACACCTTTTCCTGCTTTTAGGTTCCTGTCGGTAGGAGACTAAAAGCATGCGAGGGGTCGGTCAAGAAGATACTTCAAGTACACCTTTTCCTGCTTTTAGTATCCGGTCGGTTGGAGACTAAAAGCATGCAAGGGGTTGGTCAATAGGATACTTCAAGTACACCTTTTCCTGCTTTTAGTACCCTGTCGGTAGGAGACAAAAAGCATGCGAGGGGACAGCCAATAAGGTATTTCAAGTACACCTTTTCCTGCTTTTAGTATCCTGTCGGTAGGCGACTAAAAGCATGTGAGGGGTCGGCCAAGAAGATGTTTCAAGTACACCTTTTCCTGCTTTTAGTATCCGGTCGGTAGGCGACTAAAAGCATGCGAGGGGTCGGCCAAGAAGATGTTTTAAGTACACCTTTTCCTGCTTTTAGTATTCGGTCGGTAGGCGACTAAAAGCATGCGAGGGGCTGGCCATTTATATATTTCAAGTACACCTTTTCCTGCTTTTAGTATCCTGTCGGTATAGGCGACTAAAGGCATGCGAACGGTCAGCCACTTAGATGTTTCAAGTACACCTCCAATAGGATACTTCAAGTACACCTTTTCCTGCTTTTAGTATCCGGTCGGTAGGAGACTAAAAGCATGCGAGGGGTTGGCCAATAGGATACTTCAAGTACACCTTTTCCTGCTTTTAGTATCCAGTTGGTAGGAGACTAAAAGCATGCGAGGGGTTGGCCAATAGGATACTTCAAGTACACCTTTTCCTGCTTTTAGGTTCCTGTCGGTAGGAGACAAAAAGCATGCGAGGGGACAGCCAATAAGATTTTTCAAGTACACCTTTTCCTGCTTTTAGGTTCCTGTCGGTAGGAGACTAAAAGCATGCGAGGGGTCGGTCAAGAAGATACTTCAAGTACACCTTTTCCTGCTTAAAGTGTGAATCCTCACAACTAGTCAGCAGCAATTTCGGGTGTCAGCCCTTGCAGCCCTTCTGCTCTACCACACAAGAAAATAGTTGAATTTTTACTTCACTTATAAATGTTTACTCTTACATAAATCCCTCATCCCCTTCTCCAAATCTTCTTCCTTTCTCCAGCTTTCTTCGGAATCTCGTCTGATTCGTTTTCTTCAATTTTTCCTCTCTTTTGCCCTTTTCATGTCAATGTAATCTCCAAGGCACTGAAATGCAGAGGTAATAATTAACCATACAAATGAGTCATCGCAACCCCACCCCTTCTACTTATCGACGGATGCGACTGGGACCAAGAAACGGTAAATTAGGTAGTGTCTTATTTTCACAAGACCAAAGGCTTCGATAGAACCCCAAAAATAGAATATTTATTGAACTTCTTGATCCAGAATATCGGGTCTTGTGGATTTCCGGCCTTCGCCAGACCCGTATGCATGTAATTTATAGACTACCTAACCAACCACTAAAAATGTAAAACAAGGATGTTCGTGTCATTTGTCGGACTACGACTAAACGTTGACATCACTAGAGGAACAGATTTTAAATCATCACAAGTCTATAGTCATATTTCCAAGCTCTAATCGACTTTGATTTTTTTTAACTTCTACAAAATCAATCATCATGTTTTTCCGAATTCCAGGAGAATTCCGTGTTTCGGATGAAAAAATTAAGTTCAGATACGGACTCAGTGACCATATTTACCTCTGCCGAATTTTCAATCGACTTCCGAACAATCTTTTACTTGGGCCTATACTAAGGATAGCTAGAGCTAGAAGCTAGGTCAAAGGATGAAAGTGGAAATAGGTCAATTCGTTGGTTTATTTTAGTCCTTTGCAAGCGAAACCCCCGAGGCAAGAACGATCATGGGCCCTAGGTGATCATGAGAATGAATAGTTGATGAGTACTTTATAGGGGCTAGGAATTTCGTTGTAAGCAAAACCCTTGAGGCACAAATGACCATGTGCCCTTAGAGATCATGAAAATATACCGTTTGGTCAAAAGTATACTTATACTTTGCGGTTAAGATGAATACTATAAGGGATTAATTTGAAATAAAAAACCCTGAGGCAAAAACAGTGGCGAAACTAGGGGGGTGTGGGGGGTAGCTGCCCCCACGAAAAATCCTATCGGTAAATCGGTAGTTTTTGTCTGCGCGAAGCACCGACAAACGCTTTTATAATTCCGTTTCTGATACAGGAAAAACAGGAAAATTCTTGTTTGGAAATGGGCAGCGTTTGTCGGTACGGCACGCTTCATAATTCCGTTTCTGATACCGACGAAAGCTCTGTCGGTAAAACAGGAAACTTCTTGTGGGAAATCGGCAGCGTTTGTCGGTACGGCAAGCTTCCTCATTTCGTTTCTGATACCGACAAAAGCTCTGTCGGTAAATCAGGAAACTTCGTCTTGGGAAATCGGCAGTGTTAGTGGGTGTGGAGACGGTGCGCGGATTCGATTTTCAATAGCTCTGACAAAGATCTTCATTTTGTCTTTGTTATCGACGAAAGCTCTGTCGGTAAATCATGAAACTGTTGTCGGGAAATCGGCAGTGTTTATCGGTGCGCGGATTACATTTTCAGTACTGACAAGAGCTCTTTGGGTAAATCAGGCAACTTCTTGTTTGGAAATCGGCAGCGTTTGACGGTGCGCGGGTTCTGTTTTCAGTGTCGGCAAGAGCTATAAAACACTTACTTCATACCGTTTCTAATAGGCCTACCGGCAGAAGCTCAGAGATGGGCGAATCCGAATCCGGATTCGGATTCGAATCTTCTGCTTGTCAGGCTGGATTCGGATTCCATTTTCTAATCTTTTACCAATTTTTACACACTGGACTTGAGGTATTGTGCTTAACGACCTCCCAGATTCATTCCTGTTTGCCGAGAGGAACTCCATAGCATAACAACTTTTCAATTCAATATAAAAAACTTGTTAAGGTCGGATTTGAATCCTCAGCATTAAACGGTGGATTCGGAGTCCTACCTAGCCCTGGATTCGGATTCGAATCCTTTCGTGATCGGATTCGCCCATCTCTGCAGAAGCTAATCAAGTAATCAGGAAATAAGCATGGAAATCGAATTTTTTGTCGGTGCGGAGACAAAAGCCTTGTCATTAGGTCAAGCCCTTAGGTCAAGCCGATGATCGGATCGAGATCCTGATATCTGTTGTTTTTCATTTTTCGATACGGTGACCGGGAAAAGTCTCTTCGGTAAAATGGGAACTCATTTTTTAATGTGTTTACATCCGGAATGGATAAAAAATCATGTCGTTAAATTCAGTAATTGTGAACTGTTCGTCAGTGAGGAAAGACTTTTTGATGTGACGAATGGAAAATTGTCTTCGTACATCAGAAAATGTTTCGGGTTTGACACTGTTTCGTTCTTTTTTGGGATCCGAAAAAAGTAAGTGGAAGGATACCTATGACATCGCAAAACATGTCCATCTGTCCGTCCGTCCGCCTGTAAGCACGATAACTCGGAACTTGCAACGGAAACTTGCACGCCTCAAAATTTCCGGATTTCCCCCCCCCACCAATCCCCTTCCCCCCAGGATGGTCGGATCCCGCCGTCCACTCCCCCACAGAGCCCTGATCCGGTCCGGTTCTGTCAACAATATATCTTGGCCTTGTGCCTGTTCTTCCCTCCAAGTTTCGTCCGGATCCCTCCACTCCCAAGCTTGTCACAATATTCCAGTTACAACTCCAACTCCCCCCAAAGTCGCCAAATCATGTCGAAAGTTACAGTGCTAGCAAACGGATGGACAGACTCAGTTTCAGACAGGGGCGGATCCAGGGGGGGCGAGGGGGGCGATCGCCCCCCCTAGGCGGACTAAAAAGTCTCGTTTTTAATGCTGTTTTAGAGCAAGCGCAGATGAATTTGCAGATACGTGGAACTGCTTTGTCTTTAAAATGTGGAATTGGTGGTACAGAACAGAGAATTTGTACTCGCAAAATGATGGGGGAAGTTGTAAAAACGTCAATTTTTTTTTCGGCCTGCCGGCCCCAAAAAAAAGGGTCGAGACAACAATTTTCTCAAACCAATCGCCCCCCCTAGAGTCGAGCGCTGGATCCGCCCCTGGTTTCAGACTACGCTTTCTGGCATAAAGTACTTTCATTTCTTACCTGTAGTTGTTCTCTTAGTTTGTTTATTACTGCTATTCCTCTTTTTCTCTTTTTTCTTCATGGAATTCTCACAAGCCCGGGGCCTGAAATTTAAGTGTATCATTTAAAGCAATAATATAGTTGTTTGTTCCTGCTCGTATTCAATTATATACAAAATAGCATTCCTAAAATGAAGGAATTCGCTTCCACATCGCCTAACCCACAGCAGTTTCTGATGATTATATATCAGACTGAATAAAAATGACCACCACAGGCGAAATTTTTTAAGTAGGCGATGCCTTTTTTCGGGTAAAACACTAATTCCCCCCAGCAAAATCTAGCTTTTAATGTGACTCAAGTCCCGAAATTCCAACCGAAAAAGCCTAAAGGGGGCCAGCACTAAGTCTTACTTTAATCGAGAGAAAAACTTGAGAAAGACTTGTTCTGAAGAATCTTTGATTGAAACTAAAAAATTCTTGAAAAATGTATGCCATAAACAAAATAAATCTGATTTTGAACTGAATGGAGAGATGTTGGTACACAAAAGATTCTGTTAAGACTTGGGTTAAAACTGCTCCCTGCAGGGTGAAATTCATGATTTGAAAACTGTCTTTTGCCGATCTTGGAAGCTCAAATCTAACAATCATACTTCTCAACCTGACAAAACATAATTGAAAAACAAAAATATAATCTGAACGACTAGATTGGCCCGCTGCATCTGTATGTCAATCTGGCAAGCTAGAAACCTGCGACTGAGAATGCAATTCCTTGAATATCAAAGGCTTGAGAACCCAGAACCGCCGGGCTGCCGCCGGGGTCCAAGCTGGATGTCAACTCAATTTCTTGGTAACCTTGAACTAGCCTTGCTCAGTTGGGCACCAGACTATTTGGAGAATTCTCCTGCTCAGGGGATTCTCCTACTGAGGTGAAAACAGATTCCCCTGGGTAGGGGATTTGAAGCTTGATGGAAATGAGAACTGATATAATTTTTTTTTTGTTATTTCAGTTCTAGGGACACTAGGAAACCATATCCCTTAGCACCCCCTCCACCCTATCTCTAGATATCCTATAAAATAGGCCAGAAAATAGTAAAATTGCATTTTTTGGGTTAACCTGGCATCCCAGAGAGTTTCTTGATGCCAGTGTGCATGACTGCCTTTGTAGTGAAACTTCAGAAGGCTATTCCTTACCTTTCTTCTCGTACTTTCCACTTGTCCAAGTGCTTTCCCCTAGTGTGGAGGAAATACCAAGAAAATACCAAATTCCAAGAAAGGAAGGAAGAAGTGAAAAGGTAAGGAATAGCCTTCTGAAGTTTCACTATAAAGGCAGTCATGCACACTGGCATCAAGAAACTCTCTGGGATGCCAGCTAAACCCAAAAAATTCAACTTTTCTGTTTTCTGGCCAATTTTATTGGATTTCTAGAGATTGGGTGGAGGGTGAGGAGGGGGTGCTAAGGGAGGTGGTTTCCTAGTGCCCAGTCTAGTACACTAGCCCCTTTTCAGGCACGGTGCTCAAACGTCTAGCACCATGCCTGGGTGCTGGACGTTCAAGCACTGTACCTTTGATTTCATGTATGGTGCATGGATTCCAGTATACAGTGCATGCATGAAAAACACAGTTTCTGTCACCACAACTTATCAACGGCTCGGATAGGGCTGAAATTACTACCAAGAATTAGAGAAATCAAAGACAATCCTTATCATATTTTTCCTAACAAAAACAAAAGGACGCGACTGATGATGGAGATGAAAAATCTGACAGCAGCCTATCTATTTTCCATGTAGAGTGCCCTAGGAGCCAATATTCTGGTTGACTGTTAGGTAGAAAAAGCTGAGGCACAGGACACTTAGCATGCAAAACCCTTGACTATGTAGAAAAGGAAATGAGGTTTTTCATCTCCCTCATCAGTCGCGTCCTTTTGTTTTTGTTATGAAAAATATGAAAAGGATTGTCTTTGATTTCTCTAATTCATGGTAGTAATTTCAGCCCTATCCGAGCCGGTGCTCAGTTGTGATGACAGAAACTTTGTTTTTCATGCATGCACTGTATACTGAAATCCATGCACCCTACATGAAATCCAAGGTACAGTGCTTGAACGTCTAGCACCCAGGCATGGTGCTAGACGTTTGAGCACCATGCCTGAAAAGGGGCTAGTGTACTAGACTGCTAGTGCCTCTAGAACTGAAATAACCAAAGATTTTTTTTCTAGCAGTTCTCATTTCCGTCAAGATCAAAATCCCCTACACAAGGGAATCTGTTTTCACCTCAGCAGGAGATTCCCCTGAACAGGAGAAATCTCCAAAAAGTCTGGTGCCCTACTGTTGCTGCCTTTTCTGGGCATACTACCAGCCCCCATTTAGATTTCCTGTCGAATGTCCAGCTTAGCTGAATTTGTGTGGTCCGGCGCTGACTTAAGCTCAATTTTTGGTGTCGGGCACTCTGCGAAGAGTGCCCAGTTTTGCTCAATTATAGTGGTTGGGCGCTCATGAGCGCCCATTTAGATTTTTCTTTCTTCGAGGGGGGAACTACCCCTAATGCAAATATAAAAAACAGGCCTATCTATATTTGTAAAGTCAACATGTAAATATAGATATTCTTCAATATGTCAATTATTGGATCAAATACTGCCGAACACTGGTTGAATTGTTGAAATAAGCATACCTCTTCTTGGCCTTTACTAGTTTCCTCTATTGTCTCCTGTCTGCCTGAGAGAAAACAAATCCTTTTGCTGTGACATCTTGCTTGAAAATCGAGCAAAAAGAGACATTTAGATACCAAATTGGCACAGCTAACAAATAAGTTATATACAGTAGTTCAGGAATCCTGCTGGAAGCTAGAATTTTGTCTGCAGTGTTGCCAACAGTCGCAGCATTGTTCGATTCGTCAGATGTTTGATTTCATTCAGAAAGATTTAGAATTTTGCGATCGGTAAGACTCTGGTAAGACTATAAGAAAAGTGAAAAACCAAGCAAATATATATAATTATGAACCTAAAGATGATATATCCTGGAGTTCTCTCGATAGTTAATTGGTAATAAGAACCCATTTTCCTTGGCGCCGGGAACAGCGCCAGAATGTCATATGTACGATTTCTGCCAAATGTAAAAGAAAACTGGCAACAACGGCCGTTCGGCCGCCGAAGAATAGATTAAGAAAGAAGCGTTTATCTTTTCTCTTCAAATAAAGAGTAATTATTATCGCTGATAATCGTTGATACAGTTATTGAGAACACTGTCAAGAAATATGGAATTGGAGGATAATTAATGCTTGTGAACATTGAGACTAGTAGGTAAGTGATTGCTTGTACAATGCTACAACAGGAACCTAAGTGAAATGACTACTCATTAAGGACTTGTAACGACCGAAAGGTGGTGTCTTTGTCGAACTTTTTTTTACTCCCGTGAAAGAACAGACTGCAGGACGCTGTAGACGCATCAACACCTCAGCAATTGCATGAAAATGGCGAAGTTAAATGTCAACAAACATTCACACAAGCATACGCCCACTGTAAAATCCAACGAACAGTCAGGTTGTTGATTACAATTAGTGACATTCTGGTGCCAACTAATAAAACAAGAAGTCTTCTTAATCATCTTCATAATTATCTGCCTTAACTTTTTGCCTCATTATTATGCAAATAACAGTAAGCAATCAGTATCAGTTGTAGTCTGGCTCGATTTGTCGAAGAAGTGAAATCCATAACCTGTGTCCTGTCACTACTGATTTCCACTTATCTAAAATTTGCTGTCTATTATTATAGGCTGTTACTCCTACTGTTTAAAAAGGCGAACACAAGATGACATCTGCTTCACCAAATATATTGTGTTTGGTTAAATGGCTGAGTTTTAGCTCCCCCAACAACAAACTTGGTTGAAGTTTAGCTAGGCTATGCAGATATACAGGATCGCCCACTATTTGCGTCAGTTTTTAATTCCGTACATGTGCCGTGCGTAACTTGATGACTTGAAAACACATGATGAAGAAAATGTTGCTGTTGAGGTATAAAAAATGGCTGACCCCAGATGAAAATCAGCCAATCAGGTTCAAGACTTTTGAAGTAGCCAATGGGATAAGAGTGTTTTGAACAAGAAATCAGAATTTTCAGAAATATTTCAACTCTTAAATCATTCAGCTCCACACATTCGCACATGAAATGAAACAAATTCTCATCCACACAACCACACATTGGACAAAAGTAAAGACCACTAGATCGCCCCTTAGCACTACCCATATAATTTCTCCGAATTCCCAAAGGAAGGCTATCACTACGAGCGCTTACCATTAATTTTAATTCCTCAGAAGATAACCCTCCCTTAAAAAACATTTCTAAACCCCAACACTCTTTGGCCTTAGCGTAAAGATACATCGACGGCTTAGAATCCTTCTCATGATGCCATTGTTGGATTTCTTGATCTTGTAGGACCCGCTGAACCACCTTACTTACCTCGCCTTGGGAGGCACCTGGACCCTGGCCGTCACACCACTGGTCAGATAACCCGCATTGATCAAGGATGTTTTTTATCTGGAGTGGCCATGAATCACCTGAAGGGTCTCTTAAAGCCTCTAAATACGCAGCTTTCAAAGGTCTTATTCTAGGTAAACTAATAATTTTTTCCCAAAATCTTACCATCCGGACAAGCCTGCAACTACGTAATGAAAATAATCCTAGATCACCCTTTAGAACTAAATTACAACTCTTCTGTGATAGCCCTAACACTCTTTTGAAATATCTATTTTGTACCACTTCTAGCCTAGCCCCTGCATTAAAACCCCACAATTCTGCTCCATAATGCATAACCGATTTCACTTTCGTATTAAAAATTTCTTTATGAAACTTCATATCCTTAATATCCTTCAAATTACTACGCAGAATACCATTCACACATCTGTTACCCTTCACCAAAACACTATCCACGTGCTTACCAAACTTTCCATTCGATGTTAATTTAACCCCCAAATAAATGAATGATTCCTTAATCTCAATATCTTTACCATCCAAACTTACCCTATCCTTAGAACTACTTTTCCCCCCCCCTTACGAAAAACCATCATTATTGTTTTATCAGCATTTAAAGTTAATTTTTTCAATCTTAAATATTCATTCACAAATTCCAACAAAAACTGGAGATTTTCCTTTGATTCCGCCACCAAAACTATGTCGTCAGCAAATAATAACATACACAGCTCTACCACATCCACACAAACCATAGGTGCATTTTTAGCTCTTAAAAATACTGACAAATCATTAATATATAAAGAAAAAAGCTTAGGAGAAAGCGTGCATCCTTGCTTCAAACCAATTCGAGACGCAAAACATTTCGACAGTTTCCCTGCAACCCGCACTACCAACTTCACGCATCTATACATTTGGACTAACAAAAAAACAAAAGGGGATGCGAGGCCCATGTCCAATAGACACACCATCAGCAATTCTCTGTCTACATTATCGAAAGCTCCCTTTACATCCAAAAAAGCAACAAATAGTTTTCCTCCTCTCCGACTAGTATACTTACGAGCTAAAGCACTTAAAATAAAAATCTGATCAATCGTGCTATAACCCTTCCTGAATCCCGCCTGGAGAGGGTCTAATACCTCCTTTTTTTCTATCCATTCACTTAAACGAAAATCTAAAACTTTACAAAATATTTTACTAACAGCGTTCCCTAAATGAATAGCCCTATAGTTAGGGATCGACTAAAACGAGGAAAGGAAAGGAAAGAGAAAACCAGGAAAGGCAAGCCATGGTGAACGAGAAAAGCAGGCAAGATACTAAAACCAGGAAAAGCAACAACAAAACGGGGAAAGAATTTACCAGAAATCGAGGATTCGAAAAAGTTCCAAGCTGCTCCGTGCCTTTCCTCTGTTTAGTGTCTCGTGATGGGTCAGCAACTTACATTTTGTATAAGTACACCTTTTCCTCCTTTTAGTATCCTGTCGTTGGGCCACTAAAATCACGCAAGTCCAGCGAGGGGTCGGCCAATACGATGTCTAAAGTTCACCTTTTCCTGCTTTTAGTATCCTGTCGGTAGGAGACTAAAAGCATGTGAGGGGTTGGCCAATAGGATACTTCAAGTACACCTTTTCCTGCTTTTAGTATCCGGTCGGTAGGAGACTAAAAGCATGCGAGGGGTTGGCCAATAGGACACTTCAAGTACACCTTTCCTGCTGTCCTGTCGGTGGGCCACTAAAATCACGCAAGTCCAGCGAGGGGTCGGTCAATACGATGTCTGAAGTACACCTTTTCCTGCTTTTAGTATCCTGTCGGTAGGCGACTAAAAGCATGCGAGGGGTTGGCCAATCCTGTCGGTTGGCGACTAAAAGCATGCGAGGGGTTGGCCAATAAGATTTTTCAAGTACACCTTTTCCTGCTTTTAGTATCCTGTCGGTAGGCGACCAAAAGTATGCGAGGGGTCGGCCAATAAGGTATTTCGAGTACACCTTTTCCTGCTTTTAGTATCCTGTCGGTAGGCGACTAAAAGCATGCGAGGGGTCGGCCAAGAAGATGTTTCAAGTACACCTTTTCCTGCTTTTAGTATTCGGTCGGTAGGCGACTAAAAGCATGCGAGGGGTCGGCCACTTAGATATTTCAAGTACACCTTTTCCTGCTTTTAGTATTCGGTCGGTAGGCGACTAAAAGCATGCGAGGGGCTGGCCGTTTATATATTTCAAGTACACCTTTTCCTGCTTTTAGTATCCTGTCGGTAGGCGACTAAAGGCATGCGAACGGTCAGCCACTTAGATGTTTCAAGTACACCTCCAATAGGATAGTTCAAGTACACCTTTTCCTGCTTTTAGTATCCGGTCGGTAGGAGACTAAAAGCATGCGAGGGGTTGGCCAATAGGATACTTCAAGTACACCTTTTCCTGATTTTAGTATCCGGTCGGTAGGAGACTAAAAGCATGCGAGGGGTTGGCCAATATGATACTTCAAGTACACCTTTTCCTGCTTTTAGGTTCCTGTCGGTAGGAGACTAAAAGCATGCGAGGGGTCGGTCAAGAAGATACTTCAAGTACACCTTTTCCTGCTTTTAGTATCCGGTCGGTTGGAGACTAAAAGCATGCAAGGGGTTGGTCAATAGGATACTTCAAGTACACCTTTTCCTGCTTTTAGTACCCTGTCGGTAGGAGACAAAAAGCATGCGAGGGGACAGCCAATAAGGTATTTCAAGTACACCTTTTCCTGCTTTTAGTATCCTGTCGGTAGGCGACTAAAAGCATGTGAGGGGTCGGCCAAGAAGATGTTTCAAGTACACCTTTTCCTGCTTTTAGTATCCGGTCGGTAGGCGACTAAAAGCATGCGAGGGGTCGGCCAAGAAGATGTTTTAAGTACACCTTTTCCTGCTTTTAGTATTCGGTCGGTAGGCGACTAAAAGCATGCGAGGGGCTGGCCATTTATATATTTCAAGTACACCTTTTCCTGCTTTTAGTATCCTGTCGGTATAGGCGACTAAAGGCATGCGAACGGTCAGCCACTTAGATGTTTCAAGTACACCTCCAATAGGATACTTCAAGTACACCTTTTCCTGCTTTTAGTATCCGGTCGGTAGGAGACTAAAAGCATGCGAGGGGTTGGCCAATAGGATACTTCAAGTACACCTTTTCCTGCTTTTAGTATCCAGTTGGTAGGAGACTAAAAGCATGCGAGGGGTTGGCCAATAGGATACTTCAAGTACACCTTTTCCTGCTTTTAGGTTCCTGTCGGTAGGAGACAAAAAGCATGCGAGGGGACAGCCAATAAGATTTTTCAAGTACACCTTTTCCTGCTTTTAGGTTCCTGTCGGTAGGAGACTAAAAGCATGCGAGGGGTCGGTCAAGAAGATACTTCAAGTACACCTTTTCCTGCTTAAAGTGTGAATCCTCACAACTAGTCAGCAGCAATTTCGGGTGTCAGCCCTTGCAGCCCTTCTGCTCTACCACACAAGAAAATAGTTGAATTTTTACTTCACTTATAAATGTTTACTCTTACATAAATCCCTCATCCCCTTCTCCAAATCTTCTTCCTTTCTCCAGCTTTCTTCGGAATCTCGTCTGATTCGTTTTCTTCAATTTTTCCTCTCTTTTGCCCTTTTCATGTCAATGTAATCTCCAAGGCACTGAAATGCAGAGGTAATAATTAACCATACAAATGAGTCATCGCAACCCCACCCCTTCTACTTATCGACGGATGCGACTGGGACCAAGAAACGGTAAATTAGGTAGTGTCTTATTTTCACAAGACCAAAGGCTTCGATAGAACCCCAAAAATAGAATATTTATTGAACTTCTTGATCCAGAATATCGGGTCTTGTGGATTTCCGGCCTTCGCCAGACCCGTATGCATGTAATTTATAGACTACCTAACCAACCACTAAAAATGTAAAACAAGGATGTTCGTGTCATTTGTCGGACTACGACTAAACGTTGACATCACTAGAGGAACAGATTTTAAATCATCACAAGTCTATAGTCATATTTCCAAGCTCTAATCGACTTTGATTTTTTTTAACTTCTACAAAATCAATCATCATGTTTTTCCGAATTCCAGGAGAATTCCGTGTTTCGGATGAAAAAATTAAGTTCAGATACGGACTCAGTGACCATATTTACCTCTGCCGAATTTTCAATCGACTTCCGAACAATCTTTTACTTGGGCCTATACTAAGGATAGCTAGAGCTAGAAGCTAGGTCAAAGGATGAAAGTGGAAATAGGTCAATTCGTTGGTTTATTTTAGTCCTTTGCAAGCGAAACCCCCGAGGCAAGAACGATCATGGGCCCTAGGTGATCATGAGAATGAATAGTTGATGAGTACTTTATAGGGGCTAGGAATTTCGTTGTAAGCAAAACCCTTGAGGCACAAATGACCATGTGCCCTTAGAGATCATGAAAATATACCGTTTGGTCAAAAGTATACTTATACTTTGCGGTTAAGATGAATACTATAAGGGATTAATTTGAAATAAAAAACCCTGAGGCAAAAACAGTGGCGAAACTAGGGGGGTGTGGGGGGTAGCTGCCCCCACGAAAAATCCTATCGGTAAATCGGTAGTTTTTGTCTGCGCGAAGCACCGACAAACGCTTTTATAATTCCGTTTCTGATACAGGAAAAACAGGAAAATTCTTGTTTGGAAATGGGCAGCGTTTGTCGGTACGGCACGCTTCATAATTCCGTTTCTGATACCGACGAAAGCTCTGTCGGTAAAACAGGAAACTTCTTGTGGGAAATCGGCAGCGTTTGTCGGTACGGCAAGCTTCCTCATTTCGTTTCTGATACCGACAAAAGCTCTGTCGGTAAATCAGGAAACTTCGTCTTGGGAAATCGGCAGTGTTAGTGGGTGTGGAGACGGTGCGCGGATTCGATTTTCAATAGCTCTGACAAAGATCTTCATTTTGTCTTTGTTATCGACGAAAGCTCTGTCGGTAAATCATGAAACTGTTGTCGGGAAATCGGCAGTGTTTATCGGTGCGCGGATTACATTTTCAGTACTGACAAGAGCTCTTTGGGTAAATCAGGCAACTTCTTGTTTGGAAATCGGCAGCGTTTGACGGTGCGCGGGTTCTGTTTTCAGTGTCGGCAAGAGCTATAAAACACTTACTTCATACCGTTTCTAATAGGCCTACCGGCAGAAGCTCAGAGATGGGCGAATCCGAATCCGGATTCGGATTCGAATCTTCTGCTTGTCAGGCTGGATTCGGATTCCATTTTCTAATCTTTTACCAATTTTTACACACTGGACTTGAGGTATTGTGCTTAACGACCTCCCAGATTCATTCCTGTTTGCCGAGAGGAACTCCATAGCATAACAACTTTTCAATTCAATATAAAAAACTTGTTAAGGTCGGATTTGAATCCTCAGCATTAAACGGTGGATTCGGAGTCCTACCTAGCCCTGGATTCGGATTCGAATCCTTTCGTGATCGGATTCGCCCATCTCTGCAGAAGCTAATCAAGTAATCAGGAAATAAGCATGGAAATCGAATTTTTTGTCGGTGCGGAGACAAAAGCCTTGTCATTAGGTCAAGCCCTTAGGTCAAGCCGATGATCGGATCGAGATCCTGATATCTGTTGTTTTTCATTTTTCGATACGGTGACCGGGAAAAGTCTCTTCGGTAAAATGGGAACTCATTTTTTAATGTGTTTACATCCGGAATGGATAAAAAATCATGTCGTTAAATTCAGTAATTGTGAACTGTTCGTCAGTGAGGAAAGACTTTTTGATGTGACGAATGGAAAATTGTCTTCGTACATCAGAAAATGTTTCGGGTTTGACACTGTTTCGTTCTTTTTTGGGATCCGAAAAAAGTAAGTGGAAGGATACCTATGACATCGCAAAACATGTCCATCTGTCCGTCCGTCCGCCTGTAAGCACGATAACTCGGAACTTGCAACGGAAACTTGCACGCCTCAAAATTTCCGGATTTCCCCCCCCCACCAATCCCCTTCCCCCCAGGATGGTCGGATCCCGCCGTCCACTCCCCCACAGAGCCCTGATCCGGTCCGGTTCTGTCAACAATATATCTTGGCCTTGTGCCTGTTCTTCCCTCCAAGTTTCGTCCGGATCCCTCCACTCCCAAGCTTGTCACAATATTCCAGTTACAACTCCAACTCCCCCCAAAGTCGCCAAATCATGTCGAAAGTTACAGTGCTAGCAAACGGATGGACAGACTCAGTTTCAGACAGGGGCGGATCCAGGGGGGGCGAGGGGGGCGATCGCCCCCCCTAGGCGGACTAAAAAGTCTCGTTTTTAATGCTGTTTTAGAGCAAGCGCAGATGAATTTGCAGATACGTGGAACTGCTTTGTCTTTAAAATGTGGAATTGGTGGTACAGAACAGAGAATTTGTACTCGCAAAATGATGGGGGAAGTTGTAAAAACGTCAATTTTTTTTTCGGCCTGCCGGCCCCAAAAAAAAGGGTCGAGACAACAATTTTCTCAAACCAATCGCCCCCCCTAGAGTCGAGCGCTGGATCCGCCCCTGGTTTCAGACTACGCTTTCTGGCATAAAGTACTTTCATTTCTTACCTGTAGTTGTTCTCTTAGTTTGTTTATTACTGCTATTCCTCTTTTTCTCTTTTTTCTTCATGGAATTCTCACAAGCCCGGGGCCTGAAATTTAAGTGTATCATTTAAAGCAATAATATAGTTGTTTGTTCCTGCTCGTATTCAATTATATACAAAATAGCATTCCTAAAATGAAGGAATTCGCTTCCACATCGCCTAACCCACAGCAGTTTCTGATGATTATATATCAGACTGAATAAAAATGACCACCACAGGCGAAATTTTTTAAGTAGGCGATGCCTTTTTTCGGGTAAAACACTAATTCCCCCCAGCAAAATCTAGCTTTTAATGTGACTCAAGTCCCGAAATTCCAACCGAAAAAGCCTAAAGGGGGCCAGCACTAAGTCTTACTTTAATCGAGAGAAAAACTTGAGAAAGACTTGTTCTGAAGAATCTTTGATTGAAACTAAAAAATTCTTGAAAAATGTATGCCATAAACAAAATAAATCTGATTTTGAACTGAATGGAGAGATGTTGGTACACAAAAGATTCTGTTAAGACTTGGGTTAAAACTGCTCCCTGCAGGGTGAAATTCATGATTTGAAAACTGTCTTTTGCCGATCTTGGAAGCTCAAATCTAACAATCATACTTCTCAACCTGACAAAACATAATTGAAAAACAAAAATATAATCTGAACGACTAGATTGGCCCGCTGCATCTGTATGTCAATCTGGCAAGCTAGAAACCTGCGACTGAGAATGCAATTCCTTGAATATCAAAGGCTTGAGAACCCAGAACCGCCGGGCTGCCGCCGGGGTCCAAGCTGGATGTCAACTCAATTTCTTGGTAACCTTGAACTAGCCTTGCTCAGTTGGGCACCAGACTATTTGGAGAATTCTCCTGCTCAGGGGATTCTCCTACTGAGGTGAAAACAGATTCCCCTGGGTAGGGGATTTGAAGCTTGATGGAAATGAGAACTGATATAATTTTTTTTTTGTTATTTCAGTTCTAGGGACACTAGGAAACCATATCCCTTAGCACCCCCTCCACCCTATCTCTAGATATCCTATAAAATAGGCCAGAAAATAGTAAAATTGCATTTTTTGGGTTAACCTGGCATCCCAGAGAGTTTCTTGATGCCAGTGTGCATGACTGCCTTTGTAGTGAAACTTCAGAAGGCTATTCCTTACCTTTCTTCTCGTACTTTCCACTTGTCCAAGTGCTTTCCCCTAGTGTGGAGGAAATACCAAGAAAATACCAAATTCCAAGAAAGGAAGGAAGAAGTGAAAAGGTAAGGAATAGCCTTCTGAAGTTTCACTATAAAGGCAGTCATGCACACTGGCATCAAGAAACTCTCTGGGATGCCAGCTAAACCCAAAAAATTCAACTTTTCTGTTTTCTGGCCAATTTTATTGGATTTCTAGAGATTGGGTGGAGGGTGAGGAGGGGGTGCTAAGGGAGGTGGTTTCCTAGTGCCCAGTCTAGTACACTAGCCCCTTTTCAGGCACGGTGCTCAAACGTCTAGCACCATGCCTGGGTGCTGGACGTTCAAGCACTGTACCTTTGATTTCATGTATGGTGCATGGATTCCAGTATACAGTGCATGCATGAAAAACACAGTTTCTGTCACCACAACTTATCAACGGCTCGGATAGGGCTGAAATTACTACCAAGAATTAGAGAAATCAAAGACAATCCTTATCATATTTTTCCTAACAAAAACAAAAGGACGCGACTGATGATGGAGATGAAAAATCTGACAGCAGCCTATCTATTTTCCATGTAGAGTGCCCTAGGAGCCAATATTCTGGTTGACTGTTAGGTAGAAAAAGCTGAGGCACAGGACACTTAGCATGCAAAACCCTTGACTATGTAGAAAAGGAAATGAGGTTTTTCATCTCCCTCATCAGTCGCGTCCTTTTGTTTTTGTTATGAAAAATATGAAAAGGATTGTCTTTGATTTCTCTAATTCATGGTAGTAATTTCAGCCCTATCCGAGCCGGTGCTCAGTTGTGATGACAGAAACTTTGTTTTTCATGCATGCACTGTATACTGAAATCCATGCACCCTACATGAAATCCAAGGTACAGTGCTTGAACGTCTAGCACCCAGGCATGGTGCTAGACGTTTGAGCACCATGCCTGAAAAGGGGCTAGTGTACTAGACTGCTAGTGCCTCTAGAACTGAAATAACCAAAGATTTTTTTTCTAGCAGTTCTCATTTCCGTCAAGATCAAAATCCCCTACACAAGGGAATCTGTTTTCACCTCAGCAGGAGATTCCCCTGAACAGGAGAAATCTCCAAAAAGTCTGGTGCCCTACTGTTGCTGCCTTTTCTGGGCATACTACCAGCCCCCATTTAGATTTCCTGTCGAATGTCCAGCTTAGCTGAATTTGTGTGGTCCGGCGCTGACTTAAGCTCAATTTTTGGTGTCGGGCACTCTGCGAAGAGTGCCCAGTTTTGCTCAATTATAGTGGTTGGGCGCTCATGAGCGCCCATTTAGATTTTTCTTTCTTCGAGGGGGGAACTACCCCTAATGCAAATATAAAAAACAGGCCTATCTATATTTGTAAAGTCAACATGTAAATATAGATATTCTTCAATATGTCAATTATTGGATCAAATACTGCCGAACACTGGTTGAATTGTTGAAATAAGCATACCTCTTCTTGGCCTTTACTAGTTTCCTCTATTGTCTCCTGTCTGCCTGAGAGAAAACAAATCCTTTTGCTGTGACATCTTGCTTGAAAATCGAGCAAAAAGAGACATTTAGATACCAAATTGGCACAGCTAACAAATAAGTTATATACAGTAGTTCAGGAATCCTGCTGGAAGCTAGAATTTTGTCTGCAGTGTTGCCAACAGTCGCAGCATTGTTCGATTCGTCAGATGTTTGATTTCATTCAGAAAGATTTAGAATTTTGCGATCGGTAAGACTCTGGTAAGACTATAAGAAAAGTGAAAAACCAAGCAAATATATATAATTATGAACCTAAAGATGATATATCCTGGAGTTCTCTCGATAGTTAATTGGTAATAAGAACCCATTTTCCTTGGCGCCGGGAACAGCGCCAGAATGTCATATGTACGATTTCTGCCAAATGTAAAAGAAAACTGGCAACAACGGCCGTTCGGCCGCCGAAGAATAGATTAAGAAAGAAGCGTTTATCTTTTCTCTTCAAATAAAGAGTAATTATTATCGCTGATAATCGTTGATACAGTTATTGAGAACACTGTCAAGAAATATGGAATTGGAGGATAATTAATGCTTGTGAACATTGAGACTAGTAGGTAAGTGATTGCTTGTACAATGCTACAACAGGAACCTAAGTGAAATGACTACTCATTAAGGACTTGTAACGACCGAAAGGTGGTGTCTTTGTCGAACTTTTTTTTACTCCCGTGAAAGAACAGACTGCAGGACGCTGTAGACGCATCAACACCTCAGCAATTGCATGAAAATGGCGAAGTTAAATGTCAACAAACATTCACACAAGCATACGCCCACTGTAAAATCCAACGAACAGTCAGGTTGTTGATTACAATTAGTGACATTCTGGTGCCAACTAATAAAACAAGAAGTCTTCTTAATCATCTTCATAATTATCTGCCTTAACTTTTTGCCTCATTATTATGCAAATAACAGTAAGCAATCAGTATCAGTTGTAGTCTGGCTCGATTTGTCGAAGAAGTGAAATCCATAACCTGTGTCCTGTCACTACTGATTTCCACTTATCTAAAATTTGCTGTCTATTATTATAGGCTGTTACTCCTACTGTTTAAAAAGGCGAACACAAGATGACATCTGCTTCACCAAATATATTGTGTTTGGTTAAATGGCTGAGTTTTAGCTCCCCCAACAACAAACTTGGTTGAAGTTTAGCTAGGCTATGCAGATATACAGGATCGCCCACTATTTGCGTCAGTTTTTAATTCCGTACATGTGCCGTGCGTAACTTGATGACTTGAAAACACATGATGAAGAAAATGTTGCTGTTGAGGTATAAAAAATGGCTGACCCCAGATGAAAATCAGCCAATCAGGTTCAAGACTTTTGAAGTAGCCAATGGGATAAGAGTGTTTTGAACAAGAAATCAGAATTTTCAGAAAGAAGATCTGCCATGACGGAAATATATCTCAGCTGAAGTATTCGAGTTGTTATTGTACTTTTACTAATCTGGGAATACTATTAAGACAGGTCAGAAGGAAAAATATTGGGAAAAAAGAAGAAAAGTAGATCTTTCTTTCAAGATATTTCTATCATTTTTGGACAACTATGAAGTATCACAAGAACAGTCAAAGTTTGACAATGTTATTACTAGATTGAAAACATGATGGAAATACCAAGTGATCCTGTAACTTAAAGAGAAACTTTGTAATAATATTTTGTTGTTGTAGGCTAATAATATTTTATATTTTGTTGTTGTAATAATATTTTGCGTTGTTCTCAGGCAGTGATCTTACTTTTCTGATGGAACATTTGACTTGGGCGTAAAAAAAATTAAATTCTGGTGTCAGCTGTTAATGAGATATTTCGCTTTATAATCTTAATGTATGTCTAAACTTTTTGGCTTCTTTTTTGTATAAATTGGTAAGGACCCCGCTGTAATCTGGATTGCTCCATCAGAGAAGCGAATTTTGCGATTCTTTTGTGTAAATTGGTAAGGACCCTGTCGCAATATGGCTTGCTCCGTCGAAGAAGCAAATTCTGCGAACAGTGGGAGCACTAACGCACCTCGTGGATAAAAATTGTTTCAAAAATTGTTTAACAGTGCCTGGGGCACAATCTCATTCTCACAGATCTACAGTAAGCTTGGGTTGACACTTCAGTGAAATAAATTCACCAATTTCTTTTCTGAAAATCCACGGTGGTTAAGAAAAGTCTTGATTATTCCCGATGTTCTGGATTCCTCTTCCCTCCACTCCCCCCACAATTGTGATATCAACCTGTGTACATATTTTAATCTTATTACATACCTGTTCCAAGGAATATTTTTTTAAAGTACATATTCTGTTTCAGGAAGGAATTTATTTGACCGACATGTACCATGCAACTCTGAGATACCATTTTGATTTTCGGTGTATTCTGCCAGTACCGATACAGTACATGAATGGAAGACCAGGAATGCTGCTCTGGAGCATATGTAAGTGAAACTTTTATAGCAGTAAATCCACCATGGAGCAAATGATATTTCATCTTATAACCAAGAACAAATAAGTACCAGAACCTCCGTCTCCCTATCTCTGTAATATGACCATTCGGAGTCGACTAGCTCCCTGTGCAAGTGGAGGGTAGAAGCTATGTTGAATATCATAATTTGTCACCTCTACAAACAGCTATAGCACAGTAGAGCCTGGGAGAAGAAAGTTCCCAAGTAAAAGCCAAACATGCGAGAAACGGGTCAGCATGCAACCTGCACATTTTCCTCTGATATGCCCGGGGGCAAAGAGTGAAGTAGACCTACATCAACAAATAAGTACCAGAACCTTATTCTCCCTCTTTGTAATACGACCATGCAGAGTCGAATATATCCTTACCCCTTGCCCGATACAAACAAGTAGTGGGTAGGAGCTACGCAGAATTCCAAGTGTATTTAGTTCTGTTGAAAGCCAACTTTAATAGCATCACTGCAGCTCTCCCAGCCAACACTGTTTATTGGTTCAAGATTTGAGTCATCGTTTGGGTGATGTTTCTTGCTCTTCCAGAGATTCATACCTGTTACATTACATACCTGCTAAAAATTATTATTTAAAGAAAAATTCTGTTTCAGGAAGTAGTTCAAATGACAGACATGTAACATACAACTGTGAGATGCCATTATGGTTTTCAATTGCTTCTGCCGATACAGATACAGTACAAGAACGGAGTACCAGAACTGCTGCTCTAGAGCATATGTAAGTGAAACAATTATAACAGTAATACCGCCATGGAGCCTTTTCACAGCCATTCGGCTTATAACCAAGGACAAATAAGCAACAAAACTTCTGTCTCCGTAGGATCGCGTTAAAAGTTGAATTTAGAAAAAGCTCCATGGCAATACTAAATAAACTAACATTTGAGGAATGATGAAAATAAAACAGAGGACACATGATAGGTTATCATGATATCGTTTAGATTAGCTAGGTTCCTGCATGAAGTACATGTACTACCGTTGAATATTAAAAACTTATAAATAATACATCTCAGCTGACATATTCGTTATACACAGTCAAATCTAAAAATAAACAGGAGGGGCTGCATCTGGAGTCATTGAACAATTCGAATTTTGATTGGTAATTCCAGTGGGGTCTGGACTTACTAAACAACAATTCCATGATTGGTAATTCCAGTGGGGTCTGGCGTTATGAAACAATAATTCCAGTGGAGTTTAATCCTGAGAAAGTATTTCATAATTACAAGTACTACTGTTGAATATCACAAATTTAAAAGCTAATAAAATTCAGCTGACGTATTCGTTTTGCACAGTCAAATCTAAAAATAAACAGGAGGGGCTGCATCTGGAGTCATTGAACAATTCGAATTTTGATTGGGAATTCCAGTGGGGTCTGGACTTACTAAACAACAATTCCATGATTGGTAATTCCAGTGGGGTCTGGCGTTATGAAACAATAATTCCAGTGGAGTTTAATCCTGAGAAAGCAGAAATGTGAAGAGATATGTTGTTGAAAAGTGTATTTTATTGGCTTATTGCTTCTCTTGATTATTGCTTATCTTGCTTATTGCTTATCTTTATTGTCGTTATAGCGTAGTTGTTAAGTAACCTTGAAACGAAAAAGTGAAATCCATCTGTGAGAACATTAAGAATTGTTGACTCGCGTTAACAAGAAAATTCTAGCTCATGAGGATAAAAAGTACCAAGTTTATAAAAAAAAATTCTGAAACAAAATGGGAAAATAGGCGAATGGCAGGTTAATAAAGCTGGCTGTACGAGTTGTGTGTGGACTGTCTGTTGCTAGTTTGAATGATGTGATGTCTGTAAACATGGAACCAAAATTTAGCAGGGAAGTAAAAATATAATCTAAAAATTACATTAAATTTGGTACTTTACATTGGCTGGGCAAATTTTATTGTGGAACACAAGCGACCACCAGCAATGGAGACTCACTGTTTTCGTCTTAAGGCAAATACGCTAGGTTGAACAAGTAGGTTAAGTGACCCACCGAGAGTAGAAGCTGCAAGAAAAAGGACATCATGAGGACAAGCACCACCGCAAGTGAAAGAAAATTGACTAGAGCATGAGGGCTCTTGTCACCAGCAATGGTTAGTCAACGTTATCATAGACAATTGAACCTAGAAGAATAGATAGCGAGGTCAAGACTCGCGATATATGTATATTCCCTGCAGTGATAAGCAATGTATTAGTTGTATAGAACCAAGAGAACCTCTGATCTACAAGAAATGGAATTATCGAATCTGACCTCATACTAAACAATATAGCACTCGTAGTGGCTATGGCAAGCATAGACTGACGATTCACAGTTTTCAGGTCGATGTACTAAAAGGCATCACCTCTTCGACTGATCGACGATGGAACAGAAACGATTTATAATTAATTGCATGGAACTTTTTCTTTGGGAACGAACAATCTGTGATGGGATAAAGAACGTCATTACGTGAACACATCAAGCTTTTCATTTTGATAACTACTTAAAATGTAGCGTCAGTTTTTATATATTATATGAATATATGTTTTAAGTCAGCTTGGGCTCAAGGAATATTTATAATTTAGCAAAACAAATATTAAAAACAAGTTCTAGTTACATATACATTAAGTTCTAGTAAATTGTTTAGTAATTTAGTAATCAGTCTAACAGTAATTAGACTGAAATTCCATGCAATTGCGTATAGACTTGGAGTACAAGTGGCAGAGAGAACAATCTCGTGGTAAGTTTCTTGAACAAGTTAGATAGACCAGTCTTCACACTTATTTGATGCTACCAGGACGTCATTAAGGGTTGCAGATACCCCTGCATAAACAAAACTCAATGAACGTCCTCCTTTCAGTTAAAATTTTTTGAACTGGGGAATATTTAAGCCTCAAGTTTAACTGAATAGAAAACTGTTTTTTACATCATTTAATTGAATTCACTAGATTATATGGATTTGTTAATGTTTGTTTCTTTTCAATGTGTGCTCTAGTAGGGACTTCCATATTTCACGATGCAAAACGGATACGTCAGCTACATGAGCGACTAGAGCCTTAAGGACCCATGCCAAGAAGGTCCGAAATATAAAGCTCTAATAATATGAAGCTGACGTATCCGTTTTGCATACTCAAATATGATTCGCAGTCAGCTTTGGCTGAATGATTATCAGTGACGTTCAGAAAATCTATGGCGGTCCCAACAACCAAAAATTTCCATCTCATTTTTAGCGGCAAGTGATCAGCTGGTGGCGCATAAAGGTACTACTTATCCGTAAGAGAAAAGTACACTATGCGAAAATCGATTATTCGAGAAACAGCGAAGCAACGAAGTAACGTATTTTCATCCGGTCTATTATACAAGCCTATTTAAGTGACGGGTAACTAGATTCTAAGCACTTTTTGGTGAAACGATAACCGCTAACCACTTGAAATCGTAGACTAAACAGAGCAGGAGATTATACTAAGAAAATAATTATAGGTTTGGAATCGCGTTTTCGTGTTACTTCATGACCAATAGATTTAACTGTCTTTAACAGGAGACAGGAGGCAAACTACGTCAAGAGGAAGAACAGAAGCTGTGGAAGGTTTTGTAACTTTAGTTAAATTAAACTGGTTTTATTACAAATATGTGTCACTGTACTAGCGTTGCATTGGTATTTTCGATTCCTTAGCCTATTGGAATCGGGGAAGATCTGTAAAGAAAAAAATTGAGATGAAAAGAGGTTAAAAGTTTGTAAAGAGTCACTATGAGAATGTTCTAGACCATAATAAAGAAGAACAAGAAACTGGAGGCGAGCTAACAAATTTCAACTCTATTTCCTTTTTACCTATTCAGTTCACGTCCCATAATCTCTAGCATGAACCTACTAGAAAGAACTAAAAAACTTCTGGCAGTGTTGCGTTAGATTTGCGTTCGCGATTTCTGCTGGCTTTGAAGTTTTGCAGTCGCGTATTCTCTAAACGAAAAGATAAAGCGTTTTTTAGGAGTTAAGCCAGCGTCGGATACCATCGTTCCAAGCATATTCTGAACCAGGGTTTTTTGGCCTACAAAACGGTACCGTCAGACTGACTGTACCTTTAGGGTCGGGTGTTTTCGAAACTAAGCCTCTTTTGACGAGCTGGCGGTCGGACTATTTCGGTCACGCCTTAGGATCCAAGAGTTCTAGCGTGCCTTCTTTTAGGCTTCGAAGTTTTTGGACATTACTGCGTGAAAATTATTAAGGAAAGAAACCATGTTCTAGCATGCCTTCTTTCAGTCCTTGGAATTTCGGGCATTCCGTGGAACCCTCTAAACGAAGAACAAGAAACTGGAGGCGAGCTAACAAATTTCAACTCTATTTCCTTTTTACCTATTCAGTTCACGTCCCATAATCTCTAGCATGAACCTACTAGAAAGAACTGTCCTTTTCCATCATCGTCCCCGTCAAGAGAAAAGAAGCATGACAAGAGCCCGAAGTTTCAAAGCTATGATACAAATTGTCTCAGCTACGAAAAACATTTATTGAAACAGCCCTTAAAAAGGTTATAACAGGTATTGTCTTAACACACGGATGCGCTAAAAAAACTTCTGGCAGTGTTGCGTTAGATTTGCGTTCGCGATTTCTGCTGGCTTTGAAGTTTTGCAGTCGCGTATTCTCTGTCCCTGATGTGGTCCTGCTTGTGGGAATCGACGAACGACTCCACTCGAGGTCATAGGAAGAAGAATCACTGGAAACAAATACTGAACGTTAAATGGATACTAAAGCCGCATTCGATTTAACTTTGTCTCGGCCCTGTCAGCCAAATGCAGTTTTATTTAACTGCTGTGTCTGCTTATTGCCGTTTTATTTATCCTTTAACTTTGTCTCGGCCCTGTCAGCCAAATGCAGTTTTATTTAACTGCTGTGTCTGCTTATTGCCGTTTTATTTATCCTGTCAACTGACAATTGTCATTGACCTGTCACAGGTAAATTTCTCGATTGCGTGTTATTAGTTATGCTTGGCCATTTTATTCACCTACAGACAGTAAGAGGAGACCGAGACAAGAAATACTCAAATTTAACGCAGCTTAAAACGAAGAAAGGTATGGTAATTTCAATGTATTAGCTGCCTAGCCGTCGCTAAAATTTAGAATCAGGGGGACTCTTGAGGGACTTGCTTGGCCATTGTATTCACCTGACAAGGCTAATAAAACGGCTTTAAACAGTGATAAGACAGTAAGACGAAGACGAGACCGAGACAAGAAATACTCAAATCAACGCAGCTTGAAACGAAAAAAGGTATGGTAATTTGAATGTAATAGCTACCTAGCCGTCGCTAAAATTGAAAAACAGTGAACTCCTGAGGGACCTGACTAAGAAATAAACTCTAGTTGTCGACCCATCACTTGACTGAGGATTCTAGGTTCCTACCGACAATATAATAAAAAATAAAACATAAGTTAGTTGGATTTGCTCTCTTGTGATCAGAAGAAAGTGTGAGTGATTCACACTTTAAGCAGGAAAAGGTGTACTTGAAGTATCCTATTGGCCAACCCCTCGCATGCTTTTAGTCGCCTACCGACAGGATAGTAAAAGCAGGCAAAGGTGTACTTGAAATATCTTATTGGTCGACCCCTCGCATGCTTTTAGTCTCCTATCGATCGGATACTAAAAGCAGGAAAAGGTCTACTTGAAGTATCCTATTGGCCAACCCCTCGCATGCGTTTAGTCTCCTACCGACAGGATACTAAAAGCAGGAAAAGGTGTACTTGAAGTATCCTATTGCCCAACCCCTCGCATGCTTTTAGTCTCCTACCGACAGGATACTAAAAGCAGGAAAAGGTGTACTTGAAATATCTTATTGGTCGACCCCTCGCATGCTTTTAGTCTCCTATCGATCGGATACTAAAAGCAGGAAAAGGTCTACTTGAAGTATCCTATTGGCCAACCCCTCGCATGCTTTTAGTCTCCTACCGACAGGATACTAAAAGCAGGAAAAGGTGTACTTGAAGTATCCTATTGACCAACCCCTCGCATGCTTTTAGTCTCCTACCGACAGGATACTAAAAGCAGGAAAAGGTGTACTTCAGACATCCTATTGGCCAACCCTTCGCATGCTTTTAGTCGCCTACCGACCGGATACTAAAAGCAAGAAAAGGTGTACTTGAATCATCCTATTTGCCGACCCCTCGCATGCTTTTAGTCGCCTACCGACAGGATACTAAAAGCAGGAAAAGGTGTACTTGAAGTATCCTATTGTCCAACCCCACGCATGCTTTTAGTCTCCAACCGACCGGATACTAAAAAACAGGAAAAGGTGTACTTGAAGTATCCTATTGGCCAACCCCTCGCATGCTTTTAGTCGCCTATCGACCGGATACTAAAATCAGGAAAAGGTGTACTTGAGGTATCCTATTGGCCAACCCTCACATGCTTTTAGTCGCCTACCGACAGGATACTAAAAGCAGGGAAAGGTGTACTTGAAATATCTTATTGGCCGACCCCTCGTTTGCTTTTACTTAACTACCGATCGAATACTAAAAGCAGGAAAAGGTGTACTTGAAGTATCCTATTTGCCGACCCCTCGCATGCTTTTAGTCGCCTACCGACAGGATACTAAAAGCAGGAAAAGGTGTACTTGAAACATCTTCTTGCCGACCCCTTGCATGGTTTTAGTCGCCTAACGACCGGATACTAAAAGCAGGAAAAGGTGTACCTGAAGTATCCTATTGGCCAACCCCTCGCATGCTTTTAGTCTCCTATCGAGCGGATACTAAAAGCAGGAAAAGGTGTACTTGAAGTATCCTATTGGCCAACCCTCACATGCTAAAAGCAGGAAAAGGTGTACTTGAAACATCTTCTTGCCGACCCCTTGCATGGTTTTAGTCGCCTAACGACCCGATACTAAAAGCAGGAAAAGGTGTACCTGAAGTATCCTATTGGCCAACCCCTCGCATGCTTTTAGTCGCCTTTCGACCGGATACTAAAATCAGGAAAAGGTGTACTTGAAGTATCCTATTGGCCAACCCCTCGCATGCTTTTAGTCGCCTATCGACCGGATACTAAAAGCAGGAAAAGGTGTACTTGAAGTATCCTATTGGCCAACCCCTCGCATGCTTTTACTTAACTACCGACCGGATACTAAAAGCAGGAAAAGGTGTACTTGAAGTATCCTATTGGCCAACCCTTCGCATGCTTTTAGTCTCCTACCGACAGGATACTAAAAGCAGGAAAAGGTGTACTTCAGACATCGTATTGGCCGACCCCTCGCTGGACTTGCGTGATTTTAGTGGCCCACCGACAGGATACTAAAAGGAGGAAAAGGTGTACTTATACAAAATGTAAGTTGCTGACCCATCACGAGACACTAAACAGAGGAAAGGCACCGAGCAGCTTGGAACTTTTCGAATCCTCGATTTCTGGTAAAGTCTTTCCCCGTTTTGTTGTTGCCTTTCCTGGTTTTAGTATCTTGCCTGCTTTTCTCGTGCACCATGGCTTGCCTTTCCTGGTTTTCTCTTTCCTTTCCTTTCCTGGTTTTAGTCGATCCCCTATAGTTATTATGCATAGACTTATCACCTTTCTTAAATATCGGGATAACTAATGATTTGTTCCACAAGTCCGGCCACTTTCCTTTTTCAACAACGCACGAAAAAATAGCAGCCAGAACACTTATTAAATACACTCTACCCCACTTCCAAACCATCGTAGGGATTCCATCCACCCCTGGCGCTGACCGTCCTTTCATATTCTTCATAGCCTTCCAAACTTCAGACTCGGTAACTGGAGCTATCAAACCAATATCCACCTCTTGTAAAGGGTAACTAACACTATTTTCTAAACTAACCTCCCATTCTTCCGAAAAAATCGCGTCCTTACGGTCTGCCCCCTCTTTTTCCATATAATAATCCGGCCATGTACTAGCTTCCGGGATCGAATCATTTTTAAAATCTGAAAGTGAACATTTAATCTCGTTCCAAAAAGCCGCACCCCTTTTTTTAATATACGAATCCATAATTCTTCTATTTTTCTGAATTTCCCACTCTTCTTTCTTCTTTTTAATTAATTTTTTATATTCCTTCCTAGCCTTTCGATACTGGATTAAATGCTCCTTCCGATTTATCTCACGGCTTGTCCTTACCGCTTCAAGACATAGACTCACCTCCTTCCTTTTATTGTCGCAATCACTATCAAAAAAACCTTTACCGTCCCGCTTACCTTGCTTACCACATGTGGATTCTTTACCAATAGGGATTACCTTATTATAAACAAGTTCAACTAACAGCGTAACTGCTTGTTCTGCATCACCCTCTTCCGCTGTTCTCACACAATTTTCTAACTCCTGCTCTACATCTGGGATTCCTAAGCACTGGCCCAATCTTGACTCCAAATTATCAACCAAACCTATACGTAGAGGTTTCCTTACATCTTCTGCTGTAACAGGCCCAATACAATGACCATTTTCTCTCTGTTCATCCGACCCTCGTTCTCCAACAAACCAAACTCCAATTGGCACGTGGTCAGATCCCACCACATCCAAAATTCTGAGATCTCTACACCAAGGCCAAAGATGCTTATCAACTATTACATAATCAATTACGCTCGGCCTAGCCCCTGAAAAACAAGTAAAACCTCCCGATTCCTCCCCTAACCTCCCGTTCAAAATAACTAGATTTTCATACCCACAAAACTCTAATAGATTCAACCCCCACTTATTTTTCTTACGCTCATGGTCTTTACTTCTCCTTCTTCCAACATTCACTCCATCATCCAACACTTCTACATCCATACTGGCTATCCTTGGAAGATTTTCCGGATTCTCCCCAACCACAAACTCCTCAAGATTACTAATATAAGCGTTGAAGTCTCCTAAAAAATAAAAGAAACATTAGGATACTTCCCACTCAAATTAACCTTTTCATTTATAAGGATCTCCCAAACATCTTCCTTTGAATAACAACTTGTTTGTGGTGGGATGTACACACTACAAATTACAATACATAATTTCCCTATCCGAACTCTTATCCAAACAATGTTTTCTGACTTACTAGAGATCCTATAACACTCGTCAAACACCATTTTCCGGATAAATAAACAAACTCCCCCGTATACTCTGCCGTTTCTAGACTTATTTCGCTCCACTGCAAACACCTAGTTACCAAAAATTCCACTTGGGTCGAATCGGCGATCTTGCTCAGATAGAGCCAATCCCGTGCCTCCTTGGACGTGAGACCAAAGAGACTCCTCCCTCAAGGCAATATTTTATCCCCGTGGGTATTTCTCGAACTATCTGACACTCGGTCAAGAGCGCATCAGAAATCTCTTATTGACAAGCCCCCTGAATGGCGAGTCATTACAGGAAATGTATGGGTCCCTGGTTATACCCAATTATACCCATATCCAAATTTACTAATACCCAAATTCAGACGACGTTTTAAACCCTTTTAAAATTTTGACGGATAAAAATTTCTCTGATGTATATGTGATAAAAGTATTGTAAGATACTTACACAAGTTCACAACAATCACAGAAGTTTACGTAAACCCAGTGGGCAGAGCATATATATATATATTTAATTTATAACCCACCAAATGCACATGGCGACAGTGGAGTAAATGGAAATAAAGAAAAACAAACACAAATAACAATCAACATTAATGACGACAATTTGGACAAAGTTTCTAATCAGGCCTAAAAAACTCATGGAAAACATCATGTACACTATGAGCTGGATGGTTAGATGTTCTTAACAGAGATGCCAACGTCCTCTCCAGTGACCGAATGACATCTTGCACCCCGAATTTCTGAATTAGGCTAGTTTACGGTTACGACACAAACGAGGAAGATACATGTATGAGCTGAAGGTCTAGTAACTTCAACCTTCAAACAACAACAACAACATCAGTCGGATTATTTCAGTTTTGCTTCGCAGGAAAACTATCAGGGAATGGCTTAATGTCGTATTGGTCTTCGCGGCATGGGCATTTGGATTTTGGATCTTTCTGGACATCGTTGTCATCTTTGAAGGTCCCCCTTCTAGAAGAATAGCTGACCTTGGATACGTCGTTTGGATGGTGAGTTTTTGGGATCCCAAAACGTAAGTGGTGGGATACCTATGACATCGCAAAAGTTGTCCGTCTGTCTGTCCGTCTGTAAGCACGATAACTCTCGAAGGGATTGAGATATTTTGATGAAACTTGGTGGGAGGATCCTTTGGGTCAAAGTACAAGTCAAGTTCGAAGATGGGCGGTGTAGCCATATATTTGAGGGTGGGGGAGGGGTTTCAAATTAAGGGGCAACAAGTAGTTCTCCCGGAATTCGGCCAAAACCAGAAAGTTTGTTCAAAGTAAAAGTTTTATTTGAAGTTGATTATATGTTTGATTTAGGGGTAAGAATACATGCTGAAAACGATGGTGAAAACCATTTTCTTGCCGGACAAGTAGTTCGCCTGGAATCCAGCGAAAACCGGAAAATTTGTTAAAAGCAAAATTTTTCTTTAAAGTTGATTAGATGTTCGATTTAGGGGTAAGAAGACATGCTGAACACGATGGTGAAAATCATTTTCTCGCCGGACAAGTAGTTCATCCGGAATCCGACCAAAACCGGAAAATTTGTTAAAATCAAAATTTTTATTTGAAGTTGATTAGATGATAGATTTAAGGGTAAGAAAAGACGCTGAATCTGTACATGACAATCATTTTTTACCCGGACATATAGTTCGTCCGGAATCCGGTTGAAACCGGATTTTTTTTTTAGATTCGCTGTTCTTTAAAGGGATAAGGAGATACGCCGAATTCGTTTTTGAACTATCTTTTTTTTTGCTGGGCAAGTAGTTCGCTCGGAATTCGGCCAAAACCGGAAATTTGGCAGAAGTAAAGCAGGAAGTTTCGATCAGTATCGTCAAAATAGACTTGGCTTATACAGGTACATCTGAACTTGGTTTTCTCAGATGATGCGAAGACGGAAGAGGAGTAAACGGGTATCAACATCAGCTCAAAGCCAGAGTAAATACCTCTAGGTCCGCTCAGTTTTGTCGCGGTATTCATAGTCGCTGCATGGGACGAAAGACAGAGGTTCGGTCAGATTATTTGTTCTTGATCTCACCTTTGTTCAGAACTATTCGCGTACAAGGTGAGAGCAGGCTGTAGCCATATTTTTCAGGTATCCTTCAACCTCATATTGATGGCTGTCCTGCTTCTTGGGGACATTCTCTTGTTGATTTTGGACCAGAATTTAATCGTTCCTGAATCGAAAGAATCCGGTGATGTGATTCCTGCACATGTGGACAGGAATCCGACCGGAAATGACCGAGCTGGTTCGTATCTTGATCTCACCCAACGTAAGTAGATCCTTCTAACATTAAAATCGCACTTATGTGGAGTTAAATCGCACCATTAAAATCGTAAATTGCACAATTAACCATTTCCAACCCGACTTTTTGGGATCCCAAGACGTTAGTGACGGATACCTATGACATCGCAAAAGTTGTCCGTCTGTTAGCACGATAAATCTCGAAGGGATTGAGATAGTTTGATGAAACTTGGTGGGAGGATCCTTCGGGTCAAAGTACAAGTCAAGTTCGAGGGTGGGCTCTGTAGGGGTAAGGAGACACGCTGAATCCGAATATGAAAGTTATTTTCTCGCCGGACAAGTAGTTCGCCCGGAATCCGGCCAAAACCGGAAAGTTTCTTAAAAGTAAAAGTTTTATTTGAAGTTGATTAGATGTTTGATTAGGGGTAAGAAGACATGCTGAATACGATGGTGAAAACCATTTTCTTGCCTGACAAGTAGTTCGCCCGGAATCCGGCGCAAACCGGAAAATTTGATAAGAGCTAAATTTGTATTTGAAGTTGATTAGATATTCGATTTACGGGTAATAAAACGTGCTGAACACGAGGGTGAAAACCATTTTCTTGCCGGACAAGTAGTTCGTCCGGTAGTTCTTTTTAGAAGTTGAAGTTTTATTTGAAGTTGAATAGGTGTTCTGTATAGAGATAAGGAGATGCGTTGAATTCGTTTCTGAACTATCTTTTTTTGGCTGGACAAGTACTTCGCTCGGAATTCGTCAAACATTCTATTATGCTTAATACAGTCAATATAACAAGTTGACTAGATGTTCTTTATAGGGATAAGGAGATAGGCTGAACTCGTTTCTGAACTATCTTTTGTTTTTGCTTGGCAAGTAGTTTGCTCGGAATTCGGCCGAAACCGGAAATTTGGCAGAAGTACACCAGGAAGTTTCGATCAGTATCGTCAAAATAGATATGGCTTATACAGGTATATCTGAACTTGGTTTTCTCAGATGATTAGCCTGGCGAAGACTGGATCTGGCGAAGACAAGACCTAGTTAATATTAAATTTTTGGGATCCCATCGAAAACTTTGGTCTTGTTTCCAGTGATCCAGAAATTATTTTTTCTTGCGTTCCTGAACGTATATGACCTCATTATGTCCTGTATATGTTTTCAAGGCTTTACCTCAACTGAAACATAGACATTTGGAACGTTGTCATTTGTCATTGCAAGGTAGTAAAAAAGTACCAGTTAATTTATAGTACACACGATTTTTTTTGATTTTTTTTAGAAGTAGGCCACAAAACAATGTCGCTGAACACTTTGTCGACTTGCCAAATAATACCGAAGAAGGTTGACAGCCCCCCCCCCTCCCTTCTTGGAAAATCGGGATAAAGGAGGAACTCGGAGACGCGGACCGTGAACCACTGCAAAACAGGTTCTAGCGAGCTTGTAACAGTTCGAAAATAAACAAGTACAAAAGGAAATACTGTTTATTTGACAGACCTTGGGCTGGAATACTGTACAATCCCGAGAATAGAGCGGAGGATCTGTCTTATTTTTTTTTATGCTGTCAGTTTAACCAGAATCTGTCACTCCCAGGAAGACCCAGAGCTTGGGTATCCCTTCATCTCCCTTTGCAGTTCGGCGGTGTTAGCGCCAGATGGCAGGATAACAGCGCTGATAAGGCTTCTTTAACTTTCAGAATTTGCCAGCAGCACTTCACTACCCTTCGTTCGTGTTCCTTACATTTACAAATCCATCAACTACAATGGTCTCGTCTTCTTTTTAATTAGCAATTTATTCACAGGCCTGGTAAATATGTCAATGTATACCCACCAGGCGTCTGGTACTGTTGCGTTTATTGTTCTTAATCTCTACGTGATATTAATTCTCGTTGTTGCACTGACACTGTATTTATGGAGGCTGAAAATTAAGTTTTGGTGAGAGTCTTTAGAGCGTGTTCCATCCTACTTGCCGTAGTTACTACGCATGACGTCACGATTTTGACTTCTTGGCGTCAAGGCTGGAACACTTTTTTCTTTTTTCGGTCAAATCTCATGCCGCGGGCTGATGGGACCAGTCACGTTACAGGGATCCGTAGTTACTACGCTCCCGAGCATGGTAAGCAAATAGTTACTATTAGTTACTATTTCGAGAAGGCTGGAACAGTCAGCGTATTAACTTTTGACGAGGTTGGAACGAAAATAGTAACTAATAGATACTATTGTTAGAAGGGTGGAACACGCTCTTTAGTAGTGGCGGTTTTGGTTGCCATCTCGACTTTACAGTTGATGTTCAGTTTGCCCTTTTTCCAGTACAGCGTTCCTATTTGATTTAGTGTATGACTGGAAACGCTTCCACGAATTGAAGTGGTAAAACTCTTCAAGTTCAAGTTCTGTTTGTCGCCAATCTAATTACAACATTCCTAGCCAATTTAGCAGAGAGAGGTATCGAGGCCAAATGGCAGACATTTTATTACGCTTAATACAGTTAATATAACAGTATACACAATAATATGATATAATAAATAAGGAAAACCATTACCCCTTCCAGATCCAAACCACCAAACTGAAATCTGAATTACCGCCTCAAGCTATAAAGAATTTTTTTTTACAAATTAAAGATTTTTAGTTTCTCCCTTCAAATATATACTTTGATTTCATTTTAAATCTATTTCAGCTTGCTTATAGAAAGTTCAAGGTTTGTATGTATTTGTCTGTATTCGTCACCGATTTTTCGTAAAACAGTCGTTTTTTTCTTGGAAACAGTCGGTTTTTCTCAAAAACAGTCGGTTTTTCATAAAAATAGTAATTTTTTTTTTAAATAGTCCTTTTTCTTAAAATCAGCCGACTTTTTGTTAACACAGTAGTTTTTTCTCAATAATAGTCGTTTTTATCTGAAAAAAAACAGCAGTCGGTAAAAATGACCAGCCAGTCGGTAAATAGGTTGCCCCCCTTCCCCCAAACATTTTGGCTAGTAACGGCTCTGCCTCTCGACTTGAATGAGCTATTTCAGGTATCCACCTCAACCTGAAAAACAAGATTGAAACTCAAACACTGGTGAGGTGAACACTGGTGAAGCGGGCTAATTTGTAAAAAAAAAAGAGCAAAATAAAAGAAAGCTATAAGCTAATAGTAATAAACAATAATAACTAACAATACAATACAAAAAACAATTACTTAAATGTTACAGTGCAGTTTTGGGCTAAATGGTAGAACGAAGATCCAAAATACCTATTCAGGTATTTTCAGAGGCCCTTAATTACATACTTTGGCCAACTGGTAGTTAACTATAGTCACAGCAAGTGCATGAAAATGGCAAAGTTCAAAGTCAACAAACGTTCAAAAAAGCATACGTTTACTTTAGGTAATCGTAACATCAGAATCAGAAACTCTAAAATTGGCGAAGGGTTCAAGTGCCAATTCGGAGTAGCGTTTCCATTCGTATTTAATCTGCCATCAGCACTCATTGGAAAATCCCATATTGGCAATTCGCGAGTTTTTTCCCCATGTTCGTTAGCCGTTTGCCCCAGTCTACCACAAATCCCTGACTTTGGGAAAGCCTGTGCCAAACGCTGGGTATATCTAGCGGTTGGTATACCCTATGCCAAACGCTGGATGCACTAAGCCAAATGCAGGATACTGGGCCCAATCAAATATTGATGATTTGAGTGAAGCTCAAAAATCAACCAATCAGAATTCACCTGTAGTGAGGTAGGTCAGAGTTTAAGTGTCAACATCTATCCGGTGTTTGGCATAGGGTATCCAAAATTCAGGGGTTTGTGGTTGACTGGTTTGCCCATTCGTTCGAAGACAGCCGTGGCGAAACTCCGAAAGTCTAGTCGAAAGACGATCAAAGTGCCACTATTGTCATTTTTTCCTGCTCAGTATTAGTTTTCCTTACTACCATTCCTACGATATTGGCTACCTGTGAAACCCAGTCGGCGCCTTTTGATTGGAAGAGGGGGGGGGGAGGGCAGACGTCCCGAGTTCAAAACTTAAACCTAGTTTCGTCTCGGTAGTATATATACTTTGCGCGGACGTAGTATCGGATAGGCCCAGTCGACCATATAGCTTGATTTATCGGTAGGCTATACCAAACGTTAGGTATATCCACAGTTTTTAGTGATTTCAGATAACAACCAATCAGAATTCCCTTATTTAGTACCATTTCCATTTGTTAACTACTAAATATACATACTACAAAATTTGTGTCGCTGTCACTACTTCCACACATCCGTTCATACACACGTCAGTTCACCCGCACGTCAGTTCGTCTAACCGTCAGTTGAACCACCGTTAGTTCGCTCACTTCAGAAATCCGTCAGTTCATCCACACATTAGTTCGCGTACCGTCACTTCACCCACACGTTGACACAAACGTGGGTGACACACATTCCCCTTATATTCACACGATAATTAGCTTACATTTCTGTTTAAATAAATTTGGACCCTAACCTCCAAAACCCAACGTTTTGCATAGCCTATTGAAAGATCAAGGATTTGTGGAAGACTTGACATGCCTACGGTATTCATACTCAGAGAAACCGTGCATGACGATTGCGCTGGGATTCATCGAAAATCGCTTTACTTCAGAAGCTATTGTTGATTCTACGTCTGCTGAAAGGGTTCCGGTTATCCCCACCCCCCACCCTGGTAACACCACCCCTGGCGACCCCACTCCATACACACAGTCAGTAGTCCTTTATCGGACATCTTTAGACTTGCTGATTAAATTTTGGAAATCAAATATGATTTTATGAAAATGAATATAGAGGCAAGCGGGCAGCGAGCCGCCATCACGCGTAAAGTAAAATCCGAAGTGCTTGCACTAAAAACTGCAGTTTTTAGTAAAATTTCGTAGTTTCCTATATATCTGCATGTGGGGGGGGGGGGTAGCCGTTTTTCTTTTCGCCAGGGGGTTTTGGTACCGGGAGGGAGGGGTCGCCATTTTTTTTTTCTTCACCTACACCCCTGCTGAAGGCCCACTCAACATGATAAATGGGTGTCATTGTTCCTTTCTCGTAATCCTCGAATTAACTTGTGACCAAAATTTCTGAGTCTATCTGTGCCATTTCTTGTTTATATTTGTATTGTTCTTGTTAAAGGGAGTTAAATTTTAGGTCTTTCCGTTGTGTTAACCCATGGTTCGCAGAGATATTAATTTAAAAGTGTTTTTCCGCTGCACATTTGTTTGTTTCGGACTGATTGTCGCGGACACATAATTACGTGCCACACGCTGACCCACCAGGGGAACCTTGCGGAAACGCCGTTTTGTCTACTTTTCGTGGTAGTCCGATATGTCCGGAAATAAAAAAGAAAACCCAATAAAGTCTGAATAAATAAAACACCAGGCTTCCGTCCTGAATATATCTGTACTAGAAGTATCCTCAGTTTTATGTCTATCTGCTTGGTAAAGTAGCTAATTTATTATTTGGACATGACATTGCCGCGAAATTTGAATTTCCCGCCACAAACCTTGTTGGTCAGAAATACACTTTGTCGATCTCACAAACGACCGCAGAAATACTATTTTCCAGACACAATCGATTCACAAATACTGTTTGGGATTGCGGAAAAACGCCTCAAGTTTTGCCGCGTTGTATGTGTTGTACACGAAATATCCCAACGCGTTTTTCCGTGGTCCGTTCCTAAGGTTGTTTGTGTGGCCCATAGGAATGTTTCCGCGACTAACATCGTTTTTTATGGCTCACACAGTGGCTAGAATTTGACAAATGCTCGTGGTGATTTACGACTTTGTGGCTCTAAATTTGGAAATTCAAATTATGCAGCCCAAAAATAAATAAAAACAACTTAAGATCCTTTTAGTACATAATAGTAAGGTCGATAGCCTGATGTTCCATTTTTTTATATTTTTTTTTTATATTTGACAGTGCAAAACGGAAACGTCTGCCGAGTTTTATTTGAGCTATATTTCGGCTATAGCTGTAGCTATTAAAGGTTAACTTCAGACATCGAGGTTGATATCGGAAAGTAACACCGAGGCGGTCATTGAAAATAACCTATCCGAGTCGAAGGCGGGGTTGGTTATGAAAAATATCTGCCGAGCCGAAGGCGATGTTGATATTTTTGAATGGCCATCGAGGTATTGAGGTTGTCATTCCGATATCAACCGAGATGGAGGTGTGTTAACTGTTATAACTTTTTCGAACATAAATCATCTCTGGAGGCTGTTACGACTTATATCATCCTCTCTGGAAGCTGTTATGACTTACATCATCCTCTCTGGAGGGTGTTATGACTTCTATCATCCTCTCTGGAGGCTGTTATGATTTATATCATCCTGTCTGGAGGATGTTATGACTTATATTATCCTCTCTGGAGGCTGTATGACTTCTATCATCCTCTCTGGAGGCTGTTATGACTTATATCATCCTCTCTGGAGGCTGTTATGACCCCTCTCATATCTACCGCTAACTTTCTGTGTGAAGATTATCGTAATATAAGTGACCGTGGGTCATTGGAGGATATGCATTACACGCCTGTTCGAAAAGAGTTATAATACTTTTTCCACAAGTTCGTTTTTCCAACTTGAGCGGCTTTGAGCCTGAACAGGACCCTTGCCAAGAAGGGCCGAAATATAGCTCAAATAAAATTCAGCTGACGTATCCGTTTTGCATTGTCAAATATGATTCGCAGTCAACTTGGGCTGAAGGAATGTTTATTTTTTATTTTCGAGCATTTGCAAATACCGCCAAAAATAGACTAAACAACATTTCCGCGAGTTTAAAGGAACAGTAAACTTGACTCAAACTTGGCTCAGGGAGCTAGCTGACATATCAAGAATGTACCCTGAGTCGATATTGAGAGTTAGAAAAATTCTTGTTACGACCATTGCAGTTTCCGGGCAGTTTCCGAGAGTTCGACTTTTGAGTTAGTGGAACTAAAAAAAAAAAAAAAGCAAAATGTTTGTGTGCCGGGAGTAGGGCTCGAACCCACGATCTTTGCCTCAAGGGCCTTTTGAAACAAAGTAATACAATGTATGTCAACAGGGTTGCGACCGATAGTACAATTGTGCTCACAATAGAACTTTCTTTTTACTTTGGCAGCAGATTTTAAGAAAAAAGTAGTTGTCAGGTTTTATTTCCAAGGTGACTATGACCCAGCAACACGTTCTGAGTACTTTTCTTGTTTGGTATTACTTTTTTCCTTTTGCATAGTGAATTTATTTTAGTAAAGTGGCAACCCTGTATGTTGATAACACAGACAATCGCGAACTTTTACAGTGCATGAGTGCGTAACTACAGTGCATAAGGGGCAAGGCCCTGCCAGCTAACTCTGGGAACAATAAGGAGGGGTTTCGAGATAACAAAGATGGGGGGTCCTGTCGACAATAAGTCCCTGTACATTTATCTAAGCCCCCCAGGCCGGTTTGATGGCCGAAAGTTGCCTAGTCAAGTTTACTGTTCCTTTAAACTTGTTGGTTGGGTGTGTCGCAGTGACAAGCACTCAAAAATGCCACGGAAAACGCCTATAGAGATGCACTGTGTTGATGCAAACGCAAACTGCAGCGCTTTGACGCAGATACACAGCTCGTTCACACATGTATCTGTTGTGTAACGTGCTGCCGCGGTCGCGATATTTTTCAACGCAGATGTAGCGTCGCACTGACGCAAACGCTGCGTGTTAACACAGTCTATGCGAACCAGGGGTATGGGTTTTATGGTGGGTAGGGGGTAGAGTTGTGTTTGTACGAAGCTATATGTTTTTACAAATAGACATTTTCCGTTTTAGTGACCCGGGCTATGATTTGTTGGACACTCCCACCGTCCCCGCTTGGATGGGATATTTTGGTAATCCATTTCTTGAGGACCCAACTAACATTGAGCTATGGAGTATGGAGACGACATACTAAGACATTCTAAGCACATAGTAATTTCGACACGAAAAGTCTTTCGCGTTCTAGCTGGCGGGCGATAATAAAATAAACCAGAATCTCCGGACAGTTGCTTGGCCTAAGGCGGGGAATCGCGTAGTTTCTGGCCAGGTCGCTGGGATGTGGGACTAGAAGCGCATATCTACACCTGACAGGTTGCATATGTACTCACTTTAGTCAAGAAAATAGAATAACATAACGAAGACACATTTTTTAAATTTTCAGCGTTAAAATAGTTAAGACTTTTCACGGCGTAGACACCGCGTGATATAGTAGTCCGCATACAGTGCGGCCGAGCTTCATTTGACACACATAACGCGACGAAGTTAGTAAGAGCGCCACCGACTGGCCAGGCTGCGACGCTGTTTTGAATTTCGCCGCGTCATTTGTGTCAACTGAAGCCGCGCTCTTTACGGACTACTATGTCTGGCGCAGTCTACGCACTGGAAAGTCACTACAAATTTAGTCGTAGGCAATTTTTTTTAAATGTCTCTTCGCTATGTCATTGTGTTTTCGAGATTCAAGTGAATACGTAAGCAACCTGTAATGTGTAGATATGTGCTTTATGTGCGTGTGATCTCTGCGTTCAGTTGACCAACAAGGTTGCCGTAGCAAACTCTGATCAGGATTGCCACCTCGGTTGCCACGCCAGACAGAAATAAATCACCCATTCTGATAACACCAAAAAAAACAAAATAGAGGCGAAGCGGCGCGGAAATTTTAGGAGTTCTTTTTAATTTTGTGATTTTTGTTGCACTTATAATATGAAAATTACCAACATTTAGTAATTTTGGGATATAATACAAACAGACAAAAAATCACCGGTGCGGCAACCCTGTTGTAGCGGGACCAGACGATTGCCATCTTACCCGGCGTCCTTGACTTGTCGGAGGGTGGCAAGTATACGTCTCTCAACTTGCTCCAAGCTCTTTGGCTACATTAAGCCAGAGGTTTTTGGCAACTTTGGCCATAAGTGGCGGAAGCCGCCTACAAGTCTTCCTTCACTGTAACCCACCAGCCACCCGACCGTCTTTGCCAAGAAGGAAGGGGTTCTTCTAAAAATTCACTTGTTTGAGAGGTGGTCATTTGGCCATAGGAGAACATGCCGTGCCAACATAGATGGATTTGAATGACTGCTACAAGTCTGTCTCTGTTTGACAGTGTAGGCGGATTTAGACTTTCCAGCCTGCAGATATTTTGCTGTAAGGATGGAACGGAGGCACCAATGGTCAAAGGTCTCGGCAGGTGTGACATAAATGGAGGATGACTCACCACAGTAAAATAGGACTGAGCGGACAGCACAATCTACTTAAAAGTCTTCGGGCATAACTTCCACATTTGGCCCTGAACTCTCTATGGACCTGAGAACCTTACATAATAGAGATATCAGGTTACATACTAGGCTTGTCAGATTCTCGATCAAATTTTCGCGGGATAGTTGGCGATCAGGTTACAGAAATCAACGCCCGCTAATTACCAATCTCTAAAATACTGGAGTGAGGTGCAGACCTTGCGAGTGTTAAGAGCTGTGCACAAGTTATGGGAACTCATTATTGTTTTTTACTAATATTATGTTGCAGTATACGTGTTAGCGGAAACTTGCTCGACGAACGGTGAGTCTTGTCTTTTTTTCCGAGGATACCGCAAACGGCTTTCCCCTCGTTTTTTATGGCACTTGCCCTTTGGTCAAGTGCCATATAGCGATCGCAATTTATGTCGGTCTGTCGGTCCGGGTTTTGCTAGTTCTGGCACTTCCACATAAGCTAGGAGTGCTAGGACGATGAAACTTGGCAGGCGTATCAGGGACCCCAAATGATAAAGTTGGAAATAGTCACTTTCCCGATCCGAACATCGTGGAGGGAGGGGGAATCCGGAATATTTTGGAATTTATAACTTTCGAAAGAGTGATCGGATCTTAATGAAACTTGATCTTTGGAAAAACCTCGTGCGCCAGACGACGGCCGATTAAAATCTGGACCGGATCCGATGACTTTGGTGGGAGCCGGAAATCTTGGGACACGCTTGGAGTGGAGGGATTGGGAAGAAACTTGGCGGGAAGAATAAGCACAAGCCCTATAGATACGTGATTGACATAACCGGACCGGATCCGGTCACTGTGGGAGTTGGGATGGGGGATCCGGATTTCTAGTAATCCCGCGAGTTCGGTACTTCCTGAGGTGCTAGGACGATGAAACTTGGCAGGCGTATCAGGGATCCGAACAGATTTACTTAAGAATAGTCGTTTCCGAATCCGATCATCTGGGAGGGGGGTGGAGGGAGGGGGAGTCCGGAAAAGTGAGGTATTTTTAACTTACGAACGGGTCATCGGATCTTAATGAAACTTGATATATAGAAAGGTCCCGTGTCTCAGATGCCCCATTTTAAATCCGGACCAGATCCGGTGACACTGGGGGAGTTGGAGGGGGGAACCGGAAATCTTGGGAAACGCTTGGAGTCGAGGGTTCGGGATGAAACTTGGTAGGAAGAACAAGCACAAGTCCTAGATACGTGAGTGGCATAACCGGGCCGGATCCGGTCACTGTGGGAGAGTTGGGAGGGGTATCTGAATAGTAGTATGTAGTAGTATGAAAAAGTAGCATGCAGTATCGACTGATGCTACTACATGCTTCTATGTCAAGACCACCGCGATACTGCATGCTACTACATACTTCTAGGTCAAGACTACCGTGTTACAGCATGCTACTACATGCTTCTAGGTCAAGATTACAGCATGCTACTGCTTAAGATTATCCGACGCTTAATGCAATTGTATGAAAGTAGTTATACTACTACATACTACTGAGCTTGTTGAAGCAGTTGCTTAGAGTAGCACTGATAGTCTTTCTTACTCTCGATAAAGTCGCTGCGGAGTTGCACATACGATTCTTTACTACTACATACCACTATGTTTTTCGGAGCTATAGCAGTATGAGTGATATTCCGTGGTACTGCATATACTTCGTAAAAATATATGCACCTGCGTCTCAGTCAGTAATCGTAACAACCCTGTAGATGCTAGAAATTTATCATTGCCTTCCACTGTTTAGCATGCCTTTTTGGGATCCCAAAACATTAGTGACGGATACCTATGACATCGCAAAAGTTGTCCGTCTGTCCGTCCGTCCGTCTGTCGGTCTGTCTGTAAGCACGATAACTCTCGAAGGGAATTAGATATTTTGATGAAACTTGGTGTAAGGATTCTTTGGGTCAAGAGTAAGGTCGAGTTCGTAGATATGCACTGTAGCCCTACATTTAGGGGTAGGGGAGGGGGTTTAAATTAAGGGGCAAACAAAATATTTTGAAACAGCTAATGTGATAGTCGATTATGGGGTAAGATGACATGCTGAACACGATGGTGAAAACCATTTTCTCGCCGGATAAGTAGTTCGCCCGGAATCCGGCCGAAACCGGAAAATTTTTTAAAAGTAAAATTTGTATTTGAAGTTGATTAGATGATAGATTTAAGGGTAAGAAGAGACGCTGAATCTGTATATGACAATCATTTTTTACCCGGACATATAGTTCGTCCGGAATCCGCTTGAAACCGGATTGTTTTATAAGTTAAAGTTTTATTTGAAGTTGATCAGATGTTCTTTATAGGGATAAGGAAATGCGCTGAATTCGTTTCTGAACTACCTTTTTTTTGGGCTGGACAAGTAGTTCGCTCGGAATTTTGCCGAAACTGGAAATTTGGCAGAAGTAAAGCAGGAAGTTTTTTTATCAGTATCGTCAAAATAAATATGGCTTATACAGGTATATCTGAACTTAATTTTCTGACATGATTAGCCTGGCGAAGACTGGATCTGGCGTAGACAATACGTAGTTGTCTGGGTCAAATATTAAATTTTTGGGATCCCATCGAAACCTTTGGTCTTGTTTCTGTAAAGTTCGAAATATTTCCTAAACCGTTTGCGCAATTAAACTCTCTTATCTAATACTAAAGCATTACCACGCAAATCTTGAGAGTGCCTGCCCTGAACCGAACAATTTTTTAAGAACTAGTCAAGTTTTTATATTAAGAATAATGTAATGCAATAATTATCTAAAGCAGAGCAAAATAACACTAGAGAGTAGCGCCAAGACTTGGAAAAAGTGACACACAATCGAAGCAGCGACACTAGCACCACTAGCGATACTGATGTATTACTGAACGTCCCTACTCAAACTCTATCAGTCGTGCACCGTGCACTAGCGCTGGCTCCAATAACTCCATATTCTGAACACAACAAAAACAAGACCAAAGGTTCCGAACTTCCGATGGGATCCCAAAAATTGAATATTTGATCCAGACAAATAGGTTTTGTTTTCGCGAGATCCAGTGCAGTGACCCAACAGACCAAATGAAGGTCTGGAATCTGGAAGTGCATCTTATAAAACCAGAAAGGCTATTTGGCTACAATATTCACGACTAGAAATGAAGCATTTATTTAGACCATCCAAAAGTTCCCGGTTTCAGCCGGATTCCAGACGAACTATATATCCGGCAAAAAAAAAATTGTCATATACGAATTCAGCATCTGTTCTTGCCCCCAAATCGGACATCTAATCAACTACAAACACAACTTTTGCTTTCAAAAAATTTCCAGTTTCAGCCGGATTCCGACCTAAACACTTGTCCGAGTAGAAAATGCTTTTCATATAAGATTTCAGCATGTCTTCTTACCCCTGAAACAAACATCTAATCAACTTCGAATAAAACTTTTACTTTTAACAAACTTTCCGGTTTCGGCCGGATTCCAGGCGAAATACTTGTCTGGCGAAAAATAACTTTCATATTCGTGTTCAGCATGCCTTCTTACCCCTATATCGAACATCTAGTCAACTTCAAATAAGAATTCTACTTTTAACAAACTTTCCGGTTCTGGCCGGATTCCGGACGAACTACTTGTCCGGCGAGAAAACGGTTTTCATATCCTTGTTCAGCATGCCTTCTTACCCCTATATCGCACATCTAATCAACTTCAAATAAGACTTCTACTTTTAACAAACTTTCCGGTTTTGACCGGATTCCGGACGAACTACTTGTCCGGCGAGAAAATGGTTTTCATATTCGTGTTCAGCGTGTCTTCTTACCCCATAATCGACTATCACATTAGCTGTTTAAAACAATGTTGCTTGCCCCTTAATTTAAACCCCCTCCCCCACCCCTAAATGTAAAGCTACAGGGCCCATCTACGAACCTTACTCTTGACCCAAAGAATCCCCACACCAAGTCTCATCAAAATATCTCACTGCCTTCGAGAGTTATCGTGCTTACAGACAGACAGACGGACGGACGGACAGACGGACAACTTTTGCGATGTCATAGGTATCCCTCCACTTACGTTTTCGGATCCCAAAAAGATACAACCTTCCCGGTTTCCAAGATGTGTGCAGGCCGCGTCTTAGCTTTACTAGAAATTTCTAAATCCGCAAGTTTGTCTCGCTTTAAATTCCACAAGCGTAATGGGCGGCGCTACGACTATGGCCCGTTTGCGAAGCATGGAAAGGATAGGTATTGGCGCCACTCCCTAGTGTTATTTTGCTCTGATCTAAAGTCAGTTATACAACCAGAGCAAACTAACTTTAGAGAGTACCGCGCAAACTTGGGAAAAGTGACACAGAGTCAATCGCAGCGACACTAGCTCCGCTGGCGGGACTGAACGTCCCTACTGAAACTCAGTCATTCGTGCACCAGTGCTGGCTTCAGTAACTTAAAATGCTTAAAATTCTGAACACATAAAAAAAAAGATACAACCTCCCATGTTTCTTCGATGTGTGCAGACCATATCTTAGCTTTACTGGAAATTTCTAAGCCCGCAAGTTTGTCTCGCTTTAAATGCCACAAGCGTGGTGGGCGACGCTTCAAGTATGGCCCGATTGCGAAGCATAGAAAGCATAGGTCTTGGCGCTACTCCTTAGTGTTATTTTGCTATACAACTTAACATGGTTTGGAACAGAAGGTGAAGGTAGTAAAACAGTAAATCATGAAGGTGTGATTTTAAAACAATGTACTCGGTTACTGGAGAAATGCGACGCTAGCCCACCGAGCTTCTAGATTCCAGACAGTTCTATCTAGGACTGCCCTCTCCAATTCGCACAGAACTGACCTGATCCGATTTTTAACTATGAATGGCATTATTGCCCTGCCGGCAAAAATCCGCCCCGTAACCGGTTAATTATTTTTATTAACGACTGCTATATTTAGCTACTTTAAGTAGTAGGTCAAAATTGTAATGAGAAAAATAGCATGGAATCGTATGCAGTGGTATGGGTACAGACGCAGCGATAGCATGGAATCGCATGCAGTGGTATGGAGTACAGACACAGCGTTAGCATGGAATCGTATGCAGTGGTCTGGAGTACAGACGCAGTGAGGTCGGAATAGATTTCCCACGCACCATGTAGTAGCATCGCATAGTACCGTGGCGCTTCATGCTAGTAGTATGCAGGAGCATGAAATACTACCTTCGGACTCAGTAGTATCCGAGTCGAATGTCGGAAGTTGAACTGTCTGCGACCCCTAAGATGGGGCAATATGTTTCTCGTAGCTCAATTTTTTCAAACTGCTTCAACAGTTTCCGCTCTCCAGGACCTGAGGCTGCTTAGAGTCGACAATATTTGCGTAAGAGTCTTTAGGCACTCTCGCAGGAGTACAAAAGTTCAGGAGGAGGCACAAAATCGCAGCCCAAGTAACAAGACCAAAGGTTTCGATGGGATCCCAAAAATTTAATATTTGACCAGACAACTACGTCTTCCCTACGCCAGATCCAGTCTTCGACAGGCTAATCATCTGAGAAAATTAAGTTCAGATATACCTGTGTAAGCCATATTTATTTTGACGATGCTGATCGAAACTTCCTGCTTTACTTCTGCCGAATTTCCGTTTTCGGCCGAATTCCGAGCGAACTACTTGTCCAGCCAAAAAAAGATAGTTCAGAAACGAATTCAGCGCATCTCCTTATCCCTATAAAGAACGTCTAATCAACTTCAAATAAAACTTTAACTTATAAAAAAATCCGGTTTCAACCGGATTCCGGACGAAGTATATGTCCGGGTAAAAAATGATTGTCATATACAGATTCAGCGTATCTTCTTACCTTTAAATCTATCATCTAATCAACTACAAATACAAATTTTACTTTCAACAAATTTTCCGGTTTCGGACGGGTTCCGGGCGAACTACTTGTCCGGCGAGAAAATGGTTTTCACCACCGTGTTCAGCATTTCTTCTTACCCCTAAATCGAACATCTAATCAACTTCAAATAAAACTTCTGCTTTTAACAAATTTTCCGGTTTCGGCCGGATTCCGGGCTAACTACTAGTCCGTCAAGAAAATGGTTTTCACCATCGTGTTCAGCATGTCTTCTTACCCCTAAATCGAACATCTAATCAACTTCAAATAAAACTTTTGCTTTGAACAAATTTTCTGGTTTCGGCCGGATTCCGGGCTAACTACTTGTCCGGTCAAAAAATGGTTTTCACCATCGTGTTCGGCATGTCTTCTTACCCCTAAATCGAACATCTAATTAACTTCAAATAAAACTTTTACTTTTAACAAACTTTCCGGTTTTGGCCGGATTCCGGGCTAACTACTTGTCCGGCGAGGAAATGGTTTTCACTATCGTGTTCAGCATGTCTTCTTACCCCATAATCATCTATCACATTAGCTGTTTCAAAATATTTTGTTTGTCCCTTAATTTAAACCCCCTCCCCCACCCCTAAATGTAGGGCTACAGTGCCCATCTACGAACTCGACCTTACTCTTGACCCAAAGAATCCTCACACCAAGTTTCATCAACATATCTCATTCCCTTCGAGAGTTATCGTGCTTACAGACAGACCGACGGACGGACGGACGGACAGACGGACAACTTTTACGATGTCATAGGTATCCGTCACTAACGTTTTGGGATCCCAAAAATCAGCTGCGTTTAGTAACAAGTCACCCGTCACACGGCAACTGCTGCGGACAGAAATAGAATTTACCGCGGGAAATTTAAAGTATCCGTAACAAGAATCCCCTGTTGGCAGGGATGACTTTAATCCCTTGGATTGAATTAGATTGGATTTCGTACCAGGTGATTTAGCCAGGTAAACAGGTTACTAGAAGAAGAACCAGAGAAGAATGCTCTTTCGAAGAAGTTGGTATTTTTTTGTAAACTTCCTTTCTACGACTAGCCTACACAGGATACCTTCTTGCTGTTTCAGTGTTTGTGCCACCCGTATTTGCCCCACCCCTAGCCTAGCAAATTTGTGTAGGCTAAATAAAGACTAAATCACAAGGATTGCATGTGGAGAATCAAAATACGTCTATCCTGACGAATTAATTAATATCAAATGTCATTCGCTTACTTCTAGGTTATTTCTTCTTTGAAGAATTACAGTAGAGGTATGATTATGCGAACAGTTACTTTAATGTGAACACTCCAGTTTTGGGCTAGCCTAAATGGTACATAGACTGAAGTGAAGATCCAAAATACCTGAACAGGTGTCTTCAGAAGGGCAGCTGAAGTTCAGCACTTCAGCTGCCCTTCTTACCTACTTTGGCTAACTGGTAGTTAGCTTTAGACAGAGCAAGTGCATGGAAATGGCAAAGTCCGAAATCAACAAACGTTCACGTAAGCATGCCTCTACTGTACCTAACAAAGCCGAAAAGGTGCAAATACATCTGATGGAAAAACGCTGGTGCAAATAGTCACAATCAAGCTATTTGAGTTAACCTGATGGTGTAAATAAATCTGTGAAAGGTGCAAACAAAAATTGGAAACAGTAGGTGGCGCAAAACAATTTGGCCATGGTCAGCAGCTGTTTAGAAGAAAGACATTTGGCAACGCTGCAACTTCATTCTCAACGAAAATTCAAAACATACTGGGTTGTAGAGAATAATTAGACCTTTCAATCAATACCCAATTTCATACATATAGTAAGTACAGAGGCTGGAAAGAAACGGAGGGAATGGCATGCATATATTTCATTCACAGGGGTGGTGCAAATAGCAAGTATTAGCAAGGTGTCCTATACTAACATACACAAGAAATATCATCAGCTGTTTTTTTTTTAATCTGTTAAACTTACCAGACTGAAATTTGAAGTTTTGTTGAACATTGGCATTCTAAGCAATATGCGCATCTAAACAATAATACATTTTATTCAACTGCATCTTGAAAATGAGGTCAGACCCTTGGCCAAAGACTAATCCACCCCCTTCAAGGTTTGTGTGACCACACTCGCCTATCTGGCCTATATAAAACCATCCCAAACCTACTTTTAATGAGAAATTCAATTCCATTTGCTTTATTTTTTTTAAATTCTTTGTAAAAGAAAATAGCATTGGAAATGTCAATAGAGATTATGTCAGTACAGATAAATTCTACTGCATTTGAGATGACTTGCCAAAAGTAGACCCAAACTAGAGGAGACCCAAACACCAGAACAATCTAATAAGAACAAAAGAAGCATACTGAGCATCCTCGAGAGCACCACAAAAGCGGAGTATCGGAAGCAGGTATCCTGGCTTGGGTCACCGGATTGGCTGTCGGAAAAGTGGCCGTAGTGATGGATTTTAGTAGAAGAATAACCGGTGTCCGCTGGTCTGGGCCGAAGGCGCAGTGCCGGGTTTCCTCGTGTCTAGGTCGAATGGGAAGGTTTTTTTCAGATGCATTGAAATACAGGGATGGCGGAGGATTACAGGTTCTTGGTTATATCTAACTCTTTCTTTTTTAAGCAACATCATTCCCTCTTTTCAGGCCAAGGATAATCAGCGACCATGGCCACCTGGTGTTCATTACAGGAGAGAATCGAAATATTTCGTTTTTGGCGGGAAAATCAGCAAGTATCCAGATAAATGGCGAAGACTTGGTGGGGTTCACCCAAAAGGTATGACTTCGCTGTAACCTGCTTCTTAAAGTCCCCCCCCCACCAACAAACTACCCTCGAGTACTCGGAAAAGGCTTTGTTGACCAAGGAGGAAGAACGAGAGTCGGGAAGTGACTATCGAAGCAACTTCTGGATTCTGCAGAATTGCGAGGCTTCTCCCGTTCTCGATTCTGATAAAAAACCAAGAAAAGGAGAATTGGCTTCATCTCAGTAGTCGAAAACCACGAAATAGGAGAATTGTGAGGAGAATCACGAGGAGAATTGAGATAAAAAACGCAACTAATGTTGAGGATTCTGCGACAGTTCGTTTCCAAGGCAGGAATCCTTTTGCACTAATATAAGAAGTGTTAATTTTAATTCTTTCTACAGGTTCGAAATGTTTCGCAAGCTTTGACGAACCTCGAGCTGAACGAACTACCTGATATTCGTCGAATGCACCAAACGTTGCAGTCTACACTTGTTGCCCCGAATGCAGAAATCGTAGGCAGAATAGAAGGTATCGAGTCTGGTTTGCGGAATGTAACAGGCCAGGTACGACCCTTTTTTTTTAACTAAACACTGCACCAACCCCTGTTCACACAGGCAAGCCTTCTTCTTCAGTAGTGCGGACCGCTTCGGACAGCAAATGCCCCACTTCGGCCTTTTCTTCTTGTTCAGTCGTTCAACCAGTGTTGCCGCCTGATTGTCAGTTTCTATTGGGTTCGTTACGTCCTCTTCTCGTCGTTAAACCGCTTCACTGATATCAAGGGTGGTCAGGAATTTGATGATTGCGGAGAAAATGTGGCGCTCTTCATCTTCAGTGAGGGATGCTTTGGTGAGGGTGGTTGTTGAGGGGTTAAGTTTGGTGCTGTAGAAAGCACTGTTCTCGATGAGATGGGCTCCGACATTTGGAAGACGATGCGCCCCTACCGGAAAGAACGCGGCTTCACCTTCACCACCAGATATTTGGATCTTCCATATAATCGAGCCAACTCTTCTGTATACTGTGAAGATGATGCTAATGTCGAGATTAGCCCAAATTTTGTATATTTCCCTTTCGCTCATCTTTTGCTTCCCAGTCACAACTTTCAATAACTCTCCCTATTTCCCCCGTCCGTTTGCGGATTTATTTTGTCTCCTAAACGCTTTACCTCTACGACAACCTTCCAGATTTCGGAATCTCGGGTGTCCAACGCCCCAGACTTCCAGAAGTTTTTGGTCTGGATTCATCTTCTGGATCCACCTCGACGAAAACGGATATCCGGAAGAAAAAAAAATATATACGGTATATGGGAAATTGGAAATCTTATTAAATCTGCAGTTTGGACCGCAAGCACTTAAAGTTTAACCGAAAAGAACTGGGATAGGACAATCTAGTTACCCATCACTTATTCACTTAAATTGGCTTGAAGACCCGCTGAAAATGCGTTACTTGGTTGTTCCGCTATTCAGGAATAATCGATTTTCAAATAGTGGAATTTCCGTGTGATTTGTGGTACCTCTAATTTGTTGTATGCCTTACAAGAAAGATTTATGACTTTTTTTTGTTCAGGCACTAAGCAACCTTCACCAGTATCGCCACTGACCACTGAAAAGCCTTGTTTGTGTTTAGATAAAAATTTCCCGCGTCGTAGTAGAATTTTCGCTGTGGGGACGGCCGCAGATGTTCTGAACGCCTAACTAGAGCAGATAGTGGAAAACAAAACTAGAGAAAAAGTATTTTGTTTTAGAACTTGGCTGTAATGATACGCACTTTATAGGCGCTAGAAATTCTTCTGTAAGAAAAACTATTGGGACAAAACGATCACATGCCCTTAGGGATCATTGATATATACCGTTTCGTAAAAACTATTTTTTTTTCACTTTTCGGTTAAAATGTGCACTTTAAGGGTGATAAAATAAATTTTTAAGCAAAACCCTTGTTGCACAAATGATCATGGGTTGAGATGTATCGTTTGATAAAAAAAAAAGTTTTTGACCTTGCGGTTCAGATGCGCACTTTAAGTGACACTTCATTTAAGGGGAACTTCATTTGTAAGCAAAACCCTTGAGGCAAAAATGATAATGGGCTCATGGGGATCATGAAAATGTATAATTTGCTTAAAAGTATTTTTCTAAATTTACGGTCAAGATTGGTACTTTTCTGAGCGAATCTAGTCGAATCTCTAATATTCCAGTCCAGTTCCATCGTCCTAGCCCCAGTCTGAGCCGGTCACGTATTCCCCCCCCCCCCATCGTTGTCGAATCCGGTCCGGACGTGACAAAGATCACCAGAGACATGTCCTCTGATCAATTATCAAATTTCACTCAAATCCGATCAACCGTTCCAAAGTTACGCACGACTCAATATTCCGGATCCCCCCTCCCGCTACTCCCCCCACGACTATCGGATCATGTAAATTTTTATTTATAAGTCAGTTTGATCGGGACCCTGATTCGCCTCCCAAGTTTCGTCGTGAAAATCCCCAAAACCGCCATTACCGGAATTCCGGGAAACTCCCCTCCACCCCCCCCCCTAGTGTCCGGATCCAGTCCAAATGTATAAACGATTCATCTGGAGCAGATGCTTGTTCTTCCCAGCAAGTTTCACACCGATCCCTCCATTCTACCCGTTTCTCGAGATTTCCGGTCTCCCCCCCCAACACCCCCATAGCTGTCGAATCCGGTCCGGACTTCAAATTGGACATCAGAGGTAAGCCATTTATTCAGTTATTAAGTTTCATTCCAATCCGATCACTCGTTCGAAAGTTACACACTACTCCAGTTTTCCGGATTCCCCAGCCCTCCACTCCCCCCCACGTGGTCGGATTGGGAAACTGATTATTTCCAGGTTAGTCCGGTCGGGTCCCTGATGCTCCTGCCAAGTTTCATCGTCCTAGCACATCTGGAAGTACCCCCTTTGCAGAATCCAAGTAATTCACTGTATTCAACTAAATGGCGCAAAAATAAGTTGGCTTTTCAGTGAAACTTTAAGGATTTTCCCTAAACACGCGAGTTAAATGTACACAATTACACCAGGACATCAATATCAAGAGTAACGTATTGCGAGAATAGGATTCCAATCGTGTTTTACGTTTTTATGGCACTTGCAGCCTCTGGCTCAAGTGCCATATACCGATCGCAATTCCGTCTGTCGGTCGGTCGGTCTGTCTGTCGGTCGGTCCGATTTTTTTTGTCACACTTTTTCGAGTTAGGGTACTTCAAGATGTGCTAGGACGATGAAACTTGGCAGGCGTATCAGGGACCCGACCAAACTAACCTGAAAATAATCAGGTTCCCGATCCGACCTTCTGGGGGGGTGGGGGGTGGAGGACATGCAGGGGAATCCGGAAAATTGAGTGGTGTGTAACTTTCGAATGGGTGATCGGATTGGAATGAAACTTAATACCTGAATAAATGACATATCTCTGATGTCCCATTTGAAGTCCGAACTGGATTCGACAGCTATGGGGGAGTTGGGGGGGACCTGAAATCTCGAGAAACGGTTAGAATGGAGGGATCGGAGTGAAAGTTGCTGGGAAGAACAAGCATCTGCTCCAGATAAATTTTTTACACATTTGGTCTGGATCTGGACACTTGGGGGAGGGGGGGGGGGCTGGAGGGGAGTTTCCCAGAATTCCGGCGATGGCGGTTTTGGGGAGTTTCACGACGAAAATTCGTATCAGGGACCCGACCAAACAGACTTGTAAATACAAATTTACTCATTCCGATAGTCATGGGGGGAGTAGAGGAAGGGGTAATCTGGAATATTGAGTCATGCGTAACTTTGGAACGTGCTAACTCTGCCACAGTGCCCGAATCCGGTCCGGTTCTGTCACTGGTGTACGTAGGGCTTGTGCTTGTTCTTCCCACCAAGCTTCATTGTTTCATTCCGATCGCGCCACTCCAGGCGTGTCACAAAGTTTCCGGTTCCCACCAGAGACCCCCCCACCTTCATCGGATCCGGTCCGTACTTGAAAAGGGACATCCGAGATATGTGGTATTTCTACATATCAAGTTTCATGACCCGATCACCCGTTCGGAAGTTATAAATACCTCAAGATTCCGGATTCCCCCACTCCACTCCCCCCCACGATGGTCGGATCGGGAAGTTGACAATTTCCAGGTTAATCTGATCGGGTCCCTAATATGCCTGCCAAGTTTCATTGTCCTAGCCCACCTGGAAGTAACTTAACTCCGTATCACCGGAATTGCGGACCCCCCTCCAACTCCCCCACAGTGCACGAATCCGGTCCGATTCTGTCAATGATGTCCATAGGGCTTGTGCTTGTTCCTCCCACAAAGTTTCATCCCGATCGCTCCACTCTAAGCGTGTCACATGATTTCCGGTTGCCCCCTCCGACTTTCCCCCCACATTCATCGGATTCGTTCCGGACTTGGAATGGGACATCTGAGACATGTCATCTTTCCAAATATCAAATACCATTAAGATCCGATCACCCGTTCGAAAGTTATGCATGTCACTAGATTCCGGATTCCGGCTCCCCTTCCTCCCCCCACGATGGTCGTATTGGGCAAGTGACTGTTTCCAACTTAGTTAGGTCGGGTCCCTAATATGCCTGCCAAGTTCCATCGTCCTAGCACATCTGGAAGTACCCTAACTCGCAAACACCGGACTGACCGACCGACCGACCGACGGAAAAGTAATCGGTATATGGCACTTGGCCGGAAGGCAAGTGCCATAAAAACAGAAATAAATAAAGTTAGTTTGCTTTTTGTCGAGCTTAGTTGCTCGTTTCCTACAAGTAAATGTTAACCAGAGGGTATCATTTCATTGAGAGCGTGTTCCACTCTACTTACCGTAGTTACTACGCATGACGTCACAAATTTTGGTTTCTTGGTGTCAAGGCTGGAACTCGTTTTTATGGCACTTGCCTTCCGGCCAAGTTCAATATACCGATCACTTTTCCGTCGGTCTGTCGGTCGGTCAGTCCGGTGTTTGCCCGATCCGATCACCGTGGGGGAATGGAGGGGAGCCGGAATCCGGAATTTAGTGGCATGCATTTTCGAACGGGTGATCGGATCTTAATGAAACTTGATATTTGGAAAGACGTCCTGTCTCAGATATCCCGTTTCAAGTCCGGACCGAATCCGATGAATGTGGGGGGGGGGGGGTCGGAGGGAGGAACTGAAAATCATGTGACACGCTTAGAGTGGGATTGATCGGGGTGAAACTTGGTGGGAGGAACAACCCGTATTCATTCAGCAGCCGGCTAGTGAACACCGTGTAATACAAGCGCTGTGCAAAACAGGTTTTCCCGATGACTGACGAATTTTCTCCGGGCGAAGGCCCGCTCGTTTACTCACCTGTTCTGAACTTCTTGCAAGCAAATTTTCGTGCGGGAATCGAAGACGAAATAATAATAAAGCACGCTTCGGATTTTTTTGAAGGGCCTGTAATCTCACAGGCCAAGACCAAGCTGTGGAGCAGTGTGGCTCCAACTGAAAGTTGCCCTAAGAGGACCGGTCAAAAAGCTCTCATCAATCACTGCAAGGATATGCTTGATTTATTTCGGAACTGTGATAACGATGATATAACTGTGCCATTCTATGTGATTCGCTCACCAACTGATGTCCCGTGTATTCCTGCAGTTGCTTACTCACGACTAGCCACAAAAGTAAATCGTATTGAGCAAGTGCTCAATGTCGTAAACTCGAAGCTAACGATTTTTGATACGAACTTTCCGGCCCTGCAGTCTACTCCTTCCGACGCTGAATCAGGTCAGGCTACTATTGTTATCTCTAACATACCAAGCGGTTATGACAATCCTACGAAACGGAGGGAACTGATCGACAAAATACATGGTCATGAATCTGTGGTTCACATTCGACCCTCTGGTGACAAGTTATTTGTCAAAATTGATGAACTAGCAGCCAAAGATTTCTGTAAATCTGTTCCAACCGTATTAAGGAATGCTGAAGTGAAGCTAGTGGAGACCAATTTTGTTGGACTTGTCAAAGGAATAGATTCCGATTTTGAACTTTCGACCTTTAAGACTTGTTCGGGTGTTGTTGATGCCTCTCGTCTCGGAACTTCTCAAACAGTCAAGTTGACTTTTTTCAATAATACTGCGTTACGCTCCGCTCTCAAAGATGGCATGAAAATCGGTTACGAGCTGTTTCGTGTTTCCGAGTTCTTCAAAGTCCCTCGTTGCTGTCACAAGTGTCGCTCGCCAGATCACTTGAAATCGCAGTGCAAAAGTCCTGTCGATAAGTGCGCAAGATGTTCTGGGCCTCATGAGTCCACCAAGGACTCGCCGTGCCAGCTACCACCAAAATGTGCAAACTGTGACGGGGAACATGTCTCGTATAGTCTACGGTGTCCGAAGCTTCGTGCAATAGTTACAAAGAAAGCCAGAAAATGAATGATAATCCAATATCAGTATGCTCATTCAACATTAATGGCACAAAAGACAAGGATCTGCTCATAGACCAAATGCTACTTGATTTTGATGTTATTTTCCTGCAAGAGCACCTTCTGCCGTCAGTTAGTGTCAATTCTTTAAGACGTAGTCCTGACCACATTGTTTACACAACTAGTGCTCGGCGCACACGCGGCCGTCCATCTGGTGGACTAGCGTGTATTGTGAAGAAAACCTTATCTTACCTGTCTCCTCAGTGCTACAGTTCAGACGAACATTATATTGCTATCAGACTTGGTGATTATGTATTAATAAATACTTACCTTCCGCATGATAAAAAGAACCTATTGTCGCTTACCAACTATGCTAAAAGTTGTAGTAAGTTGAAAAATTTAATCTCTGGTATTGTTGCTTTGGGATACGAGTGGCTAATTCTAGGCGACTTGAACTCTGACGTCACCACGACTTCTGCCCGAACTGAAACTTTTTTGGAGAGTTTACCCCCTGGTTTCAAAATAATTGAGAAAGACTTATCTTTTACATATATACACAACAGTGGATCTAGATCGAATATTGACCATTGTGTATGTTCGTCTGCCGTGCGTACTTCACCTATTCATGTAGATGAAGATGCTAGAGACTATGACCACTTGCCTCTCTCTTTAACACTGTGTATCTCGGAAAACTTAGTCCTGAATCGGCCCCCAGTTAATAACAAGAAATGGTTTGAAAAGCGGAACTGGAATCGTGTAAACTTGCCATTGTACATTGCAACACTAGCTACACTTCTATCTTCTATACATGTGCCTTTCAATCTCCTTTGTCGAAGTGTTATTTCTCCAAACGCAAGAGTGGAATTAAACTCGTATTATTATAAGATTGTGCTTTGTCTGAAAACAGCTGAAGAAGCTGCTGTGCCCCTTGAACGTGTTCGTTGTAATACTCGTAAGCCAATATGGAAAATGGATCCTGGCTTGAAGACCGCTAAAAATAAAGCAAAAATGTGGCTTCGAATATGGATAAGTTGTGGTCGCCCGTCTGCTGGGAATATTTTTCAGATAAAGCAGAAAACTAAACTTGTTTTTAAAAAACATCTACGGTCTGTACGCATGTCCGGTGAAGAGCTTCCAAAAGATGTGAATGGGTGGAAGAAAGTGATAAATTCTTCCAAATACAGTGATACTATGGAAAGCGATTCAATACCTCAATCGTCTTGGATTAATCATTACTCCGGGATGTTTTCCGAAGTCAATTACCGTGTGCACAAGCGTTTTTCCGAATTGCTCTCGAAAGTGTTGCCATCTCGTATTCTGCAAAGGCATATTATACCTGTGTCTAAAGAAGATGTTTTAAAGTGCATTAAACGGCTGAAATCCAAGTCTGTTGACATGGATGGTTTATCTTCAAACCATCTGACAACTGATTCGTCAGATTTACTATTTCATTTACAGCTATTCTATCAAATGTGTGTCACTACATCTTTAGTACCTGATAGTTTTCTTTGCGGTATGGTTACATCAATTCTGAAGCGAGGGAAGGACCCTAAAGTCTGTGCTTCTTACCGACCAATTACGGTAGCATGTAATTTAAGCAAAGTTTTGGAGTACCTTCTACTTCCATGTATCACTGAATACGTAGACTATGATTCAAACCAGTTTGGTTTCAAAACGGGCATTGGTTGCCAACACGCACATAGAGCTCTAGCTTGCCTGTTAAAAGATGCTCATAAAAAGGGATATGTACTTCATTTATGCACTTTGGATTTGGCGAAAGCTTTCGATAGTGTGGTTCATAGTCAAGTCTGGTATGCTCTTTTTTCACTTGGTGTTAATGTATCCGTGATACATATTCTTCGCTTTTGGTACTCAAACTCTTATCTTCGTCTGAAGTCAAATGGGAATATTTTTGGAAATGTATCTGTGTGATGTGGTGTAAGGCAGGGAGGTGTGCTCTCACCTTATTTGTTTAATGCGTGTATAGCGGGTGTCCTATCAAAAATATGTAATACTTTTTTTGTTGGTATGACTGATGTTTCTTACCTTGCATACGCAGATGACCTGCTTCTCATCAGCAGATGCAAAGGTAGCTTTCTTCAACCGTGCAGAGAGTTTCTTCGAGTTTCAGTGATATTGGCCTCCGTTTAAACATTGATAAATGCGAATACCTATCTTTTAATCATGTCTCAACCCTAACGTCACTTGATTGTCATGATTTTTGCATTCCTAGAGTGAATTGCTTTAAATGGTTGGGTATTTCTGTGTGCGGAGCTTTCTCACAATTGCGTGAAAAAACACTAAGTGATATCAAAAGTAAACTCAGGTTTGGTTATTCAAAAATTGTTGCGAACCGAGGCAAATATCGACGAAGTGCTTTAGCAAAGCTTTACGCTTGTTTTTGTAATCCAGCTGTTCTGTTCAACGCTGGTTTATACAGTATCTTGACAGAACGTGATCTTAAACGGATTAGAATCGATTATTTTCGATACTGTAAATTTCTACTGTATTTACCACGTTCGCACAGTAACCGCAAAATTATCCGTGTTTACGGTGCTACTGATATACTTGTACTTTTTAAATCCTTACACGAGGATTTACTGGCCGATGCTTGTATGAGGTTGAATCCTCACCACCGCCTTATTAGGTTATTTTAGTCTTTTTTGTTAACGTATTTTGTCTTTTTTCTTTCTTATTTTTTTCTCCTTATTTACTCCACTGTTTGTTTTTGTCAAAACTTTAGTGGGTTATAAATATACTAAACTAAACTAAACTACCCTAGGTACATCATTGACAGAACCGGACCGGATTCTCGTAGTGTGGGGGGAGTTGGAGGGGGGGTCCGGAATTCCGCTGATACGGAGTTAAGTTACTTTCAGGTGGCTAGGACAATGAAACTTGGCAGGCAAACCAGGGATTATACCAGATTAACCTGGAAATAGTCAACTTCCCGATCCGACCATCGTGAGGGGTGTGGAGGGAACGGAAATCCGGAATCTCTAGGTATGTATAACTTCTGAACGGGTGACCGGATCATTATGAAATTTTAAATTTAGAAAGACCACATGTCTCGGATGTCCCGTTTCAAGTCCGGCCTGGATCCGATGAAGGTTGTGGGGGAGGGGGGTCGGAGGGGGAAATCGTAAACCTTGGGACAAGCTTGGAGTGGAGCGATCGGAATGAAACTTGGGGGGAAGAACAAGCACAAGCCCTATGTACATCAGTGACTGAACCGGACAAGATTTGGGCACTGCGAGGGAGTTAAAGGGGGGGGGGGGTCCGGAATTCCGGTGATCGCAAGCTATGGTACTTCCAGACGTGCTAGGACGATTAAACTTGGCTTGAAAATTAGAGACTTGACATGATTGGCTTAGAAATAGTCAGTTCCCTGATCCGACCATCGTGGGGGGAGTGGAGGGAGGGAGAATCCTGAATATTGAGATATGTGTAACTTTTGAACGGATGATCGGATCGTAATGAAACTTGATATTTGGAAAGACCTCATGTCTCAAATGTCCTATTTAAAGTCCCGATGTCCGAATCAAGGTACTTCTAGATGTACTACTAAGACGATGAAACTTGGCTTGGAAAATATACACTTGACAAGATTGGCTTAGAAATTGTCAGTTCCCAGATCCGACCATCCCTTAAGTACTGATCCTGACCGCAGAGTAAAAAAAATACTTTTAAGCAAAATATACATTTTCGTGCTGTTGATGAGTTCATCATCATTTTTGCTTCAAGAGTTTTGATTGCAAATGATCACAACAAACCCACGAATTGACTAAGTCCTACTTTCATCCTCTGACCCAGCCTTGCAAGTGCCATATGAGCTTCCAGCTCTTGTTAAATTTTCGGTAAAATATCACTCCTCGGGGTAATCCAGCCAGTCACGCTACAGAGATCCGTAGTTACCACGCTTACTACGCTCCCGAGCATGGTAAGCAAATAGTTACTGTTAGTTACTATTTCGAGAAGGTTGGAACGTTGAGCGTAGTAACTTTTCGCGAGGTTGGAACGGAAATAATAACTAATAGTTACTATTGTTAAAAGGCTAGAACACGCTCTGAATCTTTCTTACAACCGTTTCTTTCAGGTGAACGAGGCCATCGCACAGGCGAATATTACCAGACGTGTCCGCCGGTTGACTACAAATGTAAGTTGTTTCTTCCGTGAAATAATGTTGATGGATTTGCTTAAATCACGTATCTACACCTGACAGGATGCATATGTACTCACTTGAATCTCGAAAATAAAATAACATAACGAAGAGATGTTTAAAAAAAATGGGCTCGGTATAATATAGCCTACTACATTTGAAGAATATTAGCCTAAACTTTTTTCAGTAATTTTCAGGATTCTTTGATAATCACACCCCGAAAGACAATTAGACAGTTCAGTTTTAAGTGCCCCCCCCCCCCAATGTTGTCGGGTAATCGGTGAAAAGCGCGAAGCTATTTTCTTACAAACAATCATTTTTTCTTAAAAACAATTGATTTTGCCCCTCCCCACCAATTACTTTGGCTAGCAACGCTTCTAACAAAGAGGTTACTGTTTTCAACTCGGTTCCTTTATAATAATAATAATAATATAATTGCAGCAAAAGGCTTTCGCCTCTACAAATTTCTCTAGACACTTTGTACACTAAACTGAATTTCGACCAGGTGACGATCTAAACCAGATTTGAAATGATAATGTTTTCGGCCTTTACGAGACTTTCAGGGAGATGATTCCAGTATTCAACAATTCTGTTTTTATGGCACTTGCAGCCTCTGGCTCAAGTGCCATATACCGATCGCAATTCCGTCCGTCGGTCGGTCGGTCGGTCGGTCGGTCGGTCGGTCGGTCGGTCCGAATTATTTTGTCCCACATGTTCGAGTTAGGGTACTTCCAGATGTGTTAGGACGATGAAACTTGGCAGAAAAATCAGGGACCCGACCAAACTAACCTGGAAATAATCAGTTTCCCGATCCGACCATCTGGGGGGGAGTGGTGGGCCGGGGAATTCTGAGAATTAAGTAGTTTTTGTCACACTTTTTCGAGTTGGGGTACTTCCAGATGTGCTAGGACGATGAAACTTGGTAGGAGTATCAGGGACCCGACCGGATTAACCTGGAAATAATCAGTTTCCCAATCCGACCACCTGGGGGGGGAGTGGAGGGCTGGGGAATCCGGAAAACTGGAGTAATGTGTAACTTTCGAACGGGTGATCGGATCGGAATGAAACTTAATAACTGAATAAATTGCATACCTCTGATGTCCCATTTGAAGTCCGGACCGGATTCGACAGCTATGGGGGAGTTTGGGGGGGGGGAGACCGGAAATCTCGAGAAACGGTTAGAATGGAGGGATCGGAGTGAAACTTGCTGGGAAGAACAATCATCTGCTCCAGATAAATCGTTTATACATTTGGACTGGATCCGGATAATAGAGGGGGGGTGGAGGGGGGTTTCCCGGAATTCCGGTAATGGCGGTTTTGGGGATTTTCACGATGAAACTTGGGAGGCGAGTCAGGGACCCGATCAAACTGACTTATAAATAAAAATTTACATGATCCGATAGTCGTGGGGGGAGTAGCGGGAGGGGGAATCCGGAATATTGAGTCATGTGTAACTTTGGAACGGTTGATCGGATTTGAGTGAAACTTGATAATTGATCAGAGGACATGTCTCTGGTGATCTTTGTCATGTCTGGACCGGATTCGACGACAATGGGGGGGGGATTGGGGGGGGGATACGTGACCGGCTCGGATTGGGGAGATCGGGATGGAACTTTATGGGAATAATAGAGAGGTGCTCTGGATAAATCACTTACAGAACCGGATTGGCTCCGGCGACTGTGGGGGAGTTTGGGGGGGGGGGGGGGTCCGGAATTCCGGTGATCGCGATTTAAGGTACTTCCCGATGTGCTAGGACGATGGAACTAGGCTGGAATATTAGAGATTCGACAATATTGGCTCAGAAATCGCCACTTTCCAAATCCGACATTCCTTAAAGTACCAATCTTGACCGTAAATTTAGAAAAATACTTTTAAGCAAATTATACATTTTTATGATCTCCATGAGCCCATTGTCATTTTTGCCTCAAGGGTTTTGCTTACAAATGAAGTTCTAGCTCCCTTAAAGTGCACATCTGAACCGCAAGGTCGAAAACTACTTTTTTTTATCAAACGATAAGCTACATCTCAACCCATGATTATTTGTGCCACAAGGGTTTTGCTTAAAATTTTATCACCCTTAAAGTGCACATTTTAACCGTAAAGTGAAATTTTTTTTTTTTACCAAACGGTATATATCAATGATCCATAAGGCCCTGTGATCGTTTTGTCTCAATAGTTTTTCTTACAGATGCATTTCTAGCGCCTATAAATTGCGTATCATTACAGCCAAGTTCTAAAACTAAATACTTTTTCTCTAGCTCCCTTAAAGTGCGCATCTGAACCGCAAAGGTAACCTTAAAAGTACCTTTGATCAAACACTACATCTCAACCCTTGCAAGTGCCATATGAGCTTACAGCTCTTGTTTAAGCTCCATTTTCCAATGTTTATGAATGTATTTCTTCATAAAATGTGTATTTGTTCACAAAAAATTAATATACAATATGTTCGCTGGGTGAGATTTCGTGTGCTGAGATTTCGTTTCGACATTGCTACCGTTTTTGCCGCTCAGTTGGGTCGTTGACGTGGTAGATATTTTTCCGCACTCTGGTTTACTTTGTTTTTGCTATGGAGAAGGGCTTTGGGGTTTGAATTTTCTTTTACTGATATTGCCTGGATAATCGCAGAGGAAGATCCAAAAAATACACTCCGTCGTACCGACAACAATGACCTGCGGCACTTTCATGCCTCTATCTATACAGCCGGAATGGGAAGACATCCTCGCAGCCGCAAGCTTCAGAGACGACTGGTGACTCATCTTGGACGCCCTGGGCTGGGCGCCTCTGGAGGCACAGGGGGATCTAAGGTCCAAGGCTAAGATAGACGGTCCTTCAGCCCGAGATGACTACGAATCATATTTGACGATGCAAAACGGATACGTCAGGTCTGACGTGAAGATAAGGCCTGAGCCTTTGTTGATCTTGTGTGTCTTTTTAGATCAACATTCTTGCCAATCGCCTCCAGCAGATCCAACAGACTCTAGAAACCAACGAGTGCAGTTCTAATCCCTGCCGCAATGGTGGAACATGCATAGATGGATTCGGAAGTTTCCAGTGCATCTGCCCGGTCACATGGGAGGTAAGAAGTTAGGTACAGTAGAGGTATGCTTATGTGAACGTTTGTTGACTTCGGATTTTGCCATTTTCATGCACTTGCTGTGTCTAAAGCTAACTATCAGTTAGCCAAAGTAGGTAAGAAGGGCAGCTGAAAACACCTGTACAGGTATTTTGGATTTTCTGTCTACCATTTAGCCCAAAACTGCAGTGTTCACATCAAAGCAACTGTTCACATAAGCATACCTCTACTGTAGTTCTCGTTGATCGACTGAAGTAGTTTGTAATATAAATAAATAAAAACAGCAATCGGGCATTCTGGCCTACGCGAAATGCAACAGACAAAAGTCTAGGCTCAAGGTTATTACAACGGCAAGAAGTGCGCAGAAAAAACTTCATGAAGACAGTGCTTACTCATATCACAATATTATAAAAAAAATCCTTACCGTGTATTAGTTTTTACAAAAAATAATAAAATAAGATTTACCCCCTTCCGCCTCGCAAAATTAAACAAATATAACTACTTGCACCAATCACCAGCTGACACGCAACCAATCGAATACAAAGCGTGTATATGACGAATGCTTTTGAGAGAGCAGTGGTGGTCATTACTCGAAATCGAGCGGTCTAGAGCTTTCGGTTACAGTGACTGATTGGGTTACGGTAGGCCTAACACGATCTTTCCTGAATCTGGCCCCAAGAACTTGGTTGGAGAGGGACTTGGATCCCTTGTGTTTATTTTTCTATGAAAAACTTATACTTCTTTATTGTAAATTTCTTCTTTATCTTCCCCCCTTGGCATCGGAATAAAGGTACTGTTCGGAAGTTAGACGTTCCAGATTATTCAATTAAATTAACTACACAGGAAGCTGTCGGGACCAGCCTATTCCTTCTCCGCCCCCTTACCCCCCCCCCCTGTTTGTGTGTTTATGTAGGCTATTTGGATAGATATTTTGAGTATTTTTTTTTCTTTTTTGTAGGTGTTTACCCCACTTGCCTTCCTCTGTGAAAGTGTGGGTAGAAATGGTTATTATTATTTAAAGGGGGGGTTGGACAGGGAGGTAATAAAATTGGTTGCAAGCATGAAGGCCGATTGTTGATCACTGGTGGAAAAAAAATTAAAATATCTGAAGATGCTGATAAGCTTCGTTGCTTACTTCTGCCATATATGTGGTCCTGGGAATGGGAGTGGGGTCCATTTCTTGTGTTATTGCGAAGGGTCTGATCATGAGATTGGGGTCCATTTCTTGTATTATTGCGAAGGGTCTGAACGGTTGTATTGGAAATTCTTGGGTTAGATATGTGTAATGAAGAATAGTGAGGGAGGATGATTAAAAGCAAGTGTTTGAGTGATGCCAAAGATTAGGGCGATAATTCAGACTATCGGCACCGTATTTTTGTAGCAGGCATGATGTTTATTTGGTTGTGCGTTTTTGCTGAATAATTGCCATGACCTTATGAAGCTTTGTGGATGAATAACTTCTGTTTCTTTATCCTTTCTTTATCCAGGGTGCAAATTGTGAGACGGATGTCAACGAGTGTGCAAACTTTCTTGGCACAGGCTTGGGCTGTCAGAATGGAGCGACGTGTGTCAATATGCCTGGGTCGTATCGGTAATTATTCGCCTTTTTACCTTTTCTACTCCATCGTCTTCTCTGCATGTTTCATGATTTGTAACTATCATTCCAGTGCCAGCTCCTCCATTTTTATTAGTTGCGTTTTTGCAGATACCATGGTATCTTTTACCAAGGTAACTGGATCTGCAATTAGTCGTTGCAGTTACCGTGTACATATCTCATATACGGTTGCTCTGTAAAAACGACAGTTGCCGAAATTGCGATTTCTAAGTCATCCCAAAAGAAAAACTGATATCCATGCAGTCACACCACTAAGTGCCAAACTTCTTTCCCACCAGTTTGAAAAAAAAATGATTAAAGTGAGATGATTTTTCAGATATCACAGTCAGTTACCACGGTTACTGGCCAGATAACACGATAACTGCAAAATCGCCTTGTGACCGTGGTACCAGATACCACGATAACTGCAAAAACGACTTTAGACACTATTGATTGGTGGGGGAGTAAAAAGGTTTGTATAATTTCTTCGCGTACATTAAATTGTACGTCGGAGCAATCTAAGATATGAATACTGATGCGATGCTCCTACGGGTGATGATTCTGGTAATTGGTCTCTATTAGTTCTTGGTACTGGATTCAGGCGCATTCTAGTATAGTTTCCAGGGTTCTGTTTGCCATTCAGTGTTCACAGACCGTTTAAAGGCGTCTATAATACGGTCTTGGATGCAACAGACTTCTCTGACGGATCGTTCCAAAGTTAAATGAGTCGGTTCCTGAAGAAATGACTCCCGAGTACTTGTTCTCGAAAATGGCTTCTCTGGACGTCTCGAGTGCCCACGGGTTCTCCTTGATTCGTCATTCATGGGGGCTTAGCGCATATATACAGATATGCCGTATGCCGTATGGAGTCTAGGGTTAATTTGTGTATATTTTGTAAAGCTGGTTACAAGTAAGAGATATATCATCGACTGACACAAACCGTGTGACCAGTTAAATAGTCCTTTTCTCGGGTTAAAATAGACTGTCTCGGCTGTGCCTTACGTATAATGGTAGCCGCATGCAGAGGTGTTACTAGCCAAAATGTTTGGGGGGGGGGGGGTAAGGTATTTACCGACTGGCTGGTCATTTTTACTGACTATTTTTGCGGATAAAAACGACTGGTATTGAGAAAAAAACGACTGTGTTGACGAAAAATCGGCTGATTTTAAGATAAAATGACTAATTTTAAGAAAGAATCGACTATTTTTGATTGTTTTTAAGAAAAAACGACTATTTCCAAGAAAAAATCGACTGTTTTTTACTAAACATCGCGGGGCTTCGCGCCGACTCGGTTATTTTTACCGACTGGCCGAAAACATCGGGGGGGGGCGTCCCCCCTCCCCCCCCCCCAGTAGTGACGGCTCTGGCCGTATGTAGGCTCGGCCCGTAGAGAGTGGGGGGGGGATCACCCATTCTGGTTGTATTGAACAGTAAGGAGTTCCGGGGAAGAATTAACATAAAAACATAGGAATGAAACAAATTTCGTACCTAGCCCTTTAAAGGACCTGTCTTACCTATAATCCTAACGTAATCACTCCACCCATTTCTAAACCCGGAGACCCGAATTTCGTACGGTACATTCTAACCCCTCTAACAAAACCTCGCTGATTTACTCACTCCGTTTTTTGCTGCCTTCGATGCGTATCACGCTGTCGACGGTTGTCTGCGAGAAGATTTTCCGTGAGAAAAACTGGCTATGTAAATTTTTCCCTGTTTTCGCTGGAAGTCAACCGTTCTCGAAAAAGGCTTAAAACAGCCAAAACCATGGGCAATTTGTTGAAAGCAGAGCCTATAGTTTAAAAGTATTCAATTATTTTGAAATACTGGAAGAGTAAATAGCGCGAGGGGTCTTTTAGGTGTTGTTTGTTCAAGAATCATCACCATTTTCGCGTAATTTCTTAGTTCAGACTAAAGAAAGATTTTGAAATTATGTTCTAATACTATCCTGGTTCAACCGTTTCTCTTTTCTCACTATCTTAGGTGTATTTGTACTTCTGGTTGGTTCGGCATCCACTGCACCACCCAATCAGACGCCTGCTCTAGTGGGAGTGGTCGAGAACTGTGCGGCAACGGAATGTGTATCAGCCAGCCAGGAAATGGGCGGGGCTATTCCTGTATTTGTGATCAGGTGGGTTCCTTGCCGATCTGGCTTACTTCTTTATTATTATAATCGTTATTAGTTGCGTTTTCATATGAATTCTCCGTTTTCAGTTTTCGATTCTCGTATAAATGACCGTTTTTGCTCTTCTCGCTTCTCAGTTCTCGCTTTTGACAGAAACACTAATTTTGGCCACCCGTTAGTTTTTATACAGATTAAACATCCGCCCCTTGCTGACCAGAGCTGCTGCGAGTCAAGCATTTTCGAGTCCGAGACAGTCCGAGACCGAAGTCACGCTTTTCAAATATTGAACTATATTTTTCATATACAGAGAATTTACATGAGAATGAACCAGGCGAAATAAATAAACCGAATGATGTTCTATGGAAGAAAATGTTTGAGGTAAAAGAGCAAACCATCATTGGGATAGGTTCTGAGCCAAAGAATCGGTGTGCTGTTTAAAAGAGAGATTGTCATCAAAATAAGACAACATATTTGAAAATAGAAGATTTTAAAAGTGTAGTGAGGATGGACGAGTGGTCGGCGAAGATAGTCAAGTTAAGGCTCCTGGGGTGTGGGCTGAAGACATTCTGACACCATAGGTGCCCACTAGCCCAAGGACCAGTCAGGAAATTGGACATAATAGACGAGAGGAAGTCTCGGGGAATTCTATAGTTCAGCCGCAGTCAATCCAGATATCCCTAATCAAGCTGGTTCACACATCCTAGCGAAGCTGGAATTCACATATCCAGTCAAGCCCGAGGCCTACTAGTCGAGATGGACCATAACGATAATAGTTAATTTACTCTTCTGACAAATCATTTACAAGAGTGAACATCATGTAAATGTAAGGTATAAATAACAGTAATGGGTCCCTAAAATATGTGAATAACTCTCACCGTAAATAATAGCAGAGAGGTCCTGCACGAACGAAGGATGAAAGAGAACTGTTTCGGCTACGGACTCATCCCGTAGCCGAAATACTGTGAATGAAATGCATCAAAGCCTGACGTTGGATTAGCACAGAAGCTAACTGGAGTTGGGGATAAAGACCGAGTGACCTATTGTCGCGATGCCGGAAAATTATGCCGGAAAATTCCGATGCCGGAAAATTCCGAATCGTATTCGTCCACAGTGGAGGGAGTTAGACGGGTTTTGTGGCTCTCATAGGTGGTCAAACGAGTAGAGCAATATTAATGAAACTTCTCTAAAGCTGGAAGTATAGAGATTACATGTTTTGAGGCTGAAACCAGATCCACCACGGTCGGCCGGGGGGCACAGGATTTTCTCGAAATCTGTCCAAATTTGAATGAAACTTGATGGGTGGAAAGAGGTGAAACCGTTGATGACCTTAATACGTGTCCGAACAGGATTTGACCACGGTGGGTGGAGTTTGAGGGGGTTTCCGTAAATTTTGTGGCATGCCTAAGGATCAAACGAGTGGAGCGATTGTGACGAAATTTAGAAGTTGCAAAGGTCATGTGCTCTAGATGACCCATTTTGGGGTTCTAGACGGATTTGACCTCGCCGGGGGGGGGGGGGGGTGGAGGGGAACCGAAAATGTCCTGTAAATGCTCAAATTCGATTAGAAATTTATGGGTGGTAAGATCAGATTGTGCTCATAGCTCTCGAATGTGAAAGGATTGTAGAGAAGGAAGGGGGGTCACGCAATGAAATAACGAATCGAGGCAGAAAATTAGGTTTTAGTTTTGTACCTCTGACGTAGTGTATCTAAGCTGTCATGAGCGCGTCTACTTACTTCAGCTTTCAGTACTTACTTTCTCACAGGATTTGCACTTGCCACTGTACTGTTTACACAATTTTATAATGAATGTGATTTTTCAGAAGCTTTTACACCCTTGTTATCTATGGTTCTTAGTTTTATTACTTAGTCGTGCAAGGTATTACTTGATTTAATCCTGCTGAAAGTAGTGCGAATTTTATTGTTTGCTGGAGACTTCGTTTAATTTTAGAATGGCCTTGCCGAGTGTCCGAGACGTTTACTTGGACTCGTGACTCGGCCGGATTTAGAGACGAGTCCGATTCCATGAAAAAGGCGTATCGAGACAGTCTCGAGACGAGTCCACCAGCTCTGACTACAGCATGCTACTAAAGTAAAACTTTATACAACTGATTTCGACAATTTGTCAACGGGTTATTCCACCAAAATGCCCTTCTAACAATATCTGAAAACGACTTGCATGTTAAGTGTTCGTTGTGGTTCGGATTTTACGTTTTTCTTTCCGGTAGGGTTGGAAGAGCGAGTCAAATAGTCCGGCGTGTACTATTGACATTGATGAGTGTCAGTCGGCTAAGCCTCCCTGCTCCATCGCTCCTGCTGTCCAGTGCGTCAACACTCCAGGGTCTTATATGTGTGGACCCTGCCCTCAAGGTAGGCTCCATTCCCTGTTCACTCTCCCACTTATTTTCCATTCCTTCGTAGATTACCTACTATACTTTTCTACTTCTCCATATTAATTTGTCACTTATGTTTGTTATCTGCTTGCGTACGGTATAGATTCAGCGTGATATCAATGGGTATGTAAGCGCGAACCGTTTATTTAACAGAGCGGTTATAAGTGCTGCCTCTGCCTTTCGATCTGTCGGTCGGTCGACTGATCAGGGCTAGGCAGGATGAAACTTGCAAGGCATATTCGGGACTTGGCCGAATTTTCGTAGTAGTCATCATTTCCAGTATCCAACCATCCGTGGGGGTGGAACAAGGGGTAATCCGGAACCTTGTGGGATGCTTACCGTACCTCTAGAACCGGTGATCCGACTCTAATTAACTTGCTTGTTGGGCAGTGATCCGTACATGCCCAAGATAACTCATTCAAATGTCCAGGCAGAAAGCAGCAAGTGTAAAATGTACGAAACTTACTCGCCCAAACACACATTCAGCCGACAGGTACTTCACGTCCTTCGTGCACCACTTTAATTCTGTGCTGTAATTAATAAAGTAAATCGTATGTATTAATTGTAAGTTGTGGATCTTTAAATTTATTATCATAATGTTTTGTTTTATTATGTTCTGTATAGTGTAATTATACTCACTATAGCTGTTCATTGTACGAACTATTAATGGAATAAAAGGTTATTATTAGGTTATTAGAATGCGCGGCCACGAGGGGCTCTTTTTTGTATAATGCTAAATAAATTGTTTCTATTTATTGTCGGTTTGTCTTTTCTAGGTTATACTGGGAATGGCCACTATTGTATCGATATCGACGAATGTCTGATCAACAATGGTGGGTGCAGTCAGATGCCGAGAGTCCAATGCATAAATACTATCGTAAGTCCCTGCGTTGATTGGAGGAGAGGGGGGGGGGTGCAAAAAGAGGAACAATTTCAAACCATGTTTTTCTCTCTGGCATCAAACAAATTTCCTGCACGTTTATGATAAAAATTGCTGTGATTGTTTCTGCGTTTCATCGATCTGCGTCGCGTCGCTTCCTTGTAACACTGGTGCGAATCCTTTGATAATTGTTAGCGGTTCAGTTTTTTTTTACAGTTTAGTGGGTCCTCCACTGCAGAGCAAAATAACACTAGAGAGTAGCGCCAAGACTTACGAAAACTGACAAACACTCGAATAGCAGCGACACTAGCACCACTAACGATAGTGAACGTCCCTACTAAAACTCAATCGGTCGTGCACCAGCGCTGGCTCCAATAACTTCATATTCTGAACAGAGCACAAAAAAGATACAACCTCCCCAGTTTCCTTGATGTGTGCAGTCCTGATCTTAGCTTTACTAGAACTTTCTAAGCCCCGCAAGTTTGTTTCGCTTTAAATGTCACAAGAGTAGTGGGCGGCGCTATGAGTATGGCGAAGCAAAGGAAGCATAGGTCTTGACACTACTCCCTAGTGTCATTTTGCTCTGCTCCACTGGCAATCTTAGTCTGTCGGTGGCGATCGTAACGTGCTTGTCATTTTGTCAGTTTTCAGCCAATGAGATCACGCCGGGTCTGGACGAGAGCGCGATTACGACGGACTTGCGATTGCAATTGGAGGACCCACTTTTGTTGGGGCAACGTAAGTGGGTCCTCGTAAGCCATCGTAAGCTGTCGGAAGCAATCGTAACGTGTCGTAAGCGGCCATTTTGGCGGTTTTCAGCCAATGAGAGCACGCCGAGTCTGGACGAGCCACGGTTGCGACTGCGACGGAATTGCGATTGCCAGTGGAGGACTAGAGCAAAATAACACTAGGGAGTAGCGCCAAGACCTATCCTTTCCATGCTTCGCAAACGGGCCATAGTCGTAGCGCCGCCCATTACGCTTGCGGAATTTAAAGCTTGAGAAACTTGTGAAATTGGAAATTTCTAGTAAAGCTAAGACGCGGTCTGCACACATCTTGGAATCCGGGGAGGTTATATATTTTTTTTTACTGTGTTTAGAATATGAAGTTATTGGGGCCAGTGCTGGTGCACGACTGATTGAGTTTGAGTAGGGACGTTCAGTATCGCTAGTGGTGCTAGTGTCGCTCTATTCGAGCAGAGCAAAATAACACTAGAGAGTAGCGCCAAGACTTGAAAAAGTGACACACACTCGAACAGCAGCGACACTAGCGCCACTAGCGACAGTGAACGTCCCTATTGAAACTCAATCGGTCGTGCACCAGAGCTAGATCCAAAAATTTCCTCGATTCTCGGTGTGAGCAGACCGCATCTTAGCTTTACTAGAAATTTGTAAGCCCGCAAGTTTGTCTCGCTTTAAATGTCGCAAACGTAGTGGGCGGCGCTATGAATATAGCCCGTTTGCGAAGCAAGGAAAGCATAGGTCTTGACGCTACTCCCTGGTCTTATTTTGCTCTGTATTCGAGTGTGTGTCAATTTTTTTAAGTCTTGGCTCCACTCTCTAGTGTTATTTGCTCTGTGGAGGACCCACTATAGCTGATTGTTTGTTTTGAGGAGGGGTTCCGCGTTACTAGAAAAAGCCGAAACCATTATCCGTTAGTTTTCGAGCTTCTGTGGAAAATTACTGTAGGAGTCAGGCAAGGTACAATTTTATCAAAATGGAAATGGTAATACGTGAATAAAAGCGCAAGGCATCATCAGCAAATGGCGCATTATTAATTATATGATTTGTGTGGTTGAGTAACAAACGCACGTAAATAGCAGTACAAAAATTTTAGGACAAGGTAGGCTACATCCGTTCTTGAATAATAAAGACACTTTTCTCCGATATCAACCTTTTCTTCAACAAATAAATATAAATCTTTGAAATTTTAAAACTTCAAAACCGTTTTTCTTCTTTTTTTTCAAAACATAACAGACATTCTTATCAAACATATCAAAAGTAAAAAGTAAAAGTCTATTCGCTAGTTGACTAGAGTGTCATTATTGGATAGGATGATGATGTGTCCATGTTTGTTCTTTTTTTATGCGTATCAGCCGTTTTGCCATAATGCGTCGAAAACTGGAAATTCACAAGCAGCTGCTATGATTTATTTTCATCTTGCATTGAGTTTGGATATCTGCACTGCTGCTTTTTTTTTGCAGGGCTCAAGACAATGTGGCCCCTGTCCTGCTGGCTACGACGGTGATGGCATCTCTTGCCGATTTGTCGGTGCTTGTGCTGCAAACAACGGAGGCTGTCATCCACTAGCAACGTGCATTGACAACCCGGGTAAGATCCATAGTAATTAATTTATTTTCTCAGTAATAAAAGAACCGCAAGGAAAAAAGAATTTCGCGTAGCCTACTTGAAATAAACACGCCTAATTTTAAGTTTTCGACCAAATGGAGCTATAGGCTATAAAAGGTATGCGGAAGCGCAAAACAGTTCTATTTCTAATGGTGTAGTGTTGGGCGATATTTTTTTTTTCGATATACCGATATTGTCACTTTCGACATTCGGTAACGATATATCGATATCGATATTTTGGTATCATGTTTCGCTATAGTATATCCATCTCGTTTTGCTAAAATTTAAGAACGAAAATGGTCGTAAAAAGCATCTTGCATAATCTCGAACTTCGAATAAATAAAAACTGAATTACAAAAAACCTATCGCTTCATTTTCGGATGTAAACGTTTAACTTATGTTAGGTCATCTACACTAATTAGAAATATACAATTATCGTTTTCAATATCGATATTTACGTTCGATATTTGATATAGATATTTTGTTCGGTATATCGTTATCGATATCGAATATCGCCATATTTTTTGTTTTGCAGCCATATCTACCAGCTATGTCTACTGCCAATGTCGTCCCGGTTTCACTGGTTCTGGAATGGGCCCGATGGGCTGCATGCCGAGCGGAGGCCCCCTACCTTCAGGAGGGGGCTCATACAACCCTGGAGGAGGCGCCGTAGCGCCCTTAGATCCATGCGCGAACAACCCTTGCGCTGCGACTGGAACGTGCATAGCACGCGGTGCCTCTTTTGCTTGTATTTGCGCTCCTGGGTATGCTGGGCAGAGATGTGATGAGCAGCTGAATTTGTGCGAGTCAAACCCCTGTCAAAATGGAGGTACTTGCAGCTCCAATGGCGCGGTGTACAGTTGCATCTGCCCAGCTCAGTTTACGGGATACAACTGTGAGGCCCAATTGGAATGTAAGTATTTTCGAAAGTCTTCTTCCATCTTTCTTCCATGAACAAATACTTCTTTCCTTGTACTTGAATTTCACCGGCGCGTCTTTCGTATTCGGAGCGAACGACTGCCTGTCCGAATCTCTAAAAGATTTTTGTTTCCTATTACCCTGTTTTGCTGCTTCTCCTTTGATGGAATCGGTCAACGCCAGATAGGTCAGTCCCCCAAATGCTGTGTTTTGAGGTCCCAAAACGTCAGTGACCGGATCCCGAATGACGTCATGAAGCTGGTTTCCCAGAATTTCAGAAAGAAGAATATTCTCTGATGAAACTTATCAATGAGGTGTGTAAAGAACGTACAGCTAACGACATGTAAGGGCATCACAGACTAGTCATACACAAATCCTCAAATTCTGGACTTGGCGCCCCAACGTCTGGGCATGCCCCAACGTATGGGCATGGTGCTCCTACGTTGGGGTACCATACCCTGCAGCAAGGGTATGGTATCCCCATAAAAATCTGTTGAATTTAAAATCTGAAACGAAAATCTGCTTTTCAAACAGATTTGTATGAGGGTACCATGCCCTTGCTGCAGGGCATGGTGCCCCAACGTAGTAGCACCGGTGCTCACACGTTGGGGCATGCCATAAAATTTAGAATTTGTGTATGACTGTCACAACATTGCTCACCTTCATGTCGCTACGTGTCACATCAGAGAAAAATAACGCTGTGGAGTAGCGCCAAAACTTGGAAAAAGTGACACACACTCGAACAGCAGCGATACTAGCACCACTAGCGATAGTGAACGTCCCTACTGATACCCATTCAGCCGTGCACCAGCGCTGGCTCCAATAACTTCGTATTCGGAACATAGCAAAAAAAAGATAAAACCTCCACTGTTTCCTTGATGTGTGCAGACACATCTTAGCTTTACTACAAATTTCTAAACCCACAAGTTTGTCTCACTTTAAATGCCGCAAGCGTAGTGGGCAGCGCTATGAGTATGGCCCGTTTGCGAAGCATGGAAAGGATAGGTCTTGGCACTACTCTCTAGTGTTATTTTGCTCTGTGTCACATGCACCTCTAAGAGGAGTAGCGAAAGATATGGCATATCTGTCACGGACTTATTCAGAAGTACAATAAGCCGTGACTGTATTCTTAAAATAGTGGAAAATGTAGAAAGTAAAGAATAATCATTAAACGGTTAACTTTAAACAATAGTTAGATTATGCATAAAAATAAGGAAAGCAAATTATGTTACAAAAGTTAACCAGATAATAGTTATTTGAATAATAGATTGTTGAAGTTATGGAGAATGTTCCCTCGGTCTTTTTGAAGAGTTATTTGATGTGAGTATAATGTGTGTGAGAAACACTACGTATCTTGTGATAGTTGTGATTGATTAGAGTCAATAAAAGGTATGATCTTTCTTCACCCCTTACTCTGTAAGGTTTCCAGGCTTTGGCCTGTGTTTTTGAAGTCTCTAACGGGACGGCTAGTACGCCAGCTAGGCGAGAGGCCTCAAAGTGCCGTCCAGTGGTGTTACCGTCTTACGGTGACCCTGGGTCAGAGCAAACTAACTCTAGAGAGTACCGCGCAAACTTTGGAAAAGTGACACAGAGTCAATCGCAGCGGCACTAGCTCCGCTAGCGGGACTGAGCGTCCCTACTAAAACTCAATCATTCGTGCACCACTGCTGGCTTCAATAACTTCAAATTCTGAACACAGCAAAAAAAAGATACAACCTCCCCTGTTTCTTCGATGTGTGCAGACCGCATCTTAGCTTTACGGGAAATGTCTACGCCCGCAAGTTTGTCTCGCTTTAAATGTCCCAAGTGTTGTGGGCGACGCTACAAGTATGGCCCGATTGCGAAGCATAGAAAGCATAGGTCTTGGCGTTACTCCTTAGTGTTATTTTGCTCTGCCCTGGGTCGTCACAATATCTAAGAGGCAAGAGCAGAGCAAACTGGGCAGGAGTCTTTTTTAGTTCCAGCGTCAGTTCCTGTATTTGTTAACCACCCAGTGTCAGCTCTCTGGATGTTTTTTTTCGTCCTGTCGTATCCTGCTTGATCCCAAAATATTATTTAGCATGTGGTGGTCTGATAAGCCAATCAGAAGGTAGCATAAGCTACCCAGCGAGCGGTGCCGAACTATATCCACACCGAGTCAACTGCGCATGGGTCATTCGTACTGATCCGGCAAAAGTGTTAAACGTCACCTTCAGCCGACTTAACATAGAGGGCTCTGGGGCTGACCAGTGCCGATTTGACTGGCTTCAGGTAAGCCTATTTTTAAGTATAGTGTCGGCCAGCTAAAGCCATTCTGCCTTCTGAACCATAGTCTTCATTTGGTACGCAAAAACGTCAAAAGTTTCTAATGCAGGAACTAAATTCTGACAAAAAAATACATATACAACAAAATTAAAACAAGTTTTATTTGTTTCTAGTCCATTCCTTTTTACGAAATCTGAATTGTGAAGATCTGATTTTCCCAGTTGTACTCCACAGGATTGGGAAAAGTTTCAGAAATAAAACACACTTAGCAAACAGGACCAACAGATAAAACGACGTCATTCGTCTCGTTTCTTTTGAAAGTCCGTGTTCAGCCATGGACTTTATAATCTCAATTGAGTAATTGTTTCTTGTGACAATAAAACTAGTAGTATCCATATTTTATATTTTTATGTTTGACAAACCACCCATTTAGTGTTGTAAGTTGTCAAATTTCTAAAATGAATTATCTAGCCTACGTCTTAAATACTTTTTTTTTAACCTTGACAGTCCTATGATATCATGTTGTGAGATAGATATTCAGGATTAACTTCGATGAAGATGATGAATCGAATCTTCATCTTTTGCTTCATACAGTTCCCCCCTCTGTCGTATGTGCGTCCCGTCGTCCGTGCGTCGGTCCGAGAGGAACACTGGCAATCAGTTTTTTAATTTGTTGTCGCTTTTGTGTATTCCGTGCTTCTAGGTTTAAGCTATTTGGAATTAAATTTGATTGATTGATTGTGTGAAACATTCCAGTCCTCGATCGCAACATATTTCGGTCAATCGAGAAAACAAAAACGAAATAAAACATCCAAAATATTCGCACGATTTAACTGTTTACACAATAATTTGTAAAACTTCTTGGTAAAACTCACAGATATTCCATTGCTAATTATTCACAGATGATTAATTCTGCCCGCGGTGGGAATTTGGTATTTCCAGCATCGCTGACTTGGCAAAAAAACAGACAGGCAATGAGCAAGGGGGTTAGAGACAGGAACAAAATTCGAGAGTGCTGCCGTAAACAGAGAGCGAAATTTTATTTTCATGAAAACACGTGAAATGGTCATTTTTGGTCGGAATCAACGCTGCACAAATCACACATCTTAGTTTTATTTTTTATGGCACTTGCAGCCTCTGGCTCAAGTGCCATATACCGATCGCAATTCCGTCTGTCGGTCGGTCTGTCGGTCTGTCGGTCTGTCGGTCTGTCTGTCCGAATTTTTTTGTCCCACATGTTCGAGTTAGGGTACTTCCAGATGTGCTAGGACGATGAAACTTGGCAGGAAAATCAGGGACCCGACCAAACTACCTAGAAGTAATCAGTTTCCCGATCCGACCATCTGGGGGGGAGTGGTGGACCGGGGAAATTCTGAAAATTAAGGAGTTTTGTCACACTTTTTCGAATTGGAGTACTTCCAGATGTGCTAGGACGATGAAACTTGGCAGGAGCATCTGGGACCCGATCGGACTAACTTGAAAACATTCAGTTTCCCAATCCGACCACCCGGGGGGGAGTGGAAGGCTGGGGAATCCGGAAAATTGGAGTAGTGTGTAACTTTCGAACCGGTGATCGGATTGGAATGAAACTTGATAACTGAATAAATGGCATACTTCTGATGTCCCGTTTGAAGTCCGGACCGGATTCGACAGCTATGGGGGAGTTGGGGGGGGGAGACCGGAAATTTCGAGAAACGGTTAGAATAGAGGGATCGGAGTGAAACTTGCTGGGAAGAACAAGCATCTGCTCCAGATAAATTGTTTATACATTTGGACTGGATCCGACCACCCGGGGGGAGTGGAGGGCTGGGGAATCCGGAAAATTGGAGTAGTGTGTAACTTTCGAACGGGTGATCGGATTGGAATGAAACTTAATAACTGAATAAATGGCACACTACTGATGTCCCGTTTGAAGTCCGGATCGGATTCGACAGCTATGGGGGAGTTGGGGGGGGGGGGGGGGGGTGGGAGACCGGAAATTTTGAGAAACGGTTAGAATAGAGGGATTGGAGTGAAACTTGCTGGGAGGAACAAGCATCTGCTCCAGATAAATCGTTTATACATTTGGACTGGATCCGGACACTAGCGGGGTGGAGGGCTGGGGAATCCGGAAAGTTGGAGTACTGTGTAACTTTCGAGCGGGTGGTCGGATTGGAATGAAACTTGATAACTGAATAAATGACATACCTCTGATGTCCCAATTGAAGTCCGGACCGGATTTAACAGCTATGGGGGAGTTGGGGGGGGGAGACCGGAAATATCGGGAAACGGTTAGAATGGAGGGATCGGAGTGAAACTTGCTGGGAAGAACAAGCATCTGCTCCAGATAAATTGTTTATACATTTCGGATGGATCATGACATTAGGGGGGGGGGTTGGAGGGGACTTTCCCGGAATTCCGGTTATGGCGGTTTTGGGGATTTTCACGACGAATCTTGGAAGGCGAATCAGGGACCCGATCAAACTGACTTATAAAGAAAAATTTACATGATCTGATAGCCGTGGGGGGAGTAACGGGAGGGGGAATCCGGAATATTGAGTCATGCGTAACTTTGAAACGGCTGATCGGATTTGAGTGAAATTTGGTAATTGAAGAGAGGACATGTTTCTGTTGATCTTTTTCATGTCCGGACAGATCCAACAGCAATTGGGGGGGGGGGCGAAAATACGTGACCGACTTAGACTGGTGAGATCGGGATGGAACTTTGTGGGAATGACAAACAGATGCTCTGGAAAAACACTTACGGAACCGGATTGGCTCCGGCGACTGTGGGGAAGTTTGAGGGGGGGGGGGGTCCGGGATTCCGGTGATCACGATTTAAGGTACTTCCAGATAATCTAGGACGATGGAACTTGGCTGTAATATTAGAGATTTGACAAGATTGACTCAAAAATGGCCACTTTCCAAACCCGACCATTCGTTAAAGTACTAATCTTGACTGCAAATTTCGAAAAATACTTTTAAACCAAATTCATATTTTCATGATCCCCATGAGCCCATTATCATTTTTGCCTCAAGGGTTTTGTTTACAAATAACGTTCTAGCTCCCTTAAAGTGTGAATCTGAACGGCCAGGTCGAAAAGTACTTTATTTCAAACAATACATCTCAACCCATGATCATTTGTGCCACAAGGGTTTTGCTTAAAAATTTATTTCTGTCACCCTTACAGTGCGCATTTGAAATGAAAAGCGAAAAAAAAACTTTTGACGAAACGGTATACATCAAGGATCCCTAAGGGCCTGTGATCGTTTTTGCCTCAAGGGTTTTGCATACAGATGCATTTCTAGCGCCTTTAAAGTGCGCATCATTACACCCAAGTTCAAAAATAAACTACTTTTTATCTAGCTCCCTTAAAGTGCGCATTTTAACCACAAAGTCGAAAAATACTTTTGATCAAACAAAACATCTCAACACATGCAAGTGCCATATGAGCTTACAGCTCTTGTATATAAAAACGTGGAAAAGTCACTTTTGGTCGGAAACACTGCTGCAAAAATTACACATCTGGACGTTTTAAATAGATTGAATTCAATGTCATACGAAAGACAAGAGTGACAAAAATAAAATAGAGTGGCAAATCAGACTATCGTGCGACATGTGGCAACCCGGGTTAGAGACTCTCTAGTGTGAATGCATCAATCAATCAATCAATAAATAATTTTGTGAACCCATAAGGAAATGGCACAAAACGTGCCCATACGGAATATCTGAAAACAATAAAGGAAAGAAAAAGATAAGATGGTCGTCACCCAAAATGTTAGTGATTGGATACCTAGGATTTCGTCAAGTTTGTTCTTCCGTCTGTCTGTCTGTCTGTTAGCACTTTAACTCTCGAAAAGCATCATTTCAAGCTTTGCCATACTGTTATGAAAAGTTACAGGTGTCCGGAAATAGACATTCAAATTGATTCTAAGCAGAAACTGTGTATTTTGCGACCATCTTCAAATGGATTGAATGGTTGAAATGCATTACAAGGGCTTATGTTAGCGTTTTTCTAGATCCACGATGGCGAGACCACTCAAGCCAGGAATCTCGGTCGATTTTGCGGTCAAATATTGCCGCTAGGAGGCAGGTTCCTCTCGACCCACAATCATCTCTATCTCTGGTTCAGGTCCGACCATTCCACTTCCGGAACTGGTTTCGAACTTTCGTGGAACTCTATTAATCCAGGTTGGCTTTTTTCTTTTTATGGCACTTGCCTTCCGGCCAAGTGCCATATACCGATCACTTTTCCGTCGGTCGGTCGGTCGGTCGGTCGGTCGGTCGGTCTGTCGGTCGGTCAGTCCGGTGATCGCGAGTTAGGGTACTTCCAGATGTGCTAGGACGACGAAACTTGGCAGGCATATCAGGGACCCGACCAAACTAATTTAGAAATAGTCACTTCCCCGATCCGACCATCGTGGGGGGAGGGAGGGGAGCCGGAATCCGGAATTTAGGGGCATGCATAACTTTCAAACGGGTGATCGGATCTTAAAGGTCATCTGAATGAAGTTTACACCCTGAATTGCCACTTTTACATACTGCTTACCATTTATCTCTCGAAAACCGGACTAAAATCGGATGAAGTTTCACCGTGCTATAATTTTCAGCCTTTTTTCCGACTTGTCTTGATCGTAACACTAGCCGTAACAGTTGTAACAGTCCATGCGTAATAGTTCATGTTATAACAGTCCACGCCGTAACAGTCCATGCGTTTATCCATCCATGCGCTGTTTATCCATCCATGCGCTGTTTATCCATCCATGCGCTGTTTATCCATCCATGCGTTATCAACGTACGTTTATCCATGCGACAATGACAGTTTAAATATTGGCGCTAAATTTGTCTTGGGAGGTCGTAACGAATCGCCATAGGGAGACTTAGAACTTCAACAGTGGATAGCGCCGAAATCACGGAGCGAAAAAATTCGTCTTCTCTGTACCGGTACTGTGGAGGACGATCTGAGGGGTTCATGGAAGTATGGTAGGATCGTTCAGGTGTCCTTTAATGAAACTTGATATTTGGAAAGACGTCATTTCTCAGATGTCCCGATTCAGGTCCGGACCGCATCCGATTAATGTGGGGGGGGGGACTCGGAGGGGGGCACCGGAAATCATGTGACACGCTTAGACTGGAGCGATCGGGATGAAACTTGGTGGGAGGAACAAGCACATAACCTAGGTACGTCATTGACAGACCCGGACCGGATTCGTGCACTGTGGGGGGAGTTGGAGGGGGGTTCCGGAATTCCGGTGATACGGAGTTAAGTTACTTCCAGGTGTGCTAGGACAATGAAATTTGGCAGGCAAATCAGGGACTCGACCAGATTAACCTGAAAATAGTCAACTTCCCGATCCGACCATCGTGGGGGGAGTGACGGGAGGGGGAATCCGGAATCTTGAGGTAAGTATAACTTCCGAACGGGTGATCGGATCGTAATGAAACTTGATACGTAGAAAGATCACATGTCTCGGATGCCCAGTTTCAAGTCCGGACCAGATCCGATAAAGGTGGGGGGGATCGGAGGGGGGAACCGGAAAACTTGTGACACGCTTGGAGTGGAGCGATCGGAATGAAACTTGGTGGAAAGAACAAGCACAAGCCCTATGTACGTAAGTGACAGAACCGGACAAGATTCGGGCACTGTGGGGGAGTTAGAGGGAGGGGGGTCCGGAATTCCGATGATCGCAAGTTAAGGTACTTCCAGACGTGCTAGGACGATAAAACTTGGCTTGAAAATTAGAGACTTGACATGATTGGCTTAGAAATAGTCAGTTCCCTTATCCGACCATCGTGGGGGGAGTGGAGGGAGGGAGAATCCTGAGGTATGTATAACTTTTGAACGGGTGATCGGATCTTAATGAAACTTGATATTTGGAAAGACCTCATGTCTCAAATGTCCTGTTTAAAGTCCGGATGTAATCCGATGAATGTTGGGGGGGGGGGAGGTGGAGGGGAGAACCCGAAATCTTGTGACACGCTTAGAGTGGAGCTATTGGGACGAAACTTGGTTGGAAGAAGAAGCAGAAGCTCTAGATACATCAGTGACAGAGCCGGACCGGGTTCGGGCACTGTGGGGGGAGTTGGAGGGGGGTCCGGAATTCCGGTGATCGCGAATCAACGTACTTCCAGATGTGCTAGGACGATGAAACTTGGCTTGGAAATCAGACACTTGACAAGATTGGCTTAGAAATTGTCAGTTCCCAGATCCGACCATCGCTTAAAGTACTAATCGCAACCACAACGTACAAAAAATACTTTTTAGCAAAATACACATTTTCGTGATCCCTATGAGCCCGTGATCATTTTTGCCTTAAGGGTTTTGCTCACAAGTAATTTCCTTAAAGTACAAACAATACTTTTGAGTAAAACATACATTTTCGTGATCCTTATGAGTTCATCATGTTTTTTACTTCAAGAGTTTTGATTACAAATGATCACAACAAACCCACAAATTGACGAATTCCTACTTTCATCCTCTGACCCAGCCTTGCAAGTGCCATATGAGCTTCCAGCTCTTGTTCTTTTCCTTCTTGTTGCTGATAAATTTGTTATTCGGGAGGGCCTTCCGCTAGCCATCCTTTAATTTCCCATATTCCAGTTTAGCGCTTCTAAACGGACCAAGTTCGTTTTTAAGTACTGAAAGACAAAAGTGCTCCTCAGGCAGGATTCGAACCCACAACTTTCGGCTTTCTAGGCCGCTGCTCTACAACTGAGCTACAGAGCAGCTTGTGACCTCAGTTCGCAAACCACTACAGTAGTCAGATAGACGCGGGTGATACGAACAGTCCCTCAAAGTCTGAGGATCAGCACTTGCCCACAGAAATAGTAAAGTAGATCGACAAGTTGCTGAGTAGAAAATCTGCAATCTGCTTCCAGAGCAGTGGAAGTTTTGCACTGTCTTTGCAACCAGAGACGTTACTAGCCAAAATGTTCTTTTTTTCGGGGGGGGGGGGGGGGCAAAGTGTATACCGACTGGCTGGTCATTTTCACCGACTGTTTTTGCAGAAAAAACGACTGTTTTCAATAGCAGGAGCTACGAGCTCATATGGCACTTGTTACGAGTAGGCGGTAAGAAAGTAAATGAGAACGTCACAAACTACACCCGCCATCCAAAAATGCGGTTCGGACCTAGAAATAGAATATGCAGTTTCACTTAAGTCTGAGCATTTCTGGCATCGCCTCGGATCATCTGGGGCAAATAACTGTTGTAACTCCCAAGTTTCAGCCCAGTAAAGCCAATTGTTTGATCCGTAGACGTGCCACACGGTTTCCGGTACCTCCCACCAACTGCCCGTACAGCGGCCGAATCTGGTACGTTTTTCGGCAGGTTCCGGTCCCCCCTCCAACATGGTCAGATCCGGTTCGGACAGTAAAATATGTCATCTAGGGCAGTGGTTCCCAACCTTTTCCGTACAGCGTACCCCTAATCAAGGTTCAAAAAGGTTTCGTACCCCTTTTTTGACGAATTGTTGTTTTACTATTTTATTTTACCACGATCAGAACGCCAAAAGACGATATTTAGGCTAATGTCATCAGTAATAAGCACGTAAACCTGAAACTTCGTACGATGGGGCATCTCATTTTGAGCACAATATAGAAATTGAGTTAGGAAGGAGACTGAACAACGACTGAAGCGAGGTTTAAAAGCTATAGACTAGGACCTTCGCGTACCGCCTGCGAGGGTCTCTCGTACCTCTTTGGGTACGCGTGCCACCGGTTGGGAATCACTGATCTAGGGCATATGCTTACTCTACGTTCCAAGTCTCATTTAAATCGCTGCACTCGTTTGACCCCTATGCGAGCCACAACATTTCCGGGACTCCCCTACTATGGCGGAATAAGAGTTGAAAACATAAAAGTCGCATCTGACATCTCCTCTTCCCGTCCATCAAGTTCGACTGGACTCGGAGCGTAGCCTATCCAATCTCTCAACTACAAGTATTTCACGAGTTTTCCGGTGCCCCCTCACAAGTATCGGATTCGATCGGACTTGACACGGAAAATCAGAGATGCCAAGTTTCATTCAAATCCGATCACCCGTTCAAAAGTTATGCATGCCGCCAGATTCCGGATTCCCCATCCCTCCACTCCCCCCACGATAGTCGGATCGGGGAAACGACTATTCTCAAGTCAGTCTGTTTGAGTCCCTGATACGCCTGCCAAGTTTCATTGTCCTAGCACATCAGGAAGTACCGAACTCGCGGGATTGCAAGAAATCCGGACCCCCCAATTCCCGCACAGTGCCCAGATCCGGTCCGGTTATGTTAATGACGTAACTAGGACTTAGGATTGTTCATCCGACCAAGTTTCATCCCGCTCCATCCACTCTATAAGCGTTTTCCAGTATCTCCGGTTCCCCTCTCCAACTCCCCCGAAAGTACCGGATCCGGTCCGGATTTGAAATGAGACGTCTGAGACGCGATATCTATCTAAATATCAGGTTTCATTAAGATCCGGTCATCCAAAGTTAAAAATACCTCAACTTTCCGGATTCCCCTCCTTCCACTCCCCCCAGATGGTCGGATCGGGGAAACGACTATTCTCAAGTCGATCTGTTAGGGTCCCTGACATGCTTGCCAAGTTTCGTTGTCCTAGCACATCAGGAAGTACCGAACTCGTGGGATCACTAGAAATTCGGACCCCAACTCTCCCACAGTGACCGGAGCCGACCCGGTTATGCCATTCACGTATCTAGGGCTTGTGCTTGTTCTTCCCACCAAGTCTCATCCCAGACCCTCCACTCCAAGCATTTCCCAAGATTTACGGTCCCCCCTCCAACTCCCCCCAACGTCACCGGATCCGGTCCGGATTTAAAATGGGGCATCTGTGACACGAGGTCTTTCTATATATCAAGTTTCACTAAGATTCGATCACCCTTTCGCAAGTTAAAAATACCTCACTTTTCCTTATTCCCCCCCCCCCCTCCCAGATGATCGGATCGGGAAACGACTATTCTCAAGTCGGTCTGTTAGGGTCCCTGACATGCTTGCCAAGTTTCGTTGTCCTAGCACATCAGGAAGTACCGAACTCGTGGGATCACTAGAAATTCGGACCCCAACTCCCCCGTAGTGACCGGATCCGGTCCGGTTATGTCAGTCACGTATCTAGGACTTGTGCTTGTTCTTCCCACCAACTTTCATCCCAAACCCTCCACTCCAAGTGTTTCCCAAGATTTCCGGCTCCCCCCCTCCAGCTTCCCCCAAAGTCTCCGGATCCGGTCCAGATTTTAATCGGGTCGTCTAGTGCACGACGTCTGTCCAAATATCAAGTTTCATTAAGTCCGATCACCCGTTCAAAAGTTATTAATTCCTAAATATTCCGGATTCCCCCTCCCTCCACTCCCCCGTGTGGTTCGGATCGGGAAAGTGACTATTTCCAACTTAGTCATTTGGGTTCCCTGATACGCCTGCCAAGTTTCATCGTCCCAGCTTATGTGGAAGTACCCGAACTAGAAAAACCCGTTCCGACATACCGACGGACGGACAGAAATTGCGATCGCTATATGGCACTTGGCCGAAGGGCAAGTGCCATAATAAAACGACAGTTTTGACGAAAAATTGACTGATTTTCAGTAAAAACCGACTACTAAAAACCGACCTACTGAGACTTCAGAAAACTCGACTGATTTTCAGAAAAATCGACTGATTTTCAGAAAAATCGACTGATTTTCAGAAAAATCGACTGATTTTCAGAAAAATCGACTGATTTTCAGAAAAATCGACTGATTTTCAGAAAAATCGACTGATTTTCAGAAAAATCGACTGATTTTCAGAAAAATCGACTGATTTTCAGTAAAATAGACTGGTTTTTTAGAAAAATCGACTGATTTTCAGAAAAATCGACTGATTTTCGGAAAAATCGACTGATTTTCAGAAAAATCGACTGTTTTTCAGAAAAATCAACTGATTTTCAGAAAAATCGACTGATTTTCATAAAAAGCGACTGATTTTCGGAAAAATCGACTGATTTTCATAAAAATCGACTGATTTTCATAAAAATCGACTGATTTTCATAAAAATCGACTGATTTTCAGAAAAATCGACTGATTTTCAGAAAAATCGACTCATTTTCAGAAAAATCGACTGATTTTCAGAAAAATCGGATGTTTTTTCACGAAAAACCAAGCCCCTTGCGCCGACTCGGTTATTTCTTACTGATTGGCCGACAACATTAGGGGGAGGCGTCCCCCCTCCCCCACATACATGACGTCCCTATTTGCAACTGTGATGTTCTTGTCATTACCCTATGGATCCATAGTTGCTATCTCTCTGTCACACATGTTGATAACGAAACAATGAAGGACTTTAAGAATCTAGTCCACTTGGAGCGCTGAACTGGAATTAGGTCCTGGAATCAGGCCTAATTACCCATTTTTTTCAAAGAGTATAAAAGTGTGTCGTTATTGTCTTTTCGTGTCATGTTCTCGTTCGTGCCTTAATCTTCGGCTGCGTTGTTTTATCGCCGGAATACTCACTGGTGCTCTCTGGTTTGTGAGATCCCAAAACGTTTGTAACGGGATGCATATGATCTCGTTAAGTTTGTCCGTCCGTCTGTCTGTCCGTCTGTTAGCACGATAACTCTCGAAGGGGTTGGGGTATTTTTTATTATATCGAACTTGGTGAGAGGATCCTCAAAGTACAGGTCAAGTTCGTGAATGGAAAAACCAGATAGCCACCAGCGAGCACTCCTGAGACAAAGAACGCAGCAAAGAGGGAACACCAGACAGGAGTGAGTCAAACCAGAAAGTACCAGGAGTGCGACGAACGGCGCCTATTTCTTCTGTTACTCCGTTGTGCTCATAGGCTGTCTAATAAGTTATTTTTACTGTTATAACGTGCTGACATATTTTTTCCTTCAGTCTGCGGCGGTATTTTGGAAGAAGCAAACCATGGAGCGATTAACAGTCCAGGGTATCCCGGTCAGTACCCTCACTTAAGGGATTGTTACTGGACAGTCTCAGTTCCCCCCGGAAAAAGAATCCAGTTCACCTTTGCAACACTGCAGATCGAACACCATGACAATTGCACCTTTGACTTCCTAGAGGTATTTTTTCTTCTTAACCCCCCCCCCCCTCCTTCTCTCAGTGACACAAATGCAGCACCTATTCTTCCTTTTTTTTTTCTTTATATCTTTTGTTTTCAGACATCTCCTATTTTTAGTTAGTTACATCTTTAAATATTTGTTGTATAGATGTTAAGAGATTTTATGATATTAATGAAAAGGTGAAAAAGAGTAAAAAACAACAACACAGACCTACAAAAAGGGTAAATCGAGTGTTGCAGGAATGAAAAGGTAGTTACTAAAGCTAAAAGGTAGTTACTAAAGGTATTAGGCGGAAGGTAATTACCCTCTAAGGTTACCTAAAGGTAAGATTATCTGAAGGTAGATTACCTAAAGGCAATCTTATAGGATTTTTCTCATCCCATCTAGGCGTCGGTACTTTTTTAGTTTACCTGCTTTTGTGTCTTTTGTCCTGTAACGGAAGAACGTTCGCTTGTACCTAAGTAATGACTTCCTACCGTGTGTTATGAGGATGGACGAGTGGTCGGTGACAGAGGCTTTACTAGCCAAAATGTTTGGGGGGAGGGACAAGGTATTTACCGACTGGCTGGTCATTTTTACCGACTGTGTTTGCAGATAAAAACGACTATTATTAGGAAAAAACGACTGTGTTGACGAAAAATCGGCTGATTTCAAGAAAAAACGAGTATTTTTAAGGAAAAATTGACTATTTTAACGAAAAACCGACTATTTTAACGAAAAACCGACTGTCCCAATCGACTGTTTTTACTAAAAATCGCGGCGCTTCGCGCCGACTCGGCGATTTTTTACCGACTGGCCGACAACATGGGGGGGGGGCGTCCTGGCCCCCCCCCCCCAGTAGTGACGCCCCCTGGTCGGCGAAGATAGTGAAGTTAAGGCTCCTGGGGTGTGGGCTGAAGACATTCTGACACCGTAGGTGCCCACTATCCCCAGGACCAGTCAGGAAATCAGACAGAATAGACGAGAGGAAGTCTCGGGGAATTCTGTAATTCAGCCGCAGTCAGTCCAGAAATCCCTAATCAAGCTGGTTCACACATCCTAGCGAAGCTGGAATTCACATATCCAGTCAAGCCCGAGGCCTACTAGCCGAGATGGACCATAACGATAATAGTTGATTTACTCGTATGAAATATCATTGACAAGGGTGAACATAATAAGGTATAAATAACACTAATGGGTCCCTAACTAAATATATATATAACTCTCACCGTAAATAAGAGCACAGCAGAGAGGTCCTGCTCGGACCAGGAATGAAATAGAACTGGTTTTGGCTACGGACTCATTCCGTAGCCAAAATACTTCGAATGGAATGAATCAAAACCTCACCTTGGATTAGCACAGCAGCTAGCTGGAGCTTGGGGATAAAGACCGGGTGACTTATTGTCACGATTCCGGGAAATTAATGATGGTGGCGAAAACCGAAGATATATATATAGAAAAGTAGATGATAGAGGTAGGAAATAGCTAGGAGGACTATTGCAGAGCAAAGTGCTCTGGGATGTCTCCATAACACGTGGAAGTTAAGGTGGTGTTCCACCCTGCTTACCGTAGTTACTGCGCATGACGTCATGTCTTCTTCTCAAGGCTGGAACGCATGTTTCTACTACTAATCGCGACACAGAGATCGTAGTTGCATCTTACTCTTATCACATAGTTACTATTAGTTACTATTTTGAAAAGGTTGGAACGGTCAGCGTAGTTACTTTTCACGAGCTTGGAACGAAATTAGTAACTAATAGCTACTATTGTAAGGAAGGTAGAACATGCTGTTAGATGAAATGAAAAAAGCTGCCGTAAATACTTATACTAAGGTACTCTGAAGTTGATGGGGGAAAATGGTCAAGAGGTTGACTCCTTAAGACCGGCGAAAGGTTTAAGGGACGTTATTAGTTCACATTTATTTGTCTTTTTCCAATTCATGAATCCCCGCACTGTCTCTCTTTTTGGGACTCCAACAAATCCGACCCCGATGAAAAATTTGTAGCCTGTGTAGTTGTATGGTAGTTGTGAAAAAGTTGCATGTAGTGATATGCAGCAGTACATAATACTATAATTTAATGTGCCTCACACTAGGCTAATCGTAAGCAGTAGTATTCAGTAGCATCACGCCTTACTCCAGTAGCATCCAGTCTTGCTATAGTAGCATGTAGTAGCATCAGTTGACACTGCATGTAGTTTTCGCTGAACTTCATACTACTATTTTGAGATAATTTTTCATCGGGACTCTCAGTGTCCGGTTCGGTTGTACAGTAACCGTAGCAGGATTCAGGAAAACTTACTTTCACACATGATAGGAAGATAAAGGAAGACAGAAGACTAGGCAGGTGTGTTACGGGTGTGGAGCGATCAGCTGGAATCCGCATTTTCCGGATATGAAACCATACGGCGTGTTGACCACCCGATCCTGCGGTCCAATTCGAATTAAAGGACACCTGAATGAAGAGTACCAAGTATCATCCCTATCTGTTTAACTTCCGTTAACACTGCCTGCAGAAAACCCAATTCAAATACGAAATAGTGTTTCCAAGTTATGATTTTTGCTCCATTTTGCATCTGTCCTTATTTCAGTACCGAACAATTTTAGAAATGAACAAACGTCTCCAATCAACCCTTCTTCTGGAATATTTTTTAACTAGTTAAGCCCAAACGTGTATCTAGAAGAAATTCCAATACGATCCGGCCAGCGCTGTACAAGATTTGAATGAATTGCGCATTTTGTCTTGGAGTCTGCATGTGTTTCATTGTTCACGTGTCCTTTAAATCCGATAGAGGGTTTGAGCACATGCCTTAGTTGAGCGAGTTGTTGTCCGGACTGGATCCGTCCGTGTGCAAGTGTCATATCAGCTTGCAGCTCTTGTTTATTTCGGTATGATATTTTCCAGATTCGTGACGGATCTACAGAGCTTAGTCCAGCTCTCGGCAAATTTTGCAGTACGGGGAATCCGCCACCCCTTATCACTTCGGGACAGAATGCCTTGCTGCACTTCCATTCAGACGATGCGGATTCCGACTATGGCTTCCACGTAACTTATGCCTCTATTGCAGGTAAGGATTTGGGCTTACCTTTTTGTTGAGAGCTAAACTGAATAGCTAAGTAGTGGAACGCGCTTTCCACTCTCGAATTCCTTGCACTCACACGCTAAATGAACTCGCACACTCTCATCGCGACTACCACACACGGGACAAAAGTAAGCAGAGCTCTCCCTATTCCCTCACCAATATTTCTGCCAGGTCACAAGTATTGAACTATCCGCCTTAATTTCAGTTATAATGTTCTTCAGTTCTCAGCCTCGCTTTAATGAAAGCTCCTTCCTCCCAGTTCTCCTTGGCCTCAAGAAAGAAACGAACCCCAGAACAAACAAGAGCTGTAAGCTCATATGGCACTTGCATGGGTTGAGATGTAGTGTTTGATCAAACGTACTTTTACCTTTGGTTACCTTTGCGGTTCAGATGCGCACTTTAAGGGAGCTAGAGAAAAATTATTTTGTTTTAGAACTTGGCTGTAATGATACGCACTTTATAGGCGCTAGAAATTCATCTGTAAGAAAAACTATTGAGACAAAACGATCACAGGCCCTTAGGGATCATTGATATATACCGTTTGGTAAAAAGTATTTTTTTTCACTTTTCGGTTAAAATGTGCACTTTAAGGGTGATAAAATAAATTTTTAAGCAAAACCCTTGCGGCACAAATGATCATGGGTTGAGATGTATCGTTTGATGAAAAAAAGTAGTTTCCGACCTTGCGGTTCAGATGCGCACTTTCAGGGAGCTAAAACTTCATTTGTAAGCAAAACCCTTGAGGCAATAATGATAATGTGCTCATGGGGATCATGAAAATGTATAATTTGCTTAAAAGTATTTTTCTAAATTTGCGGTCAAGATTGGTACTTTAAGGAATGTCGGATTTGGAAAGTGGCGATTTCTGAGCCAATCTTGTCGAATCTCTAATATTCCAGCCCAGTTCGATCGTCCTAGCACATCTGGAAGTACCTTAAATCGCGATCACCGGAATTCTGGACCCCCCCCCTCAAACTCCCCCACAGTCGCCGGAGCCAATCCGGTTCTGTAAGTGATTTATCCAGAGCATCTCTTTATTATTCCCGCAAAGTTCGATCCCGATCTCCCCAGTCTGAGCCGGTCACGTATTTTCTGCCCCCCCCCCCATTGTTGTCGAATCCGGTCCGGACATGACAAAGGTCACCAGAGACATGTCCTCTGATCAATTATCAAATTTCACTCAAATCCGATCAACCGTTCCAAAGTTACGCATGACTCAGTATTCCGGATTCCCCCTCCCGCTACTCCCCTCATGACTATCGGATCATGTAAATTTTTATTAAGTCGGTTTGATCCCCAAAATCCCCAAAACCGCCATTACCGGAATTCCGGGAAACTCCCCTCCACCCCCCCCCCCCTAGTGTCCGGATCCAGTCCAAATGTATAAAGGATTTATCTGGAGCAGATGCTTGTTCTTCCCAGCAAGTTTCACTCCGATCCCTCCATTCTAACCGTTTCTCGAGATTTCCGGTCTCCCCCCCCAACTCCCCCATAGCTGTCGAATCCGGTCCGGACTTCAAATGGGACATCAAAGGTATGCCATTTATTCAGTTATTAAGTTTCATTCCAATCCGATCATCCGTTCGAAAGTTACACAGTACTCCTGTTTTCCGGATTCCCCAGCCCTCCACTCCCCCCCAGGTGGTCGGATTGGGAAACTGATTATTTCCAGGCTAGTCCGGTCGGGTCCCTGATGCTCCTGCCAAGTTTCATCGTCCTAGCACATCTGGAAGTACCCCAACTCGAAAAAGTGTGACAAAAACTACTTAATTCTCAGAATTCCCCGGCCCACCACTCCCCCCAGATGGTCGGATTGGGAAACTGATTATTTCCAGGTTAGTTTGGTCGGGTCCCTGATTTTCCTGCCAAGTTTCATCGTCCTAACTCATCTGGAAGTACCCTAACTCGAACATGTGGGACAAAAAAATTCGGACAGACAGACCGACCGACCGACCGACCGACGGACGGAATTGCGATCGGTATATGGCACTTGAGCCAGAGGCTGCAAGTGCCATAAAAAACTAGACCTCCGATGGCGCTAGTCGTTAGCGCGTCGGGCTCTTGACCGGAAGGTTGAGGGTTCGAGTCCCCACGGGGACTAGGGACATTTGTCCTGAAAAACATCGGCAGAGCCTTGGGCAAGCTCTGGATAAAAACGGTTAGCCAAGGTATGTCCTGCGGCAAACTGGACAACAGCTTCAGCGCGCGTAGTACCACATCTATGGCTGCGGGGCACGGCACAATTTAGCGTAAGCTATGATGTTCGTAGCGTATATACCTATACAAAAAACAAACAAACGAAGGGACACCTGAATCTTTTTTTAGAATTGCCAAGCCTGGATTTTGTTCTCTTATAATATTTTCTATTTGTCAGATTTCCTCTTCCTCCACATTATCAACCCTTGCACCCCATTCTAGAATTAGTGTATACCTCACGTTTTAGTCCGTCCTGGCCGAATGGTTAGCACGCCAAACTCGTCAGCGAAGGGGTGCTGGTTCGAGTCTCGGTGGTACCTACGTTTGGTTTGGAGCGGGGGTTTGTGGCGTAACCCTTTAAAGCACAACTCTTACTAGAAATAATATTTTCCCTATGAAATGGATCAGAAAAAACATTTTCGAAAATACCATTACTTTCCATCTGAAATTAGCGATTTTCTTGTTAGCGCCTGTCGACTATGTCCAGCCTTCCTGTTCTCCGACGCGGCGGCTGGGCGCAAAACATTTGAAAACTGATCGCGCAGTGGTTAAAAAGTGTGAAAACTAAGCAAATAAAAGAAGTAATAAACAAAAGCTTCTCAGATCCTTATGTGTGAAAGAGTTGTCAGCAGACGTTGGTGATCGGCAAACGTTTCGTTGTGTGGCGGACAAAACTCGGCAAGGCCAAAAAAGCGCTAAAATTTCGTCGGCACAAAACGAAACAATGGAGAAAGGTGGGGATTTTAGGAGCTTATAATTCTGTATGGGAGCTAGATATATTATAAAAAGCAGAATAAGCAAGAGGGGTCCTTTCCCGTCATCAAAATGGTAGGCTACCTAGATTAATCTGAGGAAGGTAAGAGGAAGGCTGTGCGAAAGATGGCTAGCCCCTAACCGCCCATTCCGCTTCCTGGCTGAGGGTGGTTAATCGGAGATCAGCATCGCCAATTAGGCCTGCGCATGGGCTGATGCTGGTAATTTTACCATTTTTTTTATTTTTTTTACCTGTATTTCACACATATAACATATTATTTATAAGGTGGGGCGATGCATGTGGAATTTCGTTCAGCGTTTCCAGGCACTTGTCACTGTCGGCATTTTCATCATTCCCTTTCATAGTAACTTAGGTAAAGGAAAAGAGTGTGTAATCTATCTATCGTGAAGACGAAAAAGAGTAATTGGGGCTTTCTTTTTTAGCTATCCCAGGCTGCGGTGGTCTTCTGACGTCACCAGAGGGAACTCTGAGCTCTCCCAACCACCCTGACTCCTATGATCATAATTTGAACTGTGAATGGGTTATCCGAGCGCCTGCTGGAGAGAGGCTTCTTCTGTCGTTCGGGGAGATGCATCTGGAAAGTTCGAGAGAATGCAGGTTCGACTACGTTGAGGTAAGCTAATCGGAACATTTTTTTTTTTTTTTTTTTTTTTTAACATTCGAGTTCTAGTAACTTCGTGTTTATCCCGATCCCTTGCATTGCCTGACGCCTACGTACAAAAGATCGATTCCTTTTCTGACAACAAATTAAAACAGTCGTATCATGAAGTAAAAAAGTTGATCGAAAAAAACTGGAAGGAGTCTGCTTCTCGGTTGAACAGGACGATAAAACGGTGGCCGACAAACTAAATAAGTACTTCCCAGACATAATTTGGCCCTTGGAACCGCTAGAAGGAAATGAATTACCAGAACCTCCACCTTCCTCAAAAACACCTTAAAAAGATTGACCTTCCGATACCACTCACCCAAGGGCTCGAGGAAAAAACTTGCTGTCCCCTTACCCTCATTTTTAACAATCTGACAAAATCAGAAATCTACCTTTTTGCTGAAAAAATGGCTGCATAACGCCTATTCTCAAAAGAAAGAAGTTCTGAATAATTTTGACGGCGTACGGCCTATATCAGTTACACGGGTTTTTAGGGCACTTGCAGCCTCTGGCTCAAGTGTCATATACCGATCGCAATTCCGTCCGTCGGTCGGTCGGTCGGTCGTTTTTCCCACATGTTCGAGTTAGGGTACTTCCAGATGTGTTAGGACGATGAAACTTGGCAGGAAAATCAGGGACCCGACCAAACTAACCTGGAAATAATCAGTTTCCCGATCCGACCATCTGGGGGGGAGTGGTGGGCCGGGGAATTCTGAAAATTAAGTAGTTTTTCTCACACTTTTTCGAGTTGGGGTACTTCCAGATGTGCTAGGACGATGAAACTTGGCAGGAGCATCAGGGACCCGACCGGACTAACCTGGAAATAATCAGTTTCCCAATCCGACGACCTGGGGGGGAGTGGAGGGCTGGGGAATCCGGAAAACTGGAGTAGTGTGTAACTTTCGAACGGGTGATCGGATTGGAATGAAACTTAATAACTGAATAAATGGCATACCTCTGATTTCCCATTTGAAGTCCGGACCGGTTTCGACAGCTATGGGGGAGTTGGGGGGGGAGACCGGAAATCTCGAGAAACGGTTAGAATGGAGGGATCGGAGTGAAACTTGCTGGGAAGAACAAGCGTCTGCTCCAGATAAATCGTTTATACATTTGGACTGGAACCGGACACTAGGGGGGGGGAGTGGAGGGGAGTTTCCCGGAATTCCGGTAATGGCGGTTTTGGGGATTTTCACGACGAAACTTGGGAGGCGAATCAGGGACCCGATCAAAATAACTTATAAATAAAAATTTACATGATCCGATAGTCGTGGGGGGAGTAGCGGGAGGGGGAATCCGGAATATTGAGTCATGCGTAACTTTGGAACGGTTGATTGGATTTGAGTGAAATTTGATAATTGATCAGAGGACATGTCTCTGGTGATCTTTGTCATGTCCGGACCGGATTCGACAACAACTAGGGGGGGGGGGATACGTGACCGGCTCAGACTGGGGAGATCGGGATGGAACTTTGTGGGAATAATAAAGAGATGCTCTGGATAAATCACTGACAGAACCGGATTGGCTCCGGCGACTGTGGGGGAGTTTGAGGGGGGGGGGTCCGGAATTCCGGTGATCGCGATTTAAGGTACTTCCAGATGTGCTAGGACGATGGAACTGGGCTGGAATATTAGAGATTCGACAAGATTGGTTCAGAAATCGCCACTTTCCAAATCCGACATTCCTTAAAGTACCAATCTTGACCGTAAATTTAGAAAAATACTTTTAAGCAAATTATACATTTTCATGATCCCCATGAGCCCATTATCATTTTTGCCTCAAGGGTTTTGCTTACAAATGAAGTTCTAGCTCCCTTAAAGTGCGAATCTGAACCGCAAGGTCAAAACTACTTTTTTTTTTTTATCAAACGATACATCTCAACCCATGATCATTTGTGCCACAAGGGTTTTGCTTGAAAATTTATTTTATCACCCTTAAAGTGCACATTTTAACCGAAAAGTGAAATTTTTTTTTTTAACCAAACGGTATATAGCCTATCAATGATCCCTAAGGGCCTGTGATTGTTTTGTCTCAGTAGTTTTTCTTACAGATGAATTTCTAGTGCCTATAAAGTACGTATCAGTACAGCCAAGTTCTAAAACAAAATACGTTTTCTCTAGCTCCCTTAAAGTGCGCATCTGAACCGCAAAGGTAACCTTAAAAGTACTTTTGATCAAACACTACATCTCAACCCATGCAAGTGCCATATGAGCTTACAGCTCTTGTTAAAGTTTTATTTGTACTTGGTTGAAAAATAATATATAATGTAATAAGTTGACCCACTTCAGTTGAAAATGCACATTCCCCTGTGAGTTTTCTTGATACAAATTTTATAAACATATTGATGAACCTGACTAATGGATCGGGTTTTAGCCGCCGATTTTAAAGAACTTGACTCAAACTTGACTCGGGGATCCTAGCTAACATATCATGAATGTACCCTGAGTCGATATTGAGAGTAAGAAAAATTCTCGTTACGACCATTGCAGTTTCCGAGAATTCGACTTTGAGCAAAAGGTTTGTGTGCCGCGACTAGGAATCGAACCCCGGCCGTCTTGTCGGGGAGGTCGTTTCTCTGGGGTCTACATGTAAAAAGGCGAACTTTTACAGTGCTTAAGTGCATAATTACAGTGCATAAGGGGCAAGGGCCTGCCAGCTAGCTTTTGGAACACTAAGGAGGGGGTTCGAGACGGTTCGAGATAATAAAGAAGGGGGGGCCTGTCGTCAGTAAGACCCTGTATATTTATCTAAGCCCCCCCGGGCGATTCGAAGGCCGAAAGTTGCGTAGTCAAGTTTACTGTTCCTTTAAAACAAAAGCTATGGCCTTATTTTGGAAAATTTAGTGTTGATTCTTATTTAGTAAAAATATTTTTTTTTCCAAGAGAACCCAAGAAACAAAAATAAAACGTTTACTCTGAGCCACTCCCAGTGCATTATGGAATGAGAATATGCTAGGCCTCTTGCTATTTCTTGTGGTAGTAAACGATATACTGCCAGGGATCAGGACCATTACTAGAGGTTGAAATGAAGATGTTACTCCCTCTTTTTGGTAATACCTCATAACACCAGTACACTGTGCAGTCCCATGATATCCTATCCTACCCAGTGCCAAAATTTTCTGGTATTCCCCTGATGTTAAAAGAAAAAAGTTCCAACCGTGCGATATCAAGTGATAACGCACGGCCGGCCATGCGATATCAAGTGATAATGCAGGGTGATGGGGTTTTGAGGGTGGTTGATGGGCTAGGTCTTGACAGGGGTCCTTGAGACCTTGTGGATAACGTGACAAAACTGTCTTGAAGCCGGCGTGCCTGGCCTTTTTCATCCACTCTCTCACCAATCAACAATTAGAGTGGAAGGAATGTCCTACCCTACTCAGCCTGTGGCTCTAACTCACGTTCCTCTTTCTCTCCTTGTGAGTAAAAAGAATCCTTTATTCTCAGTGTTCTCTTCACAAAACCCAAAACATGATTGTACCCCCGACTTCTCTTCTTCTTCGAACACGGATTTTAATGAATTAACATTATCGCGCGCTACCAAGCGCGGAAGACCAAAGTCTAAATAACTTACGCTGACAAACCTAGATGGTGTCAGCGTTCCAACCTGTACTTGTCTGTCCGCTTAGGGTGGAGCTAATAAACTCAACAAAAGGGGCTTACAGCCACAACACAGGGGAATACCAGAAAATTAAAACAAGTGTACTAGTGTTATAATCATTATCGCCCTTGCTTTTCTTGGGGCGATAGCGGATCCGCCATCACCCTCAGGAAGGGCGATAACATATAATGTCAAAATCTTCCCGTGGTAGCGGACCTATGAGGGTCAATACACAACTCGTCAGAGGCGTACAAAGTTTTTAATTGTTGATCCAGTTAACACTAAAAATCATCTGCCTGTTTTCTCACTTCAGATCAAGTGACCTTTCAGTTTACTGCGTCCTAACCAACCTTTAAACATCGAACACCAGCCTCAAAAGCCCAGACAATCCACGAGCTTCGTTAAGCTCTAAAGGGTCACACCAAGATCCAAATATCAGGAGTCTAGAAAAGAACAGCAGAATGTCAGTGAACCAAACGCTAGTCAAAAGGTTGTGGCTGTTTGGGATCCCGTCGCTACGCCCAGATTTTCCGACAGTTTGCCCACACGTCACACGAAAATCCGTCAGTTCATCCACACCTCACATCATCCACACGTCAGTTCGTCCACGGCTTAGTTGGACCATACATCAGCTGGACCACACGTCAGTTGGTCCACCGTCAGTTCGCCTACCGTCAGTTCACCCACACGCCAGTTCGTCCACACGTCAGCGCCCAATCGTAAAATCCAACAGTTCACTCACACGTCAGTTCACCAATGAAAATCTGTCAGTTGACAAAAACCTCAGTTGACACAAACGTCAGTTGACACAAACGTCAGTTGACACAAACGTCAGTAGACATAAACGTCACTAGGCCCAAATTTTGGAAGCCGCCGTCACGCGTTTACACTTAAACTTGCGTGTCTTGGGAAAATCTTCAAGTACTTTCGTAAACAATCCGTGGGCGTAGTGGCGGATTTTGCAGGAGAACTGACATTTGTATCAACTGACGTTTGTGTAAACTGACGGTAGGCGAACTGACGTGTGGGTGAACTGTCGGATTTTCATGGATCAGCTGACGTGTGGGGAACTGTCGGAAAATTTGGTCGTAGTTACTTGTCCCAAAGTCCCGAATTTTCTCAACTACGAAGAAAGCCAGTGTTGGTTTTTAATAAGCCAATGTGATACGCGTGACAAAATTCGTGTATGACCTTTCATTCGTGGAGCACTGCTACAAGAACATCGCCAGCAGTGCATATGCGATCATTTCCGATATTGTGTTTAGTTTCCAGCAGTCGCTTGCATAAAGAAGTAGGATATATATTGAGTGCATAAAGAAGTATGGATATATATTGAGTTCTCATTCGTGAAATTCCATATTATATTTTACAAAATCAATCAATCAATCACATTTATTTTTATCCAAATAGATAAAGCTAGAATAGGAATACAAAAAAATATTTACAAAATTCACAGAAACGGAACAATTTAAATAATACCAGAAATAAATGATAGTCGTGGATGGTCTTACATGGTCACGTGGTCACGCGTATGTTACAATTTTAAAATACAATACGATAACAAACATAACTACAAAATATATCAATTTAAATTTGGAATTCTCAGTCTCAGGTTATTTTCTTCCTAGGATCGACCGGGTCTAAATCTGTTTCATTTTGTCTAGGTCGATTTCAGGCGGGAAATTTCCGTACGGGTTTGGTTCTATTAACTTTATTCTAAATCTTATATTATATTCTATATCTGTTACCTTACTTTATTCTTTCTATTTACTTTACTACCATTTACACGATTTACTTTAGGTTCGCGACGGCGGCAGTTCTGATAGTCCATCCCTTGGGCGCTACTGTGGGCGTAACCTTCCTGCTGCTATCCAATCATCAAGCAGTCAACTTTACGTCAAGTTCAGGTCGGATTACTCGATATCACGCGGTGGCTTCCGAGCTCGCTATCAAACAAGTAAGTATCCCCTCCCCATCTCCCCAGGCATTTTGGAGGAGAAAGAATGGCGAAAGATTCATGCCGATTTATTTATCATACTACTGTATTTCGTAGTGTATAGAGTAGTATTGTAGGCAACTCGAGTAGCACATAAAGTAAATACTTAGGGGCCGAAAGTTGTTGATTCTTACGAATAAGCGGGTACCTTGACAATTTTTCTTCTTAAGTGCAAGACCCGTATACATACTTTTTCATACTACTCTATTTCGTAGTGTATAGAGTAGTATTGTAGGCAACTCGAGTAGCACATAAAGTAAATACTTAGGGGCCGAAAGTTGTTGATTCTTACGAATAAGCGGGTACCTTGACAATTTTTCTTCTTAAGTGCAAGACCCGGATCTTGCACTTAAGAAGAAAGACCCGGCTTGCTCTAGAGGTTAAAGTCCGGTCTTCACCTCCCGGAGCTTCCGGAATCTGGGCTTCCAGATTATTCTTTGACGTCTTCTGTAAATTGCATCTGGAATATGAACCGGTCCGGAAGTATATCAAAATAATCCGGAAAAAAGGGGCTTTTGAACTTCCGGATTTCCGGAATTTTTAAGTGATAGCAGAAGAAAAAAAAAACGGAAAATCTGGGAACCCAGATTCCGGAAGGTGAAGACTCACCTTAAAGGACCCCTCGCACTACTTACTCTTCGACTTAAGTAACTAACGCCAGACAGTCCGGAATATGCAATCCGGTCTAAAATTCGCAGCCGGATCGTCCGGCTAAAAAAAGTTTAGAAAAGTTTGATCGCGGTCGAGTAATTGCAGTCAAAATTATTGAAATCAGTATGCACTTTTACCCCCCCCCCCCCCCGACAAAATCCAATAAAAATACACTAAATGATATACTATAATAAGCTTGAAGCACAACTCAAACCTGATACCATTCCATAATTTTCCTTCTGAATAACAAGCGCCATCACCAGACCGCCTACTTTTCGCTTTTTCTTTCACAGTTGTTTTCATGCTTCTGCTCTCTAGCCCAGTGTAATCTTCGCATGAAGGGTCTTTTCGCAATTAAGCCCCACCCCTCGCGTCGTTTGTGATTGGTTCAATCGGTACTTTTTGGCGATAATAGTGAATATTGCGCGTAATAGGTAGTATGCTTCCGCAGTGGAGAGACGTTGTGGGAGTTGATCTTTAGTATTCTTCAGGTGAATTTGAACTTGAATGCAGCGACTATGCCAGTAGTAGGAAATCGGAACGTTAAGCTGTTTAGTAAAGCCTTAATCTCTGAGGTTTGCCTCACGGTTGAGTAGGGTGACCCGGAATAATTGTTCGAATAGGTGTAATAAGCTGCATAGCGCTATACGTGATGTTTACGTCTTATTACACACCTTTGTTCAAATTGAAAGTAAAGTTCAAGTTTTTTAATGTTCAAGTTTAATAAGTTTAAGTAAGTTTTTTAGTAAGTTTTCAAGTTTAAAGTAAAAGGTTCTTATCCCTGCGACTTTCTATATTGCCACACTAATACAATTTTCACACTAACACAAGTATACAATTTGATGACCATTATGGTAAAAAAAACTACTAAATCGACGTATGGACAGCAGTGTTCCTCGAACTAACAATAAGCAGTCGTAACAGAACAAAACATGTTCTTTTGAAGAAAAGTTGTTACTTCAGCTTCCAACATAGTGAACTTTTGTGCTCCCCGTGGCAATCCTGGCTAAGCTCTTCTTTACTCGGGCTGCTGGTGGAGCCCAACCAAGCGATCTGATTGGCTCTGCTTAAGACGAAGTAGAACCAGGATCTACTCTCCTTATACAGCAAATTACAGCGCACCCTGAGTAAAAGACGAATCTGTATACGCCGTATATATTTTATATTTTAAAAACATTTGTGCCTTATTTTACAAAGTTTTATAACGACATGTCCTGAATTTCAAATATTTCTTGTTCGTTTTGCATTGTGTCGACGTGCCAATGTTATAACTGCCATGCTTTTATATTATGGTGAATAAATCTGAATTGAATTGAATTACCCCTTATTACCCCTATTTGAACAATGCTTAAGGAACCTCCATAAACGTTTGGCTTTACTAAACCTTTTACTTTTCTGGACTGGGGCGGGGTAGATTACGCACAATAGGTCTGAACTCTGAAGTCAAGCACCATTTGTGTGTTTGTTGATGATTTGTTTTTCTTTTTTCGTTATTGTGGTTTTGTTCTTTATATATGTCTGTGTGGGTGGCTCTGTTTATTCCTCAGTTATATAAAATAAATAAATAGTATGAAGTGAACATCACATGGGCTTGTTTTTTCAGGATTGACAGATATAACCACTTGGTGAAGTGTTTGCTGTGTTCAGTTACATTTTCTCCCCACTCATTCCTTCTACCTGCTCTTATAGTTCTTTGTTGTTTCAGTCTGTGGCGGTGAGTTTACCGAAGAAGCGGGCTTGATCAAATCACCGTTCTATCCTGCGCCATACCCAGCGAACCGAGATTGCCTGTACGTCATCGCTTTGCAACCCGGTCGTGCCGTTTCGCTCACTTTCCAAACATTTGATGTGGAAGGATCAGTCGACTGCTCGTATGACTACATAGAGGTAGAGTTTAGAAATTTAGAGTTTTGGCTAATGGTGCAGATAAACGATTAGGATTTCCCGGTCGTATTTTATGCACTTTCCTTTTGAAGGTGATAAAATCTCAACTTTTCCGTATGAAATTGATGATGGTGCAGACAGTTCTGGCAGGAATTCCAGTACGCGACCTCCCGAGCCTGTTCTCAGGATAAGGCCTGAGAAGGAGACTTGCCAAGAAGGGCCAGAATTTCCCCGAGTGAAAATTGCAGCGCTGACTACCACCAAACAGTTTGAAGTTCGTCATATGGCATGGGGTGGGTGGGTAACCGTATAATTTGAAGCAATTGTACAACAGAAATAAAATAACATTGTTCACACGTCAAATGTGCGACTTCGGCTAGCCGACTCGTATGCCTATAGGCCTACGGTGATGATTCTTATCATATGACGTGTGGCGGATAATCATAAATCTTTGGTAGAGTCGGCAGACGGCAAGTGCCAACAAGAAAATCGTCAATTTTACGGGGCGAGTATTGGTATTCCGGAAATCGATATTTCTGAACCGTTTTATCGTGAAAGGTCATTTCTAGTAAGAGTTGTGCTTGAAAAGAAATGCAGAACAAAAGTGACTAAAGGATTATTTGCAATCAAATGTATCAGTCAATCAATCACATTTATTTCCAAATAGCTCAAAAATAAAGCTGCTTCTACCCCGCGGTTTTTTTATGCTAGGTCGTGTACAGGTGGAGTAGCCAGGGGTTATAAACTAACCCCAGCAAATTCTCGAGATCTTCCCAACCGTAAATGATTTACATAGTGTGTCTTATTACTGGCCAACTATTTTCCTTCTTTCCTTAAGGGCGTATTCTCGCCGTTCCCGAGGACTCCTTTGTCCCTGCGTTTTTGTTTGTCCCAGGGACAAACCCCGTATTCTCGCGAGTCCCCACGGACGGGAAATGCTCCTCTCCGATTATCATCCCCATCATGAAAAAGGACTCCCTTTCAGAATCGGAGGGGAATCAATTTTTGCCAGTGTTGGTGCAATGCAAAATTTATTAAAACAATCAGAATAAACAAAACCAAAAATAAAGTAGATCCAGATTAATTTCGTCAACTGCAATTTTTTTTTCGAACAAAATCCATTTTGCAAGCATTCCATGTGTTCTCGATTTTTTCCGTACGCGGAGTCCGCGTGGATTGGACTCCCTCTATTCTCGCCGTTCCCCTTGATTCCCCGAGGAGTCCTTGGGGAACGGCGAGAATACGCCTTAAGTGCTTTCTGGGGTGGACCTTATGTAGTATTCTTGGTAGTATATAGTATTATCCGATCAGTAAACGTACTTGAAAACTAAGACGCCCTTCGGAAAAAGATCTGGAGGCTGTAGTTTATGGTGTTTTTGAGGATCTTTTAAACTTTCCTAGTTACATGATGGCACTAATGGTCATTAAAATTGTACCTTACCTTACCTTATCTTTACCTTACCTTACCTTAATGGTACCATCTAAATTTAACATACTAAATTCGTAATCAGCTTGTGCTGACGGAATGCTTATTTCTAGCTGCGTGACGGTGACGATTCAAACTCCACGCTCATTGGTCGTTACTGCGGAGGACCCGACAGGATACCACCACCTATCATCACTACGCATAATTATCTGTGGATGAAGTTTAAGACAGATGGCTCTCTTCAGAATCGTGGCTTCTATGCCAACTATTCATCAGTCGACGTCAGTAAGTCTTACGCAGAGCAAACTAACACTAGGGAGTAGGGCCAAAACTTGAAAAAAGTGACACACACTCGAATTGCAGCGACACTAGCAGCACTAGCGATACGTAAGTTACGTAACGTCCCTACTGAAATTCAATCAGTCGTGCACCAGCGCTGCCTCCGATAACTCCCATATTCCGAACACAGCAAGAAAAAAAAAGATACTTCCTCCCTGTTCCTAAATGTGTGCAGACTGCAGCTTAGCTGTACTAGAAATTTCGAAACCCCCAAGTTTGTCTCGCTTTAAATGTCGCGAGCATCATTGGCGGCACTACGCGTAAGGCCCGTTTCTGATGCATGGAAAGCATGGTCTTGGCGCTACTTCCTAGTGTTATTTTGCTCTGGTCTTATGCATTACCTTTTCTTACCTTGACTGCCCAACTCAGTCCACTTTCGGTGAATGCAGTTTTATCTTTTTTTTTAAACGCTCCAGTTTGTTTCACCGAAATTCCCGAAAATAATTATTTTGCCAAGGGAGAGATAAAGAAGAAATTTACAATAACAAAAGTAAGTTTTTTGAATAGAGATAAGGTTTTTTTATTACTAGGATCTAGTCCCGATACGATACCATTGTTCCCTTACACCGTAAAGAATTGACCAATTGACATTTTAACACGAGTAAATTGTATATAATATATGTGTTGTATCATTGTCAATCAATCAATCAATCAATAAGTTTATTTCCCGAAATACACACATGGTGTAAACACAGAGTAAATATAAAGAGAAAAAAAGAAAAAGAAGAAAAAAAAACCAGATACAAACATAGACAAAACACCTTCTCATCATAACAACTGCAAAAAGAAACACACTTAACAAAAAGAAAGAAGAAAAACATATTCAGGTAGCAATTTACAGGAAGGCGCTGAACAAGCTATTCGTCGAATCCAACGACTTCTCAAACCGCAATCGCCGTTCCGCGATGGCTTTGATCGGATCTGTGACCCCATACAGAGAAACCAGGCGCCGGTTTCTGGCCCACAGAGGTATACCAAGCAAGAACTTGGCATACCGAAAAAAACAACGATCGCTGCGTCCTCATATCAGAGATAGTGAATACATTCCAAAAAGGCGACATAGCAAGCAAATGGGGCACAGCAAATGCATTGTAGATTTTAGATAGTATACTTCTTTTATATCGAGCTTTACACGGAAAGCACACCGTATGTCTTACGAAGCTTTGAACCTACAAATTCTATCAAAAGCGATCGGGTATGTCTCAAATCACTCCCAATACGAAGTCCCAGGTAATTGATGCTTGGCGACAGCGGTACCGGATGACCATCCAGACAAACATTAGCTGGGGAGGGCCGATTACGTGTTTTACCATTGCAACAACCTCGCTCTTCTCAGCATTAAACTTCAATCCGATCTTCCTATACTCTACTGTGTTTCGATGAAAGCTTTTGTGAAACTAAACAGTGTTCGAATTTGTAATCGATTTGTAAATTAACGAAAAGTTATATGTACTCGCATATTAGTGTATATCTATGACTGTGTGACATTTCCGATGCTATTTTTCTTAGGGAAGAATTTTTGGAAAAATAAAGCGAATTGAATTGAATACGTGGAAAATATTATGGTCGCAGAAAGTTGAGTAGCGCGACCGAGAGCCTATCTATTACACCGCCCACGTTTAGCGACAGTTTTCGCGTAACCAAATTGTATTTCTTTTTATTTACGTCGAAGACAGGTTCAGGTTAATTTACTCTGTTCACTAATTGTACACACCAAAATTATCAAATACTCCCGGCAGAGGGCACGGGAGGGATAAATGAAAAACAATTACCCTCTTCAAAAGACAAGAAAACAGTAGTACTCACCAGTTCAAACTCACAGTTTGAGTTTGAAACTGTGAGTTTGAACTGGTGATCAAACAGGACAGTTTGTTACCGTAGAGACGGTAAAGAATTAGTGGTAGCGATGCCCAGCCGCCTGAAAGAAATAGCAAGCATTCTTTATATACATTCGTTAAGTCGCCGTGTGGTTCAGTCCAATCTTTGCAGCCTGCGGTGGAATATTGACGAATGCCACTGGAGTCGTCGCCTCCCCCCTCCATCCCAACGAGTACCCCCATGGCGTCGTCTGCCGATGGGTCATTAGGGGTCAGCCTGGTAGCATTGTTCGCTTGACCTTCCAGACTTTCTCGCTCGAGTCTGGATCCTCTTGCGCCCATGACTACGTGGAAGTGTTTGACAACACCAGTGTTTCGATGGGATCAGGTCGCATTGGGAGGTAAGTGTTCCCATTCAGTGTTTCATGGCTAATGTAAATATATTTCTGCGGGATTACGCAGTTTTTGCGTGCATTTTTAATTCCGGACACGTGCGGGACGTTACATAAATATAAAAGTTGCTGTTGACGGTGCCAAAAACGAGTAAAAAGAAAATAGTGGATCAGACGAAAACGGACCGGAAATGGACCATTACGTACGAGTCTCTATATGCTTACCAATAGCGCAAGAGTATTTTGATCAACCGCCATTTTGATTTATCGACCAAGCACAAAAAGGATATCTCACCGGACTGAAAAAATTCTGCGCGCAAGTTTGGGGGTTGTCATATATTTTACTGAATTGGCAACACCTTTTGATTGGTATAAAATTCTGTGAAGATTCATTTGTTTTCGAATGTTGCATAGCGATCACTTTTTCTAGGCTTTTTCTTTTCTATTTTTTTTTGTGTGGACCGACAAGGCGTTCAATTTCAGATTCAGTTTATTTTCAAAATATCCTTACGAACGAAGCCGAACATTGGCTTTTTCTTCATACGTATCACAATCACGTTACTTAAAATTAAAGACGACTACAACTAAAAATCATCATTTGCCCATTGTAAACACCTATCTCAAAATATTGGTTTAACCAGACTTTTAATTTAATTTCAAATAAATGTGGCACAACATTTCATGCGCGAGCAAATTCATTGAGAATAACAGATCATTCCGATGATCATTCATTCCCCTAGATGAGATGTTCTAGAGAATATTCGTGCTTAAATCAGGCCAGACTATGTAAATTCAAAATCGCCCCCTTACATGAACGAATGCTGAAAATCTGCATGGAGTTCGGTGTAAGGAAGTAAGTACATTTATTAACCCACAAAATGTTCTACAACAAAAGATCTCTGAATCACCCAATCCTTAAAAATATTTTCCCTTCCGAAAAGTTTGCGAAAAGGCTCCCTTACAAGGTAGCTAACGCGGTTGAAAAGTTGCAGCCAATCAAAAGTGCCCACTAGAGTCGCAAAGAATTTTGTCCCTTCTTTTCTAAATTTGCATAAAGAAGCGTAAGCTGAGCTGTTAAGTTAAATTTATAAAGTTATTTATGGTTGTTGTATATACGTAGGCCTATTATGATTCACGTGTCTGTTCATGGGTAGTATTTATGACGATGCCAAACAAATTTGGCGTAAGCCATGACACGTTTTTGGCGAATAAAAAGGTTTATCTATCTATCTATCTAGGCTTTCCCATATTTATTATGTGATGGCAGTTCTTCCACCCACGATCGTCTAAAAGGCTTGACGTCTTCTGACGGTAAAGAGATAGCCTTTTCTCTTATTACAACGACCACAGACTCGTGTTAGAGAACTGTATTAGGCTCACGAAGTAACATTCAACATCATGACGTAATTTCTCTGTGAATTGAGTGCTTTTATGTAAACGCCAACATTTAAATAGTGACCTGGCGATTTGATTGATAGTACTAGAAGTGTCATTATTTGAATTGACATATCCAAAGCTATTTTTATACATTTAAAGATATTACGGATTAAATCATCATTAAAGTTCAACCGAAAAGGGCTAGGATAGGACAGTCTAGTTACCCATCACTTATTCACTTAAATTGGCTTGAAGACCCGCTGAAAATCAGTTACTTCGTTGTTCCACTATTCACGAAGAATCGAATTTCAAATAGTGGAATTTCCGTGTGATTTGTGGTGCCTCTATGAGCTTGTATTTTTGTTGTATGCCTTACGAAAAAGATTTGTCATTTTTTTCTGGTTCAGGCACTAGGCAATCGTCACCAGTCTCACCACTGTCCACTGAAAAGCCGCATCTGTGTTGAGATTAAAATTTTCCGCGTCATAGTAGAATTTACGCTGTGGGGACGGCCGGAGATATTCTGAGCCTCATAACTAGAGCAGATAGTGGAAAATAAAAAAAATCCCTTTGCAGAATCCAAACAGTTCACTGTATCCAGTTAAATGACACACAGATAAGTTGGCTTTTCAGTTAAACATTAAGAATCGCAAATTCTTATTTTACAGGTATTGTGGACAAGCAACCCCGCCAGTCCTAACAACCGTGGCAAACATCATGACAATAATTTTCAGAGCGGACAACAGTGTTGCTGCGGAAGGATTTACGGCCTCATACATTATTCTGGATCAGACCCAAGGTAAGCCTGTAGCCCCTTTCAAATCGTCATTTTTTAAATGGCCGCGTAGCTTCTTTGTCCTACTCCTTGACAATGGAGTGAACCAGTGTGAGTGGTTACCGTCTCCACCTCCACTCGTACGACAAAAACTATTATCAATCAATTTATTTACTTTGTGATATTACGCATCACATATTAAAATTGCACCAAAACAGGACTATTCTTTAATAAATATATACAATTGTTTCATCCATTCGGCGCACTAAAACAGGAATATTCTTTAATCAATATATACAAATGTTTCATCCATTCGGCGGGTCGGCGCAATAGCATAGTCGACGGAAAAGGCGGTCGAAATGGCCGGAACGGCATTTGCATTCTCGTGAATGGCCTTGAAAAGGGCACTAAACTTTTTTTTTCTATTTTTATATTATATTTATTTTATTTTATATTTTAATTATATTCCAATCGTCTTCTTAAGGCGAGCTGTTACATTGAACGTGTTATTCGCGGTCAGGATGACAACAGAGGCTTGGAAGACTAGATTTTGCGCAGATGAACAGGGATTTAAACAAGAATGGATAGGATAAAATAGTTAATTTTGGTTGAAGCTACGACGCACTTTAGCCGTGTACTCATTTCGAGAACAACCTTCCGGGCATTGCCACACAACAGGTTTCGTTAAGCAATTTAATTCTGACTTAGTACAACTTGTCTTAAAACTCCGAAGAACCTGCTGTCTTAAACTGCCGCACTCCGTCCAGCAACACCAATTGAAGAAACGAGAGGAGCTACTGTACGGCGAGATGATCAAAGTGATGCAGACAGCAGCCGCAGCCTATAACATCGAGAACAAATAATCCGAGAACCTCCGTCTCCCTATCTGTGTTACGACCATGCGGAGTCGAATATATTCTCGATACCCTACCCGATGCAAACGAGCGGAGGGTAGGAACTACGCGAAACATCATAATTCTTTACCTCTAAAAACAGCCATATCGCAGAAGAGCCCTGCAGAAAAAATTTCCTTATACGAACGCCGTCGGAGTCATCCTTTATAGCCACAGCTTATGTATCTAGGCAGTTAAGCAAGCTCCTATCTTCCCCATGAGAAGCTTTTGGGACACATCTCCGAGCCCGGCACCTGCTCTCCTACGCGTAGATCCACCGTCTAACGCAGTGGCGGGGACGGAAATCTGCCTAGCTGTGTTGCCTTTCCGTGAGAATGCAGGGGAGAGGGGAGAGACTTCTGCCTTGTTTTGCCCAGTTTCTTTTTTTTACTTACGATAAGGTGAATAAAAGAATACGTTGTGGGGATAAGGAGGAGTGATTACTTGAAATCTTGAAAGAGTGCAAAAGAATCAGTATACAAATAATCGATTTCGTATATTTGAACCTACCTTTTGTACTGTGATATGACGACAATTACAATGACTGCATTTAGCTTTGGTCGGGAAAGACAAACGAAAACGTTCGCAAAACAATGACTTTAAATATCCTGCAAGCACTAACTTGTAATAAGACCACATGGACTATTTGGTCATCAGACAATCAGATCTTACAGATGTTCGGTCTTTGCCGAACCCCACACACATTAGATACAAAAATATCCGTGCTATTCATCTGAGGCAAGAATAAATCTGATTCAACATGTCTTATCGGACCTTTCAAACCATTTTTTTAAATTCTATTAAATTTTTTCCAGCTTTTCTATTCTGGCCCGGATTCCGTTAAAACTGCTACTGTTACAAAATTAAAATTCTGTCCGGGTTAGGCAGTAAATCTCAGATAAATGTTCCAACCGCCTAGAGAATAGTTTTTACCTTGACGAAATGTACGACATCCGCCAGGTTCCGGTCAGTGTGCTTGTTCGGCGGGGACATAGCGATCAGCATGTATTCTTACCTCTAGATTGACGCTCTAATTTACCACGTTAATCTTCTAACCGACTTCGAATAATAATTTCTCTTGTACTAATCCCGGTTTGGCCTGGATTCTGGGCAAGTTACCTGTTCAGAGAAAAAAAGAAAAAACACACATTGCATCTCTTTGTTGAAACCCCACATCTTTCAATCCTTATTAGAAACGAGGGCCGTTTCCTACCTCTGAATCGGCTTACACTCGCTTACCACCACTTAAATTATACCACTCAGATTACACACTTTATCCCTTGCATATCAGGTCACACCCGCTAGCTCCGCGTGCTCCGAGTTCACGCTTCTTACTGGGAAGTTCCATCGGCTACCGCAAGTGTCGCAAGGTTGTGGCTCTCTGGCGCCGCCCACTATGTCCCAAAAATAAATCGAGTTTGCTTAACTGCCTAGATACATAAGCTGTGTTTATAGCTGATTATTTGTCTACCATTGTGACGTCGCGTCTGACTCGCTGCAGACCGGGTTCTCGACGCCTGCAGGTATCCTACAGTTTTTCAAGGTATGCGCAGCGGCGAAGAGGGACGTAGACTTGTATCAACTTAAAGCTCACAGCGAGTACCTCTAGCTCCGCTTAGTTTGTTGGGGTATCCATATAATCGCTGCATGCGACCAAAGACGGAGGTTCTAGTGGATTATTTATTCTGGCTAACCTTCAAGGAAGACGAGCAAAAAGACGGAAAGGCACCGACAGCGAAGTCGGACCCAAAGCCAACTCAAGCTGTAGGAATGTATTGCGTATCGATGCGAGATAGGACAAGCGCTAAGGCATGCCCAAATTTACTGATTGTCTATTTATAATTATTATTAATGTTTGCTCCACCCAATTGCACAATAGGAGTTCAAAGAAAGAAACAAAGACCGAATCAGTTTACATCATAATCAACTTACATGGCAGCAAAACAATTAAAAATGCAGCCAAAAAATTTAAAAAATAAGTAAATACTGCATAAAAATGTTGTTCTTCAAAGAAGGGGAAAAGATTTTGGTATGGGTTCAAGGTTATCGTTATTTAGAACAAATGTTTCTTTTGCACTTTCCGCTGCTGAGAGCAGAGCATCGAGCGCATACGAAAACAAATAAAACCAAAAATAACTTCAATAAGACGAATCATACCTAATAATATCACATCCGCTAGATACTTATACATCTAACCGAAAGCAAGGCCAAAGCACAGTGAGAATTAAACAAACATAACTATATAAAGAGTAAATAAAATATACAAAGATGGGAATATCGATAGACAGAAATGTAAATAACAAAATAAGAGAAAACCGGAAAGTGAGAATCACTTACCTAACTTCTATAACTCTCGATCAACAGTCTTCTAAGCCGTGATTTTATAGCAGCTATTCCTACCGTTAAATCCATAACTAACTTCACACTCTCCCAGTGAAGGGGCATCAGATGCCGAAGACAGAACCTGGACCTTACAGTAACAACCCGAGCAGAGCAAAATAACACTAGAGAGTAGCGCCAAGACTTGCAAAAAGTGACACACACTCGAGTAGCAGCGACACTAGCACCACTAGCGATAGTGAACGTCCCTACTGAAACTCAATCGGTCGTGCACCAGCGCTGGCTCCAATAAATTCATACTGTGAACACAGCAGAAACAAAGATGAAACCTAGACTTTTTCCTCCATGGGTGCTGACCTCATCTTGGCTTTGCTAGAAATTTCGAAACACGCAAGTTTGTCTCGGTTTAAATGCCGCAAACCTCCGTTTGCAAATCGTGGAAAGCTTAGGTCTTGACGCGACACTAGCACGACTAGCGATAGTGAACGTCCCTACTGAAACTCAATCGGTCATGCACCAGCGCTGGCTCCAGTGACTTCGTATTTTGAACACAGCAAAAAAAAGATACAACCTTCTCTGTTTCCACGATGTGTGGAGACCGCATCTTATCTTTCCCAGAAATTTCTAAACCCGGAAGTTTGTCTCGGTTTAAATGCCGCAAGCGTATTGGGCGGCGCTATGAGTATGACCCGTTTGCAAAGAACAGAAAGCATAGCTTGGCGCTACTTCCGAGTGATATTTTGCTCCGAACCCGAGGCATTCGTAATTTATTTTTGGATCGCGTGGGAATATCAGTATCGATTTTTATGAACGTTAAAGAATCAGTCAGATCTTTCTTTCAGCTTGTGGTGGAGATTTCTACACAACTTATGGTGTTATGCAGAGTCCAGGCTACCCAGGAAATTATTTACCAAGTCGGGACTGCGTTTGGACGGTTTACTATCGATATGGATATCAGATCAAGTTGTCAGTCCTTGACTTTGAAATGGAATACCATGCCCGCTGCGACTACGATTACTTAGAAATCAGGTAACTCTATGTGTTAATATAGCAGCTATAGATGGAGCTCGTGGGGCCAGTTTCATGACATTTGTATTATTCTTTTGCGGTGTGTTGTTAACAATGTCCTTCCACTTGCGTGGTTTCTTAGGGAGCTTCTCCTCCTCTTAAGGCGCATTCTCGCCGTTCCCCGAGGACTCCTCGGGGAATCAAAGGGAACGGCGAGAATAGAGGGAGTCACTCCAAGCGGACTCCGCGTACGAAAAACAACTAGAACACGGGGAATGCTTCCAAAATGGGTTTTGTTCTAAAAAAAAATATGCAGCTGACGAAATTAGTCTGGATCCTCTTTATTTTTGGTTTTGTTTATTCTGATTGGTTTAATTAATTTTACGTTGCACCAACACCAGCAATAGCGTATATTCCGATTTGTTTCGGGAGGGGCGACAGGTCAGTGAAAATATGTGGCCGGATGCCACACCCTTTCCGGCCGGCCACATTACGACTCAAAAACTGTTTCTGAGATCTATTACTGAACCTTGCTGTAAATAATTTCGATTGATCTTCTCAATTTGCATTTTAGCGTACGTTTTTACCGTAAAAAACTCCTTTTCCGAGAATTTCGGGTGATCGCCCCTGTCGCCCGTGTTTCGCACACGTTTTACCCACTAAAAATCCATTTTTCAAGAATTTCGGGGGGGGCGATCGCCCCTGTCGCCCCCCCCCCTAATATACGCTACTGAACACCAGCAAAAATTGATTCCTCTACGAATCTGAAAGGGAGTTCTTTTTGATGATGGTGATGGTAATCGGAGCATTCCCAGTCCGTGGGGACTCGCGAGAATACTGGGAGTGAGTCCCCGGGACGACCAAAAACGCGAGGACTCCACTTGAGGAGTCCCCGCTCCTCAAGTGGAGTCCTCGGGGAACGGCGAGAGCACGCCTTTAGAGGTTTCCTGATTTTGCGCTGGATGACGCGAACCATCCGACGGTACTCTGTGCGATCTGGTTCAAAAAGCAAAAAAAACAAGCAAGCAAACTTTCGCATGCAAACTGGTTAAGGTTCACGTAGCGCAGGTGCCAATATCCTGATACTCTGCCTTCGGCCGGGAATGCGGTGCGTGGTTGGAAGCATGTCATTCGATGCTTCCCGTGCTTTTCCCTAGATTTCTCTAGAGGCGTATTCTCGCCGTTCCCCGAGGACTCCCGCGTTTCTGTTTGTCCCGGGGACTCACTCCCCGTATTATCGCGAGTCTCCACGGACGGGAATGCTCCGATTATGATCACCATCATAAACAAGAGCTACGAGCTCATATGGCACTTGTTACGAGTAGTGGTACGAGAAAGTAAGAGAGAACTTCAAAATAAACACCCCGCCATTCAAAAATAGGACATCTAGGTTCATTCAGTCTGAAAGCTCCAGATGACGTACTTAGAACCTATGCTTGTTCTTCCCACCAAGTTTCATCCCGATCCCTCCACTCTAAGCGATTTCAAAGATTTCCGGTTCCCCCCTCCAACTCCTCCCAATGTCACCGGATCTGGTCCGGAATTAAATGGGACGTCTGAGGCACGAGACCTTTCTAAATATCAAGTTTCGGTTAAACCCGATAACCCGTTCAATAGCTGAGATTGCCACTGGATTCCGGATTCCCCTTTCGTACACTCCCCATCGACGGTCGGATCGGGGAAACGACATTCTCAAGTCAATAGTTCGGGTACCTGACAAGTCTGCCAAGTTCATTCTCCTTGCACATCAGGAAGTACCGAACTCGTGGGATTACTACAAACTCGGATCCCCTCCAACTCCCCCACAGTGACCGGATCCATTCCGGTTATGCTATTCACTTGTTCTTCACACCAACTTTCATCCCGAACCCTCCACTCTAAGCGTTTCCCAAGATATCCGGTTCCCCCGCCCGACTCCCCCCAATATCACCGGATCCGGTTCGGATTTAAAATGGGGCGTCTGAGACACGAGGTCTTTCTATATATCAAGTTTCGTCAAGATCCGATCACCCGTTCGCAAGTTAAAATACCTCACTTTTCGGATTCCCTCTCTCTCCACCCCCACCCCCCAGATTGTCGGATCCGGGAAACGACTATTCTCAAGTCAACGTTCGGGTCCCGTACACGCCTGCCAAGTTTCATCGTCTTATTAGCGCATCAGGAAGTACCGAACTCGCGGGATCACTAGAAATTCGGATCCCCCCCACCCCCCCCTACTGTGAACGGATCCGGTCCGGTTATGTCAATCACGTATCTAGGGCTTGTGCTTGTTTTTTCCACCAACTTTCCTCCCGATCTCTCTTCTCAAAGAGTTTCCCAAGATTTCCGGTTCCCCCCTAAAGTTCTCCCAATGTTACCGGATCCGGTCGGGATTTAAACTGGGATGTCTGAGACACAAGTTCCTTCTATATATCAAGTTTCATTAAGATCCGATCACCCGTTCGTAATTTAAAAATACCTCATTTTTCCGGATTCCCCTCCCTCCAGCCCCCCCCCCCGGATGGTCGGATCGGGGAAACGACTATTATCAAGTTAATCTGTTCCGGTCCCTGACATGCCTGCCAATTTTCATCGTCCTAGCACATCAGGAAGCACCGAACGCGCGGGATCACTAGAATGCCGAATTCCCCCCCCCCAACTCCCCCAAAGTGAGCGGATCCGGTCCGGTTATGTCAATCCCGTATCTAGGACTTGTGCTTGTTCTTTCCACCAACTTTCATCCAGATATCTCTACTCGAAGCGATTTTCAAGATTTCCGGTTCCCCCCCCCCCCCAACTACCCCCCATGTCTCCGGATCCGGTCTGGATTTAAAATGGGAGGTCTGAGACACAAGGTACTTCTATATATCAAGTTTCATTAAGATCCGATCACCCGTTCGTAAGTTAAAAATACCTTATTTTTCCGGATTCCCCTCCCTCCAGCCCCCCCCCGGATGACCGGATCGGGGAAACGACTATTATCAAGTCAATCTGTTCGGGTCCCTGACATGCCTGCCAATTTTCATCGTCCTAGCACATCAGGAAGCACCGAACTCGTGGGATCACTAGAAATCTGGATCCCCCCCCCCCAACTCCCACATAGTGACCGGATCCGGTCCGGCTATGTCAATGACTTATCTAGGACTCATGCTCATTCTTCCCACCAAGTTTCATACCAATCCCTCCACTCCAAGCGTTTCCCAAGATTTCCGCCCCCCCCCTCCAGCTCCCCCCAGAGTCACCGAATCCGGTTCAGATTTTAATCGGACCGTCTGGGGCACGAGCTCTTTCCAAATATCAAGTTTCATTATGATCCGATCATCCGTTCGAAAGTTATAAATTCCAAAATATTCCGGATTCCCCCTCACTCCACTCCCCCCATGATGTTCGGATCGGGAAAGTGACTATTTCCAACTTAATCATTTGGGGTCCCTGATACGCCTGCCAAGTTTCATCGTCCTAGCTTATGTGGAAGTACCCGAACTAGCAAAACCGTGACAGACAGACCGACCGACCGACCGACCGACCGACCGACCGACCGACGGACGGACAGAAATTGCGATCGCTATATGGCACTTGGCCGAAGGGCAAGTGCCATAAAAAGGACTCCCTTTCAGATTCAGAGGGGTGCAATATAATTAATAAAAAACAATCAGAATAAACAAAACCAAAAATAAAGTCGATCCAGACTAATTTTGTCAACTGCAAATTTTTTTCGGACAAAATCTAGTTTCGTACGCGGCGTCCGCGTGGAGTGACTCCCTCTATTCTCGCCGTAGAATACGCCTTAGGTACCCATTTGAAGCTGGTTCGACTTTCGGCTGACGGACTATGGACTCACGGAAACCAAACGGTTGGTGCCGCCGACACTCGAACCAGCGACCCGTCGCTTGGGAGTTCGGCGCGCTAATCCATTCGGCCAGGACGGACTTCGATTGACATAAAATTGATTTTGTTCTGTGAATGAATTACTGCATTCTGTCTGACCAGAAATACCAGACACTGGAACAAAGAGACTTCAAATAAAAAGTGAAGAACTGTCGTTCTGTTGATGAACGGATTGTGAGTTTTTCAATCTGGATTGACGATCCACAATCCGGATTCTCCGAAATTCGTATTCTCCGGTGATGCAGATTATGAAAATTCGTTTTCTCTGTTAATCCGAATTCGTTCTTGGATCTTCAGTTCGGGAATCTTATAACGGAGTGAGATTCAGGTCTAAGATCGTTGGATTGCCGTTCTGGAATTTGTGATGGTCGATTTGCTGTCTCTCTGATGAATCTGTTATAATCCGGGCCGGATTATCCGAATATAACCCGGAATTGTCGTGGAAGAACTCCTCAAATGCGAAGTACCGCTGTTGAGGAACTGACGACTATCAGGATTGATCTCAGTACTGACGACTATATAGACAAGAGAAGAGCGATTTTGATTTTAAAGGAGTTTGAATCCGAATCCAAGGCTAGGTAGGAATCCGGATCCATCATTTCGTTCTGACCATTTGAATCCGAGTTTGAACAAACATCAGATCATGTGTGTGGGTTATAGTTTAAAATTCAGCGTTGACAAAAAAGCACTGATGCCCAGTGTCAACTGGGCGTCAACTGAACTTCTAAGTTCCCAGCTACACTGACTAACCGCACGCAAACCCTCTGGAGCATTAGCCGCATGTTAGGGTTTTCATGCGTTTTCTGAAATGGTAAGCGTTTACCCCTCGGCTACTAGGAATAAATTTGGGGTTAGTTTAACATAAAGAAATTAGTATTTCTTGCGGAGTTCATCTGATCCACATCTCGAGGACTATGAATGATTGTAAAAATCGTTTCCCTGGATCGGATGTCAGGACCGAAACCGCAAGTGGACTAGGGTACAGACAGAGTCAAGACAGATCTTGTCTGGGTAGATTACTACCCAGTCAAGATCTACGTGTGTATACTAGCTATCGTTATGTTATAGCTAGAAATAACGTATTAATAATGGTTAAAATTATCGGTTGCACAAAAGCATTTGTTGTAGGTGGTAATCGTGTGTACTTTAAAGGATATAAAGTACATTGCTAAAATTAAGAACAAATTATCTGATAGGTCTTTAGTTCCATGCAGCGACTATGAATACCCCAAAAAACTGAGCGGACCTAGAGGTATTTACTGTAGCTTTGAGCTGATGTTGATACCCGTTAACTTATCTTCCGTCTTCGCCGTTACTTATCGCAGAAAAAATAGTAAAGTAGGCTTGCAGGAGGCGTACTCCGTGCGCTGACCCGCTGTGGAGCGCGTCCATAGAACCAATCAGCTTTGACTCCTTCTTTTCCTCACCGGCGGGTTCACAGCGATTTAGCTATTTGTAGAGGTAACGAAACGTGAGTCGCACGAAGGTACTAACCCCCGCTCGTTCCTAGCGGACAGGGTATGGTATGGGGAAATACTCGACTCCGCATAGTCATATTACAGAGATAGGGAGACGGAGGTTTTGTCAGATTATTTGTTCTTGGTAAAATTCAATTTCTGTGCTCAACATGGAGAAGTGCAGTGCGAAGGAGAAGCTCTGCACCCACGGTGTCTGAAGTCCACAGCCTGCTTGTGCATAAACGGTTTGTTCAGAGTGGACGCTCTTCCAAGAACGCTCCCTAGTTCCTGAAATTGTAATGTTATATCAAGAACAAATAATCTGACAGAAACTTCCGTCGCTTTATCTCTGTAATATGACTGTGCGTAATCGAATATTTCCCCATACCCTGTCCGCTACGAACGAGCGGAGGTTAGTAGCTTCGCGCCACACCATGTTTCGTTACCTGTACAAATAGCTAAATCGCTGTGAACCCACTGGTGAGGAAAAGTAGGAGTCAAAACTGATTGGTTCTGTGGACGCGCTCCAGAGCGGGTCAGCGCGCGGAGTACACCTCCTGCCAGCCTCCTTCACTTTTTTTACTGCAATAAGCAAAGGCGAAGACGGAAGAAGAGTAAACATATCAGCTCAAAGCTAGAGTAAATACCTCTAGGTCCGCTCAGTTTTGTCGGGGTGTTCGTTGTCGCTGCATGGGACTAAAGACAGTAGTTCCATCAGATTATTTGTTCTTGGTTATATTTATCTGAGAATCAGATAACGCGACGGATTACATTGGGTTGGTGACAGAAAATTGGGTGACAATTGATAATGACGGCGACACCAGGATAGGCGACACGGCGACACCAAATTGTTGGTGACAAAAAAACAGAAAATTTAAGAATGAACACTAAAAATTCGAGCGGATTCGTGATATTGAGGGTTTAGAATTCGAAAGTTAATCCAGTATGACAAACAGAAAATTCGAATCCGGCCAAAAGAGCGAATCCTGGATTCGAATCCAAATTCGTATTTGCCCATATCTGGAATAGACATGATTAATAAATTTTGCTCATGGAAGGAAGTTAAGAATCCTGGTGTCGCCGTCATTATCATCTAGTGAGAGTCGCGCTTTAAAGAGACAGGATTAGGAAGAAAAACCTCTTCTCATTTTTAGGAACGGAAAGTATGCATCATCTCCTCTGATTGGTCGGTACTGTGGAAATACGATCCCTGCTACGATTGCATCGCACGGAAACCAGCTTTACGTCCGGTTCGTCTCGGACAGTTCCAGAAGCGGGAAAGGATTCCGGATAACATGGGAAGCAACTGCTACAGGTAGGACATGATTCTCCTTTGAAGATGGCGACACTGTACGGATAGCTGAATCTGTCGCTGAAATCAAGGGCCTCTAGGAAGTGATTCGTAGCTTAGCTATCAGTTTAATCAATCGATTAACTTTATTTCAGCATAAATGCCATAAATAACAGAAAAAGAGGAAACAATGTGTCATTTACATGGGCGTTCCAGTACCAATGCTTTATCATAGTGATCTTTTTCCTCATTGCCCTAGTAGGTAAATATTTTTTTTTTGTTTAAATAGAAGCAAATACTTCACTGATCAAGGTCAAGTCTGTATTGTGTTTGGCAAGACCGCATCAGTTTAGGCAAGCGAGTTGGCTGATGCGATGCGGTTCAGGTTGAAGAGAGTTTCTGCAGGTTTGTAATTTAGCCTGTAAGCAGGTTCAGCCATGGTATCTCATCCTCTCCACTCCCAAATCCTCCCTCCCCCCTATCAAAATGTTAAAAATCGACCAGAAAGAGTGGTAAGTTCTAGGACACCCAAGCTCTGTCCTATACCTACAAAACACGGTAGATATGCAAAAAGTTTTATTCCAGAGTTCGTGAAATGTTTTAATGAAGCTTGACAGATTTTTAAGTGTAGCCTATACTGACATTTGACACATATATTGTAATTTCTTCTGTTTTTTGACAATAATTGCAAATTTGGCTTATAACCACGAAAGTCGATTTTTACAATAAACTGCCTGTCTGTCTGTCTGACTGTTTGGTTGGAACTACTGAAAGAAAATTTGCTTTGCTAGAGAATTCCCTAAGTTGTTGGCACGAAACACCAACAGTTACTAAAGTCAATGAAAAATATGTGCGCCACAGACTTTGTTTTGGTGGTGACATAAACCAGTTTGTTTAGACTAGCTGTGGCCCTTTAAGGTACTCTGAAGCTCCCTAAAATACAATGGATAATGGTTCCAAGGGCCCAACAACCAGGGTACAGTGGTATCTGAACATTGCTGCACCTGCTAGACTCAAGTGGGGCTAAATGATGTAGACGTCCTGCAAAATACATGAAAGCTACGCAGTTGAGACGTCCCCGTTTCTTATAGGTTGTGGGGGAACAATCACCTCCCCGTCTGGCTCTATTTCCTCCCCCACCTACCCCAGCCCCCCACGCAGAGGGGTGACATGCGCTTGGGTTATTACTGTCTCTGCTGGATCTCGGGCCCAACTTGCCTTCTCTGACCTGGATATGGGAGCTTCACAGACTGGGACAACCTGCATGTACGACTTTGTTGAGGTAGGTTATACCATGTCCTGATAAACTTTATAGTTTTATTCGTTTTTCTATTGCTATGAGATGGAGTTAGACGTTGCCCTAGGGCTCAAACTCACGATGCTGTTCCTCCCGACGAAAAATTTGTAGCCTGCGTAGTTGTAGGATAGTTGTACGAAAAAGTTGCATGTGTTGATATGTAATAGTAAAGAATACTATCATTTAATGTGCTTCAGACTGGGCCAATCTTAAGCAGTAGTATCCAGTAGCATCCTGTCTTGCTATAGTAGCATCCAGTCTTGCTAATGGTAGCATGCGGTAGAATGCAATAACACTAGTACACTGTGCAGTCCCATGATGCCTCTCCTGTATAGCTGAGGGTTATTTTAGTTCAATTGGAAGTTCATTTTGAAAAGTGTTTGAATGTCGCACTATGCTATATTCTTACTGAGACATTGTCGACTAGAACCAACTCAAACAAAATAGCTCCAGAACGGCATGCCGGCAGTGCTTTTCAAATACCACGCCAGGCATTACAGTGTTGTCGCTTGCGCTTATTTCGATTTTTCAGGTGTACTGGTGTTATAATCATTATCGCCCTTGCTTTTCTTCGGGCGATAGCGGAAAATTTGGCCCTTCGGCAGCATGATAGGCTGATATCGCCCGAGCGCAGCGAGTAATTTTTCCGCTGTCACGCTCAGCAAGGGCGATAAGATATAGTAACACGGTTGCCTTGACATAGAAGCATGTAGTAGCATCTGTTCGTACTGCATGCTACTGTTTCGTACAACTTCATACTACTAATTTTGAAATAATATTTCATCGGGAGGATCGTCACTTTCCTTTTTCTTAATTATGCAACCGACCGGGAATGTGCTTGGTCAGGCGAGTAAACGGGTATCAACATCAGCTCAAAGCTAGAGTAAATACCTCTAGGTCCGCTCAATTTTCTCGGGGTATTCATAGTCGATGCATGGGACTAAAGACAGAGGTTCTATCTTCTTGATAATACAGTTCAAGTACCTATACTCAGAGTTCTTTCAGATCCGTGATGGCGACCACTCGCGGGCCAAGTTGATTGGAAAATTCTGCGGGACCACGCCCCCGCTTACCCCAGTTTTAGCCACTGGGCGGAGCCTCCATGTAAAATACGTCTCAGTTGGGTCGGCTCGAGCAGGCAGGGGATTTATGGCTCGTCATGATACAAGTAAGTGCAGAGTTTTCTTTTTCCATTGCCTTGCTTCCCCAAGGGTTCTGAATCTGAAAGCAGACCTCCACTCATGTGGGTTAATCAATCAATCAACTTTTACACCAACTAGCTTAAAGCTAGAAGAGGTCAACGTGCATAATATTTACAAAATACATTAAAACGACAACAGTTTAACTACGACACTTTACGAGAATAGTCTGAAGTAAATACTGGAATAATCTGTCTGAAAATTGGACTGACGAATTGGTAGGATACGGCAAAATTAACCGATTGCCAGTGTTCTTCTCGGACTGACGCACAGACGAGTGGAACGCTGCGCAAAGGGTGTACCGCAAATCCCTAATGTACTCTCTGCTGATCGCATGCGCCCATCCATCAACTATTTTTTCCCCATTTGCTCTGGCCTCCGAAAGTGGATTAACGGAAGTCCCATTGCACAGACCTGGATGGGGCGCTCATGCGCATTCATTGGCCCTGCTCTGACTGAGACGTCTGAGGCTTTCCCCATGTCTGACTCTCCGTAACTAGCGATTTTGGGACGTGTCAGGCCAACTGAGTTGCTCCTTTTTGTTCTTAAAACGAGATGGCGCGCTTGGTGCAAACAAACTACCGTAGAACAGTTTTTGCCGGGACCAGAGGCGTCACTACTGGGGGGGAGGGGGGACGCCCCCCCAGTGTTGTCGGCCACTCGGTAAAAAATAGCCGAATCGAAGCGCCGCGATTTTTAGTAATAACAGTCGATTTTTTACTTAGAAATAGTCGTTTTCTTCTGAAAAACGATCGTTTTTTCTTAAAAACGGTCAGTTTTTCTTAAAAATAGTCGATTTTTTCTTAAAATAGTCATTTTTTGTTAAAATCAGCCGATTTTTCGTCAACACAGTCGTTTTTTCTCTATAATAGTCGTTTCTTTCCGCAAAAACAGTCGCTAAAAATGACCAGCCAGTCGGTAAATACCTTGTCCCCCCCCCCAAATATTTTGGCTAGTAACGCCTCTGGTTGGGACTCCCGGTCCCGTTCTTAATTGATCCCCATTAATACCGTGCAGTCAGTGGCTAAAATTCCTATCTCTAGTGTACAAAAAAAAATCGTTGCTACACCAAGGCTTTTCATGTATTCGTAGTACGATGATGACGCGGATATTGACTCGAAATTTGTATATTATATATTAACAGTAATTGAAATTGATAATGTTGGACAGAAACTGCGCAATGTCATGATTTTAGCGAAAACCCTTTTTTTTCTCGAACACACATTTCAGATTGCAACATCGATATTTCGGGTCTTGCTGGCGTCATTGAAAGTCCCAATTTCCCCTACCCCTACCCTCATGGAAAGAACTGCACTTGGAATGTAATCGCACCACTTGGAAATAAGATCAACGTGACCTTCTCACATTTTGAAGTGGAGTCGTCCCAGATGTCAGATGTCTGCCTCCATGATTATCTAGAGGTAAGGGATTACATTTGTTTACGCCATTCTCGACTTTCCCAATCGGCTCTGCTCTTAAGGGAGTCATTTTGGAAGTACAATTGCACTGTGGACTGGAAGTCCTGCCCGGTTTTTGGTCCCACCATCAGTTCCGTACGGAAAATTTGAGACTTTTCAACTTGGTATGAAGGTGGAAAAAAAAACAGCCGGGGAATCTTGTTCGTCTGTCCGCAGCACTGAAGACGCTAGTTCAAACCAGGACTCTGTGTGACATCACTCCTTTCAAGTTTAAAGTTTAACCGAAAAGGGCTGGGATAGGACAATCTAGTTACCCATAACTTATTCACTTAAATTGGCTTGAAGACCCGCTAAAAATGCGTTACTTCGTTGTTCCGCTATTCACGAATAATCGATTTTCAAATGGTGGAATTTGTGGTACCTCTATGCGCTTGTATTTTGTGCTGTATGCCTTACGAGAAAGATTTATGATTTTTTTTTGTTCAGGCATTAAGCAATCTTCACCAATCTCACCACTGCCCACAGAAAAGCCCCGTTTGTGTTGAGATTAAAATTTCCCGCGTCATAATAGAATTTTCGTTGTGGGGACGGCCGTAGAAATTCCGAACGCCATAACTGGAGCAGATAGTGGAAAATAGAAAAATCCCTTTGCAGAATCCAAATAATTCAGTGTATTAAGTTATATGACACAAACATAAGTTGGCTTTTCAGTTAAACTTTAAAGGAATTCCGGACTACTTGAAAGGAATTCAGGTATTGATCTTATAAATACTTTTAAATATTTTATTGTTGGCTAGTTGAATCTATGTCGTTTTTTTGTTTTTTTTTATATCAGGTTTTCTGGCTTGAGAAACAGTTTTAAACATTATCCTATCACCAAGATCGGATTCTGTTTTCCTCTGCTTGCAAACGCTGCATAAAAGAGTTGAAACTGGTTTCCACAATTTGTGAGTAATAATAAACGCAATAACTACAACGCAAGAACGCAATAACAACAATGCCCATTTTACGCACAACGCATCTACAAATTTGGAATAATCCAACTGCAACAACAGACAATGGCAGCCATTCGTCATCTGCCTTATAAAAACCGGCTTGAAAAATTACGATTACCCAGTTTATCTTACAGATTTCTCCGAGGTGATTTAGTCGAAACTTTTAAGATTTGTCATGATTATTATGATAACATAAGGCCTGATCCTGGGCCTGAGAATGTTCTCACCTTCAACTACAACGGTATCAGAGGACACAGCTTGAAACTGCGTGGTGAGACATTCAGAAAAGACATTGGAAAATGAATCAGTCTGTAGTGGCGTATAACACAAGTTCGGTCCAGTTAACAGGTTTCATCGAGTCTGAGTCTGAGGCGCTGATCCGGACCGGACCCGCTCTAAGCCACGCCCGAACTTGCCAGAACGTGTATCCATGCAAATGAGGTTTTATTGCGTATCATTGAGAAGAGGATAGGAATTGTGATTTTGCGGGTTTCCATGTGGTTTTACATAGTTGTGAAACCTGGGTACTACAAAAGAAAGATACACCGCGTGTCTTTGGTGCTTTAAGGGTGGCTTGCAGCTCGTTTATTTCTAGATACGAGATGGCGTAGCTGGCGCAAATCAGACTGTTGTTGGACATTTTTGTGGACCGCAGCTTCCTCTGCCTATAACCTCGCACAGTGACAGACTTCAGATACAGTTTGAAACGGATACTTCAACCTCTGGGACAGGGTTTCGACTGGAGTGGGAAGTTCATGGTAAGTCTTTGGGCTTTGCGTTCATTCTTGGTTCACTCATCTGCACAGTCCGACCTTTGTAATATTGCAATGTATCGAACTCCATGAGATAATCCAAAGGAGAGCTACCAAGTTCTACCAGGAACTACGAAGTCGAAAAGCACCTTTTGGCGGTGATTTGTGACAATTCGAAGTGATTCTATTTTTAAGAATTCTTCGGCAAACTGTTTGCCGAAAGAGTCTATAGCATATACTGTTTTAGACGAGTTTTGCAGAGGTCGATGGCATATTTACGAATTGTGTTGTGACTAATACTGAAATGACGAACTGATTAAGTGTATACATATTTACATTTTATTGTTTATGTTTGACGTAGAGGTCAAATTCGGCGTTTACGCTCTGAAAGTGACTTCTTATAAATAAAACTCTACTCTGCTCTACTTGTGTCTCTCAGCTTTAAACTCATTAAAAGTCAAATAATTTGTTAGTCATCTGAACTTACCTAGCCTGGGTAGGACCCCCATGTCAACTTCTCTTTATAATACTGGACCAGTACTGGACATGTAAATTTGAAAGTAACACTGGTCATGTCAGTAACAGTACAAAAAAAGTATATATATGCAATTTATATACTTTTTAGTTGTCCGGTCCTTTCCAAACGCCTATTATACGATCAGTTTAAAAAAAAAAAAACTCTCTATATCGCGTTAAAAAGACAGTTCATTTGCCTGTTATTTTCCCTTTTCTCAACATCTTTCAGTGCCTTCTTTTGTGTCGACCTGGTAAGGATTCTTTAAACACTTTTTATGGCTTTATAGGTTGTGGTGGTATACTCACCAAACCATTCGGGTTCCTGCAGTCTCCCAACTACCCTGAAATCTACCCCGTGGCCGTCGACTGCGTTTGGCAGATAAAGGCCGAATATGGCTCGCGCATTGAGTTCACCGTTGAAGACTTCGATATCGAAGGAGCTCTTAATTGCCAGTTCGACTTCTTGAAGGTATGCAATATTCTTTCATGGATTTTCCTGTTATCTAGAGCGACCTGTTGCACAACGACCAACTTTCTGCGTGAAAAGTTACTTATTATAAATTTTCTAAATTCCTTCTTGGTTTCCCTATTTCTACGAGTGACTCTTTTCCTAACTTCTAATTTTAAAGTGAAGAATCCTTTGGAGATTTTGTATAGTAAAATGCAAAATGTTCAGTTAAAAGGCTAAAAATAGTCTTGTTCGTCACAGTCTTTTTCCTTTTCCACAAAAAGTGCCCTAATGGCGTTTTTTTTATATATTTTTTGTGTGTTTGATTGCAGACTTTGTAGGCTAATTTGTTGTTAGGCTAAAATGTTGTTGTTGTTTAAAGTTTTATTCATCACCCTTCAGTTTTGAAGGAATCAAATGAATAATAATAAAGATAAAAATAACATGTAGGAGTATCTACGGTGGAGACCAGAGGCGTTACTAGCCAAAATGTTTGGGGGGGGGGGGCAAGGTATTTATTGGCTGGCTGGTCATTTTTCCGACTGCTTTTGCGGACAAAAATGACTAGTATTGAGAAAAAAACGACTTGTGTTGACGAAATATCGGCTGATTCTAAGAATTTTAAGAAAAAATCGAGTATTTTAACGAAAAACCGACTGTTTTTAAGAAAAATCGATTGTTTTTAAGAGAGTTTTTTACTAAAAATCGCGGTGCTTCGTGCCGACGGCTATTTTTTACCGACTGGCCGACAACATTGGGGGGGCGTCCCCCTTCCCCCCCAGTAGTGACGTCTCTGGTGGAGACTCTCAAGTGTGAAGAAAAGGACGCTGGTTTACAGGGAGGGGACTGGGAATCAACTTTGAAACCTTAGATTTCCTATCCTATATTCTTGAAGGTTTGAACTCGAGAAATCTATGCATGATTTTTCAGACGAACATGGCAAACGTGAGGCAGTCATGTTCTTTCCCGATTTCCCTTTGACTCCATGTAAGACTCTGATGGTCGGAGGTTCGCTTGTCCTGTAGGGCAAAACACGTTTCTTGGCAAATGCCGGAAGTACTTTGAAAATAGTAGGCCTATGACATAAGCTCTGCGGAAACAGCTTTTCGGAAAGTAATTATAGTGAAAAAGCCTGGATGTTTAGATTTAGGAAAACTAGTATGTACATAGTATTTTGATTTTGTTAAAAAAAAAAAAATGCAGAAATTCATCTGGATCCACTTTATTTTTGGTTTTGTTTATCCTGATTGTTTTTAATTAATTTTACATTGCACCAACACCAGCAAAAATTGATTCCCCTCCGAATCTGAAAGGGCGTCCTTTTTGATGATGGTGATGATAATCGGAGCATTCTCCGTCCGTGGGGAATCGCGAGAATACTGGGAGTGAGTCCCCGGGACAAACAAAAACGCGGGGACTCCTCAAGTGGAGTCATCGGGGAACTGCGAAAATACGCCTTATGTGGACGTTTGTTGACTGTGGACTATGCCATTTTCATGCACTTGTCAACTGTTGGTTAGCCAAAGAAGGTAATTAAGGGCCCCTGAAAGCACCTGAATAGGTATTTGAATCTTCATTCTACCATTCAGCCCAAGAAAGCACTGTTCAAATTTAAGTAACTGTTCAAATTAACATACCTCTACGTAAACTCCCTGGCGTCTTCTTTAGGGCATTTATTTGACTTTTCATTCTTTTCAGGTACACGGTGGTCCAGACTCGCAATCGCTAGTCCTTGCTACGCTTTGCAACCACCAGATGTCGATGCCTGTGATCGTGACGAGCGGTGGAAGTGATCTGTACGTCCATTTCCACAGTGATGGAAGCGTCAGAGGCAAGGGATTCCGAGCTTCATATAAAACGTTACCTGGAGGTAAATGTTTCTGTCTTACCCTTCTGCCCAAAGTATGCTCTTACTGCTCTGATTTGTTTCCCCGTACAGACACCATGAGCGTGTTCCACCCTACTTACCGTAGTTAGTATGAATGACGTCACGGATCCTGGCTTCTTGGTGTCAAGGCTGGAACTCATTTTTCTATTTTCGGCAAAATATCGTGCCTTGGGCTGATCGGGTCAATCCCGTCATAGAGATTGTAGATACCAGTGTCTATAATACCAGTGCAACCTACTTGCGAAATTGTATTCATTATTCTTAAGCCGGAGACCCAAATTTCATATGAACGACGAGTGTTCGCGTACCATGCAGTTGATGCGTAAAACCGGTAATCTGAACTTTGCCGAGTTTTTGCAAGAAGTCAATGGACCTGGGAAAAGGCTTAATACAGCCAAAGCTTTGGATAATCTGTTAAAAGCAGAGCCTGATTTTAGGGTATTCAAATAGTTGGGAACTTAGTCGAAGGTGTTGTTGGAGATCTGGGCACGAAATAGTGTAAACTTAATTGGTCATAACACTTTATTTCTAAGTGAAAAGGTGTTATTCTTGAAAGTGTCATGCGCGATCTGTTATGAAACTTCTGACAGTGATACAACCAAGAACACAACCCTGCCGATTTGATACGTCGGGCCTTGATGGTGTACTGTAAGCATTGCCGCTGGAGCTAGCCAGCTCAGTAAGTGCCCTGGCCTATTGGGGTGTTTGATTTCTTGGTTTTCACCGTCACTGTAATGACTTTCGTGGTTTTATTGTCGCGGTTTTAACAGTTGCGTTTTTTCTCTCGCGATGTTGGCACTCTACCCCGAGCTTTTTCTTTCGACACTTCGAAGTGACAATCACCAACCCCCGTCTTTTAGGCTGTGGTGGGGTGCTGACGGCACCATCCGGGGCGTTCCATTCCCCCAACTATCCCCAGAACTACGACCATGGTGCCAACTGTGGATGGAATATTACCGTGGCCCAGAATCATGTCGTTGAATTGAGGTTTGCCGACTTCGATGTAGAGCCGGGTGCGAACTGCACCTTCGACTATGTTGCGGTAAGTTTATCTATTTCCCTCAAAACTGAGGAGTGTAAAATAAAAACAACCATACCTAAATAATCCATTCATCTAAATGATCAGTAAATGATACTGAATAAAATACACGTGGTTTTGACAACGAAAGTAAAATTATCAACATCTTACGTTATTCACTTGTGAAATCCTCGTTACCTCATTCCGCTTCCATTGTAATCGCTGCTCCTCAAGATTTTAACTATGCTCAGTATGATTACTCTCAATCTTTCGGAGCTATGTAAAGGAGAAAGCTTTTTCTGTTGCATTATATTATTATTATGCTTCGGGTTGTTATTTTATCATTTATTTTTCACACATACAGGCCGAAGCCAGAAAAATGCGGTTTAAAAGAACAACAATAATTGAAAATGTTTACAGAGTACAACTAGATTACGAAATAATGCCAATTAAAAACGTCCGCGAGGGAGGAGTCATCCCACTTCAAGAGTGTATAGTTTTGTTTCACTTCAGCCATTCCGAGTCACGGTTTAAATATTTACTCTTAGGAACTTTGGGACAAATGATACTGGTGTGTCGTACTGCAGCACTTGGACTTGAAGACCCGATAAAAATTGATACTTTGTTGTTCCGATATTCACAATTAGTCGATTTTTATGGCACTTGCAGCTCCGCTCAAGTGCCATATACCGATCACTTTTCGGTCGGTCGGTCGGTCGGTCGGTCTGTCGGTCGGTCGGGCGGTCCACTGTTTTCTAGTTAGGGTACTTCCAGATGTGCTAGGACGACGAAACTTGGCAGGCATATCAGGGACCCGATATAACTAACCTGGAAATAATCAGTTTCATGATCCGACTATCTGGGGGGGAGTGGTGGGCCTGGGAATCCTGAAAATTAAGTAGTTTTTGTCACACTTTTTCGAGTTGAGGTACTTCCAGATGTGCTAGGGCGATGAAATTTGGCAGGCGTATCAGGGACCCGATATAACTAACCTGGAAATAATCAGTTTCACTATCCGACCATTTGGGGGGGAGTGGTGGGCCGGGGAATCCGGAAATTTAAGTAGTTTTTGTCAAACTTTTTTGAGTTCGGGTATTTCCAGATGTGCTAGGACGATGAAACTTGGCAGGAGCATCAGGGACCCGACCGGACTAACCTGGAAATAATCAGTTTCCCGATCCGACCACCTGGGGGGGAGTGGAGGGCTGGGGAATCCGGAAAACTGGCGTAGTGTGTAACTTTCGAACGGGTGATCGGATTGGAATGAAACTTAATAACTGAATAAATGGCATACCTCTGATGTCCCATTTGAAGTCCGGACCGGATTCGACAGCTATGGGGGAGTTGGGGGGGGGGAGACCGGAAATCTCGAGAAACGGTTAGAATGGAGGGATCGGAGTGAAACTTGCTGGGAAGGACAAGCGTCTGCTCCAGATAAATCGTTTTTACATTTGGACTGGATCCGGACACAAGGGGGGGGTGGAGGGGAGTTTCCCGGAATTCCGGTAATGGCGGTTTTGGGGATTTTCACGACGAAATTTGGGAGGCGAATCAGGGACCCGATCAAAATGACTTATAAATAAAAATTCACATGATCCGATAGTCGTGGGGGGAGTAGCGGGAGGGGGAATCCGGAATATTGAGTCATGCGTAACTTTGGAACGGTTGATCGGATTTGAGTGAAATTTGATAACTGATCAGAGGACATGTCTCTGGTGATCTTTGTCATGTCCGGACCGGATTCGACAACAACTGGGGGGGGGGGGATACGTGACCGGCTCAGACTGGGGAGATCGGGATGGAACTTTGTGGGAATAGTAAAGAGATGCTCTGGATAAATCACTTACAGAACCGGATTGGCTCCGGCGACTGTGGGGGAGTTTGAGGAGGGGGGTCCGGAATTCCGGTGATCGCGATTTAAGGTACTTCCAGATGTGCTAGGACGATGGACCTGGGCTGAAATATTAGAGATTCGACAAGATTGGCTCAGAAATCGCCACGTTCCAAATCCGACATTCCTTAAAGTACCAATCTTGACCGTAAATTTAGAAAAATACTTTTAAGCAAATTATACATTTTCATGATCCCCATGAGCCCATTACCGTTTTTGCCTCAAGGGTTTTGCTTACAAACGAAGTTCTAGCTCCCTTAAAGTGCGAATCTGAACCGCAAGGTCGAAAACTACTTTTATGTATCAAACGATACATCTCAACCCATGATCATTTGTGCCACAAGGGTTTTGCTTGAAAATTTATTTTATCACCCTTAAAGCGCACATTTTAACCGAAAAGTGATTTTTTTTTTTTTTTACCAAGCGGTATATATATTAATGATCCCTAAGGGCCTGTGATCTTTTTGTCTCAATAGTTTTTCTTACAGATGAATTTCTAGTGCCTATAAAGTACGTATCATTACAGCCAAGTTCTAAAACAAAATACGTTTTCTCTAGCTCCCTTAAAGTGCACATCTGAACCGCAAAGGTAACCTTGAAAGTACTTTTGATCAAACACTACATCTCAACCCATGCAAGTGCCATATGAGCTTACAGCTCTTGTTATATTAATTTTCACTTTCGGATTAATGGTAGGATACCTCCATGTGTAAATTGTATATATTATATGTGTTGTATCATTTTGTTGATGAAAGCTTTTGTGAAACTAAACAGTGTCTGAATTGTACAAAGTATTATGTAAATTAACAAAAAATGATATGTACCCGCACATTAGTGTATATGTGTGACTATGTGACATTTCCGATGCTATTTTTCTTAAGGAAGAATTTTTTGGAAAAATAAAGTGAATTGAATTGAATGTGCCTATATCTCTATCCTTGAATATTTAGCAACCTCACTGACAAAAGATTTCCCACAAATTACATTTATAAAGAATAAAAATATTGAGTTAGATTGTAAGATTTAGGGACGTACGTTATCTAGTGAACCCTTGGTTGCCCCTGCATCTGCATCGTTTATAGAGGCGAAAGCCTTTTTGATGCAATCAGATGGTATTATTATTATTATCTGAAACATTTCACACTGTTTCTAAAGTTAACTGCTGGTTAAACTCTTGACACTCGTAAAAACGCTTTCGGACAAATAGGAACGGGTCGACCCTAAGTGGGTCATATTCTATAAGTTGGAGCTTGCTCCTAAGCAGGTTGTGAACCTTTTTTGTATAACTTTTTTAAGAATTAGTTTTTTCTTTTCAGGTTTATGATGGACCCACGGAAGAGTACCCAGCTTTAATTCACCACTGTGGTAACTCTGCTCCAAATATGTCGGTAATTCGTTCCACGTCAAACCAAATGTTCGTTCGACTGGTTACCGACAACACCATTACCTCACGCGGATTTTCTGCAAACTTCACCACGGTAATATTTCAGTTACTTTACTTTCGCGTGTTGCTTTCTTGTCTACCCCCGAACGCAGCCTGATTGTCCACTTTGAGAGTCGAGCTCTTGCCGTTCCCCGTGGAGTCCTTGGGTAGTCAAGGAGAACCACCGGAATAGAGGGAGTCGGTTCCTCGGGGCTCCCTGGACGGAAAACAACGGGAACACGTGTAACAATAATTAATAATATAACTGCACCAAAAAGGTTTTCGCCTCTGTAAACTTCTCACGAACACATTGCACACTAAATTGTATAGTATATGATCTAGGACAGATTTTGTTCGATAAAGATTGGTCTTTGCCAAACTTATTGAGGTGACGCAAGTATGTGAAGGCTATGGCCAACTTTATTATCAATTTTGTTTTTTGTAATTCTTTACCAAAAAAAAATCATAATAAAATATATCAGATACCACGGTAACTGCGGAAACGACTTTAGACTGCGGTCTCAGATACCATGGTATCTGCAAAAACGCAACTATTGCCTAAGAGCAGGAACCTAAAATATTGTTTCTGTATCTTAAAGGGCTGTGGGGCGAGAATCGTGACCTCGTCTGAGGGGGAGCTGACGTCACCATTTTTCCCCAGCGTTTTCGGACTTGGCCTAGACTGTACGTGGATTATTGAAGGAACGGAAGCGAGTGAGTAACATAGGACTTCCTTTCCTTACACCCCCCCCCCTCTTTGCCCTTGTGACGGAGTGAAAGTTAAGTGCTTAACTACATAGTTACTAAACTCATTCCTGTCACGGCAGGTGTGCTCTCCAACGGTTGGCTTAAAGCTTCCCGATTCCCCGTTCTTACTCTCTCATCAAGACTAAGAAATGAGTATGGGTCTCCTTGGAGGTGGACTCCATCAAGTGTAATGGTTCTTAATTGCTGTTACGTGAAGGTCTGAACCGAAGGGGCGTTGTATACTGTAAATGGTTGAAGATGTTTTTTTTTTTCACTGTCAAAGCCAGGCTTCCATTGTCTAGGAGCGTGTTCCACCCTTTTAACAATAGTAGCTATTAGTTACTATTTCCTTCTCGAAATACTAACTAACAGTAACTGTTAGCTTTACCATGCTCGGGTGCGTAGTTAACGCGGTTACTACGGATCTCTGTAACGTGATTGGCTGGATTACCCCGTGGAGTTATTTTTTTTACCGAAAACTTGAAAATGCGTTCCAGTCTTGACGCCAAGAAGCCAAAATTCGTGACGTCATGCGTAGTAACTACGGCAAGTAGGGCGGAACACGCTCTAGGTTTCCCTATCGCCTCCCAGTACGCTCATAAAAAAATCCAATGACGAATTGCCGTCTGGTGCTGTAGAGATACTAAAACCATCACATGTGAGATCTTGGTACAAGCTATATGAATCGTGAATAAGCGGTTAGGCTTTCGCTTCATATGAGTTGCGCATTAGCCAGGTGGAAAAGTCAACCTGCACTCAGCACTGAAGTCAGAAGCCAGCATTGACAAACTTGACGAAGTTTGACAGAACAGAGGTCGGTAGAGCTCAAGTAGAGGCAGAGGCATTTTAAACGGTTTTAAACATTGCTAGGCCTAAGAGGAATTGAAAAGAGCCAAACAAACCTTGATAAACGTACACCAAGAAGTATTGCTTACTTTATGCTAGCGCATCTAGTGGCAAAACAAACGAACCAACTCGGAAGGAATTTTATGAAGCGCCTATTACAGCTGTCAATCACTCTTCCTTTTTCTCTTACCCTATTTGCGTATCTATTGCGTTGATCTCAAATGTTTTGCCTCTAAGCTGTGACACCATTCTAGATCCCTGAATCTGGGGTGTCCAACATCTTGGACTTCCATACTTTTTTTTGTCTGGTTTCCTCTCCCGGATTCACCTCGACGAAAATTTTTTCTTAAAGTTTAACTGAAAAGCCAACTCATTTGTGTGTCATTTCATGGATACACTGAATTATTTGGATTATGCAAAGGGATTTTTTTATTTTCCACTATCTGCTCTACTTATGAGGCTCGACAGAATATCTCCAGCCGTCCCCACAGCGTAAATTCTACTATGACGGGGGAAATTTTAATCTCAACACAAATGCGGCTTTTCAGTGGGCAGTGGTGAGATTGGTGAAGATTGCTTAGTGCCTGAACAAAAAAAAAACTGATAAATCTTTCTCGTAAGGCATACAGCAAATAGAGGCACTGCAAATCAAACGGAAATTCCACTATTTGAAAATCGATTATTCGTGAATAGCGGAACAACGAAGTAACTCATTTTCAGCGGGTCTTCAAGCCAATTTAAGTGAATAAGTGGTGGGTAATTAGATTGTCCTATCCTAGCCCTTTTCGGTTAAAGGAACAGTAAACTTGACTACGCAACTTTCGGCCATCGAATCGCCCGGGGGGCTTGGATAAATATACAGGGTCTTATTGTCGACAGGCCCCCCCTTCTTTGTCATCTCGAACTGTCTCGAACCCCCTCCTTAGTTTTCCCAAATCTAGCTGGCAGGCCCTTGCCCCTTATGCACTGTAATTATGCACTGTAAAAGTTCGCCTTTTTACATGTAGACTACAGAGTAACGACCTCCCGACTAGACGGCCGGGGTTCGATTCCTAGTCGCGGCACACAAACCTTTTGCTTTTGCAAACCTTTTGCTCAAAAGTCGAATTCTCGGAAACTGCCTGCAATGGTCGTAACGAGATTTTTTCTTACTCTCAATATCGACTCAGGGTACATTCTTGATATGTTAGCTAGCTCCCCGAGTCAAGTTCTCTTGCTTTGTATTTCCTTTTCTCTTGCTTTGTATTATTATTATTATTATTATTATTATTAAAACTGATGCTTGTATTTTGAAGAAGATAATTGTTTTTTATTTATCACTCCCGTGCCATTCGTGCTTTGCCCTCTGTCGGGAGTATTTGTTAAATTATGTGTGTACAAATATTGAAAAAATAAATGAACCTGAACCTGAACCTGAAACTGATGCCGGAATCCGGGAGATAGTAGGAGGCCTGGCTTTCATACTTCCGCTGAGGTGGCGTTGAATTTCGAGTATTTGGTATGTTAGAAATGACGGGCTGTTGTTGAAATACTGAAATAGCGGAATATTCCCTCGTGAGGAGTCCCCGCAAGATGGGAGGAGAGCAACACAGGCCTGCATCATCTTTCAAACCTGTATCTTGCCTTGTGCCGACAAATCTCTATACTTTATTTGTTGTGTTTTAGCGGACCGAGTTACGCTCACATTTACTCATTTGGACATCCAGACGCGCGGATTAATTGCGAACTGCTCAGAAGACTTTGTACAGGTATGTTGCTTCAATTATAGTTTATATTCACATAGATGGCACTTTTATATAAGGGACGTTTACCGTGACCAATGAATCAAGAACTGCACCTTTTTTTTTTTTTTTGAATTTACATAGTTAGGCTTCTGCCGGACTATTGTCGTGGTTTGTGAACCCTGTTCATAAGCCCCTCGGTAGCTCAAACGGTTGGAGCGCCTGCCTTGTAAGCAGAGGGTCCTGGGTTCAAATCCCGGCTGAGGAGCATTTTTGTCTTTCAGTTCACTACTTCTAAAATATAGTTTATATCGTTATATTCTTTCTAACCCGTCCTACAAGAAATGAAGCAGACGGAATAGTTATTTATCTGTGTGGCTGAATTTGTTTTACTGATCTGAATTCTTGTATCAGTCAAGTCTGATTAGACTTTTAACTGCCGGGTTTCGATTCTAAAGCCAGACGCATTGCCCAGAGCCGCCAAAGGGTCCAGGATCATTTTAGTAAATAAACATGATTTAAAGTATCAGACGAGCGGAACGAAGGTTTTCCGGGACCCATTTCTCGAGTGAACCACTTCCGGCACAAAATAGGTTTAGTGGAAGTGATAATAGGAAACGCATCCAGTTCACAAGCTTTAAAGTTTAACCGAAAAGGGCTAGGGTAGGACAGTCTAGTTTACCCATCCTTATTCACTTAAATTGGCTTGAAGACCCGCTGAAAATGAGTTACTTCGTTACCGCTATCCACGAATAATCGATTTTCAAATAGTGGAATTTCCGTGTGATTTGTGGTGCCTCTATGCGCTTGTATTTTTGCTGTATGCCTTACAAGAAAGATTTATCATTTTTTTTTGTTCAGGTACTAAGCAATCTTCACCAATCTCACCACTGCCCACTGAAAAGGCGCATTTGTTTTGAGATTAAAATTTCCCGCGTCATAGTAGAATTTCCGCTGTGGCGACGGCTGGAGATATTCTGAGCCTCGTAACTAGAGCAGATAGAGGAAAATAAAAAAATCCCTTTGCAGAATCCAAATAATTCAGTGTATCAAGTTAAATGACACACAAATGAGTTGGCTTTTCAGTTAAACTTTAACTATAAAGTAAGATTTATTTATGCCAGCTTCTGTAACACCGAAAAATGATTAGAAAACTGCTGATAATAGGAAACGCATCCAGTACACAAGCTTTGACGATAAAAGTAAGATTTATTTATCCCAGCTTCTGTAATACCGAAAAATTATTATAAAATTGTTATTTCGTCGTTTTCTTCACTAGGTCTTGGAAGGAGACTCCGCCGACTCGCCTCTAATCGGACGATATTGTCTCAGCAGTGTCCCACATCCAGTGGTCAGCCAAGGAAATTCCCTGTTTGTTCATTTTGTTGCTGAGCGTGGAGTCGGTGCCGGATTCCGGGCAACTTATTCCGTGATTTCCGGAGCTTGCGGCGGCAACTTCACTTCGGAGCATGGTGTTTTCGCATCGCCAAACTATCCGGATTCATATCCGCCCGTTTCGGAATGCGTTTGGACCATATCCGCCTCATTCGGTAATATTTTACTATTGTATGTGTTTTTTGTGAGTTTTCTCAAAATGTTAAATACGTAAGCCATATTTTACCCCCCCCCCCCAATCTAGTGACACCAGTGTTATTACCTACTCTTCCACTTTTCTTTTAAAGCTTTAGTGCGCTTCTAAGCTTAATTTTAAGTTTTCTTCTGTTTACAACCAAAGAATGGGTCGCTGTCACTACCGCAACACGTCAGTTGACATAAACGTCAGTTCGCATAAAACAAAAATCCGACAGTTCGCATACACGTCAGTTCCCATACACGTCAGTTCACATACACGTCAGTTGGCCAACACGTCAGTTGACCAACACGTCAGTTGACATACACGTCAGTTCACCAACACGTCAGTTCGCATACCGTCAGTTCGCATACACGTCAGTTGACATAAACGTCAGTTGACATATTTTAGAAATCCGTCAGTTCGACAACACCCTAGAAGCCTTCCGTCAGTAGACATACACGTCAGTAGACATACACGTCAGTAGACATACACGTCAGTTGACATACACGTCAGTTGACATACACGTCAGTAGACATACACGTAAGTAGACATACACGTCAGTTGACATATACGTCAGTTGACATACACGTCAGTAGAAATACACGTCAGTAGACATACACGTCAGTAGGCATACACGTCAGTTGGCATACACGTCAGTTGATATAAACGTCAGTTCCCATACAAAATCCTTCACTACGCCCAAGACCCGCCTATTAGTTCGAAATCGACTTGGTCGCCGGTAGCAATTAAGCAGAGGGAAGAATACCCAGGGGATTAATATAAAGAAGCCGACATTTGCGCATTTTGATGAGGGTAAAATTAGTTCCGAATCGTCAGGAGCTTACAATCAGAAGCGGCAGGTAACGTCGCTAAAGGCGGATGCAAAGTTCTTCAATCACAACAAGCTGTTGCGAAGTTTTTACGTAACAGCCGTCGCAAGGTGAAGGACCACACTATAAACGGCTTTGAGGTTTCACACTCAAAAAGGGCTTACATTTTTAAGTGTAATCCGAGACCGCATAAGTCCCTAGAGGTATCTTTCCGCCATCCCGTGTGAATTATCCTTATAGCTGAAGCCTATCGCCGCTAACTTTGTTTTATCTGTCGCAGCTTCTGTCTTTGTTCGTTTTCTAATCACCCCGATTTCCCAGCTCCTTCCTATTGAACCAACAAATTTTCGACTGCGGCGCCTTTCTCAATATTTTCTTTATGACAGATAGTCCTTCATTCAGGTGAGTGGATTCCGTGAAATAAAAAGCTAAAATTTCCTGATGTTGTCTCACCTTACGCAACAATGCTTCTTGCAAGAGTGTTTCCAGAATGTTTATCAATTTTGACATCGTAATTCAAATTCAAATATTTTATTGACCTCCAAGATCGGAGAGTATAAAATGAACTAAAGACAAACTAATTGGCCCAACATAATATAACACTACAAAAAAACATTCTGGCCAAAGAATACTAAATATATTATACCCACGCGTTAAACTATATTAACTCTTTAACCGCTAAATATAGGTTATGAGTAATAGAAGACATATTCGTCAGAATATGTAATATGTAAAGTAGCAAAATTATAACTTTCGCTAGTTTACTGTGAAAAAAAAATAATTATACATGATTTGGCTGAGGTACTAAGATTAGTTTTCTGTTTTGCTCAGTGGCCGTTACCAGAATAGTCTGTTTTGGTGAAATGCTCTACAAACATATGATGCCAAGGTAAGTGCTTCCACTTCTGCTGTATTTCCAAGTAGGATACTATTTCTACTCTTTTTAGCCTTTTAACAATTTATTCTACTCTTTATTTTCTTTCGGGCGGATTACCAAGCAGAAAAATAGATTTCAAAAATTGTGTATGCAACAATCTGGTCAATTTTACCATGATAGAGTTTGATTTTCGAATTTTTTACCAAAGCTCAACCCACGCCGAGAGGTACCCTTCCATCATAGGGTAGGCCTACCTCTACTATGGTGGCAACACAACACACAAGGGTCCTCTTCAAGCTAAGATATTCACAATGCACAAAATCAAATATTTAAAGGACCCCTCTTGCTTATTCTGCTTTTTATAATATATCTAGCTCCCATACAGAATTATAAGCTTCTAAAATCCCCACCGTTCTCCATTGTTTCGCTTTGTGCCTACGAAATTTTAGCGCTTTTTTGGCCTTGCCGAGTTTTTCCCGTCACACAACGAAACGTTTGCCGGGATCATCAACGTCTGCTGACAACTCTTTCCCACATAAGGATCTGAGAAGCTTTTGTTTATAACTTCTTTTATTTGCTTAGTTTTCACACTTTTGAACCACGGCGCGATCAGTTTTCAAATGTTTTGCGCCCAGCCGCCGCGTCGGAGAGCAGGAAGGCTGGACATAGTGGACAGGCGCTAACAAGAAAATCGTTAATTTCAGATGGAAAGTAATGGTATTTTCGAAAATGTTTTTTTCTGATCCATTTCATAGGGAAAGTATTATTTCTAGTAAGAGTTGTGCTTTAAAGTACTCATCTTAACCGCAAACTCCAAAAAATACTTTTAAGCAAAACCTGCATTTTCATGATCCCCATGAGCCCAAAATCATTTTTGCCTCTAGGGTTTTGCTTAGAAATGAATTTCTTAACCGAAAAGAAAAAAAAATACTTTTCACCGAACCACATATTCATGATCCTAAAGAGCCCAGGATTCTTTTCGCATCAAGGGTTCTTATTACAGATGAATTTCTAGCGCCCTTAAAGTGCACATCATCACAGCCAAGTGCACAAAAACTTTTCTTTAACAAACTATTCTCGTGATTTCCAAGGGTCCGTCGTCATTGTTATCTCAATGGTTTTGCTTACAAGTGATTACACAAAACCCACGAATTGGCGAATTCCTACTTTCATCCTTTTACCAAGCCTTGCAAGTGCCATATGAGCTTACAGCTCGTGTTGGGATCCCAAAACGTAAGTGGAGGGATACCTATGACATCGCAAAAGTTGTCTGTCTGTGAGCACGATAACTTTCGAATAGAATGAGATATTTTGATGAAACTTGGTGTGAGGATTCTCTGGGTCGAGAGTAGCCCAAGGTCGAGTTCGTAGATGGGCTATGTAGCCCTTCATGTAAAGGTGTGGGAGGGTTAAGGGGCAAACAAAGTATTTTTAAACAGCTAATACTATAGTGAAGTGGTGAAGTGAACGTGCTGAACGAGCTGGTGAAAACCATTTTCTCGCCCGAACAGCAGTTCGCCCGAAATCCGGCCAAAACTGGAAATTTGTCAGTAGCAAAAGTTTTCTTTTAAGTTGCACACTCTGGTTTTATTTTAAGTTGATTAGATGACAGATTTAAGAGTAAGAAGAGACGCTGGATCTGTACATGACAACCATTTTTTACCTGGACATACTCGTCAGGAATTCCGTTGAAACCGGATTTCTTTTATAAGTTAAAGTTTTATTTGAAGATCTCTTTATAGGGATAAGAAGATATCCTGAATTCGTTTCTGAACTTTCTTTTTTTTTTGCTGGACAAGTAGGTCGCACGGGATTCGGCTGAAACCTGAAATTCGGCAGAAGTAAAGCAGAAAGTTTCGACCAGTTTCGTCAAAAGAGATATGGCTTACAGAGGTATATCTGAACTTGGTTTTCTCAGATGATTAGCGTGGCGAAGACTGTATCTGGTGAAGACAAGACCCAATTGTCTGTATCAAATATAAAATTTGTGTGATCCCATCGAAACCTTTGGTCTTGTTTTAAGAGGATCTAGTGGAAGCACTTGCCAAGAGAAAACTAATTCTTCCCTCAGTGCTTGCGGTGCCCTTTCGGCAAAGGTTAGGATTCACTGGCACATTCTGGTTCTTCACCTTGCGACGGCTGTTACGTAAAACCTTCGCAACAGCTTGTTCTGATTGAAGAATTTTGCATCCGCCTTTAGTGACGTTACCTGCCGCTTCTGATTGTAAGCTCCCGCCGACTAGGAACTAATTTTACCCTCATCAAAATGCGCAAATGTCGGCTTCTTTTTAATCAATCCCCTGGGTATTCTTCCCCCTGCTTAATTGCTACCGGCGACCAAGTCGATTTCAAACTAATAGGCGGGTCTTTGGGCGTAGTTAAGGATTTTGTATGGGAACTGACGTGTATGTTAACTGACGTGTATGTCTACTGATGTGTATGTCTACTGACGTGTATGTCTACTGACGTGTATGTCTACTGACGTGTATGTCTACTGACGTGTATGTCTACTGACGTGTATGTCTACTGACGTGTATGTCTACTGACGGAAGGCTTCTAGGGTGTTGGCGAACTGACTTATTTCTAAAATATGTCAACTGACGTGTATGTCAACTGACGGTATGCAAACTGACGGTTGGTCAACTGACGTGTATGTCAACTGACGTGTATGTCTACTGACGTGTTGGGGAAGTGACGTGTTGGTCTTATGCGAACTGTCGGAAAATGTTGTCGTACTGACGGAATTCTGTAGCGAACTGACGTTTATGTCAACTGACGTGTTGCGGTACTGACGGGACCCCCAAAGAATAAATACTCGAAAAAGACTCACAAAAATTTCGTGTCGTTACATTCAAATTTAGGAGCAAAGTAAATAAAAAAAAACTAACTGCTTTTTCAAGCATGTAGACATAAAACTGTAGATCCTTTTTGCAGTTAATGGTAAGGACATAGCCTGAGGTTCCATTTGTGGAGATTTTATCTGGGTTATAGTTTCATTTTAAGATATTTGAAATTACCGCACAAAAATAACCAGACAAAGTGGCGTTTCCGCGAGTTTCAACATGTGGCTCGACTGTGTGGCAAACAGTCGTGTCTCCGCGACAAACACTCGTGTGGCCGACGAGAGTAAGTGTGGCCGTGTGGCCCACGGTTGTGCTGTGGAAAGACGCCTTTAGGGTCTGTGGAAGCGCATATACTGATCCCATTTTTCGATGATTGGCAAAAGGTTGCCGTTCCCGAGGACTCCTCGGGGAATCGAAGGAAACGGCGAGAATAGAGGGAGTCACTCCTCGCGGACTCCGCGTATGGAAAACAAAGATAACACGGTTAATGCTTCTAAAATGGATTTTGTTCGAAAAAAAAAATATGCAGTTGACGAAATTAGTCTGGATCCATTTTTTTATTTTTTTATTCCTATTCTTTTTAATCAGTTTTACATTGCACCAACACCAGCAAAAATTGATTCCCCCCCGAATCTGACAAGGAGTCCTTCTTGATGATGGTAATGATAATAGGAGTATTTCCCGTCCATGGGGACTCGCGAGAATATGGGGAGCGAGTCCCCGGGACAAACAAAAACAGTGCGAGAATACACCTAAAGGTTTGAAAGTGAGAACCACAGCACCGATTCTGGCAACAGACCAAGCTCTGTGGCTAGGACTTGAGCGCGTGGCCCAGCAAGATTAAGTTTCCGTCTTGAAACCTATGAGAGATAGTTTCTGCAATCGCTGGATCCCCAGCATAGCCTGTACCACACATTTCTGAAGTAGACTATTTGTTCTTGTTTTCTGTTTGTTAGGTTAGTTTATTCTTCTTTCCTTTTTTTTCTTTTTTTTTGTTATACTCCATTTGTCACACTTCTGTGTTCAAAATGGGTAAATAAAACCATTCACTTATTCATTCATAATCTTATTGTTTTAAATCTTGCAGGTAACAAAGTACTTGTTTCGTTTCGACAACTGAACATCGAGGAGTCCGAATTCTGCAACAGCGACTACGTCGAACTTCGAGAAAATGACGCTTCTGGTCCTATGATTGGCCACTTCTGTGGTTCGTCCCTCCCCTCTAACATTACAGCTTCCAATCGTGTTTGGATTAAGTTTAGAAGTGACGAGGAAGGAACTGCACCTGGGTTCGTCGCAGATTACAGTCTTGGTAAGATCTCTGACTTGAGATGTGTGCTTCCTCCTGTGTAGTCATTTACCCCTCCCTCCCCCTCCCAACATCCAGTTGGCGCTGGTCAGGATATTTTTAGACTGCGATATTTTGAGAAAATTCTTAGAAAGATAGTTCTCAACACTCACATTTTCTTCACGAAGACCGAATTTGACGCGGCGACAACAGAGTGGAATTTACGCTTGACTATATATATACTGTTTTTATTTATATTTAACTCGTCCTTGGAATACTCTTGATGATTAACCCTTCGTGCCGACCAAGAATCGCCGTGTTCCAAGCGAAGAATCAGAAACGCCACCGTAACAAACGGGTTTACATAGGATTTGAGTAAATTTTGTGAGATTTTTGGGGTTAGTTTTCTTATTCTTCCCTGGCATAACGGTGTTTTTTGGACTGTAGAGTATTGTCAAAACGTTGATCTCGTTACAGTATAGGAGTAATAAAAATACTGTTCGTTTTTGAAAAGAGGTGTCACAGCTATTTTAATTTATCCGAAAGCCGAATGGACGTTACTAATACACCCCTGTAAAAGTCACATAAATTCTGTATAGTTTTGAAAATAGACGCTTTGAATCAATTCGAATGGCTAATATATATTGCCATCCGGTACCGGTCAGTCGCTGTCCTCAGGAATCTACGAGAATCCCTGTTCTGACAACAGAGTTGCCTTTCAGTTCATGGCAACGAGTTGTACGGCAACAGTGGAAAAATAGCATCTCCGCTCTATCCTCTACGTTTCACGAAAGTTGCTGAATACACATGGCGTGTCGTCGCAGACCAGGGTCTGCGGGTCGTCCTAAGGTTTGAACAGCTCATGGTTGAGAGGAACCCGATTAATGATGCCTGCGTTTCCACTGTGTCGGTGAGTTCATTTTAGTTTATCTTTCTTTAAAATTTAACCGAATAGGGCTGATATGACAATCTATCATCACTTATTCGCTTAAATAAGCTTGAAAACCTGCTGAAAAATGTGTTCAAAACATATGTGTTACAAAAATGTGTTGGGATCGGGGGACTTCCAACGCTTTTTTGTAGTTCAGAAGTCAACTTTTTCTTTATAATTAAAATCAAATCTTTTACTTTAAAGTCGGAAACCAACTGCGAATTACACAAGAAATGGGGTCCCAAGCAGAAATTCGGACAATTTAAATAGTCGCATATTCAAAAGTTTTCTAGGATTGTTGCAGCAAAAAGAGTTATAATCATAAACTTCAGATCACAACAAACGGATCCTGTAAGACCATACATTCAGGATGGTTTGTGATTGTAAGTATGTGTTATTAATTGCGTTTTTGATTGCCATTCCTGATCTCAGTTCTTCTTATTTCTCGTTTTCGATCACCTTCCGCGTTCGCAGCTTGCTTAATTGTCGTTGCTGCTGAAACGGAGACCGTCGGTTCTACAACACCTGCGAGTGAAAAGGTGAATTGTGTCGCAGACGCGGTTCCCGGTCCAAGTTCGCCTGTCCTGACTGACTAAATTAACCCCAAAAAATTGAAAGTCCTGGAGAATGTGTTTGGAAATGGATGATTACAACTTGTATTACCTTGACTAAAAGAATGGCCTTTTCATTGTCAAATGTAACTACCCTTTATTGACTTATTTAGGCGATTTTATGAATGGTTAGCCGGGATGCTTATTTTCCGTTTTATTCACCTGCGTCTTTAGAAGATAACGTTTATTTGCTGTATAATATCTTTACAGATAGATGATCAGCTACAATATAAATAAATAAACATACAATTTGTATTACATAATCATATGCGATTTATCACTGTCTATTTAGGCCTACATGTTCATGTGATGTACAAAATATTGCCGGAAAGAGCGCCTGTATCGGGAAGACGCTGACACTTTGTAAGGCACAAACTTGTTTTGGTGCCTTGTTGCATATCTTGGCTGCGGCGCTTCAGGTGGGAGAAGGTCTCGGTCCTTCTCCGACATAGATAATTTTTTATTAAAACTCATAGTCAGATCATGGCGTCTGCAAGAGATGTCTTTGGAGGCATCAGGCGAGCTGAGTGTAAAAACGGAAATTAAAGCACAGCTCTTACTAGAAATGATCTTTTCCCTATGAAAGGGATCAGAAATTTTTTTTTCAAAAATATTATTTTTTTCCACCTGAAATTAGGGCGATTTTCTTGTTAGCGCTTGTCGACACTATTCAACCTTCCTGCTCTCCGACGCGGTGGCTGGGAGCAAAATGTTTGAAAACTGAATGCGCCGTGGTTGAAAAGTTTGAAAACTAAGCAGATAGAAGAAGTAAAAAATAGAAGATTCTCATATCCTTATGCCTGAAAGAGTTGTCAGCGCACATTGAAAATTCCGGCAAACTTTGTGTTGTGTAACGGGCAAACCGAGGCAAACCTCTGCATGGCCGAAAAAGCGCTAAAAACTCGTAGGCGCAAAACTGAATAATGTAGAGAGGTGGGAATTTTAGAAACTTGTATTTCCACAAGGGAGCTAGGTATACTGTAAAAGACAGAATAAGCAAGAGGGGTCCTTTAAGCTGCAACGGCGAACTCACCGGGGAACTAAAAAACGCACAGGCAATCAAAAACGCAACTATTCTTTCTTCGTTCTCTCACAGGTGTATGATGGATTCGACGAGACATCACCTCTTCTCAGTTCGCTCTGTGGTCGCAGGCCTCCGCGTGAATACATCATAGGATCGTCGAACGTTGTTTTCATTAAGTTGTCTTCCGTTCCGATGCATGAAGGGTCTATGTTTCTTCTGAACTGGGAGGCGTGGCCGGAAGGTCAGGTAGAACAGAGGCTGCCAGCAGGTAAGAACCAGTTCAAATTTCATTTCATTGAAAGCGAATAGAGGTCGAAACTTTTGACAATCGTGCTCAGCCCTCCTTGAGTCCTTGAGGTGCGACTAGGGAAACTGTCTGAATTTTGATGGTAATTGATTGATATTTTTTTTTCTTGTGTCTTTTTTTTACTCCGCTGTCGTCGGTGCGTGGTAAATAAAAGTATTATTATTATTCTTATATTCGCGATTCTTCTTAAAATATGTGCTGGTGACTGAAAAGCAGTTTCTCTTAAACATAGTGCAAATCGCCATGTTCGTAGCCGGTTGTTCAATCCTACCGTTCTACCTCATGTCATATATATTTCCCCCCGTTGGGATTTGCTGGGTGCAACCGAACAAAGGAAGGTACGAAAAAAGTATTACTTGGCTTGTCGCCGCGCCTTCGAAAACTCTTCGAATAGTCCTGACGCACACTATTTTATACCCATTGAGTTTTTTTCTCATTTATAGTGTTCTTTTTTGTCCTTTTGTTATATACTTCGCTTTTTGGGATCACAAAACGTAAGTGACGGGAGACCTATGACTTCGTAAAGTTGTCCGTCCGTCCGTCTGTCTGTTAGCACGATAACTCTCGAAGGGATTAAGATTCGTATTTTGTTGGAACTTGGTGTGAGGATTCGTTGGGTTAAAGTACAGGTCAAGTTCGTTGATGGGCTCCATATCTATAACTTTAGGGGTGGGGGAGCGGTTTCAAATTAAGGGACGAAACAGATATTTTTTAAAAGCTAATGAAATAGTCGGCTTAGGGGCAAGGAGACATGCCGAATCCGAACGTAAAAGTTGTTGTCTCGCCGGACGAATAGTTCAACCGGAATCCGGCGAAAACCGAAAAATTTGTGAAAAGTACAAGTTTAATCTGAAATTGATTAGACGTTCGATGTAGGGACATACTGAATCTGAATATGAGAATAATTTCTCGCCGGTTCGCCCGGGATCGGACCAACACCGGAAAATTTGGTAAAAGTAAAAGTTTTATTTGAAGTTGTTTATTGACGGGTAAGAAGACATGCTGAATCCGTATATGACAATCATTTACTCACCAGACGTATAGTTTCCTCGGAATCTGGCTGAAACCGGAAAATTTGTTAAAAGTAAAAATTTTATCTGAAATTGATTAGAGGTTTGATGTAGGGGTATGGAGACATGATGAGTTCGTTTTTTAGCTTTATTTTTTTTGCCAGACAAGTGTCTCGCCCGGAGTCCGGCCAAAACCGGAAATTTGGCAAAAGTAAGGAAGGAAGATTTGATCAATGTCGTCAAAGTAAATATGACGTAGGCTGTAGGGGTAAACACACATGCTGAATCCATATCTGAACTTGGTCTTCTCAGATGAATACCATTGGCCTTAATTTCTGTGGGGACCCGTCTTTTCGCCCACCCGTCGATTCGCCCACCCGTCATAATGCCCAAAAAATACGTCACAACCCCCACTTTTTCCGACAGTTCGCCCACCCGTCACAAGACCCAAAATATCCGTCGATTCGCCCACCCGCTGATTCGCCCACCCGTCGATTCACCCACCCGTCGATTCACCCACCCGTCAATTCGCCCACCCGTCGATTCGCCCACCGTCGATTCGCCCAACCTCGGTTTCAAGAGGCGTCGATTCACCCACTTCTGAAATCCGTCGATTCGCCCACCCGTCAATTCACCCACCCGTCATAAGACCCAAAAAATCCGTCACAACCCCCACTTTTTACGCCAGCTCGCTTACCCGTCACAAGACCCAAAAAATCCGTCACAACCCCCACTTTTTACGACAGATCTCCCACCCGTCATAAGACCCAAAAAATCCGTCACAACCCCCACTTTATACAACAGCGCGCTTACCCGTCATAAGACCCAACAATTCCGTCACAACCCCCACTTTTTCCGTCGATTCGCCCACTTCTCAAAATCGACCTCTGATCCAGCGCGGCTCTTATCATTGAACGCAGCAAAAGAAAGCGACCGAGTCTCAGGGGAGTAATTAAGAAGGATACGATACCGTCCGATTTAAATAAGGGTGAAAACTAGTTTATATAGCTTGAGCCAGATTGATCAGAAGCATTACGTCAGACATCGGTACTGATAATGAAAGAGGAAATAAAGATAAATGCATGAGTAAAGTTTCCGAAAAAAGAGCTACCTTTTTTAGGTACAAGTGTACCGAAAGAGGTCGGCTACATATTGCGATTATGTGTACGTCAAAAGAATTATGATGCCACAAGATCAATCAAGTCTCAGTAGAGTGTAAGCGTAAGGTTCCCTATTATATCTTCCCCAAACTTCTGCAATTAAGCTCAGTTTCGTCTCAACTCATACCGCACACAACAATGCAGAACACATGCATAATAATGCTTATTAATTATAGTATTCAGTATATTCCCAACATTTGCAAAATCGTCACAGGTAATATCCCAAGTGTTATATGGAAAAGTTTTCTTGGGATCCCAAAACGTAGGTGGAGGGATATGTATGACTTCGTTAAAGTTGCCCGTCTGTCTGTCCGTCTGTCAGCACGATAACTTTCGAAGGGGTAGGATATTTTCTTCAAACTTGGCATGAGAATCGACTGAGTCAAAGTACAGGTCAAGTTCGTAGATGAGCCCTGTAGCCCCATATTTGGGGGTGGGAGAGGGGTTTCAGTTAAAGGACGAAACAAATGTTTATAAAAGTAAATGGGATAGTCGATCTAGGGGTAAGGAAATCAATATCTGAAACTTATTTTCTCGCCGGACAATTAGGTCGTCCGGATTCCGGCCAAAACTGGTAAATTTGTTAAAGTAAAACTTTCATTTGATCCATGCATTTTCCGGAAATGTCGTCCCACTGTAACACCTCCCGCAATGAGCTTTTCATCAATGCCACACGCAGTCTGGCGATCTACTTGTAATACTTTTTGCGCTTTTGTGATATGCGCAAACTGGATAATAACAGTCACAATATGAACAAGACCAAACGTTTCGATGGGATCCCAAAAATTTAATATTTGACCCAGACAACTAGCTCTTGTCTTCGCCAGATTCAGTCTTCGCCAAGCTAATCATAGAACCTTTGTAAGCCATATCTATTTTGACGATACTGATCGAAACTTCCTGCTTTACTTCTGCCAAATTTCCGGTTTCGGCCAAATTCTGAACGAACTACTTGTCCAGCCAAAAAAAGATAGTGCAGAAACGAATTCAGCGTATCTCTTTATCCCTAGAAAGAACATCTAGTCAACTTCAAATACAACTTTAACTTATTTCGGACGAACTATACGTCCGGGTGAAAAGTTGTCCTATAAAGATTCAGCGTCTCTTCTTACCCTTAAATCTGTCATCTAATCAACTTCAAAATTTTTTTTACTTTTAACAGTTCCGGTGTCGGCCGGATTCCGGGCCAACTACTAGTCCGGTGAGAAAATCGTTTTCACCACCGTGTTCAGCATGTCTTCTTACCCCTGAATCGAACATATTATCAACTTCAAAGAAAACCTTTACTTTTCACGAACTTTCCGGTTTTGGCCGGATTTCGGGCGAACTACTTATCCGGCGAGAAAATGGTTTTCACAATCGATTAGAGTGCAGAGATAGGGGCAAGAAAACCTTAAACAAACAAGCAAAAATCGGTCCATCAAATATATTTCTCGGGTGGGTCACAAAATCACCACGATACCCACGATCAAAATGCCCACGGTTAGAGATGCCATAATTCAGGTTGTAGACCCTGAAATCAAAACGGTCCCAAATGCCTACAGTTTAAAATGCTCTCAGGGAAGACAAAAATCGTCAAAAGTTTCAGTGGAAAATTATCGCCATTCTGATACTCGGTCCGCTCCTTTTGTGTCAAATTCATCACTAGCTCCAGTTTACTATGGCCTTAACACCTCAAACTGTACAATCATGGGCATTCTGAACCGTGGGCATTTTGAACCGTGGGCCCATTTTTCATGCTGGACCGATTCAGCTAAAGTCAAGCACAGCCCGGAACTAATGCAATAACACATAAACCGGTAAAAACTTGAGTGAAAAAGTTGACTGATCATTGTCGTCGGCCAGCTTTTCTGTAAAAGCTTGTAAAGATACCGAACAATTAGTACAACTTCCGATTCGTCTGACAAGGGCCATTGATGAGGAAGCATAACATGGATCATAATATTCCTTGAGCTTCAAGATTCCAGCTATATTAGTTTCATTAGTATCATCCTCTGGGATTCCGTCGGAACCTTTGGTCATGTTTGCCGACCAAAAGTATTGGGGAGCACCAATCAAATTTTAATCGGATTAAAAATAGTAAAGTTTCTTATAAGGCTTAAGCTGAGTGATTAAGTTCACATTTGTATATCCGTATTTCCAATACGTAGCCTACCGCTGTCGGTACATGTTGTACCTCAAATACGGTAGCTCCTTCATCTGATGTTGTACTCTCGCATTCATCCTCTCCATTCCATCTTTCATTATCAGAACCGAGGTCTTTTATAATGCTTCTGATCATTCTGGCTCAAGCTGTATTGACTTCACCTTTATTTAAATCGGACGGTATCGTATCCTTGTTAATTACTCCCCTGCGACTCGATCGCTTTCTTTGCTGCGTTCAATAAGAGCCGCGCTGGATCAGAGGTCGATTTTGAGAAGTGGGCGAATCGACGGAAAAAGTGGGTGTTGTGACGGATTCTTTGGGTCTTATGACGGGTAAGTGTGCCCGTATGGAAATAATTCAAGTCGTAAACGATTGTAAACGATCGTTTTTTTACAATTGTATTATGGGACATTCCGATCGTAAACGATCGTTTTTTTACGATTGGAAACAGTTGTTTACGATTGGAAACAGTTGTTTACGATTGGAAACAGTTGTTTACGATTGGAAACAGTCGTTTACGATTGAAAACAGTTGTTTACGATCGTATTTTTACGATCGGAAACGATCGTTTTTTCCCAATTGTATTATGGGACATTCCGATCGTAAACGATCGTTTTTTTACGATTGGAAACAGTTGTTAACGATTGTATTTTTACGATCGGAAACGGTTGTTTCCAATCGTAATTTAAGGGCCGGGAACTGTTGTTTCCATCGAATTTTCACGATCGGGAACGGGTGTTTCTCGCCTCGGTGTTTCAACTTACCCTGCACCCCCACCCCTAGCGGCCTAGCCTAGTCCCTGGCCCTGAACTGCAACGACTTCTATCCAAGTATTCCAACCCCAACTAACCTTTCATTTTCTGTGATAGTATCGATGGATATTTGCGTTGTTGCATATAGAGGCAAATATTTTTGTTTCCCAAATTATCAATTAAACGGCAACACTCTTAAAAAATCACCAGAGGAAGGTTTAGCACCATAGAGGGGGCTTCGACTACGAAAGATGCTTTTGAAATATTTTGCGCTTCAAAAAAAGTGAAAGTAGCAAAAACACGGAAGACAGTTCTCAACTTCAAGCATTTCCAGGGCTTTTATTTATTTATTATAAATAAACAACTGAAAACGATCGTAAACAGTTGTTTACGATCGGGATTTCAGATTCTCCATTTTTTTAAACTTTACGATCGTTTGCACATTAAAAAAAGAATTAACTTCCCTTCTATCGTTGTTGAGATTCAGGTCTTGTTTCAGGTCTTGAAAACCGAACCAAATTTTTCCGATTGAAAACGACTGTTTCCGATCGGAAACAACTGAAAACGATCGTAAACAGTTGTTTTATGACACTTGAAGAAACAATTATACAAAACTAAAAACTAATCAACTTTCTTATTGCCGTAGCTAGAAATCAGGTCTGTATTTATCGTCTTGAAAATAAAAACAATTGTTTCCGATCGAAAACAGTTGAAAACGATCGGAAACAATTGAAAACGATTGTTAAATTACGATCGTAAAAAAACGATCGTAAAAAAAACGATCGTAAAATTACGATCGTAAAAAAACAATCGTAAAATTACGATCGTAAACAACCGTTTCCAATCGTTAACAATTGTTTACGATCGAAAACAGTTGAAAACGATCGGAAACAGTTGAAAACGATCGTAAAAAAACTATCGTAAAAAAACAATCGTAAAATTACAATCGTAAAAAAACAATCGTAAAATTACGATCGTAAACAACCGTTTCCAGTCGTTAACAATTGTTTACGATCGAAAACAACTAAAAACGATCGTAAACAGTTATTTAATGACACCTGAAAAAACGATCGTAAACAGTTGTAAAAGTATGATTGAAAACAGTTGTTTCCGATCGTTTACGATTGGGATTTTGGTTTCAGCTTTTAGTTAAACTATTTTGATTATGCAGAACTAAACACTAATCAACTTTCTAATTGCCGTAGTTAGAAATCAGGTCTGTATATATCGTCTTGAAAATAAAAACAATTGTTTCCGATCGAAAACAGTTGAAAACGATCGGAAACAATTGAAAACGATCGTTAAATTACGATCGGAAAAAAACGATCGGAAAATTATGATCGTAAACAACCGTTTCCAATCGTTAACAATTGTTTACGATCGTTAACAACTGTAAACAATTGTTAACAATTGTAAACGATCGTTAACAACTGTTTACGACTTAATTATTTCCATACGGGTGCTGCCGAATTAAGTGGGGGTTGTGACGGATTTGTTGGGTCTTATGACGGGTGGGCGATCTGTCGTAAAAAGTGGGGGTTGTGACGGATTTTTTGGGTCTTGTGACGGGTAAGCGAGCTGACGTAAAAAGTGGGGGTTGTGACGGATTTTTTGGGTCTTGTGACGGGTGGGCGAATCGACGGGTCATAGAATTGGGTGAATCGACGCTCAAGCGACAGAACGTTGGGTGAATCGACGGGTGGGCGAATCGACGGGTGGGCGTATCGACGGGTGGGTGAATCGACGGGTGGGCGAATCAGCGGGTGGGCGAATTGACGGTGGGCGAATCGACGGGTGGGTGAATCGACGGATTTTTGGATTGGGCGTATTGACGGGTGGGTGAATCGACGGGTGGGGGTAGTGACAGCGACCCATTTCTGTCTCTAAATTTTAATAGTAAAAATGTTTAAGGAGTCTGGCGAAGACCGGATATCTACAAGAACCCAACTGTCTGGATCAGGTATTACATATTTGGGATCCCATCGAACCCTTTGGTCTTGTTCTTTTTTGTTAGAAGTGGGCAGCAATTATTATTGGTATTATTATGTAGAATGGAGATTTACAGTGCAATAGTATCACTGTCATTGTTAAGTTATTCCCTTTTGCTTAGGTCGCTGCGGAGCTGATATTTTTGTCACCGAGTCCAACACAACCTCCATAACCACTCCCGGATTTCCGATTGGTTATGGACACAATCTGCGCTGCTATTGGTCCATCACAGCCCCGGCACATATGCGCGTTGAACTCCGTTTCGTTACTATTGATGTCGAAAGCGCTCCTAGATGTCTCCTCGATCGAATTGAACTCAGAACGAGTAAGTTGGAAGTTGTAATATACCAACTACAATATTACCCGATGACAAATTTCGAGCATTAGTCGTATGGAGCTGTATGAAAAGTAGCATGCAGTAGTAACTGTTGCCACTTCTAGCAAACTCGATGATACTACAGCAAGATTGGATGCTATCGGATACTACTACTTAAGATTAACCAAGTCGGATGCATGTTAAATCAAAGTACTCCATACTACTACATATCAAAACATACAACTTTTTCGTACAACTACAGTCAAAGAATTTTTTGTCGGGTAGTGATCAATGGTAGCGTTGACAACTTTGAATTGGGTAATGCCGTATTCACAAGGGCTTGTGTAAGTACAGTTTTCGGAACTTAGTTCCCTGAAACAGTTATTGGACCCTGAAACACCCTTCGGTCAGCTTCTCGAAATTCCTGACTGTTACTATAGTATTTCATTGTTCTGCGCCGGAGTCGATACCCGAACACAAGCAAAGGGTCGCTGGTTCGTGAATAGGTGATGTTGACCGTTTGGTTAGCGAGGGTTAGTTGCGTTTTCCCGTAAGACAAGCCAATAGTCCACCCACCCAGCTTCAAATAGCACCTACAGAAATAGGGGAAAGCAAGGGAAGTATCGGATGATTGCCCCCAACCATGCGTCGCACTCCCGGTCGAGGGCAGAGTAACGGGAGATCAGCACCTATGCGAAGCGAACCTTAACTGGTTTGCATGCGAAAAAAAAAGTTTGCTTTGCTTGGAATCGATGAGTCAACTACAAGGAAAGAAAAAGATAATATCTTGACTACGCATTTACAAAATGTAAAAGCTCATACTTATTAAAGGACACCTGAACAGTGAAACCATACTTGAACACACCATGGAGAATGCATTTACAGACATGGCCACGGAGAGCATTCTACTCCTGAGCGTGGCGTTTTCAAAATAGGGATGGTCGTTTCTGGAGGTTTGCACATGCAGACTCCAAGACAAAAAGTGCAATTCATTCAAATCTTGTACAGCGCTGGCCGGATCGTATTGGAATTTCTATACGTTTGGGCTTAACTGGTTAAAAAATATTCCTGAAGAAGGGTTGATTGGAGACATTTGTTCATTTCTAAAAAAATTCGGTACTGAAATAAGGACAGACGCAAAATGGAGCAAAAATCATAGCTTGGAAACACTATTTCGGATTTGGATTGGAATTTCTGCAGGCAATGTTAACGGAAGTCATACAGATAGGGATGATACTTGGTACTCTTCATTCAGGTGTCCTTTAAATAAATAAACAAATGAATTACAAATAAGATGGATACTTTTGCAGCTATGATGGCTCCTCAGCGAATCTGCAGCCGAGATCAGGAAGGACAAGTCGTTACATCACCCTCTAACAGTCTTCGTCTTTTCTTCTACACTGATGCGACCGTGAACTATACCGGAGTCAACATGACAGCGACAGCAGGTAGGTGTTCTCCCTTCGCCTTAATGTAACAAGAGTCGCTTCTGCCGTGCTTTTGTCGATGCCTCAAACTGGTAACCACTTCCCAACATTTCGCAGTATTCCACGGCATCAAACTGTGGAACAAAATACTCATGATGACCAATTATTCGTGTCAGTTATTCTAGCGGTAAACCAGAAACATCACCATAACAAACGTTGTTGATTGGTTTACGTATTACCATCCAGGGAGATATCCCTTGTTCGCTTCAAAGCGGCCTGTCGCACTATTGATTGTCCCTAGACGCGTCATAAATGTAAACGCGTCCGGCGCCTCGCTGGCCGCTCGGCTCTATATATTATGGCCGGCGCAGCCAATCAAAAACAGTTTAGCAGGCCGCTTTGAAGCGGACAAAGGGTATCTCCCTGGATGGTAAGAATAAGGTGGTCAGTTTTGAAGGTTTGTATGCGTGACGTTTCTTGTTCTTACCTAGGTTCACCGGCATGTTTCTGACTAGGTCATACAAAGTTTACGAACATCCATTCAGCTATTGACAGCACCTTTTTTTAACTTTTAAACGTCACTTGATAACATTTTTTAAACGTCACTTCGACGACGTTTGATGGCGCCAAACGGGTAAGTCAGCTGAGGCATATTTTAGTGCTATTCTGGCACTTTTTGGGATCCCAAAACGTTAGTGACGGATACCTATGACATCGCAAAAGTTGTCTGTCTGTCCGTCCGTCCGTCCGTCTGTGAGCACGATAACTCTAGAAGGGAATGAGATATTTTGATGAAACTTGGTGTGAGCATTCTTTGGGTCAAGAGTAAGGTCGAGTTCGTAGATGGGCCCTTTAGCCCCTTACATTTAGGGGTGGGGGAGGGGGTTCAAATTAAGGGACAAGCAAAATATTTTTAAACAGCTAATGTGATAGTCGATTATGGGGTAAGAAGACATGCTGAACACGAATATGAAAACCATTTTCGCGCCGGACAAGTAGTTCGCCCGGAATCCGGCCGAAACCGGAAAGTTTGTTAAAAGTAAAAGTTTTATTTGAAGTTGATTATATGTTTGATTTTGGGGTAAGAAACCATGCTGAACACGAATATGAAAACCATTTTCTCGCCGGACAATTAGTTCGCCCGGAATCCGGCCAAGACCGGAAAGTTTGTTAGAAGTTAAAGTTTTATCTGAAGTTGATTAGATGTTTGATGTAGGGGTAAGAAGGCATGCTGAACAAGAATACGAAAACCATTTTATCGCCGGACAAGTAGTTCGCCCGGAATCCGGCCAAAACCGGAAATTTTGTTAAAAGTAAAAGTTTTATTTGAAGTTGATTAGACGATAGATTTAGGGGTAAGAGGAGGTGGAGAATCCGTATATGACAATCACTCTTTAGCCGGAAATATAGTCCGTCCGGAATCCGGCTGAAACCGGAAAATTTGTTAGAAGTTAAAGTTGTATTTGAAGTTGATTAGATGTTGGATATAGGGGTAAGGAGATACGCTGAATCCGTTTTTGAGCTTTAGTTTTTCGCCGGACAAGTAGTTCTTGAATTTCGCGAAAACCGCAAAATTCACAGAAGTAAGCTAGGATCGTTTCAATCGGCTTATAGAGGTAAACGCACATGCTGAATCCATAGCTGCGTTTTTGATTGCCGTTCGACTTTCAACGTTGCACTTTCGACGTTGGCCGTTCGTTGCTTATAAGCCGTTTTTGCGATTGCAAGTTCGCCGTTGGGTTTCGATCGTAAAAACGCTTATAAGGGACTTGACTCAAGTTGGCTTTAAACTTTAGCGGGAAATATGAAAAAGAGGAAGATGGGTTCGAAGAACCAGTTAATAAACCTGGATTTGACACGACCAAAAGTTAAAGTTACTTTTTTTACGTGAATTAAATTCAAAATTTAAATTTTTCACACAAAAATTTAATATTGCCTACTTCTGCCCTTATAATTTACTTTGCGGTTTACTGTACACAAAGGTAAAAAGACCGGCAAGTTTTGATTGTTGGTCAGGAATGAGCATTTTTTTTGGTATGGCCTCGGCTGTGTTGGGTTTTCCTGAAGCTGAAAAGTAGCCTACTGAGTTTCTATCACTAAAGTAAGTTACTGAAGAGTAAGTCTACGTTTTGGATGCACTTTAGAATGCACTAGTATTCTGTACTGCTTTCTCGAAATCCACGTACATTTCACAGTGAAATTCCATGTTGGTATTTCAGATTTTAAGCAAATGTTCTTCCATTCTTGAATCTCCGCAATTTTCGATCGACAGCGCACGTCCAACTTCCTACCCTTCGACGTTGGCCGTTCGCCTGGGCTTTCGATGAAAAAGGGAGGAGACGCCGGTCCCCGTTCGTTCAAAAACACCTTATAAGACTCCAGGCCAAAGCGCAGGTGATCAAAAACACCTAATAAGACCAACGGCGAACGAAAGCGAAAGGCGAACGGCGATCAAAACGCCACTCATATCTGAGCTTGGATTTATTAATGATTAGCTGTTTGGCCTGGCGAAGACTGGATCTGGCGAAGACAAAACCTAATTGTCTGGATCAAATATTGAAATTTTGGGATCCCATCGGAACCTTTGGTCTTGTTGGTAAGGGTCTTTTTCAGGCTGCAGCTAGAAATAAATACAGGCTGTTCCGGTTAACCCTTGCCAAGAAGGGCCGAAATATCGCAGGAATAAATCACAGCTGACGTATGGCCTAGGCCATCAAACGTTATTTGCAGTCTGCTTGGGCTGAAGAAATATTTGATTTTCCATCATTCCTTTAGGTAGATGTTTTTTTTTTCTGTTCTATTTCTGTTTATTTATTTTGTTTATTATTTTCCCACGAACTTGTGGGAAAAAGTTATTGTCTACAAGTTCGTTGTTCTAACTTGAGCGGTTTTTGAGCCTGAAGAGGACCCTTGCCAAGAAGGGCCGAAATATAGCTCTTGACGTATTCGTTTTGCACTGTCAAGTATAATTCGCAGTCAGCTTGGCCTGAAGGAATAATTTTTTCCCCTCCCGGGTGCCAAACCCCCTCGGCGACCCCCCCCAGGTACCAACCCCCTCAGCCACCCCCCCCTCGAATGCAAATATTTAGGAAATATTTTCTTTTTATTAAAAACTCCAGTTTGGACCGCGGGGGGTAGCCGGAACCCTGTCTTAGGGTGTACCCCATTATGTAGGCAAAGGAATACCTGAAAACGTACTTCAAGGATTGACTAGGAAACATTTCAGCAACGCATCCGAAATAAGAAAAATTTCCCAGAAATGTATCGATTTTTCTTTTATTCTGAAGGCGATTCTCTTTTAAGTATGTGGCGGAATTCTTACCGAGCAGCGTGGTGTGATCGAGACTCCGAGATACCCAGAGAACTACCCGGCTGGAACTGTCTGTGAATGGGTTGTCCGAGTCCGTACTGGTCGAACCATAGAGCTTGAATTTGACGAAATGGCCATTTCTACATCCCCAGATTGTACCAGAGATTACGTTGTAGTAAGTATTGATCACGTTTTTTTTGTGTGAAAAAAAAAGATATCTTTTCAATGTCAGGATTTACGCTGGTCTATCTGCATGAGTTCTTGTCACTGTGGCTAAAACTCGCTTCGCTTTCCGAGTCTGTTCTGGCTCTTCGCTAGTTTTGGAAAGTGACGTGGAAAGTTGATCCACTCCGTACGGGGAAAGTGGATTCGACAGGTAAGCGAGAAGTTGTAAGGCGCAGTGACTTTCCGATTTCTGGCGCTCGGCATACTTTCGCTTTGCTTTTTGGAAAGCGAATCCATGAGCGTGTTCCACTCCCCTTCTAACAATGGTAAATATTAGTCACTATTTCCGTTTCAACCTCACGAAAAGTTACTACGCTGACCGTTCCAACCTTCTTCGGAATAGTAACTATTTGCTTACCATGCTCGAGAGCGTATCGGGTTTCAGTTCTACTTTAATGTTTTTATCTTTCTTTTCAGATACGAAATGGCGAATCCGTCGACTCGCCATTCCTTGGAAGCGGAAAGTTTTGTGGAAGCTCTGTTCCACAGATTCATGAAACATCATCTAATACGCTGCATGTTAAGTTTGTGTCTGACCGGTCTTCGAGAGGATCAAAGGTAAAGTTTATTATTATATAGACGTGTTATATTTGTATTTAACACCAGTGCACTGTGCAGTCCCATAATACCAGTCCTATCCTACCCAGTGCCAAAATTTTCTGGTATTCCCCTGATGTTAAAAGAAAAAAGTTCCAACCGTGCGATATCACTTGTTATCGCATGGGCGAGACATTATCGACTAGAACCAACTCAAACAAAATAGCTTACCCATCATGGTTTCTGTGGAATCCAGAACGGCGCTATCGCTTAATACTATAATATTTAGCATTATCACAAGTGCGCAAGCGCTCAAACGTGGATTATGAGATAAATACTCCTTGAGCCTAAGCTGACTGGGAAACGTATATGAAAACAATGTGTGCACATAAATGGAAACAGTATGAGAGTATGAATATCAAGTTCGGTATCGAAGATGTTGCGTGGCGGTTGACATAATAATATTGTAACAAACTATTTATTCGCACTAAAAGCCTGAGGCCGTGGCATAAATGTCACGTCATCTGCTAATCCTCTTATTTCCAAAACGTCAAGACTGTTAAGAGTAAAGTCATAATAGAGTCAGTCATCGCCATAAATCAAAAGTTCGAACTTATCTCCCCAAAGCTTTCTACTTATTCATGTACCAAATGATTCGTGAACTTGATGATTCGTTTGCCGAGAAAATGCAAAGATTCATATAGGCTACCGACTTGTACAAGATCAGATAAGATTTATTTAGACTAAGAGCCAAAGGTCGTTGCGAATACTAAACAAAAACAAATAGTACCTCCTACCAGCTCCTATCCCTCCTATCCCTATTCCTATCCCTAAGGAACCTCGCCAACTGATTAATACTACTAAAACAGCTATTCCTCATGACCTTGCACATCCATCCTTCATCCTTTTGACAGTGCAAAACGGATACGTCAGCTAAATTTTATTCGAGCTATATTTTGGCCCTTTTTGGCAAGGGTCCTCTTCAGGCTCAAAACCGCTCAAGTTGGAAAAACGAACTTGTGGAAAAATGTTCATCCTTCATCTACCCAACTGCGTCGAAAATTATCATGGGACCTAACTTCCAGTCATACGATCAGGCACTGACAGTGTTGAGAATCCCGAGTCTCTACTCCCGAAGAGAAGAACTTATTTTAAAATTTGGCAAAAAGCTGTTAGCAAGTGAGAAGTACCAAGTCTTGCTCCCCCTTAATGCCCCAAAAAACAGTAGGACAAGACGGCAAAATAAATTAATGCCTCAAAAAGACGAACCTCGAGGTTCATGAACTGGTTTGTGCCCTTTCTTACAGAGATTTTTAACAAAGTGAACTAGTGTAATATATTTTATTTCGTTATTGTAAATCGTAAATGACCAGCATAATTTAGCATCTTCTGCTGAAGAAAGCTACGAAGTTGGCTTGTCAATAAACGATTTCAGATTTCAGATCTGTGTCTGACCATTTATGCATTTCAGTAAGTATGCCCAGACTGCCCAATTCGAGTGGCAGACCTACATTCACCGTTTAGCGGTATTTTAGTTTCTTCACAAGCAAGCATACAGTAAACGAATGACACCTCCCCATACTAAAGGTCCAACATGTCTAATACCAAATATGAGAAAGTATAAAGTTTGTGCTGTGGTAGCGTGGTGGGCGAGCATAATATTGGCTACTGGTTTGTAATGTTAATGCACCGAGTCTTTTCGAAGGCGATACTCATAGTTCGTAGGTCAAAAACTAAAGCACATATATTTCGTATCGACTTACATTGGAGTTGGGTTAATACACTGAACTTGTTTCTTAGCTCGGGGCTCCACTGAGCTCCCGATTGAACTGAGGCTATGCCCCAACTTGAACTGACTTCCCAACCGTGAGGTCGGTCCTTTTATACCGATTTCTGAATTCCCTTAAGGTGCACTAGCGAATAGGGTTGCCTCCTCTAATGTTCTAGCGAATCTCTGTCCAGACTTCAGTTGGGGGAAAGTTAATAATCTCTTTCAGTCCGGAGAAAAGCGTGGGCGTTAGAGATAGCTGGAATAGAGAGAGTTAAGGATAGAGCTTGTTGAATAAGTTTTTGTAGATATTTCTTTGTCCTAAATGCATCCTCACACAAACCTCGATCCGCTAGTTATGACAGCCGGCCGACGACGGATCAACTGCGAACTACGAATTTTATGGTCATGAAGAGATGACGCACTTGTAAAATATGTTGCATTTCAGGGCTTCCGACTCCGTTACACAGAAAAGTCCCTTGCCTGTGGCGGCCAGCTTTTCCTCACCGATGGGCTGGAAGAGGGACAAATCTCCTCTCCCAACTATCCAAGCCCCTCGTCTCCAAACGCCGAGTGCGAGTGGAGTGTCGTCGCTCCACCTGGAAAGAGCATACAGCTAGACTTCGATCACCCTTTTGTCGCTGGGACACAGTGGGGGTAAGTGTACACTGTCAGAAGTTTCATAACAGACAACAACAAGGATGCGCGGTTTCAACAGACAACACTTGGGATGTAAAATGTTGTCGCGACAAACGTTATGCATGAAATGTTATGCATAACAAGCATTCCCAAAAAAGCATCTGCTGACTTTTTTGTTTGTCATCATGATAACGGAAAATTCAGCAGATGCTTTTTGTACATTTTCTAGCGGTTATTAGGGGTAAAGTGTAATATGCTTACGAGGTCTAATGAAGACCGGACCCGATTGTCTGGAAAAAGAGGCCCATTTTTGGGATCCCATTGAAACCTTTGGTCTTTTAGTTCCGAGTTTTTGCCGGAACATATAATTTTTGTTGAGTTTTCCACTATGGCTTTCGGGAAATAATTTAGTGAAAAATTACAACGGTTTCGAGAAATTAAAAATTGCTGTGAGAGATCGGAAACTGTCCTTAGCGTGGCGAAAAATGACGGAAATTAATTCCGGCTCCGCTTTCCTGGTCCGGAATACTCTCTTAAAGCACTTCACTTACTAGAAATAGCTTTTTCACAATAATAGGCTTTGAAATATTTTTTTTCTCATACCTATCTTGTGAAATTAGCGATTATCTTGTTAGCGCTTGTCGACTGCGGCCGGGCTTCGTGAAACCAGACTTGGTTTTGTTGCGAAAAATTTGAAACGAAAGCGGTTAAATGTTGAGAAATCACAATAAAAGCATAATCCTCAAGAGGGATGGGATTCCTGGACATCTTAAGACAAAAAAAAAAGTTGGGCAACTCGTGAAAATCTGCTGTCGCTGAAAAGCGAAAATTTCAAATAAAGTGATAATTTTGTAAAAAGGGAGATTTCAGGGGTTACGTCGTCACTGAGGTTGTGAAACAGTAAAAAGCAAGAGGGGTCTTCGAAGGTGTGTTCTCGCCGTTCCACGAGGACCCCCACAGTCCTCGCTTTTTTTTCTCAGTGACTCCTATATCCGGCGAGTGCTCACGTTATAAGTTATCATGTTATCAATACACTTGTTAGCATTACAATCATAAAAAAATGGCTTTATTTCAGATTCGGTGACAAACATTAACAACTGTAATCCCAAATAGCTCATAGCTAGAAGAGCTAAAAAGTGAAATATTTACCAAGTATACTTGATTATCAATTACCAGAAATATATTTTGGAACGACACTGTCTAAAAATTAGGCTGACGAATAGGCAGGATACTGTATGAAACGATTGACGGTGTTCCTCTCAGATCGACGAACGGAAGGTGGGAGGGGATGGGGGTAATACACTGTCTGGGGATAATACTCCATATCTTTGCTTCCAAATATTTCAGTCCCCGACTCCATGACGAAAATACTGGAGCTCATGAAGAAAATACTGGAGCTCCTCATCATAGAGCTCCATGGTATTCCGGTTTAGTGAATTTTAATTATTTGGTTGTTGTGTAGTGGTGTTCCTTTCTTTTTGCATTTTTTACCATACTCCGTCTCTACCTACACTGTAAAAAAAAATCTTGCAGTATTTGCTACTGGGATTAATGTCTCTACTGAGATAAGATTATTTCTAATTCGGATTAATCTTATCCCAGTAGAGATAAGATTAATCCCAGTAGCAAATACTGCATGCAGTTAACTGTAATCCTTACTCGGAGAAACTTTTTACAGTGTACAAGGTTTATAAATAACATTTAATATAATTCAACTGGCAGGAATTCGTCCGTGGCCGCCAACCACCCTGGTCGTCTGTAGACGATCGTAATGCTTGTGTTCCAAGCCAGAGATTAATTTATTTGCCTTTTTTAGTTGCTATAATTATGGAGTTGAGATTAGAGATGGCGCTAGTAGGAGATCATCGCTTCTTGGAAGGTATTGCGAAATGAAGCCTGGCACCGTTGTGTCATCGTCGAATGCCCTGTATGTCAGATTTTACATCCGAGGGATACCCATTGCTGCGTTCAGCGCTAGAGTGTCTATCGGTAGGTATTTATTATATAAACATTCCTTCAGCCCAAACTGACTGCGAACCACAGGTTCACTTTTCTAACCTCAGCAAGACACTTGCACAGTGTTGCCGAGTTTGTCTGACAAAGTTGTGACATCTGGCCGCAAAAATCTGGGACATTCTGGGCTGGAAATCTCTGACATTCTGGTTTGCGTAGCGCAGGTGCCGATTTTGTTCTAAAAACTCTTAAACACCCAAACCTCCGTTAAATCCTCCCCCTGATTTTGAAACCGAACGGACAAGACCTCCAAGACTAGTTGCGAACCTAATTCCAAAACTGCAACCTGTCCAGTGCACTCACGTAAGATACAGTAACAGCTTTGTTCCGGCATTTGTTAAACTGTTTAACGCTTCACCCACCATTACAGAGCCCACATGATTTGTTGTTGACGTTGGAATCAGTTAGTCGGCATACGCCGTGAGTAAGGTTTTTGATGAATAAACGATTTGAATTTTGATACTCCGCCCTCTGCCGGGACTGTGATGCGTGGTTGGGGCAATCATCTGACGCTTCCCCTGCTTTTCCCTAGATTTCTCTAGGTGTTTGAAGGTGGGTGGACTTTGGCTTGTCTTACAGGGAACGCCACTGACCCTCTCCCCAAACCAAACGGTACAGGTATCACCGAGACTCGAACCAGTGACCCTCGCTTGTGAGATCAGCGTGACGAAAACATATGTCAAATTGCAGTTTCTCAGGCCTGGAAATGGTATTAAAGAGTCAGAAAGGATTTACCAACAAGAAAATAACGGTTGCTTTTTTCTCTGAATTCTAAGTTCTAGCACCTCAGTCCTCGATTCTCGAACAAATTACCGTTTGTTCTCTTGTCGCTCCTCCATTCTCGCTTCCTGACAGAAACACTAATTTAGCTGCACATTAAAACCTGCTTCTACGGGTTGAACTTCCGGCCTTTTTTGACCAGTCAGGAAGGAAAAAAGGGGACGAAAATCGAGAATTGACTGTCGAAGGAACTTACAGAATCGCGAAGCTTTTCCCGTTCTCGATGCTGACAAAAACGCAAAATAGGGGAATTTGCTTCTTAAGTCATAAAACACAAATTGAGAGGAGAATCGCGTGGGAATTGAGATCAAAAATGCAACTAACAATTTCTCATACTTTTCTGCTTAAAGGATACCTGAATGAAGAGTACCAAGTATCATCCGTATCTGTATGACTTCCGTTAACATTGCCTGCAGAAAACCCAATCCAAATACGAAATAGTGTTTCCAAGCTATGATTTTTGCTCCATTTTGCATCTGTCCTTATTTCAGTACCGAGCAATTTTAGAAATGAACAAATGTCTCCAATCAACCCTTCTTCTGGAATATGTTTTAACCAGTTAAGCCCAAACGTATATCTAGAAAAATTCCAATACGATCCGGCCAGCGCTGTACAAGATTTGAATGAATTGCGCTTTTTGTCTTGGAGTCTGCATGTGCAAACCTCCAGAAACGAACATCCTTATTTTGAAAACTTCACGCTCAGGAGAAGAATGTTCTCCGTGACCATGTCTGTAAATGCATTCTCCATGGTGTGTTCAAGTATGGTTTCATTGTTCAGATGTCCTTTAAGAGCTGAGAAAAAAAGGCTTATCCGTCGTATCTTCTAGCCAAGTGCGGAGGAACCGTCGTTGGTAATCGGGGTGTCATCTCCTCTCCACGTTTCCCGGGTGCTTACGATCCAAACTCGAACTGCACTTGGCATGTGAATGGTCCTGAAGGTCATGCCCTGAATTTCTACTTTACATCCATCGATCTTCCTGCCGGACTCAACTGCAGCTCAAGAGATTACGTTGAGATCAGGGAGCCTGATGTTGAAGGTACGTTTGAATTAATGAACGAATACCCTTAAAACACAACTGTAACCTGATACTATTCTTGATTGATTTATTTATTTATTAAAACATAAGCACAAATCGTGGCGGAGTGCCAAATAGCGTACTTACTAGTCAACAGGTCATTGTATAAAAACAAAAATAATCATAATCGTCAATTAATAAATTATAACAGATCGGACCAAAACACTAATATCAGCACAACTGCCCTTACGGTACATACTATAAACCTTGACATGATACAAGATACAAACAAAAATACTGAAAGTCATCCATTAATAAATTTAATAATAAAAAAAAAAAAATTATTGTTATAAGAACTACCCTTACGGTAGCCTTATAGTGTCTTGTTGTAAAGTTCGACAAATTTTGGGACGAAATTATTCCGAAATCCCTCAGTGTGGCAACTTAGGGGAAACTCGCCAAGAACAAGCTCTCTATGTCCCGGGACGTTCAGTTTCCATTATATTACTATTATTCCTTCGACTATATTCCTTCTGGGTAAAGTAATAATAATAATAGTAGAAATGCAAAAAAATAGGCCATTGGCCTCTACAATGTATGTCAAAAATTTCAGCATACAGGTTGTCCAGAAAATTCTTGAAAGCGCTGATGGAGTCCCTTGAAACTACTTCAGAAGGCCGTTTCAACAGTCAACCATTTTTTTTTGGAAAAACCATCAACCGATGTTTTTAGAGAATCGCTTGATGCAATGCGTGCAGACCGTTCTTGTTAAAGTTGAGTTGGGAACAGAGCAAAACAAGTCGGATCTCCCGTCCGTCTATGCCTTGTTTTGCTGGATTTATTTTCTTAATCAACAATACTATTACTTTCAGAACCTGTTGGGACGTACTGCGGTCAAACTATTCCTCCCGTACAGATCCGTGCTGGTGGCAACGCTGCCATTGTTCGGTTTGTCAGTGGCAACCGTGCTGAAAGCAGGACAGGCTTCCGATTGGTCTACAACGCTTCCGTGGAGTGTAAGTGAAATTGGCTGGTGGTTTCGTTTTACTTTTCATAAACTAGTAACTAAGTTAAAACTTAAAGACTCGAAAACGAGGCTTTAAAAGTTATGTTTCTCTTCATCAAAGGTTGTAAAGTTGTAACGCTTCCGTGTAAGATTGATTGCGATACGCTGTTTTTTTTTATTCCTCTCGTGTTTCGGATGGAAATTGAACAACGATTCCAACATAAGTTTTTGTTCTTCTTTTAGCTTGCGGTGGTGAGCTCGATTCTCCTGAAGGAATCATTCAGTCTCCTGCATACCCGAACCCCTACCCGAATAGCGTCTCTTGTATGTGGAAAATTACGGTTCCTATGGGCAGGAAAATTAAGCTGGAGTTCGAGGACTTCTCTCTCCAGCCGAGAATGAGATCCTACTGCCGCGACTACGTTCTTGTAAGTTTTGCATTATTTTTTCCGTTTGCAATTTGCGGCCCTTCTAAATCCTGACATATTTGCATAATTGCGTAAATATTTTTGTTCCTACTACAATTTGCGGCTTACCGACGAAACGTCCCCATGACAAAACGTCCCCTGGCGAAACGTCCCCGTCGAAACGTCCCCGTGACAAAACGTCCCCGTGACAAAACGTCCCCATGACTAAACGTCCCCGTGTCAAAACGTCCCCGTGACAAAACGTCCCCATGACAAAACGTTCCCATGACAAAACGTCCCCATGACAAAACGTCCCCGTGGCGAAACGTCCCCAAGCATATATTTTAAGTTCGCCTCGATCTTCAGGTGCATGATCGAGGTAGAACAACTTCACAGTGGGCATTACAGATATGGGAACATTAATTGTAAGCAGGAAAGATCGGACATAGGACCGGTCGCTTCATAAAATGTATAGTTTCCAGTAAAAATATGTAGTGTAATATGCCTTCCAATGGACTTGTAACTGACCCGTTCTTTGTCGTTTGAATGAACATGCACAATCTGTATGCAATTTCTTTTCTAACAAGAGCTGTAAGCTCATATGGCACTTGCATGGGTTCAGTTGAAGTGTGTAATCAAAAGTACTTTTAAGGTTACCTTTGCGGTTCAGATGCGCACTTTAAGGGAGCTAGAGAAAAATTATTTTGTTTTAGAACTTGGGCTGTAATGATACGCACTTTATAGGCGCTAGAAATTCATCTGTAAGAAAAACTATTGAGACAAAACGATCACAGGCCCTTAGGGACCATTGATATATACCGTTTGGTAAAATGTATTTTTTTTCACTTTTCTGTTAAAATGTGCACTTTAAGGGTGATAAAATAAATTTTAAAGCAAAACCCTTGTGGCACAAATGATCATGGGTTGAAATGTATCGTTTGATAAAAAAAAAAGTAGTTTTCGACCTTGCGGTTCAGATGCGCACTTTAAGGGAGCTAGAACTTCATTTGTAAGCAAAACCCTCGAGGCAAAAATGATAATGGGTTCATGGGGATCATGAAAATTTATAATTTGCTTAAAAGTATTTTTCTAAATTTTCGGTCAAGATCGGTAATTTAAGGAATGTCGGATTTGGAAAGTGGCGATTTCTGAGCCAATCTTGTCGAATCTCTAATATTCCAGCCCAGTTCCATCGTCCTAGCACATCTGGAAGTACCTTAAATCGCAATCACCGGAATTCCGGACCCCCCCTCAAACTCCCCCACAGTCGCCGGAGCCAATCCGGTTCTGTAAGTGATTTATCCAGAGCATCTCTTTATCATTCCCACAAAGTTCCATCCCGATCTCCCCAGTCTGAGCCGGTCACGAATTCCCCCCCCCCCCCTCATTGTTGTCGAATCCGGCCCGGACATGACAAAGATCACCAGAGACATGTCCTCTGATCAATTATCAAATTTCACTCAAATCCGATCAACCGTTCCAAAGTTACGCATGACTCAATAATCCGGATTCCCCCTCCCGATACTCCCCCCACGACTATCAGATCATGTAAATTTGTATTTATAGGTCAGTTTGATCGGGTCCCTGATTCGCCTCCGAAGTTTCGTCGTGAAAATCCCCAAAACCGCCATTACCGGAATTCCGGGAAACTCCCCTCCACCCCCCCCCCCTAGTGTCCGGATCCAGTCCAAATGTATAAACGATTCATCTGGAGCAGATGCTTGTTCTTCCCAGCAAGTTTCACTCCGATCTCTCCATTCTAACCGTTTCTCGAGATTTCCGGTCTCCCCCCCCCAACTCCCCCATAGCTGTCGAATCCGGTCCGGACTTCAAATGGGGCATCAGAGGTATGCCATTTATTCAGCTATTAAGTTTCATTCCAATCTGATCATCCGTTCGAAAGTTACACACTACTCCAGTTTTCCGGATTCCCCAGCCTCCACTCCCCCCCAGGTGGTCGGATTGGGAAACTGATTATTTCCAGGTTAGTCCGGTCGGGTCCCTGATGCTCCTGCCAAGTTTCATCGTCCTAGCACATGTGGAAGTACCCCAACTCGAAAAAGTGTGACAAAAACTACTTAATTTTCAGAATTCCCCGGCCCACCACTCCCCCCCAGATGGTCGGATCGGGAAACTGATTATTTCCAGGTTAGTTTGGTCGGGTCCCTGATTCGCCTGCCAAGTTTCATCGTCGTAGCACATCTGGAAGTGCCCCAACTCGAGATGAGTGGACAGACCGACCGACCGACCGACCGACCGAAAGGTGATCGGTATATGGCACTTGAGCGAAGCTGCAAGTGCCATAAAAAGTGATATGAGTTGCAAGCCGGTAATTGCCTTTCAAAGGTAGTATTTCGAACCCTATAGTGAGCGCCATCCTTAAAGTTTAACTGAAAAGACAACTTATTTTTGTCTCATTTAACTGTAGGCTCTGAACATCTACGGCCTCCCTCACAATGCAAAATTCTACTATGACTATGACTTATTTTTCTTAAATTCTTTTAGTCAAGCATACACTACAGGAACAAGCGCATAGAGGTACCACAAATCCGCATTTTCATCGGATCTTCGTGTCACTTTAAGTGAATAAGTAATGGCCGGATGGCTAGATTGTCTTATCTCATCCCTTTTCAGTTTAACTTTAAAGTCTTACTCCGTTGCAACTAATTTGCTAATGTGGACAAGTATTTAAGCGCCGGGCGGTAAGTGCCTTCCAAACCTAGAATTCTGGATCAGTGTCATTGGAGAATCCAGTGCATACAAATATACCTATTCACTTGTAGGTCAAGAGTGCCCCAAAAATCTGCAATGGCTCATAGCCGGCCGAGTCCCGTCCCTTCTGAGACAAGTAAAGAGAAAAGCTAAACAAGTCCTAGTTTGCTTACCTTCATGAACAAATTCATAGGTGGATTCGGATCATTGGTCGCCAAGTGATTAATAAACCCTGAATTGCTCGGGATAACATTTATATACCTAGGCGATTTTAATCCCTTATTCCCATGCCGTGGTCCTAAATTATTCCGCTTTGAGAGAATGCCGGTCTAATGTAAATGTATAGCCGGGGACGTTTCGCCATGGGGACGTTTCGTCAGGGACGTTTTGAGTGGGGACGTTTTGTCACGGGGACGTTTTGTCGTGGGGACGTTTTGTCACGGGGACGTTTTGTCATGGGGACGTTTTGTCATGGGGACGTTTCGACGGGGACGTTTCGACAGGGGACGTTTCGAATGGGGACGTTATGTCGACAACCCCAATTTGCGTTCCTTCTGTATACCGACATATTTGCATAATTGCATTAATTTAAGTGCATAATTTATCACGAAAGTCTTGGAAATTAATGTGTGCTTTTGAAAAGTACTAAGCTACACTGCTGTGACACCTCGCGCTGAAATTCGACGTGACTTTTTTTTTCCGTTATTAAAGTTTAATGGAAAAGGGATGGGATATGGCAATCTACTTACCCACCACTTATTTGCTTAAAGGACTTATGATAGTAACTCGTTCTATTTCAGTAATATTTCCATCTGTCCTCGTTCCCGAGATTCAACACTTCATAAGCGTATCCTGTCTCCTCCGGTAGCATTACACTTATTGTCATGCTTGTCACATTTGTTCTCTTTATGGGACGTATCAGGCTCCCGATCATGGCTTTGTAGAAGCGTATTGGTCCGAAGACTTGTTATTCAAATTTTGCCAAGTTTGTTGGGACATGGAAAGAGGCTGAAAACAGCCGAAGCTTTGCGTAATTTTTCGCAAGCACAGCCAAGTTTTTAAGTAAACACACTAGACGATACGTAGTAGACATGTAGAAAACGTAGACACATAGAAACACTACGCGGCTACGTAGACGTCCTTTAAATAGGGTTGATGACCCGATGAAATTGCGATACTTCACTGTTCCACTACTCACGAATACTGGATTTTTATATTGTGAATTTTCCCTTCTGATGGTTATAGCCTACCTCTATGTGCTTACACCTCTATCCTTGAATATTTAGCAACTGCAGCGGCAAACGATTCCCAGAAAATATACATATAAATAAGGAGAAGACTAAAAATGGCGGAATGTCAGTCTTATATTTGCAACATATAATAGCGGTTGATATCTATATCGCTTGATGTTTCATTCCATATCAATGAAACTCTACCTCGGTCAGAAGAATCCCAGAAAAATCACGACGTTTTTGTTGAAATATCGAAAATCCTTTAGGAGATTCGAAATAGTTTAGTGTATAAGAATATACAACAGTAAGCTGGCGTTTCAGTTAAACTTTAAGGAACCCCATTGACACTCAAATAGTTTTAACTTCCATTACAGCAGGTGAATGATAACAAAAGTTAAACAGGATTTTGTGGATGGATACAATGGATTAGATGAGTGAGTTATGGATAGACACAAGAGAAGGGAGGCTTCCCTCCTTTTTATGCCCAATCTTATATGGCAGCGAGGCTGAAGTAAGAGCAGGATAGAATACTATCCGGCGCGTACTTAACAGCCGAGTAGCAAATAGTATGGTTTTCAATCAAGGAGGATTAGGAGATCATACAGGGATAAAAGATTACAGTTAGGCCCGAGTAGTAACCAACCTTGCTGTCGAAAAAAAAAAGGAGGAGCTTTCTGAGTCCTTGGATTTATCCGAGAGCTCGGCTTCCCTCCTTTTTGTGCCCAATCTTATATGGCAGCGAGGATGAAATAAGAGCAGGATAGAATACTAAGCTAAATTTCTTCCATTCAGGCAATCAATGGTACTTGGCAAACTTACATGTATAGTCCTGCGACGTATTGTGGCGATACAGCACCGCCACCTATCCTATCAAGTGGGAACTCCCTTCGATTTCTCTTCCGATCGGATTCTGCCGTCAACTCACGAGGCTTCAGAGCAAGATACACCTCGGACGACCCTGCAGGTAGGTCATTGTATCTCGTAGTCTTGATACAAACTGTCATCATCCCTGTTTGTGTTATTCCTGGGTTGTTTTTTTTCGTGGAAACGCAAGTGTGTGCCTCATTTAACCCACAAGATGAAACTCGCGGAAACGCCGTTTTGCTTGTCATTTTGCGGCAGTTTCAAATGCCTGATAAAAAAAAAAAAAAAATAGATAAAATCTTTATAAATAGAAAATCAGTGTCTTACCATTCTGTAATAGAAGGATCCTCAGTTGTATGTCTATCTGCTAGACAATCACTATGGCATGCATTTGGGGTCAAAATTGGCAGAAATGTTGCCGAGAATGCACGGATTGTCGCCCAGAATGCATGAAATGTATCCGAGAATGCTGCTTTTGTCGCCGAGATATTTTGTGTGTATCCGAGACTGCAATATTTGTCGCCGAGAATGACAACTTTGTAGCCGAGATTTCCACTGAAAATCGTGTCGCCGAGAAATACAGATATGTGTTCGAGACCAAAAATCGAGTTCCCGAGATGAATTAAAATGTCGCCGAGATCACTAGAAATGTCGCCGAGATTTCACGTAATGTCGCCCAGAATGCATCAAATGTCGCCGAGATTTTTTTGAAAATAACATGGAAGTGAAAAAAGTGTCGCCGAGAATTGAAAAAAAAATACAGCTTAGAACGATAAATCTCAGTTTTGAGATAGGAACAAATGTTGCCGAGATAGCACGAAATGTCGCCGAGAATGCATGAAATGTCGCCGAGAATACCCGAAATGTTTTTGAGAATATCCTACACACACAGCTGAAAAAAGTGTCGCCGAAAATCGAACCAATCCAGACTACATTGACTAAGTTTTGAGATAGGGAACAATGTAGCCGAGATTGCACGACATGAAGTGCATAACGATAGGCTATTTTGTGATCAAAGTAACAGTCACAAGCGTGATCCAATCCCGACAGAGCTTGGCAGTTAGCGAGGGTACATGTCACAGATGCTGCATTTACAAGCCCGGACCAAATGCGACTCTTCGCTGGAACATATACTAACTGCCTTAAGTGTGTCATATACGCTAAGAAACTCTTGTTGGTAATAGTCTTTACTCAATGTAAACAAAAGTCTTTACTCAGTGTAAACAAAATAATTTTGGTTGGGTTGCTAAAAAGTAAGATCCACAGGGAGTTTTAAAGTTTAACGAAAAGGACTGAGACAGAACAATCTAGTTACGGTACCCATCACTCCTTCACTTAAATAGGCTTGTAGACCCGAGGAAAACACGTTACTTCGTTGCTCCGCTATTCATGAATAATCGATTTTCGGATAGTGGACTTTCTCTGTCGGATTTGTGGTACCTCTATGCGCTTGTATCTGTGTTTAATGTATGAAGGGGTAAATCGGGTCAAAACGAAAATAAAATTAAAATGATTGTCCCTCGAACGGTTTGTAAGTGTAAACGCGTCCGGCGCCTCGCTGACCGCTCGGCTCTATATATATAGCTTAGCAATTCTCATTTTAATTTTAATTTTCGTTTTGACCCGATTTACCCCTTCATATTTATGGTTGACAAAACGATTTTACGAAAAGTGTTAACGCACTGTGCCCCTGCCCCGAGCTGACAGGCCGTAAATATTCTGAACGTCACTACTAGAGCAGATAGTGGAAAATCAAAGAGCCCTTGGGCTGAATCCAAATAATTCAATGTATTTGATTAAATAATACACAAATAAGTTGGCTTTTCAGTTAAACTTTAAGGTATAGGATAAGCCCAACATGGTAAGCTCAAGGTTCAACCTCCAAACATTGCTGGTATGATAGGAAAGTTTGGTTCTACCGAACAGAAAATGTCAGGTAAGCAGCACTGAGTAGCATCTCCGTTTAGGCCCATGCCAGGTCCACACTTTTTCATGGTTTTACAACGAAGTCGGCGATCAGAGGTTCTAAGAAACTTCCACATAAGCATGGACATGAATGTGGCCAAGCACAATGCTTCCTAACTGGGTTTTCTACAGCTTGTAATGATAGTGCTTTTTCAGCTGCACTTCACATGTAGGCTTCCTCACATGCCACATCCTTTGATGCCAAGGTTCAAGTCAAATCACTCAAACTCAACTTCTCCGGTGTCAAAAACGAAATATTGTTTATGAAAACCAGCTATGACAGTGGGTTTTTAATCACCATTTCACTTGGGCAAAAGTAGTGAGACCATTTATTTTTCCTGTTACGATCATCACCAGAAAGGTCTTCTTATCTTGCAAGATCCTTTTTCCCCTAAGCTAACATTCACAATGACTTCATCAGGAAATATCTTCTAAAAGGACTTCTAAACAACATCATGTAATAGATTGTGGCTTTGGATTTTCTGCAATGCTGCAAAAAAAAACAATAGTTGTACTACTAGCCGCACTCACACTAGCTTACAGAATAGACTTGTAGGCCTACTAAAATTTTAACTAAAATTTTAGTTCTACAACTGTTAGGTACAAAAGCATTTAACTGCTTAGACACCTTGACCTGACCATGACCCCAAAATAGTAGTACTTTAACTGGATAACACGCCCAAGTGTCTGAAAGCTTGTATTTAACTTTTTGTTATTGAAATACAGCAATTTACTTCCTGCGTTCTCTGTCAGTATCTTAGGATATGATGCTAGATTTTTCCAGCAGTGCATGAGTGGCAGACCAGCAGTCAGTTCGCCTTTTCCAGTATCCCCCACTATTCTTAATAGGCTATAAGAAACAATAGTTGCATTTTTGCAGATACCATGGTATCTGTTACCACAGTAACAGGATCTGCAATTCGTCATTTCGCAGTTACCGTGGCATCTGATATAAGGTCCACTGCAAAACGACTATTGCCGAAATTGCACTTCTCGAAGTCATCCCAAAAGAAAAACTGATATCCAGTTACATCACTAAGTGGTGAACTTCTTTCTCGCCAATTTGAAAAAATTTGATGAAAGTGAGATAACTTTTCAGATACCATGGTCGGACCGTGATATCTGAATTTCAGTTACCACGGTAACTGGCCAGATACCATGACAACTGCAAAAACGCCTTTTGACCTTGGTATCAGATACCACGATAACTGCAAAAATGACTTCAGACCGTAGCCTATATCAGATACGGTACCATGGTATCTGCAAAAATGCAACTAATGTTTCTTTCTGACAAAATGAGCTAGCAAGTTTCAAGAAAGACAGTCAGCATTACTTCATGGCAGGACGTGATAGGGCCCTCCCTGGGCAAGGCAGCTAAGCCGTCTGGACCACTTCCTCCTCCTGCAGCAAGGAGAATAACCAAGTGAAGTGACTCTACTCCATCAAAAAGGATCCTCCTGGAAAAAAGTCTCTATCACAAAGGATTCTGCTGGTTAGAGACTCTCAATCTCAAAGGATGCACCAGGCAGGAGAATCTCTCAGCAAACGTAACACACCGGTGGAATTGCTGAGAGATACTCCGGCCCAATGAATCCTATGAGATCGAGAGTCTCCAGCCAGCAGAGTCTTTTTGGTAGAATACAGTTCCCTTTATTTGGCTACTCTCCTTGCTGCAGGACTGCAGGAGGAGAACATGGTCCAGACTGCAGCTAAGTTATATCTACGGTAAGTCTGCTACCTACCATCTACCACAAATCACCCAAAAATCCCTGATTTGTGGATACCCTATAATGCCAAATCCTGTTATGCAAATTAAGTGTCTGTGTGGTAAACTCTGGTCTGGAACAGTCTGGAAGACCGACCAGCTAGCTGAGTGCCTACTGAGAGTGAGAGGATTTGAGTGTAACATGTGTTCTTTCACTCGTTTGTGAACTGGTAATGAGCACTCTTGAATTCTGACTTTACCTTTCATGTCATGTAGAAAACACTTGCTCAATTGCTGAAGAATAATTTGTTTATTAGTCCAAGCCCATGTTTATTAGTTTTGAATTTGGCCAACAAATTCTTAGCAGTGTTGCCACTTCCTCTGACGGAACCTGTGACGTTTTGCAGGAAAAATCTGTGACATTCTTTCCTGGTGTTTTTTTCAGCAAAAAACTCGAGGATTCTGAGGTCCCGAATCACTTTTTAAAACAGAAGCTAATATTTATTCGTAAAACAAAGTCCTTTTTCCGGAAAAGAGTTGCCTTGAAACTGGCCAAAATAATTTGAAATCGCAGAATTTACGAGATTTTTGCCAAGTGTCATTCCTGCAGGATTCCTGTGACAAATGCTCCCCCCCCCCACCAGCGAGCCGCCGTTTACGTTGAGACGCGTGTCTAGGGCCTGAACAGGCCGCGTGTCTTCAAAACTGTAGCAGTTTTTAATCAGATTTGCTAATTTCCTGTGTATTTGCATTGGGGAGAGGTACCCGGAAAACCGTCGCCAGGGAGTTCAGGATGTTCCAGCCAGGGATGTTCGGGAATCTGGAGAGGCTTGCCAGGGGGTTATATTAAAATAATAATAATATATATATATAATATTCGCTTGTCTTTTGTCAAAAGACAAGTGACTTGTCTTTTGGGACTTATGAATTGTTCGCCCTATTGGAGATAAACGAAAGAAAGACGAAACAAAAACAAAAGTGAAAAGGAAAACAATTATTTGATATAGAACATTATAATTTTTGTGTAAAGATAAAGAAGAGATAAAGAAAGGAAATGGGATCATTTTTTCCGACCACTTTTCAGATTTTGCTGGCCTTTTGTTCTCACACCGCTAGGGATTTTAGCAAGGAACTGCGACAGCCACCGACAGGCAGGTACCGCCAGGATTCAAATCTACAAAACGTGTGTGCACTAAGGGTCACAGGTGAACTATCTGGAATGTCTGAGTCTACCAAAGGCTAGGACTGAATTTCATGGATCATACAGATATTTTATTTACAAATCAGGTAGGTGAAGGAACTGTCCGAACCTATGTTCTTTTTTTTCAGTGTGCCTGCTACACCTGCTACAGACAAAGTTGGTTTTTATTTGGTAAGAAGTAGGCTATGCTTATTTGAACACATTTTTAACTGTCCCACTACGCTCCACTACCTTGGCTTTGTTACTTGCATAAAAAAAAGTAAAATGGAAAAGAAAAATAACAAACTTGATATTACAAACCTGATTGCTTGGGGCCTTGGGGAGGGGATCTGCCAGCTCGCTTTATAAGGGTGTATAAGGGGGCTGGAGCACAGAGATGGGCGAATCCAATCATGAAAGGATCCGAATCCGAATCTAGGGCTAGCTACGAATCCGATTCCGAATCCGAATCGACCATTTCGTGCTGAGGATTCGAATCCGGAATCGAATCCGGATTCGAATCCGACCTTAACAGAAATCAAATCATACACATAGATTACAGTTCGAAAATCAGAGGTGACAAAAGCACTGATACCTAAGGTGGTCAGATAACTGACTGAAGATTCTTGGTGGTAGAGAAAACAAAACTGAATTGCCTAAGCACACTATGCCAAAATTGGGAAACGGAAACTGGAACACTAGAAATTTGAGCGGATTCGTAAGATTGAGGGTTTCGAATCCGAGTCCAGCATGACAAGCAGAAGATTCGAATCCAGCCAAAAGGACGAATCCTGGATTCGAATCCGAATCCAGATTCGGATTCGCCCATCTCTGCTGGAGCAGACCACGAAAAAACAGAACAAGAGTCAGAAAATTTAGGTGCATATTTGACAGTGCAAAATGGATACGTCAGCTAAATTTTATTAGAGCTATATTTCGGCCCTTCTTGGCAAGGCTTTAGGCTCAGAAGCGCTCAAGTTGGAAAAATGAACTTGTGGACAAACCTTTTTTTCAAACAAGTTCATTTTACCGCCTTGAGCGGTTTTGAGCCTGAAGAGGACCCTTACTTAAGAAGGGCCAAAATAAAGCTCTAATAAAATTTAGCTGACATATTCGTTTTCCACTGTCAAATATGATTCGCAGTCAGCTTGGGCTGAAGGAATTTTTAAGTACAAGGCTAAAATTTATAAGCACACAATTGCTATCTTCTCTGATACTCTTACTACAAACAACTGCCGGGGCTTCACCCTGCAGCAAATTCTTATTATTATGGATGACTTTTACTTTAACCTTGTAAGACTTGTTGTTAATTTTTCTTGAAATTTGCACAATTTTTCACATTCGTTTTATGTTGTGTTTTTGTCTATTGTTTTTAACCAGTATTAACATTTCAGCCTAGCCGAAAATCCGACAGTCTTATACTTTGAGGTATTTCCCTAGGCCCTAGCATGCCAAATCCCTTTGAAGTGCTGCTGCATCCCACTCCCCTCAGCCCAATACCCGGTTTGTTGCCCCTCTAGGTTTCCGTACAATGAGACATCTTCCGAGAAGCCTAGAAGCCTTAAAAAAACATTAGGAATTATGCAGGATTCAGGAAGTTTGAGGAAGTTTGGAAGTTTGTTTTCAGGAAGTTTGAGTGTCTAAATGGGTGCATTTCTATGTTATTCATAGGCCTACCTTAAGTGTCCGCTCGATTCGCTGTGGGGCCGGTTAACTGCCTCGCATTTCAGCACTTATAGATTTTAGTCCACCTTCAATCTGAACCTGGTGCCTGCCCGCTTGCCTGGTAGAACGGCGCTTTCCACTCGAAAGCAGAAGCATAGTTTGATGAAACAAAAACTTGGCTGCACAACTTCAGATAGTCCTCTCTGACATAGGCTATACACCTCCGCTTCACTTTGCATACCGTAGGCTTTGGCTCGAGGACAAGCAAAAACCATCCTTTTTGGCCCCAGGCAAGAGCTCTACGGAGCTTTCCAAAATGTAAGGGTAATATTCATCAATCCGGCCCCATATCCACACTTTCTGTAAAAACCGCAGAGGTTAGACCCTTACCACTTTCTAGTAATAAGCTGAAATCGGGGTACTAGGAACAAAAAAAAACTAAAAAAAAACTGGGACAAAACCAAAGTGTTGATGTCGCAACACAATGAGGTATTTACAGTTTCCCGAAGGAGGAAGTCATTTACCAAAGAAAAGTTGTTCAAGGCCGTCGCAGCCTCTGTTAAAGTTCTGTAGCTCATGTCTTATTATAATTTGAGTTTGATTTGACTGAAATACCTTTGTCAATGGCACTTTTACTGACAATTTTCTGTAAGTATGTGCAGTCAACACTTTGGCTCTCTGGTGCTATGGCGTCAAGTTTTTGCAACTCTTCATAACAGTCCTAGATTGTCTTTAAGCAAAGAGCTGCTAAAAGTCTCCTTGCCTCAGATTGAATAAGCAAATAATTCACTTTCTAAAGCAGGAAATTTTAATTGTTGGATAATAAAGAAGGTTTATTTTAATAGTACAGACCATCAGTTATTCAAAGTAGCTGCATTAAAGTAATAGACAGTTGAAAATCGATGATTTCACGTAACCAGACTTCTTAAATAGGTTGTGAACTTCAGGATTGTAGTATTTGCTGCCAAATGACAAAGCAAAAGTATCTTGTTCTAGAGAGTTGCTGCTTGAAATATGTCAGGAAAAAAAAAACATCAATTAACTTGATGGTTCCAGAGTCGGTTTAAAGTACTGTCACAAAAAAACTACATAAACTAATACTGTTATTAAAATGCGTACTGACAGCTTTCCAGGATGGAACTAATTAATTAATAGCCGAACACTTGACAATATAAATGTAACTTCTGAATTTTGCTGTGTGTGCCGAACTTGATCTCTTTTTCAGGGCACAGTCATTTATCAAGAAACATGAACTGACTCGGCCAGTATCACCAGAAATTCGAAGATGGATTCCAAAGTGTTTGATGCAGTTGTCGAGAATGGAAGTCGGTGTGGGAGATTTGCTATTAAAGTTCCATGTATCGAACTTGCCCGCAAGAAGGAGTACGCAAGAAGAAATGTCAAGGGCTGATAGCCAAAATTTAGAAGAAGAATATTAATTGACAATCAATACATGAAGCATGTATGCAAAAGATACGTTCTTCAGCTTCTGAGGATCCATAGTGGTGGAGAATCCGGAATTTCAAGGTGAGAACCTGTATCAGAAGAAGTATTTGGACATAAATGTCTTGTTTATCTCCACCAATACATCAGATAAACCACTTATTTTCTCTGAAGTAGAGTTGAACAATCACAGTCCTAATAAAGGATTGAAACCACAGTTGGGAAGCAGTGTGCTTGAGCAAATTCCTGTCCCTGCTGATGTGGAAGTTCTCAGAATCTCTGATCTCCGACTTGATTGTGAAACCATGAACAAGCATGGGCCTGGCATGGACTTGTACTTCCAGTCACGGAGATGCTATAAAGTGCTTCCTACCTGACATTTCCTGTTAAGAAGAACGAAAATATCATACAAACCATGTTTGGAGACTTGGACCATAAACTAACCATGTGACAAGGCTGTTGCAAGAACCAAACTGTCATACATACTATGTTTGGAGGCTTTTAACCCTAACCATTTACAAGCTATTTGTGGATGACTTTAATGGGAGTGAAAATCAAGTCGTCGACGTCAAATCAAGCCTCCCAGAGCCAGATTTTTGTGCAAAAGTTATTTTTTCAATACTTTTAAGGTGGTGACACATTTTTGATGGTATATATTCATAAACGCTTTTCAATTATATTTTTTTTTTTCAATGACTACACTTATTGTAGCTTTGTTAGCACCTGTGATCCATGTCCTTTCCCTTAAAGTTTAACTGAAAAGCAAACTCATTTGTGTGTCATTTAATTGGATACACTGAATTATTTGGATTCTGCAAAGGGATTTTTTTATTTTCCACTATCTGCTCTAGTTATGAGGCTCAGAATATCTCCAGCCGTCCCCACTGCATAAATTCTACTATGACGCGGGAAATTTTAATCTCAACACAAATGCGGCTTTTCAGTGGGCAGTGGTGAGATTGGTGAAGATTGCTTAGTGCCTGAACAAAAAATAAATAAAAAATCTTACTCGTAAGGCATACAGCAAAAATACAGGCGCATAGAGGCACCACAAATCACACGGAAATTCCACTATTTGAAAATCGATTATTCGTGAATAGCGGAACAACGAAGTAACTCATTTTCAGCGGGTCTTCAAGCCAATTTAAGTGAATAAGTGATGGGTAACTAGATTGTCCCATCCTAGCCCTTTTCGGTTAAACTTTAAAACTTCCTGTGGATCTAACTTTTAAGCAGTTGCTGTTCACGTTGAAACTGAATCTGTTGAGAAAAGACTAATACCAACAAGAGCCGATACCAAATATGGCACTTATGAAGGTGGTTAGCGTGTACTGCAGCGAAGAGTCACAGTTTGTCCGGCCTAATAAATGGAACATCAAGGGCATCACCAACTATCAAGTTCTGTACGCATCGATCACCGGTCTGACAGTTATGCTAGAAAAAAAACAGATTTTCCAAAATAGTACTTGTTACCGATAATGACCTTGACGTCCCTCGTAAACTTGACCCAGCAAACTTGGGCCTGCTATTTTTTGGCACTTGTCCTAAATTCCATTTCCCTATCACAATGTACTGTTGCGCTGTCCCAGACGGGCTTGCACGAATGCCTTACCGACTTACAGTGTTTATAAGATTGGACTATGAGTTTGGGTTTTTACCAAGAATCTATAACTTCTGAGAATGAGCTTTCTGCGCACAACCTGGTGTGACTAGCGGACTGAGTAATTGGAAAGTGTTATGAAATTCGACTGCCGAGATTGTCACTACCGACCTGGAGCATAGAAGCTTATGCTCGGAGGTAAGTTATTCTTCTCTTGCCTGATGTGTTCGTCGACAAGCAATGCAAACTCTGGTATAGTTTGGGGCTACATATTTCACGCGTTTCCGGCTACATTTCGTTCATTCTTGACCGAATGTCGTGAAATCTCAGCAACATTTTGCCATTTCTTTGTCTAAAGTTCAGAAAGTTTAGAATTCTGCTATATTCTTATAGCAATCTCGGCGACACTAAGTTTCATCAAGGGAACTAAATTTAATCTCGGCTACAAAGTTGTCATTCTCGGCAACAAACATTGCAATCTCAGACACGGAAAAAAAATTTCTCGGCGACACTTTTTTCACTTCCATGTTATTTTCAAAAAAATCTCGGCGACATATGATGCATTCTCGGCGACATCTGATGCATTCTCGGCGACATTACGTGAAATCTCGGCGACATTTCTAGCGATCTCGGCGACATTTTAATTCATCTCGGGAACTCGATTTTTGGTCTCGAACACATATCTGTATTTCTCGGCGACACGATTTTCAGTGGAAATCTCGGCTACAAAGTTGTCATTCTCAGCGACAAAAATTGCAGTCTCGGATACACACAAAAAATCTCGGCGACAAAAGCAGCATTCTCGGATACATTTCATGCATTCTGGGCGACAATCCGTGCATTCTCGGCAACATTTCTGCCAATTTTGACCCCAAATGCATGCCATACAATCACTTTATTATTTGGAATTTTGCCGCTAAATTTGAATTTTGAGCCAACTTTTTAGCTTTCGAGAAACGATATCGAAAATCCCGCTGAGAGTTGTGGGCTTGCATGTCAAATTTGAGTCACAAATCTTTTTTTGCCAAAAGAGCTCAAAGGCCTCTCTCTCAGAGTCCTTTGTCCTTTCTGCTAATTTGACCGTTTTGGCAGAGAGGAGTCAGGCGCCACTCTCCTGGGCAGATTGGTTAACTGACCTCGGAGATGCCAATCTCCTTTCTCCTCAGAAAGAGCAAAAAAATCGGGGAAATGAACCAAGGCCTTGGTAGATAGGTGACAAAAAACGTTAACTACAGTGCGAGCCACAGAAAAACGTGTTGGCTGCAGAAACATGATGTGGGTCGTACAAACGGTCGTGGAAACATTCTATTTGAGAGACAACATGTTTGTGGGGTCACGGAATAATGCCACTGGTGTTTTCCAACCTCGCACTAGCAGTTAAAAAACGCTACCGTCCATAACCTAGTATCCCCTCAAGAATAGTAACAATAAGGTTATAGTCAAATTTAACATGGGCCTCATATTTAAAATGTGAATATAGCCTATATTTAAGTTTTGAACGGGGAATCGGATCTTAATGAAACTTGATATTTGGAAAGACCTCGTGTCCCAGATCACACGTAAGTCCGAAACGGATCCGATGACTTTGGGAGGAGTTGGAGAGAGGGAACCGGAAATCGTGTGACATGTTCAGAGTGGACGGATCCGAGCACTCTGGGGGGAGTTGGAGAGAGGGTTCCGGAATTCTGGTGATCTCGAGTTAAGATGCTTCCCCAGTGCTAGGACGATGAAACTCGGCAGGTGTATCACGGACTCGACCTTTTTAACGTAAGAATAGTCGTTTCTCCGATTTGACCATCGTGGGGGGAGTGAAGGGAGGGGGAATCCGGAATCTTGAGAAATGTCCAACTTTTGAACGGGTGATGGGATATTGATGAAACTTGATTCGGAAAGAACTCATGTCTCAGATGTCCCATTTCATGTGCGGACAGGATCCGATCAATGTGGGGGAGTCGGGGGGGGGCACATTTTGTGGCACGCTTAGAGTGTAGCGATTGGGATGACACTTGGTGGGAAGAACAAGCGTAAGCCCTAGATACATCAGTGACAGATCCGGAATTGATTCTTGCACTCTTAAAGGACACCTGAATGAAGAGTACCAAGTATCTGTATGACTATGACTCCATCTGTATGACTTCCGTTAATATTGCCTGCAGAAAACCCAATCCAAATACGAAATAGTGTTTCCAAGCTATGATTTTTGCTCCATTTTGCATATGTCCTTATTTCAGTACCGAACAATTTTAGAAGTGAACAAATGTCTCCAGTCAACCCTTCTTCTGGAATATTTTTTAACCAGTTAAGCCCAAACGTATATCTAGAAGAAATTCCAGCACTGTACAAGATTTGAATGAATTGCGCTTTTTGTCTTGGAGTCTGCATGTGCAAACCTCCAGAAACGAACATCCCTATTTTGAAAACGTCACGCTCAGGAGAAGAATGCTCTCAGTGGCCATGTCTGTAATGCATTCTCCATGGTGTGTTCAAGTATGGTTTCATTGTTCAGGTGTCCTTTAATGATCCCCATGAAACTCAGGGGGGATTTGGAGGGGGTCCGGAATTTAAGTTACTTCCAGATATGCTAGGACGATGAAGCTTGGCTTCAACATTAGAAACTTGACAAGGTTGACTTAGAATTTGTTACTTCTCAGATCCGACCATTCCTTAAAGTACTCATCTTCACCGCAAAGTACAAAAAATACTTCTAAGCAAAATCTACATTTTAATGATCCCCATCATTTGTGCCTCAAGGGTTTTGCTTAGAAATGACTTCTAGCATCCTTAAAGTGCGCATCTTAACAGAAAAGTAAAAAAAAAACTTTTGATCAAACCATATATATTCATGATCCTAAAGGGACCAGGATCATTTTGCCTTGAGTGTTTTGATCACATATGAATTTTTAGCGCCTTTAAAGTGGACATCATCACAGCCAAGTGCAAAAAAAAACTTTTTTACCAAACGATACATTCTCGTGATTTCCAAGGGTCCATCTCAAGGGTTTTGCTTACAAATATTCACAACAAACTCACGAATTGGGAAATTCTTACTTTTATCCTTTTACCAAGCCTTGCAAGTGCCATATGAGCTTACAGCTCTTGTTTTATTTTTAATAAATCTACAAGTCATCAGGCCATGTTGAAATTTCGCGTCATCTTGTTTCAGATTGTGGTGGCGATCTCTCTTCTACCGAGGGATTCATAACGTCTCCTGGATTTGAAAACGGGAGCTTCCCTCGTCTTTCATTCTGTGAGTGGTCATACCATAACCCGGACAGTGAGTCGTCGACGACCGTCTTTACCTTCGTTACCGAAGAAATCGACAATGTGACGGTCGGTGGAACGTGTGGAAGGTCGAATAATGTGCAGCTAATGCTAGGTAAAGTGAGCCTTCAATTCGTTTTTCGCCCGTGTCTACATTTAAATTGGTGCTAAAGTCTGTCTTATCCTTTACAAAACTGACAGTGTTAGGAAGTACTTCAGGTACTGCGTAGGCACAAACTCGAGGTTCCTGGTTTCCTAGTTAAGTGCAACTTTCTTCGAGTATTTAATACTTATTAATTAAAGTTTAACCCAGCATGGCTGTGATCCGACAGTCTAGTAAGTTACACTTCACTTATTTACTTAAATAGATCTGAAAATCCACTAAAAATGCGTGACTTCGTTTGTCCGCTATCCAAAGATAATCAGTTTCATCGAATGAACTTATTCTTTCGGATCTGTGATAGGTACCTCTATGTGCTTGTCCCTCTACGCTTGAAATACTTACCAACTACAAATGCAAGCCATTGCCGAAAAATCAGCCAACTTATAATTTTCCTACTTTCTAGAGGCATAACTTTTCCGAGCTTAGCATCTTTGACCCTGGAAACGCAGCCCTTTGTTGAAATTCAAACTCTCCGTGTCTTGGTGAATTCTGGGTTGTCGTGCAAGCAGCGCACACTCTGAAAGTTATTATCAGTAGTGTCCCGGGTGAAATAAAAAAAGCAAACAGCTGCCTTTTTAGTTAAACTTCGGTTACTTCGCGTTGTTTCTTTCCGTTTTGTCCTTTTTTGAATACTTCATAAGGAAACCCTTTGTGCATTTTTTGTTTAAATGGGAAATAAAGGCATTGATTATTGTATAAATTTAAACTAATTGATGCATGGTCTGACCTTCAGCTGACCTTCGTGACCTTTTTTCGGCAGGTTCTGGCCCCGCCACGAGAGACGTCCAGTCCTTCATCACGTCCTGTTACACTAGAACAGAGCCTTATTTCGTGTATTCGCCGTATGCGTTTGCCAAGATTGGTTTTAGTGTAAGTAAAACCCCCTGTTCATTTGGCGCGTTCTTCGCTCTCATAGTAGATTGTTTTTTGGGGACCCGAAACAGTTGCATTTTTTATCCGAATTCTCCTCGCGATTCTCCTCTGAATTCTCCCATTTCGCGTTTTTGGACTATTCAGATGAAGCGAATTCTCCTTTTCTTGCGTTTTTGTCAGAATCGAGAACGGGAAAAGCCTAGCGGTTCTGCAGAATCGAGAAGTTGCTCCGATAGTGAATTCTCGATTCTTCTCTCTCCGTTCTCCTCCCTGATTGGTTAACAGAGTGCGAGTGTTCAGTATACATAAACAGGTATACCGTGTTGCAGACGAACTGTCAGGCAGTGTTTTTGTCAAAAGCGAGAATGGAGAAGCGAGAAGAGCAAAAACGGTAATTTGTACGAGAACTGAGAATTCAGAGGCGAGAACGGAGAATTCAGATTAAAAACGCAACTAGTGACGAAATACCTATGACTTAGTAAAGTTTGTCCCTCTGTCTGTCTGTTTGTCCGTCTGTTAGCACGATAATTCTCGAAGGGGGTGAGATGTTCTATTCAAACTTGATGTGAGCATCCTTTGGGCCAAAGTACAGGTCAAATTTGTTGATGGGTCCTATACCCCCTACATTTAGGAGTGGGGGATAGGATTTCAATTTAGGGGGCAAGAATTATTATTTGTTCAAGGTAATTAAATAATACAAAGCAAGAGAAAAGGCTTTCGCCTCTAAATATCTCTAAGAAATTCTGAATAATCGAACTGATCGGAGTTAAAAATTCCTTCAACAATGCACTGAAACTATTGATCGATTCAGCATTAACCGCATCTTCGGTAAGGCTGTTCCAAGGATCAACGGTTCTGTTACCAAAACCCCACTTAAAAACGTCCTTGTGGAATCTTGATTTTGCAAGCTTGTACGCGTGCCCCCGATGATGACGGTTAATGCTGAATCTTAAATGGTCGGTTTAGAAGGCAGGAGACGTACTGAATCCATATCTGAACTTTATTTTCTTTTTTTTTCTTTTTTCTTTTTTTCTTATTTTCTTTTTCTTCTATTTTTCTGAAGTCGACCAGTGGTTCGATTTGGGGTGAGGAGGCATGCTGGAGCTATAACTGAACTTGATTTTCTTCCCGGAAAAGTATTTCGCCCAGAATCCGGCCAAAATTGGAAACTTGGTAGAAGTATAAGGTTTTGTTCCGATTTCGATATCACGTTCGGAATATTCGGTAAGAAGACATACTGAATCCATATGAAGTTTATTTTCTCAACGGACAAGTTATTCGGTCGGAATCCGGCAAAACCCGGTGATTTGGTTGACGTTCATTTTCATTGTGAAGTCGATTAGAGGTCGATGAGAGCTGGCTCGGGAAATACTGTTTGTCCTCACCTCGGTTGGACAGTCTGGTCGGAATCCGGCCAAAGCCAGGAGTTCAAGGAGAAGTGGTTCGATTTGGGGTGAGGAGGCATGCTGGAGCCATATCTGAATTTGATTTTCTTGCCGGAAAATTATTTCGCCCAGAATCCGGCCAAAACTGGAAACTTGGTAGAAGTAGAAGGTTTTGTTGCGATTTCAGTATCACGTTCCGAATATTGGGTACGGAGACATACTGATCTCATATATAAGGTTCAATTTTTTTTTCCCGAGAAAAGCATTTCCTAATGGATCTCGATGTGGTTTATAAGGATTATACTGCAAGCTTACGGATTCTGAAATATCAAGGAAGTCTATATCAGGAAGTAGGCTACAGAAAAAAAAAAATCTGTTTGGGGTCCATTCGAAGCCTTTTGTCTTGTTGCTCACAGGTGTCTAGTCTTTATAAATAGTTTTTGGTCCGCCATCTACCAGTGATTTCCACAGCGGTGAGGAAAAAACAGACTCCGGTCAGCCCGAAAACGGATTAACGAAAATGGAAAACAGTCACCAGTGAATCCATAAGGAGAAGGATATACGTGCCGTGTTAGGGCGATATCCCACTATCGCCTAGAAACGCCAAATTTTGAAGAAGAAGAAGAAGAAGAAAAACATCTTGTAGGAAAAGCAGACACTACAGATGAGTACTTCGGTGACGAAGAACGCAACTAATATCCTAATCGATCGTATGCTAATCCGCTACCATTTGAGACTGCTCGCGAACGATCTGCAAGGGCGGCCTCAGTGGCGATTCCAAAGCTCCGACAGGTATAATGTGAAACCATGTACGATATGAAAAGACGTTTGTACAGTCTTTCGTGAAAATTTTTCATCTTTATTAGTGTTTATATTTGTAGATATTGACGATTTCGACAAACTTCGTTTTTGCCATGATAGTTCGAGAAGAATAAAGCGATATCTGTTGTAATATCTATCAGTAACCACTCGGCAGGGTTTGCCCTTTTTATTCGTCTTTTCTCCGACACTGCGTCTTTCCTTTCCCTCTTTTAGTCGATGCTCACGTGCTAAATAAAAATAAATAAGTAATTACTCTTTTACTTCAGAGCAAGGAGACGGTCTTCCGTGGATTCAACATGACGTACAAAAGGTATCCCTGTGGAGGGACACTGAGAGACGCAGCGAACATCTCTTCACCCGGATACCCGAGCAACTACCCTCTCAGTATCGATTGCGTTTGGCTCTTTGATTTCACAGAAGAAGGAGGAGTTCCACACGTGAGTTAAGCGGTTCGTTGACAAACTTAACATAGTCAAAGGAGGCCTGTGATTGGCTGCTTGAGACGAGTCTCAGCTTGAGGCTAGTCTCCGCCTTAAGGGAGGAGTTTCTTTGGCCCCGCCCTGTGGGAGGATCTACGCAGTCCAATGTCGATGCTAGCGGCCTACGGCCGATTGCCTTGCCTACACAATCGTAAGCTGTCGGAAGCCATCTTAATGTGTCGTAACCGCCATTTTCTTCGATTTTCAGCCAATGAGAGCACGCCGGGTCTGGACGAGTACGGTTACGGCGGCCTTACGATTGCCAATAGAGGACCCACTTTATTTGCAATAATCTTTTGGGTTTCTGACTGGGGGTTGTTCATATTTGCGCGCTGAACGCGCTTCTTGGGATCAGTGGAGGGATACCTATGACATCGCAAAAGTTGTCCGTCTGTCCAGCACGATAACTCTCGAAGGGAATGAGATGTTTTGATGGAACTTGGTGTGAGGATTCTTTGGGCCAAGGAAAGATCTAGTTCGTAGATGGGCTATGTAGCCCTACATTTAAGGGTTGGGGAAGGGGTTCAAATTAAGGGGCAAACAAAATATTTTTATACAGCTAATCGGATAGTCAATTAAGGGGTAAGAAGACATGTTGAACACGAGGATGAAAACCATTTTCTTGCCGGACAAGTACTTCGCCCGGAATCTGGCCAGAACCGGAAAGATTGTTAAAAGTAAAAGTTTTATTCGAACTTGATTAGATGTTCCATTTAGGGGTCAGAAGACATGCTGAACACTTATAAGAAAACCATTTTCTACCCGAACAGGTAGTTCGCCAGGAATCCGGACAAAACCGGAAGATTTGTTAAAAGCAAAAGTTTTATTTGAAGCTGATTAGATGTCCGATTTAGGAGTAAGAAGAGATGCCGAGTTCGTATATGACAATCACTTTTTACCCGGTATAGTTCGCCCGGAATCCGGCTCAAACCGGAAATTATTTTATAAGTTAAAATTTTATTTAAAGTTAGCTGTAGGGGTAAGAAGATACGCTGAATTCGTTTTTGAGCTTTATTTTTTTGCCGGACAAGTAGTTTGCCTTGAATTCGGCCGAAACCGGAAATTTGGCAGAAGTAGGCTAAGACAGGAAGTTTCGATCAGTTTCTTCAAAATAGAAATGACTTATAGAGGTAAACACACATGCTTAATGCATATCTGAACTTGGTTTTCTCAGATGATTAGCTATTTGGCCTTAATTTGTTTATAAATTCTAATAGTAAGAATGTTCAAGGAGTCTGGCGAAGATAAGACCAAATTGCCTGGATCAAATATAAAATTTTTGAGATCCCATCGAAACCTTTCGTCTTGTTCTATCTTGTTCTTGAATTTCTTTTTTCTTTTTCCGTATTTGAATTGTTTGTAGGGATAGTCTACTAAAAGAGGGGACGGAACGGCATGGTACAGGAGGAACGAGTACCAAAAAAGGGAACGTTTTCTTAAAAATGGGAACGGCATAATAAAAAGTGGAACGCTGCACCACGAGTTCTCAAAAAGTCCCACGCGAAAAAAATAACGAGTGTACATATAAAGGATTTATTAAAGTAATATAAAGGATTGATTTTTACTTGTTCCGAAAAGCAAAGAGAAAGAGGAACGTGAGTTTGAGCCTTAAGCTGAATAGAACAGGACGCTCCTTCCCCTAATTTCGTTGATTGGTTGAAAGAGTGAAAAATAAGGTCAGACCTGCCGGTCTTCAGCCAGTTGTCGCGCTACTCACCTTGTCCCAGGGAACCATTTCAAGACCTAGCATAATCTACCACCCTCAAACCCCATCAAAATTGTTCGAGCACGTTTGGAATAATAAGTCTTCCGTTTGTCCCTTCTTTAGTCTATCGGTTGGGCACGAGGTGGGGTCGAGGACTCATCCCCGCCTCGTCGACGAAAAGAAGAAAGAAAACTGCTAGCACTGGGACCCATGTCCTCATCGTGAGCGGGGATAATGTAGAACTCGTGATCAAGCGATCGACTATATGAAGGAAGGGATGATGCGTCGTTCGCCTCATCAGCGGCTTTCCTCCTGGTGCAGCGTTCCTCTTTTTAGTGTGCCTTTCCCTTTTTACTACGCGTTCCTCTTTTTGTACGCGTTCGGCCGGCACCAAACCCTTCCGTTCCCTTTGCTTTCTTAAACGATCCTTGTACGCTCAGTTTTGCTTAGCCGGACCAGGGACCCATAAATTTCCTATAATGCCTCGCCATTCAGGGGGCTTGTCAATAAGAGATTTCTGATGCTATGTTGACCGAACGGAAGATAGTTCGAGAAATACCCACGGTCCAATCACGTCCAAGGCCAGATAGACAAAATTTGGGATTGGCTGCTGGCGTCTTGAGGGAGGAGTTTCTTTGGCGTGCACGTCCAATGAGGAAAACAAGAACGCCGATTCGACCCAAGTGGGATTTTTGGAAAGCAGGCAAGGATCTGACAACATAGAAGCGTAGGAAATGACAAGCCCCCTGTAAAGGAAATTTATGGGTCCCTGGCCGGACGGAGTTATGAGGACACCGGGTAAATACTCCACAACGTTGTATAATCAGGTTTGTTTAATTTTGAAGAAAAAACAAATTCGAAATCATCTCGTCAAAGACCTATTGTGTCTTATGTCAGTGATATTTTTAGGATCTTCTATAGGGGATCCTTTGCAGTTCTTTGTTTTCAGCTTAGAATGAACTACAAATACTAGTCGCGATTTTTGCCAAAAGGGATAACCGGCCTCACTCCCAAGTCCTCTGTCATTTCTGCTAATTTGACCGTTTTTGGTAGAGAGGGTCCTGGCGCTGTTCAGTTCAGCTCATTTTTTTTCAGTTTCACTTTATTTATTAACAAAAAGCAAATCATACACTATAAACTAACTACACCTTAAGTGAGCACTGCCCGTAACGGGTGACAGTATTCATTCGTGTGTGAAGAAAAGAAATACAAGGAAAAGAAAAGAAGAAGGGAAAAGAAAAGAAAACAAACGTAAATTGATAAAACAAAACATAGAGAACTATCGGTAGAAAAAGTTAGGATCTAATTAATTTTTTTTCAATAAGAAACTTTTAATCTTACTTTTGAACTCTGGTATGCTATTAGCGGTTCTTCTTAGCAGATTGGTCCGCTCACCGTGAAGTTTCCAATTTCCAGTCTCCGAAAGCCTCGGCAGAAAGGACATAATTTTGGTATAAAAAAAAAGGGGCCAAAAGACGAGTAAGTAAAAATAGGAAAATTAACCAAGGCCTTGGTGGTGACAAAAACGCGACTAATCTGTAATGGGGGATGTAATGCCATATGGCTAAGTGTGCTATTATTCATTCATTCATTGCAGTTAACCTTGAACGACTTTGACCTCGGATCAGGCTCCGACTGCTCTTCCACCTACCTGTCAGTTCGCAGCGGGGCTTCGGAGTCGTCGCCTGAAATCAGTCGCTACTGCTCTTCGAATTTACCGCCATTGAATCAGGCGATTGTTCCTTCATCATCATCAATTTGGATTCACTTACATGTCGCTGCTGATGTCCCGAAGAAAGGATTCAGTGCGAATGTCTCTCCTGTCAACAATGGTAAGAAATGAAAATAAAAATATAGTTAAAGGACCCCTATTACTTATTCTGACTTTTTTATTATCCCTAGCTCCCTTAAAGCCAGGCTTCACGTTCCATATTTCTCTTGGATTCCAGACATCCGTTTTCGTCGTGACGGATCTGGAAGGTGAAGCCAGGCCAAAGACGTCTGGAAGTCCGGGGTGTTGCCCCCACCCCCAGATTCCGGGTGTCGGGAAGGTGCCATAGAGGCAATCCATTCAAGAGGCAGAACAAAAATGCAAATGTAGGAAGTAAAGGGAAATTGATCGGCAGTGATTGGGATGCAAGAGATCTTTGGAATGCGCAAAAATACCTGTCATCATTATCATGAGAATCTGGAAGGGTTGGCTTGACTATGTGGAAGTCCTGGACGTCTGGTAATCTGGAAGGTGAAGCCTGACTTATGTGTAACTATAAGATGAGATTCAGAAATCCCCGCCTTTTGCCATTGTTTCGTTTTGAACGCAGGACTTGTTAGCACTTTTCCCTCGAGCCAAGTTTGCCAGTCGAGCTACTCAAACTTTGCTGAAAGCTTCAAGGTCTACCGATGACTCTTTCAATAGATAAGGGCATGAAAATCTTGAAGAAGAAAAAATCCTTCTGGAAGACCTGGTAGGCCACCAGGTTTATCTTGAGTTTTGGAGTTCTTTTGCTTGGTGTTCCCAGTTTTTAACCACAGCGTGCATAGTTTTCAAACATTCTGCGTCCAACCTCCGCATCCGGAGGGGGAAGTTAGGACTGAGTCGACAAGTGCCAACAAGAAAATCGATGATTTCACGGGGCAAGTATTGGTATTTTCGGAAGACGATATTTCTTAGCCATATTATCTTGATACAGTAGGCTAAGAGATGTCTTTTAATGGAATGAAATAATTAAAGAGATTTGTTTTAGTGGTAAATTTGTTTTTCCTTTCTTTAAATTTGTAATTGTAAAAAATGTAATAAGCTTGCACTTGTGACTTAACATCGAACACCTTATCGCCATAACAAATGGGCATTGTGCCAAATTATTGTCATTATATTATTAATAATTTATGCCCATGCATGCCGGAGGTGAAGAAAGAAATAAAAAAAAATCTCGGTAATTCGATACATAGCCTAAAATCTTTATTATTGTAATATATATATATATTTGTGTAAGCTATACGCTGGAGCCAGGGACAAAGAAATGGGGCTCATTTGTGTATTTTGCATTAACCCAATGCATTTGCTTCCAGGCTGTGGTGGCTACCTTCATGGCTCTTCTGGCTCCCTCCAGTCTCCCGCCTACCCGGGCCGCTACCCGCACAACACAGAATGTGTTTGGATAATGCAAATGGAGCCTGGATTCCGTTTGCTGGTCAATTTTACCGAGAGGTTTGATTTGGAGAATAGCACAGACTGCCGCAACGATTATGTGGAGGTGAGCTAGCTACGAAACGTCCCCCTTCCAGTCATTTAGTTCTAGTAACCTTTTATTTCATGAATAGCCCATATAAATTACTCGCTAGTATCGGGTCGTCATACGAGATACAACTAATACACATTTGAGACGTATATATGATGATGATGAAACTTTATTTACGCACTAGACAAGAAAAGGGAAATAGTGCAGTATAAAAAAAAACAAGATAAAAATAAACAAACACAAAAAAAGAGAAGGGTCTAATCAGGTCAAAAAAATCTTCTTCCAACACAGAAATGGAAAATGGTCAAGGGCAGAAACGTGGAAGTCCTGGGCAATAGACGATAGCTTTGCAAAAAAGTCAGATGGGAAAAGTTCTTATGCGGGAATTCCTGTAACGACGAAGAAGGTATAAAAGAAATGTACAATATTTGAAATTGAAAGTCCTGACACGTTTTGAATATTTTCGTCTGAGAATGCCAGAAATTCTAGATATAGGGTGCATACAGGAGAACAAAAGCATCCGTGTTCTTCCAGTGTACCAGTGACGCTGTCCATGGGACTGCTTTTCGGTTCGATCAACTGATCCACTGAGGTGGCTTGACGTCAGTTTTAAAAACATTCTCTCCAAGACTTGTTCGGCTGTAACTCAGGACACCGCCAAATTGTTTCGCATTGAGCATGGCCGCCTTTTCCAAACAGAGGTCGCTACAACCAGAAGGCGCTTGGGCGAATTTACATTTTGTGCTCCCTACATCCTGGACTGATGCCATTTGTACCACATTCAACAGAAAAAAGACATTTAAGTCTTTAAAATCTCCTGCTTTAATCATTTTAGATTTTTAGTATACCTCCCTCCCTCGTTCCTATCGCAACCATGTATTAGAAGTCTCTTTTTATTACGCGTTCCTCCTAAACTATGTCGTGCCGTGCCGTGTCTCTTTTTAGTCGACTCCGGAAGGAATACCTAAGCTTGCGTTGCTTTACAGATCTTCGAAGGGAACGAGGAGGAAGTTTGGACATCCCTTGGAAAGTTCTGCGGAAAGCACAACCCAGGTTTCGTCGTCACCAACACCCAATCAGCGAAGATCGTTTTCAGGACGAATGAGAACGTGGATGCCGATGGTTTCAAGGTAGGTCAACTACACTGATCAGCGGGAATATTTTTTTTTTCTTTAAGCACGGGATATTTTGAATGAGATATTTTGATGAAACTTGGTGTGAGGATTCTTTTGGTCAAGGGAAAGGTCGAGTTCGTAGATGGGCTCTGTAGCCCTACATTTAGGGGTGGGGGTTCAAATTAAGGGGCAAACAAAATATTTTTAAACAGCTAACGAGGTGGTTCATTAAAGGCATGCTGAACACGATTATGAAAACCATTTTCTCGCCGGACAAGTAGTTCGCCCGGAATCCGGCCAAAACCGGAAAGTTTGTTAAAAGTAAAAGTTTTATTTGAAGTTGATTAGATGTTCGATTTAGGGGTAAGAAGACATGCGAACAATCATTTTTTACCGGACAAGTAGTTCGCCTGGAATCCGGCCAAAACTGGAAAATTTGTTAAAAGCAAAAGTTTTATTTGAAGATGATTAGATGTCCGATTTAGGGGTATGAAGAGATGCTGAATCCGTATATGACAATCATTTTTACCCGAACACATAGTTCGCCGGGAATCCGGCTGAAACCGGAAAATCTATTATAAGTTATAGTGTTATTTGAAGTGGATTAAATGTTCGATATAGGGGTAAGGAGATACGCTGAATTCGTTTTGAGCTTTATTTTTTTGCAAAACAAGCAGTTCGTCCGGAATTCGACCGAAACCAGAAATTTGGCACAAGTAAAGCCAGGAAGTTTCGATCAGTTTCTTCAAAATAGATATGACTGACAGGGGTGAACACACATGGTGATTTCAAATATTAAATTTTTGGGATCCCATCGAAACCTTTGGTCTTATTATTTTAGGCAACTTGGCAGCGTGGTTGTGGAGGAATATACAACAGCTCTTCAGGGTCTATAATGTCCCCAGGCTACCCGAACAAGTACACGGATAACCTTGTATGTACCTATGTGATAGTTGCCAGTCCGGACAGCTACGTCTTACTCAACTTCGAAGATCCGTTTGACCTTGAAGGTAAGACGGAATTTCAGTTTGATTCTCATGTGATTCTTGGAGTATTTCTTCTGGTTCTTGCCTCTTTCTTCTCTCTCTGATTAGCGTTCAGCGTTTTTCCATTTTTGCCGTTAATATTTAGTTTATACTTGACGAAGTATGCTTGATTACTATGTAATATTATTGTCGCTAATGTAGGCTAGTGTAGTATAGTAGTTGGTCCCCCAACAAGATAGCTTCAGGGGATCTTGTCAGTGGTCGTATATGTGTGTTATCAGGGACCCATAAATTTCCTTTACAGGGGGCCTGTCAATAAGAGATTTCTGATGCTATCTTGAGCGCACGGAATGAAGTTCGAGAAATACCCACGGTCCAATGACGTTCAAGACCAGATAGACAAAATTTGGGATTGGCTGCTGGCGCCTTGAGGGAGGAGTGTCTTTGGCGCGCACGTCCAATGAGGCAAACAAGAATGCCGATGGACTCAAGCGGGGATTTTTGGAAACTGGATGGTTCGGTCATCATATCAGTATAGAAGCATAGGAAATGACAGGCCCCCTGTAAGGAAATTTTATGGGTCCCTGGTGTTATGTAGTATGTGTAGTCCTACACCAATAAATGAATGGAATGAAATGTTTTTCATTGGGAGCATCCCTGTCGATAATCGTCATGTAAGATCATGTGGATGAGATGAACAGTTTCAAACCCGTTTGGATGTCCTAACCGGATGATCGTGCCCTAACCAGTCGAGAGATTATTTTCTACAAGCCAAAAAAGGCCCAGGTTCATCACCGTGCTTACCTTGCCCTTACCGACCCTCGGTATGTTCTTTGGGTAGCCCCACCACACTTTACAGTGTCCTGGGCAACGGAGCAGTCTAAGGACTGTACGCTCTTTTGAGACTGTGCGAACCAAGTCTTAAGCCTTAATAAAAATAGTCGCAAGCTTCTCTTCGCCTTATTCCTATTGGTAGAGAATTTATCTTCCACTAGTTTCCATTGTTGGTGAATTTTTGCTCGCCCTGTACTATTTCGCTTTGCCTAGCCAAACACTTCGTACCGACCTTCATTCTGTATATCGAATCGAAATTCGAATCACGAAGCGAAAATCGCTCCCGATTTAAACTTCGCTTTTCGACTCAGCAGTGACAATTTCTTTCAGCCAACGCCATGTGTCAGTACGACCGTGTTACCATCTACCAGGGCGTGACGGACCTATCAAGACCGCTAGGAAGGTACTGTGGCAGCCAGAAGCCACCTGGCATTATTGGCTCAAAAGGCCCCATGGTGGTTCAGTTCTTCACAGACTCAGCTGTTACCGGAAAAGGATTCATGGCAACGTTTTCTGTAGAGGGTAAGTGAGATGACACAAAAAAATGTTGTTTGATGGTATCGGTGCAGACATTGCGGGCTTTTGCTACCTCCTGTGATAAGAATCCTAACAGTGCCAGGTTTTAAATTTGTATAGGATCTGTGCCAGAAACTATGCTCATTCATTCTTGTTTGCAGTTCACGTTTCGTATTTTCAGTCATAGAATTTATTTACTACCAGTAATCGCAATCTGTCGTATTTATAACCATACTATGTTTTAGCAAAATATTTATGCCTGAACAAGATCAACCCTCGACCAGACCACCTTTTTGGGATCCCTAAACGTTAATGACAGGATACCTATGATTTATCCGTCCGTCTTTCTGTCTGGCCGTCTGTTAGCGATAACTCTCGAAGGGGTTGAGATACTTTGTTGAAACTTGGTCTGAGGATCCAGTTTGGTCAAAGTAAAGTTCAGGTTAGGCAAATTACAGGGCCCGCTAGCCCTTTATTTTGGGGTGAGGAGGGGGTTTCAAATTCAGGATTGAAGAAAAACATTTGTCCAAGCTGGTAAGACAGTCATATTTGTTAGGGGTGTGAAGATATCCTGAATCCATATCTAAACTGTATTTTGTAGCCGGACATGTAGTTCACCCGGAATCCGGTCGAAACCGGAAATTTTGTAGGTTAAAATTTGTTTCTGAAATCGATTAGAGTTTTGGTATAATATTATAATGCGACAGAAAAGGCTTTCTCCTCGAAATAAAAGTTAAGGGGCCGCATTTACAAGCATGCCTAGCCAAGCCCATTTGCCTAGGTACATGCCCATGCTTAGCCAGGCACGGAGTTCAAGAGCCTAGAACTCTGTGCCTGGTGCATGTGTCTAGCATGTGTCTAGGCATCTGTGCTTGTCTAGGCATGATTGTGAACGCGGCTTAAGTGGAGTTGCATCCATTTTTGAACCTTATTTCTTTTCGGACAGTTAGCCTAATTCATGTGGAATCCGGCCAAAACCGGAAATTCGGTTAAGGATGAGACATCTGGGCTTCTGAAGGGGGATTCCGTAATTCGTTAGTTTTGTTAGAGAAGAACTATTGACGAAGCCTGGATGAGAGGCTTTTCATTAGTATTAATAGCAAAAAAAGGCGCAAGCCTCTACAAAATTCCACGAAAATTATCAACACAATACTTGTCGGTTCCAACATGTTCATCCAGTGCATTTTTAAAAGCGTGGACTGATGCGCTGGCAACGACGTGGGACGGAAGTTAGTTCCAAGCCTCCACGATTCGGTCAGCTTCAAGGAAATGGATGATTTTGTTCGAGAAGAATTGTTGACGAGGCCTAGATGAGAAGCTTTTCGTGGCCAGCTTCTAGGAATGACCCCTGAAGTATAAACCTATTTTGAAAATACGATACAAATCCTAGCTTGAACCCACATGCCGTGTTGAATAAAACAAGATAAATGTCAAAGTACAAAATCAAAATGGTCTAAATTACACAAATACAAAACCACACTGTCGAAAGTTTGATAACAGACACAATCGTTGAGCACCCTTGTGATGTGTTATGTTGTGTTTATGTTGTCAATGTTATGTTGGATGCCGAGGATATTTCTCCCGATGAAAAATTCTTTGACTGGGGAGTAGTATGGTAGTTGTACGAAAAAGTTGCATGGAATGGTATGTAGTAGTATGGAGTAGTTTGATTAAGTGATACGTAGTAGTATGGAATACTTTAATAAACATGCCTCCAACTGGGTTAATCTTATGTAGTACTATCCGATAGCATCCAGTTTGCTAGTAGTAGCATGTAGTAGCAACAGTTACTACTGCATGCTACTTTTTCATACTACTCCAAACGACTAATTCTCGGAGATTTTTCATCGGGCTGTTATGTACCTTTAAATGGGATGTTTCGCGAAAAGATAACTTTAAAAATGTCATAACAGATACATTTTCATAACGTTTAACACAAGGATGCGCCAACTTATGTTACCTTGTTATCATACTTCTAACAATGTAGATCTTATTATTAAAAATGTAAGAAAATTATTTTTTACTTAAACAGGTAATAAATTTTACAGTTGCCTGATCATACCTGGGAAAATATCGTTCGCCTGCATGTTTGTTCAAAAATAAAGGAACTGAGAGTGACCCCCCCCCCCCCCCGAAACTTGTTTCCGTATTTTTTCTTGTTTTCAGAATGTGGAGGGGTCATAACAGAGCCCACTATCATCAAGTCGCTTGCGCATCCAAGTCCTTATCTGAACAACCTTAACTGCACTTGGACCATTCAGGCCCCTGCCAATCAAGTACCCGAGCTAAAGTAAGTCATTTTCGTTTTTGGGATCCCAAAACGTAAGTGGCGGGATACCTATGACATCGCAAAAGTTGTCCGTCTGTCTGTCCGTCCGTCCGTCTGTCCGTCCGTCCGTCTGTCAGCACGATAACTCTCGAAGGGATTGAGATATTTTGATGAAACTTGGTGGGAGGATCCTTTGGGTCAAACTACAAGTCAAGTTCGAAGATGGGCTCTGTAGCTCTATATTTGAGGGTGGGAGAGGGGTTTCAAATTAAGGGGCAAAAAAAATATTTTTTGAAAGCTACCTTAGATTATTGATTTAGGGGTAAGGAGACACGCTGAATCCGAATGTGAAAGCTATTTTCTCGCCGGACAAGTAGTTCGCCCGGAATCCGGCCAAAACCGGAAAGTTTGTTAAAAGTAAAAGTTTTCTTTAAAGTTGATTAGATGTTTGATTTCAAGAAGACATGCTGAACACGATGGTGAAAACCATTTTCTTCCCGGACAAGTAGTTCGCCCGGAATCCGGCGAAAACCGGAAAATTTGTTAAAAGCAAAGTTTTATTTGAAGTTGATTAGATATTCGATTTAGGGGTAAGAAGACATGCTGAACACGATGGTGAAAACCATTTTCTCGCCGAAAAGGTGGTTCGTCCAGAATCAGGCCAAAACCGGAAAATTTATTAAAAACAAAATTTTTATTTGAAGTTGATTAGGTGATAGATTTGAGGGGAAGAAAAGACGCTGAATCTGTATATGACAAGCATTTTTACCCGGACATATAGTTCGTCCGGAATCCGGTTGAAACCGTTTTTTTTTTAAGTTGAAGTTTTATTTGAAGTTGATTAGATGTTCTTTGCAGGGATAAGGAGATACGCTGAATTCGTTTCAGAACTAATTTTTTTTGCTGGGCAATTAGTTCACTCGGAATTCGGCCGAAACCGGAAATTTGGCAGATGTAAAGCAGGAAGTTTCGATCAGTATCGTCAAAATAGATATGGCTTATACTGGTATATCTGAGCTTGGTTTTCTCAGATGATTAGCCTGGCGAAGACAAGACCTACTTGTCTGGATCAAAAATTAAATTTTTGGGATCCCATCGAAACCTTTGGTCTTGTTTAAGCTTGAGCTAAAATATCGCTTGAATGAAGGGCGGAGAATAGAGAAGGCAAGAAGGGCTTCGGTTCTGCTGCAAGCCATGTTTTTCTTTGTCGTTGATGACCTCCGTACGATTCCCAGTTGTTGGTTTGTTGACACAGAACATCTCAGTGAACTGTGTAGGCTATTAGTTTTTTGTTGTTGTTTCTTTTTTTTGCTCTGCTTCTCTCGAATGTGTCGGTATTAAACAAATTGATTAACTAATTATTTAAACGTATTTTAAATTTTATAGGTTCGAATTCCTGGAAATCGAAGGGCACTCAGCTTGCCGCTATGATTACCTTGCAGTCTACGATACGGAGATGTCCAACTCAACGTTGATCGGAAAATATTGCGGTCCGTTCAACGTTACCCTTCCGAGGGTGAAATCTGTTGGGTCGACCATGATCGTTCAGCTTAAGACCGACCACAGCTTCGGTCAGGGAGGATTCTCAGCCGCCGTTTTGTTTACTTATGGTAAGTCGTCGAAATATGTTGCAGTCTTCTAGTGACATAGATTAGATAGATAGCTGGAGCGTGTTCCACCCTTTATCATAACAATAATAACTTTTAATTACTGTTTTCATTCCAACGCTGGGTCATCTAGTGGTGCGGGTCGGAAGCGCCCGACGTGGGGAGGCTGGGATCTAACAAAATTGACTTTGGATCTAACAAAATGCTTTTATTTTAGCAGGTATATCGAAAATGTGTAGAAAAATCAAACTAATTATTAGCTGTATTGATTTCTTTTAGTATTTTGGTTTCTTGTTGTTTCCCGTAAGTCCAAAGAAGAAAGGATGTAAACTCAGTCACAATAAACAAACGCCGTAAATTATACTAAATTCATTGTAGTGATTTCTTGAAGATTCTGAAATTGAGCTAAATAATATTCAGCTTCCGAGACAAAAAAAAACCGTCAAACTGGCCGTTCAAACGTTCACATGGTGATATACTTAGTTGTTTTAATCCACTTACACACCACTCGATGTTCTCGAAGGTTTAGTAACTCTTTTGACCTTCGGCGGGAGATCAGTGAAGAATTTTTCTACGTACCATACCCAACTAACCAACCTACGCAAATTCTTTGTCCCTCAAAGAATCTGCACCAGTTCCTCCCTTTCCAAACACCCCGAATAATTTCCTGCCTTGATACTTTTAACTCCTTACATAAACAAAGAAATGCAGGAATTGTTCAATACTTTCTCCACACATCGGACGAAAATAAGGAACAACATTCGACCTCACCTCACCCTCCCTAAATACCTCCTCCCGTATATATATAGGCTATACATATATATATATATATATAATATATATATATATGTATAATATATATATTAATACGCTTCACCGGTTTGGCATTCTTCTCTTTCTGCAGAGCTCTCGGATCGCCTGGAAAATGTCCAAAAGAGAGCATTGAGAACCATTCTGGGTGATTATAGTATTTCGTATGAAGAGGCATTGACTAAACTAGATATTCCTAAATTAAGTGACCGGAGAAATAATCTATCGACAAATTTTGGAGCTAAATTAATGTGTTGTCCTCAGACCGTCCGTCTATTCCCCCCTCCCCTCCCATCGTCTGTGTGTCGGTCTGAGAGAAACACTGGCAATCAATTTTCTCCATATCCGGCTAATTCCTCTTCGCAATTTTTACATAGTTTCGTTCCGTCATTTATTTCTGGTAAAATTTTGTAAATGTATTAGTAAATTGTCCCGCCTTTGTGTTTTGTAAATATTGTTGTTGTTTTTCCTACTCTAGCTTTATTTTTGAGCTATTTGGAAAATAAATGTGATTGATTGATATAGGCTATATATATATATATATATATCTGATATATATATATATCTATAGGCTATACATATATATATATATCCAAGCTGTCTCCAAGTGTTAAGAAATTTTCGCCGTACTATTGTCGTTTCGTTAGTCACCCGCGACAATAAAAGAAATGACAAGCACACTTCGGACGACATAAGGAGACAAGGCAGTTAAATAAAACGGCGTTTAGCTGATATGACTGAGACAGGACCGAGACAAGTCTAAATCGAACGTGACTTAAGTAAAGCAAAGGCTAGACGTTATGGCGCTACTTGAGTCATGCTGTCCGTATGGCGGAAGATAGAGGTCAAAGCCAGAGGCACAAGATCGATTGACAAAAACCCATTAAAGCCCAAAACCCAGAACGTTACTGGAGTGACAGCTTGAGGGAACTCGAAGAAGAGGAAGGCCGAAAGAGACGCTTCGTCGTACCTACCAGCGGGACCTGAACAATGTCAATACGACGGATTAACCCCAATGGGAAGATGTCTGGGCAACAGCACATACGTTATGGCGCTACTTGAGTCATGCTGTCCGTATGGCGGAAGATAGAGGTCAAAGCCAGAGGCACAAGATCGATTGACAAAAACCCATTAAAGCCCAAAACCCAGAACGTTACTGGAGTGACAGCTTGAGGGAACTCGAAGAAGAGGAAGGCCGAAAGAGACGCTTCGTCGTACCTACCAGCGGGACCTGAACAATGTCAATACGACGGATTAACCCCAATGGGAAGATGTCTGGGCAACAGCACATATGCTCCACTTGTCGAAATTATGTCACAACCGTAAATTGACGGAGAATTTCAAAATTCAAGATGCAAGTGTTACCCTTTTGGATGTTTCCTCGTCGCTATACAAATCAAGGACAACAGGGCCCAACCAGCGCACGACGTTATTTACTGCTTCCTGACCGAAGATTGAAAATTAGTGTCTTTTTCTGTGTCTTTATGTGTTTTATTTATTTTCTTTCATTTACTCCGCGTTTTCAAAATGGCGGGTTATAAATAAATTACTTACTTACGTATATGAGGGATGACTGGCGGCTCTTTGAATGCCCTTGGTGCCACACGGCACAGGAGGGACTAAGGTCTAAAACGGGACGCTGGTTTAGGACTTATTTCTTTTCTAGGCCCCAATCAAGGTTGTGGTGGTAGAATCAATATCAGAGCTGGATCCGCGGACTTGAGATCCTTCGATGCTGACAGAAACGGACAGTATGAACCGAACTTGGACTGCCGGTAAGTCCTTACATCCCCTGCTTTAAAGTTTAACCGAACCGGTATAGCCTACTTACCCATCATTTGTTTACTTAAATAGTCTTGAAAACCCAATGAAAATGCGTTACTTCGTTGCTCCGCAATTCATATAATCGATGTCATCGAATGAACTTTTTCTTTCGGATGGTTGGTATTTGAGTGTGCTTGTACCTCTATGTTTGAAATATCTAACAACTAAACGGTCAACTATTGCTGAAAATAAATACTTTGTGGCCACACGCAATAGCAGAGCTTTTTTGAGAAGTGGTGTTACAATCTGAAAATGAACATTTCCTGAGCTTTGCTTCGTTAGCCATGTAAATGCACGCTTTTGTTAAAATTCAAATTCTCCGCGTCGGGGTGAACGTTTGTCTGGTCGGGCCAGCAGGGCGTATTCTGAACGTCACTACTAGAGGGCAAGGTTAAAAAAAAATCCCTTAGCAGAGTCAAAATAATTGAGTGTACTGAAGTAAAGTCCAAGATGTCAAAACAAGCTGACTTTTCAGTTAAACTTTAAAGATAGGAAGTGGAGGGCCCTTGCGAGTAAGTAATTTGTGCACACCTTTTTAATGCATTTGTTTAACCAGATTTCTCAGTTTTAATAATTTATTCAGGTGGTTATTGGTTGGCGAGCCCGGCCAAGTCCTCAGGCTTCAGTTTTCAGTTATGGACGTTGAGGAATCAGTGAACGGAACCTGCTACCACGACTACGTTGAGGTGAGAGGCTGTTTTTGTGAACAAGGGTGTGCTCCAACCTTCTGTCAGTAGCTACTATAAATTGTCACCTTCATTCAAGTAACGGGCCTGGAGCCGAGCCTTGGGGAAGGTGACAATTAACGCGGGACAATGAAGAGGCTTTGTCGCCGATAGTTTCTGCTCACAAAGACTAAGAGAGAACTTCGCCACTTGACATATTTATCCACAACGTTTCTCACATTTAGCATGAAAACCTGCTAGAAAACAAAGTCTTTAAATAATTAAATTGAAGCAGAAGCAAGCTTTTTAACCTGTGTCTATTTTAATTTCTGAACATAAATAATTTTTGTTATCCTAATAAATTGTTATATTTTTTCCTTGCAAACAGGAAAACAGACGTACAGGAGGGGTATCCAACCTCGTTTTTACACAACCTCGACCATGGCCGCTAAAATGTTGAAATGAGAGATAGAAGTTATCCTGGCAATCAATAGGCAAAATATCACTTTCTTCAAAGTCATGTGTCCAAAAATATACTAAATTATGTACCTTTTGTCCATTTAGTAGCTGTTTTAAAAGCTGTTTTCTGCCTGGGTACCCTTTCTGCCTGTTGACCTTGCTAAGTCTTCGTTTTTCATCATTTTTACGTAACTCGAGGTCAGGTTGGAATGAAGCAATCTTGTTTGAAAATAAAAATATGTTTAACTAGAAGTATTGAAGCAATATTTATGTATCCAATATGTAAACCATTCAGTTAGCTTCGACCTAGTGTTTTGGCAGGGTCTAGGCTAAAACCCCCCCGGCGAAAAACCCCCCGGCGAAAACCCCCCCGCCAAAACCCCCCCGGCGAAAACCCCGCCGTGACCAAAACCCCCCCGGCGAAAACCCCCCCGTGACCAAAACCCCCCCGGCGAAAACCCCCCCGTGACCAAAACCCCCCCGGCGAAAACCCCCCCGGTACCAAACCCCCCCCGGCGAAAACCCCCCCGTGACCAAAACCCCCCCGGCGAAAAACCCCCCGGTAACAAACCCCCCCCCCCCCCCGGCGAAAACCCCCCGGTACCAAAAGCTCGATTCATTTACATTTAACACGAATCCAAAAAATTTCACTTGACTTCCCGTGATCTTGTTCTAATTCAAATGGAATTCTGGTACAACAAGACAGTGAAGCTTAGTCAGTTCTCAGTTGTACTTCCACTGGAATTAGTCCGCCCCTTGCGACGAGGACGCGCTCACTGGGAAAATTGTACGAGTTGCAGCAGTGAAAGTTGCAATTCATACCAATAAGGGGCATTTTTTTTTTTTTTTTTTTTTTGGTTCCAAGGGAAAACATTTTTTTTACAAGTTTAACAACTAGGCTATTACTTTGGTCCAATTAAGGCTAGGTACAATAATAAGGCACTTTTTTCCGATTATAGTTATGTCTAGATTTTTTTTCAAGATTTTTTTTTTAATACTTTTTTTAAGATTTTTTTGTAAGATTATTTTCCCCGGGGGGTTCTGGTACCGGGGTGTTTTGGTACCCGTGGGGTTTTGGTATCGGGGGGGTTTTGGTACCGGGGGGGGGTTTAGCCGGGGGGTTTTGGTCACGGGGGGGTTTTCGCCGGGGGGGTTTTGGTACCGGGGGGTTTTCGCCGGGGGGGTTTTGGTCACGGGGGGGTTTTCGCCGGGGGGGTTTTGGTCACGGGGGGGTTTTCGCCGGGGGGGTTTTGGTCACGGGGGGGTTTTAGCCGGGGGGGTTTTGGTACCGGGGGGGTTTTCGCCGGGGGGGTTTTGGCGGGGGGGTTTTGTCCGGGGGGGTTTTCGCCGGGGGGGGGTTAGCCGGAACCCGTTTTGGCATATTTCTTGGTTCCTTTTTAAGCCAGATGGATTATTATGAAGGAAAGCCTTCTCTGGAAATTTGAAATCTTGTCTGAGGTTGGATACCCCTCCTGTATGCAAATGCTAAAGAGGTAAGCAAAATTAAGGTTGTGTGGTACATCGAGTATGCCAAATAGAGAGAGAGAGTTTACTCAAGAGGCCACCACGACGAGACAGGTCCAATACCCTTGAGAAATCCAATTATATTCCGTTGTGTTTGGATTAGGCTGTCAAAAAAATATGCAGGCGGTTACAAACAATGGCCTAAACATTTTGTAGGCACTTGCAGGGTGGTACTTCATGGATGGTTGAAGCAGACCCCCAGAGATCTTTCGTAATTGTTGGGAATTTTAAAAACAAAACGAAAATTTTGTAATATGCATGTAGACGAAACGGACGGAGGGATTGGGACGAGACGTGGGTTGTACAAGGCTCATGACCCTAGATTTTTTATTTTGAGGTTCGAACCGGATCCGTCTTTGGTGGGGGAGTTGAAAAGGGGTATCAGAAAATATCCCTAAGTGCTCCGATTCTGGTGAAACTTTGTTGGTTGTAAGAGCGAATAGCCTAGATTTGACATGTGTGTAGCCAAATTGTATCCGACCACTGTTGGAGGGGGGCGAGTGGAAATTGTGTAACATATGTTGGGTCCAACGGATGGATAGATTGAGACGGATATTAAGAGTGCTCCCCTGTGGATTTATAAGCTTCTGAAATCTCCGCCTTTCGCCATTGTTTCGCTTTGTACTGTAATGTTTAGAGCTTTTTCGACCAAGTCTAGTTTTGCCAGTCACGCAAGGCAAACTTCGCCGAAAGCTTAAAGGTTTCGATAACTCGACTTTCACACATAAGGATAAAAGAAGCTTCAAAGTGTTGTTTTTCATTTTTGGAAGACATCACGGCGCGTTCAGTTTTAAATATGTTGCGTCCACCCGCCGCGTCAAAGAGCACGAAGGCTGGATAGAGAATCGCTAATTTCACGTGGAAAGTAATGTTATTTTCGAAAAGTGATATTTCTGAGTAATTTCGTCGTGGAAAGATCATTTCAAGGAAGTGTTATGCTTTAACCTTAACCTTTTAATGTTTAACCTTTGATTATTCTGTATCACGTGCTTCATGAGTTAACTCTCCCCTTAATTCAGGTGAGGGATGGAATGGGCGTTACCTCGTCCCTGATTGGCCAGTACTGCGGAACCACAACGCCTCCTGCCCTGGTTGCCTCTTCGAACTTCATGTTCGTCAGATTTGTGACCGATTCGACAACCAACCGACGTGGGTTCGTAGCCTCCGCTACAAATCTTCCCCGTAAGAAATTTTATTGTTTTCAATCTCTTCGTCGGGTCAGGTAGCCAAGACTTTAACTTGGAATATTTCGATCCTGCTTGACAAGAGTCATCTTCGGACCTTCGCTAAAAATCTCAGCTTCCAAATAAAACAAAATTAGTTTGCGAGAACTTTGAATCCACGTTTTAAGAAGCTGATTTTTAAGGAACCTCGTTTTGAAGTAAAATAGAAGGTGCGCGAAAAGAGCTGTATGAATTTCCTAGGGCTGTCCTATTGTAGCGCCCACGGTTAGGGACGATGCGGGATATGAATATGAGCTATGCCGTTATAGTGGGGCGTGAGGACTAGCTCTTTCCCCAACAGAGCTCTTCCCGTGAGGTCTCCCTTATGCCCTTGCTCGACTCTGGAGCATGGTAGGTGGTGGTAGCTTTTCGAACCTGAATGGGACACTGAATTTCATAAATAAAAGCTGAGAAGACCGGCCATTATTTGATGCTTCAATAAAAGTAGCCTCTGTTTGGAATGTGGAGATGAAAGATATTCTTATCAAAAACAGTTTTATTTTAAGTAATCTTAAGCATTAGTTTCAGTTTTCTGCGTTAAATGTTACGATTGCAGTTACAAATTTTTTTAGTCTTGTTATTGTATCTAACTATAACTTTTCTCGAACAGATATGTAATGTATATCTTCCTATGTCCCACAGGTAGTTATATTATGACAATAAATTTTTGGGAGGATGATACGATATCGTATCAGCCTCCACAGAGGATGATACGAAGCCGTATCAGCCTCCGCAGAAGCTCATCGAGCACTTTTCCTCAAATACTGAATTTATCGAGCACTTTTCCTCAAATATTGAAAAGTAGAAGCTGACCTCTAAAAAATTAATTAAAAAACAATACTTTCAGCAAAAAAACATAAAAAATAATTATTAATTGTATAAAAAATAAAATTAAAAATAAAATTAAAAGTATAAAAAATGACAGAACATCTTACTCTCTTAGACAACCAGCCTATGCCCTAGGTCATACCTTGAATCAGATTTCCACTGAAAATACAGCTTGTCAACTAAAACAACATCCTACTATCCCTTGCTTTCCAAAAGCTAGTTATTAAGCATTGAAAAAATGACAGAACATCTTACTCTCTTAGACAACCAACCTATGCCCTAGGTCATACCTTGTCACAATCAGAGTTCCACTTAAAATACAGCTTGTCAACTGAAACAACATACTAATATCCCTTGCTTTCCAAAAGCTAGTTATTCAGCACTGAACACTTTCTTTGTCTGGAGTTTTTCTGGAATTTTCTTGTCAACACGTGGTTTTGTTTGTTTACGTTTTCCACGAACCCTAGAGGAGTCGTTTTAGAAGATCTGTAGTAGATTTCACGGCCGCTAGATGGCATCTGAATCACGAAAAAAGTGACAGACTATTGTTAGAAACTGAAGTGCTTGGGTCCCAACAATAGTCATTTTAGTAGGTCTACAGTAGGCTTGGGTTGCTACTTCACTAAAATAAAATTCTCTACCCCGGTAGCGAAGGAGTACAACAAAAGAAGAATAAGTCCTACCTATGAAAAATATTGTGTTCGAAAAAGTTATAATAGTTAACATACCTCCATCTCGGTTCATATCAGAATAACAACCTCGACGGCCATTTAAAAATATCAACCTCGCCTTCGGCTCGGTAGATATTTTTCATAACCTACCTCGCCTTCGGCTCGGATAGGTTATTTTCAATGGCCGTCTCAGTGTTATTTTCCGATATCAACCTCCATGTCTGAAGTTAACCTTTATTAAAAATATCAAACAAATTTCGTTCATTACCTTTAACCTATTTGAAAAAGGTTGTATTTAAAACCTAAGAAAACCAAAAAAAAACTTATTTCTATCCTTAAAATGCAAGTACACTGTCAGAAGTTTCATAACAGATAGCGCATAACACTTTCAAGAATAACACCTTTTCACTTAGAAATAAAGTGTTATGACCAATTAAGTTTACACTATTTCGTGCCTAGATCTCCAACAACACTTTCAATTGGTAAAAATACTAACGGGAACGAAAGAAACATAACAGATAACATCTCAAAGTGTTATCTGTTGAAACCGGGCATCCTTTTGTTGTCGTTATGTATTTTTTATTTATTCTGTGGGGTAGGCCAAACACACTGGCCGAAACTCAGGCCTGACAGTTTAGTATTTTTACCAATTGAAGGTGTTGCTGGAGATCTAGGCAGGAAATAGTGTAAACTAAATTGGTAATAACATTTTATTTCTAAGTGAAAAGGTGTTATTCTTGAAATTGTTATGCGCGATCTCTTATGAGACTTCTGACAGTGTAGAGCTGATTGGGACATACAAGAAGAGTCACAATTCTTCTCTCAGATTGGCCGCTGTCCAGACACCTTCCCAGTTATTGCTGGTAAATTACATAGTTATTACTGGTAGAAGAACGGAGGACACCCATAATACATATTTCGATGATTTCGATCTAGGTCAGAATAATCGTTATTTTGCTATAGGCTATCATATATTTTCTTCCTACTATGTTCTGTCTTTTAGCTATCTGCGGCTCCAGTCTTCCACTCATTGCCACGAATCAGACTCAAGAAATCACCTCACCTAACTATCCCAACCAGTATGGACAGAACCTGAGGTGCCGTTATGTCATCGATATGCCCGATTCAGATAGAACTAGAAAAATCGATGTCAAGTTCCTTGATATGGATATTGAACATGACTGCTCGAAGGATCGTCTGGAAATCGAAGACTTACCCTCGGTAAGTTCTCAAAATAAAGTTTGAAGATATATCCCACCCGTTTGCATATTCATGCTTTCTTCTAAACGTGTTGCCTCTACGGCACCCTTCCGGATTCCAGAATCTGGGTTTTTTTTTTCCGGATTCACCTCAACGAAAACCGGAATCCGGAAGAGAAAACTCGAAAGTGAAGCAGACAACGCCGGAAGATATGCGGAATTCGGAAGAGACAATGCGAAGGTGAAGCAAACCAGTGACGAAACAATAGCTTGTTCGTTTTCGTGCAGCCATGTTGATTTTGTCTACGCTGAGATATAAAACATGGACACAAATAGGAACCATTGCGAAGGAACTCCATAGAAATATTGAAGAACGGGATTGGTTTGCTTTTGGGGGGATGACGTAGATTCTATGTAGAATGGGGCGTTCCAGCATGGCTACAGAATGATTGCTAAGCCTTTCAGTTGAACTTTAAAAAAAAAAAATTAACGATTTGGGGCTCTATAATCGAAGAGCTTAAGGTGATGAAGAGCACAAAGGTGATAACTCGAATTTTTTGACAGATTGAGTTAAGAGATCCATCCGGGACTCATTTTGCGCTCTTTCTCCTTGTCCTATCTAAACTTCCGCTAGATCACTTCGTACTGAGATACCCATTCGACAAAGGTGATAACTAGCTTTTGATATACCAACTTCCCAAATTTTAAACGCGATTATCTCGAAACTAGCAAAAAGAGACTATACACCTTTGTGTGGTCAGCGCTTCAGTTTATAAAGATGCCACGACCCCCCAGAATGTTGTCGGTAGAAAATAGTAGAGTCGGCGCGAAGCTCCGCGATTTTGCGTAAAAGTAATCGATTTTTCTTAAAAACAGTCTTTTTTTTAAATCAACCGGTTTTTCGTCAAGATAGTCTTATTTTAATCAACAATAGTCGTTTTTATCTGCAAAATCAGTCGCTAAAAATGACGGTAAACACCTTGCCCCCCCCCCCAAACATTTTGGCTAGTAACGCCTCTGGCCACGACCTGGGATCCTAGGAGATCCGTTCCAGTTATTTCCGAAACTTCAGTTGAATTTTAAGAGGTTTTTTTCTTAGGGCTCGGACCTGGAGAACAGAACTATTTCAGACTTGGTCGTTTATGGAGATGCGGCAATAGGCGTGCCTGTTGGACCCCAGCAAATCATTCTCGAAAGGGAAGTTGGCAGAACGCTGAGGTTCTGTGGGTCTTCCATTCCTCATGATGTCTTCTCGACGGGACGTTCGCTCAGCCTCACTTTCATCACTGATGGAACCGGCTCAGGGCGAGGGTTCAAACTCCAATATTCGCTCGCCAGTAAGTCTGTTTATATGTTTACATAATTCTCTAATTAGAACTGGTGTTATCATGCCTGCGCGAAACCAAAATTTCCGATTAGTTTTCGATAGCCTTTTTTGTTTGAATGGCAATGTTACTTTTATCCATAAACCTTGTAGGGATTTGTCAGCTGGCAATATCATTTCATGTCTGACAGCCTAAACTCTATTCTCAAAACCGGTTGTTGACGGTCATAATGTTCTGCCAGATAGATCACATGTGGAAAAACCGCGCGGATTGTCGAGCCAGGCGAAGTTTAATACCCACGCGTGATATCAAGAAAGCTATAGTCACTATGGTTGCGTTCCATAAATTTGACAATTGTTAACAATCGTCAACTTCATTTCGGGGCGGAGCCAGAGATGGGTGAATCCGATCATGAAAGGATTCGAATCCGAATCCAGGGCTAGGTACGAATCCGATTCCGAATCCACCACTTTATGCTAGGATTCGAATCCGGAATCGAATCTGACCTTAACAAATATCAACTCATATACATAGGTTATAGGTTAAATCAGAGGTGACAAAAAGCACTGATATCTAAGGTAATCATATGACGAGATGGATTACTGAGGATGGTTGGTGGTGGAGATCAAACAGATGGATTGCCTAAGCCCACTGTGTAAGAATTGGGAAACGGAAACTGGAAGGATGAAGACTAAATTTGAGCGGATTCGTAAGATTGAGGATTTGGAATCCGAGTCCGAATCCGAATCCAGCATGACAAGCAGAAGATTCGAATCCGGATTCGGATTCGCCCATCTCTGGGCGGAGCTAACTGCAGCTTTAACGATCGTTAACTTTTCCCAATTCTACAATTGTTAACTTTTCCCAACGATGCTCACCGACCATCGTTACAAAATAGTTAACAATCGTTAAGCTCTGGAACGGAAATCGTAGGTGGGTGGAGCTTAAATTTCGAGATCAGAAATCTGGAACGCAAAAAGTTAACAATAGTTAACAATTTGTTAACAATCGTTAAGTTCTTGAGCACAACCTATGAAAAAGATGTAATGCGGGGAATCGCCAGTGACAACTTTTGTTTAAGGGGCAAAGTCTTCATATGCGGTGTAAAGAAACGGTTGATAGTCTATGTCGAAGTCTGGTACAGCACTGCTGCTATTCATCCAATGAATGGTTTATATCGCCTCGTCTGAACCGAGTTATTAATGACTTTAATTGCGCAGGTGCTGATGCCGGTTCTGGTTAGGCTTACAAGTGACAAATGTAGTGCAAACGTGATGGTTGTCACTGGAATTTGAAACCTAGGAAACTTATCGCACAACTTATTGTCTGGCCCTCAAAATCTGAAAAGCGAAAAATTCAAATAAAGCGACAAACATAGATTTTTTTAAGAAGCAGATATCAGAGGTTAATAGACCACGCACGTCGTCACTGAGTGTGTGAAAACAGTGAAAAGCAAGAGGGGTCCTTTAAAGGACTCCTCTTGCTTATTGTGCCTTTCATAATATTTCCAAACCCCTTCTAGAATTGTAAGCTTTTGAAATCCCCGCTTTCTGCCAATTTTTTGTCTTTTACCTAAGACCTTTTAGCGCTTTTTCGGCCCAGCAGAGTTCTATCAGTCACGCAACGCAAACTTGCAGCAACTCTTTCACGCATAAGGACACGAGATTTTAGGGCGATTCTGGCGGTCTGGAAAGCTCCGCGAGCTTATGCGCCGGCTGTTCTTGCGTCTTCGGCTAAAAGTCGCTTCGCTTTCCAGAGCTGTTCTCGCGCTCCGCGAATTTCCGCCAGCACTTGGAAAGCGAATCCACTTCGCGAGTGGAAAGTGGTTTCGGCAAGTCAGCGAGAAGTTGTAAAGGTGCAAAGACTTTTTGCTTGTTCTTGCGCTTGGCGGATTCTCGCTTTGCTTTTCTGAAAGCGAATCCAAGAGATCGCGAGAATCGCCCTTTTGGGTCCAGCCGCCGCGTCTGAGAGCAGGAAGGCTGGTTAGAGTGGACAAGCGCTAACAAGAAAATCGCTGATTTGATAGTAGTGGCGTTTTTGATCGCCGATGAAATTTCCCCGGTAGACGAAGGAAGTTTGCCGATTCGTGCTTATTTTCTGTTTTCGATAGCCGATAGCCGTTGGAGGCAACGTCCATCGCCTATCGGCGAGTCCTAGGCCGATAGGCGATGGACAGGAATTTAGGCGATAGACGTTAGCCATTGAGCACAGAAATGGAAATTAGAAGAAACAGCTACGGCTATCGGCTTCCGGCGAACGTCAAAAACGCCAAAAAGTCAAACGGCTACGCTATCGGCGAACTAATCGGCAATTAAAAACGCCACTAGTATCGGAAAACGACATTTATGAGCGATTTCAAGGTAAAAATCATTTCTATTAAAAGATGTGCTTTAAGTTCGTAACCAACTGCATTACCGTGTGATGAGATAAATATATCCATTGTAGCGTGCAATCGGACATACTACCGTCCTCAAGGGCGGATTGTGAGTTCGCGTTGGCCGTGGACCGTTGCTCCGAATGAACGATGTCAGATGACAATTGAGACTGAGGCCAATTCCACAATCTCGCTATACGTCACAAACTTATCGCACAACTTATTGTCTGGCCCTCAAAATCTGAAAAGCGAAAAATTCAAATAAAGCGACAAACATAGATTTTTTTAAGAAGCAGATATCAGAGGTTAATAGACCACGCACGTCGTCACTGAGTGTGTGAAAACAGTGAAAAGCAAGAGGGGTCCTTTAAAGGACTCCTCTTGCTTATTGTGCCTTTCATAATATTTCCAAACCCCTTCTAGAATTGTAAGCTTTTGAAATCCCCGCTTTCTGCCAATTTTTTGTCTTTTACCTAAGACCTTTTAGCGCTTTTTCGGCCCAGCAGAGTTCTATCAGTCACGCAACGCAAACTTGCAGCAACTCTTTCACGCATAAGGACACGAGATTTTAGGGCGATTCTGGCGGTCTGGAAAGCTCCGCGAGCTTATGCGCCGGCTGTTCTTGCGTCTTCGGCTAAAAGTCGCTTCGCTTTCCAGAGCTGTTCTCGCGCTCCGCGAATTTCCGCCAGCACTTGGAAAGCGAATCCACTTCGCGAGTGGAAAGTGGTTTCGGCAAGTCAGCGAGAAGTTGTAAAGGTGCAAAGACTTTTTGCTTGTTCTTGCGCTTGGCGGATTCTCGCTTTGCTTTTCTGAAAGCGAATCCAAGAGATCGCGAGAATCGCCCTTTTGGGTCCAGCCGCCGCGTCTGAGAGCAGGAAGGCTGGTTAGAGTGGACAAGCGCTAACAAGAAAATCGCTGATTTGATAGTAGTGGCGTTTTTGATCGCCGATGAAATTTCCCCGGTAGACGAAGGAAGTTTGCCGATTCGTGCTTATTTTCTGTTTTCGATAGCCGATAGCCGTTGGAGGCAACGTCCATCGCCTATCGGCGAGTCCTAGGCCGATAGGCGATGGACAGGAATTTAGGCGATAGACGTTAGCCATTGAGCACAGAAATGGAAATTAGAAGAAACAGCTACGGCTATCGGCTTCCGGCGAACGTCAAAAACGCCAAAAAGTCAAACGGCTACGCTATCGGCGAACTAATCGGCAATTAAAAACGCCACTAGTATCGGAAAACGACATTTATGAGCGATTTCAAGGTAAAAATCATTTCTATTAAAAGATGTGCTTTAAGTTCGTAACCAACTGCATTACCGTGTGATGAGATAAATATATCCATTGTAGCGTGCAATCGGACATACTACCGTCCTCAAGGGCGGATTGTGAGTTCGCGTTGGCCGTGGACCGTTGCTCCGAATGAACGATGTCAGATGACAATTGAGACTGAGGCCAATTCCACAATCTCGCTATACGTCACACTCTTCCGTTTGACGTCCTCTCGCAATTGTAGTGAAGGATATATGAACGTAAGTCATCTTTTCCTCTATTTCCTTTGCTGGTTCGGCCTAGCTGATTCGTTAAGATTTTGGACTCTTAATGGTCTAGACTTGTAATAGTAGTAGTAGAGTTTTATTCATAAAAGCAAGAAAAGGTAACTTTTGTCAAACATAATGACACTAAAATATATATATGTAATCAGTCAATTCATCATTGCAACAAAATCACAATACAATTCATAAATATGCCATTGGCCTCTGCAAAGCTCATCCAAAACAATGCTCAAAGTATACAAAGTATAATTCGTGCATACAAATCGTCAGGGAATCCTTGAAAACGTTACTAAAATCACTTGTTAGTAAAATATAAAAAAAAAAGAAAGAGAAAAATATACTCTTGAAAATTGAAAAGTGTCACGAAAGATTGTACTTTTACTTCTCAGACTTGTACCTCTTGTTGTACCACTTCTTCAGATTCAACTGATTACACTAGCGGTCAACTAGATTACTAGACGTAACAGCTAGATTACTAGACAACTAGATTCAACTAGATTACACTACTTCTTGATCCAGGGAAATACAGTATTTTTTATGATGGTATTTCTGGATAGCAAAACGGAAGTGACGGGACACCTGTTACATTGTAAAGTTTGCCCGTCCGTCCGTTTGTTAGAACGATAGCTCTCGAAAGGGGTTGAGATATTTTTTTCAAACTTGGTATGAGGATCCGTTGGGTCAAATTCGTATGCCTATATTTATGGGTGGGGATCTCAGATTAAGGGGGCGAACAAAACTTCTGTAAATAGCTCAGTACATAGCTTCTGGATACTGAATCCAGAGGCATCACTACTGGGGGGGAGGGGGGACCCCCCCCCCCCTAATGTTGTCGGCCAGTCGGTAAAAAAGAGCCGAGTCGGCGCGAAGCGCCTCGATTTTTAGTAAAAATAGTCGATTTTGTTTTTAAAAACAATAGATTTTTCTTAAAAGCAGTTTTTTTTTTCTTGAAAACAATCGATTTTCCTTAAAAACAGTCGGTTTTTCTTATAAATAGTCGTTTTTTGTTAAAAATCAGCCGATTTTTCGCCGACAGAGTCGTTTTTTCTCAAAAATAGTCGTTTTTATCCGCAAAAACAGTCGGTAAAAATGACCAGCCAGTCGGTAAATACCTTGTCCCCCCCAAACATTTTGGCTAGTAACGCCTCTGACTGAATCACTCATAGCTTGCTCGGCTGTGGAGATGAAATGACTGATAAACTTATACCTGGCATTTGGGAACGGGAAATAGAATGCCCCAATCAACGTGCGTTTTTATTATTTTTTTTTTATTATTATTTATTTCAAAATATAGCCTCTGGGGCTGCTACATAACAACTTATATACACTAAACAAAACAAAAAAAAAAGAAAAAGTATGCTGAAGGCATGAAGCCTCCAACAAAAAAGTAGCCTACACACACAATCAAAATGGGTCGAGCTCACACGAAACTCAATCAGGATGGGTCGAACCCACAGTAAATTTCTTTACCCATGACTGCCACAGAGGCAGAGACAGGCGCATTTGCGGTCCGCACAGGATCATCAGCAGAGGATTGCTCGACGCCAGTATTCGAGACTGAAGAGAAAGAACGGTGGAACGACGGATTTCAGGGAGAGAAGGAACTCCTTCACCAACAAACATACCCGAAGCACTACAGTTCCATCTAAACCCATGTAACCACCGGAAAGAGTTGTTATACAGGACGCGAAAGGTCCTTTCGCGCTTGTAAGATTGGTTAGTCACAAGAGAGTAACAATATAGTTGGGAACAGTACGTTTTGAAAAGGAACGTCTTCACAGACGCATTGCATGACCCAAACCTACGAATAAGAAGATTAGCTCTAGCGCTCAGTGACCTTGCTAAAGCATCAACATTTCGTCATAACCAATAGGAAAGAAGAATAGTAAAAAGCCATTAGAGAATGTGCTTTGATTATATCCTTACAGTATTTCTCTTCATTGCTATCTTTTCCTTTAGATCTACGATGGGGACTCCGTTCAGTCTCCCTTACTGAGGTCCGCTTGTGGGCTTAGCCTGCCACTTCCTGTGTTTTCGACCGGAAACCGACTTTTCATCGACTTCAAAAATGCCAGATCCCCAGCCGCTGGGTATGATATGACATACACTGCTACTACGCAAGGTTAGTACCATGTTATTTTGCCTACCTTTTTTCATAAGAATTCCTTAAAGTTTAACCCTAGGTTCACACTGCTGCGACATACGACACAAAATCGTGCGACAAGCAACGCAGAGCTTTGCGTTTTGTCGCAGTGTCGAGTGCGTTGAAAAATTTCAACTGATCCGACATGACGCATGCGATTTTTTGAGGGAAAGTAAAGAAAGAACAAAGATTAGTTAATTTTCAATACTAAAAATTGCTCTACCTTGTTCTGATTGTAATCCTAGGGTGGGTGAATGCAAAATATTGTCTGAATAAACTTGTGTTAACCTGTATTGAACAAGATGATCTATAGGTTTTAACTGAAAATTTCCTAATGGTGGGTGGTATTCAGAAGTGTAATCTCCCTGAATCTTCAGAGGTCGTTTCCCCAAGGGCTCCTTTGTCCTTTTGCAGACTGTTCATGACGAAAAGTTTCGTTTTCTTTTTGCGTTTGCGTGGTGGTGAGAACATCCGTGCGATTCTGCCGCATGTCGGAATAGCAAAGAAAAAATAATATTGCATACGACGCAGCAGTGTGAACCAAGGGTAACCGAATGGGGCTGAGATCTGACAGTCTAGGTACACATCACTTATTCACTTAAATAGGCCTGAAAACCAGACAAAAATGCGTTACTTCGTTTGTCCACTATCCACAGAAAATTTATTTCGTTGAATGAACGTATTCTTTTGGATTTGCGGTACCTCTATTTGCCTGTGCCTCTATGCTTGGAATATTTACCAGCGATAAAGGTAAGCCATTGCCCAATAATAAACTAAAAATGAAAGATTCCTTGCGAGACATCTTCCCACTCATATATTCCTACTTTCTTCAGCCGTGACTTTTCCGGGCTTACCGTCTTCAACCCTGGAAATGCAGGCTATTTTCGAAATTCAAATTCCCCGCGTCTGGGTGAGTTTTGAGTTGTCGTGCAAGCAGCAAAAATTTTGAACGTTACTACTAGAGCCTCGGGAAAGAATACAAAATCCCTTAGATGAGTCAAAATATTTCAGTGTATACAAATATTTGATGTAATATTAAGTTTGCGACAACAAAGGGCAATACTAGTCTTGATGTGATCTGCACAAATTTTTCTGAATATTATGATGAACCACAAGATCTTCCTCCACTTGGTGGAAGTTACCATTACATGTTAAAGTGGTCCCCTCTAATGTCGTATAAAATTAAATATGTAATTGAAAATGTGACTTATCGACCTCTCTCAGACAGAGGTCTTCTTGGTTTTGGTAATTGGATTTCTTCGGAGTCCTGGACTGAATCAATGAATGCCATTTCAAGTGATGAAAAAGCAAGTATCCTGCAGGAAAAACTCCGACAAAAATATGAAGAATTTTTTCCTGAAAAAACGTTTAAACGCTGCAACACTGACCGTCCTTTTATCACGCAAGAAATCAAAGACCTAATCCGTTACAAGATACAACTTCTGAGAAATGGTAAAAGAGAACAAGCTAATAAACTCAGAAACAAAATTCGAAAGATGACTAGAAAGGCTGCCGCTGATCATTATAACGAAAAAATTCAAAGTTTATTTGAATCAAAAAGTAGTAAATGGTACAAAGAAATCAAGCGAATGTGTGGGAAGACACCTTCTGTGGTTGATATTAATCTTGATGCTGATGATGTAACTGTCGCAAACCAACTAAATTCCCACCTTGCCAGAATTGTCCAATCACTACCTCCGCTGGATGGAAATGAAACTGCAGAATTTTCGACAGAAGAAAGTAATGTTAAGCTTATTAGCGAGGATCAAGTTTGTTCTAAATTGAAAAAGCCGAAAAGAACAAGCATTACACCCATTGACATCCCTATTCAGTTAATTAAAGCGTTTCCCGATAAAATCGTAAAACCTTTGACAGATATTTTTAATAGTATTTCTAGTAGTTTAGAATACCCACAAGTTTGGAAAACAGGGTATGTCACACCAATACCAAAGAAAGATACTCAGTTGGATTTTGACGGTGTAAGGCCTATCACGCTAACTCCATTATTCAGTAAAATATACGAAAGTTTTGTTGCTGATTGGCTTAAAACAGAAATAGAACCATTGCTAGATCATCGACAGTATGGAAATCGAAAGTGTACGTCAACTTCACATTATTTAATTAGTCTTCTCCATTTTATTTTTAAGCATGTTGATGAGCCCGGTAAATGGTTGAATTTGATAGCAATTGATTTTAAAAAAGGTTTTGATCTTACTGACCACAAAATTTTAATTTCTAAGCTTCACCATGTTTATAACATTAATACCAGAGTAATAAAAATAATTCAAAGTTTTTTAACAAATAGATCCCAGATTTTAAAGTATCGCAATGTCTACTCTGAACCAGAAGCGGTACTTTGTGGTGTGCCCCAGGGTACCATCTTAGGCCCAATTTTGTTTTTAGTTATGATCAATGATATAGCGGATGATTTTGAGAATCGTTGGAAGTATGTTGATGATCTTACAATTATTGAAGTTTGTTATAGAGAGGATTCGAGTGAAGTTCAAAATATCGTGAGTAAAGTAAAAATGCAAGCTTCGAAATCTAACATGACTGTGAATGATAGTAAATCGTGCACCATGACAATTTCTTTTTTTAAATCTTTCAACCCTACTTTTTCACCTGAAATTTCAGATTCCTTGAAAGTAGAAAAAATTAAACTCCTAGGGATAATCCTAACTCATGATTTAAAATGGGAAGCACAGACGACTAGCATGATAAAGCGAGGGAATGCCGGTCTTCAGATGCTTAAGCTTATGTCCAGGCATGGGGCACCCACTAAACACTTGTTCCGAATTTATATTTCATTTATCCGACCAAATCTAGAATACGGAGCCCCTGTTTGGCATTTCGGCCTTACGGTCGAACAGACCGCCAGACTTGAGAAGATTCAAAAAAGAGCCCTAATCATAGCGTCAAAGGTGGCCGAGAGGTCCTATGAAGAGTTACTACGTGAATTCGAAATCACTTCTTTACATGATCGGAGGCTGAAACTCTGCATGGAGTTTGGTGTCAAATCCCTGAATCACCCAATCCACAAAAATATTTTCCCTTCCGAAAAGGTGACGAAAAGGCTCCCTCGCAAAGTAGCTACTGCGGTTGAAAAGTTGCAACCATCTAAATGCGCACACCAGAGGTTTGCAAAGAGTTTCGTTCCCTCTTTTCTAAGGTTGTTCAACGAAGTGTAAACTGAGCTGCTTGTTTAAATTTTTTAAGATATTTATGACTGTTGTAACCCTATATAGGTCTATTATAATTTATTTGTATGCTCATAGGCTATTGACTATACCAAACAAATTTGGCGTAAGCCACGAAAGATTTTTGGTCAATAAAAAGATTTATCTATCTATCTATCTATCTATCTATGTAAAAATAAACTGCCTTTTCAGCTAAGCTTTAAGTCCAAGCTGAAGTGGTTGATGGCGCTAAACGGGAAGTTCGCTGAAATTTACTGCAGGGATATTTGGCTTTTTTTGGCAAGGGCCTATCTGTTAAAATTGCACACCCTTGTGCTGTTGTAAAACTTCTAATAGTATGGTCGTTGTAATAACCGTACATCTTCTACGGTAATGTTTATTTTTAATAGCGTTGGTATGCCCAATGAACGAACGAATGAATTATGTATAGGCCAGACTGCCATACAAAATGGTACAGAATTATTCGACTTGACATCCCTATGGTCCTGAACCAATCAGGAGCCAGACTACGTACGGCGCGAGGGGTTGGTTACTCCATCACACACTTTTTGCAACATAAATATTTTTAATGACCAGTTGAATGAACGCCCAAACCAAAAAACAGAGTAACGTTCTACAAATCAAACAAACATTCCAAAACCAAAGAAGCATCCCATAAATCTAAAAGCCTTTTTTTTAATATCAGGTTACTTGAGGTCATAGCCATGAAGAAACATCTCCCTGAGGCCTGAGGTCCGAAATTTGCCTGCATTCTCTTAGGAAATGTCCCCCTTTTTCAACATCAATTCTTAATTCGTGTACAATAGCGACATTACATACTACACAAAATAATTGCATTTTACAGGGAGGGGTTGTGGCGGAACAATCTTCAATACCCGAGGTTCCTTTACAAGTCCATTCTACCCAGCTGTTTCCAACATCAGTTCGGAATGCACTTGGGACGTCAGTGTACCACTGGGATATCTTGTCAAGTTAGACTTCACAGGTAAGTGCATGGGTAACGAGTGGTAGGGAGACTTTTTTGTATTACTATTAATCCCGCGTAGCATCTTTTCTACAAAAAAAATCAGGTTTTTGACTTCTTGGGCTATAAGGCGTACTCTATAAGGCGTACTCTCGCCGGTCCCCGGGAACTCGTTGGTTTTTACTTTCAAATCAGGTTTTTTACTTTTTGGGCTACACGACTCCTCCTCCACTCGGGGGAGACTTATAAGGCGTACTCTTGCCGGTCTTAGGGAACTCCTTGGGGAGTCCAGTAGAACCACGAGAATAGAGGGAGTTACTTCCTGGGGACTCCCCTGACGGGACAACTAGAACACGGGAATGCTTCCGCATTGAGTTTGTTCGATTTTTTTTTTTTTTCGGCGGCGCATTTGATCTGTAAACGATGTGGCTTTCCTGTAAACATTTATTTTTGTGTAGTTTGATTTTTTTACTTAATTATAAATTTGTACCATTTACGAAAAAAAAATCATAATCAAAATAAAATAGATGCATCTTTGTCAAATAGGTGCATCCTGGTCTTATCCCACAATTGAACTCAATACTGATCATGGAAATTCCATTTAAGTTCCCCTTACATCTCTACCGAAAATCCTGTGGCACTTCCAGCCATCGGCTCAAGTGCCTATACTTCTCACTTTTTCCGTCGGTTGGTACCAGATGGGCTAGGACGATGAATCTTGTCAGGCGCATTAGGAACCTAGGGCTAGACTGATTGACTTCGTAATTTCACTTCCCAGAATCGACCATCCGGGGAGGAGAGCCGAGGGAGAGGGAATCCAGAGTTTTATGGCATGCATAACTCTTGAGCTAGTGATCGGATCTGGAAAAAACTTGACAAATTGCAAGAGCACATGTCCGAGATGTTCCGCTACAAGTCCGTACTGGATCCGGAAACAGTGGTGGTGGGGGGATACTTGAATCTTCTGGCACGCCTAAAGAGGGTGGATCGGGACGTGACTTGGCGGAAAGAACAAGACCAAAGGTTCCGATGGGATCCCAAAACTTCGATATCTGATCGAGACAATTAGGTTTTGTCTTCGTCAGATCCGGTCTTCGCCAGACTCCATGAACATTTATACTCTTAATATTTAGAAACAGATTAAGGCCAAACAGCTAATCATTAAGAAAACCAAGATTCAGCTTGTGTGTTTACCCCTACAAGTCAATTGAAACGATCCTGGCTTACTTCTGCGAATTTTCCGGTTTCTGGCGGAATTCCAGAATACTTGTCCAACGAAAAACTAAAGCTGAAAAACGAATTCAGCGTATCTAGTTACCCCTATTTCCAACATCTAATCAACTTCAAATAAAAATTTAACTTATCACAAATTTGCCGGTTTCAACCGGATTCCGAACGAACTATATGTCAGGCAAAAAAATTATTGTCATTTACGGATTCAGCATCTCGTCTTACCCCTAAATCGGACATCTAATCAACTTCAAATAAAACTTTAACTTTTAACAAACTTTCCGGTTTTGGCCGGATTCCGGGCGAACTACTTGTCTGGCGAAAAAACGGTTTTGATATTCGTGTTCAGCATGCCTTCTTACCCCTACATCGAACGTCTAATCAACTTCAAATAAGACTTCCACTTTTAACAAACTTTCCGGTTTTGGCCGGATTCCGGGCGAACTACTTGTCCGGCAAGAAAATGGTTTTCATATTCGTGTTCAGCATGCCTTCTTACCCCTAAATCAAACATCTAATCAACTTCAAACAAAACTTTTACTTCTAACAAACTTTCCGGTTTTGGCCGGATTCCGGACGAACTACTTGTCCGGTGAGAAAATGGTTTTCATATTCGTGTTCAGCGTGTCTTCTTACCCCATAATCGACTATCACATTAGCTGTTTTAAAATATTTTGCTTGCCCCTTAATTTGAACCCCCTCCCCCACCCCTAAATGTAGGGCTACAGTGCCCATCTACGAACTCGACCTTACTCTTGACCCAAAGAATGCTCACACCAAGTTTCATCAAAATATCTCATTCCCTTCGAGAGTTATCGTGCTCACAGACAGACAGACGGACGGACGGACGGACGGACAGACGGACAACTTTTGCGATGTCATAGGTATCCCTCCACTTACGTTTTGGGATCCCAAAAAGCAAAAGCCCTAGATTTGCCATTAGGCCTAATAGGTTCGGACCGGGCTCTGGCACTGTGAGGGATTTGGAAGGGGGGGGGGGATCTTTTGACAAGCATAACTTGAACGAGTGATTGATCTGGACGGAACTGGATCATTGACGAGTGCACATATCCTATATGTGGGTGTGACATACGTGTGAACTGGATCCGGGTATTTTAGAGGGAGTTGGCGGGGGTCCCGGAAGTATTGTCTCACGCTCAGTGTTGGGAGCTGGACCGAACTTCATAGGCCCTAGACGGCACGTCTACAGATTCAGACCGGATCCGGCAACAGGGGCGTTGCGGGGGGTGGGGATCAGAACTTTTCGGACGGTATATGCGATAATGCCTAGCTTTGCAATTTATAAGTCCGGTTACTGCAAGGGAGTTCGAAGGGGTCTTGGGGGCCATCCGACCTTGCTAGCGCGAACCTTAGCTGATGTGCAAGCTAACTACCCTTATGAAAGTTCCAAATGAGCTTTCAGCTCTTGTTTGAGGGCTGTGCTAAACTTTGGGTATGTTTGGGTATAAGAGGCTTCGCGGATAGACAATGATCGATCGATGTACAGGAATATGTTTAAAAGATCGCAAGTATTGAGTGATATACCAGCAGGTGAAAAAAACGCCGGTTACCCATGGCAGATCCTAGGAAACTGTCAACCCCGTCATGGAGTAACCTACCTAACAGTTGGTTTCGAATTTTGATGTTCAGGATAGTATCAAAACACTCTTTCGTTCGCATTCAAATTTATTTACCCTCCACAAACATCCTGCCTTGTCAGCCCACGAAATTATTAGCCAGTTTTTGGATCCCAAAACGTTAGTGACGGATACCTATGCTATGACATCGCAAAAGTTGTCCGTCTGTCCGTCCGTCTGTCAGTCTGTGAGCATGATAACTCTCAAAGAGACTGAGATATTTTGATGAAACTTGGTGTGAGGATTCTTTGGGTCAAGAGTATAAGGTCGAGTTCGTAGATGGGCTCTGTAGCCCTACATTTAGGGGTGGGGGAGGGGGTTTAAATTAAGGGGCAAACAAAATATTTTGAAACAGCTAATGTGATAGTCGATTATGGGGTAAAAAGACATGCTGAACACGAATATGAAACCATTTTATCGCCGGACAAGTAGTTCGCCCGGAATCCGGCCAAAACTGGAAAGTTTGTTAAAAGTAAAAGTTTTATTTGAAGTTGATTAGATGTTCGATTAAGGGGTAAGAAGACATTCTGAACAGGATGGTGAAAACCATTTTCTCGCCAGACAAGTAGTTAGCCCGGAATCCGGCCGAAACCGGAAAATTTGTTAAAAGCAAACGTTTTATTTGAAGTTGATTAGATGTTTAATTTAAGGGTAAGAAGACATGCTGAACACGATGGTGAAAACCATTTTCTCGCCGGACAAGTAGTTCGCCCGTGAATCCGGCCGAAACCGGATAATTTTTTAAAAGTAAAATTTGTATTTGCAGTTGATTAGATGACAGATTTAAGGGTAAGAAGAGACGCTGAATATGTATATGACAATGATTTTTTACCCGGACATTTAGTTCGTCCGGAATCCGGGTGAAACCGGATTTTTTTTATAAGTTCAAGTTTTATTTGAAGTTGATTAGATGTTCTTTATAGGGATAAGGAGATACGCTGAATTCGTTTCTGAACTATCTTTTTTTGGCTGGACAAGTAGTTCGGAATTCGGCCGAAACCGGAAATTTGGCAGAAGTAGTAAAGCAGGAAGTTTCGATCAGTATCGTCAAAATAGATATGGCTTATACAGGTATATCTGAACTTGATTTTCTCAGATGATTAGCCTGGCGAAGTGATCTGGCGAAGACAAGACCTAGTTGTCTGGGTCAAATATTAAATTTTTGGGATCCCATAGAAACCTTTGGTCTTGTTCAATCCTGAACCAGTTTTTATATGCTTGTCAATCTGTAAATTTTTTTTAGGTCTATTTAGTGTGTTGTTAAACTATATGAAAATAATATAGTCAGGTTTATTTACATTGTTTTGCTTAGTGTTATAATATGTGTATTGTATTCATACTCCGCTGTTATCCAAAAATCGGTCACAAATAAAGAAAAAAATAAAAATAAAAAATTGTGGAAGCGGATTACTCATATCTCGGATGTTCCTGTTCGGTTTCTGCAAGCTCTTGTTTCACTTTGCTGAAATTTTGTCTTTTTAGCATTCGAAATCTTCCCAATTAACGACGATGGGTCGTGTGCGAGCGATTCGATAGAGCTTCTTAGCTTCGATCCAGCGTCGGGTTCGCAGACCTCGCGAGGGATTTACTGTGGAACGGTAAGATGTAGTTTTTGTTGCAACGCATTCGGTCTCCTAACAGGGGCGGTTCGAGGGGGGGGCGTGGGGGGGTGACTCACCCCCCCATGCTTCAGAGAATCGTACTCTCAGTCGTATGTTTTGAGCTTGTCTGAATGACAGTCGTATGTTTTAAGCTTACCAGAATCACATAGAGGCAGTTACAAAACGTGAACTTTGCCCGCAGATGACATTTCTGGTCGGATGGCTACGAAGATATTTTCTAGTCGTACGTTCTAGGTCTGTCAGATTCACAGTAGTTGTATATTCTGAGTTTGTCAGAATGATAGTCGTATATTCTAGCGTGCCAGAATAACACCAGATCGTGAATTTCGCCAGACGTAAACCTTGTCGCATTTACGAACAGACTTTCTAGTCGTATATTAGAGACAGTCGTAAGTTTTGAGCTTGCCAGATAAGGCACCTAATCCTGAATTTTAGTCGCAGATGACCTGGTTCTGGTCGTATGGTTACGTATAGATTTTGTATAACTCATATGTCACGAGTCAATCGTATGTTTTGACTGAGCTTGTTAGAATGACAGTCGTATGTTTTGAGCCTGTCAGAATGACATAAATAGATAGATAGATAGATAGATAGTTTATTGCTATAAGCAGCCCGAGGGCCATGGCAAAAATTTAACATACAAAAGAAAAAAGAAAAAACACAAACACTGACATATAATAATACTCGAACATAATTTCCGTTTGAATTGTTTTACTTATTCCAAAAATCTACTTCTATGTTCCACCGCTAGCCTCAAAAATCGCCCCATTTTCTTTATACCAGCAAAACACTCGTCCTTAAAAATTCGTTTTAACCACTCTTCGTCAAATACGCGTACATCATACTCTTCTTTTCTCCAGTCACTCAGCTCAATACAATCGCAAAGCATGTGAATCACACTCTCATCCACGCACCCACACATCGGACAGGAGTAAGGACCGAACTTCTGCTTACAATTACCAATATAACGTCTTCTACCCCCAATTGGTAGACAATCTGCCAACAGTTCAATAATTATCTTTAACTCATCCCGCCTAAGACCCGCTTTAAACATTATATTCTCACCCCATGTCTCCCTTACCGTAGCATAAAACCCCAAAGATTCCGATTGATCCTTCTGGGCGTGCCAAACCTGTATTTCCTGGCTCTTAAGTATTTCTTTCACTACCTTAGTCACTCCTTCCTCCCTTCCTAATCCATCATTCCACAATTCACCAACTCCACAATCATCCAGTATCTTTTTTACTAGATATGGCCATGAAGTAGGAGACTCTTCTTTCAACGCTTCTAAATATGCAGATTTTAATAGTCTAACGCGTGGCATCCTAACAATCCTTTCCCAAAACCTAACCATACTCACTAGTCTTACATTTCTTAAAGAAGTTAAACCTAACTCACCCCTAACAACAACACTATTTGTAAATTTACTTACTCCTAACCACCTTTTAAAATAACCTAACTGCACTACTTCCATCTTATCTATCTTCTCATACCCCCATACTTCAGACCCATAATGCATTACCCCCACTACCTTAGACCTAAATATTTCTTTATGGGCCCTAAGGTTTCTAATATCCTTTACTTCGCTCCTAAGTATCAAATTCGAACATAATCTACCCTTCTCTACACTCTTTTCAATATGTTTACTAAATGTCTTACCTTTAGCTCTGAATCTTACTCCCAGGTATGTCCACTCTTCCTTAACTTCTATTTCTTTACCTCCATAATTGAACTTATCGTCCGTCCTCAAATTTCCTCCTTTCCTGAATACTAATACTACCGTCTTACCTGTGTTTAGCTCCAGTTTTTTCCCTTCTAAGTACTCTCTCAACAAATCAAGTAAAATCTGCAGATTATTTCTACTATCACTTAACAAAACTATGTCATCAGCGAACAAAAGCATACATAGCAAAGATACGTCTAAAGAAACCGTGGGTGCTCCTTTTTTTAACATAAACTCGACAACATCATTAATAAATATTCCAAACAGTTTCGGCGACAGGGTACAACCTTGTTTTACACCCATATTATAACTTATTACCTTAGATAGTTGTTTCCCTACCCTTACTATCAATCGTGTAAATCTATATATCTCTGCTAACATTAACACAAATGTTGCTGGTAGTCCTATACTTAACAGACTATCTATCAATAGAACTCTCTCTACGTTGTCAAACGCCCCTTTCAGGTCTACGAATGCCGCGTACAGTCTTCCATTTCTAGGCCTAGTATACTTATCAATCACCACTTTTAATGCGAAAATATTATCCATCGGTCCATAACCTTGTCTAAACCCTGCTTGTACCTGATTTAAAACCTCCCTAGAATCTAACCATTTCTTTAACCTATTATCTAAAATCTTACAAAAAACCTTTGATATGCTATTCCCCAGGTGTATACCCCTATAATTACCAAGCTCCTGCCTATTACCTTTTTTAAACAGGGGTGTCATTATTGATAAACTCCACTGCTTCGGCCACACAAAATTGCTTAGTATACCTGAATATAGTAATGCCAGAGTCTGAAGTAGAAACGTTCTAACCCGTTTCCAAATAATCGTAGGGATCCCATCGGGTCCCGGTGATGACGCCCCCCTCATCTTCTTCATCGACTCCCACACTTCGTCTGGGCTAACAGGATCCGTCAGGGCGTAGTCCTCCTCTCTCAAGGGAAATTTTACTTGTTCCCTTAGTCGCTGCGCTGTTCCCTTTAGGTTATCTTCACTTGAATATTTCTCTTCCAGGTAATCTGTCCACGCATTTGTTGAAGGGCCAGTCCCCAGCTCCTCTTGTCGAAATGACCCCTTAATTCCATTCCAAAACTCTTTCTTATTTACATTTTTCTTAAATACAGTTACCGAATCTGATTTTCACCCGGTGGTGCACAGTGTGAACACAACTGGTTTTGTACCAGAACCTTTGTATTTTAGCAGAAAACACGTAACTGATTTTTGAAATTTCTACAGTAGCCTATCTGGTTTTGTGCAAAAGATCCTTATTCTAGAATAAAACAGGTTGGTTTTTGGCTTGCGGAGTAAGGTTTGACCATAAACCGGAGATTACGCATTGCAAGGGCGGGCCTGATGATCGCACCATACTGTTAATTCAAACCAAATCTACTTTGTGTCTATTTTATTAGGGATGGCTACTCCCTTTTTTCGGAAGGGGTCATGTATGGAAGCACTGCTGTGTACCAACTTCCGGCAAGATATCCTACTCCGTTCTAGAAGCTGTGGTTCTAGAGTTAACAGGGTTACGGACAGATCTGTAGCACTTACTTTTGTCTGGGTTCCGAAAAAGACCCATAAATGTTTCCTAAACTTCGCCTGCGGCGCTTTTCATGGTATTCTATTCTCTATCTAGTGGCAGGGCGCGTCATTTCGGTGCCGTTTTAGGCATAAGATTTGAACCACGTTAAAAGCTTTAATTTGTGCTGGAAGTAGTTGAACTTTTCCCAGAAATGGGGCGGATTTAAGAAGTTTCGCCTGCGGCGCCTTTCGTAGCAACCCTTTCACTATTTACTTGAAGCGTGCATCATTCAGGTGGGTTTTAAGCTTGAGACTTTGGGGTTGAGCAACATTAAAAACTATAAATTGGATGGGAAGTAGTTGAATTTTGCCAGTAAAAAGTCAGATTAAAAAAATTTCGCCTGCGGTGCTCAGTTTTTCTTTAGTAAATACAATAGAGGCTGCTGCTTAGGATCGTAGCCACGTTACAAGCAGAATTTAAATGGGAAGTAGTTAAATTTTGCCAGAAAAAAAGGCTTTTTTCAAAAAATTTCGCCTGCGGCGCCTTTCGTATTAGGCCTATCCTATTATATTTTTTTCTTCAAGGGTGCGTCAATTCGGTGGAGTTTTAAGCTTGAGATTTTGGGATCTGAGATACATGAAAAGCTATAATTTGTAGGGGAAGCAGTTTTGCTCGGATTAAAAAAAAATTTGCCTGCGGCGCTCAGTTTAAGTTGTCTTGAGCACATCCGTCAGAAGCTGGTACCGAAGATTGGCTGTTTCCTGCGAAAGTTCAAATGAACGTCATGCTGAAACTCATAACCTTTTAAAAATCTATGTTTATATTTCTTGAGCCTGTGGTACTGTGCTTTTCTGTTTCAGTTTTTTTTTAATCGACATAATTGCCGATTACCTAGTCGTATGTTTTGAGGTCGTCACCCCCCCATGCCCAAGCACTTCGAACCGCCCCTGTCTCCTAATACTCTTGATGACTAACTCTTCATGCTGATGAAGAATAGCCGTGAAGAAAGAAGAGTAGCCGGATAAGGAAAAATTGATTGCCAGTGTCCCTCTTCATATATAGGGGAGGCTGGTACAGTGACGATATCCAGTGGAACAGAAGTCGTCCAGCCCGGAAGACAGAGATACGCAGACTCTCGAGGTGCAGTTGGAGCGCATTTGGGCTAGCAAGGATATGCAACGGGGGGTGGGCTAGGGGTAATAGGCTTCATAGATAGATAAACAGACAAGGCTGGATGGGTGTATAAAAATGTATTTAACGTACATTTATACTTCGAAAACATCTAAATGTAAGATTGAAAGTATTGAATGATACCAAGAACAAACACTCTGACAGTACCTCCCTCTCCCTATATCTGTAATATGACTATGCGGAGTCGAATATTTCCGCATACCCTGTCCGCTACGAACGAGTAGAGGTTAGTAGCTTCGCACCACTCACGTTTTGTTACCTCTACATAACCTCTACAATAGCTAAATCGCTGTGAACCCGCCGGTGAGAAAACGTAGAAGTCAAAGCTGATTGGTTCTATGGACGCGCTCCAGAGCGAGTCAGCGCACGGAGTACGCCCCCTGCCATCCTCCTGCACTATTTTTTCTGCGATAAGCAACGGCGAAGACGCAAGATGAGTAGACGGGATCAACATCAGCTCAAACCTATAGTAAATACCTCTAGGTCCGCTCAATTTTGTCGGGGTATTAATAGTCGCTGCATGGGACTAAAGACAGAAGTTCTATCACATTATTTGTTCTTGATGATACTAGCAACGAAATATATGCGACCTTCAGTTAAATAATCTCTCCTGTGGATACGTTGTGAGAATTTTGACAACAGATAATACATGGGCTTTGAATGTTAGATGCCAAGGATACTTCTGTTATGACCCTCTTAAATTTTATGTTTCTATAAAAAATGGTCGTAACAGATATATTGTCATAACGGTTAACACAAGGATGCGCATACGTGTGTTATCTTTTATCAAACTTCTGACGGTGTAGCCCCTCCTTCTGTGGGGTGGGGCCTGTGCCAAGGGATAACCGCGACCACGATTTCATAACCATACTAGCTTCTGTTGCTGTCTTGTCTACAGTGCGAATATCTAATTGCTTTTTTTTTCTTCTAGCAACCGCCCGCTACATATTTGGGCGCTACAAACTCCGTCATCGTTCGCTACGTAGCAAGCACCAACCGCACTGGAACAGGGTGGCGGGCTTATTTTGTCGCCACGAAACTCGCTGCCGCGCCCTCTGGGCTTACCAAACCTTAATTATTTATTTATTTTTAATTTGCCAGATTACAGATCATGTTAGAAGTCGTTTGATTAAAGAGGCCTTCAAATACGCTGTATCTGCCCAAAACTAACTCCTCTCTGGATTTGGTTGTACTTGCAAACTTTCATCCATACAAGTGTCATAAACGTTGACAAAAGTGCACATGCATTTACTGCTACTTATATGTGTCTGACGCTTTTGCTCGCCACCCGAACATAGTTCGGCTGCGCCGAGATTCTTAATTTCTTCCGTGCGCATAGTGAATCACTGGTGAATAATTAGCAATGCCGCATCTGAGAATTTTGAATATTGGCATGGAAGGTGTTAATCCTCAAATCACACCTTTTACTAGAAATGATCTTTTCACGATGAAATGGCTCAGAAAATACTGTTTTTCGATAATACCACCGAGACTAAACGCTTTTACAACTGAGGACGGAACGCTTTTACAAGGACATAGGCCACTGGACTTTCGTTCAGCACTGAAACAATTTACCCGAAAGAGTAATCTGCTCCGCAAACCTAGTGACCTTTAAAAAGGAAAAAGATGAATTTTTCTCAAGTAACATTTTCTCCCTGTGTAAATTTAAAAGACATGTAAATTAAAATTTGTGTATAGGCTTAACGGCCTTCCACCAAATTTGCCAATATATTATTATTATTACTTTCCACATGAAATTAGCGATTTTCATGTTAGCGCTTATCGACTCCAGCCAGCCTTCCCGCTCTCGGACGTGGCGGCTGGACGCAAAATATCTGAAAATTGAAGGCATCGTGGTTAAAAAATGGGAAGAACAAGCAAAAAAAAAGAACTCCAAAACAGAAAACAGATCTGAGGTCTGCCGTGTCTTCCAAAATGAAAAACAATACTTATTGCGCTAAAAAGTCGGTATGTACAAAACGAAACAATGACAGAAGGCGGTGATTTCAGACAATTATAGTTCCATAAGGGAAGCTAAAAATTTTTGAAGGTAGTACTTTTTTTCCGAGGTAGTACTTTTTGACAGACTATTTATTGTGTTCGAGTGGCAACCTTGCCTTTCAGATACTGCGGTGAGTCGATTTGTAGAGTTGCTGGTGTCGTTTTTGGGATCCCAAAACGTAAGTGACATTTGGCAGAAGTAAAAGTTTTTCTGAAGTCGATTAGAGATTCGATGTAGGGGTTAGAATAAATCCATGCCTGAAGTTCATTTGTGCCTGAAGAATCGGAAGATTTTTTCACTTAAAAGTGAAAAGTCAAACCAACCTGTTTGACGGCGCTATACCAATAAGTCAGCGGAATTTTTTACCGGCGATATTTCGTCTCTTCGTGGCAAGGTTCCTTTTAAGGCAGGATTTGCAGGCTCGTTTTAGCTAGAGCCTAAAGACTGCCCTAACCTGGAGTGAGGAAGTATTTGGTTTCACTAGGCTCCTGCTATTTAAAGTTTAACCGAAAAGGGCTAGGATAGGACAATCTATTTCCCCATCACTTATTCACTCAAATTGGTTTGAAGACCCGCTGAAAATGAGTTACTTCGTTGTTCCGCTATTCACGAATAATCGATTTTCAAATAGTGGAATTTCTGTGTGATTTGTGGTGCCTCTATGCGCTTGTATTTTTGCTGTATGCCTTATGAGAAAGATTTATAAATTATTTTTTTTTTGTTCAGGCACTAAGCAATCTTCACCAATCTCACAACTGCCCACCGGAAAGCCGTATTTGTGTTGAGATTAAAATTTTCCGCGTCATAGTAGAATTTACGCTGTGGGGACGGCTGGAGATATTCTGAGCCTCATAACTAGAGCAGATAGTGGAAAATCAAAAAATCCCTTTGCCGAATCCAAATAATTCAGTGTATCCAATTAAATGACACACAAATGAGTTGGCTTTTCAGTTAAACTTTAAAGCCTTGATAAGTTGAAGCCTGGTTGAAGCTACTTTGGGTCGTCAGCAACACGACGACAGCTGAACAGCATCATAACAATCGATACTTTTTATAAAGAACTTAATATATTTATTGTATGACGTTAATAATGTTTTTATGGCACTTGCAGCTTCGCTCAAGTGCCATATACCGATCACTTTTCGGTCGGTCGGTCTGTCAGGCCACTCATCTCGAGTTCGGGTACTTCCAGAAGTGCTAGGACGATGAAACTTGGCAGGCATATTAGGGACCTGACCAAACTAACTTGGAAATAGTCACTTTTCCGATTCGACCATTGTGGGGGGGAGTGGAGGGAGGGGAATCCGGAATATTGACGTATTTATAACTTTTGAACGGTTAATCGGATCTTAATGAAACTTGATATTTGGAAAGACCTCGTGTCTCAGATGTCATACTTCAAGTCCGGAATGGATCCAGTGACTCTGGGGGGAGTTGGAGGGGGGAGCCGGAAATCGTGCAACTTGTTCAGATTGAACGGATCGGGATGAAACTTGGTGGGAAGAACAAGCACAAGCCCTAGATACATAACTGACAAGATCGGACCGGATTCGAACTCTGTGGGGGGAGTTAGAGGGAGGGTTCCGGAATGCCGGTGATCCCGACTTAAGATGCTTACACATGCGCTAGGACGATGAAACTTGGCAGGCATATTAGGGACCCGACCGAACTAACTTGGAAATAGTCAATTCCCCGATCCGACCACCGTGGGGGGATTGGAGGGAGGGGGAATCCGGAATATTGACGTATTTATAACTTCTGAATGGGGTATCGGATCTTAATGAAACTTGATGTTTGGAAAGATCTCGTGTCTCAGATGTCACACTTCAAGTCCGAAATGGATCCGGTGACTCCGGGGGGAGTTAGAGGGAGGAACCGGAAATTGTGTGACATACTCAGAGTGGACGGATCGGGATGAAACTTGGTGGGAAGAACAAGCACAAGCCCTAGATAAATAGATGACATGACCGGACCGGAACCGAGTACTGTGGGGGGAGTTGGAGGGAGGCTTCCGGAATTCCGGTGATCCTGACTTAAGATGCTTACACATGTGCTAGGACGATGAAACTTGGCAGGCATATCAGGGACTTTACAATTTTAACTTAAGAACAGTCGTTTCTCCGATTTGACCATCGTGGGGGGAGTGGAGAGTGGGGGAATCCGGAATCTTGAGGTTGTCCAACTTTTGAACGGGTGATCTGATCTTACTGAAACTTGATATTCGGAAAGAACTCATGTTTCAGATGTCCCATTTCAATTAAGTGCGGACAGGATCCGATCAATGTGGGGAGTCGGGGGGGGGGGGGGATTGTGTGAAACGCTTTGAATATAGCGATTGGGATGATACTTGGTGGGAAGAATAAGCATAAGCCCTAGATGCATCAGTGACAGAACCGGACCGGATTCGGTCACTCTGGGGGAAGCTGGAGGGGGGTCCAGATTTCCGGTGATCGTAATTTAAGGTACTTCAACATGTGCTAGGACGATGAAACTTGGCTTGAACATTAGAGACTTGACAAGATTGGCTTAGAAATTGTACTCATCTTAACCGCAAAGTACAAAAAATACTTTTAAGCAAAACCTACATTTTCATGATCCCCATGAGCCCATGATCGTTATTGCCTCAAGGGTTTTGCTTAGAAATGAATTTCTAGCACCCTTGAAGTGCGATCTTAACCGGAAAGTAAAAAAATTACTTTTCACCAAACCGTATTCCTAAAGAGCCCAGGATAATTTATGCCTCAAGGGTTTTGATTACAGATGAATTTCTAGTGCCCTTAAAATGCATAGCCTATCATCACAGCCAAGCACAACAAAAAAAACTTTTTTACCAAACGATACAATCTCGTGATTTCCAAGGGTCCGTCGTCATTCTTATTTCAAGGGTTTTGCTTACAAATGATCAGAACAAACCCACGAACCGGCGAATTCCTACTTTCATCCTTTTACCAAGCCTTGCAAGTGCCATATGAGCTTACAGCTCTTGTTTCTTATCTCCCGAATAGTCAGCATTATAGGGCCATGACCATGACAAATAACGAATTAAATTACAACACTACTAAGCTGGGTCAAACCCACAAGCACCACCTACCCCCGTTTCAGCAAGGTTTCAGCCTAATTGGAAGAGATGGCCGCATACTCTGCGGGCTAGAGAGACAGTTAGAGGCGTATTCTCGCCGTTCCTTGAGGACTCCTCGGGGAATCTAAGGGAACACCCACGCGGACTTCGCGTACGGAAAACAGCGAGAAAACGAGGAATGCTTCCAAAATGGATTTTTGTTTCAAAAAAAATATGTAGTTGACGAAATTAGACTGGATCCACTTTATTCTTTTGGTTTTGTTTATTTACTTATTAATAGAAAAAGAGGTAAAGCCGAAGCTTCTCTTGTGATTGTTATAAATTAATTTACATTGCACAACCCCAAATTGATTCCCCTTCGAATCTGAAAGGGAGTCCTTTTTGATGATGGTGATGATAATCGGAGCATTCCCCGTCCGTGGGGACTCGCGAGAATACGGGAGCGAGTCCCCGGGAGAAACAAAAACGCGGGGACTCCTCAAGTGGAGTCATCGGGGAACGCGAGAAGAGGGTTCTAGGATGCATATTCTGTGGCGAAATGTATTCATTCGGTTAGTATGTAGGTGTGTATATATTACGTATGGGTATGGAGTGATATGCTAAGTGGGCAAAGTGTGGACAAGATTATTTGGTCCTAATCAGTATAGTGAGCCTGATCAGAAGTGTTCATGACTGTAATGTTTATGTTGTTGTCACTAAGTTTAGTTTTCTTTTGTTTTGTAACTTTATTATTTCATTTTGTTTTATTCCCACCATACGATGCCACGGCCGGATTCGATGGGCAAAGAATATCCAATGACAGAACTTTGAAAAATTTGAACAAGGTTTTGCAACGGCTTCCGCCAATCAGAAAGCACTTTGTCTGGCTAGTGCTCTCTATCGGTAGGAGTAGCATCAGTTACTCTGCAGGTTCCGTCAGATAGAAAAAAGTGAAACGACGAAAAATTTAGAGATATTTTAATTAAGGGGTTTTAATCTTTCACAAAAGGTTTGTATTTAGTATTGTTGGGCTGTGATTTTAGTGCTAAGTAGCGGCTTTAATTTTTATATTTTCCTAAATGTTTCACTACTTGGATTTTTATCCTGCCAAAACAGCCCAAAAAAGGCAATAGCTGGCAAATAGCCTAATTAGTAATATAATAATATTAGATTAGTGTGCAAATGGGAACAGGGGCATCACTGTGGGGGGGAGGGAGGAGAGGGTGAAAGTTCAGTTGTTTGTCCGCGCATCAAACAACTGACAAACACAATAGAAATAAAATATTGCATGCTTTTGTCGGGCGTCAGTCGACTCTTCGACCGATATCGAGTTCATTTCATAAGCAAGAAATCAAACATGTCGTGCAGAACACAGAAGAAATAGAATTCTGTATTCTTTTGTCGGGCCTCGACGTTCTTGTCGGCACATCGGGTTCTTTTTATACCTAAGGCTAAGACCTAAGCCCCTAAGGTCCTAAGAATTACAGAAGAAATTCAATTTTGTATGCTTTAGCCGGGCGTCGGTCGACTCATCTGCAAATTGGGCTCTTTTATATGCAAGAACTCGATTCCTGCCAACATTTGTCGAGCAAAACACAGAAGAAATTGACTTCTGTATGCTTCTGTCGGTAGCCGGTCGACTCGTTGGTTCTGTTTATCTGTGATAAATCAGTTTCAGCAAACATCTGTCGGGCGCACCCGGGAAGTTCAAATATTGTCGGCACATCGGGTTATTTTTATACGTAAGAAATCAAATTCTGTAAACGTATATCAGGCTCACCCCGAAAGTTTAAGTTTTATCAGCACATCAGCTTCTATTTACACGTAAGAAATAAAATCCTTTCCAGTCTTGTCGGGCAAAACAAAGAAGAATTCGAATTCTGAATGCTATAGCCAGGCCTCTGTATTCTTGTCTGCACATCGGGGTATTTTGTTCGCAAGAAATCGAATTTTTCAAACATTTGTCGGGCGCACCTGGAAAGTTTAATTACACATAATAAATCAAATCTGTAAATTTTTGTCCGATCCCGAAAGTTTGTCTCGTCGGCAAATCGAGATTTTCTACACACAAGAATCAACTTTTTGCCTACTTTCTTATGGATGGACACTACTTTCGCCTTCAGTGCATTCCGTAGTATTCCGTATTTGGAAGAATGATGCTTCATTTAGCTGGAGTGTTAGGTTGAAATTCTTGGGGGTTGGAAACACATTAAAAGCTAGAACCTGTAAAGTATAGGTATAGAATAGCCTAAAGTTTTCCGGAAAGAAAGCCAGATTAAAAAAAAATCGCCGCCGGCGCTTGATTATACTTGTTCTGGGTTCAGTCGTTAGAAGCTTCGCTTTTTAGTGAAAAGTGAAAAAAAAAAAGCCGAATATGTAAATTTAAATATACGAATTTCTGTTAAAGAAATAATCTCAGCTAATGCATTACAGTTAGTTTTACAAAAAATTTCGCCTGCGGCGCATTTCGTAGTCTTCTTCATTTGGAAGAACAGTGTTTCATTTAGTTGGCGTTTTAGGACTGAAATTCTTGGGGTTTGAAACACCTTAAAAGCTAGAACTTTTAAGCTAAATTTTTCCAGAAAAAAATGCTGATTTAAAAAACTTTGCCTGCCGCGGTTAATTTAACTTGTTCTGGGTCTACAGCCGTTGGACGCTTCTAAAAATTTTCCAGACAAAAAGGCAGATTTAAAACATTCACCTGTGGCGAATAGTTTAACTTGTTCTGGGTAAAGTCGTCGGAAGCTTCAGTTCTTAGCGAAAGCTGCAATGAAGACCCAACTTTGTGAATTCAAATTTACGACTTTGCATTAAAGAACTAATCTCACCTGATGCATTACAGTTGATTTTGCAGCGGTTCAGTTTTGTACAGGCGGGATATGTACGCCGTTGCCGCGAAGCGGCAGTGGCGTATATTGTCGGCTCATTTCTTAGTCCGTCGGCACAAATTGGACGCCCCCCCCCCAAAGGTAAAAGGCTAGTGACGCCCCTGGATGGGAATATTAACTTATATTTTTGTGGGATTGGTTGGGAAGTCCTGATGGATACCCAGAAAATTAAGAAAATTGTGTTGCTGCAACATATATGTTGCTGCTGAATGAGCTCCCTCCTTCTAGTTGATGTGAATCTAATGGTGTGTAACATCTGGTGTTCTTGAGTCTTGAAGTGAGGGCTCCGAAAGAAGTCTAGGCTAAGAGTTGTGAAGTATCAGATGGCTGGACCTGACCTTTAGTTCCTAGCAGACGCATATTGAAGGGAATGGTTGACAAGATTGGCCCCTTCTGTGTAGGCTATGTAGGTATGCATGCCCATTTAACCTTTAATTTTTGTTACAGAAATCCATACATTTTCAAACATGCTGATCAGTGGTTGCCAAGCTTGTATAAAAGGCCTTACAGATGTTGGTTCAAGACAAATCTTAAGGGTGGCATCAGCCACAGCACACTGTTCACAGGCAAAAGGTAATCCTCTGAAATGTGGACAGCCCATATTTAAACCTTGATTTTCTAATCTTGATCAAGTCTTCAGCCTCTTAGAAATAAACTACAAGATTTGACTGAGGTTTTAGGTATGGAAAATTGCTATCCTTCATAATGACAAACTGCGTGCAGTTCTTACAAACATTGGTAATCTTGTCATAAAATTCTCGCGCTGTTGTATGTTAGTTATTTGTAATGCCTTAGGCTTGGGCTATATTATTTATTTTTTTACAAATCAGTTAGAATCAGCGAAGCGTCATTTTCTGGTGCCACTGGCATGTCTGTCGCTTTTATTTTACGGTACTTGAGTTTTTCACGATTGTCAATAAATTGTACCTTATCTTCAGGGCCGCATCCAGGGGGGTTATGGGGTTCACCCCCTCCAAAAAAACATGCAAAACTAATCTTTTTGTATGGGCTTTAACGTCTGATATATGTCTTTTTTGTACTTTTTGGTCCGATCCGCGGGCACCCCCCCCCCCCCCCCCGAAATAAATTCCTGGATACGGACCTGGTTACCTTACGATAAAAATTAGGGAGGACATAATAAATATTTCTGAGAAGGATCTATTGGTGCTTCTGTTGAGCCTTCAGAGACTAGTTAGTTTTGCTCAGAGGCGTCACTACTGGGGGGGGGGGGGAGGGGGAGACGCCCCCCCCCAATGTTGTCGGCCAGTCGGTAAAAAAGAGCCGAGTTGGCGCGAAGCGCCGCAATTTTTAGTATAAACAGTCGATTTTTTTCTTAGAAATAGTGGTTTTTTTCTCAAAAACAATCGATTTTTCTTAAAAACAATCGGATTTTCTTAAAAATAGTCCTTTTTTCTTAAAATCAGCCGATTTTTCTCAGTAATAGTCGGTTTTATCCGCAAAAACAGTCGGTTATAAACTGTTTAGTATAAACAGTCGATTTTTTTCTTAGAAATAGTGGTTTTTTTTCTCAAAAACAATCGATTTTTCTTAAAAACAATCGGATTTTCTTAAAAATAGTAGTTTTTTCTTAAAATCAGCCGATTTTTCTCAATAATAGTCGTTTTTATCCGCAAAAACAGTCGGTAAAAATGACCAGCCAGTCAGTAAATACCTTGTCCTCCCCCCAAACATTTTGGGTAGTAACGCCTCTGGTTATGCTAAACAGGTTTAACTCCAGTTGCTCATTTATAACTGGACTAGAGGGAAAGATGATTTTGGCTTCCCGGTGGTGACACAACCCATTTTTTTTCAGCATATTCAAATGACGCGACAACACCTTCAGTAGCGCCCAAGACAGGCATTCGAGAAGAATCAGAGAAAATTCAAGCCCCACCCTTTGCAAAGGACTTGTTCATGGGTCGATTTGACAAAAACGTTCTTACCTACCCAGAAGTGCTGGAGAAGGACCAGCTGGAAAATATTGAAAATATGGCACAAACAGTAAAGAAGTTCTTTGAAGAAAAAGGTATGTTATCCCTGGTTTTACAAGTCAGGGTCTTCAATAGAGGATACAGCAGTCAACCACAAACCCCTGATTTTTGGATACCCTATGCCAAACGCTGGATACGCCCAGCGTTTGGCATGGCCTAGGCTTAACCCTGGACACCCTATGCCGAACGCCGGATTGCTGTTGGCACCTTTACCCTGACCTACCTCACTACAGGTGAATTCTGATTGGTTGATTTTTGAGCTTCACTCAGATCATCAATATTTTATTGGGCCCCAGTATCCAGCATTTGGCATAGTGTATCCAGCGTTTGGCATAGGGTATACCAAACGCTAGGTATACCCAGCGTTTGGCATAGGCTTTCCCAAAATCAGGGATTTGTGGTAGATTGGGATACAGTGACAAGCAACCTCCCTCCGATCCCACGCCGAAACTGAAAGGACGAATCATCGGTAGGATTAAAAAATATATTTCTTGATACAATTATGATTGTGTTTTTCGAAGCCTGAGGGCCATGTACAAAAACAAAACAAAAAGGACCAATAGAGTAGGCTATTGAGGAGATCGATAGGCCTACTCTACCAAGAGCCTTACTTCAATATAGAAGTTAAAGGACTCGTACCGATAATGTGCCCTACTTTCGTAATCGATCCGTCCGGTTTTAAGCCCGGAGATTCCGATTTCATGCAGTACATTCTAACATCCCTAACGACACCTCACTGGTGTGCACACTTTCATTGTTTCGCCATTTCGGTGCGTATCACTATCCCTGCAGTTGTTTGAAAGAAACTCACTCATCCTATAAACCGCTTATTTACATTTTTCTGTGTTTTTGCCAGAAGTCGGCGAACCTGAAGAAGGGCTTAAACAGCCAAAGCCGTAGGAAAATTGTTAAAGCACAACTCTTCCTAGAAATGATCTTTACCCTATGAAATGGATCAGAAAAAAAACTTTTCGAAAATACAATTACTTTCCACCTGAAATAAACGATTCTTGTTAGCTCTTGTAGACTATGTCCAGCCTCCTGCTCTCCGACGTGGCGGCTGGGCGCAAAACATTTGAAAACTGATCGCGCCGTGGTTCAAAAGTGTGAAAACTAAGCAAATAAAAGAAGTAATAAACAAAAGCTTCTCAGATCCTTATGTGTGAAAGATTTGTAAGCGGACGTTAAAGATGCCGGCAGACGTTTAGTTATAATAATAATAATAATACAAAGCAAGAAAAAGGCTTTCGCCTCTAAATAACTCGAAGAAATTTTGAGTAGTCGAACTGATCGGAGTTGAAAATCCCATCAACAATGCACTTGAAACTGTTGATCGAATCAGCATTATGTGCCGGGTAAAACTCGGCAAGGCCGAAAAAGTGCTAAAATCTCGTAGGAACAAAACGAAACAACGGAGAAAAGTGGAAATTTTAGATACTTGCATTTCCATATGGGAGCTAGGTATATTATAAAAGGCAGAATAAGCAAGAGGGATCCTTTAAAAGCAGAGCCTGTTGTAATAGTATTAAATTATTGCGGAAGTAGTGCGGGGGGTTCTTTAAGTCGTGATTTCTCTTGCAGTTGATTCAAAATCTATCGATCGGGACGCCAAGATACCGCAGGAAACCTTACAGGGTTTAAAAGACCTAGGCCTGTTTGGCCTACAAATTCCAGAAGACCACGGAGGCTTAGGCTTATCTGCAACTGAATACGCCCGCCTGAATGAGATCATTGCCCTTGATGGGTCGATTGCAGTTACGTTGGCTGCGCACCAGGCAATTGGTCTCAAGGTGAGTTTGATTCAAAAATTAAAAAAATCTAAATTTTCGAAAAATTAAAAATTTCGCTCCTGCAAGATTCGTCTCAGTTTATTTCACGATCGATACATCGGTCAAAGCGGATATTGTCGTTGTCAACAATACATTGTCAAATCCAAACTCAAGAATCCAAGTATGCTTGTTGCTTATATCATTTTCGGATAACATCCCGTCTCGATGCTAAACGTGAGGTTTAGACTCTCGGGAGTGAGTTAATACTCAAGAGAGAAACTGAAAAAAATAATCAATGGTAGAATACTAGGATACAGCCAATTGTTATCGGATCTAAGATATTTTCTTTTTTTTTTAAGTTTAAATCAGGCCTGGACCTTGTGTCCTGACAGACATTCAGTGTATTTTTAAAGGACACCTCGAACTACATAATAGTTGCTTTTTTGCAGATACCATGGTATCTGTTACCACGGTAGCTGGATTTGCAGTTAGTCGTATTTGCAGTTACCGTGGTTTCTGATATACGGTTGCTCTGCAAAAACGATAATTTCCGAAATTGCGCTTTTCTTAGTCATCCCAAAAGAAAAACTGATATCCGGTCACATCACTAAGTGCCAAACTTCTTTCCCACCAATTTGACAAAAAGTGATGAAAGTGAGATGACTTTTTCAGATACCACGCTCATATACCATGATAACTGGCCAGATACCACGATAACTGCAAAAACACCTTTCGACCGTGGTTTCAGAATTCAGATACCACGATAACTGCAAAAACGACTTTATACCGTGGTATCAAATAACATGGTATCTGCAAAAACGCAACTAATGTTCTGAGAAAGTTGACTACTTTAAAACTTAGCTATGCTTACAGCAGATTACAGAAGGCTTCGGTTGTTTTAGCCTCTTTCCATATCCCTTGCCTTGGACGACAAATTTGGAAAATTTGCACAACCGGTCTTCTAGCCAATAAGTTGTCGTGCAAGCAGCGCACATTCTGAACGTTATTACTAGAGTCTCGGAAGAAAAATCCCTTGGATGGGTCAAAATATTTCAGTGTCTGATATGAAAATAAGCTGCCTTTTCAGTCCTGAGAAATGTATAGGGTTATAAGCCTGTTTACTGCATGTATATTATTCTTGTTGTAGGGATTACTGCTTCAAGGTAATGAGGAACAGAAGAAGAAATACCTCCCCCGACTTGCCACTGGGGAATGGACAGCAGCCTTCGCCCTCACAGAGCCATCTAGCGGCTCCGATGCAGCATCAATCAAGACTCGCGCACGACTGGCACTAGATGGAAAATCGTGGGTTATAAATGGCAGCAAGATCTGGATTAGCAACGGTGGCTTCGCGGATTTCTTCACGGTGTTTGCCCGGACAGAGGTATGATAAGATAACAATTCACATAAGATAACTAACCCACAACCTGTACCATTCTTTAACAAGTGATTAATGTGATACGTAAGTAATTGCAAGTTAGTTGTTGAAATGATGTGTTTTTTTTATACTATTTCACAGCATTTTACTGAAAGGAATATAGTTGATTTAGGAATGGTTTTGTTTTATAATTTATATATTGTACTAAATATTCCTTCAGCCCAAGCTGACTGCGAATCAGATTTGACAGTGCAAAACGGATACGTCAGCTAAATTTTATTCGAGCTATATTTCGGCCCTTCTTGGCAAGGGTCCTCTTCAGGCTCAAAACCGCTCAAGTTGGAAAAACGAACTTGTGGAAAAACACAAGTTCGTTTTTCCAACTTGAGCGAAAATATAGCTCGAATAAAATTTTGCTGACGTATCCGTTTTGCACTGTCAAATATAATATATTGTACTCCTCAGTTTTGAGGGAAATAAATGAATAAATAAATTATGATAAAATAAGAATTCCTTCAGCCCAAACTGACTGTGAGTCGTAGTTGACTGCACTAAACGGGTACGTCAGCTTATTTTATTTGAGCGATATTTCCTTTTTTAGATTGGCCCATACAAATTTCATATTGAAATCGACCCTAACTTGATCTGTCGACAAGTTATTTTCGTTGCATTTGATTAGTTATATTTAGGCAGAGATGGACGAATCCGATCATGAAAGGATCGAATCCGAATCTAGGGCTAGGTACGAATCCGATTCCGATCCGACATTTCTTGCTGAGGATCCGAACCCAGATTTGAATCCGACCTTAACAAAATTCAAATCATGTACATAGGTTGTAGTTTAAAATTCAGAGGTGACATATAGCACTGATATCTGAGGCAAATGAGACGGTTAACTGGGCGATGTGAACCATATTCCTAGGTTTTCATGTGTGGTTGTTGTAACTTAGTATGGGTTTCCTATCAGCAACCAGTAACGAATTTGGGGCTCTCTAAGCACAATACCTTAAGCAGAACGTGTAAAGATTGGGAAAAATTGGGGATTAGAAACTGGAGGGGATTCTAAGATCATGGTTTGGAATCCGAGTTTGAATCCGAAGTCAGCCTGACAAGCAAAAGAATCCGGCCAAAAGGACGAATCCTGAATTCGAATCCGGATTCGCCCATTTCTGTATTTACGCTACTCTCTTTATTCTTTCTTTTTTTGTTTTTCTCTGTGTGATGTATAAAATAAATGATACCCTCGACGGGCAGTGCTCTCTTAGAGTGTTCTTAATAAATATATTGTGTTTATTTCAACAAACGAAACAAAAAAAATACATTTGTAAAATGTTTATTAAAATACATTTGTAAAATGTTTTAGCATTTTCTTTGTAGGTAACAGACGACCTTGGCCGAACAGTAGACAAAATATCAGCATTTTTGGTGGAGAGAAACTTTGGGGGGATCACGAGTGGCCAGCCGGAGGACAAATTGGGCATCAGGGGGTCAAATACCTGCGAGGTAAGCGACTTTCTTGGAGGTTGTCGATATTTCGTCTGATGGATTCTTAAAGCAGAACTGAAACCTTATTCCATTATTATCCTAATGCCATCACCAGTCCGCGTATTTCGATGTTCCTCTCATAGTTGTTTATGCTCTTCCTCTCAAGCCAGATCTAATCTTCTAGTGAAGAGAATTTTCAGTAAGCCCCGCCTCTCGCTTCGTTTGTGATTGGTTCATACAGAAGTACGGATTGTACGAACCAATCAGGATAATGGTTATTGGTGAGGTCAGTGAAGATTGCCCGTAATAGGTTATGAATGAATGAATGAATGAATTTACTCCCAAAAAAGCCCGTGGGGCCATGGCGGGAAAACAAACATAATAAACACAAAATAACACGAAAACTCAATATATACACCAAGAAGATAGAACGCCTTACCCCAAAAAACGCTCCCGATGCTCCATAGACTGCTTGAGGAACCTCCCCAGCCGACGAAGGTCCCCAAAATTTTTCTTCCCCATAATCTTAACCAAATCCTCTTCCTCCATCCTTTCTTTCCCAAACATCTCTATCCGCAACTCTCTTAACTCAACGCAACTACCAACCAAATGAAAAATATCTTCCCCAAGTGAACCGCACATAGGGCAAAAGTAAGGACCAGAACATAGCTTAACTTTCCCAATAAACTTTCTTCTCTCCCCCAATGGGAGAGAATCCGCCCGCAAACTTACCATCCATTTTAATTCCTCAGGCCTAAGTCCCGCTTTGAAAAACAGTTCCTCCCCCCATGCCTCTTTAGCCAAGACGTACCACTTCAGGGAAGAAGAATTCCGTACTCCACAACTCCACACCTGAATCTCCTGGTCCTTTAACCTATCTTTAACTAACTTCGCTATCTCTCCTAATGGATATGAAGGCCCTGCTCCCTCATTCCACAAACCACCTAGACCACAATCATCAATTATTTTTTTAATTTGTTGCGGCCACGCATCAATTTTGGGATCATTCAATGTTTCCCAATATGCCGCTTTTAAAAGCCTCACTCTAGGCAAACTTAACAATTTCTCCCAATAACGTATCATACTAACTAATCTTCTACTGCGCAACGACAATAACCCTAAATCTCCTTTAATCACTAAACTATTTGTTCTTATGCTTACTCCTAACACCCTCTTGAAATACTGCAACTGGATTCCTTCCAGCTTCTGTCCTTGCTGGAATCCCCAAATTTCGGACCCGTAATGCATAGCAGTGATCACTTTCGTTGAAAACAACTGCTTGTGCATTCTCATGTCCTTTATTTTTGCCAAATCACTACCAGCTATAGCATACGCCCCTCGTTTCCCTTTCCTCTCACTCAACTCTATTTGTTTCCCAAACTTACCATTATAAGATAATTTCACACCTAGGTATACAAACTCCTCCTTAATCTCCAAAACTTCTCCTTTATATACAACTTTTTCCCTCTCTCTCACTTTTCCACCTTTCCTAAATACCATCATCACCGACTTACTCACATTGAGGCTCAACTGCTTATTTGTGAGGTACTCCTGGGTCCTATCTAACAAAAATTGCGATTTTTCGGGAGAATCAGCACACAAAACGATGTCGTCAGCAAACAAAAGGGCACATAATTGGCAAATATCTAAACACAGCAACGGGGCACCAGAATCCACCAGATAATCATGAAAATCATTAATATACAAAGAAAACAGCCTCGGAGACAGGCAACACCCTTGTTTCACTCCCAAAAATGAAGATATAGTCCCTGAGAACTTCCCAGCCACTCTTACCACAAACTTTGTTACTTCATACATAGAAATCAATAACAAAACAAAAAGATGCGGTAATCCCATATTTAATAATTCTTCCATCAACAGATCTCTCCTAACATTATCAAACGCCGCTTTTAAATCCAAAAATACAACATACAACCTCCCCCCTCTTTTTCCAATATATTTTCTTATTAAACTATTCAACACAAAAATCTGGTCTATCGTGCTATAACCTTTCCGGAACCCTGCCTGCACCGGGGACATTCTCTCCGTACTTTCCAACCATCTACTTAATCTAATATCAATTACCTTACTGAATATTTTAGCTAAAGCATTCCCCAAATGAATACAACGATAATTATCATGCACTAACCTACTACCCTTCTTAAATATTGGGACTGCTAAGGATGTAGTCCATTGCAGTGGCCATACTGCCGTGGACAAAATCAGAGAAAACAATACCGCCATCACCTGGGTGACCAACACCTTACCTCCTCGCCACACCGATAAAGGGATACCATCAGGGCCGGCAGCGGACTTACCTTTCATCTTCCTCATAACTTCCCAAACTTCACTTTCTTCCACCTTCTCCACCAATTTATAATCATGTTCTTGAAGTGGGTAACTTGTACGTTCCTCCAACTCCTGTTTCCACTGTTTCGGGAAAATCTCATCTTTCTGATCCCCTTTATCCTTAAAATAATTACTCCAAGACTCCGCTGTTGGATTCATTTGGGGAATGCTTTAGCTAAAATATTCAGTAAGGTAATTGATATTAGATTAAGTAGATGGTTGGAAAGTACGGAGAGAATGTCCCCGGTGCAGGCAGGGTTCCGGAAAGGTTATAGCACGATAGACCAGATTTTTGTGTTGAATAGTTTAATAAGAAAATATATTGGAAAAAGAGGGGGGAGGTTGTATGTTGTATGTACTTTCACAATGGAGATTCATTGGGAGGGTTGATGCACGCAGGGGTGTCACGTATGCCCCCCCCCCCCCCCCCCCCCAGTGTGGTCGGCTAGTCGGTAAAAATTAACCGAGTCGGCGCGAAGCGCCGCGGTTTTTCGTAAAAAACAGTTGGTTTTTTTCATGAAAACAGCCGTTTTTTCTGAAAATCAGTCGATTTTTCGTCAAACTATTGTTTTTTCCAGAAAACAATCGTTTTTCTGCAAAAATAGTCGGTAAAAATGACCAGCCAGTCGGTAAATACCTTGCTCCCCCCCCCCCCCTATATTGTCATGCCCGACCCCTCTTAGTGCCAATGCCATAGTTAGAACTCCTGCATTGCGCTACGTCCTTCTGTCGCTGCTTTTGAATTATTTGATGAAGAAAAAAAAACAAATGAATTATATTTTCGTTGGAACAGGGCTTGTCCTGTGCCTTCGACTTGGGCATTCACGACTGCCGTCTCGTAGCCCTCGTAGGTTGGGCCGTTGGAAGTGGGTTGGCTGTTCCGTTAACTGCGGGGAAAACCATAATCGAGAGTCTGGTCCGTCCCCACAAGAAGAGCCAAACGGCAAATGCAGAAATCGCTGCAATGCCGTTTATAAGGATAAAACTGTGTTATGAACAGAGAAGCTGTCAACCCCTTTGCCGAGTCATTCTAGAAACCCAAAGCTGTCAACACCTTGGCCCGGTCATTCTAGAAACCCCTGGTCCCCCCTTGAAGTAAAAGTACGACCGTGAATATGGTCATTTTGTAATCAATCAGTCTTAGCTGAGTTCACAAATAAAGAACATCGTAGTTCCAACAAACTGACATGAGAGATCCGGAATCTCGGAAACGAGAACGGATAGAATGATTCGGGATATGCCTGGATTAGCAGTAGCCTACATGCGCGACTAGTCCTTTAAAGGTTGTCAAACTTCTGACAGTGTAACTGTCGCATACGCGGGAAAATCTTTTTCTTTCTAATAGGCCTTCTTCCTTGGTAGGTGCATTTTGAGGACACTCCGGTCCCAGCTGAAAACTTGCTGGGGACTGTCGGATCCGGATTCACAATAGCCCTTGAAATTCTGAACAATGGGCGGTTCAGTATGGGAAGCTCAGGAGCCGGTAAGAAATTGCTTCCAACAGACTTTGACGCAAAGCCCACCAAACCAGTAACCAACACACTCCCTGTAAAGCGACCCCCCTGTCGAGGGTCTAAATCATCGCCTAGTAAACCGTCCAGCGTAAGTTAAACGAAAACTCTCACTTATGTAAATTAGTGGGTGGTTCCCGAAATCACCACGATCTTTTTGCCCACTCTTACAATGCCCACGCTCAGAATGTCCACGATCAAAATGCCCACGGTTCAAAATGCCCACGATCAAATTGCCCACGATTAAAATGCCCACGGCTCCAAATGCCCACGGGCCACGACTCAAAATGCCCACAATTCATATGTGGAACACCCGAAATCGAAATCGTCCGAAATGCTGGCGGCAGGGGCCACAGGGGAGGCTAATATCATCTTGGTTCAAAATGCCGACGGCTGAAACTGTCCACAGGGGAGGCCAACATCATCCTGGGAATGCGGACTACGAGATTACAAGGGGTAGGATTAATAACGGAAAACGTTTTGAAAGGAATTATTTTATTGTTTCTTAAAGAACGATCCAAAAAGACCAGCAAGTTAAAGCTCTTAAAGAACAGTTCCAGGGGGGTTCCTTATCAGGCAGAGGCTTCCCCAAGAAAGCACAGCGCTTTTGCGGCAACTAACAACGAGCCAATACACATGTTTCTTGTAAGTATTTTATCAGAATTATATTATAATTTAATTGTACAAGATCATCGTCATTCTGATACTCCGTATGTTATTTACTACGTCCTGAACACCTTAAATAATCCAATAGTGGGCATTCTGAACCGTGGGCATTTTGAGTCGTGGGCATTATGAGTCGTGGGCAGTTTGAGTCGTGGGTATTTGGAGTTGTTGGCATTTTTATTGGGCATTATGATCGTGGGCATTTTGAGTGTTAGCCAAATTAGTAACTGATTACGAGTAACTACCAGAGGCGTAACGTATGAGGCGTCATGCTATGGCCAATTGGCTTTTTGCAATAAATAAATATCTGGGGGGGCGGGGCTTTCCCCAGTGTTGTCGGTCAGTTGATAATAAAAAAAAATAGTCCGCGATTTTTCGTGAAAACACTCGATTTTCTCTTAAAAATGGTGGATGCTCTCGATAAAAACAGTCGATTTTTCTGAAACGAAGGCCCTGCTTGAATCGGATTTAAGGCAACAAATTCGTGCTAAATTTACATGTCTATGAAACAGAGAAGAAGTTGCTGCTCAGAATAAGAGAAATTGCAGCGCACTGATTTCAGCAGCTTGGGTATGGTAAAGCTGGAAAAATATGATTCTGACGTATTTTGTCCTTTAAGGAATCTTGAAGCACCTGCTTAGTCTAGTCACAGAACACTGCATAAATCGGACCCAGTTTGGAAAACCGCTGAAGGACTTCGAGTTGATACAAGGAAAGCTGTCCCATGTCGCCGCTACGGCTTATGCCATGGAGAGCATGTCATACATGACTGCAGCTATGATTGATCTGTACGAAGAACCTGAATGCTCAGTTGAGAGTGCCATTGTTAAGGTAAGTTCAGCGCATAGAACCGAGGATAGATCGTCCGGAGATGTTCAGCTTAAAGGAACAGAAAACTTGACTCAAACTTGACTCGGGGAGCTAGCTGAGTCGATAATGAGTGTAAGAAAAATTCTCGTTACGACCATTGCAGTTTCCGAGAATTTGACTTTTGAGCAAAAGGTTTGTGTGCCGCGACCAGGAATCTAACGCACGCCGCCTTGCCGGTTTGTCGTTTGTCTTTAGTCTACACGTAAAAAGGCGAACTCTTACAGTACATAAGTGCATAATTACAGTGCATAAGGGGCAAGGGCCTGCCAGCTAGCTTTGGGAACACTGAGGAGGGGGTTCGAGATAACAAAGAAGGGGGGGGGGGGCTGTCGACAATAAGTCCCTGTATATTTATCTAAGCCCCCCCGGGCGATTCGATGGCCGAAAGTTGCGTAATCAAGTTTTCTGTTCCTTTAAGTTAGGGTAATGATTCGTAGCGGTATGATCGGATCTCCAGTGAATGAATAATGAATGAATGGTTTATTACGCACTGCCGTGGATCAAAAGTGCAGTAGAAGAATTCAAAACATAAACACAAAAATACACACAATTTCAAAGAACTCTAATCACAAATAAGAACTCGGCTAATGGGTGGTAAACAGGTAATGCGAAGCAACAACAGGCTCTTTGCATTTATAGCTCTTGCAGGGTCGGTGGGCGTATTCAGTTGCAGAGCGATTTTCTTGTTAGCGCTTGTCGACTCTATCCAACCTTCCTGCTCTACTAAGCGGCGGCTGCACTGTCAGAAGTTTCGTGACAGATCGCGCATGGCACTTTCAAGAATGGCACCTTTTCACTTAGAAATAAAGTGTTATGACCAATTGAGTTTACACTATTTCGTGCCTACATCTCCAACAACACCTTCAATTGGTAAAAGTACTACACTGTCAGAAGTTACATAACAAAAACAGAAGGATGCGCGGTTTCAACAGATAACACTTTGGGATGTTATCTGTTATGTTTCTTTCGTTCCCGTTAGTATTTTTACCAATTGAAGGTGTTGTTGGAGATCTAGGCACGAAATAGTGTAAACTGTAAACTTAATTGGTCATAACACTTTATTTCTAGGTGAGGGGGTGTTGTTCTTGGGAGTGTTGTGCGCTATCTGTTGTAAAACTTCTGACAGTGTGGACGCAAAATATTTGAAAAATTGACGCGCCGTGGTAAAAAAGTAGGAAAACCAAGCAAAATAAAAGAAATCCAGAACAAAAGGTCGACCTGATGGTCTACCATGTCTTCCAAAATAGAAAACAAATTTGACAGTGCAAAAACGGATACGTCAGCTAAATTTTATTCGAGCTATATTTCGGCCCTTCTTGGCAAGGGTCCTCTTCAGGCTCAAAACCGCTCAAGTTGGAAAAACGAAAACTTGTGATAACTTGTGTTATAACTTGTGTTATCACAAGTTTTCGTTTTTCCAACTTGAGCGGTTTTGAGCCTGAAGAGGACCCTTGCCAAGAAGGGCCGAAATATAGCTCGAATAAAATTTAGCTGACGTATCCGTTTTTGCACTGTCAAATATGATTCGCAGTCAGCTTGGGTTGAAGGAATATTTAGAAAACAAATATTTTGATGCTTCACATTTAAAAAAAAAAAAAAAAAAATAGCTCTTGCAGGCGGAGGACTACGAGAAGTAAACCAAACGGGCATAACTGGGGAGGAAAAGCTCTTCTTGGACGAAGTCTAGGATACAAAATGTTCACAAAACTAGAAGAGAAACATTCGTCGTGTCATTGATAGTTTAAATATTTTTTGTTTTTTTTTAGGTTTTCAGTTCAGATGCAGTGTGGGAATGTACCAGCGAGTGCCTTCAGATCATGGGAGGAATGGGGTATATGAAAGATTATCCCTTTGAAAGGATACTTAGGGACGCGAGGATTATGCAGATCTTCGAAGGAACAAATGAGATCCTCAGGATTATGATAGCTCTCAGAGGTAATTAATAATATCCAGTTACAGTAGAGGTATGTTACTTTGAACGTCGTCTAACTCTGAACGGCGCAGAAGAATGTGATAAAATTCAAACCCTGCACCCCTCGCCATGTTACGGCGTCCGGCGTTTTCCATTATTTTCAGCGCCGTCCTAAGTATCCCAAGCAGATATTCAAAAGAAATAACAAATCGCACCAAAGACTAATTTTGTTCTTTATGTCAAAAGAAGGCTGAATATAAACCAGCCCTTAGCTGATATTAAGTATAAGACAAGAATGTTTCATGAATGAAATCTGTGCGTGGATGCGTACCTGCAATAAAAGCCGCGTTAGATTCACCCTTGTCTCGCTCCTGTGTCAGTCCTGTCAGCCAAATGCCGTTTTATTTAACTGCCTTGCCCGCTTAATGCTGTTTTATTTCTCCTGTCAGACAGGACGCCGTGAATGATGACAATAACCTCGGAACAAGTTTCGGTCCTGTCTCGAGTAGATTTCTCGACTGCGTTTTATTTGTTATGCTTGTCCGTCTAGTCATTCACCTGACAAGGCTAAATAAAACGGCTTTAAACCGTAACAAGACCGAGACAAGAAGGACTCAAATCGAACGCAATAAAGTTAGTAGGCAGTTAACAACTAAATTATCTCACTTTGGGGGGTTACTTCTTAAGAATATCACTCAAATAAATTAAGCTGACGGATCCGTTTAGCGCAGTCAACTCTAGCTTTGGGAAGAGATTCAGTCGTCAATTGGAACAGGGACCCATAAATTTCCTTTACAGGGGGCTTGTCAATAAGGTAAGTCTAATGCGCTCTTGGCCGGTCGGAAGATGGTTTGAGAAATACCCACGTCAAAGGCCAGTTAGACAAAATTTGGGATTGGCTGCTGGCGCCTTGTGGGAGGAGTCTCTTTGGCGCGCACGTCCAATGAGGCAAACAAGAATGCCGATTCGACTCAAGTGGGGATTTTTGGAAACTAGATTTGGATCGGTCAACATAGCAATATAGAAGCAGACAAGGAAATGACAAGCCCCCTGTAAAGGAAATTTATGGGTCCCTGATTGGAAGCAGTGTTTCCAATCGTGCTAATAGGAGCGCTCATTTGTAAGATCACGAATAGCGAATTGATCTTCAACAGTCATTTTCTGTTCTAGGATTGCAACATGCAGGCTTGGAACTTCGCGATGTCGTTAAGAAATTGCGCCAGCCTTTGCAAAATCCAGGATTTTTCGTTCGAACCAGCATTGAAAATCTCAAGAAGTCGATGAACAAGTCAAATCTAGATTTGAAAGGATCCCTTCACCCTAGTCTTTGTGTAAGTTTAATCGTGTTCGATAAACCATTTGCTAGCACTTCAATGGACAATGTCCTAATCTCCTAGGATGTCCAGTTAGCCCAGGCTTAACAACGTCCGTCAGTTTTAGCCGCAACAGTTACTCTAATATCTTTCTTGTATTACTGCTTTACTTGCGTCACTAATCATCCTTTATCCACCTAACGGCATTACGTCGATTTGTGCAGTGTATGGCTCTTTTCGAGGCGGATCAGACTCCCGCTCATTGCCTCCGAGGATCTTATTAGTCCGAAAAACCAGTATGCATATTTTTTCCTTGTTTGTCGTCAAAACCAAGGGGACTGCTCGAAGCTGAAAACAGGTTTGTAATCTTATAAGAAACCCGACACAGTGTTCAAGTAGACAAGCACGTTCGAATATTGGAATAGAAACTGTATCTACTGCTACTTGTGATTTAAAGGAAGAATATAAGGTTTGAAGCCAAGCTGACACTTCATTGTAAAAGAAACAAGACCAAAGATTTCGATGGGATCCCAAAAATTTAATATTTGATCCAGACAATCGGGTCTTGTCTTCGCCAGATCCGGTCTTCGCCAGGCTAATCATCTGAGAAAACCAGGTTCAGATATACCTCTATAAGCCATATCTATTTTGACGATACTGATCGAAAGTTCCTGCTTTACTTCTGCCAAATTTCCGGTTTTGGCCGGATTCCGGGCGAACTACTTGTCCGGCAAGAAAATGGTTTTCACCATCGTGTTCAGCATGTCATCTTACCCCTAAATCAAACCTCTAATCAACTTCAAATAAAGCTTTTACTTTTAACAAACTTTCCGGTTTTGGCCGGATTCCGGTCGAACTACTTGTCTGGCGAGAAAATCGTTTTCACCATCGTGTTCAGCATGTCATCTACCCCTAAATCGAAAATCTGATCAACTTCAGATAAAACTTTTACTTTTAACAAACTTTCCGGTTTTGGCCGGATTCCGTGCGAACTACTTGTCTGGTGAGAAAATGGTTTTCACCATGGTGTTCAGCATGTCTTCTTACCCCATAATCGACTATCACATTAGCTGTTTAAAAATATTTGTTTGTCCCTTAATTTAAACCCCCTCCTCCACCCCTAAATATAGGGCTACAAAGCCCATTTACGAACCCCATAATCGACTATCACATTAGCTGTTTAAAAATATTTGTTTGCCCCTTAATTTAAACCCCCTCCTCCACCCCTAAATATAGGGCTACAAAGCCCATCTACGAACTTGACCTTACTCTTGGCCCAAAGAATCCTCACACCAAGCTTCATCAAAATATCTCATTCCCTTCGAGAGTTATAGAGCGTACAGGCGGACGGACGGACAGACAGACAACTTTTGTGATGTCATAGGTGTCCCTCCACTTACGTTTTGGGATCCCAATAAAAAACGAGATTTTCGATTTTTTTTTCTTGATCAGTTAGTTATCCCTCTAAGATGATACGCGAGGGATAAATATAATTCCGGATATTTCGTTTGTACTTCCGGCAAACCGTCCGCAGCGAAAAACATAACTGTTTTGTGATTTTTGTTTGTTTGGTGATATGTTTGTTTTTCGCTGTGTAAAAAATCTTGTTTTTTTTTCATGCAATGAAGAGTCAGCTTGGCTTCAAACCTTACATTCTACATTTAAATCACAAGTAGCAGTGAATACAGTTTCTATACCAATATTTTAACGTGCTTGGCTACTTGAAGACTATGTCAGGTTTCTTATAAGATTACAAACCTGTTTTCAGCTTTGAGCGGTCCCTTTGGTTTTGACGACAAACACGGAAAAAACATCTGGTCTTTCTGATCAATGAGATCCTCGGAAACAATGAGCGTGAGTGGGGCCTGATCTGCCTCGAAAAGAGCCTTCATTTATTTTTAAAGATAGCCTATGACGACTGATCCAGTGTGACAGGGGGGATTACTAACTCTTTAAATTCCTCTAGAAACAAGCAGACGCCCTGGAAGAGATGGTGCTACGGTTCGAGCACTGCGTTCGGGCATCCCTTGTCCGACATGGAAGAAAAATCCACGAGAAGCAGCATGACCTCGCCCGCCTAGCTGAGATAGTCACACAGATCTATGCACAAACTGCCGTACTGTCAAGAGCATCCCGGGCTTATTGCATTGGGCTCCAAAATGCCGAACACGAGGTGTGTTTCTTAATTATTTATTACAGTTACTTTAATTGTTTTGGGGGGGGGCTGCCCGTGGATCGCACTGGTCCGTAACAAAAAGATATAGAACAGAGGCTAAAGCCTTTGAAAAACGATTATTCTTGTATGTTTCGGGGGGGGGGGGGGTCGAACCCCTACCCCCCCCCCTTGGGAGCTAATCTGTTTTTGGGATCCCAAAATGTAAGTGGAGGGATACCTATGACATCGCAAAAGTTGTCAGTCCGTCTGTGAGCACGATAACTCTCGAAGGGAATGAGATATTTTGATGAAACTTGGTGTGAGGATTCTTTGGGTCAAGAGTAAGGTCGAGTTCGTAGATGGGCTCTGTAGCCCTACATTTAGGGGTGGGGGAGGGGGTTCAGATTAAGGGGCAAGCAAAATATTTTTAAACAGCTAATTTGATAGTCGATTATGGGGTAAGAAGACATGGTGAGCACGGATATGAAACCATTTTCTTGCCGGACAAGTAGTTCGCCCGGAATCCGGCCAAAACCGGAAAGTTTGTTAAAAGTAAAAGTTTTATTTGAAGTTTATTAGATGTTCGATGTAGGGGTAAGAAGACATGCTGAACATGAATATGAAAACCATTTTCTCGCCGGACATGTAGTTCGCCCGGAATCCGGCCAGAACCGGAAAGTTTGTTAAAAGTAAAAGTTTTATTCGTAGTTGATAAGATGTCCGATTTAAGGGTAAGAAGAGATGCTGAATCCCTATATGACAATCATTTTTTAGCCGGACATAAAGTTCGTCCGGAATCCGGCTGAAACCGGAAAATTTGTTATAAGTTGAATTTGTATTGGAAGTTGATTAGATGTTGGATATAATATAGGGATAAGGAGATATGCTGAATTCGTTTTTGAGCTTTATTTTTCGCCGGACAAGTAGTTCTGAAATTTCGCCGAATACCGAAAAATTCGCAGAAGTAAGGCACACACAGGCTGAATCCATATCTGAACTTGGTTTTCTTAATGATTAGCTGTTTGGGCTTAATCTGTTTCTAAATTTTAAGAGTAAAAATGTTCAAGGAGTCTGGCGAAGACTGGATCTGGCGAAGACAAAACCTATTTGTCTGGACCAAATATTGAATTTTTGGGATCCCATTGGAACCTTTGGTCTTGTTCTTCCTGGAAATTTGAAGTGGAATGCAGCAACCGTATGCCCTTGGTTGGAACTTTGCACGAGAAGATCTTCAGTGAACCTTTAAAAGTTGTTGGGGTTCTCGATTGGAGATTAAAGTGCTAATTCAGCGTTTGATTTTCAGGTTGATTTGGCCGTCTATTTCTGTGGAGTGTCGGGAGCTAAAGCCAGAAAAGCTTTCGACTACTTCGACGCCGACTTCCTGCTCAACGGAGATTCCTTGGTAGAAAAGATTGCATCGAAAATGTTCAAAGCGAAGGGTTATGCAGCAGAACATCCGTTGAAGCGAAATTTTTAGGTTAATAAATTACGTCGTTAAAATTTTCAGTTTGTTCTAGTATTGTTTGTCGCATAAGCAAGAATGAAATGGGAGAGTGGGTTCCTACTTCAGCGCTATTTGTTGATTCATGAGTGAGGCGGCTTCGGGGGAATCGGAGGGGGAGACTGCGTCGGGAGAATCAGGGGGGGGGGAGCCCATCTCTGCGCGTTATACACGCGACTGAAGTCCGTCCGACGTTCAAAAACAAAGAATCAAGTCATCCACGCTCACAGATTGTCTGAACAACCTACTGCTATAGCCGAAAATTGGTAGACAAATTTTGTGTCCGGTTTTCGCCGGATTCCGGGTGAACTACTTCCCCGGCGAGAAAATAACTTTCATGTTCGGATTCAGCATGTCTCCATACCCCTAAATCAACTATTCCAACATCTAATCAACTTCAAATAAAAATTAACTTATAACAAATTTTACGGTTTCAAACGGATTCCGGACGAACTATATGTCCGGCTAAAAAACGATTGTCATATACGGATTCAGAATCTCTTCTTGCCCCTAAATCGGAAATCTAATCAACTACAAATACAACTTTTGCTTTTAACAAATTTTTCCGGTTTGGGCCGGATTCCGGGCGAACAAGTTGTCCGGGTAGAAAATGCTTTTTCCTCGTCAGTGTTCAGCATGTCTTCTTACCCCTAAATGAACATCTGATCAACTTCAAATAAAACTTTCACTTTTAACAAACTTTTCGTTTTTGCCGGATTCCGGACGAACTACTTGTCCGGCGAGAAAATGGTTTTCACCATCGTGTTCAGAATGTCTTCTTACCCCATAAACGACTATTACATTAGCTGTTTACAAATATTTTGCTTCCCATTAATTTGAACCTCCACCCCTAAATGTAGGGCTACAAATGCCTACAAAGCCCATCTACGAACTCGGCCTTACTCTTGCTTGACCCAAAGAATCCTCACACCAAGGTAGCGTTCAAACGACGTAATATTAGTTACGATCGTTACTATTCTTGTTAATATTGCCGTTCCAGAGCAGAGCCCGCCGTAATAAGTAGAATGGCTCCTCCCACTTATTATTGTCGTTCCACGACTGTTACGATCGTTACAATTTACTTATGATGGTCGCGAGCATCATAAGGGAAGAACTCTTCTGCAGGAACTCCCGTAAGAGCGATGACGTATGTTCGCGTTGTTATTATTTAGCGTGATAACTAAAGGTCGGGCTTCACTACCCAGACGCCCCAGAATAGCTGGGGTCCGGATTATGTGAAGACGGTCCCAAACAGAAATCAAATCAAATGTCTCTTCAACAGTCCACTTTTGGGCATTTTTCAGCACTTCTGTCATTTTCTTAGATTTTACCACCTCAGCACAATAATTTCTCCAAGTCAAATGAAAACTTATACTTTCAAATTCCCGCTTCTTTTCACCCAGAATCCAGGAATCTGGTAGATTTTTCTACCAGATTCCCGGACGCGTCCGGGGTGCTTTCAGATCGTCTGACCTGTCTTCACTACCCATACCGATATCGAAGAAAACGGAACCCAGAATCCGGGCGAAAAATCTGGGTAGTGAAGCCAGACCTTAAGATAATACGGCGATAGCCCCTCCTCTTATCATCGTAACTTGTAATAACTTCACTGGAATGCTACTCAAGTTTCGTCAAAATATCTAATTCCCTTCGAGAGTTATCGTGCTTACAGACGGACAACTTTTGCGATGTCATAGGTATCCCTCCACTTACGTTTTGGGATCCCAAAAAGCCGGCGCATAGACCAGCAGTGAGAATCGACCGTTCGTCCTAACCTGTGAACAATTTTCGAAGTTGTAGAACAAATGAAGAGTTTTGAATACAAACAGAAATTAGCTCTATGAATGCGCAGTCTCTCGCCGTCTGGTGAAATATGGGGTGGGGGTTTATCAGGCTAGTCAAGGATGTAAACCGGTTAGCACTTAAATATTATAGCACTTGAAAAAATGTTCAAGAATTGCTCAAGTAACTGCAATATGGGAGTCGTAGCTAGAAAAGTCGGCAAGTGTCTGTAAAATATAAAAAATTCACCAACTACCAAGTTTATCACGAATTTAGAGCCATTTTGGCCCGTGATAATATCGTGCCGGATGCGGAGCAGTGGGTGGGAGGGAGGCGATCATTTTAAGCGTGTAAGGAGCAGCCCCTTATCTTAAAGTAGTTAGGAAGGAATTTGCGACCTGGATTTTGTTGTTTTCTAGATTATTTCAGCTCTTTTTTATTTGTCTTATAATTGTTGTATATATTACCTGACAAAGGTCAAACAATTTGGTTGGATAACCACGAAATTTTGTACCTGAATTATACAATAGTGGCGTTTTTGATTGCCGATGAAATTTCCCCGGTAGACGAAGGAAGTTTGCCGATTCGTGCTTATTTACTGTTTTCGATAGCCGATAGCCGATAGCCGTTGGAGGCAACGTCTATCGCCTATCGGCGAGTCCGAGGCCGATAGGCGATGTACAGGAATTTAGGCGATAGACGTTAGCCGTTGAGCACAAAAACAGAACAACGGCTATCGGCCATCGGCTATCGGCTTCCGGCGAACGTCAAAAACGCCAAAAAGTCAAACGGCTACGCTATCGCCGAACTCATCGGCAATCAAAAACGCCACTAATAAATAAATCAATATTCCTTTTTTGTGTTAGGGATTTTGGCATACTATTTCGGGATTTAGCTTTGAAACGAAAGTAATAAACTTCTGCACAAATTTCACCACATTCATTACTTCCGTTTAGGTGAAGTTGAAATAACATCAAAATGAAAGCGCAGGGAACGGTGAGGTGAATTCTATTTCTTGATCGTAGGAGAGTGATTCTGTGATAGTTTAGTCTTTCCTGCTTAAATTTACTGTTGAGACAGGTCTCTGTATCCTTTTTTTTGTTATTTTACTGTTTTGACCAAGCTGGTGTTTCAGGCTGGGGCTACATTAATATTAGTATTTTTCAAGTAGACGCAGTAACTTACTACAGCTAGCCTTCGGGTACTCTAGAACATGTCCAGTGGCTTTCTAAGTTTATGCATATCAGAATAAAATGGATTTTTACCATCTAGGCTTTGTTGTTTGCTCTTGTTTAGTTTTGGTCTTGAGAGCCAGATAGAAAGAAAAACTTCAACTTGAATTAATTTCTAGCTTTACTCGGCTATTGCCCTTAAAAATTAAAATGGCCTTGTAGTTGTAGAAGATCTAATAGTAAATGGTTTTATTTTGTCACTGTCAGCTAGTCTTGAAATCAAGTTCCCACTTGTAATGTCACAGTTGGGTTGAGTATGGTAGACGTATGTGAGCATTGCCTAACAGTTAACAGTCGCTGAAGATAAATGTAAACTATAAGGCATTTTTTGCTGTAAATTACAGGAGGGGTATCCAACCTCGTTTTACACAACCTCGACCACGGCCCGCTCGCTGAAGAAAAATGTAAACTAGAAGTAGGGTAGCCAGTAAATTTTTTTTTAATCAAACCTGAGCTGTTGAAGATCATAATGTGATTCTCCTATCTTTCAGCTTTGATTTGAGGCCAAAATCACCTCTCTATCTTGCCTCTAACTACTCTAAGCATCTTAAATCTTCTTTAGAAAACAGTATTTTAAATAAGAAAATGCCTATGTCCATCCATTGACTTTAGGGTTTTGTCCATCTAGTGGCCAGCTTGGAACTATGTGCTTCAATGAAATTCTATGAAACAGGGTATTTTGAGCTGGTTTTGAGTGCATGGGGAGCCCCAGCAAGTGAGTTAGATGAGAAAATATTAATAAGATCATTAAGGTTATAGTCCAATAGACCTATTGCTGCTATAGGCTGCTGACTTTCCTCCTTAGTATCAACAAATTTTTGTAGGCAAGTTCAGCTACTTTTTTTTACATCTAAATTTACATTGAATATTAAGAAATAATATTAAATAGCTAGGACATCTTACTGATGGCCTTACAAAACAGACAATTTTGTCCTGAATGCAATGGTATTTTCAAAATATTTTTTGAAGATGTTTTAGATAGGTAAAACTGATCAGTAAAATTCACAGCAATTCCTGCATTAATTACAAAAAAATCGCCAATTTTTGCCACTAGGTGTTTTTGTGGCCACCCTACTAGAAGGCATTTTTTGCTGTAAGAGGGGTATCCAACCTCGTTTTACACACCCTGTCCACGGCCTGCTAAAATGTTGAAATGAAAGATAGAAGTAACCCTGGCAATCATTAGGAAAAATATCACGTTCTTCAAAGTTATGTGTCCAAGAATATACTAAATTCTGTACCTTTTGTTTCCATTTAGGAGCTGTTTTAAAAGCTGTTTTCTGCCTGTTGACCTTGCTAACTCTTCGTTTTTCATAATTTTTATGTAAATCGAGGTCAGGTTGGAATGAAGCAATCTTGTTTGAAAATAAAAATGTTTAACAAGAAGTATTGAAGCAATATTTATGTATCCGATTCGTAAACCATTCAATTAGCTTCAGTCTAGTGTTTTTGGCATATTTGTTGGTTCCTTTTTGAGCCAGGTGGATTATTGTGAAGGAAAGCCTTCTCTGGAAATTTAAAATTTTCTCTGATGTTGGATACACCTCCTGTACTTGTTAAAAACAGTTAAGCCATTCATATATTTGACTTGTGAAAGGCTACTCTCTAGTTGCCGTCTGATTCTGGTTAATTGCGATCTGGTATTTCTTTCACTTAGCTAAGTGAAACGTAAGTACCAAAAACATGACACTGAAACAGAATCATTCATGAATAAAAGGAAGCACATTTACATTTGATAGTAAAAAGTGGAAACTCCAGGGTAGTGAAACTGTCAGAGAAATGTTCAAATAATCATACAGTAGAGGTTTTCTTTGCCTGATGTAACTTGGACAAGTGCTGAAGAATAGCATGGAATCAAAACCTAATAGTGATAGTTCTGCCTGTTAACTACTAACTTAGTAGGCTTGAGTAAATCCACACTCTAACTTACTTGGAATATCATATTTTCCATGTTGATGTTGTGCCCTGTGAGTAACATTAAAGTTGTTGTTCAAAATATTGCAAACCATTTTGCATCAGTTCACCACAAACACCGGATTTTGGATGCCCTGTGTCAAAAGTTGGTTGTATGTAAAGTTTGATATACCCTCTGCGAAATACTGAGATCCCTGTTGTTATCCTAACCCTGAGCTTCTCGGGTTTAAATGAATCCTGGTTGGTTTGTTTCTGAGCTTTGTGTTGGTGGAGTGTCCAGCATTTGACATAGGGTATGCTAAATGCTAGGTATACCCCTCACATGGCATAGGGCATCTGTAAATTCAGGGGTTTGTAGTAGACGGTTTTGCATCACTTTATCATCAGGGTTATCTCAGTAAGAAACAGAACAGAAATCTGATTTCGTTTGTGTGTCAAAAGTTCTTAAGTGTGTGTCTGCTGGTTCAGTTATATTTTCCAATTGATTGTTTTATAGGCTGAAGCAAACCAAGGTAGACATAATCAGAGAAGTGTTTAAAAACTGACATGTGACAACTGTGACATGAAATATAACCAGAGAACAAAGAAAACCTTGTCTGTACATTAATGTCTTTGTAATAGTATGTAAGTATAAACCTTGATGAGCCTGAATTGTGATTTAAAGTTTTGTGTGACTTAAGACACTTGTATGTCCCAGTATGGGACTTACTGAAATGTCATAAGTGGAATGAGCCATAACTGGCTAGCTAACAAAACTGTTCCAAGCAGTCATGGACAAAAATAATACTTATCAAATTTACCAGAAACAAATTGAGATCTGTAATAAGTTAAGTATTTTTCTGCAAGGTGACACCTGAATTTCTCCTCAGATCAGATTAAACCTGAAACTACACTGATATTTAGATGCATGGTTGTATGGGTTTTCTTGATACAGTATTTACAGAGCTGTCAATTATTGCTAAGGCCTCAGTGAAGTGGACTGTGTCAAGTTTCTTATTACTGTACCCAAAAATGCGCCTCCTACTTGTGGATCTCAAATGGAGTATGTTGCTTGAAGGGCCATAGTGGGGAGTTTCGGAAACAAGACTAATATTAAGACGTGAATTTTTTGGTAGTCTCAGTTTGATCAAGGTCATCTGTAATAATAATTTAAAATGAAATGTGATCCAGTATGAACCAAAAACTGACATAAATAAAACATTCAGAATTCAAGCTGACAAAAATATGCTCATGCAGCATGTTGAAGTGTTTTTTATCAGAAAAATCGATTCATCCTAGTTCCAAGTGTTGGTTTGAAAATGAAATTCCATAGTGAAATTTAGTTTTTTTGTTTTCTCGCTGATAAATTCTGGAATGATGATGTGTTTACATGAGCAGGTCTTGTGTTCACTACAGTAATATCAAAGATACCAATGTTCTGTACTGTCAACCCTTGCAATACATACTTTGAATGCAGGAATTACATAAAAGGTTAGAGCATTCACAGAACATGGCTTCAATTCAGTTGTTACCGTATCTGCTATGAAAGAAAAGAGGTTAATTTTTTCTTGTTAATATGAAGCTCGACTCTAGTCAACCTTGGTTTATTGTTGTTCAAAGGTCTTATTTCTTATGTTTTCAGCTTAAGGAGTACAAGGTCATCGGGAGGAAGCTCCCTTCCGAGAAGGAGCCTAACCCTCCTCTCTACCGCATGAGGATCTTTGCTCCTGACAAGATTGTAGCAAAGTCCCGTTTCTGGTATTTCCTTCGTCAACTCAGGAAGTTCAAGAAGAGCACTGGTGAAATCGTCACTGTCCAAGAGGTAAGACCCTTATGCCTAGTCAGTATACCTGCCATGATGAAAAATTGTGATAATGAGCAGTTGATGAAAACAGAAAAATCTTCTCAATGCCTTCAATTTTAAAATTCCAACTGTACTTATGTACGTATCTGCTATCACATTGCATGAAAAAATAAGAGTGCCAAAACATGGGTGAATTATGCATTTGGGCTTTCATAATCTTTTTCCTCTTGAACATTTTGAGAGATACTGAATAATGCACCACAAGCAGATTGGATTCTCTGATTTCGGGTCTCCATCAAGAAGTGAGTTCTAAATAAAATGAGTTGCTTATATCCCTGAAGAAACCTATGTGGTGGCTTCAGCTATGTAGTAAATTACATTAAAAATTAATTTGAACCCCTAATTTGGAACTTATCAGAATCAATCGTCTAATTTTTAGGGTTGAAATGCGCTAATGCTTGTTTGAATGTCACAGAATTTTCTGCCAAAAAAGGATCATTTTGTGAAGCATATTTTCTTGCTAAACTCTTTTGTGAAAACCATAAAAGCAAAATCATTAATATGGCTCAGACTGGATGCTACACAACTCTTATTTATCAGATTTGTTAGTTTTGTCAATAAAAGAAAATTTGGTTCCTTTCTCACTCTTTAATTTTTCTGGATAAAACTCGTTACTCAGTGCTTTTTTGAGGAATGTTTTGGAGATGCACCACAAGCAGATTGGATTCCCTCATTTTTGGGTCTCTATCAAGAAGTGAGTGCCACATTAAACGAGTTGCTTATATCCCTGAAGAAACCTTTGTGGTGGCTTCAGCTATGAAGTTGCTTACAGTTGATTGTGAACCAGTAAATAAGAATCGGCCTTTCCTTTTGATGGATCAGTGAAACTTCAGAGCCGCTGGAATTCCTCATATCTGTAGTTTGAAAGTGAAAAGCATTGCCGGATCCCTTGCATTCCCTTATGGGTGACGAGATTTTTTTGGACATGCAAAATTATTAGTCTCCATAATCCCCGACCTAATCTGTGCTGATAGCTTTGGATTGGTCGGCTGCGTCGAGATCTAACAATTTGAACTAGATATGCTTTACAGAAGCTTCTTATGTTTTAGCATTCTAAGGAATTTCTCAGTGTTACGAGTTTGAAAGATTAGAGCATTGCCGGATCCCTTGCATTCAGTTGTGAGTGACGAGATTTTTTTTGGCCATGCAACATTATTAGTCTCCATAATCCCCGACCTAATCTGTGCTGATTGCCTTGGATTGGTCGGCTGCGTCGAGATCTAACAGCTTAACTAGATGTCTCTTTCTAAACAGTTTCTTCGTAGTTCATTTAGGTTAGATCAAACTGCTAATTTTGGTTACCTTTTTTGGAAGCACAACTGAGAACCTAGCTGGCCCTTGCCTTTTAGGGGTTAGGCGTGCAAGAAAAAATGCATCATCATCCTCGGCCTGCTGAAAATCAGTAGTGTCGTCAACACGATAGCATACAGTTTGAAATTGATGCCCAATTTGAACAATTTAACTTTTATCAAAATCACTGTGAGGATGATCAAAGAAAAAACTTACACAAAACCAAGACGTGTCGTCAACACGATAGCTTACAATTTGAAATTGACGCTCAATTTAACTCAAACAAAATCATTAGTCGCGTTTTTTGTCACCTATCTACCAAGGCCTTGGTTCGTTTGCCCGTTTTTGGCACCAAGCCTTTACTCCTCACTGCTCTTTTGACCGTTTTTGGACCAAGGCCTTTCTCCTTTCTGCTCAGGCCTGCGGAGAAAGGAGATAGGCAACTCCGAGGTGAGTTGACCAATCTTCTCAGGAGAACGGCGCCAGACTCCTCCTTACCAGAAAACGGCCAAATTAGCAGAAAGGACAGAGGACTTGGGAGAGAGGCCTTTGATCTCTTTTGGCAAAAAACGCGACTATTGTAAGGATGAAGACAGGAAAGACGTACAGAAGCTCCTTTTATGTTTTACAGAATAAATTCTTGGTTTCAGCAGCTTTTACTAACACTTCTAAGAAATAGGAAAAGGAATCTGCAAGCTTGAGCTTTGCACAACTGAGAACCTAGCTGGCCCTTGCCTTTTAGGGGTTAGGCGTGCAAGAAAAAATGTATCATCATATTCGGCCTGCTGAAAATCAGTAGTGTCGTCAACACGATAGCATACAGTTTGAAATTGATGCCCAATTTGAACAATTTAACTTTTAACAAAATCATTGTGAGGATGATCAAAGAAAAAACTTACAGAAAACCAAGACGTGTCGTCAACACGATAGCATACAATTTGAAATTGACGCTCAATTTAACTCAAACAAAATCATTGTGAGGATGAAGAAAGGAAAGACGTACAGAAGCTCCTTTTATGTTTTACAGAATAAATTCTTGGTTTCAACAGCTTTTACTAACACTTCTAAGAAATAGGAAAAGGAATCTGCAAGCTTGAGCTTTGCACAACTGAGAACCTAGCTGGCCCTTGCCTTTTAGGGGTTAGGCGTGCAAGAAAAAATGCATCATCATCCTCGGCCTGCTGAAAATCAGTAGTGTCGTCAACACGATAGCATACAGTTTGAAATTGATGCCCAATTTGAACAATTTAACTTTTAACAAAATCATTGTGAGGATGATCAAAGAAAAAACTTACAGAAAACCAAGCTCCTACTATTTTTTTCAGAAAAAATTCTTGGCTCGGAACAGGTCTTACTAACACTATTAATAAATAGGAAAAGGAATCCGCAAGCTTGAGCTTTGCACAACTGAGAACCTAGCTGGCCATTTGCCTTTTAGGGGTTAGGCGTGCAAGAAGAAATTGCATCATCATCCTCGGCCTGCTGAATTATCAGTAGTGTCGTCAACAAGAGGGCATACAGCTTTTAGACGTCTTATTTCCCCATCAATCTCTCAACCTCGAAATCACCATGAAGTATAATCTGAGAATAAGGAGGTACAACAAATAAGTAATACTTACAGTGCCAATATCTAATGGCTTGACCCGGTAACCTGTCTGTTCAAAAGCAATTGGAGAAAACTGTACATTGGAAAAAATAAAGAATACTAATGTTTTTTTTAAAGTAAAATAAGTTCTTGCATTTTCGTTCAGTTGGGACTTACACCTGCGTTCAGTCAGATAAGGTTTCGCCTGCGAAATTCCTATCAAGCCGCTTTGACATTGACGCGTCGTTGCGATGCGTTTATCATGCGTTGCGTACAGGTTGTGGAGCGTATCTTTCACACCTGCGCGAGAACTTTTCACGCCGGATGCGTATTTACATTGTCTTTTCTCGGTTTCTTAAACAGAATTTTCGTTTCTTTCATTACTATTAAGTATGTGATGCGCAGAGCTGCTGTGAGTCCAGCAAATCCGAGTCCGAAACAAGTCCTTGAAAAAGGCGTCTCGAGACGAGTCCAGAGTCCGAGTCTAGCGAATACTTACTGATGTCATCTTCCGTAGGTCTATGAAAAGAGCCCATTGAAGGTCAAGAACTTTGGAGTATGGCTTCGTTACGACTCCAGATCCGGCACCCACAACATGTACAGAGAGTACAGAGATCTCACCGTTGCTGGTGGGGTTACTCAGTGCTACAGAGATATGGCTGCCAAGCACAGAGCCAGGGCTCACTCTATCCAGGTAAGAATTATTTCTGTGATGCTAAGGGTGCAAGATCTTAATGCAGCTTGTACTTAGGACAGCGGGAGATCGATGGTCGAGAGACCTAAACAAACCAATAGTTGCGTTTTTGATCCGAATTCTCGAGTAGAGTAGAGTAGAGTTTTATTTCTAAAAAGTAGCTTTCACAGCGTAAACGCCGAATTTGACTTCTACGTCAAACATAAATATACACTCAGTCAATTTGTCAATTCAATAATAATTACAACACAATTCGTAAAAAAACCATCAATCGATACAAAACTTGTCTACCACAATTTATAAGATAGACTCATTCTGCAAAACTTTTTGCCAAAAAATTCTGACACAAAAAATCACTTTGATAAAATGATTTAAGATTTTTTTTTTTTTTTCAAAATCGATCAAAGTCAAACTTTAATCGTTACGTCAAAAATAAAAACACTAAAATACGCTACAAAACAAAATAAAACATATTGAAGGGTCAAATGCTAAAACTAACAATCCAACAAAAATAGTGACTATTTTTACTGGCTGTTGTACAACTCAACAAAACTTGGAACAAAACTCCTTCGGTATCGTTCATGTTTTGTGGGGACTGGGTTTAATTTGGGGACTTTTTGAGCCTTGTCGCGTTGTGGTCTGTTGCGGATGGGTGTGTAGAGTTCGGGGAGGATGGCACGTAATCTGGGAACAGACAGGGTCTTGGTACCGAAATTAAGGCACAGAAGGTTTCTTCTCGCGTCCAAGGTGGTGAGCTTGAACTTGCCAAGCAGATAATGGTACGGAAGCTTCCCTTCCCCATTAATGATCCTAAGCGCTCGTTTTTGAATGTTTTCAATCTTATATACATGCTCAGAAGTAAGCCCGAAATGCCACACTGGACAAGCATACTCCAGTATTGGCCGGATAAACGAACAATACAGTTGGAGGAGATCCTTTGGGGGGCAAGAACATTTTTTCATAAGTTTTAACAGGGAAACCGAAGGGGAAGCTTGTTTGAGGATGTTTTGAACATGGGCATCCCACTTCATGTCAGCTGTAATAGTTACTCCAAGTAATTTAATACGTCTAACGGAGATTTCGGGAGGAATTGGGTCTGTGAAAGTGGGCAATGATTTTAAAAAACTAATTGTCATGATCGATGATTTTTGGGAGTTAACTTTCATCTTTGACAAAGACGCTTGCTGAGTGGCATCCTCAAGTAGAGCCGTAATTGAACTTTTTATATTTCGACGACATACCTCTAGTGCAGACAGGTCGTCCACGTACTTCCAACGATCTGGGTGGTCAGTCAAAAGGCTATTAATCATTATTAAAAATAAAATTGGACCCATTAGAGTTCCTTGGGGGACACCACAAAAAATAGGGAGGGAATCAGAAAAGACGTTTTTGTATTTAAGCACTTGAGAACGATTTGTTAAAAAAGAAGCAACAATTTTGACTAAAAAAGGACTCACTTGGAACTCAATTAACAGTTTATTTACAAGGATATTATGGTCAATTAGGTCGAAAGCTTTCTGGAGATCTATTAATAAAAGATTCAACCAAGTGTCAGGGTTTTCAAGATTTTTCAGAATAGTGTCAAGAAGACTAACAAGGTAATGCGAAGTAGAGACCTCTTTGAGGTTCCCGAATTGCTGTAAATCAATAAGATCAAGAATCTCTGCCTTTAACCAATCAGCCAAAAAACCCTCGTACATTTTTGAGAAAACTTTCTCCTCGCAATTGTCCTATTTTGCGTTTTTTGACTATTCAGATGAAGCGAATTTTCCTTTTCTTGCGTTTTTGTCAGAATCGAGAACGGAGAAATCGTCGTGATTCTGCAGAATCGAGAAGTTGCTCCGGTAGTGAATTCTCGAGTCTCCTCTCCGTTCTCCTCCCTGATTGGTCAACAGAGTGCGGGTGTTCAGTATGCATGAATAGACATACCGGGCTGCAGACGAGCTGCCAAAATAGTGCGTTTTTTTGCCAAAAGCGAGAAGAGCAAAAACGGTATTTTGTACGAGAACTGAGAATTCAGATACAAAAAAGCGACTAATGTGTGTTGGGTTACGACCTGTTGTACTTGTACTTTTAATCTTCAGGATATTTTTTTTCGATCGTCTTAACTGGCTTGAATTGTGGAACAAACTATTTTAGCCTCCATTTAGTGTTGATTTTGGAAAATTTGGTTTGCGCAAAGTGATTTTTTGTGTTAAGGAAGGGAGTATTATGAATGAGCGCAAATGCCGCAAGAAAGCATTTCTTTGAATCTCAGTACTATATAATTTTACGGTTTTCGGTAAATTAGGGCGGGGCTTTAATTGACAAATCGTGGAAAACTTATTAGACCTTGCGTGACATCCGTGTGTAGACAACCTATTCCAACATTGCTAGTGATTATAACCAACAATAAGGCAAAGCAGTAGTAACAGCACTTCTTGGTCTATCAGAAAAAGATAATTTCCGTCTTTGGTGCTTGAACATTCCTGCCCAAGCTTCATGCCCAAGACAAAGACAAATTGCCAAAGAATAAAATGTATGCATTGCTGGATCCCTTGCATTCTCCCATGAATGACGAGATATATTAGTGATGCAAAATTATAAGTCTCCATAATCCCCGGCTAAATCTGTGCTTAAAGCCTTGGATTGGTCGGCTGCGTCGAGATCTCACAGTTTAATAAGGAGTTAGAACCTTTCAAGTAAAGCGGTTTTTGTGTTTCCCTGCGTACATTTGCCTTGTGTAAGCACCGAACAGCTCCATCTATGCTGTGACCTGGCATAGGCGACGTTCCCAATCGGTGAAAAGCAAACTTGCTCTCGCTATGCTGTGTATCCCAAATGGGTGCGTCAGAACGTAAGAGTCAAGAACATAATTTCTGCTTAGCAGGACAGAAAGTGGTTAAGCGGGCACAGAAAGAAAAATAATGCACATGAGGGGTCGGATGTCAGGCAGTACTGCAGTAGTGAGAACTGCTGTTTAGCTCACAGAATTGCCTCCCTGGAACAGGGGTTATGGTTTAAGATCTGAAACGACCCTTGAGGGCGGTGTGGGGGCTCAAGAAGGTTGCAGGCCACCCATTAAAGTGGACTGTCAAATAGGTCTGCTTAAAGAAGGTTTTGCTAGATTCAAACTCATTCAGTCGCCTTTGTAGCTGACTTATTCAGCTTTGAAGTGAATCTGGAGGAGACAGTAATCTCAAAATCTGACCAGTTTGTCAACCAGGACTCTTTAACAGTCAGCACCGAACAGCTCCATCTATGCTGTGACCTGGCATAGGCGACGTTCCCAATCGGTGAAAAGCATATTTCCCCTCGCTATGCTGGGTTGCCTTTGTGTCAATCTCGGAACGAAAGGGTGAAGTACACTGTAAAAGCACCCTAAACACGGGTAAAATCTTTTAAGGTGTTATGGCTCATAGCTTACGAAAAATTAAAATAATGCCCAGAGTTGAAAAGGTCAAACGGTGATATTTAAATAAACAACTGATTTGTTCTTTAATTTAGTGCTTTTTTCGACACATTTTCGGTAATTAGGTTCGAGTTTGGCTTTAACTATCAGAACAAGTAAGTTCTTGAACGGATGTCTTAAAAGGATTTGGTATTATGTAAGTGCCCGGAAGCACCGAACAGCTCCATCTATGCTATGACTTGGCATAGGCGACGTTCCCAATCGGTGAAAAGCATAATTCCTCTCGCTATGCTGGATTGTCTATGTGGCGATATTGGAACGAAAGAGCGAAATACATGATCTTCAGCAAAATTTCTTGTAGGCTTCCTGGTCCGTGAAAGCGTGCATGAAACTTGCTATGAATATGCTGCATATTTCTTCTATAACATAAAATATGCACGACGAGAAATGAATTAATGGTATCTACTTAGGAACAACATGGGGGGGGGGGTAACTTGAGATGCGTGGTAAACCAAAAATGAGTGACTGTTTTCTCATAAGATTTGAATGTCTGCAAGCACCGAACAGCTCCATCTATGCTATGACCTGGCATAGGCGACGTTCCCAATCGGTGAAAAGCAAACTTGCTCTCGCTATGCTGTGTACCCCAAATGGGTGCGTCAGAACGTAAGAGTCAAGGACATTCATTTATCAAGAAAACTAAGTTCTGAAATTGCAGAATTTTAATTACCCTGATTAATGTTTTAGTTAAAAAGTAGCACCGAACAGCTCCATCTATGCTGTGACCTGGCATAGGCGACGTTCCCAATCGGTGAAAAGCAAACTTGCTCTCGCTATGCTGTGTATCCCAAATGGGTGCGTCAGAACGTAAGAGTCAAGGACAATTCTTTCACAAGAAAATTAGTTCTCAAAATGCTTAAATTGCAATAAATTGAAATTTATTTTTTTAGATTTAGTTTAAGACATAAATTCATTATTTTATTTAAAAAAAATAGTCCAGACAGCTTTGTCTGATTTGTTGTTCTACACCTTGGAATTGTTTTTGTTTACTGGTTTCAGTTGAAGAGTAGCACCGAACAGCTCCAACTATGCTGTGACCTGGCATAGGCGACGTTCCCAATCGGTGAAAAGCAAACTTGTTCTCGCTATGCTGTGTATCCCAAATGGGTGCGTCAGAACGTAAGAGTCAAGGACAGCCAAAAATATAACTGATGTTGAATGAACCGTCAGACAACATAATGCAGGCCACCCATTAAACTGGACTGTCATATAGGTCCGCTTCAAGAAGGCTATTGCTAAATAAAATCCATCCAGTCGCCAACGCAGTTAAATTTCTTTGGCCGTGAGGTGTATCTGGAGGGGACATAGTGTCTTGATTATTTTCAAGGTCATTTAAAGCCATTATCTCTTGAGTACCAGCTTAAAGTCGAAGATGTGCTTATGCGTTACTAGTTCAGCGCCCTTGCCAAAGCCCGCCCGACATTTTCCCACCCTCGTACATGTACGGAAACATATTACAGCTGACGATTATCGCTAGTTTCTTACCTGAAGAAAAGATTTTAGTTTAGCACCGAACAGCTCCATCTATGCTATGACTTGGCATAGGCGACGTTCCCAATCGGTGAAAAGTAAATTCTTGCTCTCGCTATGCTGTACATCCTAAATGGGTGTTTCAGAACGTAGGAGTTAAGTACAGACACAAATGAATAACTAACATCGGTATTAATATTATGCAGGCCACCCATTAAAGTGGACTGTCAAATAGGTCTGCTTAAAGAAGGCTTTGCTAGATTGAAACTCATTCAGTCGCCTTTGTAGCTGACTTATTCAGCTTTGAAGTGAATCTGGAGGAGACAGTAATCTCTCAATCTGACCAGTTTGTAAACCAGGACTTAAACAGTCAGCACCGAACAGCTCCATCTATGCTGTGACCTGGCATAGGCGACGTTCCCAATCGGTGAAAAGCAACTCTTTCTCCCGCTATGCTGGATGGCCTCTGTGGCAATCACAGAACGAAGGTGTAAAGTACATGTCCTAGCTGTAAAGGTCCCATCGACCTATCCACAACTTACTGTTTTGTATCATTTCACTATCATGTTATAATTTCGCTCTAATGTGACACTAAACTTCGTCCTCCTACCGGGAGGGGGGACATGCTCACTGCTTAATTGGGTTTTAAACAACGCTGGTTTTCAAGCAGCCGAGGTATCATACTCAAATGCAGCGAAGAAGTATTCCTGTATAGATATGTCTAATGTGTTCTTAAATCTGTTTTTCTTCAGATCATCCGAGTTGAGACCGTCGAGGATGACAAGTGCCGTCGCCCACACGTTAAGCAGATGCACGACCCGGACCTCAAGTTCCCTCTGCCCCACCGTGCCACCACCATCAAGATGAAGACCCTGTCATACAGAAAGCCCAAGACCTTCTTCGGTTGAGTGTTGTACTGACTGCAGTCGAAATAAATTTCTCGACTGGAAACATGTGTTGTTTCGCTCCGACTCTGAGAACTGCAAATGGGAGAGGTAGTTGCAAATTCGGCGTCGCTTCGCTCGGGACTCCGAGACAAACAAATCCCTTACTCTGCCAAAAATGGATTCCGGACAATTGAGAAAAATTAACGGACCCTTTTTGCCGCAGAACATGTCATATTTACGGCAGCAATACTAAGCATTTTCTGTAAGAGGTAGACTGAGAGGGCTTCGACTTTGTCCCAGACATCCATGGAATCGCAATACGTTAGTCGGTACGAATGAGACATATCCTGCTTTGACACATTTTAATATAAAGGGATGGATACTAGAATAAAAGAACCATTTTCATACTTGAAGAGTTGGCTAAGTAATGTCCGTAAGATGGGCGACCACCACTCAAGAATTTGTACGCCTTGCGTAAATGGTTATGTTTATAATTCGTAAACAAAAGATGCAAGTTCCCAGGAGGTCGTGTTGTGCGATATACCTAGGAGCAGGGACCCATAAATTTCCTGTAATGACCAGCCATTCAGGGGGCTTGTCAATAAGAGATCTGATGCGCTCTTGACCGAGCGTCAGATAGTTCGAGAAATACCCACGGGGATAAAATATTGCCTGGAGGGAGGAGTCACTTTGGTCTCGCGTCCAAGGAGGCCCGGGATTGGCTCTATCTGAGCAAGAACGCCGATTCGACCCAAGTGGAATTTTTGGAAACTAGGTGAGTCTCGGATGACTACCTCGCCTTGCCGATGCAAAATCGCCGGGTACCTAGCGGAAGAGGCACCATAGCTGTGCCCAACGATCGCGGTGATTGGTTGATACAGGATTTGACTGGAGTTTTAGTCGTTGGTGAGACGTTTCCTCGTTCTTCCGGAGGATCAGTGGCGTGTTTTGGACGGGTTCCGGTTAAAACCCCCCGGACAAAACCTCCCCGCCAAACCCCCCCCCCCCCGGTACCAAACCCCCCCCCCCGACCAAAACCCCCCGCATAAAAAAAGACGGGTATGTATGAGTAAAGTAACTGTTAGGTAGAGAGTAAGAGAAGAATAGACCCCCCCCGGTACCCCCCCCCCCCCCGAATCCTTAGACACTCACACATATTTAGACTGGGATTTACTGGGCAACAAAACGAACAACCATGTGACAGTTTTACCATTGACAAGCGCGAAGGTGAAGCGCTGATATAATATTTCTGGGACTATCTTGAAAGTGCTATCACAAAACGAGCTCAACATTTCCCTTGACCCAAAGGATCCTCCCATTAAGTCTCATCAAAATATCTCATTCCCTTCGAAAGTTATCCTGCTCACAGACGGAAAGTAGGACAACTTTTGCTGTGTCATAGGTTTTCCTCCGCTTACTGCCCATCTTTGAGTTTCTGGTATGAATCAGGGATAACTAAAGAGCAATCAGGCAAAGGGAGCTTCACATTGCACCAATGGGTGGCATCCTAACTGCAGCTTCCTTGCCAAGAAGGAGGAGGCATTGGGAAAGGATTTGTTGGGGGGATCGATACACAGAGTGGAACTGGCTTTGATTTGATCATTCACATTTAACACCTCACCGACAACAGCTTCAGTTAATGAATGCGGGTGTTTGGTGACTTCAGCAAAACCATCAACCTTCGCCTTACACTCTCTTTGTTTATCATTGTTCTGATACCCACTGTACTTCAGACATTATTGTAGAGTCAAGTTTGTCAAAGAAGTTTATTTACTCTTACTCTCTAACTACCAGTTACTCTACTTATACCCGTCTTTTTTATGCGGGGGGGGGGGGGTTTGGTACCGGGGGGGGGGGTTGGTCGGGGGGCTTTTGGTACCGGGGGGGTTTTCGCCGGGGGGGTTTTAGCCTAGACCCGTTTTGGACTTGGTCATATAGATTATTTCCCCGTACCCTGTCCGCTACGAACGAGCGGAGGGTAGTAGGTTCGCGCTACATCACGTTTCGTTACCTCTACAAATAGCTAAATGGCTGTGAAACCGCCGGTGAGGAAAAGTTGAGTTCAAAGCTGATTGGTTCTATGGACGTGCTCCAGACCGGGTCAGCGCGCTGAGTACCCCTCCTGCACTATTTTTTCTGCGATAAGCAACGGCGAAGACGGAAGATGAGTAAATGGGTATCAACATCAGCTCAAAGCTAGAGTAAATACCTCTAGCTTCACTCAGTTTTTGTCGGGGCATAGTCGCTGCACGGGATTAGGATCAGATTATTTATTTTTGCTAGCAAAGATAATGAGACCGATCTGTGCTTGCTAGTACTGTTAATCCGCTGCAACGCCATCTGGATGTTAGCCCAATTTTCGGTTTCTGCGACGAAACGCCATCTGAGAAGGTGGATAGATTTACGAATAAATCAATAGATGGCACGTCGAGTCGCTTTCTACTTTACTCGCCCAGAACAAGTAGCCGATTTCTACGGGATAACATTCCAACTTTAGAGTAGTCCATAAGAATCTTCGATATCTGGGTTACGATAGGTTTACTAGAGACGCATTCTCTCCGGTCCCCGAGGGCCAATTTTTGCTGGTGTTGGTGCAATGTAAAATTAATAAAAACAATCATGACAAGGAAAACTAAAAATAAAGTGGATCTATATAAATTTCGTCAACTGCAAATTTTTTATTTTCGAACAAATCCATTTTAGAAGCATTCCTCGTGTTCTCGCTGTTATCCATACGCGGAGTCCGCGTGGAGTGACTCCCTATATTCTCGCCGTTCCCTTCGATACCCCGAGATGTCCTCAGGAAGAACTAAACTGGAACTTGGGATGCTTCCAAAATGGATTTTGTTCGAAAAAAATATGCAGTTTTCGAAGTTAGTCTGGATCCACTTTATTTTTGGTTTTGCTTATTCTGATTGTTTTTAATTAATTTTACATTGCTCCAACGCACCAACAGCAGCAAAAATTGATTCCCCTACGAATCTGAAAGTGAGTCATTTTTGATCATGGTAAGGTAATCGGAGTAATGATAATCGGAGCATTCCCCGTCCGCGGGGACTCGCAAGAATACGGGGAGTGAGTCCCCGGGACAAACAAAAACGCGGGGACTCATGTCAGGCATATTCTCGCCGTTCCCCGAGGACTCCTCGGGGAATCGAAGGGAACGGCGAGAATACAGGGACTCACTCCACGCGGACTCCGCGGACAGAAAACAGCGAGAACACGGGGAATGCGTCCGAAACGGATTTTGTTCTTAAAACAAATATGCAGTTGACAAAATTAGTCTGGATCTCCTTTAGTTTTGGTTTTGTTTATTCTGATTATTTTTAATTAATTTTACATCGTACCAACACCAGCAAAAATTGATTCCCCTCCGAATCTGAAAGGGAGTCCTTTTTGATGATCGTGATGATAATCGGAGCATTCCCCGTCCGTGGGGACTCGCGAGAATACGGGGAGTGAGTCCCCGGGACAAACAAAAACGCGGGGACTCCTCAAGTGGAGTCCTCGGGGAACGGCGAGAATACGCCTGTCGAGTCTGACTGCGTGTTCCACCCTACTTACCGTGGTTACTACGCTGGTCACCGTAGTTACTACGCTAGGCTGGAACGGTTTTTTATTTTTTCGGTCAAATATTAGGCCGCGAGCTGCTCGGACCAATCACGTTACAGAAATGCCTAATTACTACACCAGTACTACGCTCCCGTGCTCCCGAGCGCGGTTAGCAAATAGTTACTATTAGTTACTATTTTGAGAAGGTTGGAACGGTCAGCGTTAGTAACTTTTCGGGAAAATATTAACTAATAGTTACTGTTGGTAGAGGGGTGGAACACGCTCTGAGTGGAGTCCTCGGGGAACGGCGAGAATATGAACGTGTCCGAAAGCTTTCAGGACTGTGAATGCTGCATTTAATGCTGCATTTTTTTTTCGTCCGAAAGCACTTACCTTATATGCAGCATTAAATGCAGCATTTACAGCAAAAAACTTTCGGACACGTTCTTTATTTCTTCTCTGACACTTCTAGAATACCGAAATTTAGCCTTTAATCGCCAGCTCCCCAGTTTCTTCTTGAAAATTCAGCGTAAAATTTAGCATTTTTGCTGAATTTTTCGATGAATTTTATGCTGAATTAATGCTGCATTAAATGAGCGAAAATTTAAGTCCGAAAGCGAAGTGCTGCATAAAATGCTGAATTAATTTTCGTTCGTTTCGGAGCTTTCGGAAACGCTCTATGCCTTTAGTATTATTTCAGCAGAGAGAGGTCGAACTTTGGAGCGGGTTGAGAATCGGCAACGGGTTTGAAATCAGACAACGACGAGGTTTTCTTTTTGAAGACCAAGTTGCTTTGCCTGCTCTTCTAGTCCTGTTCAGGAGGTTGTTCATTTCTTATACAGGCTGCCCCAGGGCTGCCCTGCAGCTTCAAAACGTCCGAACAGGCTTTCTGCGACCCAGGTAAATTCTTGACCTTGTACATTAGGGGTACCTGACTGTCTGACCTCGTTTTTACGCAACATCGAATTTTGCCGCGAAAATTTTAAAATGAAAGTTCAGTGCTATCCTGACAGTCAAGAAGCAAAATCTGAATTTTCTGTGTCCCAAAATATTACAATTATTTGTCTTTTCTTTGTTTTGAACCTGGTTTAAAAAGGGATTTTCTGGTTATTTGCCTTATTACCTCTATCTTTTTCATCACTTTGCAAGCAATCTGACGTCATGTAAAAATGGGTGAAACTCTTTGAAAAGAAAATTATATTTAACTGGAAATATTGAAGTAAAATTTATATCCCCAACATGTAAACCTTTCTATTAGATTCACTCTAGTATTTTTGTCATGTTTTTTGGTTCCTTTTTAAGTAACTTGGAAATAGTCACTTTTCCTATCCGACCACCCCGGGGGGAGTGGAGGGAGCGGGAATCCGGTTTCTCACTAAAAAAAGATTTCTCTGGAAATTTGAAATCGTATCTGAGGTTGGGTACCTCTCCTGTACAGTTGCAGGAGTTACAGAGTTCTGTATGTTTGTAAAACAGCCCGAATGTTCCCAAATGCCAGAATGAACCTGCTATCCATTCCCTGTCCATCTGTCTGTATGTCTCTCAGCAGGATAACTCTCAAAGGGGTTGAGATATTTTATTCAAACTTGTTGTGAGTAGGGTGTTAGGGCTTACTGACGAAATATCCCCGTGGCAAAACGTCTCTATGATATGTTATGATATGATATATATTTGCACAAAAAACCCGAGGGCCTTGGCAATAGAAAACAAATTTTCACTAAGTTCCAACTAGGCCTAAATAAATATTTCTCGATGCTTGAAGTGAGCATTGAACCTCATTTTTTTACAGGACAAATAGTTCGCCCGCAATCCGGGAAAACTCGAAAAAATTTTTGAAATAAAAATTGTTTCAAAAGTTGAACAAAAGTTCATTATAGAGATATAGAGACATGCTGAATCTATTTTTGAACCTTTCTTTTTTTTCGGACAGTCTTATCTGTAGGGTAGTTGACTAGAGGTTAAACAATGATCATTAAAATTTCAAATATAGTAGTAAGAATACATCCTGAATCCATATTTCAACTGTCTGTTCCCGCTGGATAAGTAGACTGATTGCAGTTTAGCAAAAATTGGAAATTTGGTAGAAATAAATGCGTTTTCTGAAGTCTATCAGAACAACCTCATAGGGCCAAAGAACCCATGTTCAGTCATATATGACCCTTAATTTTCTCGCTGGTTAATTAGTTCATTTGGCCAGTAGAAACCGGAAGTCTAATAGAAGATTTTTTCTTTTCTTTTTTAGTCAGCTGGATTATCAAAAAAGTGGTAAGAATACATGTTGAGTTCAAGTATGAGCTTCATTTTCTCGACCTGCAAGGAGTTTGACAAGTGTCCTTCGAAAATCAGAAATTTTTATGGACCCTGTTTGTTCTTGCCTTGGACAGATAGTCTGGTCAAAATCGGCCTTTACCCTTTTTTGCTGGACTTAGAATGACTGAGTGGCTGTTCTGCAGTTGTCTGTTAGAATGGTGTCAAATGTCAAGTGTGTGTCCAGCAATCAAAACTATGGTTTTAGGTTTCCTTAATTCTAGGTTTCTTTTCCGCCTAAATCATGGGTGAACTCATGCACAACTATCTAGCAGCAAAACCTATCACACATGTTCCAGCAAGTGCTCCAATGTGCAGTGAGTGCAGGAAGCTGGATTTGTCTTTCTTCGACCCTGAATGTAATGGTTGCTCAAACCTTCTGCAATCAGCTAGCATCAACATACCTGAGATCTTTGCAATAATACGACAGTGGACTCGACAGGTTCAGTGCAGGATTGACATTCTTGTTGATCAGGTAAGTTTCAGTTTTTAATAGAAATCTGTATAGGCTTTAGGGTTTAGATTTACACTTCTGTAGCCTACAAAATGAATATTACGTTCTGTATCTTTCCCCCTTTGGTCCATGTTTAGTAACGAAAATCTTCGTCATTTTCGTTCCATTTTCTTTCGGTTTTCCAGATATTTGCTACGCTTCCCCCCCTGGACAAAGAACAGCCATCTCTTTGAAAAGTTCCGTATAGCTGATCCGTCTTCTTCTGTCCTGAGATCCGTCAAAAGAACGAAGCAAAATTGTAACCACCCATGGAGCTACATAATGTATCGGTTTAGTGAATTTTAATCATTTTGGTTATTGTTGTTGTGTTGTTTCTTTCTTTTTTCACTTTTACCATACTCCGTCTTTACCTAGACAGGTTATAAATAAAATAAAATTTAATTTGATAAATCGATGGTCAAAGCTGGAGAAACAATGTCAGATGACAAAAATCCGGGACAGTAATAGAACACGGCTATTTGAGATATTACATGAGAATATAAGAATTAATCCGTGACTCACCAGTAGACGGGCAACTGCCCCACAAACCCCACTGACAGTTGGCAAAGATCCACCCGAAAGCCCGCCCAAGAAAAACACATCGCGCCAGTGAGGGTAACCGATGGCCGGCAACTTGTAGGCGAGACACCTAACGGCTTGAAAGTAGTGTTTGAAATAGAGAAGAACCCAGAAACTATAGTTGCGTTTTGCAGATACAATGGTATCTGAAATTACTGTAACTGAATCTGCGTTTTGTCGTTTTCAGTTACCATGGCATCTGATACACGGTTGGTTTACAAAAACAATTGCCAAATTTGTGTCTTTTGAAGTCACCCTAAAAAGAAATACATAATGATAACCACCAAGTAATAATAAATAATAAAAATAACCACAAGTTATACAGAAATCCTAGGCTCTTTTGCTTGTGATGATGAAAGTGAGAAGACTTTTTCAGATACCACGGTCGGGACCGTAGAATTCTGAATACCAGATACCACGGTACTGACCAGATACTCGGTAACAGTTTGACCGTGGTATGAGATACCCTGGCAACTGAAAAGACGACTTTAAAACCGTGGTATCAGATACCATGGTATCTGCAAAGACGCAATTTATCTGTTCTTGTTCTTTTTCAGTGCCCTGCTGTGTCTCAAGCACATCTGGTGTTTTTAATCAATCATTCAAATTTACTTCCAAATAGCTTATAGCTAGAAGAGGAATAACTGCCCTGTCGTTCCTCTTTAGTAACATCGTGAACCTGCTGAGTGACCTGGGGACCCGAACTAATCATGACATAGGCCTAGGTTGAAATCTCCGCTGCCCCCCCCCGCCAACTCCCCCCACAGTTGTCAGATCTGGCTTGGATTTGAATTGGAACATATGGGACACCTGTTCTTGTCGATAATCCAGTATTGATTGAGATCTTGTCACGCGTTCGGTAGTTACGCATGCGTCAAGGTTCCGAATTCCTCTTCCCCCCACTCCCACAACTCACAAGGATGGTCGGTCGGATCCGAAAGTAAAAATTTCGAAGTCAGTCTGGTCGGGCCCCCAGTAGGCCCGCAAACCGGACCGATCGACGGAAAAGCGATCGGTATATGGCACTTGAGCCTAAGGTCCCGAGTCTTCAATTAGAAAATTATGAATTTTGGTGGCAAGACGACGTCTGAACTTTCACATCTGTTCGCATCTGTTGAGAATTATTATCCTTCGGATTACCTGCTTAGGTGACGGGGGGTCTAATCTTATGTTTTCATCTTATAGATTCTTGCTCGGGATGCACATGTGGACGATAGAGATGGCTTGACAGATATGACCCTGCTTCACTATGCCTGTAAGGCTGGAGCTCCTGGCGTAGGTGACGGAAACATTAGCCTTGAAGTAAGTTCATTTCTGAAAAGAAAAAACATTTTCGTTTCTCTAGTCCACTTTCTACTTAGTCAACCAAGCTTTCCGTCATTTGTGCGTCACCCTGTTGTTCATCACCCGTTTGTGCATCAAGTCTAGGGTAGAACAGTCATACACAAATCCTCAATTTTTGGGCATGGTGCTCAAACGTTGGGGCACCATGCCCTGCAGCAAGTGCATGGTACCCTCTTAAAAGTCTGTTTGAAAAGCAAATTTCCAATTCAGATTCTCGGTTCAACAGTTGGAGAAACACCCTGCGGCACGGGCATGGTGCCCCAACGTATAAGCACCATTCCTGTAAGTTGGGGCATGCCCAGACGTTGGGGCACCATGCCCAAACTTTAAGGATTTGTGTATGATTGGAGTGGAAAGAGCAAAACGAGGTAAAGGAAACTAGTAAGTTTCCGGCGAAGATAAAAACAGATGGATTTCCATATACCCTCCATTTACCCACATGAACAGTCGAAGCGTGGATCAGAAATCAAGGACAACAAAAGAGAAATACCGTTCTCCCATACGCAAATTAACAGCAAATGTTTTGCAGTTGTCAGGACTTTTTTCTTGAGGAAGTTTTCACAGTGACATTAGGCTATTGTTCAACGTTTGGTCATTGCCTCCGAGCAAAAATCTACTGTGTAAATACTGAGTGGTTACTTGCCCACGATAGCATGTGGATCATCTTAGATAGTTGAAGACTGGAATAATCTCCTTGAAAGTGTGATAAATGCCGAAAATATTAATCAGTTCAAAGCAGGTGTGGATCGTCACCTGGCTGAAATTCAATTTCAAATACATAGTGTCTCGAGAAATATATAAAAGCATGCCGTACTGATTATGGGAAGATCCCCCAAAATTCCTAATAAAGAGCTCCTCCAGAAATGTAAACTTGAGTCCCTTGAGTCCTGTAGGTTGAAACTGTGCATGGGTTCTGGTAAGATAGAAAATGCTTGAGCACCCTATCCATAGTATAAACTTCCGCCACCATTTGAGAGCGCTCGCGAACGACCTGCAAGAGCGAGCTCCAAACACATAAAATGTGACCATGTGCGTTATGAAAAGACGTTTGTACCGTCTTTCGTGAAAGTTTTTAGTCTTTATTATTCTTTACGTTTGTATATATTGACGACTTCGGCAAATTTGGATTTTACCGTGACAATTCGAGAAGAATAAAAGCAATGTTTGTCTATACATGGTGCCCATGATGGATCTGTTATTGTTGATCTTATGGTTGGAGGGCTTAAACTATTCTGCTCCATCATCATCAGCTATGTACGGCTGTGAAACGTGGACAGTCAGAGTAGATGACTCCAGACGACTCGTCGCGTTTGAGACAAAGCTGCTGCGTCGAATCGCCGGCATAACACACGTAGGTCGAGTCTCAAATGCTGACCTACTTGAAAGACTTCAGTACAAGACCACCATCCTGGAAGAGTCCGCCTCCAACAGCTCAGATGGCTCGGCCACGTCCAGCGCATGGCCAACGACCAACTGCCGAAGATCACTTTCGAAGGTCGCATCCACGGTTCTCGCCCTCGAGGTCGCCCTCCGAAGCGCTGGAAGGAAAATTTCTCTGAATACAACCTCCCTAGTCTTCTCAGAATGTCACAAAGCAGAGAGCAGTATAGGCGGCAAATACATTCGCTCGCGAGGAGAGAGGCCCCGAGACGGCTACCACGGCCGTATGGGACTCAAGTCAGGTAAGTCAAGTCAAGGTTTTGCACTTGAAATGAAACTTTCTTAGTAAAACTTTTACTAAAACTTTCTACTTCAGGCTGTAAAGAAGTTGATTTCGGCTGGTGCTGACGTCCGAGCAAGGTGTCGCTGGAGCCATATGACAGCGCTCCATTTCGCTACGTTCTTTAACAATGCGGAGGCACTGAGGTTTATCATTGAAAGTGATGACGGTGAGTCTAGCCTGATTTACGATCTGATTGGTTAAGTTTGTTGACACTAAAGTCTTGTTCAGACCAAGCTGACTGCGAATCATATATAAACAAGAAACGCAAAAGGGATAAGTCAGCCAAGATTTGCCCCAGCGATGTTTCGGCGTTTCTTGGCGAAGATCCTCGTGAGGCTGCAGAAACGAACCTGCATCAGAACAAACCTGATTGCAGGTTCATATCCGGAAACAACGCCTCCTTCGGATTTTCCTTAGTTGCATTTTTGCAGATACCATGGTATAATAATTTATTTCTTACCCACTTACAAAGGGAAAAAGTGGAGTACAAGGAGAAAAAACAAAGAACTACAAATAACACAAAATACAAGAAAAAGAAATAACAATTTAGCAAAAGAGGCGGATAAGACGATTGTTAGGACCAAGACGGATTGGCGCTTCTTCAGTTAATTTTGAACTTAGTTTTTCCACTGAGAGAACAATATCCGTTGCCTGATATTGACTAATTAACCTTCGGTTCCGAAATCTGATACTACGGTCTAAAGTCGTTTTCGCAGGTACCGTGGTATCTGATACCACGATCAATAGGCGTTTTTGCAGTTACCTTGCTGGTAACAATGGTAACTGATCGTGTATCTAAAAAAATCATCTCATTTTGATCATCACTAGCACCAGAGTCTAGATTTTTTTTATGGCAATTGCAGCCTCTGTCTCAAGTGCTATATACCGATCGCAATCCCGTCTGTCGGTCTGTCTGTCTGTCGGTCTGTCCGAGTTTTTTTGTCTCACTTTTTCGAGTTAGGGTACTTCCAGATGTGCTAGGACGATGAAACTTGGCAGGCTTATCAGGGACCCGACCAAACTAACCTGGAAATAATCAGTTTCCCGATCCGACCATCTAGGGGGAGGGGGGTGGAGGGCCGGGGAATCCTGAAAATTGAGTAGTCTTTGTCACACTTTTTCGAGTTGGGGTACTTCCAGATGTGCTAGAACAATGAAACTTGGCAGGAGCATCAGGGACCCGATCGAACTAACCTGGAAATAATCAGTTTCCCAATCCGACCACCTGGGGGGGGGGGGAGTGGAGGGCTGGTAAATCCGCAAAAATGGAGTAGTGTTTAACTTTCGAACGGGTTATCGGATTGGAATGAAAGTTAATAACTGAATAAATGACATACCTCCGATGTCCCATTTGAAGTCCGGACCTGATTTGACAGCAATGGGGGAGTTGGGGGGGGGGCCGGAAATCTCGAGAAACTGTTAGAATGGAGGGATGGGAGTGAAACTTGCTGGGAAGAACAAGCATCTCTTCCAGATAAATCGTTAATACAATTGGACTGGATCCGGACACTTTGGGGGATGGAGGGTAGCCTAGTTTCCCGGATTTCCGGTAATAGCGGTTTTTGGGATTTTCACGACGAAACTTGGGAGGCGTATCAGGGACCCGATCAAACTGACTTATAAATATAAATTTACTTGATCCGATAGTCCTGGGGGGAGTAGCGGGAGGGTGAATCCGGAATGTTGGAGTCATGCGTAACTTTGGAACGGTTGATCGGATTTGAATGAAATTTAATGATTGAACAGAGGACATGTCTCTGGTGATCGTTGCCATGTCGGGACCGGATCCGACTACAATTGGGGGGGGGGGGACTGGAAAATATGTGACCGGCTTAGACTGGTGAGATCGGGATGGAACTTTGTGGGAATACCAAACAGATGCTCTGGATAAATCACTTACAGAACCGGATTGGCTCCGGTGACTGTTGGGGAGTTTGGGGGGGGGGGGGGTCCTGAATTCCGGGGATTGCGATTTCAAATTCAAATTCATTATATTCTCCAAATATTCTTTTTACAACGAATAGCATAGGACGTCAACGAAAATAATAACACTTTTTATGGCACTTGCAGCTTCGCTCAAGTGCCATATACCGATCACTTTTCCGTCGGTCGGTCTGTCGGTCGGTCGGTCGGTCGGTCGGTCAGTCCGTTGATCGCGAGTTAGGATACTTGCAGATGTGCTAGGACGATGAAACTTGGCAGGCATATCAGGGACCCGACCAAACTAACTTGCAAAAAGTCACTTCCCCGATCCGACCACCGTGGAGGGAGTAGAGGGCGGGGGAATCCTGAGAATTTAGTAGTTTTTGTAAAACCCCTACCCCTTTCTACACACTAGTAGGTCTGCGCGCGGCGTGACTTCACTCTTTGCATCGGATCACTCTGTTAACATTGGAAAGAGCTAGTGCATTCGAGGGTCAAAATGGTTTGTATATGTGGTGCAGTGCGGGGGATTGAGTGTTGTGTAACTTTCGAACGAGTGATCGGATTGGGACGAAACATAATACCTGAATGAACGACATATCTCTGATGTTCCATTTGAAGTCCGAACCGGATTCGACAGCTATGGGGGAGTTGGGGTGGGGGAAGACCGGAAATCTCGAGAAACGGTTATAATGGAGGGATCGGAGTAAAACTTGCTGGGAAGAACAAGAATCTGCTCCAGATAAATCGTTTACACGTTTGGACTGGACCCGGACACTTGGGGGGGGGGGGGGTGGAGGGGAGTTTCCCGGAATTCTGGTGATAACGGTTTTTGGGATTTTCACGACGAAACTTGGGAGGCGTATCAGGGACCCGTTCAAACTGACTTGTAAATAAAAATTCACTCGATCCGATAGTCGTGGGGGGATCGGAGGGAGGGGGAATCCGGAATATTTAGCCATGCGTAACTTTGGAACGGGTGATCGGATTCGAGTGAAATTTAATAACTGAACAGAGGGCGTGCATGTGGGGATCTTTTCCATGTCCGGACCGGATCCGACAACAATTGGGGGGGGGATACGTGACCGGATTGGACTGGAGAGATCGGGATGGAACTTTGTGGGAGTAACAAACAAGTCCAAAACTGAACCGGACTGGCTCCGGCGACTGTGGGGGGAGTTTGAGGGGCGGGTCCGGAATTCCGGTGATCGCGAGTTAAGGTACTTCCAGATATGCTAGGACGATGAAATTTGGCAGGAATATTAGAAATTCGACAAGATTGGCTTAGAAATCGCCACTTTTCAAATCCGACCATTCCTTAAAGTACCAATCATGACCGCAAATTAAGAAAAATACATTTAAGCAAAATATGCATTTCCATCATCCCCATGAGCTCATGATCATTTTTGCCTCAAGGGTTTTGCTTACAAATGAAGTTCTAGCTCCCTTAAAGTGTGCATCTTAACCGCAAGGTCGAAAAGTACTTTTTATCAAATGGTACATGACAACCCATGATCAGTTGTCCCACAAGGGTTATGCAAAAAAAAAAAATTCTTGCGCATTTTACCCGCATTAGTGGAAAAATAAATACTTTTGATCATACGTATATATCAATGATCCCTAAGAGCCTGCTATCGTTTTTGCCTCAAGGGTCTTCCTTACAGATGAATTTCTAGTGCCTTTAAAGTGCGCATCATTACAGCCAAGTTCAACGATAAAATACTTTTTCTCTAGCTCCCTTAAAGTGCGCATCTGAACCGCACAATCGAAAATTACTTTTGATCAAATAATACATCTCAACCCTTGCAAGTGCCATATGAGCTTACAGCTCTTGTTGATTTATCAATGACTTAGGGCGGTTACATTTAAAGGACAACAAGTATAAATAACAAGAGCTGTAAGCTCATATGGCACTTGCATGGGTTCAGATGTAGTGTTTAATCAAAAGTAGGCTACTTTTAAGGTTACCTTTGCGGTTCAGATGCGCACTTTAAGGGAGCTAGAGAAAAATAATTTTGTTATAGAACTTGGCTGTAATGATACGCACTTTATAGGCGCTAGAAATTCATCTGTAAGAAAAACTATTGAGACAAAAGCCAATCTTGTCGAAACTCTAATATTCCAGCCCAGTTCCATTGTCCTAGCACATCTGGAAGTACATTAAACCGCGATCACCGGAAATCCGGACCCCCCCCCCCTCAAACTCCCCCACAGTCACCGAAGCCAATCCGGTTCTGTAAGTGATTTATCCAGAGCATCTCTTTATCATTCCCACAAAGTTCCATCCCGATCTCCCCAGTCTGAGCCGGTCACGTATTTTCCGCCCCCCCCCTCATTGTTGTCGAATCCGGTCCGGACATGACAAAGACCACCAGAGACATGTCCTCTGATCAATTATCAAAAACTCAAATCCGATCAACCGTTCCAAAGTTACGCATGACTCAATAATCCGGATTCCCCCTCCCGCTCCCCCCCCCACGACTATCGGATCATGTAAATTTGTATTTATAAGTCAGTTTGATCGGGTCCCTGATTCGACTCCCAAGTTTCGTCGTGAAAATCCCCAAAACCGCCATTACCGGAATTACGGGAAACTCCCCTCCACCCCACCCCCCCTAGTGTCCGGATCCAGTCCAAATGTATAAACGATTTATCTGGAGCAGATGCTTGTTCTTCCCAGCAAGTTTCACTCCGATCCCTCCATTCTAACCGTTTCTCGAGATTTCCGGTCTCCCCCCCCCAACTCCCCCATAGCTGTCGATCAAATCCGGTCCGGACATGACAAAGACCACCAGAGACATGTCCTCTGATCAATTATCAAATTTCACTCAAATCCGATCAACCGTTCCAAAGTTACGCATGACTCAATAATCCGGATTCCCCCTCCCGCTACTCCCCCACGACTATCGGATCATGTACATTTGTATTTATAAGTCAGTTTGATCGGGTCCCTGATTCGCCTACCAAGTTTCGTCGTGAAAATCCCCAAAACCGCCATTACCGGAATTCCGGGAAACTCCCCTCCACCCCCCCCCCCCTAGTATCCGGATCCAGTCCAAATGTATAAACGATTTATCTGGAGCAGATGCTTGTTCTTCCCAGCAAGTTTCACTCCGATCCCTCCATTCTAACCGTTTCTCGAGATTTCCGGTCCCCCCCCCCAACTCCCCCATAGCTGTCGAATCCGGTCCGGACTTCAAATGGGACATCAGAGGTATGCCATTTATTCAGTTATTAAGTTTCATTCCAATCCGACCACCCGTTCGAAAGTTACACACTACTCCAGTTTTCCGGATTCCCCAGCCCTCCACTCCCCCCCAGGTGGTCGGATTGGGAAACTGATTATTTCCAGGTTAGTCCGGTCGGGTCCCTGATGCTACTGCCAAGTTTCATCGTCCTAGCACATCTGGAAGTACCCCAACTCGAAAAAGTGTGACAAAAACCACTTAATTTTCAGAATTCCCCGACCCACCACTCCCCCCCAGATGGTCGGATCGGGAAACAGATTATTTCCAGGTTAGTTTGGTCGGGTCCCTGATTTTCCTGCCAAGTTTCATCGTCCTAGCACATCTGGAAGTGCCCGAACTCGAGATGAGTGGACAGACCGACCGACCGACCGACCGAAAGGTGATCGGTGTATGGCACTTGAGCGAAGCTGCAAGTGCCATAAAAAGTCATCACAAAAGTCCTAGCATATCTTAAGGTACTTCCAGATGTGCTAGGACGATGGAACTTGGCTGGAATATTAGAGATTCGACAAGATTGGCCTAGAAATCGCCACTTTCCAAATCCGACCATTCCTTAAAGTACCAATCTTGACTGCAAATTCAGAAAAATATTTTATCTGCGAAAACGCAACTCTTGTTTTCATTCGCCCTTCTCTCGAATACTGCTTTCATGTATGGCTTGATTTGACACGGGAGTAGTCGGAACGCCTGGAGAGGATCCAGTACCGATCTTTACTAATAATCTCAAAATTCCCCAAAATCCTGTACTTTTCCCTTCTCAACGATTTTGGTCACCCATCTTTGTCAACCCGTAAACACCAACTGTCTATTAAGTTTGGTGACCAACTCCCGGAAGACCCCATTCATCGTCATATGCTTCCCCCTCCCTACATTCCCGACTGTGCAAGGTCACAGGGACTGGCAGCGCAGCCAGTTCCAAAGATCCAACCCGTACGTGCAACCCATGCGCGGTACGAGAGAGGTTTTGTTCCCTCCTTTGTAAGTTTTTTTTTATCACCGCGAATCTTTGAGAGACAAATCACGTTCGTTTTTTTTGCAGTTTTGAGGATTAATGTTTGTTGCATTTCTTTGTTGCATTGATTATTGCTGCAGTTTTTGTCTTTATCTGATTATTGAATTGTTTGACTATTTAAAAAGCTGATTGTTTATAGTATGCCTGACGAGAGGACAAATACTCCATTTGTTGCTAATACCGTATGAAATGTTTCTAAACAATGAAAATTGATTGATTGATTGATCTAGCTAGTTCGCCTTTCTTGCCGATATTTTTCATGTGTGAATAAATATTCCTTCAGCCCAAGTTGACTGCGAATCATATTTGACAGTGCGAAACGGATTAGTCAGCTGAAATTTATTGGAGCTATATTTCGGCCCTTCTTGGCAAGGGTCCTCTTCAGGCTCAAAGCCCCTCAAGGTGGAAAAAACGAAACTTGTGATAACCAATGATTCATGTGTGGCTGTGGGCCCCCTTGGAAAGCTAAGGGTGGGAAATTATTTCATCTGCCCCATCCCAAAAATGACGCCGCTGCCGTTGGTCCTCTTAAATGTTGTAACATCACTATTTTTTTTTGTAGACCTTGACGTTGACGACCCGTGCCATGAATACGATAATGGGTCACCCCTTCATATTGCCGCTGGAAGTCTTAGTCTCGATGCAGCCAAGGTGCTCGTTGAATTTGGAGCAAATCGATCACTGAAGGTAAACTATTAATTAGTACCCGTTTCTGGAACTTTTTCTAGTACGCACAAATTGCTTCTTTGTTTTTTTCCCGCAATTTTATTTTTATTTTTATGTGCATCACATGATTAATTAAGTGTTATTTTTATAGATAGACGGACCAGGTCAGTGTATTTCAAAAGCCCAAGGGCCAAAATGGGGGGGATGAGCTACTTCTAGGTATCCTGAAGTCCACGTCTCCTAGAGTTATAGTTTCTTTTTGTAATATGGTTGAAAAAGTGATTAGTTTAGTAGAGGAGATGATATTAAGTATGAATGTGAAAAAATAGTGAGGTTTATAAAGTTAGGAATGCGAAAAATAGTGTAGTTGTTTCTTGTATAGTTTTTGCGAATTGACTTGTTTTCTGTATATGGCTTAAAGGTCATCTGAATGAAGTCTAACACCCTAAATTGCCACTTTTACATACTGCTTACCATTTATCTCTCGAAAACCGGACTAAAATCGGATGAAGTTTCACCGTGCTATAATTTTCAGCCTTTTTTCCGACTTGTCTTGCTCGTAACGCTCGCCGTAACAGTTGTAACAGTCCATGCGTAAGAGTTCATGTTGTAACAGTCCACGCCGTAACAGTCCATGCGTTTATCTATCCATGCGCTGTTTATCCATCCATGCGTTATCAACGTACGTTTATCCATGCGATAATGACAGTTTAAATATTGGCGCCAAATTTGTCTTGGGAGGTCGTAACGAATCGCCATAGGGAGACTTAGAACTTCAAGAGTGGATAGCGCCGAAATCACGGAGCGAAAAAAGTCGTCTTCTCTGTACCGGTACTGTGAAGGACGATCTGAGGGGTTCATGGAAGTATGGTAGGATCGTTCAGGTGTCCTTTAATAGCTTTTAAATACAGATATATATATATATATATATATATATACACAAAAGACAACAAAAATATAACTTAAACACTCAGACTCCTTCTTAATTCTAAACATTTATCTATACGCACGCCCACTCGAGTAATGACGGTAGGGTTAAATTACTCGGAATTTCGGGAAGTGACAAAATTACACCATCTAGATCAGTGGTTCCCAACCTCTTTCGTACCGCGTACCCCTAATCAAGGTTCGAAGAGGTTGCGTACCCCCTTTTTCCGAACGTGAAAAAGACGATATTTATTAGAAATATATACAAAATCAATGAAACACTCGAGGCTGCTTTTGAATCTCGGCTCGACATCATTAACGGCAATATTTGTACAGTCCGCCTGTTTCTGTGTCTGGTTTTGTTGTTGTCCGTGCTTTCATCAAGCTGCATCGCAAACGTTTTCGTTAGCTCAATTCGCAACCTGAATGACAATCGCACTTGCAGTGTCTTTGATTCTTCTTGAAACAATATTGTTTGACACAGGAATAGATTTTACGGCAGTAGGCTAGCTGTTTTGGTATCAAAATCATTTGATTGACTTTCACTAGGGCTAAGGCTTGTAACCAGAGGCGTCACGCACGGGTTGGCAACACCCCCCCCCAAAGTGGTCGGCCAGACGGTTAAAAAAGAAACCAGTCGGCGCTTAGCGCCGCGATTTTTCGTAAAAACAGTTATTTTTTGTGAAAAGTAGTCGGTAAAATGACCTGCCAGTCAGTAAAAATACCTTGCCCCTCAAAAAATATTTTGGCTAGTGATGCCTCTGCTGGTAATATTAGGCTTTCGGCAATCAAAAATGAGTGAGCCGAGGTATTGAAGCTACAGATTAAACCGATTTTGGTTCCTTCGCGTACCCCTTGCAAGGGTCTCGCGTACCCCTTTGGGTACTGTTGGTAATTTCGTAACACACTTTTATTTTACACTCTATCCTAATTACAAAACGTCTTGGTGTTCATATCACTCTGGCCATTCAGACGGTACTGCCGATTCATTCCATGATTAGTTGTATAATCCCGTCTCTCGGCTGCTGTGTTCGCTGGTTCGCCTCGAGCGGTAGGATGAATCGGTAATCACAACATCCCTCCCCACCTAAGAAGAGAGAAAGATTAGTTCTGATTTTTCTCTTGTTTCGATGGTACTTCGACCATTTTGCTCTTTTTAGTTCCTTAACCTTTCTTGTCGATTTGGAACCTATGGCAACCGATAAAAGGCTAGGGAAATTCTCAGAACCTCTACTACTGAGCAACTCTATTGGAAAGTTGCCCGGATGTCTCGATGTCTGTCGTATAATCTGTAAACTATCACTCAAAACCAGAGAGACTAGAGGGAGTGTTGGGGGGCGAGAGTGTTCCTCACCGTAGAAACACTGCCGCTCCAGTCTGTGGCTATTTTGTATCTCTTGTGGCTGAAACAAAAACGACCTGACGAAGGTTTGGCCAGACGCGCGTCCTATTCTACTAACCTTACAGGAGCCTGGCTGACTCACGGTAGAAGCAGTCGTCTTTGTGCTGTCGTCTTTTCGCTTCTTTTCATGGCACCTAATTGTATCTGGTTGTCTGAAGCGTATGCTGGAGACCTCCCTCCGGACCCCAGAATTTGCCAGTGGAAGTTCTGTACTGGAAGGGCAGTCGGGTAGAGGGTCATAAGACAATTGTCTACAGGCGCTGAGATCCTCCATCGTCGAAGCTGATGTCCTTGGTTCGGACGAACGATCAAATTGAGAGCTGAATGCTAGGACAACAGAGACTTCTTTCCCAGTGCTGACGTAGGCGTCTGAAAATTCGACTTCGTTGGGAAGGGTTACAACCTTCGCCTGGCAGCACTCTTCTGTGAGGTCTGTGATCCTTGAGGTACTCAGCTGTTCCGTAGACACGTTTTCCTGATATTGGAAAAATTGAGTGGCGCTGATGTCTAAGCTGGGGCCATCTGAAGTTTGTCTGCTGACTTCTGGGCTCCGATGACATTCACGCTCACCTAAAACCTGTCGAATTGTGTCCTGCAAAAGAGTGCCCATGGCCATGATGGCGCTCAAGTCACTCGAAAGCGTATTATCAGTTTGTTGCCCACCAAGCTGGCTATTTGTTGCCGCATGTGGGAAAGCCGAAGAACTAACGCTAGAGGCAGGATGCTGGAACGACTGATAATTCTGGAAATATGGGCTCATTCCGTAGCCCATACCGTGTGCTGGGTAAAGCATTCCATGATGCTGATGAACTGGCACAGGCTGGTTCCCGACATTTACATTCGGGTAAGGATAGACCTGGCCATTTGATTGATGTATCCCATGATACTGAAGAACTGGCACAGGTGGATAACCGAAGTTATGATTCGGGTAGGGGTAAGCCTGGCCAGTTGGATGTGGGAAAGCGGTAGCATGTACATACGCCGATGGTATGCATGTGGGGCCGAAGCTAAATGTATGAAGAGAAGTAGCGTTAGCATTTACACCTTGCGAAAAGAAAGGCTGATTCACATTACCTTGTGACGCAGGGGCTACTACGGAATTAGGGAATGGCATGCCAAGAGTCGTCTGTTGGAAGACGCCACTTGCTTGGGTCATGGTTCCTCTAGACAGTGCAGCTGCGTTGAATGTCGCTGGTGTAGAAATTGGCTGAACTGTTGCTGGCTTCTTGGAGGTCCAGTTGTGTCGGTCGTACTAACCGAATGTTTTCTGGTCCTGAAATGAACTTATCGATTCCGGTTTATCACTGATCGAATTGTTTTACCGAAGCCGTCTCCATTCCTTATTTCAAAATACCAATTCAACTACTCCTTTAAATACAAACAATTTACGACGAGTGCATATTAAAATGGAACTCGAAAAATTTTATCGTCGTTTTTCTGCCGAGAAGGGCGTAATACGCGACATAAATTACGACAAAACAACAATAAAAAAACAGGTGGATGTAGACCGAACAGTCTTTCACATCCAACACAATGTTTGTGAATACCGTGCTTATACGCCGTGGGCTAGTGCAATAAACAGAACTATCCTCACCTTTGTTTTCATGAGTGGTAGGCCAAACAGCCTTTCACCACAGCCAAAGTTAATAATGTAGCTTGGTAGGCCGAACAGCCTTTCACCAACTTATGAAGACGGGGGATAGTCTATATGTACGAAAAAAAATCGGAAAATTCCGTAGGCCAAGCCTTTCACGGAAACCGCACAATCACAAGGTTCGTATTAAACAAGGTTTAACTGGTTTTGCAACTCCGCTGCCACCACTGTTGGTAATTTCGTAACACACTTTTATTTTACACTCTATCCTAATTACAAAACGTCTTGGTGTTCATATCACTCTGGCCATTCAGACGGTACTGCCGATTCATTCCATGATTAGTTGTATAATCCCGTCTCTCGGCTGCTGTGTTCGCTGGTTCGCCTCGAGCGGTAGGATGAATCGGTAATCACAACAGGTACGCGTACCACCGGTTGGGAACTACTGATCTAGATAACTTTTTCTTAAATCAGAAAGCTTTGGGCGTCTACGGAGAAAATGGTCCTGGCATGCTTGACCCGTTATTGACGTAGTGTTATTTTCTTTGTATGAAAAATTCTGAATTACCTTACCTCACCCACTATCATTTATCTTTGAAATCGTCAAGGCGCTACTAGCAAACTGGATGCTATCGGATCCTACTACATAAGATTAACTTAGTCGGAGGCATGTTTATCGAAGTATTCTATAATACTACATATCACTAATCAAACTACTACATACCATTCCATGCAACTTTTTCGTACAACTACCATACTACTACACAGTTAAAGAATTTTTCATCGGGTTTAAAGCACAAGGGGCGCCGTCAATCATTCAGGATTCTTCCACTGCTTCACCACAGCTTTCAGACTCTTTAAAGTTTAACTGAAAACCCAGCTTATTTATGATTAGGGATTTTTGTATTTTAATTTTGGGCTTTAGTAGTGACGTTCGGAATATGCACTGCTGGCACGATAAGACAACGTTCGTTCCGATGTGGAGAATTTGAATTTCAACAGAAACGTGCATTTCAGTCGCTATAAAAAACGAAAAGCTCAGGAAAGTCCAGGACTGTAAGCTCAGTTCTGAAGAATTCTTACGATTGCGTATGACTACAAAAAGATTAATTTTTCGGCCGTATTGAGTTGCTAAACATTTCAAGCATAGACGTACCACAAATCCGAAGGAAATAGTTCGTTCGAGGGAAATTGATTATATGAATAGCGGAGCAAGGAAGTAACGCATTTTCATTGGGTCTCCAAGCCTATTTGAGTGAATTACTTATTCTGAAACTTTTTCTAGTACGAACAAATTGCTTCTTTGTTTTTTTCCCGCAATTTTAATCTTATTTTTATGTGCATCACATTATTAATTAAGTGTTATTTTTATAGATAGATAGACCTGGTCAGTGTATTTCAAAAGACAACAAAAATATAACTTAAACACTCAGACTCCTTCTTAATTCGAACATTTATCTATACACGCCCACTCAAGTAATGACGGTAGGGTTAATATTACTAACAATTTCGGGAAGTGAAAAAATTACACCATCTAGCTCGGCGGGGGGGGGGGGGGGGGTAACTAGACTGTCGTATCTCAGGGTAACATGTTCGGTTAAACTTTAAAATCTCGTTGGAACCCGAGCAGTCGCATTAACACATATCTTCTGGTTGTCAACAGTTCCCTTAGATTTGTGGCAAGAGTCTATATCGACGGTATTTTTTATAATAGTGATAATAGATAGATAGATAAGTGTATTTCGGAAGCCCAAGGGCCATATACACAAAAAAACACAACAAAATATAACTTAAACACTCAGACTCCTTCTTAACTCTAAACATTTATCTATGTACACGCCCACTCGAGTAATTACGGTAGGGTTGATATTCGTCAAAATTTCAGGAAGTGACAAATTTATACCTTCTAGATACATGTTTCTTAACTCAGAAAGCTTCGGGCATCTGCGGAGAAAATGGTCCAAATTTTCTTCCTCCTCCTCACAGAGTGGACAAGCATACCTCCCATCAGGAGCCACACTACCTCTCTCAAAAACCTTCTACCTGCTCTGAATTGGAAGGCAGTTTGCCCTTAGTTGGATCCACCGACTTAAAACTTTCCCGGGTAGATTAAACTTAAAATACACTTCCTCTCCAAAACAAATTTTAACCACTTGATAATGACTTAGTGTTGTAGATCTATTAACAATACTCTGCCAACATATAATGGAACAGAAAAAGCTTTCGCCTCTAAACCATAAGGTGATGCGCGACACTTTTCAAATTTGAAAGGAACGACAAATCAGAGATCAACTTTAGGAAACTGTATCTCCGTAGCGGTTACTCCTATTCGGCTGAAACTTCTAGCTGATATGCAGGATACAAGTTTCAGTTTCAAAATCAGTTTCAGTTCAGTTTATTTTCAAACCGTTCACGGACTAGCCGAATTTTCGGTTCTTTGTCAACAAAAATAACTGTATCAAGATAAAATGACGTCGAACGTGAAATGAATAAAATACAACAACGACAACAAGACAAGATACTCAGACCGCAATATAGGTTAATTAAATTTTAAAGAACAAAAGAAAATTTAAGACATATTTATATACTAGCAATTGATCAAACTGCTTCGGAATTGAGCCGGCTCACGAATAAGGGCAAAAAGCTACGCTGATACCGAGCATGTGACCGATTGTATTACCGGAATCGGTTGCGAAGCTGCTCTGCCAGGCCTGACTCGAATTGCGGCAAAATCAGGGGGCAGGATGGGGTGTAGGGTTGGGTCTAGTAGGATTTGTTTTAAGTGCGGATAGGTCACCGCAATGACTCAGTTTTGTCGCTTATCACTTTTTCGAAGAACACTGTCGATGTGTTAGAGCGTGGATTTGTCCATGTCTAATCATGATCATATCTGTCATCAAGTAAACTACGATGCGTGACTTGAGCATAAAAGAAACATCTGACGATGGATCAGGACAAGTTCAAGAGGCCCTTCTTTCTGAGATAACGAAGGGGGGGGGGGCATGGGAGAGAAAACTTAGGAATGGCTGGGAAAAGATAAGCACGGTGATGAACGTGAAACTGGTGCGTTTTTCTTTAAACCCGTGTAGCATCTTTTCTATTTTTGTTAGTATTTTTTTACTTTTTCCCGTAGGATATTCCCGCCTGAAATTGAATCAAACCAAGTGGAATAGATTTCGACCCGATTTCAGGTTAGTTTCTTTCTCGGATCAACCAGAGTTTCGGCCTATATGATGGGTCGATCCTTAGGAAGAAAGTAAACCGAAATCGGGCCGAAATCTGTTTCACCTTGTCTGGGGCGATTAGAAAATTTCCGTACGGGTTGTGCTACGACTGCTGCACTCGGTAACGTTATTATTTTTTTTGGCAGCACTTGGTCAACACTTTTAAAGTTTAACAGAAAAGCCAACTTATTTGTGTATCATTCAACTGAAGACACGGCATTATTTAGATTGTGTTGAGAGATTTTTTTCATTTTTCACTATTGCTCGAGTATGACATTCAAAGTATCTACGGCCGTCCTCACAACGCAAAATTCTACTATGACGCGGAGAATTTCAACCTCAATACAAATGCGGTTTTTCAGTGGCTAATGATCAGCTCGCTGAAGGTAGCTCACTGAGTGAACACTTATTTTCGTAAATCATTTTCGTCAAGCATACAACACAGGTACAAGCGCATAGAGGTATTCGTGTAGATTATTCGTGACTAGCGGAGCAACAAAATAGCGCATTTTCATCGGGTCTTAAGCCTTCTTTAAGTCAATAAGTGATGGGTAACTAGATTGTCCTATCTCAGCCCTTTTCAGTTAATCAACGACCGTTTAATCTTTTCAACTTGCGCTTCTTGAAACATTGAGGACGGTGTGACGACCCAGTTTCCGAGGCAGGCTGCATCTTGTTTTAAGCGTAAATTGCTTTTAGGATGACCTTGGGCGAAGTCCAGCCGACTGTATTCCGGACATAACAACAGTCGACCTGCTTCCAGAGGTAGAGAGCACGATAGAGGAGTTGAGTCGGCTACTCTCCGAGGGTAGAGATTCTCCCGCCAGGTGTCCATCGCGGCTGCATACCAGTGAGACTGTCGGCGGCAGAGCCATCTTAAAAGCAATGGGCTTGAGGCTAGGAGATCGAGTGATGCTCAGTGGATCGAAGGTCGGGATATTACGGTAGGTGCAGAGACGGGCGAATCCCTATCCGGTTTCGGATTCGAATCCAGGATTCGTCCTTTTGACCGGATTCGAATCTTCTGCTTGTTAGGCTGGACTCGGATTCGGACTCGGATTCCAAACCCTCAGTCTTGCGAATCCGCTCAAATTTCTAGTCTACATCCTTCCAGTTTCCGTTTCCCAATTTTTATACAGGGAGCCAAGGCAATCCAACATTTTGATCTCCACCATCAACAACCCTCAGTAATCTATCACGCTGTCCGATTACCTTAGATATCGGTGCTTTTTGTCACATCTGATTTTTAAACTATAGCCTATGCATATGATTTGATTTTTGTTAGGGTCGGATTCGATTCCGGATTCGAATCCTTTCATGGTCGGATTCGCCCATCTCTGGTTAGGTGGCGTCCCTATAGTTCCTTGGAAGAATCACCTTAGACGAGAGGAGCCAAGGACCGAAGACCGTAGCAGTAGGAAAGAACTCCGCTGAAATCTTTCGTGGAAAATCGAGCTGCCCGCTACCTAGCGGTCGGACCTTGTCCAACTTTAAACGATGAAAAGTTGCGTTAGAACGTGTTGCGTGTTGGACTCGGAACTATCCGAAACACGACGGTTAACCTCGGGAAGAACAAGAAACGTCAACCAAACGAACCCTCTAAATTGATAAATAGTAAACCAATCAACAACGTTTGTAGTCGTGACGTTTCTGGCTCTTGGCTGGGCACACGGCGATTCTTCATGGGCACGAAGAGTTAGTCATGAACAGTATCCTCACACGATGCGCTGTCACCCGTTTTTAGTACCCGCGATCTGCATAAGAGAACCCGGTACAGTATTTGGTACTGTATTCAATATGTTTGTGTTTGGATTCGGTGTTGAACTCGAAAGAAACACGGGAGCTAACACGGAAGCACGGGAGCAAACTTTGTTTGCTTGCAAACTAGCATCCATTTCATAACACACCACTCGTCTTGTTCTGAACTATTCGTACACAAGGTGGGATCAGGGGTGTAATAATTCATGACCGATGTGCATGTTTTAGATACTGTGGCACTACTGAGTTTGCACACGGTGTGTGGGCCGGAGTTGAGCTGGACACACCAGACGGTCGACACAACGGGACCGTGGACGGTGTGTCATACTTTAGATGCTCGGCGGACAGGGGTAAGTTCTTTTCGTCTTTGTTTTGTCAACCGATGGCCAATGGCGAGTGTAGCTGCCTAACAGTAGTAGCAGTTTATTCTACACTAAAAACCTTGGCGGCCATGTTAAATTACAAAAACGACCGAAAAAAATCGAAACCCTAACCCTGACAAGTCTTTAGAAAGTATTCTTTGTGACATTCTCAGCCAGATGAACCTTCCAAGATTTGTAATTCTTAGAAAAGATTTATCACCCAAACTCCGTGTCAACCATTCTTCCCCTTATTCCACCCGAAAAACTTCCCTCCTGAAATCTTTTAGTTCTTCGCAAACATTCAAGTTCTGGTCGTACCTTAACTTTAGCTAGATATTTTCTTCTTTCCAAGTGGTATATGGAGCTAATGTCAGTCAATTTATTAAGAATCCCGACGTAGCCGAACTGCGTCCAGGTGGTGAGACACTTAGTGGCCAACACTTTTTTCAGTGTCAGTGGCTCTCCCGGGGAAGCAAAAAGGTTGCTGGTATCATGATATATGGTTGTTACATTTTGAGGTGCTCTTTAACAAAGGCTCATCGGATTTGTTTTGCTCAAAACCAAAAAATCTGCAAACGTAAGAAAAACAAGGCCCACTAAAAAATCTTGGGAAGTGAGAAAATATAAAAATAGTATTTTTTGTTAAATATACAATAACTTTTCTCGAAATTTTTCTCCTTTATCAAGAGCCAACACGTGGTTTTGTTATTTACTTTTTACTTCCACGACCACTAGAGTAGTCATTTTAGTAGATCAACAATAGGCTTTCACGACCATGGCATCTGAATCGCCAAAAGTAAAAGACTGTATTGGTAGAAACTGAAGTGCTCGGGTCCCAACAGTAGTTATTTTGGTAGGGTTACAGTAGGCTTGGGTTGCTATTTCACTAAAATAAAATTCCCTATCCCAGTAATAAAAAAAGTACAACAAAAGAAGAATAAGTCCTTCCTATAAAAAATGTTCTGTTCGAAAAAGTTATAGTAGTTAACATACCTCCATCTCGGTTTATATCAGAATAACAACCTCGACGGCCATTTACAAATATCAACCTCGCCTTTGGCTCGGCAGATATTTTTCAAACCTACCTTGCCTTCGGCTCGGATAGGTTATTTTCAATGACCGTCTCGGTGTTATTTTCCGATATCAACCTCGATGTCTGAATTTAACCTTTAGTAATTTCAATGATAGTTGTTTTATCCATTTCAGGACAGGAGGCTGATACCTAATTTTTCAAGCGGGGACTAGGTTTAGTTGAGACAGTTGTTTTCAGTTATTCTTTCCTAACCTCTGTTTCTTCTGTGCAGAACACCGTGTTTTCTATATAGAACCCTGGTTTGTTTCTCTAATCAGAAAATGTCAATGTTTTTTTTTAACACTAACTTTAAAGCCTGTAAAGCAAAGGGGAAAATGACACAAAAAGGTAACATGCCCACCACTGCACGGGACTTCCTCCCTCTAATATCTGATTTATAGCGCAGTTACAAAAAAATATTCAATTGTCCTTGCGTCATTGTTTTTTGTTTGTTTAATAGTTTAAATAGTTTTTTGTTTAATAATATGCGATTTCTGAACATCTGGACTGCGAAGAAAGGGATAATCCTGCAATTAACATCCTGCCCTGCCTGCCCACGACATCATTAGCCAGTTTTTTTATTCCTGAAACCGTTTAGTGTCAGTGTCAAAATTTTAAGTGTATTAAGTGTCTTTTAAAGTGCATGTGAAGGTTGCAGTCATGTTAATTAATTTTGTTTTGTTCAGTGTTTTAATATGTAAGTTTCATTTTTTTTAAATTTTACTCCGCTATTACCAAAAAGCGGGTTATAAATAAGTAAATAAATATGGTCAGTGAGAACCTACCTTAAGTCAATCATTCCCGTCAGATTAGAATATGCTTTGCTGGCTTCCATTGGGGTCTTCGTTACTATGGTTCCCACAGGCTATTTTCGATCTCACCTGTTACCTTCTCACTTAATGCGGTGTAGATTAATAAGCATTAAGAGTTCAGCCGGAAAATCCATCTTAATGATACCGGAAAGTCGACGAAAAAAGTAGAAAGGCGGAAAAGCCTGGCTCAGACAAAATAAGCCGAAATTTTTCGCTCTGCCTCTAGTGTTTTTGCCATAAATGTGACAGATGTTTTGTGGAAGAGACAGGGGGTGGGGGGGGGGTTAATAGCGTACTCTTGGCCTGTGATTCTTTTGGTTGAAGGGGGATGACCACGATCTTGAAATTAATCACCCACGCAGGTGATCATCGATTCGCCTGTTACCGTCTCACGTCTTGCGGTGAAGATTAATAAGCATTAAGAGTTCAACCGGAAAATCCATCTTAATGATAACGAAAAGTCGACGAAAAAGTAGAAAGGCCCAGACAAAATAAGCCGAAATTTCTTGCTCTGCCTCTTACAGAAAATGCCTAGTGTTTTTGCCTAAATATGACAGATATTCTGAGAAGATCATAGGAGGGGGGGGGGGGCGGGTCCGTTAATAGCGTATTCTTCGTCTGTGATTCTTTTGTTCGAAGGGGGATGACCACGATCTTGAAATTGCGGCAGGAAAGGTGGGTCTGATTGCAGCAACTCACATATCCAGTGACGGAATAAAACTTGTAGAGCCCCCTAGGTCGTTGAAATTTTGGGCCGGCCAAGCAAATTATTCTCCTGATACATTTTCCGGTATTAACTAATCAAAAGTTTGAATAAAGTAGTTTTTATTGCACACAGCTGAAAGAAAAATGCCACTTGGAAAGGCCACTCTCCAACTTGATACACGCAAAGACTGAATAATCATTTGGTTATGGTCGAACCTTTGAAGTTCCGAACTGGGCTGTTTTCTGATATAATTATGGTAAACTAATTGCCGATAACTTATTCACTTAAATAGGCTTGAAGACCTGATAGAAAATGCATTGTTGCGTTATTCACGAACAGTGGATAATATTGTGAATTTTCCCTTTCTGATTTGTGGTACCTCTGTGTCCTAATACTTTTACCGTTGACTATCTAGCAACTACAACGGCAATCAATTCCTATATATACCTCTATCCTTGAATATCTAGCAACTACAACGGCAAACAGTTCCTACATATATGTACAAATTAGAAGAACTGACATTTTTTCAACATCTTCTGATATTTACAACGTCCAGGATCTGATTCCTTCGCAATGGAATAACTCGACTTCGATCAGAGGAGGGGGGCGGAAAAATCACATTTGTTCATTTGTTTGAATTTAGAGCCGGTCTTGTGGGGAGGCCATTCATGTTCTAAAGCTACTAGAGCCTATTGGGAAAATATTGAAAGCTCCTTGAACCTGAAATTAAATGAGCCTGAACCTCAGACGAGTTAAAATAATTCAGTGTATTTCTGTCAAACGTAGATGAAACTTGATCAGCTTCCGTTTAGTACACCATTTCAATCTTCATGACTCCCCACAGTGCTCATTTAGTCTTTATTGGACATTTGGGGGGAAGCGCAGTCCCGGGCTTTATTGTCGGGCAATTTTTTCCCAACTTCTGGGATATTGGACGCATGAAGCCGGGAATGTCGCTGTAACTTTCCAACGTGATCTGCTCTTGGCAGCTGGGATTGGGCCAACGCGAACTGAAAAGGATGTCAGAATAACGGTTCTTTATTTCTTCGGCAATGTGGCGCCGAAAGCATCCCCATTCGGAGAGGATGTTGGGGAAGCCCGTCGGCATTAGTCAGGACATTTCCTTATTTCTTGTTGAATAGCACAACACGAATAGTACTACCAAAAGATTACCGTGGCCAAATTAGCACATAATGTAAGACATGCAATACAGAGAAACAGATTTGACAAAGGTGCATAATTTGGCAATATAGATAGACAGTATATTGGCCTACAGACAATGTTTTGAAAATGTGACAATGCATTTTAGTGTTTTATCGTATATCTGGCCTACTATTTTAATTATTTTGACAAACCAATTGTATATAACTATTCTAATTGTTTCGTTTGTCATGTAGTCTATGATTCTTGTCGTCAGCCTATGCTATCCAATGGATAATTTGGTATAAATAAATGATTGATTGATTGAATATAGTAGAATCTTAGTAGAATACAGGATATGAATAAATACATATAATGCTGATAAGGCCTTCACAAAACACGGAAATGTGTTTATTTGGAGACAAGTTTTGGTACCAGAAATCTTAGCCACCGGTAAGTTACTTCTCTCTACGGAATTTTGAGACCGGAAATTAGTAAACAACCGAAAACTTTTTGCGCTGTGCGGTTAAGATTCACACTTTCAGTGGGCTAGGAATTCATTTGTAATCTTAACCCCTGGGGCCCAAATTGTCTTGCGCCCTTGGCAAACATGAAAATGTATCGTTTAGCCAAAAGATGTGTGCACTGTGTGGTTAGGATGCGCACTTTAAGAGATGGACGGTGCGTGCCTCCTGGTAAGCATGTCTTCTTGAATACGCCGTGCCTTCTTTTACTATGCCGTGCCTTTTAGTGTCCGTGCCTCTTTTTAGATCCGTGCCTCTTTTTTTTGTATCCGTGCCTTTTTTTAGTACTCGTGCCCTCTGCACCATCCCGTGCCTTCTGCACCATCCCGTGCCTTCTGCACCATCCCGTGCCTTCTGCACCATCCCGTGCCTTCTGCACCATCCCGTGCCTTCTGCACCATCCCATGCCTTCTGCACCATCCCGTGCCTTCTGCACCATCTCGTGCCTTCTGCACCATCCCGTGCCTTCTGCACCATCCCGTGCCTTCTGCACCATCCCGTGCCTTCTGCACCATCCCGTGCCTTCTGCACCATCCCGTGCCTTCTGCACCATCCCGTGCCTGCTGCACCATCCCGTGCCTTCTGCACCATCCCGTGACATCTTTTAGTCGATTCCGAGAGCTCTTGGCACTATCCTAGAAGGAGGGTAAAATTGTCCTGTCCCCAACTGTCTCTTCTGGGATTGTGGATTGCTAATATTACAGTAACTTTACACACTTGGTATCTCTTTCATGATTACACCATTGCCCTGTTTCTCCTCTCTGCTTGTGTTCTGTAATCTTAAATGACAAGGAGAGAGGAACGAGTACACTTGAGCTCCACTGCACTCTCACTCCAGTTCCAGTTAATATCCAGGCAAACATTATCCTCATAGCGGGAGATATGTAAACACTAGAATATAATACCATAATGATATGAAGTCGATAGAAACGTTGGAGGCTCTACAGAATTTCCAGGATGAAAATGGTGGAAGTATGATAACAGGAAAAGATAATAATGTCTTGTAGATAGGCGCAGTAGCGAGCAAAAGAGGTAAAGGAAGAGTTCATTTCCATAGGTCTTGTCGTGTCGTATTCAAATTGAGTTTGCACACAATGTGTTTCGATAATTAATCAATCAATTTATTTGAATCCAACCGCAAATAAGAATAAAATCTGTTGTTTATACCCAAATCGTGGACACGCCAAATAGGGGATAATCGCGAAACAACAGTAACTTACAGTGAACAGCAAAGTAAAATAAGTTACAGTGAACAATAGCAATGTCAGAAAGGGAAAATGCAACTAATTTTGATCATTAAACAGTGCTAAAGAATTACTGCTTAAAGTGAAGTTGATGCCAGGCATGGTGACAGCCATTCTGATGCCCCTGGTAGTCCTTGTGTAAAGTTGTTTCGCTGTTTTGGACTTGCACGACTGTTCAGTTTTTACCATAGTATGGGGTAGGTTAAAACTCTGTCCGAAAGTCAGGCAAAAATGGCCCATTGTCTAACATCCCCCCCCCAAAAAAACAACATGATTGCAAGCCATCACTTTATACACACTCGATGAAATCACCACCCGTCGCAACACTTGTTATCATGTTCTTCTAACAAGCCGGAGAGAACATTACTTAAGACTAGACCAGATACGCATGTACTTAACATCTTATCCATCACTGTAGTTCTTGTTGCAATACATATCTATATCTTTCGTACCACCGTTCCGATCACCGTGAATTATCCTGCAAGGACTGCCCGACCAAATAGAAAAGACAAACAAACAATATAGACATGATACGGTAACTAATAAACAATGCAGTAGAGTCACCCCTTTTTTCGACTTAACCCGCGTCAGCAGGATTTCACACAAAGTCAGCACAACACTCTATTTGACTAAGTCCAAAACACGCCAGTGAACTTTGGGAAGAACGAGAAACGTCGCCCGAACGATGACTCAAATCCTTTGTCAACCCATCAACGGCGTTCGTTGATTGGGTGACGCTTCCGGCTGTTCGCTAGGCACACGGCGATTCTTCATCGGCACTAAGAGTTAGTCATCAAGAGTATTAGCACACTTGACTGTGGTGTACAGGGTGTAGTACAAGGCTTGTCATGTTGAGGTCGATTGTTTGAGAAAGGCTTGCCGGAAGGAGGTGTCCACGTCTCTACGACTGACGGTAGATAGGTCAGCTTTTAATGCTATATTTAGGACAGGGCGAAGGCACGCACTCCCTGAAGGCCGTGAAGTGTGTGCCCTAAATAGTGAATGTAGACGACCCTGACATAATCTCCCACCATTAAAAAAAGTAAAGCCATTTTTTAAAAATAAATGCGCTGTTTCCCCTTCTTCTCTCTCTGACAGTTCATACGGGGAGAATCCTGGGTTCTTTTACCCAGACCCAAATTTGGACACGTCTTCTAGTCGTGTCTTGTCCATGATGGGTATGCTTTCGCTTACTTATTAGGTCCGGTTATGGCGGAATCATTCTAATCTTCGACGACGCTTATATCGTTCACTTGATCATTTCCCATTGGCTACTTAGACAGTGTTTCGATAAACAACGCGCTGCTATTGGGGGGGGGGGGGGTATAAGCTGCTGCATTTGAACACCGTTTCTACTAGTCTTAGAAAGGAGGAATGAACGTGAGCCAAGAAGGCATACTGAGTTTCCTCTTCAGATGAGACTTAGCATCGATTTTATTTTATTTTATTAATTAGCTTAGTTAGTTAAGCTATAGCCGTTAAAGTTTAGGACAAATTGACTGGTACCAACTTGTTCAAACTTACCTGTTTCTCCTTCAAGTTATTTCCTCATTTCCGTCGTGACCCTTTGTTTCCCAACGTTCTGAAAACCTGCCCCCTCACACTTGATCCTCCTTCCATTATTCAAATGTAGCAAAGTATTTTCCCGGTAAAACATCCACTTTAAATGCATATCCGTCTCGCTTCTTTCCTCGGTAAAGGAGTATTCTAAACCCCCTGGGGGGCGTCGTTATGTCTCCGTGTGACCCGTTTGTAAACATCCTTGATCCCTAATATTTGTCGGAGGAGAGTACAGTTTCCCCAGGACCGGGGAAAATTGCTTCTGAAGAAGGAATCAGCTGCAAAAAAAGATGAATCAGGACCAAGGCTTTGAAGGGATTGACGTAATTATGAGGAAAAAGGGATGTTGCTGGAGGAGGGAGTGTGGCGCTTCCCCGGGGCGAATTGTCATTAAAATCGCTTGTCTGATGGTCGAGAATTCTGCCTCTACCTTCGTGTCTCCGCTATTGCCTTGGACTTTGGTTTATGAAGTTGCTGTCGAGAAAAGAACTCTCGGCTCTTTCCTTCGAAAGTATCGAGTACGAAGGCCTTGAAGGGATTGACGTGGCTAAGAGGGAAATAGGATGTACTTCAGGTAAAGAATGGAGCGCCTCTCGTAAGGGCAAATCGTCATTAAAATCGCTTGTCTGATGGTCGAGGTCGAGAATTCTCCCTCTACCTTCATGTCTCCGCTATTGCCTTGGACATTTGGTTTATGAAGTTGCTGTTGAGAGAACAACTCTCAGCTGTTGCCTTTGAAGTACGAAGGCCTTGAAGAGATTGATGTGGCCAAGAGGGAAATGGGATGTAGTTCAGGTAGGGAGTAGAGCGCCTCTCGAAGGGCGAATCGTCATTGAAATCGATTGTCTGGTTAATGGTGTCGAGGATTCTGCCTCTAACTTCATGTCTCCGCTATTGCCATGGACTTTTGGTTTATGAAGTTGCTGTTGAGAAAAAACTAACGGATCTTGCCTTCGAAAGTATCGAGTACGAAGGCCTTGAAGAGATTGATCTGGCTAAGAGGGAAATGGGATGTAGTTCAGGTAGGGAGTCGAGCGCCTCTCGAAGGGCGAATCGTCATTAAAATCGATTGCCTGATTGACGATGTCGAGAATTCTGCCTCTAACTTCATGTCTCCGCTATTGCCTTGGACTTTTGATTTATGAAGTTGCTTTTGAGAAAACAACTCTCAGCTCTTGCCGTCGAAAGTCTCGAGTACGAAGGCTTTGAAGGGATTGACGTGGCTAAGAGGGGAATGGGATGTAGTTCAGATAGGGAGTCGAGCTCCTCTCGAAGAAGGGCGAATCGTTTTAAAATCGTTGTCTGATGGACGATGCCGAGGATTCTGTCCCTACCTTCTTGTCTCCGCTATTGCCTTGGACTTTTGGTTTATGAAGTTGCTGTTGAGAGAAGAACTCTCGGCTGTTGCCTTCGAAGTACGAAGGCCTTGAAGAGATTGATGTGGCCAAGACGGAAATGGGATGTAGTTCAGGTAGTGAGTGGAGCGCCTCTCGAAGGGCGAATCGTCATTAAAATGGATTGTCTGATTGACGATGTCGAGAATTCTGCCTCTAACTTCATGTCTCCGCTATTGCCTTGGACTTTTGGTTTATGAAGTTGCTGTTGAGAAAAAACTCTCGGATCTTGCCTTCGAAAGTACCGCGTACGAAGGCCTTGAAGAGATTGATGTGGCTAAGAGGGAAATGGGATGTAGTTCAGGTAGGGAGTGGAGCGCCTCTCGAAGGGCGAATCGTCATTAAAATCGATTGTCTGATTGACGATGTCGAGAATTCTGCCTCTAACTTCATGTCTCCGCTATTGCCTTGGACTTATGGTTTATGAAGTTGCTGTTGAGAAAACAACTCTCAGCTCTTGCCGTCGAAAGTATCGAGTACGAAGGAGTAGTTATATAAACCGGGAACTGGCTCAAAAGTCCCCCCAGTTCAAACCCCCATTTTAACACCAATTTCTTAAATTTTAACATGATTTTTTCCAAATAATCCCCTTTTTTATAGATATTTTTATTTTCTTATTTCCCAAATAAAGGTCCCAAGAAATAGGAAATATTACCCTTTATTACATATATACTACTACTTTTTTACATTTTTCATTTTTTACTGAGTAAACAGTTCTACATCAACATATTGGTCAGAGTTCTTATTCACCCTCATAATAGGCTGTAAAACCAGATTTTTCTTTAGAAGCAACTCATCAGCAATTGCATTATATCTCTGTGGTATAAACAAATCACAGGCTTTGTTATTATGATTAATAACAACAACCAACTTATCACCATATTTTGTCTTGGCCATTCATATTTTAACGATAGCATATTTCAGTCCTAGAATCAGTTCTTCCTTTCTGATTGTATCATTGTATTTATTCATTCTAATTGTAGACAAGACTTCTCTGATGGACTCCATTTATTAGCGGCTGATTTTATTTAATAAAAATCCAAAGCTCCTAACTACCGGCAGTGACCGAGCTTCTCGGCACCAGGCACTAAAATCGAGAGTGGGCAACACCTCAGCAAATATTACCGCACGAGTTTCCAGGTGGTGATTAGTCATATGGCCTTGACGAATCTGTAAAGATTGGGAATTAGAGCAGATAATTGTTGCGAAGCGCATGATGATTAGTCATTTGCCCTAATTCCCAATCTGTACAGATTGGAATCTAGGTCAGATAATTGTTGCGAAACGTAAAGGATTTATCTTGATTAGATTGATCGTTAAAAGCTTGTTATTTTTTTTTCTGGGTGGTGAGGGGTTACTCACTTGGACAAAGGTGTACTCGGTGGTGAGGGGTTACTCACTTGGACAAAGGTGTACTGGATGGTGAGGGGTTACTCACTTGGACAAAGGTGTACTGGGTGGTGAGGGGTTACTCACTTGGACAAAGGTGTACTCGGTGGTGAGGGGTTACTCACTTGGACAAAGGTGTACTCGGTGGTGAGGGGTTACTCACTTGGACAAAGGTGTACTGGTTGGTGAGGGGTTACTCAGGTACTGGTTATGAATGACGCAGGTAATTAATGCGTATATGAATATGAGGATAGAGTTTTCAATCTTATGAAAGCAATATACTACACTTTGGGTAATTTCTCTTGATTTATTATGGAATTATTTTTACAATATTTATATCCATTTAAGCGAACCTGTTTCATGTATTTTTCGCGAGGAAAAAATCGAAAGGTTTTACACATTTCTGCTTCACGCTGAATAACCTCTTCAACCGTTAATTGCCCACATTTTAACAATGATAACAGTTCAGTGTAAAAATTATAAGCGGTTTTATGCTCTGATTTTCTTTCTGCAATGTTAAGATGTTTTTCGATTATTTCGATGATAACAGCACCCAAACTTAAAGAAGCTAAAGGCAGTACTAGAAACGCAGACATTCCTGCAGCTGAAAATAGGAATTTGGATAAAAGTAAGCTATTACTTATATGATTGTAGTGTTTGTAACTCCTTCTATGAACAAATAGTCTTTTTTCCAACTCTTCCATTTATTACACAATAAAATTGTTTGAAAAATTATTTGATTGCTTCACAATTCGGATCACACCCGCCACCTATGAAACTGTAGCTTACTTTGTGAAATGTAAAACACTTCTTGATCAGTCGGAGACAAATCTAGGTGGCATATGCTCCGAGAACGCAAACAAATTCACCGTCTCAGAAAGTGTGCATTGATCAGTCGGAGACAAAGAGGTAGCATATCTGTTGTGAAATGTATATTGAAACCAGTGCTTTTCTTTACGGCTGAGAAAACGCAGTCAGGAGAAATTCATTAATAAAAATATTCCCCTATTAAATGATGAATGTTGCAGAGGTTATTCAGCTTTGTAAAAAGGTTATATCGAACAACAAATCGACTATACAAAGATTACCGAATTATACATATAATGAGCTGCGGACTTATGCGAAAATTAATAAAATCAAAACAAATGGAACAAAGAAACATGAAATAACAAATAATATCATAAACCATCTTAATAAGTATATTTTGATAGCTGAAGATAAAATTAAAATTGAACGCAGAAACGAAAGAACCCATAATAAGAAAAGACCAAGACCATCCGACTACAAACCGGACGAGAGATTAAGGGTCATTCTCGAAGATGAGATTAAAGAAAATAATATCACCATTACAAAAATAAAACAAGAGAAGGAAAAGATAACAGAAAAAGATACAAGTGAATTAAAAAGATTTCTAAAAAACAAAAACCTATCCACCCGTGGAAACCGAGATGAAGTCATACAAAAGGTTGAAGAATACTATAATAATATTATTACCAAACATAAAGATTCCATACAGAAAATGAGAGATATCATAAGAGATCAAACAGAAAGAGGTGATAAAAATAGACACAAAGCAATCGATTTATCAACTCTCTTCATAAATAAGAAAAAAATTAAAGAAGAAAAAATAATTCCGGATCATTTATTTAGAACGGAAGAAGAACAGCAGACTACAATTTCTAGGGAAATTGAAAATTTGTATACCGTAAACGTTTCAATTGAAAGCAATGGAAGAGATGAACATACTCTTATTGCTTTTGTTTTTAATGATTTACTCCGAAGAATGAACGAAATAAATCATTACAGAGTTCAATTTGTGACCAGGGTTATTTTCTATAGACAGGAGAATGATGAAGAAGTTGTAGTATTTTATAACAGTACTTCTTGGATTTTAAATAAAAATAGTATTCTTACTCGTAGTCATTTAGATGATAATAACAAGAGACTGAGTTCTTTAAGTAATACCCCTCGGTCGGGGCTACAATTTAGTCGGTATGAAGGAATTGATTATAGGATGACTCGAATCGAATCTTATATGGGAGGAACGTTTAAGATACTGCCAGATTTCGTAAAAAATAAAAAAGCGTGCATAAATATAAAAAATAAAGATAAAAAATGCTTTCTTTGGTGTATCTTAGCACATTTATACCCAGCTAAGGACAACGCTGAGAGAACTTCGAAATATAAACAATATGAGAATGAATTTTATTTCAAAGGGGTTACCAACTTCCCGATGGATACACAAGACATCCACAAATTTGAAAATAAATACAACATTAAGATTTGCTTATTCCAAATTGATAAAGAGAAAATAATCAGAAGTCATATATTAAAAAGTACAATTAATGGGAAAACAGCAAAACATATCATTCATTTATTATATTTCGATAATCACTATGTACTTGTGAAAGATCTGAGCAGATTACTTGGTAGTCAAATCTCTAAAAATAAAACAAAGACATACATATGCACTTTTTGCGGAAGACATTTTTCGAAACAAGAACACTTTGAAAAACATGAACTTAAAAATAATTGTGAAGACCCTGATATCATAATGCCTCCTGAAGGTTCAAGTATACACTATAAAAATATTGCAAAACAGATGAAAGTGCCTTATTGTATAATAGCAGACTTTGAGTCTTATAACGAAGAATACAACCAGGTAAACGGAAAGAAAACAATAAAAGTAGCTGAACAGAAACCTTTTGCGTACGGATTTCAGGTATGTTGCTCCTTTGATACAAACCAAAACAAATACTACGATTATTTCGGTGAAGACGCTGCAAAACATTTTGTTCAAACCGTTACAAAAGTATCCACAGAAATTGCAAACAAATATGAAAACAGACAAAGAAAACACAATTATACCGATGTAGAAATTGCAGAAAAATGGAACATACTAATGGATAAGACTTGTCATATCTGTAAAACTGAAATTACTGAAAATCCCCACTTTGATCATGACCACATGACCGGAAAAGACAGAGGGTTCACACACGCTGAATGTAACATGAAATACAGGATTCCCAAGCATATCCCTGTAGTCCTACACAACTTATCCAAGTATGACTCCCATCTGTTTGTGAAAGAATTGGTACCAGATAGCGGAATTTTTGAAAGTGCTGAAAGTTTCATATCATTCTCGAAATCAATAAGTATTCCAAAACAGGATACGGAAATAAAATATGAAATCAGATTCATAGATTCAATCAGATTCATGGCTTCATCGTTGGACAAGCTATCAGCAAATTTAGCAAAATGCGATTGCAAAGAATCCTGTAATCATCTAAGGGAGAATTTCAAGTACACATCGAATAGTTTCAAAAACGATGAAGAGTTCAAAGAAATAATTAAAAAAGGGGTGTATCCTTATGAATTCGTAGACAGTTTCAGTAAAATGGATTGTACAAAGCTACCACCCATAGAAAGCTTTTATTCTAGGTTAACAGGAAAAGGTATCAGCAAAAGTGACTATAAGAGAGCGGTCTCTATATGGAATCAATTTAATTGCGAAACATTACTTGATTATACCAAGTTGTACCTAAAAAGTGATGTGTTAATATTGTCTGATGTTGTAGAGAATTTCAGAAATGTATGTATACATAATTATGACTTGGATCCACTACATTACTTCTCAGCTCCAGGACTAACATGGGATTCTTTCCTAAAGCATTCGAAAGTAGAACTACCGTTATTCTCGAAGGAAGACATGTATACATTCGTTGAAAAGGGAATAAGAGGTGGTGTATCTCAATGTATAAAAAGGTATGCTAAAGCAAATAATAAATATATGAGCAGTTATGATAACAATACGCCATCTAACTATTTAATGTATTTCGATAAGAATAATTTGTATGGGTGGGCGATGTCACAAAAATTACCAGCGAATGACTTCCAATTCATTCCAGTACCTGATGAAATGAAAGAGAACACTGAAATTAATTCTTTAGATTATTATCAACTATTAAAAAATCATGTTCAAACAGAAATGAATTTGGAAAATGTGGGGGCAATTTATGAAGTTGATTTAGATTATCCTAGAGAGTTACACAAGTTACATAAAGATCTGCCATTAGCACCAGAACATTTCAATGGAAAACTATGTACGACCTTACTGGATAAAAATAACTATGTAGTTCACCACAGAAACCTAGAATTCTATTTACAAAAAGGTCTGATACTGAAAAAAGTACATAGAATACTAGGATTCACTGAGAGAGCTTACTTAAAAGGATACATAGACCACAACACAGCACTAAGAACTAAAGGTACAAACGATTTTGAAAAGGACTTTTTTAAGCTGATGAATAACGCTTGCTTTGGAAAAACCATGGAGAACGTAAGGAAACGAGCTGATATGGAAATAATAACTGATGATAAAACAAGAGAAAAAATAATAAAGAAACCCAACTTTAAATCTGAGATAATTTTCAGTGAAAACTTTTCTGTGGCAAGAATGTCGAAGGAAAAGATAAAACTAGACAAACCAATGTATATCGGTTTTGCTGTACTGGAACTATCCAAGCTCTTGATGTATGAATTCCATTATGATTATATGAAACCTAAATATGAGGATAAAATAGATTTATGTTATATGGATACAGATTCGTTCATATATGACATAAGAACCGAGGATTTCTATGAAGATATCAAACAAGATTTGAATGAGAGGTTCGATACATCTGATTATGCGAAAGATAATCCGTACGGGTTTCCTAGTGTAAATAAGAAAGTGATAGGAATGATGAAAGATGAACTAGCAGGACAAATTATGACCGAATTTGTTGGATTACGATCAAAAGTATATGCTTATGATAAGGACAACCAAGACCCTTCAAAAGCTAGCAAAAAACTGAAAGGAATAAAAACGAACATAGTGAAAGATAAAATTACGATTCAAAACTATAAGGATGTACTGTTTGGTAAAATTGAAAACCTATCTGTAACCCAGTATAACTTAAGATCATACAAGCACCATATGTTTCTAGAAGAACAGAATAAGAAAGCGCTAGATCCTAAGGATGATAAAAGGATAGTAACAAGCGATAAATACACAACTTTACCTTTAGGTTATAAACATTAAATTCAAGTACCTACTTCAAAACTTCAAGTACCTAGTTAAAAAATTAAAGTACCTACTTCAAATTCAAATTCAAGTACCTACTTCAAAATTCAAGTACCTACTTCAAAATTCAAGTACCTACTTCAAAATTCAAGTACCTAGTTACAAAATTCAAGTACCTACTTCAAAAATTCAAGTACCTACTTCAGTAAATCTTATAATGAAAAATTCTTCCTAAATAAATGAATGAAAAGGCACCAATAAAAGTGTATGATTTTAGCGAAAAGAATAACTATCAGAACAAACACGAACTTGCACCTCAGTGGCCATTTAGATTATTAATTTGTGGAAGTTCAGGAACAGGAAAAACCAATTTACTTTTGAATTTTATTTATGAATACATCTGTTTCAACCGAATATACTTGTATGCAAAAGATCTTGAAGAAGATAAATATAAAGACCTTATAGACAATTTAAACACTTTGGAATCAAAATGTAAAACGAATATTTTAACCGTAAGTAATGACCTTAATGATATTATCGATGTTGACGACCTAGACCCCCAGTATCAGAACTTGATTATCTTTGATGATTTTGTAACTGAAAAAGACCAGAAGAAAATAGAAGATTTATTCATAAGAGGAAGAAAGAAAAATGCTTCAATTGTTTATTTATCACAGAGTTATCATAAAACGCCAAAGGTGGTAAGACTTCAGTGTAATTATTTTGCATTCTTTCAGTGTTCTAATCCAAAAGAAGTAAAATTAATTAGACAAAGCCATGTATCCAGTATAGACAATGAAAAATTTCTCAAACAATTCGAGGCTGCAACCAAGGGCTATGGGTTTTTCTTCATAGATTTAAAAACAAAAGATAAAACCTTGAAGTATAGGAAAAACTTTGAAAAATTTACCGGATAATTTATTTCCATAATAAATGAATAAATTTGGTAGTGTTGGAAAAAAGGTTGCTAACGAATCGAAAGTTACTGACGAAAATGGTAACATTAACCTACACGATAGACGAATTATAAATTTAGGTGATGCGAAAACAGATAAGGATGCTATTAGCTTAAGATCTATGACTGTGATTTTGAATCAATTTAAAGAACAAATGACTGCGGGACAAGTGCAAACCAATCAATATTTTAGCGAAGATATCAACAGATTAACTGCGGTAGATGATTCTCCTGATAACTCGTTGGTAAGGAATAAAGATAAAGGGTTATTTGTAAAACAGACAATTCAAGTTACTGATAAAGAAATTGATGCTGGGGATAAAGTAATCACAAATGTTCAAGACCCTAAAAACAAAAAGGATGCTGTTAATTTAGATACGTTAACAACAAACCTTTTAAAATATGATCAAAAGCTTATTGACCAACAAACCCTTAGCAAAAGTATTGAAACAAAGATTGGCGATCTTAGGAAAAGTACTGACAAAAAGCTTCTTGACCTTAGGAAAAGTATTGACAAAAATGATTTTGACAAAGAAACCCATATCAATGGTATTGAAAGAGCAGTCGTAAACATTTTAAAAAGGCTTTTAGAGCAAAAACCTGTTGATCAAGATTTTGTTAAGAAAACAGAAGACATAATGAAAACTAAACTAAAGAAACAACATTTATATGATAAATTAATTTTCTAATAAATGGTTGAAACAATGGAGTATATAGTTTATTTATCAAAGCTTCAGAAAGGAAAGCTGAAGAAATGTTTTGGTGCTAAACAAAAATGTCAGATACGTGTTAGTCATAGTAGACAAAATGAACGAGAACCAGTCAAGTTACTTTTAAGTAAACGACAAATTGATAAAATTGAAACATGTAAAATGAATAATAAGGGTTGTGACATTGATGTATCATACAAACAGATGAAAGAAGCGATTCAAAAGGGTGGATTACTTCCTTTCCTAATACCGTTAGCAATTACGCTTGGTAAGGCAGCTTTAACAAGTGGTGCTGCTGCTTTGGGTACATTCGCTGGTAAGAAATTGGTGGATAACATAACCAACACAGGTGGGGCGCTTACACTTCCTGGAGCACAAAAAGTTGTGGGTCGTGGAAGACCTAAGAAGGATGCATCCGTAAAGAACACAGGTGGTGCGCTTACACTTCCTGGAACACAAAAAGTTGTAGGACGGGGAAGGCCTAGGAAGTCAAAAAACGGGGAAGTAAAAAAAGAAGCAAAAGTAAAGTAGGACCTCTAACCAATTTTGACATTATGGACGCATTAGGGGATATACCATATTTTAGAGGTGTTTTCTCTATAGATACGCTACCTAAACAAATAAATAACCTAGAATGTGGTGTCATTAACTATGATAAACTCGGAATGCCTGGAACTCACTGGGTAGCGTATTGTAATCTACCTGATCAACCCTATGTCGAATTTTTCGATTCTTTCGGTATACCCCCAGGAAAAGAAATAATTAAATATCTAAAAACGTCAAAGAAAAAAATAGCTTATGAAAATCTTGCTGTTCAAAATTTAAATGAATTAAACTGTGGATTCACTGTATTTCCTACATTAAGCGCAAAATGAAGTTGGTAGCTTTTCGTTTATAAAAATTGTTTTCTAATAAATGGATATTTATTGTATGAAGTGTAAAAAGAAAACTGACACTGAAGCAATGTTTAAGGCAGTGTCACAGAAAAATAATGTTCCAATGCTAAAAGGTAATTGTGTTTTTTGCGGATCAAGGAAAAATCTGTTTTTAAAAAAAACCTCGACGCAGAAAAAGATATTTTAAATACGTATTATTCTAATTATTCAGGTGTGGATGATATTCATAGAAAATTAAAAGAAAATGGAGTGAACATTTCTAAAGATAAAATAAAAAATGTGTTGCAAAATGAGAATGTATATACCTTACACAAACCTTCTTATCATAACTTTGAAAGGAGACGAGTCTATGTTCACTATGTGGATGAGCAATGGCAAGCTGATTTAGTTGACATGCAGAAATATAAAAAAGTGAATGATAAAACAAATTACATCTTAACTGTAATTGATTGCTTTAGTAAATATGCCTGGTGTGTCCCTTTGAAAGATAAAACGGGTGCTGAAATTATCAAGGCATTCAGTCATATATTTAAAGAAAGAATTCCTAAGAAACTACAAACTGATAAAGGTAAAGAATTTGTAATGAGAAATGTTCAAACATTTTTGAAAAAAAATGACATACACTGGTTTGCATCAGAAAGTGAATTGAAAGCGCAAATTGTTGAACGATTCAATAGAACACTGAAAGAAAAGTTATGGAAATATTTTACTCACAATAACACTAATAAATGGATTGATATTTTACCTTTATTTGTTAGTAATTATAATAACTCTTATCATCGTTCAATACACATGAAACCCGTTGATGCTAGTAAAAAAATGAATCAGAAAAAGGTTTACAATGCTTTGTTTCCTCCAGCTGATGACTACACAATCACAGGACATTATAAAGTAGGAGATTTAGTCAGAATTAAAAAAGAAAAAAGTATTTTTCATAAAGGATATTTACCTAATTATACGAATGAAGTATTCCAGATAGCAACCATTCGACCTACCGTTCCCATTACTTATGAAATATCTGACAAAAGTGGGGAATTAATTCAAGGAGGGTTTTATGAAAAAGAACTTTCAAAATTTATTATGAAATAAAATTACTTGTATATAAATGGATTCAAGACGCTTGAGTGATATTTTATCGGGTATAGTGAAGAACAGAGAAATTCAGAGAAGAAAGGTTCAAGAATATGAGATGGAAAAAGCAGGCTTTCGGGAAATGGCTTCAGAATTTAACGCTCCAGTTGTTACAGCACAAAGAGAAAACATTACGGCACAAAAAGAAAATGCTGAATCTATCATTGAGAAATTAGATTATGCGGATGTTAATTCAAAAAGACGGTTTAAAAGATTAGTTGACACATTGAATACAACTCATCCATACCAGATCACTGCTTCAGAGGAATCGAGTAGAGCACCAACTCCTGCTTTAGAACCTTCTCCTGCTTTAGGACCACCATCCATTGATATGAATAAAGATATTAATCCAACGTTGCTAAATCAAATTAATTCAAAACTTAAAGAATCCGGGAAAGGCACTGATACTTATTTTAAAATGCCTACGTATTACATTAATCATCCTACGGATATAGATGAGGCTCTGGATCATTTAACATCTCTAAGTCAAAGTTATGGCGGGAAAAAAAGTAAAGGTTACTCTAGCTATGATCAAATCATTGAATTTATAAGAGTCTACAAGGAGAGGTTAACCAGCATTCAAACTAATTACCATTTAGTTCAACAAGGAACTGGAATATTTATGAACTGCAATGAAATGATTTCAAAATTGTACACTTTAATAGGTAGTAGAGTAAACGGAAATACATCTGATGAGGTTAGGAATGAAGCTATTGATATTTTGGATTCGTTAATGCGAAATAAATTTCTTACGAAGAGAGATTACAATTCAATATATAAAAAATATTTCTAATAAATGGTGTTGTTAAACATTGAAGGTAATGAAAGTATCATTGATATAACATTTAGTCAACCAATTGAATTGAATCGTCATTCGGATTATGAAATAGGTTTGAATCAGTGTACTTTGTGGTATTCGTGGCATAATATAAGTGACAAATTTGGAAATAATACATTTCAGTATAGGAAAGATGAAGAGGGGGGATGGGTGAATGTTACTATTCCTAATGGGATGTATAACGATGATTGTTTGAATTATTTTTTGTGTCAGTATTTTGATACTCCCAAAGATAAGTGTCCTATTGTAATCTCATCCAATCCAGCATCTATGAGATTTGTTATACTATTACAAGAAAAATATGTGTTTAGATTTAATAGTGACTTGTGTCAGATTTTAGGCTTTGAGAAGGATAGTGAGATATCTAAGAAAATCAATGAAGGTACAAAACTTCCGAATATAACAAGAAGCGTTGATAAAATTCAAATTCACTGCTCTCTTGTAAACAGTTCTATCGTAAACAAAAGTAAATCAGACGTCATTTGGACATTTGTTCCGAATACAGAACCAGGTTGTCAAATTGTTGAGAATCCTAGACAATTAATCTACCTTCCTATTAACACAAAAGACTTTATTTACTCTTTGAGAATGACAATTACTGATCAGTTGGGAAGACCTATCGATTTGAATGGTGATAACGTTGGATACGTTCTGCATTTAAGAAAAGCTTAAAGGATTAGTGAAATAAAATTATTTACCTATAAATGTTGATTAATAATAAGCGCTTACTTTATAAAAAGCAGTACGGAAGTGGAATCGGTAGTATATTCAAAAATATTGCCAATTCCCAGTTATTTCAAACGTCAGCAAAACAAATAAAAGATGGAGCACTGTCAATGTATAATAATATTATTAAACCAAGATTCGAGTTGTTGAAAAATAGAGCAATAGAATACGGGAAAGATCTGATTGATGTAAACAGGAAAGAACTCATTGATGTGATTGGAAAGAAGAAATCGATGAAGGATCTTCTGGGTACAAATAAGAGATTTTTAAATCAAAGAAGTCAGGATTTGATCAACGCGATAATAACTGGAAGTGGTTTAAAGATTCTGAAATAATTTTTATCGAATAATTTCTTTCTTATATAAATGGCAGTAAATAAAGTTATCAGTCCGCAATGGAACATTTTTGATGAGCCGCTTGTGGATGATACAGTGGTCAAATATGAATTTAAAGAAATTCGAGAAACAGATGTGAATGTATCCAATAAATCAGAGTTTGAATTCGTAACGAAGAAATTGGATTCCTGGTTCTATCCAAGTGAAAGTTATCTTGATGTTAGTGTAAGAATTGTTAAAGAGAATGGAAATCCCATAGGTTCAACCGATCTCGCTACTTTAACGAATAATGGATTTAATTTATTTAGTGACGCTGAGTATGTAATAAATGATACACCTGTTGAAAAAATTAATCATGTTGGTATTGCAACTACCGTTACAAAGTTGATCGAATATTCCGATGATTATTCTAGAAGTGCAGCTAGAAATCATTTCTGGTATAAGGATTATAATCAGGGAATAGATATCAACCCTATAAGTAGTAGTTCATTTACCGTACCTGCAGATGGATTAAAAGCAGGAACTGTGACTGTCAGCACTAAATCTAATCCAAATTATAATAAGGGTTTTGAAAAGAGATATAACAGAACTAAAAACAGTAAATTAGTAAATATGTATTTACCATTATCGGAGTTGTTTGGATTTCTGAAAGGAAACAAACGATTTTTTAGAGGTGCATCACACAAAATATCTTTAAGAAGAAATGATGATAATAATATGATTATAAGAAATGGGGGTTCTAATTGTAAAGTGGTCATTGAGTATTTATCCTGGAAAATCCCTATCATAGCTCCTAGTATCGAAATGATGAGTGTATTGGAAAAGGGTTTGGCCAAGGATAAAAAGTATAATTTGATGTGGGAAGCTTGTAATACTTATAAAAGCGATGTTAGTCAGAATAAGGAACACACCTGGAAAGTTGTGTCGGAGAGAAATAGCCCAACCAAAATCGTTGTGATGTTACAGAAAAATGAAAAGCATAACAATCAATTAATGAATAATATGGTGTTTGATCATATGACTTTAACAGACATAGAACTTAGAATTAATGGGGATAAATATCCTGAAGAACCACTCAAGTGCGACTTTAGCGATGAGAAATGTAAATACTCGAATCTTTACAATAGGTTCATACATTTGGGTTATAAACAATTAGCATTTGATACTGGTAGTGTTGTTAGCATAGAAGAATTTAAATCAGTGTATCCACTATTCTGTTTCGATGTTTCCAAACATGAGTCTAATATTTATAATGGAACAACTGCTGATATTGAAATAAGTTTAACATTAAAAGATCCTCCAACCATACCCTATAATGTTTACTGTGTTATATATTATGAAAGAAAAGCTACATTAGATATTATTAACAAAAATATGTATGTGAGTTTGTGAGTTTGGATTTTTATTAAATAAAATCAGCCGCTAATAAATGGAGTCCATCAGAGAAGTCTTGTCTACAATTAGAATGAATAAATACAATGATACAATCAGAAAGGAAGAACTGATTCTAGGACTGAAATATGCTATCGTTAAAATGAGAATGGCCAAGACAAAATATGGTGATAAGTTGGTTGTTGTTATTAATCATAATAACAAAGCCTGTGATTTGTTTATACCACAGAGATATAATGCAATTGCTGATGAGTTGCTTCTAAAGAAAAATCTGGTTTTACAGCCTATTATGAGGGTGAATAAGAACTCTGACCAATATGTTGATGTAGAACTGTTTACTCAGTAAAAAATGAAAAATGTAAAAAAGTAGTAGTATATATGTAATAAAGGGTAATATTTCCTATTTCTTGGGACCTTTATTTGGGAAATAAGAAAATAAAAATATCTATAAAAAAGGGGATTATTTGGAAAAAATCATGTTAAAATTTAAGAAATTGGTGTTAAAATGGGGGTTTGAACTGGGGGGACTTTTGAGCCAGTTCCCGGTTTATATAACTACTCGAAGGCATTGATGTGATTGACGTGGCTAAGAGGGAAATGGGATGTAGTTCAGATAGGGAGTCGAGCGCCTCTCAAAGAAGAGCGAATCGTCTTAAAATCGCTTGTCTGATGGACGATGTCGAGGATTCTGTCTCTAACTTCATGTCTCCGCTATTGTCTTGGACTTTTGGTTTATGAAGTTGCTGTTGAGAGAACAACTCTCGGCTTTTGCCTTCGAAGTACGAAGGTCTTGAAGAAATTGATGTGGCCAAGAGGGAAATGGGAGTGGAGCGCCTCTCGAAGGGCGAATCGTCATTAAAATCGCTGGACTGATATTTGAGAATTGCATTTGCGTTCGAAAGTATGAAGTACGAGGCTTTGAGGGATTGACGTGGCTAAGAGGGATATGGGATGAAGTTCAGGTAGGGAGTGGCGCGCCTCTCCAAGGGCGAATCGTTAATGAATTCGTTTGTCTGATGGTCGAGGTCGAGAATTTTGCCTCTATCTTCGTGTAGAATTCGGCCTCTAGCGCTTCGTGTCTCCGCTGTTGCCTAGCACATTAGGTTTATGAAGAAGGTGTATACACTTGCCTTCGAAAGTAAGAAGTAAGGAGGAATTGAGGAGTGGCAAAGAGGGAAATAGGATTTAATTGTGACCTTTGAAATATGACCTTTGCTTGTCTGATGGTCGAGATTGAGAGTTCTGCTTCTAACTTCGGGACTTTAGTTTTATGGAGTTGCCCTTAGAAAAAACTATCAGCTCTTGCCGTCGAAAGTATCGAGTACGGAGGCCTTGAAGAGATTGGCGTGGCTAAGAGGGAAGTAGGATGTAGTTCAGGGAGGAAGTGGAGCGATGCTCGAAGGGTGAAACGTCTTAATGTCGGTTGTCTGAAAGTCGAGGCCGAGTACGCTCAGTCCATCTCTGGTGGTGGAGTATTTTTGTAAGCCTACTGTTGGTTTGTAAAGATGCTGTAGAAACAAGACCAAAGGTTTCGGTGGGACCCAAAAAATTTAATATTTATTGGACTTTTTGATCCAAACAATCGGGGCTTTTAGATGTCTGGTATTTGTCAGACTAACTTCAACAGTTATATATACGGCCGAATATATCAATAATCAGCCGTTTGAAAATAAACATAAATGATATCGTAGTGGTGTACTATTGAAAATTTCGGCCAGACGGCTCAACTTCAGACAGAACTATTACTTTTAGCACATTTTCTGATTTTGGCCGAATTCCGAGGCCGGCGAGAAAATAATTTTCGTACACGGATTCAGGATGTCTCTTTACCCCTACATCGAACCTCTAGTCAACTTCAGATAGAACTTTTAGTTTCAACAAATTTTCCGCTTTTGGCCGGATTTCAGGCGAACTGTATATTCGGGGAAGAAATTATTCGTGTATACAGGTTCAGCATGTCTCCCCACCCCTGTGTCGAATCTCTAATCAACTTTAAGTAAAACTTTTACTTTTTAACAAATTTTCCGGTTTGGTCAGATACCGGGCGAACTAATTGTCCGGCAATAAAATGAAGTTTAAAAACGGATTCAGCCTGTCTATTCACCCCTACACTGAACCTCTAATCAACTTCAGATGAAACTTTTACTTTTTGCAAATTTTCCAGTGTTTCTTCGGATCCGGTTGAACTACTTGTCAGCGCTATTTATCTAATCGTCTTTGTTGTAATTTTTTGTATTTAGTACTAGTGTTTCTTTTTTGTATTTATTTTGTTGGTTACTCCATGTTTAGGGCGCTTCGCCCTCCTTTTGTTGAGATGGGTTATAAATAAATTGAATTGAATTGAATAAGAAAATACCACTTATTAAAAAAAAAATCGTCCCTTAATTTGAAACCCTCCCCCACCCTTAAATATAGGGCTACAGAGCCCACTTCGAACTTGACCTAGTTTGACCCAAAGAGTCCTTATGCCAAATTTGAGCAAAATTGAAACAGACGGACAACTTACAGACAGAAAAGACAGGAAGAAAGAAAGACGGAAAAGGACAGACGGAAATCCACTTACATTTTGGGATCCCAAAAACGACTCTCGGTTCTTGCTTTCCAAAATATAGATTATTGAGGCTTTGAAGGGGTTAGTGGTATCGGTCAAAACCGCGAAAACTAAATCAGTAACGGTCAAAACCGCGTAGTAGGCAGCGCTGGGCAGGACCGAAAGGCACACCAAATCAGTTCACTGGAGAAGAAAGTGGCAGGTCGCAGCAGCTAGTAGGCAGGTCGCATCATAGGTCATGGCAGGTCGCAGCAGCTAGTACAGTGACCCAGTGTTGGCTACTGAAACCAAACATCACAGACTTGGATGTATTGTTGATGAGTCATGTTGCATGTTATAAAAGTGCATGGAACATTCAAATTCAAACAGGTGCAGGTCACTGTTTCCCTTAGCTTTCCGAAAAATTCAGGAGGGAAGTTTTCTTTCTAGGAATATTTGCGCCGGTCAATAGAATATCTAGAATCCATGGCTCACGAAGTTTGCAGTCATCCAAACGGACTTACCAGTCACTTCCAGGAATGAGTGGGTCCTTCGTGTCTAACAAAGTTCAACCTCAAACGAGTAAGTCCTCCGCTGTTCACCCCCTCCTCGTTGGTGAAGCTCTCTTACCGAATCCCTTAAAGTTGGGAGGGGGGGCTGCGCCCACCGCACCCCCCTTGTGACGCCCCTGGCCATGACTACCTCTGGATGTCTACCTCTGGATTGTACCTTAGTTTACCTTATCTTACTGTCTTCTCGAGATACGAATGGTTCGTTTGTTGTGACATAGCCCTTATAACGGCCTGTTTTGAGAACTATCCGAACAAACCGGTGTTCAGGTGTATTTTTAACTACCAAAATAATATACGCTAAAACGAAGAATGCTGACTAAGATCATGGACCCATAAATTTCCTTTACAGGGGGCCTGTCAATAAGAGATTTCCGATGCTATCTTGAGCGCACGGAATTTAGTTCGAGAAATACCCACGGTCCAATGACGTTCAAGACCAGATAGACAAAATTTGGGATTGGCTGCTGGCGCCTTGAGGGAGGAGTCTCTTTGGCGCGCACGTCCAGTGAGGCAAACAAGAATGCCGATCGACTCAAGCGGAGATTTTTGGAAACTGGATGGTTCGATCATCATATCGATATAGAAGCATAGGAAATGACAGGCCCCCAGTAAGGAAATTTATGGGTCCCTGCTAAGACAAAGAAGAACTTTCAATGGGCCTAGCTAAAAACTATTAACACATGTTAAGACAGGACTGAAGGAAAGAAAGTAAACGTACACACAGATCAGTGATTGACAAAATAAGAAAATAAGAAGAAAAGAGATGAAATAAAAGTGGGCTGGCTTTCGTTTTACAAGTGAACTTCCAAACTGTGATGCTCGGGTATTTTGCAGACTGTTATGTTATAAAGTGGCATAAAGTTATAGAGGTAATACTGAATGGTGGAGAGTAGAGTGGTTGAAACGAATCCGGTGTACGAGAGTACTGTAAATGACGTAAGTAAGTAGGATAGTCAAACACCCTCAAAATAATATTCAAAGAAATGGCGGTCCCCCTTTGAATTGTTTATCATCTAAATCACTACCAGTGTTTTGTCCGCGATCGTTGTAGGAGTAGTAGAATAGTCTTATTGCACGAATCAATACAGACAAGGATCAATCCATATCGCAGAATCACTGCCTACGAGGAAGTACTAGTTAAAAAGAATTGAGAGGTGAAAACTATCTAAAATAAAACCACAAGCTTATACACACAAAATAACATGTCGTGATCCCTTAGCAACAGAATACAACAAAAATAGGCTAACATACGAAAACGAAGAATATGACTACCTAAAAGACAAAGACGAAGGAGAATTTTGTCACCACTCTGGGAGGTCTGACTGTGTCCAACTGTAGTTCATTTTGGTTTTTACGACTTCATTCGGGAGAGACTGTTCAAGTTTCAAGTTCCACAGGTCTCCGCTTTGGATTTTATTTGTTGCATCATATTTTAATGTTATTGAGCATTGCAAGCTTCAGTATTTTATTCAAGCTTCAGTTTATTATTCAAGCTTCAGTTTATTATTCTGTTTAATTTTAGTCAGCGTCTCCTACGACTTTGCACCAGGTGACCGGGTAACCGTAAAGCTCGTTGCCTCTGGACGGCAGTGCACCGGGACTGTCCGGTACGCCGGATCGGTCGGATTTTCGTCCGGAATTTGGTACGGCGTCGAGGCTGACGGATTTGATGGAAGAAATGACGGGACAGTCCAGGGTGTGCGTTATTTCTCTTGTCAACAAGGAAAGGGAATTTTCGCACCAGCGAGCAAACTCGAAAGGTAGGGCAAATAGGCATACAACCGAATATTAAAATTACGCTAACTACTCGCTTATGAAGGAAAAACAGCGGATTAGCAAACTAAAAAGATACGAAAAAAAGTAAACGAAGTGCAATAACGAAAATCTTTGACAACACCTTGGAAACATTCCTAGGCACAATGAATGAATGAATGAATGAATGAATTTTATTGACCCACTGCACTACAATGAGGACTAGTGGAGTATAATAAAAGAAACTGAAAAAGGGAAAAACAAGAACACAAAGTACATGAACAATAACAATAACACTTAAAGGATGGTACTAATCATACTCGATCATTCCTGGCCGCACAGACGGGTGATCCAGGGGTGGTTGCAAGAGCGAATAACAGTGAACTCTCAGCTCTGCTTGAATTGATCTGTTACCACCGTTCATCGTCATGCCACTATCTTGATAAAACTTTCCTTATCTCTGGCCTATCTAGTTTCGGTTGTCTTCCGGCAGCTCCCGCGTAATAGTTTTGTCATTCCGCTAAATTTATTTATTTATTTCTCACCCGTCATTTCAAAAAGAAGAAGGACGGAGTACAAAAACGAAAAGAAAAACAAAACAAGAGAGAAAACATAACACGTTCATAGGAAAAAATCACTAAAAATTGACTAACAAACTGAACACGATTACAGACATGTACACTTTAACTCTGAGAATCTTGCTCCAGGGGTGGGACTGGATTTTTGAGTTGTACTTCTTAATCAGGTTAGACATAGCAAGCTCAGGTAAATTATATAATTTCATCGTTTTGGTATTTCGTGTGCAAGGGGAGAGACGAAGTAAGTATTTAGAAAATCTGAAGAAGGTGGAACGGAGTTTATTCTTTTTTACTAGCTGAGAATATTAGCCAGTAGGGAGCTAGGTAAAGAAAGTGGGGTATTGCAACGGAGTTAAACAGGGACGCTAGGATTTTTCGGTTGAAACGGGTTACATTGTTTACAAGTAGGGCATAGGAAGTGAATATTTTTCTTTCGAAATGTTCAAATAGAAGCCGGTGAAAGAGGTACAGCGCAAACTATCAGTCGGATAAAGCCTTTTTTTGGGAAAGGGGGTAAGACAGATAACTGACCGCTGTGGTGTCAGTCACGAGAGAAAAAACAATACGCGGTAATGGGTTTGTTCAGATTTCATAGGTGTGAAGCAATGAAGTTACTGGACCTTGGAAAGAGCTTCTTTAGACTTTCGTTGGACCTTTAAGGTCATGCGAAACCCATACTGCACCATAGTGCACAAAGATAAAATGTTGCATTAAAATCAAAATCTAGTATATTATGTGTTTGAGACATGCGAGACAAATTATTCTCCATACGGACGGCAACCCGGAAAACCCAAATGAAGTGCGAAGATTGCCTCAAGGTCAGCCTCGAAGTTACCTAGGATGGCCCCCTCCAGACATGGCTAGTTGAAGATGGTGTCTTTGTTACCACAGGAACCGAAGTGAGAGTGAAAAATCGAAGTGCAACTGCCATTGAATTTAACTGCGTGTTTATTAATCTGTTAAAGTGAAGATCTGTAAAGGTCTGCAAAGGCTGTGCATTTATCTGTAAAGACATTGTACGGCAATAAACAATGTATATTTATAACATATCCCTTAATTTTCCAGGCTGAAAGAAGAAAATTCGACTTTCTCCTCCCTACCAGCTTTTGACGCGATGGGTGAACCTCTGAGCCCTCTTTCAAGCCGACAGGCCACCATTTGTGAAGATAAACCGCTGAGACGTAGTCTTTCTACCAGGCATCGAAGTGAAGTGCAGAAGCAGCAAGAACTCCACGAACAAAAGAGCCCACTGTCTAGAACTGCCTCCGTTCGTAGCATGTAAGTCAGAGGATATTTTACGTAAATCTCCGTATGTGAGTTCCACGCTTTGTGCTGGCACTTTCGTCAAATTTAGTTGTCTTTTTGCTGATACCATGTTATCTGATACCACCGTAAATGGAGCTACATTCGGTCGTTTTTGTAGTTACCATGGTATCTAATATTACGCAGTGCGTCTTTTAATTTTGGTGGACCCAAGGCCGTCCGTGGATTCTTGGCCCCTTTTCATGAGTCAAAAACGTAAAAACGCCAACACATTAGCACAAAAGATTCGTGGTGTTATAAAACCTTTCAGAAATAAAACCAGTGATAATTCATCAACAATTTAGCACTTCGGCGGAATTTCAGAGCAGAAAAATAATTGATAACACCATTCATATCAAACGTTTTCTTTCTCAACCATTTTTGCCGGCCGTTTGGCCACTCGTTTGCCCTGGCTCCCAGCACCGGCCTTAGGGTGTAGACGGTTCTAATATTACGGCTGCTTTGCAAATCGAGAACTTTACCAAATTTGCACTTTTAGAATAGTTACCCTCAAAGAAATACTTCTTTCTTGCCAATTTGACAAAAACATAAACTCTTCTGTTTATGATGATGAAAGTGAGATCACTTTGTCAGATAGCACGGTCAGTTACTACGGCCGCGACCATGTTATCTGAAATCAGACACCATGGTAACTGGCCAGATAGTCAGTAACTACCGTGGTATTCGATACTACGGGAACTGCAAAAACGACTTTAGACTGTGCTGTCATATAACATGGTATCCGCAAACCATTCGCCATGAATAGAGTAGAGTAGAGTAGAGTAGAGTTTTATTTCTAAAAAGTAGCTTTCAAAGCGTAAACGCCGAATTTGACTTCTACGTCAAACATAAATGTACACTCAGTCAATTTGTCAATTCAATAATAATTGCAACACAATTCGTAAAAAAGCCATCAGTCGATACAAAAATTGTCTACCACAATTTATAAGATAGACTCATTCTGCAAAACTTTTTGCCAAAAAATTCTGACACAAAAAAATCACTTCGATAAAATGATTTAAGAATTTTTTTTTTCAAATTCGATCAAAGTCAAACTTTAACCGTTACGTAAAAAATAATCGTTTGGTTTCATTCTCATCTTCTTCGAGATTCGTTTATCATAGTATTCATTCTAACATCACTGCACCAATTTTGACATTGGCCATGACTGACTCTTTCTGAAGCGGATGAGGTGAGAGCAGAGGGGCGGGGTGATAATTCATGAGAGGTTATTTGTCATTTACACCTTTTTTCAGTTTCAGTTCTAATTTATTAATCAAAATACGTTCAACTAAATCCTAAAAAGGAGCCCCATGGCCTGTGCAGAGTGCTTTTTTCACTTTTCATGAACAAACTTCTTTCGTACATTATTTACCCGCACCCTCTCTCAGTCCCCCCAAACCGATTACCTCCCGGACCCGCCCAAACACACACAATTCACCTACCAATAAATGCTCTGTTAGTTTACTCTTAAAAATAAAGATAAATACGTTTTCAGCCTCCCGACACAAACCGGAAGCTTATTCCAAACCGAAACGGCACTATTTTTCACCAAGGTTTAGTGTTAGCTCTTGTCTTCGGTAGAAGACGCTGGTGATTCTCAACTTTGACAGTGCCTGATCATATGACTGACGTTATAATCGTCGACGCGCTTTTTGGGATCCCAAAACGTTAGTGACGGATACCTATGACATCGCAAAAGTTGTCCGTCTGTCCGTCCGTCTGTCCGTCCGTCCGTCCGTCTGTGAGCACGATAACTCTCGAAGGGAAGGAGATATTTTGATGAAACTTGGTGAAAGGATTCTTTGGGTCAAGAGTAAGGTCGAGTTCGTAGATGGGCTCTGTAGCCCTACATTTAGGGGTGGGGGAGGGGGTTGAAATTAAGGGGCAAACAAAATATTTTGAAACAGCTAATGTGATAGTCGATTATGGGGTGAGAAGACATGCTGAACACGATGGTGAAAACCATTTTCTCGCCGGACAAGTAGTTCCCCCGGGAATCCGGCCAAAACCGGAAAGTTTGTTAAAAGTAAAAGTTTTATTTGAAGTTGATTAGATGTTCGATTTAGAGGTAAGAAGACATGCTGAATACGATGGTGAAAACCATTTTCTTGCCGGACAAGTAGTTAGTCCGGAATCCGGCCGAAACCGGAAAATTTGTTAAAAGCAAAGGTTTTATTTGAAGTTGATTAGATGTTCGATTTAAGAGTAAGAGGACATGCTGAACACGATGGTGAAAACCATTTTCTCGCCGGACAAGTAGTTCGCCCGGAATCCGGCCGAAACCGGAAAATTTGTTAAAAGTAAAATTTGTATTGAAGTTGATTAGATGATAGATTTAAGGGTAAGAAGAGACGCTGAATCTGTATATGACGATCATTTTTTACCCAGACATATAGTTCGCCCGGAATCCGGCAGAAACCGGAAAATTTGTTAAAAGTAAAATTTGTATTGAAGTTGATTAGATGATAGATTTAAGGGTAAGAAGAGACGCTGAATCTGTATATGACGATCATTTTTTTACCCAGACATATAGTTCGTCCGGAATCCGGTTGAAACCGGAATTTTTTTATAAGTTAAAGTTTTATTTGAAGTTGATTAGGTGTTCTTTATAGGGATAAGGAGATGTGCTGAATTCGTTTCTGAACTATCTTTTTTTGGCTGGACAAGTAGTTCGCTCGGAATTCGGCCGAAACCAGAAATTTGGCAGAAGTAAAGCAGGAAGTTTCGATCAGTATCGTTAAAATAGATGTGGCTTATACAGGTATATCTGATCTTGATTTTTCTCAGATGATTAGCCTGGCGAAGACTGGATCTGGCGTAGACAAGACCCAGTTGTCTGGGTCAAATATTAAATTTTTGGGATCCCATCGAAACCTTTGGTCTTGTTTGTACCGATTCGAGCTCTTCCGATAGATACCGTGTTATGTAGTGTCTTTTTATGGACCTTGGGATGACCTTTGTCAGCAAAGGGGACTGAGACTTGAAGTCGCGGTGACTTCAAAGGGCCCATTCAGCGAGATTTCTTCACCAGTGTGCAGATTTTGCAGGATGAACAGTAGTTAGATCCGGAGAAGAAGCCCGACTTTACGGATGGATCTGCGTAACTGCGCCAATACAGAGATAAACTTCTCCGGGTGTCTGTAATTTATTTTCCCCATCTTACTTTTGGGCAAAATATGGATCCGTTGACTTTTGCAGTGTCGCTTTCGCTTTGCAACATATGGAAGTAAGTGCTTCTTCACCAAAAACTAGCTGCGAGTAATGTCGATGACGCTAATCGGAGAAGTCAGCGTATATTTGTTCCAGACTAACAAGTAGAAAGTCGCCAAAATTGCAATAATTCCTTTTCGCAAAAAATATGCTACCCCTTGTGGCAAAATGGCACGGTTCGTAGTTTTATTCGTGTTATTGTCACAACTCTTGGAAACTTCTTGAAATCGCAAAAAACTTTCAGCCATAATTCGTTCTGTCAAAGAACTCTGTTGCAATTTGCAGTTCTTTCAGTTAGTTCACAATACCTCATTGTACACGGACAAATATTTGACAGGTCATTCATGAACTATTATACCACCTGCTCTCCCCGTGTCTACGCTCAGTGATAACAAGGGGATCGACTAAAAAATGGCAACAGAACGGAATGCCACAGCGCAGGAGGAACGCGTACTAAAATGGGAACGCATACTAAAATCGAGAACGCTGCACCAGAAGAAACACTACTAAAAGGGGGAACAATGAACCGTCTTTCCTTCTTTTAGTAGCTAGTTTGGGCACGAGCTCCAGATCATTCCCATGCACGATACCTGTTCTAGTAGTCATGTTCCTTCTTTCAGTCGAGTTTACCCACGCACTGTAAGGGACAGGGTTCCTGTTCTCTACTTGGTAGATAGTAGCTATGATCATTCCCGTTTTATGGCACTTGAGCTTACTCCTGTGCCATATAGCGATCGTAATGTCTGTCTGTCTGTCGGTCTCAATTCAATTCAATTCAATTTAGTTTATTCATTAAAAATCTTGAAACGGCGATAAGCCGACTGGTTGATTTTACGTCAACAATGTATACACTAAAATTGTAATATTTGGAACTGAATAACATGTAGCCTATCGAGCTAAATCACACTATGGCCTATAACTGGCCATTTATAACTTATAACTGGTCTGTCCGCATTTTGGTAGTTTGGGCACCTCCACATGAACTAGGACGATAAAACTTGGCACGCGTATCAGGGACCCGACCGGGATTAACTTGGAAATAATCACTTCCCCGATCCGACCATCAGTGGGGGAGTGGCGGGATGGGGAATCCGGAAATTAGTAACATTCGTAACTTTGGAACGGGGAATCGGGCGTGCATTAAACTTGACAGGCATCAAGAACAAGTGTCTTGGATGTTCGTTGTCAAATTCGGCTCGGATCAGATAACTGGGGGCGGAGCTGGAGGGGGACACCGGAAATCTCTTCAAACGCTTTTTCTAGTTTGTGTCAAATGTTCGGAGAGAGCTTGTCTAATCGATGGTCAAAGTGGTTGGTATATTTCGTTAAAGCTTAGTAGGGGTTGATATAGATTAGGGGGCGCTAGGAAGATGAAACTTCGCAGGCGTATCAGGGACCCGACCAAAAGGACTCTCTTCCTCTTGGTGCAACGTTCCCGATTTTAGTGCATTATTCCCGTTTTTACTTTGCGTTCCCGTTTCTAGTACGCCTTCCTCGTGCACCGTGTCATTCCGTTCCATTCCCGTTTTAGTCGATCCCCGTAACAAAGTGATAGCAGTGACATGAAATAAACGTCCGAAATCATCCCATCGCTCTTCTTCCTGGACAAAAGAACACGTCTCTTTTGCACAGTATTTTTGTTAGCCTGGCACTTCCTCACCGCTCTCCCCGAAGCCAAAAGCGGAATGAAATAGACATTCATGAATTGCAAAGCAGCGAATCGTTGCTTTGTCCATGGCGAAATTTACATCCGACTTCATACAGCCGTCCCCTTCCCCACTTGTTACGATCTCTTTCTCTAAGTTGCGACCTCGTAGTTTTGTTTCCAACTGTTTTCGAGTGGAAAGAGCCTTTAGTCTCATAGAGGATGAGGGAAGGAGTCGGTTCTCAAAAGCTGTTCAAAACCCAAGTGAGGGCTTGAGTCGGGAGTCCTATATTTCATATCAGTTTGTATTGAGTAAAAAAACCTATTTTGCTGTATTTTAGATTCTGTTCGGTTTTTGCCAAACTTTATCAAGTAAGTTCTCAAAACCTGGTCAAAAATCCCAAGTGTGTGGTGGAATCTGGAGTGGAGCAGGATTCCTACCTATTCTATAATTGAAAATCTGTCCCGTATTATCCTATATTGAGTACAAAGTCTGAATTATATTTCAGATTATGTTTGGCTTTTGCTATTTTTCACAGGTAATTCTCAAAACCTGGTCAAAATCCCAAGTGAGAGCTGGAGTCTAGGGTTGACCATGAGTCATATATGTTATTTATTTCAGAATTGGTCTTATTTTGTCCTAAATTGATTGCAAATCCTGTATTATCCTGTATTTCAGAATTGCTCGGCTTTTCTAAAATTTTCCAAGTTAAGCTCTCAAAACCTGGTAAAAATCTACCGAATCATTTTCGGCAAATCCGTATGTTGCAAAAGTGGTTTCATTCAGGAACTATTTTCTTTTAAAAGCGCTCATGGATAAATTTTTCTTATGTAGGTGTCTCCTCCTGGATAACATCTACTTTGTTTTAGGTTCATTACTAAAATAATTCAAAGTTCATGATTTGTTAGTTGCACAAAGATTGGGTCATGGGAATTTTCCAGCCAATAAGTTTTTTTTTTATCATATTGTCCTATAATTTTGTATGACAGATCCTATATAGCCTACCATATTTATTTTAGCTGTAAGTAGATTCCAGGCCAGTACAGGAGTTGACCCATCCCTCTTCGACCAACAAACAGTTCTGCTTCTTGCAACAAAAATGTCTCACAATAATACATATAAAAATTACAAAAATCTCAGCTCTTAAGTGATTATGTCAAATACATGAAGGTTCTAGTGGGAAGAGGTTTTATTTTTGGTCCCATAGAGGAGTTGACCAATCTTTGTCTCATGCTTCTATATCTGCTATTACGATTGGTCCAGCTGACCAAGCAAACACAGTTTCGCTCCTCCTTGGCTTGGCAAAAATGTCAGCTCTCACAAAAATGACAGTCCTAACGGGAAGAGGTTCTACTTTTTTCCACAGAGGAGTTGACCAATCCCTGTTCCATGCTTCTTTGTCTGCCTATAAGATTTTGGGTGGTCTAACAGGCAAGAAAAATAAAGGCCAGCACTCATGATGATCATTAAAAATATAGAAATGAGAGTTCTAGTGGGAAGAGGTTCAATTTTTTCTGCCATAGAGGAGTTGAACGATCCCTTTCTTGTAAATCATAGCTTACGCAAAACCTTACCGTTTACGGAAATAACATAAAAAAAAACATAAAGCAACAAATAATCATTGAACAAAATGTATGGTAATGTGCAAAAGACGCCTACGCACATAATCGGTGTCAGTTTAAAACTGAATCTGAGCAAGAAGAAATTTTCTGAACCACGATGAGAACTGTAAACTATTTAGGAATTTTATTCCCATTTTCTCTCCTGCCTTGCCGACGGGCTAGGATAACGAAAGAAAATTGGGCCGGAGTCTCAACTGCTGAAGACTTGGATTCACAGGTGCAGAATTTTCACAGCAAACTAAATGAAAAGTTTGTTGAATGTTTTCCTGAAAAAAAGACTAAAGTGTGTTCAACTGATAAACCATACGTAAATTCAGAGATTAAACAAATGATTAAACATAAACTACACTTAATTGGAAAAGGAAAGGAAGAAGAAGCAAAGAAATTAAGAAACAAAATTAAATGGAAAATTAAACAGGCGCAGGAAAATTATTATAAAAGGAAGTAGATAACCTCCTTGAATCCAAGCCTTCACAGTTCTTCGGTAAAGTTAAACATCTGACTGGTAGAGGCCCGCAACCAGTTGATTTCATGAAGGAGGAGCCATCAGAGAAAACAGCGAACGACCTAAACTCTCATTTTGCTTCTATTGTACAGTCGTACCCACCACTGCCTCCTGAAAAGCCACCTTCTTTTTCAGCTGAAGCACCATCCCAAAATTCACAAGAAGATTCAAATGTAAATTCTAATTTAATGCCTGAAATTTCAATATCAGAAATTAGAAAGAAACTCTCCTCGTTAAAGAAAACATCAGTGGCACCCTTTGATGTTCCAGTAGCCATTGCTAAAGCTTTTGCGAAAGAATTGGCGTTTCCTCTTCATATTATTTACAATAATATCACCAAAACTGGATATTTCCCCCAAAAGTGGAAATTGGATTCATCACTCCCATTCCGAAAAAGGGAGCAGCTAATGATTTCTCTGGTGTGAGGCCGATCACCGTTACATCAATTTTTAGCCGAATTTACGAGAGTTTTGTTGCTTCTTGGCTAAAAAAATATCTCTCGGAAGTCATCGATAAGAGGCAATTTGGTAACATCCCGAAGTGTTCAACTGTTCACTATCTCGTTAGTTTACTTGATTTTATTTTTAAAAATTTAGATGAGCCTGGGAAATGGATAAATCTAATTGCAATAGATTTTAAAAAAGCTTTCGATCTTGTAGATCACAAGATTTTGCTGGAAAAAATGGCAGAGAAAAATATTCCTGAATATCTTATTAATATCGTAAAAAGCTTTCTAACAAACAGAGAACAAATCGTAAAAGTAATTTTTCTTCTTCTTTACCGGTTTTTTGCGGTGTCCCGCAAGGAACAGTGATCGGTCCTTTATGCTTCCTCCTCATGATCAATGAAATAGCTGTCGGGCTGGAGGAAAGATGGAAGTATGTAGATCATCTTTCCCTAGCAGAGGTAGTATCTGGAGCGTGTAAAAGTCAAACTTTCAATTATATTGAACAAGTTACCTCTGAAGCAGCAAAATTAAATATGGTGGTAAATAAAGATAAATCTCCAGTAATGACATTTTCATTTCTCAAGAAAAGCCTACCTGAATTCGAACCACCTATAGACCCAAACCTCCTCAGTAACAGCACTACCCTGCTAGGGGTAGTGATCTCTTCTGATCTAACTTGGCATGAAAACACAAGATTGATTGTAAAAAAGGCAAATGGTGCTATCCAAATGCTGAAGACTCTAAAGAAATTCCGGGTTCCTAAGGATAAACTAAAATTAATTTTCTGCATGTTCATCCGCCCACTAGTAGAATATGCATGTCCTGTTTGGCATTTCGCTCTTACAAAAGAACAAAGTGATAAAATTGAACGGGTTCAGAAGAGGTCTCTACAAATCATCTACGGAGGTTCCCCGCTGCCTTACTCTTTTTATCTAAAAGAATACAAACTTGACCCCCTTTTTGTCCGTCGAGAGAAACTGTGCCTAAAATTTGGCTCAACCCTCCTCCTCCACCCCATCTACAAGAACTTCCTCCCGCCTCCCTTTGTCCCCCTCAGATCCCGACTCCCCAGAGAAGCGGCTGCGAAAGTTCCAAAACTGACACCGGTTTACTCCAGGTCACAGCGTTATTCTCGAAGCTTTGTGCCGAGTTTTGTTCGTACTTTTAACAATTCGTAACTTGTGCGTTTTATCCTATTCTTTTTGTTTTTCTCGTGGACAAATCTTTCTTGTATTAACTGTTTGACTAAAAGATACCATATTTTTGCTATGCCTATGAGAGACTGTATCTTGTTTACATTAAATGATTTGATTTGATTTTGATTTGACGCCTCCGGAAATACATCCCGTAAAATCATTAGCTTATAAATAATTATTTTATTATAATATGACAGTGTTATCAGTATGATAGTACAATGAATAAAACAAATCGCTGATTCATCTTAAACTACAAATGAGGCGATCAAGACCCAACATCTACAATACTAACGCAGTTTCCATTGTCAGCGAGTCCCTCTCTCTGTATTTCGGCCGTTCTAGCTCTATGGAAGACCTCCGGGGGGAGGGGATCGGATCTGATGAAGCCTTGTGAAAAATTCATTTGTGGATAGATCTGACAGGAATGAATAATGTGGGGCTTCGGAACGTGGAATCTGGGGGGGGGGGGCTAATGACAGCGAGACAATGGAAATGCTGAGTTCGCGACCAGGAACAAAGAAATACTGTGGTCTTTGTGTCCCATCCTCGCTAGCGGAGGTCGGAGACCGAGAAAAGGATATGATGGAATTCATGAACGTCGTTTTGTATTCTTACATTCAGTTTATTAAATACTATATTAAAGGTCAACTTCCGACATCGAGGTTGATATCGCAAAATAACACCGAGGCGGCCATTGAAAATAACCTGCCCGAGCCGAAGACGAGGTAGGTTATGAAAAAATCGACCGAAAGCAGCGAGGTTGATATTTTTAAGTTTCTGTCGAGTGTGTTATTCCGACAGCAACCGAGACGGAGGTATGTTAACTATTATAACTTTTTTGAAAAAAAATTACAGTTCTTTTCTTACTGGACTGTTAGTAAAAGTACTTATAGTACTTTTTGGGATCCCAAAACGTAAGTGAATGGATACCTATGGCATCGCAAAAGTTGTCCGTCTGTCCACCCGTCTGGTACCCGAAGATGGTCGAAATTATTTGTATTACAACAACAGCAAAATAAAGCGCGCAGAAAAATTGGGATACTACCTTTTAAAGGACACCTGAATGAAGAGTACCAAGTATCATCCCTATCTGTGTGACTTCCGTTAACATTACCTGCAGAAACCCAATCCAAATATGAAATAGTGTTTCCAAGCTATGATTTTTGCTCCATTTTGCATATGTCCTTATTTCAGTACCGAACAGTTTTAGAAATGAACAAATGCCTCCAATCAACTCTTCGTCTGGAATATTTTTTAGCCAGTTAAGCCCAAACGTATATCTGGAAGAAATTCCAATACGATCCGGCCAGCGCTTTACAAGATTTGAATGAACTGCGCTTTTTGTCTTGGAGTCAGCATGTGCAAACCTCAAGAAACGAACATCCCTATTTTGAAAATGACACGCTCAGGAGAAGAATGGTTTCCGTGTAAATGCATTCTCCATGTTGTGTTCAAGTATGGTTTCATTGTTCAGGTGTCCTTTAAAAGGGGTTGAAATGCTTAAAAACGAAACAGCTGTGAGGTATCGTTTTACTAGTAGCTTTTTGGGATCCCAAAACGCAAGTGGAGGGATACCTATGACATCACAAAAGTTGTCCGTCTGTCCGTCTGTCTGTGAGCTCGGTAACTCTCGAAGGAAATGAGATATTTTGATGAAACTTGGTGGGAGGATCCTTTGTATCAAGGGAAAGGTCGAGTTGATGGGCTCTGTAGCCCTACGTTTAGGGGTGGGGGAGGGGTTTCAAATTAAGGGGCACACAAAAAATACTTTATGAAAGCTATTGAGATAGTTGATTTAGGGGTAAGGAGACATGCTAATCCGGACATGAAAGTTATTTTCTCGCCGGACAAGTAGTTCAGCCGGAATTCGGCAAAAATCGCACACAAAATGGTCCGCGCTGAATCCATATCTGAACGTAATTTTCTTGCTGGACAAATGACTTATCCTTCGGCCGAAACTTGAAATTTGGTTGAAGCTCAAAGATGTTTATGAAGTCGATTAGAGATTTGGTATCGCGGCAAGTGGAATCCATTTTTGAACTTTATTTTAACAGTAAAAATCTTCAAGGAATCTGACGAAGACTGAATGGCGAAGACAAGACTCAGCTGTTTGGATCAAATATTAAATTTCTGGGATCCCATCGAAACCTTTGGTCTTGTTCGATTTGATATAGTTAGTGAAGGGGATGCATTTAGTGCCAGTTTGGCGCGACGGGTTGTTATCAGTAGAAATATCTATTGCTGGAATTCACTATCCATCTATCTACTGCTGGAAATCTGTCCTCGATGTTATCTTCTCTGATTCGCCGTTTACCTGTTCACCACTCATTAGCTTAGTTCTCATTTGTGAGTAAACTTCTTTGAGATTGTGTTCTGTTTTTGTTTTGTTTTTTTGATATTTTTGCTATTTAACTGGACTTACGCCCTCGGGCATTGCGTATAGTAAATCATTCATTCAGACGTTTTTTTTAACGGAATTTTTCTTTAATTTTTTTTTCAGACCGCGTCCAAAGACCGAGCAACCAGCGTGGCAGCACGTCCAGCCAGAACCATTGCAACGCGTCGCCAGCATCCGAAAGAAGAAGGAGGAGAAATGGCTATCGGTTGGAATGAACGTCCTTTATCAGCATGAAGTCGGTGAGTGCGTGTTTTTATTTATATTTTCTTTCTTTTCGACGAAATTGACGCGTAAACTACAAATAAGTTCAGTTCAGTTAAATTTCATTAAATCCAAAAATAAATGAACAAAACAAGTTTCGACCCCTATAAAACTCCATGGCCCGTTACATAGGCGTATAAGTGAATACAGAATCAAGCGCAGGATAAGATACATCTCATACAAATCGAGCCCATCTTAGAAGCGGTTCGTGACTGTCAAAACGAATCAGAAATAATTTGAGCGTAAGGTATATATCTCGTCGAAACAGCGATTAAGATATCTTTGAAACAATTCGTAGCTGTTAAAACGGGTCATAAATAAAAAAAATTGCAGAACTTGCAGCTAAGGGTCATTCTTCACACCATAAAGGCTCGCAGAAAACCCGGCGCCCCTATCCAAGTTCTTTGTCAAAATTAGCCGGGCCTGTTCAGATTTTGGGAACATTTTACGACCTTTTTATTCCTCTTTTGAGGAGTTAATGGTCAATCTACTCGGATGATTTTTACTTCTCAAGACTCCGAATGGGAACTCGGCGCAGTTTCTTGAAAATCAGAAACCCACAACGCCGGAATCGAGAATACTCTCTACCCCTTGTCATTCGCAAGAGCGATAAGAATCCAAGGAGACCGATTTTATAACCCTGCTAATATGACGAAGGGAAGAGCCTTTTAAAGCACACCTTTCATTAGAATTGATCTTTTCACGATACAATGGCTCAGAAATATTGTTGTCAAAAATACCATTACTTTCCACTAGAAATTAGCGATTTTCATGTTAGCGCTTTTCCACTCTATTCAGCCTTCCCTCTCTCCGACGCGGCGGTCGGACGCAAAATATTTGAAAACTGAACACACCTTGGTTAAAAAGTGGGAAAGCCAATCAAAGCAAAACAAGCCCAAAACTGAAGGCAGACCTCATGACTTACCTAGCCAAGCTACCTTTCATGGCCTACCTTCTACCTTCATTTTTCACCTAAATTAAAACAACCTTTGAAGCTTCTCAAATCCTTATTTGTGAAAGATTCGTTGACGGACCTTAAAGCTTTCGGGGAATTTGCGTTGCGAGACTGTCAAACTCGGCTAGGCCGAAAAAGCGCTGAACAGTCGTAGGTCCAAAAAACAATAGCGAAAGGCGGGGATATCAGAATCTTATAAACAAATAATGGAGCTAGGGATAATTTGAAAGGCAGAATAAGCAAGACGGGTTCTTTAAAACCAACAGTTGCTAAAGTAGGCTCATTGGCAGTCAGTCGTTTGGCCTTTAGCGAGTGAATGTCACGGAAGGACATCACAAATCAGAAATAAGAGCACAATCAAGCATAAGACAAATTACCAGCTAGTAGAAATCAGATCTTGTTGACACAATGTCGGCTGACGATAAGCTGTTTTCTGGATATAATTTTTTTTTTTTTATATCAGCATGTAATAAGTTCATCATTACGAATAGTTTGACGAATATGTCTCCTTTAATTTCAATTTATGTACTCGCTCAAGACGTATAGGCTAGGAGAAGTTTCTTACCTGAAATCTTGGCTGGCATTCAGTTTGACCCATAATAGATTTGAATCAAGGGTTCCAGCTTTCTTTTGACAGAAATAATGAATGCCTTTTTTAATGCTCCTTTTCTTCTGTTGGGATGCTTCCGACAAACATGAAAGTAATGCAAAACTGTTGCAACAGTTTGTACGCCATAACCTAGCAAAAGTTACAGTGTGTGCTTTAATTTGACTTTATTTTACTTAACAGACCTTTGGTAGCTATTACTGATTCCCCTAAATCCCTAATCATTCCATCTGTTCTCATTTCTGAGACACTATAAATACTATGGAAAAAAACGATAAAAACGCAAGGTTGTGTAGTTCCCTTATAGCACTACACAGACTATTAAATCTGCCATATTTGTCTCTTTCCGAAGCGGATCAGACTCCCGCATCTTGCTTCCGAGGAGCTCAGTCGTCAGAGGTAATGCAATTTTTCCATGTGTCTCATCAAGGCTAAGGGGGGCGCGAGCGGCTAACGGGTGGGATGTGTCAGCAGTATTTTGAAAAACACAGCACAGTTTCAAATGAGCCAAGTAAGCTAGATTATTGGAAATAAACTGCATCTATAACGACTTGGGTTCCAAATTGTTGCTTGCACACTCTAATGGGCCTTGAGTTCTATAAAATGCTTCACCGTCATTCAAAGCTTGGCGATGAGTTTTATCTTTAAAGTTTAACTGAAAAGCCAACTTATTTTTGTGTCATTTAGTTGGATACACTGCATTATTTGGATTATGCAAAGGGATTTTTTATTTTCCACTATCTGCTCTAGTTATGATGTTCAGAATGTCTGCAGCCGTCCCCACAGCGTAAATTCTACTATGACGCGGGAAATTTATATCTCAACACAAACGCGGCTTTTCAGTGGGTAGTGGTGATATTGGTGAACATTGTTTAGCGCCTGAACAAAAAAAAAGTCATAAATCTTTCTTGTAAGGCATACAACAAAAATACAAGCGCATAGAGATTCCACAAAAAACAGCGGAACAACCAAGTAACGCATTTTCAGCGGGTCTTCAAGCCAGTTTAAGTGAATAAGTGATGGGTAACTAGATTGTCCTATCCCTGTTTCGGTTAAACTTTAACCTACGAAGTCGATTATTTTTATTGGTTATACCTTTTCAAAATGTTCCTTTTCTTCTGTTGAGTACTCAGACGGTCATGAAAGGAATGCAAGACTGTTACCCTACTGAAGACGTCGAAACCTGGCCGCTAAAGGATGTAGCGCTGGGTGATAGTGGAGTAAAAAAAGTAAAAAAAAATAAGACAAATAAACATATTAACAGACAAAATTCGGGTAGAGTTTTTAATCGGGCCTGTAAAATTCGTGGAAACAGAATGAGGCGATGACGAGCTACCTGAGGGGAGCACAGAAAAGTAAAGATCTCGAAAGATCCAGTGACGTCCTTGTCTGAAGTTTTCTCCCACTTCGAGGAAAGAAAAGAAATCACAGAGCCCTTCCCAAGCTCCCTAAGCCCCCTAATTTGTAGTTATTTGCCCTGCGAAGTTTGCCCAATTTTCGACCTATTTAACAGTAATTCCCTGGAAATTGCCCCCGGGAAAAAAATATGATTAGGAACAAAGACTCGATATTGCTTTTAGTTAGGCACGAGTTTACAGAGGGGGGGGGGGGGGGCTCACGGAATTTCTTGGAAAAATGAGAAGAGTGGGACAATCTAAAAGGCATTTAAAGGCTTCCTTTCGGAGGAATCCATTTTACCGGTTTAAAGCAGAAATGAAACCTGATCCTATTCTGTTAAAAAAAAAAAATTCTGAAGATGATTAAATGTCCATATCGGGGTAAAAATACATGCTGTATTCATATCTGAAGTTTAATTGTAAGGTTTATAAGAGCTTTGGTTGGGAGGTAAGAACGCATTTTGAAGGCTGAAACCTTACATCAGACCTAAGATGGGATAAGCAAATTGAGGCTATGCTCAAAAGGGCGAATATGGCCATAGCGTCCCTGAAACTTTTATCCCGCCATGGAGTACCACCTAAACACCTTCTTCATGTTTACTTTTCATTCATACGATCTTCCCTAGAGTACTGCAGCCCTGTGTGGCATTTCGGACTTACACAGGAGCAGTCGGACCGGCTTGAGAAGATCCAGTATAGAGCCCTTCTAATTGTGTCTAAATCTCCGAAAGTTCCCTATTCCTCCCTACTCAGTGATTTCAGATTAGAAACTCTGGCAACCCGCCGCCTCAACATATCCCTCAAGTTTGGTACAAGTATTCTGGCCAATCCAATCCTAAGAAAAATCCTGCCACCAGATTACGAGACGACACGTATCCGACTTCCGCGATCAGTGGCTCAGCCAGTGCCAAGGCTACAACCGGTTGCATGTTCCCACACCCGGTACCTAAATAGTTTTGTCCCTTCTTTCGTCAAGTTTTTTAACAATGGATTTACAGTTGATTCCTAATATCTTCCCTTAGAATTTAAGGTCATTTATAGTTTGGTTATTTTAGCGTAATTTTGTTAATTGTAAATAATATGAATTTCGACACTAAGATTTAAGCGATATTAATAACTGTAATTTTATTGACAAGTTATGTGACTTGACAGACAAATGGCCAGTTATAGGCCATGGTGTGATTTAGCTCGATAGGCTACATGTTATTCATTTCCAAATATTACAGTTTCAGTGTATACATTGTTGACGTAAAATCAACCAGTCGGCTTATCGCCGTTTCAAGATTTTTAATGAATAAAATAAATTGAAATTGAAATTGAATTGAATCCACATCTGTTCTTAAGGCGTTTTTCCGTGCTCCCACAAACAGTTTGTGGTTCGATTGTGGCTAGAAAAGAGTGTTTCCGCGGCCTTTTGTGCAGCCCACAAGTGTGTTTCCGCGACCAATAAGGTTTTCGTGGCTCGCTTTGTGGCTCAAATTCGACAAACAACTGCCGAGGTAATTGTCGATTTTGTGGCTAGATTTTGGCGGGAAATTCAAATTTAGCGGCCAAACAACGTCAAAACAAGAAAATAAAAAACTTTCTCAAGTATGTGGACATAAAACTGAAGATCCTTTTTGCACGGAATGGTAAGGACGAAAGCCTGGAGTTCAATTTATCGAGATTTTGAATGATTTTTATTTTATATATTCAGACATTTGAATTTACCGCCAAAAAAATAGACAAAACGGCGTTTCCGCGAGTTTCAACTTGTGGCTCGACTGTGTGGCACACAATCGTGTTTCCGCGAAAAACACTCAGAAGTGTGTGGCCCAATATTGTGTCATGGAAAAACGCCTTTAGTTTTCTCAACGGATCAGTCTTTTGCCATAGTTGGGGAGAAGGAGAGCTTAAAACAATGGGGACATAAAAAGTCATCAATAAAACTTGGTCGAAGGTTGTTAAACTGGAACGATGAGTCAGGAAACTCTTTATTCTCGCTTTTGATGGACAGTCTGTTTAGAATTGTCGGAGGAGTTCACGAATGAACCTAATTGTCAGATATTATTTTCGGTGAAAAGTATTACCTAATGGATCTCGATAGGGGGTTTGCAAGTTTACATTGCAAGTTTACGGATTCTGGAAATCTGTCAGACCCGATTGTCTGTATCACGAAGTTAGAAAATATTAACTCTTGGGACCCCATCGAAACCTTTGGTCTTTTTTATATATAGGGGTGGAAGTACGTGCCGTTTGTAAAAAAGGTGAGAAGGGTCAGTAATATTTTATACCTTGTTTCACAACTATAGCTGCGTTTTTACCGTCATCCAGTTAACCGAAAAAGCGGCTTATAGTAGTAAATAGCTCGGTTAACTGGATGACGGAGAATTGGCAAAAACGCAGCTTATGTTTCGAAAAAGGTCGGAGACATCAGCACAAACCTTAGCTGATCCAAGTGAAACAAACGGCATGATTATTTTCTAAAGTAGTCTGAGGAGGGATGAGAGTTAAAGTATTTATTAGAAACTATGGCTGATAGTTTGCCGCTTGGACCCCGCAGAAAATAGATAGGGAGGGGAAAACCGGTGAAGGTCCTTACTTTTGCCTTACGTGTGGAAACAGGGATGAGATGAAAGTCATTTGTTATGTGAATGTCGCGAATTAATGGAATGCAATGAGCTGGAAGTTTTTGTGCCATGGTTTGGGAATGAAGAACGGATGGTAAGACTATGTAAGAATGAATGCTTTTTGTCTGTCAGCATAGCCTACTGGGGCGCTTTGTAGGTGGGTAGGTAGGTTTTTTTTTGTTTTTAACCAAAACATTAAACATCAAATAAAACATAACACAACTAATATTCTTTGCGGCAAAATAAAAGTCCTAAGGACTTGTGCTGCAATTCACTAATCCTAAGGTTGGCAATGGAGCACATCAGAGCCTGGTTGCTGGAATAGAGGGGGCCGTTTTTAATAATATGTAAAGCCCATTTCACACAGAGAGTGAATTTTGTCACGCCTGACGATATTCGTCACGCCAGGCGTTGAAAAACGGCTTCGTCAGGCTTCGGCTCCGAGCCGAAAAAATTCGCAACGCCAGGCAAATAATTTGACGCCATTTCCGCTTAAGAGTGTCTATTTATTAGTTATATTGTGTTTGTAGTTTAATTCTTCACACGGTATGGTGCCGTTATTTTTGTTTTGTCGTTGCTCTAGGGCTTTTCGAGCAGTTAATATCTTATAAAGTCATATCATGGCTAACTACCCTGGCAAGTGCCAAATGACGTTTCAGCTCTTGTTTGTAAAAGTTTTGCACCTAAATATTCTAAGCATCCGGAGGATTCTTAACTTTAAAATTAGAAGTTAGGAAAGAACTACTACTGGAAATGGGGAAACCAAGAAGGAATTTAGAAAATGTGTAATATGTAACTTTTAAAGCACAAAGTTCAGTTGAACGAAAAGTAGAAAAGAAAACAGACGGGAAATGTGCAACACTGGCTAATTGAATCCAAGACATCTCTGCGATACGTCCCCCGTGATCGGAACTAAACAAATATAATGACACACAAACATGGGATTAAGGGACTGGGGTGATGAAAAGCAGGAGTAAGCTGAAACCGACAACTTCCTGCGTCTTAGTAGTAACTTCTCTGAAATATCTCCATGTGTTCACACAGACATCTTCAAGCTGTTGAAAAATAACCATAGACATCATTCTTGTAAAGCAGCTATGCAACGCTGGACTCTCTTGGCGAGACGAAGGAAGTTTGTCGAAAAGGACCGGAAGCTGCACGAGCTGAAGGCATCTCTCCGTTTGTTCTCGATGACCCTCAAGGACTTCTTAGACTGGGCGTCAAAGTGTTCGGGAATTTTATCTTTGTATCTACCAATTTATAAATTTCTTACAGTTTGTAAGGTTCTTGTCAGTCGAAAACTTCGTCGTTTGTTGGACTTGCAAATTGGAAACTTACCGAAAAATTAGCTTGCCCATGGGGAATTTGCCGAAAATTTAATATCAAGTGATAGACTTGTCGGTTGAAACTTGTCAAATGATGTGTAGCTGATTTCTTAGCAGAATCGTGTCCGATGTTCATCCTGTAGCAATCAACAGATTGAGTGATCCTTTAACTCTTCAAAAACATTCGTAAAATTCTTTTTGTCCATCAAAGCCTTAAGTGGGTATAAATCTAATGATCATAAATCCTAGCTACAGATGGTTCCGCTTAACCTGTGGATGGATCCCAGGGGGGTCATCGTTTTGTTTTCCGGTCTGTGCAGAGTGCCGGATCCTTTCGAGTCATGGACGTCTAGGGACCTATTCCCCGCTACAAAAAAATCTCGTGTTTCTTCTGCTGATTTTGCCCTTCAGAAATCCTTTCAAGCACTCTCCTAAATCAGTCTGCTTTCGGGTTCAGAGAGACTAGAGAGCAGGGAGGGTTAGCGATTTGAAAGCGGGATCTGCTGCAGGGCACAAGTTGTTGCGGTCTTGCTTGCGGACCAAGTCGTACTGTCGCGAAGGGCTTCAAAAGTTTAAGCCAAAAGAGATCGTCGACCTCCTTCCGTGACGGTAGAAACCTCTGTTGGACTCGACGTATTCGTTGTAAGTGGTCAGCAGTGTTGCCACTTTCTCTGACGAAACCCCTTACATTTTGCCACAAAAAACCTGTGATATTCTGCAGCCTACGGAACTCAGTCTTTTTTACAAGTTATACGAGGAATCTCCTTTTTTCAGCCTCATAGTCAAATACTTTTTCTTTTTTTACGGTGATGCCGATCACAGAATTTTGGGTTGCTGTGTTGAAGAAGTCGAAAACCTGTGGTAGATCGCAGAACTCTGCGAGCGATGGCAACACTGGTGCTCACGGGGCACACCTTTCTTCTCCAGAGGTAGTCGTCTCTTCTGCTCTCTCTTCCATTCCAGACCAGTTGGCGTTTCGTTACGCTTTTGGGAGGGGTGGCGCCTTATTTCGTTGTTGCCTAAGCGGTTGCGGTGTGTCACTTCCACAACTTTTCAAAGACATACATTGAGGGACTGTCACTTGACCATCCTTTATTCGTCATTTTTCCGACCCCCTTGGTTTAATCACTATCACATGCCTCTACGGTTCCACTTGTATCTTAGCGAAGTCACGTCAGTGAATGAGCCGAACGCGATCTACTAAAAGAAGGCACGGCAAAAAAACGGCATGGTGCAGGAGGCATGAGTACTAAAAGGAGATATTAAATGTGGGTATTAAAAAAAAATGTGTGTGGCATAAAGGAGGTCGCATAAGTAGGGGAGATGTGGGTACCCTGGGACATATTCAAGTGTATGTCAGATATCTGTAGAACCCTTTGGGCAAATTGCTTGATTCTGACACTCAATTAAGTGGAATTTATTGGGCTTTCTTCCAGATTTTTTGCAGATTATTTCGTTCATTAGTTTTTTTTATACTGACGATTTTCCCAACCCTCCTCTTTTGTCCCAGAGTACCCTGACCCCCTGGTACTCTGGGTCATGCTTAAGGGTGCTTGGGAAACAGTGCCCTTTTTGGCTCAATTTCATTTTTAACAAACCTGTAGTCAACTTTACAGAAAAATAAAAAACATAGGACAAAGCCTGTGGCACTGTTTATTCAAGAAGGAACTGCAAAAGGAACTATAGAAAGTCAGGGTTTTCACATAAGGTTCTGCGGCCCCAGTAAGTTTCAGTCTTGGCAGACCTAAAGCAATTTCTTTGGTTGTCACAAAGGCTTCATCCTTTGCCTCTGGAAATATGAATTTCCAAGTAAGGAGTTTCCGTTTCACGAAGTTCACATAATTCCCTTGGAGGTACCCTGGGACACAATGGACAAAAGGTGTCCCAGGGTACCCAGGGTACCCAGGAACACGTGTCCCAGAGTACCCGGACGAGTAACTTTCCACAAAGATTAAATTTTCCATCACTAGATGCCATATTAGGTCAACCGCTGAGCACCGTTTTGTAGCCAAGAAAAAACTGCCAGACAAAAAAACACTCATTACCTTCCAACTAAACGGATCATTACCTTCCAACCAACTCACCTAAAATCTCTGATAAAAATATTTGTGGATTTCTTCAGGAAAACACATGCATCCTTACTGATAGATGACGCGTCGTCCGTCATTCAGGCGGAATTTTCAAACAAAGTTTTTTTCACAGAGGTACCGTGTCCCATCTTGCCCTTGTCCCATCTCCCCTAATATATGTACGACGGGTCCTTGAAGAACCGAGCACTCGGTGGGTTCACCGGATAAATGACCCCTTTTTGTAGGTATAAAGTCTCACTCATTTCGCATCTTCAGGCATTCGTTGCGGGATTTGAGACATTTTTGCCTAGCCCCGATACCCGGTCGCAGCTACTCACCCTTTCCTCGGTGGTTCAATGCCGGGAAATATGTTCTTTGGACTTCGAGAGCAAAAAAAAGACGAGTCCCATTAACTGGAGCGAACGGCGTTGCAGCAAAACATCAACTGGTGTTATTGTCGGTCAACCCAGGCGTTTGCGAGACGTCTGTCCCAGTTTAACTCGAAAGCGGAGCTAAGGCGCTCCGCTTTGGAGTAGAATGAGACAGTTCAAAGGAACCAGAGGATGGCTTGTTCAGCTTGGATACTAAAAGGGTTGGGAGCGGGAGAAAAGCCTTCGCTCCGAAGCCTTGGCAACCGGTTCTGGAGAAATTGGAGACTTTGCTAGTTCTGTTTTTGCAGACCCTTCCAGTTTTCTTATCGGGAGCGAGATGAAACGATGCACCCATTAGACAGATAGATAGGTCTAATTGCTATAAAAAAAAGCCAAAAGGCCGTCGAAAAAATATGAACAAAAACACATAACAAGCTTAATAACACGAAAATGAAAACAAACCATACTTCTGTGATAACATAATAAGACAGAGCTTTCGGTGTTGCAAAGCGACCTTGAGGAATCATACCAGCCTCCTCATGTCTTAAAATTTACGACCATTGATCATACTACTCATCCATTCTTCCTCAAACACCCTACCGTATTATCTGAACACTTCCTGACTCATTTTAGTTCTTCACATTCACACATGACATGCAGCACACTTTCATTCTCATGTCCAAACATTTGAGAAGAGTGCTTTATTTATTTATTTAACTTCATAATCCACCTGTACGGCATATCACAAAAAAAAAAAAAAAAACAAGAAAGAGAAACAAACAAACAAAACGGAAAACACGAACGCTCTCATTACAGAATTCAGCTAAACTCTAACCACCATCGAATACAGACTTATTCAAGGCGATCCAAGCGGGAATCGAGATTTGTAGCCAAATCGAGCATATAGCAGCAAGTAAGTGATTATCACTAGCAATCAACCGCCTCCTGAGAGATTTCCGGGAATTCACCTGAATTTCCAGGAGAACTGATCAGAATGTTCGGAAGAACTTCCGATATAATTTCCTCTGGTCCCAATCTATAAACAATCAGCCGTAAGACCCATAACATCTTAACTATAGTGTCATTTTACATTATTTTCGCTATACGACGGGGTCTGATCGGACCGTATTGCTGTTGAGGACAGGCAAGAAGGATCATTCTTCCGGCGTCAGTTTCACCTTTAGAAATGTCAAGTTTTAAATCCCAGCCACGGTAGTGCTTTGAGGATTAAAAGAGATGTCCCTGCTCTTTCGAAGGTCGAAGTCTTGTTCTTTAGAGATCGGAACTTAGTTTTGTCACTGTAAATCTCATGGGAGAATATGTTTTCACTTTACCTCCTGCACCGCATTTCAGATGCTGCATTCGAATGGATTGTCATTACATAATTTACTCCTTGAAAATGTATCACTTAAATTGATGTCGCGGTTTCAAGGAGTAAGTTGACATGGCATAAGATAAGGGAGAAACCATTACCAGTCGGTAGAGCTGATTATTGTAAACACAACTGTAGCTTACCTTTTTTCTCTGAAAAATTTGTCACCAGTCAATAGTATTCGCAACTTACAGAGAACAATCAACCTTTTAAGGCGTTTTTTGGTGGTTCTTCTATCCATCAACAGTCTATCCACAGGGTTGATCAACGAACGACTGTTGACCGCCAAAACATCCCTGTTGAACGCTTAGTTTTAAAAATATGGCAGATTACTACACAAGTTGAAAAACAGAATCGATCAACAACACTTTCAGTTGTCGATTGATTTGACTAACAGTTTTGGCCACAGAGATTTCTGTTGGTAGCTAGAACACATTGTTGATCAACATCCACCAAAACGCTCTGTTGGAAAAATGTGGCAGATTACTACACAAGTTGGCAAACAGATTCGGTCAACAACAATTTCAGTGGTCGGTCAATTTGACTAACGTTGCTGGCCACAGAGATTTCTGTAGGTAGCTAGAACATATTGTTGATCAACATAGGTGAATCTCCACCAAAACGCTCTGTTGGAAAAATATGGCAGATTACTACACAAGTTGAAAAACAGAATCGATCAACAACACTTTCAGTTGTCGATTGATTTGACTAACAGTTTTTGCCACAGAGGTTTCTGTTGGTAGCTAGAACACACTGTTGATCAACATAGGTGAATCTCCACCAAAACGCTCTGTTGGAAAAATGTGGCAGATTACTACAAAAGTTGGCAGACAGAGTCGGTCAACAACTATTTCAATTGTCGGTCAATTTGACTAACAATGCTGGCTACAGAGATTTCTGTTGGTAGCGAGAACACACTGTTGATCAACATAGTTGAATCTCCACCAAAACGCTCTGTTGGAAAAATATGGCAGATTACTACACAAGTTGGCAAACAGAGTCGGTCAACAACAATTTCAGTTGTCGGTCAATTACACTAACGATGCTGGCCACAGAGATTTCTGTTGGTCGCTAGAACACACTGTTGATCAACATTCTCTCAGTGTTGAACCGCTAAAAAACGCTTTTAGGACAGTGAGTTCTGCCCGGTCGTGAATTGTCCAGTGGGTCAGACTGGGATCGACTAAAAAGAGGCACGGCACGGCACCACATAAAGCTCGAGTACTAAAAATAGGCGCGAAAACTAAAAGGGCCCTTTCAGGCTTCATAGTGGGGGGCAGGGATAATGTTCTAACGTGCCTTCTCTTAGGCTCTGAAGTTACGAACTCTCACTTACTTGTCTACTTCTACTACATGCTAATCTCTTTTATTACTCGTGCCTCCTGTGCCATGCCGTGCCTTGCCGTGCTTCTTTTTAGTCGATCCCGATCAGACCGGATCGACTAAAAGGAGGCACGGCACTGCACGACATAGTGGGCAGACTGCGTATAATAGTTTAATGGATACATAATTTCATCTTGGAACTTGGAGCTGATTGTTAAGCAGAAATGACATGAAAGCATTGAAACAAATTATTGAAAGAAATATTGTTTTGTTGGTTCCGCATCGTTTTCCTGTTGGTATTGTGATGGATTGTATGATTTAGTTTTTGTTTTTTTCGCTGAGGACGGTTTGCCGGAAGTGCAACCGAAATATCCGGAATTTTATTTATCCCTCGCACATCATCTTAGAGGGATAATGAGCTGATCAAGAAGAAACCCCGAAAATCTCGTTTTCTTGATTTTGTTTGCAATGAATGGTCAGCTTGGCTTCAAACCTTATAATACCAGTCAACCACAAACCCTTGATTTTTAGATACCCTATGCCAAACTCATGGCAAGAGTTATCATCGGTACCCCACTGTAGGTGAATTCTGATTGGTTGGTTTCTGATCTTCACTAAAATCATGAATATTTTATTGGGTTAGAGTATCACCATTTGGCATAGTGTATCCAGCGTTGGGCATAGGGTATGTCAAACGATAGATGTACCCAACGTTTGGCATAGGGTATCGAAAAATCAGGGGTTTGTGGTAGATTGGATAATATCAAATACTTAGCTGTGTTTTTATGGCACTTGCCTTCCGGCCAAGTGCCATATACCGATCACTTTTCCGTCCGTCGGTCGGTCGGTCGGTCGGTCGGTCGGTCTGTCGGTCTGTCGGTCGGTCAGTCCGGTGATCGCGAGTTAGGGTACTTCCAGATGTGCTAGGACGATGAAACTTGGCAGGCATATCAGGGACCCGACCAAACTAATTTAGAAATAGTCACTTCCCCGATCCGACCATCGTGGGGGGAGGGAGGGGAGCCGGAATCCGGAATTTAGGGGCATGCATAACTTTCAAACGGGTGATCGGATCTTAATGAAACTTGATATTTGGAAATACTTCATTTCTCAGATGTCCCGATTCAGGTCCGGATCGAATCCGATTTATGTGGGGGGGGGAGTCGGAGGGGGGAACCGGAAATCATGTGACACGCTTAGACTGGAGCGATCGGGATGAAACTTGGTGGGAGGAACAAGCACATACCCTAGGTACGTCATTGACAGACCCGGACCGGATTCGTGCACTGTGGGGGGAGTTGGAGGGGGGTTCCAGAATTCCGGTGATACGAAGTTAAGTTACTTCCTGGTGTGCTAGGACAATGAAATTTGGCAGGCAAATCAGGGACTCGACCAGATTAACTTGAAAATAGTCAACTTCCCGATCCGACCATCGTGGGGGGAGTGACGGGAGGGGGAATCCGGAATCTTGAGGTATGTATAACTTCCGAACGGGTGATCGGATCGTAATGAAACTTGATACGTAGAAAGATCACATGTCTCGGATGCCCAATTTCAAGTCCGGACCAGATCCGATAAAGGTAGGGGGGGGGGATCGGAGGGGGGAACCGGAAAACTTGTGACACGCTTGGAGTGGAGCGATCGGAATGAAACTTGGTGGAAAGAACAAGCACAAGCCCTATGTACGTAAGTGACAGAACCGGACAAGATTCAGACACTGTGGGGGAGCTAGAGGGAGGGGGGTCCGGAATTCCGATGATCGCAAGTTAAGGTACTTCCAGACGTGCTAGGACGATAAAACTTGGCTTGAAAATTAGAGACTTGACATGATTGGCTTAAAAATAGTCAGTTCCCTTATCCGACCATCGTGGGGGGAGTGGAGGGAGGGAGAATCCTGAGGTATGTATAACTTTTGAACGGGCGATCGGATCTTAATGAAACTTGATATTTGGAAAGACTTCATGTCTCAAATGTCCTGTTTAAAGTCCGGATGTAGTCCGATGAATGTTGGGGGGGGAGGTGGAGGGGAGAACCCGAAATCTTGTGACACGCTTAGAGTGGAGCTATTGGGACGAAACTTGGTTGGAAGAAGAAGCAGAAGCTCTAGATACATCAGTGACAGAACCGGACCGGGTTCGGGCACTGTGGGGGGAGTTGGAGGGGGGTCCGGAATTCCGGTGATCGCGAATCAAGGTACTTCCAGATGTGCTAGGACGAAGAAACTTGGCTTGGAAATCAGACACTTGACATTGACAAGATTGGCTTATAAATTGTCAGTTCCCAGATCCGACCATCCCTTAAAGTACTAATCGCAACCACAACGTACAAAAAATACTTTTTAGCAAAATACACATTTTCGTGATCCCTATGAGCCCGTGATCATTTTTGCCTTAAGGGTTTTGCTCACAAGTGATTTCCTTAAAGTACAAACAATACTTTTGAGTAAAATATACATTTTCGTGCTCCTGATGAGTTCATCATGTTTTTTACTTCAAGAGTTTTGATTACAAATGATCACAACAAACCCACAAATTGACGAATTCCTACTTTAATCCTCTGACCAAGCCTTGCAAGTGCCATATGAGCTTCCAGCTCTTGTTACTTTTTGTTTATGGACCGAGCTAAACATATGTCTGACGTTCCCTTTTATTTATTTATTTTTTGAGCTTGCTCATGTGTGTGCTTTCGGGTTGCGCCAATAGATGATCCTGCGGTCGCACCAAGTCCTTGTTTGAACTGGTGACTTGCATAGGGGTGATCTAGAAATTTATATAAACTGTATCAGCCAAGAATTGTAACTGAAAGATCGAAGTTTTCTCTTCGAAACTGGAATATTTATAGTTCTAATTTAGATATGTCACAGTTAGCTCAAACAACTAAACGTAAACTTGAAGTTGTGTTGTTATATTGAGAATTTGTTATGGAGATAGTTTTTATTAGTTCATGCGGATGGCCTTCGGCTTCGGTAGGTTGAGTTTGTTAGATACTGGAGATACTGATACTTGACTTGGATACTGGACCTGGTGGAATGAGATTATTCGGTCCGGGATCCTTCCTTGGAATGTTCTCACTTTTCCTCAGATCTTGTTATCTTTTAGTTTTTATGGCACTTGCCTTCCGGCCAAGTGCCATATACCGATCACTTTTCCGTCGGTCGGTCTGTCGGTCGGTCTGTCGGTCGGTCGGTCGGTCGGTCAGTCCGGTGATCGCGAGTTAGGGTACTTCCAGATGTGCTAGGACGATGAAACTTGGCAGGCGTATTAGGGGTCCGACCAAACTAACTTGGAAATCGTCACTTGCCCGATCCGACCATCGTGGGGGGAGAGGGGAGCCGGAATCCGGAATTTAGTGACATGCATAACTTTCGAACGGGTAATCGGATCTTAATGAAACTTGATATTTGGAAAGACACCATGTCTCACATGTCCCAACTCAAGTCCGGACCGAATCCGATGAATGTGGGGGGGGGGGGTCGGAGGGGGGAACCGGAAATCATGTTAAACGCTTAGAGTGGAGCGATCGGGATGAAACTTGGTGGGAGGAGCAAGCACAACCCCTAGGTACATCATTGACAGAACCGGACCGGATTCGTGCACTGGGGGGGGGAGTTGGAGGGAGGTTCCGGAATTCCGGCCATACGGAGTTAAGATACTTCCGGGTGGGCTAGGACGATGAAACTTGGCAGGCAAATCAGGGACACGACCAGATTAACCTGGAAACAGTCAGCTTCCCGATCCGACCATCGTGGGGGGAGAGGAGGGAGGGGGAATCCGGACTCTTGAGGCATGTATAACTTCCGAACGGGTGATCGGATCATAATGAAACTTGGTATGTAGAAAGACCACATGTCTCGGATGTCCCATCTGAAGTCCGGATCGGATCCGATGAAGCTGGGGGGGTCGGAGGGGGGGGTCCGGAAACCTTGTGACATGCTTGGAGTGGAGCGATCGGAATGAAAATTGGTGGGAAGAACAAGCTCAAGCCCTATGTAGATCAGTGACAGAACCGGACCGGATTCGAGTATTGTGGGGGAGTTAGGGGGGGGGGGGGGGTCCGGAATTCCGGTGATCGCAAGTTAAGGTACTTCCAGACATGCTAGGACGATGAAACTTGGCTTGAAAATTAGAGACTTGACATGATTGGCTAAGAAATAGTTAGTTCCCAGATCCGGCCATCCCTTTAAGTATTAATGCTAACCGGGTCATTCCAGCGAAATAAAGCCAGGCAAAAAAATGATTTCTCAGATTTTGACGAAAATTTCTCAGAATGATCTACCAGGGTCCAGGACCTTCCACAATTTTTTTTTTCGGCGAAAAAAAAATTTTCGGACTCGGACGAATTTTTGAAATTTTTGGCCAAATATTCCATTGTTGATGGTGGAAAAAGTCAATATTTTTCAAAAATTCGACAAAAATCAGGGAAATTCAACACGACCTTGAAATTTTTTGAACTTCTTACCTACCTTTAGGACTTCAAATCTCGAGATGTTCAAGTATGTAGGTACTCTTCTTTCCTTTTTACGGTAATTTTGGCAAGGCAAGGTAAAAAAAGTGGGTCTTGCTAGATCCACTCCAGAAGAACCGGCCAGATCGCGAAAATTCTGAGATTCCCCATGGTAGTAGAGTGAAGAACGAGCTACCTTTCTGCATTAGCACTTTTGTGGCTATCGAGCCAGAAATGGTCTTAAATAGCGATCTTAGAAAACTGAAATTCTTGGGAAAATGCATTGTTTTGATGACAAAATGAATTAGTCTCACAACCTAACAATAAAAATTGAGAAATGAATGCTGCTCTAACCCTGGTTTCAGTTTTCAGATCTTACTGTTAGACCACAACCTGCCTGGACCAATTCTTAGCTGTCCAAGGGCCCGAAATCTTCTTTTGGCCTACTTTCAGAAACTTACCATAATAGAATGCATGCTTTTGCTCTTTTCACGTGTAAGTTTGCGCGAGGGTGGTAAATTAATCATATACTTGGTTATACGCAATTCTGAAACGCTAACCGAGTTCCGTTGTCAGTACATTTTTGGGATCCCAAAACGTAAGTGGAGGGATACCTATGACATCGCAAAAGTTGTCCGTCTGTGCGCACGATAACTCTTGAAAGAATTGAGATATTCTGATGAAACTTGGTGGGAGGATCCTTCGGGTCAAAGTACAAGTCAAATTCAAAGATGGGCTCTGTAGCCCTATATTTGAGGGTGGGGGAGAGGTTTCAAATTAAGGGGTACATTTTTTTTATTTTTTTTTAAATCTATTAAGGTAGTTGATTTAGGGGTAAGGAGACATGCTGAATCCGAATATGAAAGTTATTTCTCACCGGACTAGTAGTTCACCCGGAATCCGGCAAAAACCAGACACAAAATTTGTCGACCAATTTTCGGCTACCCCTTTTCTCCAAAATAGTATAGCTCTGCATAATAGTATAGCTCTGCGCAGAACGCGTAATCAATGAACCTAAGAGCTAGTTCTTTTCGAAGTTCGAAGGGGTTCGTATGTGGGAAAAGAGAAGGTGGTTGCGGGCTATATAACAGTTGGAAAGTTTAGAGGGATTGACAACTTCAGTAGAAGGGTACACACTGAAACCAAAAATAGACCGATCCCAATTGTGAGACAAGTAGGGGACTTCTAATGGTTTCATGGTCTAATAATAGGCTGTTAGACCATAATCAGTTTCAGTTTCATTTGACTATATTTAAACACAAAAAAAATACATCATTAACACTCCTGCCAGGAAAGCACAAAAGGAGTGCTTGGCTAGGGCAGGCAAATAACCTGTATTAATTATTCAACAAACTGCATCAACTAACTGAATACCCTATACAAAAAAAAAAAAAAAAGAAGGAAAAACCTGTGTTTTCAACTTTGAAAAAACAAACAAACAAGAGAATCAATGAACAATAAAGAAAAAAAGAAAAAACGGGGGGGTCGGAGGAAAACACTAAACAATTTTCCTGAAATGACCTTTCGCTGCTCGCTTGAATGAAATAAGGTTATTAGAATTCCGGATATCTAACGGTAGTAGATTCCAAATAGTCGGCGCAAAAAATCTAATTAAAAAAGAAGCTCTTTTTGTTGAGGGCGCTTCTTGGACGATGTCGCAAGAATTTCGAGTGTCGTAGGAATGCAGGTCTTGATTTAGTGTGAACATATTTTGGAATGAAGATGGAAGGAGGTTATTGAAATACTTAAAGCAAAAAGTTGCAATTTGGAAATCTCGAGTCTTCGATACATCAAATATCTTGGTACATTTGAAATGAAGATTAATGTTATCAGTGTGTTGAACCGGTGATATAATTTGAATTGCCTTGTTTTGGATGATTTGGACTCTTTTATAACAAGAAATGAAGTTACTTGCCCATATGGAACACCCATAAGACAAATGAGGATGAAAAATTGAATGATAAATCATTTTTAGTATTTTCTTAGGAAAACGGAATTTAAGGCGGCGGATGACTCCAAGGGACCTTGATAGCTTATTGCCAACTAATTTTCGACAATGAGGGGTTAGCAGTTTTGTCTACTTGGTGTACCTACAATTTGTTTCCTGTGCTTTATATGGTACGAACAATTGGTACCACGTCTATCACTCGTAAGTAAGAATCGGTTGCTAGAATCTTTGGTGATGAGGGGTGCCAACTTTTGCTAGTTGGTATACCCTTTATTTTTTGCCGGTGCATTTCATGGTAAGAACGATACGGTACCATGTCTATCACAAAAAAAGGACTTCGCGAGGGGCTTGAAGCTTTAAACTTCGATCTGTTTCTAAATGTTACAAGTAAAGAGTATTGATCTGTCAACATCATATATTAGATTTTGGGGATCCCATCGACACCTTTGGTCTTGTTATTATCTATAGGCTGTAACTATTTAAGAAACTGAAATTTTGTATTTGCAACTATGTACAAAGAATGTGGAACACGTTAATATTATGGCGAAGTTACAAGTTTTTCTATCTTCAGTCTATCAACATCTTTTATGTACACTATACTCCGGCAGCATTCCGCTGAGCTGAAACTAGTACACATAAAACATCTGAGGGGTGGCACCAGTTCTCAACCTCGTCTTCGGGGACTAAAAAACCTAAGGGGTCGACTGACTTCCGCAGAATTTCTATGCAGGCTTCGTCTACGTCTTCATCCGTGTCGACAACTTTGCCCAACTCCCAGTTATTGCAAATCTCAAAGCAGACATAGTATCTGAGCTGGTATTATAGTCAGAACAGCAGTGTTTTTTTGCGATTTCATTTTTGAAATGCATGGTCAATCTATTTTGTCATAAAAACAATGCATTTTCCCAAGAATTTCAGTTTTCTAACATCGCTATTTAAGACCATTTCTGGCTCGATAGCCACAAAAGTGCTAATGCAGAAATGTAGCTCGTTCTTCACTCTACTACCATGTGGAATCTCAGAATTTTTGCGATCTGGCCGGTTCTTCTCGAGCGGATCTACCAAGACCCACTTTTTTTGCCTTCCCTTGCCAAAATTACCGTAAAAAGGAAACAATAGTACCTACGTACTTGAACATCTCGAGATTTGAAGTCCTAAAGGTAGGTAAGAAGCTCAAAAATTTTCAAGGTCGTGCTGAATCTCCCTGATTTTTGTTGAATTTTTGAATAATATTGACTTTTTCGACCATCAACAAGGGAATATTTGGCCGAAAATTTCAAAAATTCGCCAGAGTCCGAAATAATTTTTTTTCGCCGAAAAAAAATTTGGGGAAGGTCCTGTACCCTGGTAGATCATTCTGAGAAATTTTCGTGAAAATCTGAGAAATCGATTTTTTTGCCTGGCTTTATTTCGCTGGAATGACCCAACCGCAAAGTACAAAAAATACTTTTAAGCAATAGATACATTTTCGTTGTCCCTATGAGCCCATGATCATTTTTGCCTCAAGGGTTTTGCTTACAACTGAATTCCTTAAAGTACAAACAATACTTCTGAGTAAAATATACATTTTCGTGCTCCTGGTGATCATCTTTTTTGCTTCAAGAGTTTTGATTACAGATGATTTTCTAGCGCCCTTAAAGTGCGCACAGCCAAATGCATTGCCAAACGATACAGTCTCGTGATTTCCAAGGACCCATGATCATTCTTATCCCAAGGATTTTGCTTACAAATGATCAAAAGAAACCCACGAATTGACGAATTCCTACTTTCATCCTCTGACCTAGCCTTGCAAGTGCCATATGAGCTTCCAGCTCTTGTTTTATTGTTGGTTTCGCTGGACGTGTCACGGGGCGGTGTTGGGGACCGGGTGCTGACGGGAGAAGACGCATACTTTCATTAGTAGATAGATAGATGTTTATTAAAGCCCTTGGGCCATGAACAAAATGTATGAATTATGAATGCTGTATTTAGTTAAAGAAGCCTTCTCCGTCCCTTGTTTTACGAAATCTCTTCTCTGCCGGGCTCTGGACCTTTAGTTAATTAGTTTGTTAAGAGTTTGAGTTAACCGCCCAGTTTGAGCGGTTTTGAGCCTGAAGAGGACCCTTGCCAAGAAGGGCCGAAATATAGCTCGAATAAAATTTAGCTGACGTATCCGTTTTTGCACTGTCAAAATTGCGCTGCTGTGCTAGAATTCTTCCGGTTTGACTCCTTTCTTGACATGATTTTTTTATTGTTTCTGGCGTCAGCAGATACATTGGAGGTGATCTGAAGTTGCAAAGCAAATGCTAGAATGCTTCCTGTTCAACTCCTTTCGTAACGTATGACTTGATTATTTTTATTTCAGGTGTCATCAAATACATTGGACAGGTGAAGTTTGCCGATGGTGTTTGGCTTGGATTAGAAATGAGGAATGATAGAGGAAAGCACGACGGCACAGTGCAGAATGTTCGCTACTTTTCGTGTAGGATGGGTCGTGGTTTGTTTGTCCGTCCGGCTGCCGTCACTGTCCGTGGGTTAAGCGGTGCATTGTTGGTGAAAGAGATGAATGAAGAAGCTGTGGCGTAGATCAGTCATACACGAATCCTCAAATTTGGGGCATGGTGCTTCACCGTCAGGTAGCAAGGTCATGGTACCCCCATACAAGTCTGTTGAATTGAGAATCAGAAATGGAAATTTGCTTTTCAGACAGATTTTTATATTGTTACCATACCCTTGCTACAGGGCATGGTGCCGCAACGTAAGAACGCCATGCCCAGTGGTTGGGCCATGCCCAGACGCTGGGACACCATACTCAAAAATTGAGGATTTGTGAATGACTGGCGTAGATGTTCTGGGACGTAAAAAGGAAAAGGAGGTATCAAGCGCTTGACACAATAGGGTCAAGATTAATCTCCTGGATATCCTACCTGCACTTATCTGACCTAGTTTCACTTATTCTGCAGCAGAAGTATGCTTCTTTGAACAGTTCTCTAAATTCCGGACTACACGTGGTTTTGCTTTTGCTGAGAGCGACGTGTTTCAGCTTTCTTTTGACGTAAAGAATGAAATAATATTCTTTTAATTTCATCTGCTGTTCCTTTTTTGATATTCTTTATCTTCTGTTTGGATACTTCGGACGGTCATAAAGTAATGCAGAACTGTTGCAGTACTGCGGACGACGTATACTTTTGCCCTTACAGTGTGCAAATGCAACTGTTAATTTTCTTCCCTTTCTTCTTTCAAATGTTGCATCTGTGGTTAAGCGGCGCGTAATTTCACCCAGAAGGTGGCGTCAAACTAAATAGCCTACTCCAGTGGAAGAATAAGCATTAATGGTGAAAAAAACATTGAATTTCAGCTTACGTTTGTGACAGAGGAAAGCTGAAATAGTCGGCTGTTACAATAGTCCGCTAAATTTGACTTTCTTGTAAGCAAGAAAAATTTGGAGAAGTGTTTAAACAAGTTTACTCTTACTGTACATAAGAGTAATTGTGCAGTTAAAGGAGATTGATCGTTGACGTCACTTTATGCGGTCCTGTGTTGTTGTAACGTAACTTATGTGAGCGATGCGACGATCATCTTCTATGCCCAACCACTGTCATCGAAGATTAACGTGCTTGAAGGGGGGGGGGGGTCGAATTGGTTCGTGAAGTGCAAAAATATTCGTGAAATATTGCTTAATAATTTCTTGGAACCGGTACAGTTTCATCAGTCAACAAAATCGTGAAGCATGATCTTTCTAATGCATTATAATTCTCTAATCCCTATTTATGAAACGAAAAGAGAAGGGTGTGTCCAGTGACTTTTCTATCGTTATGTCCGTTCCAGAGCAAACTAACTCTAGAGAGTACCGCGCAAACTTTGGAAAAGTGACACAGAGTCAATCGCAGCGACACTAGCTCCGCTAGCGGGACTGAACGTCCCTACTAAAACTCAATCATTCGTGCACCAGTGCTGGCTTCAGTAATTTAAAATTCTGAACACAGCAAAAAAAAGATACAACCTCCCCTGTTTCTTCGATGTATGAAGACCGCATCTTAGCTTTACTGGAAATTTCTAAGCCCGCAAGTTTGCCTCGCTTTAAATGCCCCAAGTGTGGTGGGCGACGCTACAAGTATGGCCCGGTTGCGGAACATAGAAAGCATAGGTTTTGGCGTTACTCCTTAGTGTTATTTTGCTCTGGTCCGTTCGGCAATAATTAACTACCGTAAGTGCCTTACTTTAACTCTATGCTGCTAACTTATGCCAAAGATTTCTAGACCGTTTTAGCATGTACTCTGTTTTTAATAGTTGATGAAACCAGTCGAAAAAGTTAGATGAGTTTTATTCTAGCAATATCTCGCAGGCTCGTTTTTCTAGAAGAGGACCCTTGCCAATAAGGGCCGGAATGTTGCTAGGATAATCCTCAGCTGACTTTTCCCTTTAGCGTCATCGAATATGGTTCGCAGTCAGCTTGGGCTGAAGGGATACTTATGTATTTTATTAGTTATGGTATGTATTATGTATTTTATTAGTTATAGCGTATTAGTTAGCGTTTTTGCAGATACTGTGGTATCTCATAACTGACCGTGGCAACTGGTAAAAAGTTATCTCATATATTCGTATACTTCAGTTACGATGCTTTGGCAGCAGTTCGCAGCGGGCTCGAACGACTGCAGGTTCCTTTCCCCAACGTTGTACCTGAAGTTTGACTGTCTGACGAGGACCCTTGCCAAGAAGGGCATTGTAGCTGACGTATCCGTTTTATGCATAGTTTGAATTTTTTTTTTCCCAGCCAGCTTGGGCTCAAGTAGTAGCCTATTCAGTCATCTCACTTTCACCATCACTACCACAAGAGCGTAGGTTTTTTTTCAAATTGGTGGGAAAGAAGTTTGGCACTTGTGTTGTTAGTGGGTGTAAGTATTTCTTTTGGGAAAAAAGCGATTTTTTCCATTGTCGTTTTTGCAAAGCAACGGTAGCATCAGATACCATGGTACTATGGTAACTGCAAAATCGGCAAATTGCAGAACCCTTTACCGTGTTTGCAGATACCACGGTATCTGAAAAACGTAACTATTGTTCCATGTTGTAGTTCGTGCTAACGATGTCCTCAACACTGCAAAAAAAAAATCTTGCAGGATTTGCTACTGGGATTAATCTTGTCTCTTTTGAGATAAGATTATATCTAATTCGGATTAATCATATCCAGTAGAGATAGGATTAATCCCAGTAGCAAATACTGCGCAGTTAACTTTATTCCTTACTCGGAGAAACTTTTTAAAGTCTAGCTTCGTCTTTATCTTATTCTGCGAAAAAGAATAGAGGTAGGAATAGTTTAAGCATGCATTTTATTATTCGATTTACTGGTTCGTGTTGTCGAGGTCCTGTTGCTTCGTCTTATTCCTCAACAAAGAGCAGAGGTAGAAATTCTTTGTAGATTTAAAAATCTACGGACTTCAGGAAATTAAAATGGAGGTTGCCTGAAAGAAAGCAAGACATGGTGCAAGAGGCAAAGGTACTGGAAGAAGGCACGTTGCTACAAGATCATGCAAGGCATGAATGAATGAATACAGTTTATCATCCAGCTATAGTAGCCTATATAAAATTACACAAACAGTATATAAAATTACTCGAAACTGATGAGTCAGTTGGGATATCTTTCAGATATATTTCGGCCCCTGTTGGCAAAGGTCCTGTTCAGGCATGTGAAGAGGACCCTTGCCAAGAAAGGCTGAAATGCCGCTGTAGGATTGTCAGCTTGGGCCTACTGGGTATTCATACTAAAATAAGCGGAATAGGCTATCGTGAAGGAAAATAAAAATACTTTGATAAAAATAAAGAAAAATAAACTATACTTAACAGAAGACCTCCTGCTAAGTGAACGGGCGTGACGAGAAGAGGGAAGTTGTTTCACCTTGCCTTCTATGCTCTATATGACTAAGTCGAAAATACGCCAGTGAACCTCGGGAAGAACGAGAAACGTCGCCCCAACGATGACTCGAATCCTATGTCAACCAATCAACGGCGTTCAGTGGGGGCAGCTGTGGTGACGATTTCGGCTCTTTGCTGGGCACACAGCGATTCTTCACGGGCATGAAGAGTTAGTCATCAAGAGTATTGGTATCAACCTCCTGCACCATGCTTTGACTTTTTTTTTTCCGTCTCGTTATCCGGCCAGTATCGCCAAAACAAAAACCGCGACTCGGAAAAAGTCCTCACCACGACTGGTAAAAACCGCGATAGATCAAAACCATAAAATTACCGAACGTCTTACGCAGTATTTTTTGTTATTGAACTGACGGCTGACTAGAGCCATCTATACAAACGAATAAAACAATAATAAGAAACAAATCGTTAACCAAGACAAAAAAATGGTGCCTAAACCTTGACCCATTGTCCTACTTTGACCCTTTGACAGAATGCCTTTTCACAATTTATCCTTGCTCCGACTATGAAATTCCCTACCCGAATGAGCTATAACGCTGCACCCAAAACTTCTTCATTTTTACGTCGAAACAATGGCTCTGAAGCGCTATGTAAAACATATGGTATCAAGGCCTTGGGCTATGAGCACCTGCTTAGTATTTACGGAACTCGATCGCGGAACTAAAATCGTTAGAAGCTTCCATGAACTGCGAGGTTAGACATTAATATCTAGATAACCATGAATAAAGTAGAACGGGGCTAGAATAGAACACGAATAGGGGGGGGGGGGGTAAGAGGCATCTCGAACGGATGCTTACTGGCCGATACGAAGAGACACGGGACCATGTACACCATTAAATACCAGTGAGAATTCCCTCGACTCGACTCATCTGCTCTAAAAAGTGTTGTTACTTTCTGCATGAGGCGGACATAAACTTCTGTACTTTCCTGCTGCGAGTGCCTATTTCATGTTTATGTCATGCTCCGTATCCATTCCGTCCATTATCTCTCTGTGATATCCCTTTTAATGTTTTAGTGTTTGAAAAGAAGTATTAGAGGGGTGGAAGTTTGGATGTAGTGATAATACGGTTAAGGCGTGTTGAAAGTTGTTTCAGATAGTATAATAATGCGGTGCGAGGTTGGGCTTTTGTCGAACAGTTAACTCAAGAGTTGTTGGCCCTCTAATTAGGATAGTTTTCTGTTGTTGTTTTTGCGTTTTTTCCTCGTTTTATTTTTCTGCGTCTTTCTGAAAATTGGATTTTTGTCAGCAGAGAGACAGCCGAACCCCTACGGAAGAAAGAAAACTTATTTGGGTTTTCTTTTCTTTTTTATTATTCGACTGTAGATAGTAGACCAGGAATGCCTAATTTTTGGATAGTGTATACCGCGTATTTTGGAAAAGCGTCTGCCAACCGCCGGCCACCCTGTGGCAAATACTGGATACTCTAACCCAGTAAAATATTTATTGTTTGAGTGAAGCTCAGAAAACAACCGATCAAAGTTCCTTTAGAGTGGGTTACGTCAGGGTTGGGGTGTCCAGCACTTGGCATACGGTAACCGGAGTTGACATAGACTGTTTCAAACTGTGGGTCTGCCCAACGTCTGGCATAGCCTATCTATAAATCGGGGATTTGTGGTAGTATGGGTAGCGATCTATCCGTTGTCTTCTCGGTGTTACTTTTACAAAAACACAACACTGTTCACTACCCAAATAAGGTTTCTGTCATCCTGTACGAGTTTGGCTTCCTTTTTTCGAGAAACGCAGAAACATAAAACGTAGAACAAAACCGCATCCGTCGTGGATTTTGTTTACGAGGGAAATTTTCTGTGCGGTTTGTTGAGCTTTTGACAAACTATCACTGTTTTGAACAGTTTTCTGTTTCGTTACATGCCGTTTAGTTTGGCGTTTCTTGACGAAGTCTGTTACAGCGCGCAGAATAACTACTGGGAATTTTAGGTATGGTTTTAGGGTAAGGCTACTGAGGTCTAAAGGTAATAGAATAATAAAACTCGATTCTTATTGAAATTTACAACATGGTATACGGCAGGAACCTGGAATACAGCATTTTTTACAATAGCACACTACAACAGAACAAAAGCTTCCACAGCACAGGGTTGAGGGGTAAAGCACTCGCGCAACCCCTTCGTCCTGCAAAGTTGTCTGGTCATTCTGGTCGGCTTTGCTAAAAAGCCAGGCTTCGACTTCTAGATTAAAAATATCTTAGGCGTCTGCACAGTCAAGCCAGTCTTTCCGGATTTCCATGATAATGATGCTAGCTAATTTCGCTGCTCTTCAACATTTCCTTCCAAAACATTGCTTCCTTTTTCTCCCACCCCATCCATTAGTGGCCTCTCAATGTGTTGACTCTATGAGACCCTTCCAGATTCCGGGTAATCTGAGCCTCGTTTTTGTTGCACGCTGCAGGTCCACTTCTCCGCCGCGTCCGGACTGATTCTTTCTACATCCGTTTTTGCACTTCAGTGCTACCGAGGAAGACGGCAGCGCTTCTCGAGAATCGTGGACTTGCTCACCGACCAAGTCCGTGCTTCCGTGCAAGATGCTGCTGTTGCCGAGGAAACAGTTAACACAAAAACGCACTTTGTGAAAAGGCAAGGAAGTATGTTTGAAAGTGCAAAACGGATACGTCAGCTAAATTTTATTACAGCTATATTTGTCCGTCCGTGGCCGAATGGTTATGGCGCCGAACTCACGAGCGAAGGGTCGCTGGTTCGAGTCTCGGTTGTGCCGGCCGTTTGGTTTAGGGCGAGGGTTAGTGGCGTTTCCCCGTAAGACAAGCTAAAGTCCACCCAGCTTCAAATGGGTACCTAGAGAAATCTAGGGAAAAGCACGGGAAAGCGTCGGATGACTTGCCCCCAACCACGCTTGCACCCCGGCCGAGGGCAGAGAATCAGGAGGTCGGCACCTGCGCTACGCGAACCCTAATCGGTTTGCATGCGAAAGTTTGCTTTTTTTTTTGTTTGCTATATTTCAAGGAAAGAAGTGCTGCAGCAGCGATGCGGCAGCGCTATTTCAACCAAAACGAGGCTCGGGAGGGTCCAACACCCCGGACGAAAATGGATATTTTGAATTCGGAAGAAAAATCCGGAAGTTGAAGCCCGGCTTTGACTGTGCGTGGTCAAACTTCAAAGTCGGAGATCACAAGTACTATGGGATCTCATAGAATAAAAAGGCAAGGAAGTATATTTGACATTGCAAAACGGATACGTCAGCTAAATTTTATTAGAGCTATATTTCAAAGAAGGAAGTGCTGCAGCAGCGTTGCGGCAGCGCTATTTCAACAAAAACGAGGCTCGGGAGGGTCCAACACCCCGGACGAAAATGGATATTTTGAATTCGGAAGAAAAATCCGGAAGTTGAAGCCCGGCTTTGACTGTGCGTGGTCAAACTTCAAAGTCGGAGATCACAAGTACTATAGGTCTCATAGAATGGTAGTGTTGGGCGATATTCGCTATCGATAACGATATATCGATATATCGGACCAAATATCGATATCGAATATCGAAACATAAATAGTGATATCGAAAGCGATATTTGTTCATTTATATTTATTGTAAATAATCCGACAAAAGTCACGTTAATATATCCGAAATTTGAGCAATATGTTCTTAAATTCGTATTCAGTTTTTATTTATTCAAAGTTTGAGATGCTTTTTTACGACAATATTGCTCTTAAATTTTGGCGAAACGAGACGGATACTATAACGAATCAGGGTACCGAAATATCGATATCGAAAGTGGAAATATCGATATATCGAAAAATCCAAATATCGCCCAACACTATAGAATGGTACTGAGAGACATCACTGAATCCGGAATTTCTAATCACGCCTATCCTGCGCTTTGAACAGGTATTTCTGGAAAACCAAATCACTGCGGAGAGATCACCGCGATCGATCACACACAGAATAGCACCTTATCTTGTTCCATGCTTAGGCCAGTGAGAAAACAAGTCCCGAGGGGAATTTTCTCGCGTCGTGGTTCTCTTTGACCTGACTGCATTCCTTCACCTGGCTGCATGTTCAGTTGGAAGCATAGAATAGAGAGGTTGCACCATACAGCGAAAGCGCATAACAGAAGAATTTAACATTTGGAAGTATAGGACTTTCGACTTTGTGACTAAATTATCGTCGCTTAGTAATTCTTTTAGGCCTAAAAATTTTGGAAATGTTTATCTGACTCTTTCTTGATTGTGTAAACCACATTTTTGTAAGAGAGTTTCTTGGAAAAAACAGCTTGAAGGCTTCAAAGTTATAACAAAAATAAACTTGGTTATGCGCGTCGTGCCAAAACCAACCAATAGGAAGCAACATTCGTTTTTTAAGTAAAAGTTTTAAATCTTCAAGCTCTTATATCTAATGAAACTTTTACAAAAATCTGTAATTATACAATTGAAAATGAGCTAGAAAAACTTTTCAATCAGTTACATGCTCAGAGTAGTTACCGAAAGTCGATACAATTCAGTCTCGAAGTCGGAAGTCCCATACCCAACAATGTTAAAATTATTTGTTTATGTTCCTATCTGTTTTCGTCGGGTAGGGTGGAATCTCTGTATACGAGTTACACTTCAAACTACGGCCGGATGTTGAAACTTGTAGCCCACTTTCAACTGGCGATTGTTGTGGTTTTCAAACTATATTCACAAGCCTTTCGGTGTCTTTTAGCGCGTCGGTTTTAGAAACCGACGGTCGTGGGTTCGAATCCCGTCAGAGGAGACTTTTTGTCCCTGAGAGTTTAGCTAATTGTCTAGAAACCGCTTAGGTCATTCAGTAGGTGACGCGAGAAAATCTTACATAGGTATCAACTGGCCTTTGGATTCGTGCTGTTGACGCGAAACCGTCTTCTTTTGACACCCAACATGACGGTCATGTAACTGAGAATTGAGATCCGTTGTTTACATCCTTATCTACTTCCTTGAACTACTTCACAAAAATCACAATTGGAATAAGAGGCAATCAGTATCTGTTATTCCCGGCTTCGATGTCAAACTTGACGTCCTCATAATCCTCACTTTCTTGTTCATAGTCATAGAACTTATCGTCATCATCATCAATGAGTGGGCGGGTCTGCCTCCTCCTCCAGATCCCATCTAGTCAGCTTCCACTAGATATTAAGGGTCTATTAAAACTGTCGAGGGAAATACTCCCCTTATCAGGGTCCTTGTAGAGCCGGTGCCTATATCTTTTAACTATGTAAGCTGATAAGAGGAGAGCGAGGGCTAGGGCGAAGATGGTCCCCAGGATGGTCGTTACTGGGGCGAGGGATGATTTGTAGATCCCTACGGAGTGGCTGGAGTCGAGGGTCTGGGCGGTTGTACAGGAGATTGTTAGTGAGACTCCTGAGAAAATAAATCTCATTAGGACTAAGAAACCAGAGCCAAAGGCGTATTCTCGACGTTCCCCGAGGACTCCACTTGAGGACTCCCCGCATTTTTGTTTGCCCCAGGGACTCACTCCCCGTATTCTCGCGAGTCCCCAAGGAAGGGGAATGCTCCGATTATCATCACCATCATCAAAAAGGACTCCCAATTTCAGATTTGGTTCGGAATCAATTTTTGCTGGTGTTGGTGCAATGTAAAATTAATTAAAAACAATCATAATAAACAAAACTAAAAATAAAGTCAATCCAGATTAATTTCGTCAGCTGCATATTTTTTTTTCGAACAAAATCCATTTTAGAAGCATTCCCCTTGTTCTAATTGTTTTCCGTCCGCGTGGAGTGACTCCCTGTATTCTCGCCGTTCCCTTTGATTCCCCGAGGAGTCCTCGGGGAACGGCGAGAATACGCCTTAAGCGATTCAGTGGCTCTTGTTCCCCAGGACCTTTGGGTTTCTACCCGCACCGGCTCACTCCGAACCTGTGCTCCTGTTGAAGCATCCGTGCCTGACTGGATTCCATTGCCAGGATTCTGACCAGACGGTACGTCGGGGGCGAGAGCAAATAGTATTTCCCGACTAACTGTGCTTTTTTTAATTATACCAACTTTCCAACCAGTTTTACTGGATAACATTTTACATGCCTGTAATTATAAGCCCCTTCTTCTTTCCCGGTTACGGCAAAGCGACTGATCCGCTGAGAAATAAGAATAGATATAAACTCAGCATCCATTCTTACCCCCAAACCAAAGCTCTAGTCGTTTTCTGAATTATAATTTCATATATGGATCAGCACTTATTTTAACACCTAGGATACCCCTAAATATCAAGAATAAATAAGGGAGAGAATTGAAAACTCGCATAACCTTGATTTCAGCAACCTGCGTTGACTTCTGCCCGGAAATATTTTACCGGGGGTGGAGACTGGGTGGAGCTTCGCGTGTTGCCTCTTGCAGTATTAAGCGTTACCTCTTGAGCAAAAGTGATGAAGCAGCCAGAAAAGGCGGGAAGTTTAAACAGTACTGATTTCTGCGAATTATACAAATGAAAACGACTTTCAATCTCGGGTCGGATTTCCAATAAGATGCTTATTTTATCGCGACCTTTCACAAAGACTATGAAGCCCAAGGGAGTGCGGCATTTGATGACTCAGGGAGCAATTAGGAGCAAACGTTGATGCACTTGAGGAGTTGAGGCAAAGACCTAACATGCGTCTTTGGTCCAGATCAAAAGGATTGGTGATGGTCTGATGGATTGGTGTGAACATTAGTACTTTTATTTTAGTCTTCTCAGGACTGTAAAGCATCGATTCTAGAAAAGGTATGGACTTAAGTTATTTAGCTGGCAAAAATATACTGAATGAGTTATTATGTTTTGTTTTTAAATTGTGCTCTCTAGTCTCGACACAAAATTTAGCTCATATCATTTTCTCGTATAGTTGCGAAAAACAGTTGACTGTAAATTTTATCAAATTTATATTTGCTGATTATAAGAAATCCAAAACGTCCCCATTTGTGATAATAACTTATTATTCTTGGTCAAAATGTATATGATTATCTCGGGTGGTTTATCTATGCTATTATAATCTATGCTATTATTAATCTGTTATTTCACCATCGTTTTTTTCAATATCACGTTTTTTCATCATTCAAATTTGAATTTTAGGCATAAATGGCACAATGTACTCAAAGATTTATTCTGTTTTGTTTTAAGTTGTATTCACTACACAAAATTTAGTTCATACCATTTCCTCGGATAGTTGCGAAAAACAATAAACTCTAGTCTTACACTAATAACTGATAACTGGAAATGATACGTACACGCACACTCCGGATCTGCCAGAGAGATTAAATGATTATTTATGGATGAAAAAAAAGGGTGAGTTGTTCTTCTCACTTCCCCAGCGACGGATATCATAACTGACTTTCTAAGCCTAGAGTAAAACATTTGGTAGTACGTCCCTTCTTTTCTTTAATTTGAACTTTCAGTCCAAATTGCTGTCGGTCCTTTTCTGCCTTTATTTTTGTCTTCTAAATTCTCCCCTTCTTTATTCTTGGTATACTCCTCGGAAATCAGCAGTGTTTGAAAATTCCCGCCTTTTCTGACTGCTTCATCACTTCTGCTCTGAGGTAACACCTAATGCTGCAAGAGGCAACACGCGAAGCCCCACCCAGGCTCCACCCCCGGTTTTTGAGACCGGCTAGAAAGGAAACTAGCTTGAGTCGACTCTTCTCAATTCTCTCCCTTATTTATTCTTGTAAATATGGAGGTCAACGGATGGACGGACAAACTTTACGAAGTACGCATCCCGTCACTTACGGAATCCCAAAAATGAAACAAGTGCAAAACAATTTTGACCTAAGACTGGATCTGGCGAAGACAAAACCTAATGTCTGGATCAAATATTGAATTTTGGGATCCCATCGAAACCTTTGGTCTTGTTTTAGTACAGTGGCCGTCGCTGACTTCCCGAACAAACTTCTTAAGGCGTTTGGAGGAGGAGTCCCTGCGTTTTTGTTTGTCCGGGGGACTCACTCCCCGTATTCTCGCGAGTCCCCACGGCCGATTTTCATCACCATCATCAGAAAAAACTCCCTTTCAGATTCGAAACAGCAGGTGCCGGGGAGTGGGCAACCCCTCGCACTTACGTTGGGATCCCAAAAACGAAACAAGTGCAAAACAATTTTGACCACCTCCGTTCGTCATTTTTAGTACATTCGCCGTCGCTGACTTCCCGAACAAACTTTTTAGCCTCATCTTTCGGTCTGAGGATTAAAGGAACAGAAAACTTGACTCAAACTTGACTCGGGGAGCTAGCTGACATATCAAGAATGTACCCTGCGTCGATATTGAGAGTAAGAAAAATTCTCGTTACGACCATTGCAGTCTCCGGGCAGTTTCCGAGAATTCGACTTTTGAGCAAAAGGTTTGCAAAAGCAAAAGGTTTGTGTGCCGCGACTAGGAATCGAACGCACGCCGCCTCGCCGGTTTGTCCTTTGTCTTTAGTCTACACGTAAAAAAGCGAACTTTTACAGTACATAAGTGCATAAGGGGCAAGGGCCTGCCAGCTAGCTTTAGGAACACTAAGGAGGGGGTTCGAGATAACAAAGAAGGGCCTGTCGACAATAAGTCCCTGTATATTTATCTAAGCCCCCCCCCGGGCGATTCGATGGCCGAAAGTTGCGTACTCAAGTTTTCTGTTCCTTTAAGAAGCAAGAGCTATGAGCTCGTATGGCGTTTGAGCTTTTATCCGCACTGGCTAACTTTGGACCGGCTCTCTCTTCAAGTCCGTATCAAAACCCGGACAACATACTTCAAGAATGTGTGGGGGCTACCTGGGTCTACCCTCTGTCCGTGCTAACTTATACTTTGAAGATAGCCTATTTCAACCAGATTAGAGTGGAATAGTGCATGGTATAGCTTGAAAAAGAATTTCATAGCAATGATACCGAATTTGCATTTCTCGTCAACATATGGATCATCATAACCAAAAACGTTGTCAATTCAACATACAGCAGATTTAAAGATTCTACGATTCTACATATACAGTTTAAACACAACCAAACTGTTTGAACTCAAGTGGAAGAAAACAAATTAATTTTTAGTCTTAAAATTAAGAAGCGTCACAAAAGATGGGACGAAGCTTTTCCTGTTATCTTTCGTGAGTGCAAATTACTGGTGTCAAATTGGGGACTTTCTGGATTTTGTCCTGGGGTTCTGCTCAGGGTTGCCACATCAAAAATATTTAGAGAGAGACTTTTGGCCCGAAACAGAGAGTGAACCGGGAATGAAATTCTATTTTCATGAAAAAGCGTCAGAATCGGGGCTGCAAAAATGACACACCTCAATTTTATTTCCATGAAAAAACGTGAAATAGTCACTTCTGGTGGGAATCCTGCTGCAAAATGAATGACAATGCACACTATCGTGCGACACGTGGCAACCCTGGTTCTACCTCTGGGAGGATCATGAGTGGATGGGAAGAGATCACGGAACCTAGAGTCAGATAAAGCTTGGACTCCATAATTACAGTAATTGTATGCTCGAGTAGCCCACCATCTTGCCAACAAAATAGGCACCTTATTTACGCTGAATGGCCATCAAGGAGGCACACTCGTGCCTCTTTAAAGAGGCGAACCACGACAATGTTAAGCGATCTTCGGTTCCAGTGGTCGCAGAGGGATGGGGAGGGATGCATTTCGTAGCCCGAGCTCCAACTAAGAAACCTGCCAAATTTCATCCCCCTCCGACTTTTCCTTCATGGGGAAAATCTGGCCGAAAGTTTCGACCCCCCAACCCCACCCCCCCTTTAACGTTGTCCGATCGGGCTGAAATTCACAAGTTAAGGTCCCCTAGGGCCCAGGAGCTTATCCGCGAAATTTCAGCTCGATCCGATAACTCCTTCCCTGTTTTCCAGAAACCACGCATAGCCACTTAATGTTCATGTTCTCCTTTTGTTTTTTTTCTGCCACGCCTACAGGTCACAGCCGACATCGGATCTGGGTGTACGAAGACTCATTCGACGCGGAATTCCCCGAGTAATTTTGCTTGAAAGTTTCGTCGGAAAATCTTAACCCCCCGATTTTCTAGCTTAGAAAAACCCCATTTCCCCATAAGAGCCCATGTTAAGTTTTTTGTTGTTAAAAGTTACGAATTTCAACATTCAAGTACATCAAAATGATCAGCTCGACATGGTGAGACTGACTGCAAGCTTCAAAAAATTCTGTCTTAATCCGTAAAATTTTTATTTGAGAAAAATGACAGAAACCCTTTTTTTTTTTCTGCCACGCCTACAGGTCACAGCCGACATCGGATCTGGGTGTACGAAGACTCATTCGACGCGGAATTCTCCGAGTAATTTTCCTGGAAAGTTTCGTCGGAAAATCTTAACCCCCCGATTTTCTAGCTTAGAAAAACCCCATTTCCCCATAAGAGCCCATGTTAATTTTTGAAATTCTTAAAAGTTACGAATTTCAACATTCAAGTACATCAAAATGATCAGCTCGACATGGTGAGACTGACTGCAAGCTTCAAAAAATTCTGTCTTAATCCGTAAAATTTTTATTTGAGAAAAATGACCTTAAATTTTTCCGAAGCCAAGAGCGGGGGGTTAGGGGGGCGGCAGCCCCCCACAACAAAAAACCTGTACAAAAGAGTCTTTAAAAGTGGGAGGGTTGGGGGGCGGCAGCCACCCAACTTCCTCTCCTAATTCCTGTACGAGTAGTAGTACATCCACCATGGATTGTAGAAAAACGTACAGAAATAATATGAAAAAAACTTCGTTTTCTTAAAGAGTTAAAGAGGCTGCGTCCCAAAGTCGAACCTTAAAACGTACAGGAATTAGGAGAGGCATTTGGGGGGCTGCCGCCCCCCAAACCCCCCGCTTTTAAAGACTCTTTTGTACAGGTTTTTGTTTGCTACCCTACCCCCACCCCCAGCTCTTAGCTTGTGTGCTCTGTGTCTGGGAAACAGCTTCAATAATTATGTTAAAATGTAAATGGAGTGGTCAACTTCATTGTTACTAATTACTAGTTTCGGCGCAATGGTTCTCCTGTCCTCTTGTGTGTAACATTTTTCGAAGTTATTCCATTATTCATTCATTTCAGTTTTTTGTTAATTAAAAGAGGGCCTTTCCGAAGCCAAGAGCGGGGGGTTAGGGGGGCGGCAGCCCCCCACAACAAAACACCTGTACAAAAGAGTCTTTAAAAGCGGGGGGTTTGGGGGGCGGCAGCCCCCCAAATGCCTCTCCTAATTCCTGTACGTTTTAAGGTTCGACTTTGGGACGCAGCCTCTTTAACTCTTTAAGAAAACGAAGTTTTTTTCATATTATTTCATATAAACTCACAATTTCCTTGATGGGAGAATGTTTAATAAAACTGCGTCCGATGCTTTCAAAGATTACCTTAGCTCTCGGAGGCTCAACTTGGAAGACAGGCACGAACACTAATCTAAACATTCCGTGACTTGGGTGGAATCACGGAAACCAGGTTTATTAGAGTTCGAAGGGACGAAATAGTGACAGGAATTCCGGAAACTTTCGACTGGATTAGCGCTTGAGGTCACTGGCCGACCCAGTGGGAACTGGGAGGCGAAGTGTCGTATAAGAAGAGGATTAGTTATCCCTTGTGGCATAGCGGCTTCAACAGTAATCCCACCATCTGGAACTGAACATTTCTTATCTATCTTAGGCCTTTGGACAATGCGATTTAAGGTAATTAAGCCATACATTTTCGTGCTCTGGCCATGAATTATTTTCCCCATGCGAAAATCAAACAGAAAAGCAAGCACTCTCTGTGTTAAAATTTTCTGACATCAAAATAACATACATAGGATCCATGACCTTTGAACCATCCAACTTTTATCCCAATCCTTCCATCCATTTGGTCCCTACGTATGTCACACAATTTATGATCCCCCTTTAACTCTCCCAACGTGGTCGGATGCTGTTCGGAAACAAATAGAACTTCTCGAGCATTTGCTCCTACCACTCATCAGGGACCCATAAATTTCCTGTAATGACTCGCCATTCAGGGGGCTTGTTAATAAGAGATTTCTGATGGGTTCTTGACCGAGCGTCAGACAGTTCGAGAAATACCCACGGAGATAAAGTATTGCCTTGAGGGAGGAGTCTCTTTGGTCTCACGTCCAAGGAGGCCCGGGATTGGCTCTATCTGAGCAAGAACGCCGATTCGACCCAAGTGAAATTTTTGGAAACTAGGTGAGGCTCGGGCAACATAGAAGCATAGGAAATGACAAGCCCCCTGAATGGCGAGTCATTACAGGAAATTTATGGGTCCCTGCACTCATCAAGTTTCGCTCGCATCCGATCACCCGTTTGCACCTTGCGCGGATCACACTATCCCGGATTCCCCTCCCTCCACCCACACACGGATGATCAGATCCGGTAAAGTAAGCTTTCGTTGGGCATTGGGTTGTGTCTTCAGATGCGTGCCAACTTTTAGCGTCCTAGCTTTTCTGTTGTCAGGCGCAGCTTACCTTTTCTTTTCTGTACAGAGGGACAAGGGCAAGATCAATGTATGGCATTTGAGCCGAAGGCTGCTAGTGCCATACAAAAAGATTTTCTTCGTGCTAAAGTATCGACAAGTCAATCAATCAACCAAATTTAATTCCAAATAGCTTAAAGCTTCAATAAAGTTGACAAGGGGATGAAGTTTATCTGAAGTGGTTTGATTTAATGAGTAGCAATTTCTCGACAGAAACACGTGTTTTACTAATATTTTTTTGCGTCTTGCTCCGAGATGTGTACAAGAGATGCCAGAAGAAAAAGGCATATGTTTGTAACTTCTTGTCTTTCAACTCTTGGCCTTTTTCGCGGCTGTGAGGGCCAACAACAGGGTCGGCCCAGATGGGGTGTTTCAACAGTCAATGCATCCCTTTGTTGTATCTTACAGGGATTTAATAATAGCTGAACCAGTGCAAAAGGAATATGATAAAGGTAGGGTACTTGATTATCTTTGGCTGTAGCTAAGATTATATGGAGGCGTGCGGCCAGCGACCCGTTACATTTAACTTTCTGGGCTGACGAAGGAACAGTCTGACCGGCTTGAGAGAGTGCAATAACGTGCCCTCCTAGTAATTTCAAAAGCCCTAAAAGTACCATACATATCCCTTGATCAGTTTCAACTTCAAACCCTTCACTCCCGTCGTTTAAAACTCTCCCTATCTTTCGGAAATAAAATCCTGTCGAGCCCCATTCACCGAAATATCCTCCCCCCCCCCCCCCAACATGATCAGGCTCGGATAAGGCCAAGCAGGTCTATTGCAGAGCCTGTACCGGAACTTCAACCTGTGATTGCTTCACATGCTCGATATGAGCTTAGTTTTGTCCCCTCGTTTGTTAAGTTGTTTAATGTTTAGTCTATAAAATAGTTAACAATTGTATTTTTTTGTTATGTTAATTTTGGCTCGTCGACTGACATTTTTTTTATGACAACAAAAACTAATAATCGGCTCTGTCCGTCGCATGTTTTTGAATAAAGTGAACTGAATTGAATTAACTCTCGTGTCATGGACAATCCTTAACTGCTTGCAGAAATAAAAACGAATTTTATGAAAATGATACTTAAAGGAGAGCGGTCATAGTGACCCGCGGTCACGCGTTTACATTTAACTTGCGTATCGAGGGAAAACCCTTAAGTTTTTGCAGACAAAACAGCAGTTTTTAAGATTTATATTTTCCCACATATTAGCATCCGAGGAGGGGGGGGGGGGGGTGTCGGGTGGTTTCGCCGAGGGGGTTTTGTACGGGAGGAAACCGACATCTTAACCTAGGGGGAATTGGCTTCAGATGGCACTCGTAAGGTTAGTAAATCTCTTCACAAAGTTTGTCACCGCTCAGATGAGAATTTGACTTAATTTTACGAAAATTTTTTGTTGCAAATTATTTTTGAAACAAACAAAAACTTCAAAGTACTCGACCTTATCATTATAACTGTGCATTTACTGTTTTCTGATTCCGCATTTTCAAATTTTGCTTTGGCATTTTCAAATTTTGCTTATTCTTCTGTGGGTGAGCCTTGCGAGCTTTACGAAAAAAGATAAACGAAGTTGAACTTTTGTCAAACTGCGAAACCTTACGCAAGTTTACGAAACAACTTTTCGAAAGACTTTACGAACACCGTCTGACCCGCCCTTAAGGCAATCTCCTTTTTATCATCAGATATTCTATTCGGGTAATATTACAGAAGCATCTATCCGAGTGAAAACCACTGTATCCGGATTTCCTTGACAGATGAAAACTTCCGAATCGAGAAGGAGAGGAAACGAAAAGCAAACATATATCAAAAGAGGCAATCTGTTGTTCGTGTTAATCCCCTAAAAGCATTCTGACAGGGAGGCACTAAAGGTGAACATCACTTGGCTTCTTGAGACAGATCTACAATGCGAGGCTCGTCGCGAGTTTTGAGAACTCCCCTGCCACCCCTCAGTTAACGCCTTGAGATCCAGGGCGGAATAAAAGAATTATAAAAAGAAGTTGTGAGTTACGCACGACTCACGGAGTCAAAGTTTTATGGTATTCGTGGAATACAACGTGTTGTGTACCACAGTGTGTTTGTTGTTATGTCCCAAGGTGAGGAAGAAACTTGATACTTTGGATAATACATTGTCAAAACCCGACAAGGGAGTCTGATGAGATAGGCTCAATGAAACTTATATTTCTAAGTCTTACAGTCTGACGGGGGAGGTGGGCTCAATTTCACTTATAAGCGGATAAAGAGGCAATTACGCTTATTAGTAGTCGTAGCTGGTCTCACTCTGTGAGGTCTTCACTATGGGAAAGAGGGAATGAGATAACGAGTATTTGTAGTCAAACTTGACGTCGATTTTATTTTAGTTTTGTTTTACTTTTAGAGGAGGTGAGATTAGAGGAGTGGGTAACACGAAGCGACTTTATGGCCATTAATTATCCCTCCCCCCAACCCGACGAACAAATTCAGGGAGGAGTTCCCGCGTGTTGGGTAAATGCCGCAAGAACGGAGAAACTGGATTTGAAATGGTATAAAAGTAATTTATAACCCGCTTATTAGACCTCGCAGTAAAACAAAACATATGAATAAAAGTCACGAATGAGTAACACTAAACAGAACAAAATAACTGACCATGTGTAAATTGTTAAAAGTACCAAATACCTCCCAAAGATTAAAGATCTGGATTTGCTATAAACTCCATCAACTTTTCGCAAGTTTGGATTTCCTCTTTATTTCACCACTGAACGTCCGGTGTTTCAGACAGGTTCAGGTTCTTTTATCATTTAAAATACATATATAATCATTTATTCCCGGCAGAGGGCAAATGACGAATGGCACGGGAGGTATAAATAAACAAGACCAAAGGTTTCGATGGTATCCGAAAAATTTATATTTATTAGACTTCTTGATCCAGACAATGAATGACCCAGACAACAATCGAATCTTGTACATTTCCGAGTCTTCGACAGACCCCTTTAACATTTTTGCTGTTTATCCATAATCAACCGCTTGAATATGTACTTTTTTTGGGATCCAAAACGTTAGTGACGGATACCTATGACATCGCAAAAGTTGTCTGTCTGTCCGTCCGTCCGTCCGTCTGTCTGTGAGCACGATAACTCTCGAAGGGAATGAGATATTTTGATGAAACTTGGTGTGAGCATTCTTTGGGTCAAGAGTAAGGTCGAGTTCGTAGATGGGCCCTGTAGCTCTACATTTAGGGGTGGGGGAGGGGGTTCAAATTAAGGGACAAGCAACATATTTTTAAACAGCTAATGTGATAGTCGATTATGGGGTAAGAAGACATGCTGAACACGAATATGAAAACCATTTTCGTGCCGGACAAGTAGTTCCCCCGGAATCCGGCCCGAGGGGTTGCTCACTCACTGGGCACCACTGTACACCCTCCCTGGGCACCGGCTGGGCACCGCTGGGCACCGGCTGGGCACCGCTGGGACCGGCTCTCACCCCGAAATGGAAAATGTAAAAAAGTGCCATCTATGATTATTTTTGTGACCGATGAATTGATGCGCGTGACGAAATTTAGAAAAGAAGAAGAATAAAAAATGTTGTGTTGTGAAGCTTGTTGCTTCTGCTAACTCCACAATACAGAAATTGCTCCATATCCGACGAAAACGGCGGGAGAATAACGAAAAAATTTAACATTAGGAAGTATAGGACTTTCGATTTTGAGAGTAAATTACCGGCCTTGGATAGTTGCTGTGAATCAGAGAGTTGTTGGAATTGTTATCTGGCTTCTTCTTGTTGGAACAGTACAACTTTTGCAAATTAATGTTCTTTTCTATGAGAGTTTGAAGCCTTAAAAGTTTGTAAGAAAAGAGGGGAGTCTCGCGTCCTATTGGTCAGCTATGACGCGTTCCTTGAAGTACGCGTCATAACCGACCAATAGGACGCGAGCCTCCGTCTTTGTCTCCGTCTTTGAGCAACCTGCATGAACAAGACCAAAGATTTCGATGGGATCCAAAAAATTTAATCTTAGATCCAGACAACTAGGTCTTGTCTTCACCAGATCCAGTCTTCGGCAGGTTATCATCTGAGAAAACCAAGTTCAGATATACCTGTATAAGCCATATCTATTTTGACGATAGGTACTGATCGAAACTTCCTGCTTTACTTCTGCCAAATTTCCGGTTTCGGCCGAATTCCGAGCGAACTACTTGTCCAGCAAAAAAAAAGATAGTTCAGAAACGAATTCAGCGTATCTCCTTATCCCTATAAAGAACACCTAATCAACTTAAATAAAACTTTAACTTATAAAAAAAAATCGGTTTCAACTGGATTCCGGACGAACTATATGTCCGGGTAAAAATGATTGTCATATACAGATTCAGCGTCTCTTCTTACCCTTAAATCTGCCATCTAATCAACTTCATATACAAATTTGGCTTTTAACAAATTTTCCGGTATCGGCCGGATTCCGGGCGAACTGCTTGTCCGGCTAGAAAATGGTTTTCTCCATCTTGTTCAGCATGTCTTCTTACCTTTATATCGAACATCTAATCAACTTCAAATAAAACTTTTGCTTTTAACAAATTTTCCGGTTTCGGCCGGATTCCGGGCGAACTACTTGTCCGACGAGGAAATGGTTTTCACCATCGTGTTCAGCATGTATTCTTACCTCATAATCGACTATCATATTGGCTGTTTCAAAACATTTTGTTTGCCCCTTAATTTAAACCCCCTCCTCCACCCCTAAATGTAGGGCTACAAGGCCCATCTAGACTCTTGACCCAAAGAATCCTCACACCAAGTTTCATCAAAATATCTCATTCCCTGCGAGAGTTATCGTGCTTACAGACGGACGGACGGACAGACAGACAACAGCGATGTCATAGGTATCCGTCACTAATGTTTTGGGATCCCAAAAAGGGCTAGTATACTAGACTGGAGGTGATTCAAAAGATTTTTCCATTCAAGTATTTCCACGTCAATGTCCCGAAGTTGAAATAACATTTGATTGGCCATGTCGCGTACCGCTCATGGAACTCTTACTTCGAGTCTGAATTTTCAAGTAGTTTCCAAGAAAACGTAGAAGTGTATTAGGGTGCTGAAGAGCCGACTGAGTATTGAGAAATATAATAGGTGAATTAATCTAATTGGCATTTTGGTTTCTGCCTTTCTCAAATAATTTTTTTTTTCGAATGTTCAATAAATTAGTGTCACCAGATTTGTGATTTATGGAACCGACTGGGCTCACCTGGGCACCGGCTGGGCACCGCTGGGCACCGGCTGGGCACCGCTGGGCACCGCTGGGCACCGGCTGGGCACCGCTGGGCACCGGCTGGGCACCGCTGGGCACCGGCTGGGCACCGCTGGGCACCGGCTGGGCACCACTGGGCACCGGCTGGGCACCACTGGGCACCGGGCACCACTGTACAACCATTTTGGGAGTGAGCAACCCCTCGATCCGGCCGAAACCGGAAAGTTTGTTAAAAGTAAAAGTTTTATTTGAAGTTGATTAGATGTTTGATTTTGGGGTAAGAAACCATGCTGAACACGAATATGAAAACCATTTTCTCGCCGGACAATTAGTTCGCCCGGAATCCGGCCAAGACCGGAAAGTTTGTTAGAAGTTAAAGTTTTATCTGAAGTTGATTAGATGTTTGATGTAGGGGTAAGAAGGCATGCTGAACAAGAATACGAAAACCATTTTATCGCCGGACAAGTAGTTCGCCCGGAATCCGGCCAAAACCGGAAAATTTGTTAAAAGTAAAAGTTTTACTTGAAGTTGATTAGACGATAGATTTAGGGGTAAGAGGAGATGGAGAATCCGTATATGACAATCACTCTTTAGCCGGAAATATAGTTGGTCCGGAATCCGGCTGAAACCGGAAAATTTGTTAGAAGTTAAAGTTGTATTTGAAGTTGATTAGATGTTGGATATAGGGGTAAGGAGATACGCCGAATCCGTTTTTGAGCTTTAGTTTTTCGCCGGACAAGTAGTTCTTGAATTTCGCCAAAACCGCAAAATTCACAGAAGTAAGGTAGGATCGTTTCGATCGGCTTATAGAGTGTAAACGCACATGCTGAATCCATATCTGAGCTTGGATTTCTTAATGATTAGCTGTTTGGCCTGGCGAAGACTGGATCTGGCGAAGACAAAACCTAATTGTCTGGATCAAATATTGAAATTTTGGGATCCCATCGGAACCTTTGGTCTTGTTTTTAACGTTTTGAAGTTTTTTGCTTACGGCCAAACAACTAATCAAGTGAGGAAACCAAGTTCAGATATGGATTCAACAATTTTAAGCATGTTTACTCAAATATCTCATCTCTAATCGACTTCAAAAAATACTTTTAGAAAAAAAATTTAAACCAAATTCCTCGTATTTGAGGCGAAGGTGGAGTGACATTGAGAGCCGAACCTTTCAATCCAAATTTACAGGTTTTTGCCAAATTTTGCCAGCTTATCCGTCAAAGAAATATAGTTCAAAATTCGATTCAGCATGTCTCCTTATGCCAATACCGAATCTAAATTTGGCGTAAGCCATGAAAGGTTTTTGGTCAATAAAAAGATTTTTCTATCTATATCTATCCATATCTAACTTGGTTTCCTCATTTGATTAGTTGTTTGGCCGTAAGCAAAAAACTTCAAAACGGTAAAAAAATGTACATATTCAAGCGGTTGATTATGGATAAATAACAAAAATGTTAAAGGGGTCTGGCGAAGACTCGGAAATCTACAAGATTCCATTGTCTGGATCAAGAAGTCTGGTAAATATTAAATCAGAGGCACCATTTGGGGGGGGGGGGCAGGAGTCGGCAAATGCCCACCCCAGATTTTCCAGGGGGGGGCCAAGCTTCCACCACAAAGGGCCCTTTGCCGGCCATAATCCATTATGTCCAACATAATCCATTCTGTCCAATTGATTTGAAATTACTGCACGCCTATTAACCATTAACCTATTAACCAAAGAGCGTAATTAACTGACGAAGAGTCTTCACTCGACTCATTTCCCGTTTCAATAAGTGATCTAGCGATCGTCGGACCGGCTAAAAATGACTTTTTGCCTCTAAAACTTGACACTAGATGGCGCGCTTTGCAATGCTTACGGAGAAGCCGAGATTTTGGTTACAACCCTCAGCATAACAATGAAGATTACTTTCACCGACGTATTGTTTACTTAAATAAGAAAGTTTCTCGCTAAGGAAGGCCAGCCTGTAGTCTGGTTGAATTTTCCACTTTCAGTTTGATCACTTAACCTCGTTGATTGTAATCTTCGTTGTTATAATTAATCTTAGAGGTCAGTGTGGCTGAGTTCCACATTCGGTTACAGTACATTTCCAAGCAACACACGGGTGCTGAAAATGCGTTTTTAGTTAGAATATTCGATCGATGTTCTGCCAAAACCCGCATTTTTTCTTACGCGACACGAAGTGAATCGGGGGGGGGGGGGGGCAAATGGAGTTCATGCCCACCCCAAGATTTGGCCCAAATGGCGCCTCTGTTATTAAATTTGGGGATCCCATCGAAAGCTTTGGTCTTGTTTGCTATGACTTGTTTGCTTGTTTGTTACGAACTTTCTACAAAAAGCTTCCTCGGCCTATGAAGCCGAATAAGCTTTGCCAAATAAGCAACTCTTTGCTGCTTAGCTGAAACTATGGACAGAAAATTCCTGAACACAAAGTTTGAACCAACAAGTGCGCAAATTTTTGGAATCCCAAAACGTAAGTGGAGGGATACCTATGACATCGCAAAAGTTGTCCGTCTGTCTGTCCGTCTGTAAGCACGATAACTCTCGAAACGAATGAGATATTTTGATAAAACTTGGTGTGAAGATTCTTTGGGTCAAGAGTAAGGTCGAGTTCGTAGATGGGCTCTGTAGCCCTACATTTAGGGGCTGGGGAGGGGCTGGGGAGGGGGTTTAAATTAAGGGGCAAACAAAATATTTTTAAACAGCTTAATGTGATAGTCGATTATGGGATAAGAAGACATGCTGAACACGATGGTAAAAATCATTTCTCGTCGGACAAGTAGTTCGCCCGCAATCCGACCAAAACCGCAAAGTTTGTTATAAGTAAAAGTTTTATTTGGAGTTTTTTTTTTGCTGGACAAGTAGTTCGCTCGGAATTCGGCCGAAACCGGAAATTTGGCAGTAGTAAAGCAGGGAGTTTCGATCAGTATCGTCAAAATAGATATGGCTGATAGAGGTATATCTGAACTTGGTTTTCTCAGATGATTAGCCTGGTGAAGACTGGATCTGGCGAAGACAAGACCCAATTGTCTGGATCAAATTAAATTTTTGGGATCCCATCAAAACATTTGGTCTTATTTAACTTGAAGAGACTCGATTCGATCTGTGTTCATGCTGGAAAACTCGTGGCCAGAGACAGCCGAATCGACTAAAGAAGGAGTGCGGAACGCAAATTCACTCGGATTCCTCCCGTCGTTCCTCTATTTAGTATGCTCTCCTCTTGGTGCAGCGTTTCTCTTTTTGGTATGCCGTTCCCTTTTCAATACCCATTCTTTTTTAAGTACCCATTCCTTTTTTTAGTACTCGTTCCTTCCCTTTCATTTCGTTCCTTCTTTTAAGTCGATACCATGTTCCGAGTGTTTTACTATTCTGGATGGAAATGTGTCTCCATTTACGGTTATTAATATTTATATTGCTCAAAGAAGGCTGTTACGCCTCTTACAATTCTTTACTTCGATAAGTAACGTAACAGTGGAGGATCGTGTGGTAGAAATCAATAGGCTTGCCCAAAGCTTAAGTGCCAAATACATTTTTTGGGGGGATCGACTAAAAGCAGGAAAGGAAAGGAAAGCCAGAGTCCGGTGAGGGGTCGACAGGATACTAAAACGAGGAAAGATTGGCAAAGTTTTAAAGATGCAACGTACCGACCCCTCAGAGGATACTAAACAGAGGAAAAGGCACGGTGCAGCTTGCCAGTTTTCAAATCCTCGATTTCTAGTAGGTACAACTTTCCTCGTTTTAGTTTGCCATTTCCGGTTTTAGTATGATTGCCTGCTTTTCTCTTGCACCATGCCTTTCCTTTCCTGCTTTTAGTCGATCCCTTTTTTTCCAAATGCCTTTTTTCCCCAGAAACCTAAGGGTACATACCTTGCTTGGGTTCTTCGTAGTTTATGCAGAGTTCATACTCCGTCAGAGGTCTCAGTCCATTTACGGTGAAAGACTTCCGGACCGAACTGACAGTGACACTCGTACGGTTCCCCTCGACTGACAGCGGTTTATATGCAATCTGATAACTGGGAAATGCATTCCGCGCCGTACCATTCCACACAAGTGTCACAAATGTGGATGATATTAAAGTGGGGAATAGTAATATATCGATCGCCCCAACGTCCAGCGTCAGGGTAACGTTTGAGCTTCCGAGCGCGTTTTCAGCCATGCACGTGTACGGACCCGTGTCCGTTACCTTCAAATGGGTGAATGTCAGCGTCCCTGGGTTCTTTAACCGTATTCGAACATAGTTTGAAGAGCTATTGAGGACGTTCCCATCTGGAAGGATCCAGTGCAAAATCGGTGGGGGTACGCCCAGTCCCCGGCACTCAAGGGTTAATGGATCACCCAGCTTTCTTGTTACACTTTGATTCATCGTGAAGTCAATGGCGAGAGGTTTGCAATCTTTATCAATCTTCGTTAAGGGCACATCCTTCAGGGCCATTCCTCGAAAAGCTGGCGGATCGCTGCATATCAAGTTCTTCGCGCTCTCGAGCTTTGTCATCTGGCCAAATTGCTGCCGGATCCAGCGAGAGTTACAGTCGCATACAAATGGGTTCCCAGTCAGGGATAGTTTAGTGTTGTTCGGGACGCTGTCGAACACGGTCTTGGCGAGTCCAGGGAGGCGATTATCAGCGAGACTGAACTGTTTCAAACTTGGGACGTTTCGGATACCATCTCGGTCGAAAAATGATAGCTTCGGGTTGTTCTTCATCTGGAGACTGACGAGTCGGGGGAGATTGTAGAAGGCGAGGGCGTCAACGATCCCAAGCTCAGGCATGTGCGTTAAGCCGATGTACGAAACGTTCGATTCACAGAAGGAAAAGGAAGTTAGTTTGACAATTGGGTTGCTGTCCAAGTATAAAATTTCAAGCCTCGGCAGAACTTCCAGAGCAGCGTTGGGAACCTGCAAAAGTAAGTTGTTGTCCAGGTGTAATTCTTCAAGAAAACTCAATCCGGCCAATCCTCCCGGATCAATGGCACTAATCCGGTTTCCGTTCAGGTATAAGATTTTCAAGTTTCGCGCCGCTTTGAAAACATTTTTTCCAATGTGGTGAATCCGATTATGTGCCAGATTCAGCGTCTCCAGATTTTTCAGACCGTCGAACCACTCCTCGTACAGGGAACCGATCGTGTTAAGCTCCAAATTCAGGAATTTCAGACTCTCGAGATCGGTGAACGCCCGGTCTTCGAAATAATTGATTTTGTTCTCAGCGAGGTTAAGCTCAGTGAGAGACGACAATCCGTCAAGCGTATGACGGAAAAGAGTAGAGAGCTCATTCTTTGCGAGATTGATCTGCACTAAATTGCCACCATCAACGAACAAAGGCCCTCGTCTAATGGTTTTGATTCTATTCTCTGATAGATCCAATTCTCTGACTGTTTCTGAAAGGACCAATTTCTCCCCCAAGTCCTTTACCAGATTCTTTGACAATATCAATCGCTGTGTTCCTATTGGCTGTTGTGGGCCAATGAGAAGCTGTCGCGAGGAACAGTTCAGTGTGTTCACGGTAGTGTTGAGGTCGAGCTCTTCGGTGCAGCAGCAAGTAAGGGTGCAGGTTACATTCCAGTTCGACTGCGCGCATTTCGTCTTTTCTTGAGCGATCCCCAGAGCCAGGATGGCGGCTATGCTGAGGAAATGAAGCAGCATGGCTCCTCGACTTCGATTGTCACCTAGAAAAACTTGAGTTTTAGATTTCTGCGAGAGAGAGAGAAATTTATTGAATAGACAAATAAAACCCTTAACTTTGACAACCAGCCCAAGAAGTAATCTTGTCCTAGCTATAAATGAAACAATGCATGGGTAAACAATGACAACAGTACAGAGCAAAATAGGGAGTAGCGCCAAGACTTGACAAAAATGACAAACTTGACAAAAATGACACACACTCGGATAGCAGCGACACTAGCACCACCAGCGAGTCTCCATTGAAATCCAATCAGCCGTGCACCAGCGCTAATCCAACAACTCCATATTTCGAATTGAGCAAAAAAGATACAAACGCTGTTAGAATTTTTCGAACTCCGCAAATTTGTTTTGCTTTAAATGTCCTGAGGGTAGTGAAGGCTCGTTTCCGACGGATGGAAAGCGTAGGTCTTGGCGCTGCTCCACAGTGTAATTTTGCTCTCCAAAAGTACATAAATATATATGTACTCTTTCTTTTTGCCTTTTAGGTGAAAAAATAAGATGATTTTAGAACTGATTCTTACCCTACCACTCAATTACAGGTTCCGTCTAGCCAATTCTTTCGTGATTGTTTCTGCATCACTGATAATTCCGGACTCGACTTAACCTTAGGCGTCCCCATTTCGATGCAGCTGTTTTTATTTGAGTTATTCCCCAACCCTTGAAAATTTTGGAACTTCTGTCCAGCTCGGCCATCCCTTAGTATTTCTTTCCCGAGATTTAGCTCATAAGAAAGGTCAACATTAAAATTGCCGAGTAAACAGTCCCCCTAAGTGCTGAGATATCCAATATCCATAGGATATCCAATTTCTTCCTCTTCTTCGTCGATAGTGTTGGGCGTCTACGATATCGTAAATCCGTCCGTAGTTTTGTCAGCAGGGTAACACTTGAACTTCCAGATGTGTCTTGATGAAACAGTAAGAGGGTCTTCAGATACCGGGAAGGCTGAGGGCGTGATATTTGTACCTCAACTGGGATGAACTTCAGATTTAGGTGCGTAAACTTTTATCCATCAAATTGATTAGAAGGCAGACAAGCCGACTCGGCTAACGCTTATATCTCATCTTGCGTTTTATTTTTGCTACGGATAGGCCCGAATCCGGTGAAAAGCGGGAATTCACGGTAGTGTCGTTCATACTGATTTCATACACCAACACTGTATATGACTAAATCTAAAACACGCCAGTGATCCTCAGGAAGAACAAGTAAGTGTCTCCCTAACAACTCAAACTCAACAACTCAAACCAATCACGGCGATCTTGAGGAGCAGCTTCGATACCGCTTCCGGCTCTTCCGCTATGTACCCGGCGATTCTGCATATACAAGGAGAGATAGTCATCAAGAGTATTCTATAAACAAGAGCTGCAAGCTTATGTGCCAGTCGCACATTGCCGGATCCGATCCGGACCTATGTATGGCTTGTCTGGGGCATGTGCTCTCGCCATATCTACCAAATCTAATCAAGTCTCACCCATGACACAGAAGCTGCCATCCGATGAAAGTCTCGCAGATGTATGCCGATCAACATTCTTCCTACCTGAGGCCTATTCCTGGCAGAGATCTGGACCACCTTAACATTTTGTATATATACTCGGAGATCAGTTTCAGTCGTTCAGGCATTGCCTATTTACTCATACGTATGTTAGTATTCAGAAAATATGACTAGCTGTTTCGTATATCGAATTCGCACCAGTCCACTCCACTCGTTCATCCCTGACAGGAGGTACGCAAGCCACACAACTTAAGCCCTTCTCCACAGCCGTAAATGTTGAGGTAAAAGCCCGTTTGGCCTCATTCGTTCCAACTAAGGCTACCAATTTCCATCAAAATATCTCACTCCGGTCGGAGTTATCGTGGTTAGCGCTTACTTTCGTTTGGGGTTCCTGAAAAACGATATGACAATAAATGTTTCCAGAATTTTACCTGCGCCGCCATTCTAGTTTTCTTTATTTACTTGAGGTTTGAGCTACATAAAAAGCTAAAATTTCTATCGGAAGTAGCTGAAATTTGCGAGAAAAAGGCAAATCTGAAAAAAAAATCCACTGCGGTGCTCAGGATAATTTTCTTTTAGAACAATATTCATTTAAATCTTTAAAAAGCGGTTCGTAAATGCTGTCGTTGCTTTGCTCTCTGCAGCGAAGCTGACATGACGGCCATGACGTTTTTATACTGTTATTTAATCTTATCAAAGTTAGTGCTAATGTTTCTAGAAATCCGTAAAATTTGTCACCTGTGGTGCTGTATTTCTTGTCGATTCTTTCTAATCGGAACAGTTCATGAGCCTGAAATTTCACCATCTGAAAACTCCCATTCTTTGGACGTTTTGAATTATGGAAATGGCAACTTCAGAATTGTCTGACATCATAGACAAACAAAAATGTCAGCAGATGCTTTTTTGGCTGTTTTTTTGCTCTTCCTGGTACAAGCGCATACCATTTCATGCACAAAAAGTTTTCTAACACAACAGATACCATCCCAAGTGTTGTCTGTTACGCATTGTCTGTTGAAATTGTCTTGTGAGTGGAGCAGCTGCAAACGCCTCCTTGCAGGACAAGCCGCTATGAGAAGTCGTTTGTGCCTTATTTCGTTCGGAATTTTAATGAAGCCAGGCTTAGAGAAATTTACCGCTGATTGTATTAAATTGTAAATACAAGATTTAAGTAATTGTAAATATATTTTTGATTTAGTTTATTTATTTATAACTGTCAATATTTCTGCTTAATGTCAATTGTGCGTGTTGTGTGTTTTGTATCATTGTCTTCTTTGTGACGCGTCCAAACTATCTTATAATGATATTGGCAAGAAATAAATTGATTGATTGATTGAAAAAAAACCGCGCGTCCTCGTGTTTTCTGTTATGAAACTTCTGACAGTAAGAAATATTTATAACAATAATAATATTTATTTATTTCCCACTTACAAGCCAGTTTGGCGATCGAAAAAGTATTCCCTGAAACTGAAATTGAGGCTGTTCAACAGTAACGTCCTCTCCGCCCTCCTTTATAGCTGTGAATGCTGGAAACTGAACCAACAGCAAGAAAAGAGGATCCTCGCTTTCGAGAACAACTGTCTTCGCAGGATACTGAACATTAACTGGAGGGACCACGTAACCAACCAGACAGTTCGCTCTTGCCTCTATCACGCATCAGCCCATGGTAACAGATGTCATACGCCAACGAAGATGGCGCTACTTGGGACACGTTATCCGCATGGCGGAAGATAGACTCCCCAGAACGGTACTCGAGTGGCAACCAGAGGGAACCCGAAGAAGAGGAAGGCCAAAAAATACACTTCGTCGCACATACCAGCGGGACCTGAAGTCTATCAATTCGACAGTCCAACCCCAATGGGAAGACGTCTGGGCAGCAGCACATATGAGGGATGACTGGCGGCTCTTTCTGGATGCCCTGGGTGCCTCTGGCGGCACAGGAGGAACTAAGGTCTAAGGTAAGGTACATCAAAAAGATAAATGGTGGAGTAGGAGACAAAAAAGTCACAAGTACAATAACATTAGTAAAACAAACAGATCAAACCATGGTGTGGCGACAAACACCTGCGACAGTGCGGATGTAAGAAAAGTGACTTATTGCCCCAATGCCCATCGGACTGAAGCGTTTACCAGGAAAACTAGTCCCGCATCCTATTGGCCGTTTGTTGCACCTTGGAGTCAAAACCTGGCTTCCTATTGGTCGTTACTGTCAAAATTGACCCATATTCGTGTTCGCTAGGTAGGGTGCAATCCCTCTGCACAGTATCTCCCCGTATTTCCTGTTCTCCAACTGATTTCCTCACGGGATTTCATTTCCTACTGAAGTTTCCCGGTGTAATGAAAGCTACTTATGGCCTCATTGCCATCGGGGATTAGCCCTTCCAACTTTGCTAACCTGACATCGTATCAAGCTGATGGCAGAAACTTTGGGCTAAATAGAATGAACTGAGCATGGCTTCCGAAGTTTCTGTGCGAACTTTCCCGACTGCTCAAGCTTGAAGCTACTGTACAAGAAATCACCAGTTTCTTTGTCGTCAGCACAAGTCCGAAACTTTGGGAATTGGGTCCTTTGTTGGAACAGTTGCTGAAAGCGGCTGAATTTAAACTTGTCGGACCAAGGGGGGAGAATAGGTGGGGTACTGCTGCGTGGGCAAACTAGGCAGCTCCCCAGGGCCCCCAACCTCGGAAGAGACCCCTTACAAAGCAACCAGCCGCGCCGAAAAACGAGAAAGTCAGAATCTTTGTTCGGCCAGGAGCCGAAGTGGTGATTAGGATATGTAAAAAAAAAGAAAAAAAAAGTATAGTTGTCACTCGTCTTTTCAATCTCTAAATCCGATTGTCTATTTCTTAAAGTAGCCTACGTTAAAAAAAAATAAAAGTAAAGTTTGCTTTTTGCTAAATTACCAAAACGGCGGCCAGGACTTTGTTAATTGACTAGAAGCCCTGGGTCTCCATGTCCGGGCCCGGGGAGACTGTGCTTTATGAAGAAAAGATCTGAAAGAGTCTTCTTATTCATTCCACTGCACCGCTCTGCGTCCCTAACAGTGCCATCCATTCTCATTTCCACGGTAAGTTTTATCCGCCCTAATGGCACTACGCTGATTTTTGGATTTGCCGTGTTTGGCTTATCTCGAGGCGGATCAGGCTCCCTTTTATTGCTTCCGAGAGCTCATTAGTCAAAAATAGCGATAGTGGAAGTTTTCTTGTCTTAAGGAAGGTGTCCGAACAAGGCTGAAACAGACGTATTCGTTGACTGCAGTCAAAACAGGGATCCTCCCTCATCCCTCAGAACAGGGATCCTGACTTTCCCGTTCTTCGGCCCGGCTGTTTGCGCAACGTTGAGTTAGGCTATAAACTGTATATCAACTGCGACCTCGTTTGAAAGCTTCGGAAACATTCTTGCAGCTTCGAGTTCGTCCCGTTCAAGTCACTAGTTCAAAAGAGGACTTCGTACGACCATGGGACCATCTAGTGGCGCAATTCCGAAGCAGGCGAATGGGTGAGTTCAAAACAGACCTTAAAGCACAACTCTTTCCAGAAATGATTTTTCCATGAAGAAGTAGCTCAGAAAAATCGTTTAATTAGTAACGCGCTATTGTTGGTTAAAGAATGGGGAAACCAAGCCAAAAAAAGAAGTCCAAAATAGAAGATGGCCTATCGTGTATTCCGAAAAGAAATTGCAACACTTTGAAGCGTGTCGGGTCCTTGTGTGTGAAAGAGTTGTCGGCGGACCTTGAAGCTTTCGGTGAAGTTTGCGTCGCGTGACTCGCAAAACTCTGCTAGGTCGTAAAGCGATCCAGTCGCAAGTACAAAACGAACGATTGCCAAAGGTGTGGATTTCAGAAGCTTATAAATCCAAAACGGAGCTATGTGAATAAACGTGAAACACTGCAGCTACATACTGTATTTGGCATGATCTATTTCTACAAATTCTTTTTTTTAGGTTGTTTTGTTGTTTCTTCTTCAAAATCCGCTACATTTTTAATAAGAAAAGGTATGTCCGCTTGGTTGAGTGGATATTACCATAACTAATGCACCACCGTAATATGAAAAACTAATGAACCGGCGAGAAAGAAGCCTCTTACTTATTCTGCCTTTTCTGTTGTCCCTAACTGCAACATGGAATTAATTATAAGACTCAGAAATTCCCGCCTTTCGCCGTTGTTTCGTTTTGCAGCTACGAGTTTTTAGCGCTTTTTTAACACAGCCGAGTTTCAGCGCAAACTTCGCGGAAAACCTTCAGTGTCCGCCGACAACTCTTGCAATGAGAAGCTTCAAAATCTGTTTTTCATTTTAGAAGACTTGTACAGTTCCATCTTGTGTTTTGAATGTCTTTCCTTTTGCTTGGTTTTCCCACTTCTGACCACAGCGCGCAGATTTTTCAAATATTTTGCGTCCAACCTCTGTTCCGGAGAACGGCAAGTGTGGATAGAGTCGACAAGGTGCAACAATAAAATTGCTAATGGAGCAAGTATTGGTATTTTTTTTTAAACGACATTTCTTTACCATTCCTGTACCATTCCTTCCCAGAAATATCGAGTTGTGCTTGAAAGGCTTAAATAGTTTCTTTTAGTGAGTATTGTGCCTGGTGTCGGAAGTTTGCAATAAAGTACATGGTTGTGTTTAAAGTTCAGTTTTTTTTCAGTTTAGTTTCTTTATTAACAAAATTAAATAATACACTGTGAACTAACTACACCCTAAGAGAGCACTGCCCGTAACGGGTGACAGTATTCATTCATTTTTCAGGAAAAGAAATACAAGGAAAAAGAAAAGAAAAAAGAAAAGAAGAAAAAGGGAAAAGTAGAGAAAACAGACGTATATCAATCAAACAAAATATATAAAACAACTATCGGTAGAAAAAGTTCGGATCTAGATCAATATTTTCCAATAAGAAACTTTTAATCTTATTTTTGAATTCTGGTATACTATTAGCATTTTTCAAAGCATTTGGAAGATAATTCCATATTTTTGGACCGGTAAATTTGATTGAAAAACCAGATGACGTGAGACGTCTCCTTTCTGTAACTAGTTCCGATGCATGTCGAGTACCATGTTGGTGAATTTCATCATTCCGTCGAAAAACCGACATAAACGACTCAGGTGCGGTATTTGTGCTTACTTTGTATAAAGTTTCGGCAATTTTTTGTTCCCGAAGTCGAGCCACATTTAATATTTTAAGTTTTATTAATAACGGCTTCACACTTTGACGAGGCTCAAGCTTGCAAATAGCACGTATAGCTTTATTCTGAAGAATTTGGATTCTGACTTATAATTTGAAGCCCAAATGCTTGTTCCATATAAAAGATAAGAGTGGAATAGACTGAAATATAGGATCAGTAAAATTTTATGGGGGAAAATAAATTTCATCTATGGAGAACACCAACAGCTCTTGACAGCTTCATACAAAGAAATTTAATGTGAATTGCCCAATCCAGCTTTTCATCAATTATTATGCCTAAATATTTAATGTGGTCTACTCGTTCAATTTCTTCGTGGTCGGCCGTATTTATCTTACTATCGTAGACTCGGTCATTTCCATGTTTAAAAATGATATACTTCGTCTTTTTTGTATTAAGGGAAAGCAACCGTTCTTCAAGGAATTCAGTTGTTGCCCGTAGGCAAACTTCAGCGTTTGTAATTAGTTGCTCACGGTTTTTATGCGTGAGAAATAATACAGTATCATCCGCAAATTTATTATATAGGCAAAGGGGATATCAGCCGAAAGTTCATTCACATAAATTAAAAAAAGTAATGGTCCAAGGACCGATCCCTGGGGCACCCCACAAGTTATATCGAATGAATCTGATATGATGCCATTAGCAAGTATTTTACAACGTCTGTTTGTTAAATATGACCGAATCCATTCAAGAACCGTCGACTTTATCCCATATCCTTCTAATGTTCCAAGAAGGATGTCAAAATCAACACAGTCAAACGCTTTTGTTAAATCCAAAAAAATCGCCAGGGAATATAAACCATCATCTTGCGCTGCTTTTATATTCATTATAAGATCCGTAATTGCGAGTTCAGTTGATCTGTTTTTCCGAAATCCATATTGTTTATCAGAAAGAATTTTATTAGCTTCAAAATATTCATACAGTCTTTTTGCAGCAAGTTTTTCGTATATTTTCGAAAAAATTGGAAGTAAGCTGATTGGTCGATAATTGTCAATTACTGTTGGGTCTCCTCCTTTAAAAAGTGGGATTAATTTGGATTCCTTTAGTTTAGTAGGGAAAATACCTTCATCAAGGCTTCTGTTTATAAGGACTGCAAGAGGCTCAATGATTGCTGGTTGTATTTTTTTTATTAGTTGCAAAGAAAGTCCATCTAGGCCCGTTGACCTTGTTCCTTTAATTTCACAAATGCATTTTTTTACTTCATCACATGTAACAGATGGGAATTTCTGCATTTCCGCCATTGTCTGTTGTTTCTTTAGTTTTTGAGATGTTACCTTTGTAATTAGTGTTCTTTTTGATTTAGCATTCGACAGTTTATCTTTTATTTTTTGTCCCATATTTACAAAAAATGAACCAAGAAGACTCGAAATTTCTTCCGGCGATTTTACTGAATTTTTTTCACTAATCAGTTCTTTTATATGAAGTTTTTTTTCTGATTTATTTGGATCAATTCAGATCGTGATCATTCAGATCGAGCGGTATTAGTTCCCACGTCAGTGGTGGTGTCCCCTGGTCAGCATGCAGTGAGGAATCACTGGAAGATGGTGAGACCAAAAACTCTTTGCATAAAAAATCTCAGACACCAGCGAATAAAAACAGAAACCACAAAGTACGACAAACGCATGCTTTAACCGCAAAGTAACTATCTACTTACCTAACTGAAAAGAGCCAGCGCCATCTGTTTCCCATCCAACCTCATCTGAGAGAGCACACACATCCTCCACCGCGACGGAACTGGTCGTTCCAGTTTCTCCCAATCCACTCAGATTTCAAACGGCAGAGACTAGCGCAAGGGTGCTGCGTATTCTCCAAAAAGTCTTTTCGTATCTAAGATTGCCGATGTCTTGACACCACTAAAAGCGTTTAAAGCAGTCCTTCCAACTGACCTATGAATGAAGGCATCAACGGGATCGACTAAAAGCAGGAAGGGAAGGGCGGGTCTAGGCGAAAACCCCCCCGGCGAAAACCCCCCGGACAAACCCCCCCCCCCGCCAAAACCCCCCCGGCTAAAACCCCCCCGTTACCAAAACCCCCCGGACCAAAACCCCCCCGGTACCAAACCCCCCCCGACCAAAACCCCCCCGGTACCAAAACCCCCCCGCATAAAAAAAGACGGGTATGTAAGAGTAGAGTAACTGGTAGATAGAGAGAAAGAGAAGAATAGAAACCCCCCGGCGACCCCCTCCCCCCCAAATCCTTAGACACTCACACATATTAAGACTGGGATTTACTGGGCAACAAAACGAACAACCATGTGATCGTTTTACCATTGACAAGCACGAGTAAGGTGAAGAGCTGGTAAAATATTTCTGGGACTATCTTGAAAGTGCTATCACAAAATGAGCTCAACCTTTCCCTTGACCCAAAGGATCCTCCCATCAAGTCTCATAAAAATATTCATTCCCGTCGAGAGTTATCCTGCTCACAGACGGATAGCAGGATAACTTTTGCGGTGTCATAGGTATCCCTCCGCTTATTGCCCATCTTCGAGTTTCTGGTATGAATCAGGGATAACTACGAGCAATCAGGCAAGGGGGGCTTCACATTGCACCAATGGGTGGCAACGTAACTGCAACTTCCTCGCCAAGAAGGGTGAGGCACTGGGAAAGGATTTGTTGGGGGGATCGTTACACAGAGCGGAACTGGCTTTGATTTGATCATTCACATTTAACATCTCACTGACAACAGCTTCAGTTGAATGCGGGTGTTGGTGACTTCAGCAATTAGTCCGTCACCATCAACCTTCACCTTCGCCTTACACTCCCTTTGTTTATCATTGTTCTGATACCCACTGGACTTCAGACATTCTTGTAGAGTCAAGTTTGCGAAAGAAGTTTATTCCCGTATGGAAATAATTCAAGTCGTAAACGATCGTAAACGATCGTTTTTTTACAATTGTATTATGGGACATTCCGATCGTAAACGATCGTTTTTTTACGATTGGAAACAGTTGTTTACGATTGGAAACAGTCGTTTACGATTGAAAACAGTTGTTTACGATCGTATTTTTACGATCGGAAACGATCGTTTTTTCCCAATGGTATTATGGGACATTCCGATCGTAAACGATCGTTTTTTTACGATTGGAAACAGTTGTTAACGATTGTATTTTTACGATCGGAAACGGTTGTTTCCAATCGTAATTTAAGGGCCGGGAACTGCTGTTTCCATCGAATTTTCACGATCGGGAACGGGTGTTTCCCGACTGGGTGTTTCAACTTACCCTGCACCCCCACCCCTAGCCTAGTCCCTGGCCCTGAACTGCAACGACTTCAATTCTATCCAAGCATTCCAATTTCCAACCCCAACTAACCTTTCATTTTCTGTGATAGTATCGATGGAAATTTGCGTTGTTGCATATAGAGGCAAATATTTTTGTTTCCCAAATTATCGATTAAACGGCAACACTCTTAAAAAATCACCAGAGGAAGGTTTAGCACCATAGAGGGGGCTTCGACTACGAAAGATGCTTTTGAAATATTTTGCGCCTCAAAAAAAATGAAAGTAGCAAAAACACGGATGACAGTTCTCAGCTTCAAGCATTTCCACGGCTTTTATTTATTTATTATAAATAAACAACTGAAAACGATCGTAAACAGTTGTTTACGATCGGTATTTCAGATTCTCCATTTTTGTTAAACTTTTCGATCGTTTGCACATTAAAAAAAGAATTAACTTCCCTTCTATGGTTGTTGAGATTTAGGTCTTGTTTCAGGTCTTGAAAACCGAACCAAATTTTCCCGATTGAAAACGACTGTTTCCGATCGGAAACAACTGAAAACGATCGTAAACAGTTGTTTTATGACACTTGAAAAAACAATTATGCAAAACTAAAAACTAATCAACTTTCTTATTGCCGTAGTTAGAAATCAGGTCTGTATTTATCGTCTTGAAAATAAAAACAATTGTTTCCGATCGAAAACAGTTGAAAACGATCGGAAACAATTGAAAACGATTGTTAAATTACGATCGTAAACAAACGATCGTAAAAAAACAATCGTAAAATTACGATCGTAAAAAAACAATCGTACAATTACGATCGTAAACAACCGTTTCCAATCGTGAACAATTGTTTACGATCGAAAACAACTAAAAACGATCGTAAACAGTTATTTAATGACACCTGAAAAAAACGATCGTAAACAGTTGTAAAATTATGATTGAAAACAGTTGTTTCCGATCGTTTACGATTGGGATTTTAGTTTCAGCTTTTTGTTGAACTATTTTGATTATGCAAAACTAAACACTAATCAACTTTCTTATTGCCGTAGTTAGAAATCAGGTCTGTATATCGTCTTGAAAATAAAAACAATTGTTTCCGATCGAAAACAGTTGAAAACGATCGAAAACAATTGAAAACGATTGTTAAATTACGATCGTAAACAAACGATCGTAAAAAAACAATCGTAAAATTACGATCGTAAAAAAACAATCGTAAAATTACGATCGTAAACAACCGTTTCCAATCGTTAACAATTGTTTACGATCGAAAACAACTAAAAACGATCGTAAACAGTTATTTAATGACACCTGAAAAAAACGATCGTAAACAGTTGTAAAATTATGATTGAAAACAATTGTTTCCGATCGTTTACGATTGGGATTTTAGTTTCAGCTTTTTGTTAAACTATTTTGATTATGCAAAACTAAACACTAATCAACTTTCTTATTGCCGTAGTTAGAAATCAGGTCTGTATTTATCGTCTTGGAAATAAAAACAATTGTTTCCGATCGAAAACAGTTGAAAACGATCCGAAACAATTGAAAACGATCGTTAAATTACGATCGTAAAAAAACGATCGTAAAATTACGATCGTAAACAACCGTTTCCAATCGTTAACAATTGTTTACGATCGTTAACAACTGTTTACGACTTAATTATTTCCATACGGGTTCTACTCTTACTCTCTACCTACCAGTTACTCTACTCTTGCATACCCGTCTTTTTGGGATCCCAAAACGTTAGTGACGGATACCTATGACATCGCAAAAGTTGTCCGTCTGTCTGTCCGTCTGTCCGTCTGTCCGTCAGTCCGTCTGTCCGTCTGTCCGTCTGTCCGTCTGTCTGTCTGTCCGTCTGTCCGTCTGTGCGCACGATAACTCTCGAAGGGATTGAGATATTTTGATGAAACTTGGTGGGAGGATCCTTCGGGTCAAAGTACAAGTCAAGTTCGAAGATGGGCTCTGTAGCTCTATATTTGAGGGTGGGGGAGGGGTTTCAAATTAAGGGGCAAAAAAATATTTTTTGAAAGCTGTTTAGATAGTGGATTTAGGGGTAAGGAGACACGCTGAATCCGAATATGAAAGTTATTTTCTCGCCGGACAAGTAGTTCGCCCGGAATCCGGCCAATACCGGAAAGTTTGTTAAAAGTAAAAGTTGTATTTGAAGTTGATTAGATGATTGATTTAAGGGTAAGAAGACATGCTGAATACGATGGTGAAAACCATTTTCTTCCCTGACAAGTAGTTCGCCCGGAATCCGGCGAAAACCGGAAAATTTGATAAAAGCAAAATTTGTATTTGAAGTTGATTAGATATTCGATTTAGGGGTAAGTAAACGTGCTGAACACGATGGTGAAAACCATTTTCTTGCCGGACAAATAGTTCGTCCGGAATCCGGCCAACACCGGAAAATTTGTTAAAAGCAAAATTTGTATTTGAAGTTGATTAGATGATAGATTTAAGGGTAAGAAAAAACGCTGAATCTATATATGACAATCATTTTTTAACCGGGCATATAGTTCGTCCAGAATCCGGTTGAAACCGGATTTTTTTTTTAGAAGTTAAAGTTTTATTTGAAGTTGATTAGATGTTCTTTATAGGGATAAGGAGATACGCTGAAGTCGTTTCTGAACTATTTTTTGTTTTTGCTGGGCAAGTAGTTTGCTCGGAATACGGCCGAAACCGGAAATTTGGCAGAAGTACACCAGGAAGTTTCGATCAGTATCGTCAAATAGATATGGCTTATACAGGTATATCTGAAATTGGTTTTCTCAGATGATTAGCCTGGCGAAGACTGGATTTGGCGAAGACAAGACGTAGTTAATATTAAATTTTTGGGATCCCATCGAAAACTTTGGTCTTGTTTTATGCGGGGGGGGTTTTGGTACCGGGGGGTTTTGGTACCGGGGGGGTTTTGGTCGGGGGGGTTTGGTACCGGGGGGGGTTTGGTCCGGGGGGGTTTGGTAACGGGGAGGTTTAGCCGGGGGGGTTTTGGCGGGGGGGGGGGGGGGGTTGTCCGGGGGGGTTTTCGCCGGGGGGGTTTTAGCCGGAACCCGGGAAGGGCATGGTGCACGACAAAGCAGGCAAGCATACTAAAACCAGGAAGGGCATACTAAAACGAGGAAGGTTGCACCAGAATTCAAGGATAGGAAAAGCTGAAAAGCTGCAACGTTCCCTTCCTCTGTTTGGTATTCTTTGAGGGGTCGGCAACCTTTCAAATTCAAAGTTCACTATTCATTCCTCGTTTTAGATTCCTGTCATGGGTAGGCATTCTAGTGAGGGGTAATTAAAACGAGGAATGAAAAGGTGATTTACAATTTTGATAGTCCTCATGGCAGGATTCTAAAAGAGAAAATAATGGTGAACTTTGAATTTGAAAAGTTGCCGACATTTGAAAGAATACTAAACAGAGGAAAGTAACGGTGCAGTTTTCAAGTTTTTCGATTTCTTGAATTTTGGTGCAACTTTCCTCGTTTTAGTATGCCCTTCCTGCTTTTAGTATGCCTGTCTGCTTGTCTGGCGCTTCATGCCCTTCTATTCTCTTCCTGCTTTTAGTCAATCCCGGCATCAACTAATAAATAGGGTGCGAACGATTGCAGTTTCGTTTCTTCCAGTAACTGCCTGACGAGGACCCTTGCCATGTCAAAATATCGCTGATGAGTATTCTAATTTATAGTCCTATAAGCTTTATGTTGTGTTTTTTTCCGGCTCGATTTTCTGCACTTTCGTCGTCTCAAATTCTCCGTGCGGAACGGGTGACGCAACCGAAATCCTGTCAGGAAACTGAGTCGTCATGGAATGTCATCAAGGTTCAAGGTTAACTTTATTTGCAACAAATGTATCTTTTCACTTTCCGCTGCTGAGAGCGCACACGAAAACAAATAAAACCAAAAATAACTTCAATAAGACGAATCATACCCACTAATATCACATCCGCTAAATTACTATACACCTAACCGAAAGCAACGCCAATCATCATCAGTCCGCAGGCTAACTTATGGATTAGCCTACTATATCATTGCGATCGACGCTTGATGCATTCGCCGTGCTGCACATACTGGCGCTGTCACTATTTTGGTCGTATTGACTACGAAAGATAAGAAACGCATTCGTTCAAAATCTTCCAAATATTATAAGTACTTTCAAGGGCTACCTCCGTTGGCCCACATCTCTAGAGTATCGGAAAAATGTAAAATCAACGATCATTTTTTTCCAAGACGCATGTCAAATCAAATCAAATCAATCAAATCAAATCGTTTATTCATTAGGAAACTTACACAGGCGTGTGCCGGACTAACTGATTCCACCGTCAATATAAATACAAACTAACCTAAAAAGTCAAACAGATGCACTTAAAAACCAATAAAATCATGTGGGCTCTTGAATGGAGGGTGAAGCGTTAAACAGTTTAACGAAAGCCGGAACAAAACTATTACTGTATCTTACGTGGGTGCATTGGACAGGTTGCAGTTTTGGAATTGGGTCTGCAACTAGTCTTGGAGGTCTTGGCCGTTCGGTTTCAAAATCATGGGGGAGGATGTTTCGGAGGATTGGGTGTTTAAGAGTTTTTAGACCAAAATTTACCGATAATTTTTCACGACGACTCGCTAATGTACTAAGATTGAAAGTTTTTAAAAGGTTGATATAAGGGACTTTAGGGGATTTAGACACAACAAGTAGCGCTCTGTATTGGATTCTTTCAAGCGAATCGGACTGGTCGCGTGTAAGGCCAAAATGCCAAACAGGGCAACAGTACTCTAAAGTAGGACGGATAAACGAAAAATAAATTTTGAGGAGATGTTCAGTTCGAACCCCAAAACGAGAAAGTAGCTTAAGGGAGCGGATGGCCATGTTCCCTCGTTTCAGCATCGAATTTGTTTGTTTTTGCCACTTTAGATCTGTCGTTAAGTAAACACCAAGAAGTTTAATTTCATCAGTTAGTTGGATTTGGGATAGGGGTGGAAAAACTCAGGTTGACGTTTTAAAAAAGAAAAAGTTAGCACAACCGATTTATCCATATTCACAAACATACAGTCAGCTGCCGCTTCTTCACATATTTCATCAATTATAACTTTTGCTGAACTCTTAACATTCTTACGGCATACATCTAATACAGACAAGTCGTCAACATATTCCCAACGATCAGGAAAAGACGTTGCAAGCTCATTGATCATTACTAAAAACAATAGAGGCCCCAAGAGTGTTCCTTGAGGGACTCCGCAGAAAATTGGTAGACTATCTGAAAAAACTCCTTTATATTTTGTTCGCTGAGTTCTACCGGTTAAAAAATTTGCCACTATCTTAACTAGAAAAGGATCAACATTAAATTTATTTAAAAGTTTATCCACGAGCTTGCTGTGGCATGTCAATCTATCAGTACTGCTTATGGGCGCATCGTCCCTAACTGAGGGCGCTACAATCGGGAAGCCTTAGGAAAATTATACAGCACTTTCTGCGCTCCTTCACTTTTCTTTCGTTCTGGCGTAAGGCATGTTCTGCGAGATAAGGAACTAAAATAGATACGATCGTGAACCTTAAATATGCAAAGCACCTGCTTCATCTTTTAAAACCATGCCACAACCACACCCTAACGGATAAGTTTCAAGTTCAGGATGCACGTAATACCCTCGGTATTACCCTTTCCAAAGTCTCCTCGTCTCTACCGAAAATCATCGACAACTGTATCCTCCTGGAAGAAGATTAAGTTTGTGTTATCATATGTGTTTCGTATATCTTGTTTTTATTTAATTTCATTGTACTCAGCTTTCGAAAATGACGGATGGAAAATAAATAAATTAATTTTTTGCCGTGTCTGAGTGGATTACGAGTTTACTTGCTCGCTTGACGCCACTCACTCATAGTGTAGGGTTAAGTTGCCCCATTTGTAAAGAGGAATTAACACATAGGCTTGTAATTACATGTATGATATGATATAATATATTATATCTGCACAAAAAGCCCAGGACAATACAGTTCAAAAACAAACTAAAGAGCTGGTTCGTTGACTGAAGTCCAAAGTAGAAGCCGGATTCGCTGGCTTAAAAAAATCAAATCAGGGATCTTGCCTCAGAACATGGATCCTGACTTAAGGAAGAAGAAGAAAATGAAAAGAACAGGGATCCTGACTTTCTCGTTTTCGGTGTGGCTGGCGGCTGCTTACGCAAACATTTATCTATTTACCAAATTCAAACTGGATAAACCCCTCTCAATGCTTCTTCGAAGGCTTAAAGTCTAACTGTAAAGCCAACTTATTTGCGTGATACACTGAATTATTTGGATTCTGCAAAGTGATTTTTTTTTATTTTCCACTATCTGCTCTAGTTATGAGGCTCAGAATGTCTCCGGTCGTCCCAACAGCGTAAATTCTACTATGACGCTGGAAATTTTAATTTCAACACAAATTTGGCTTTTCAATGGGCAGTGGTGAGATTTGTGAAGATTGCTTAGTGCCTGAACAAAAAAAATGATAAATCTTTCTCGTAAGGCATTCAACAAAATTAAAACCGCATAGAGGCACCACAAATCACACATAAATTCCACTATTTGAAAATCGATTATTCGTGAATAGCGGAACAACGAAGTAACTCATTTTCAGCGGGTCTTCAAGCCAATTTAAGTGAATAAGTGATGGGTAAATAGATTGTCCTATCCTAGCCCTTTTCGGTTAAACTTTAAGGATTCATCCGAACTGACGAAGTCCCGTAAAGCTAAATGAAGTAAAGTATATTATGTAAAATAAAGCACCATATTGCTTGTTTTTGTTTCCTTTTTTCTTTCTTTTGTGACTTTTGTCACAAAGATGTGACGATAATTTTCATTCATTCATTCAACGGGGCGAGGGGGACAGTAAGGGACTAATCCGCCTGAACATAAGGCTTAACGGAAGAAACCCACTTACTTGCTACTTACTTATGTCAGGAAGTAAGCTGTGCAGCTTTCCTTGGCGATAGCAGCCGACTGACCAAGTCATGCCAAGAATCTCGGTCTCTAGTTAAGGGCATCGAGAGTTCCCACTTCCTTCCATTTACTGTAGTTTTTTGCATTATTATCATTACGACGTCGGGAATCTCCAATGGGCTCGAGCTCTTCTTTGAAATAGAAGAGTAGGTAAAATGGTTTCGAATAAATATCAGAGCGTATCCTTCTTCCACTTTCTAAACGAAAGTTCTAGTTTCTAAAAGAAGAGTTTGAAAACTCTGAACAACATGTTTTGCCAATCTTTCTCCTCGGATCTCCTGGGACCGACATTGCCTCGAGCATTGCAAAAATGAAAACGAACAAACAACCGGGAGACCTCCAAATGGAGGTAAAAGGGAGCCGATGAAAAGTAAGAGAGTTTCTGCTTCCGCTTTTGGCAACGCGGAAGGTTTCCACGGCAAAGTTCCCACGTGTAACTACTGTGCGTCGCGTCTATCCAGCCGGAATGGGCAAATGGGCAGCGGCCGTTATGAGAGACGACTGCGGCGGCTCTTCTTGGATGCCCCAAGCGCCTCTGGAGGTGCAGAGGGAACTAAGGTCTAAGGTAAGGTAAAGATCGTTACCCGTACACGCGTTTCCTACCAAAGGAGCTTTACAGGTTATTCACCAAGTGAAGGAGGAGTCGAAGCCCAACAAGCAAAAACACGATTTAAAGCGACGATGAGTTAAAGTTTAACCGAAAAGGAATGTTGTAGCGGATGCTATTTCATTTCGTTTGCCCTCAGGGTATGCAATCACTCTGAGGGAAATTCGCGCATTCATTTTTGTAGTCAGTACGCTGGGGAGAGTTGTCAAGAAGAGATCTATGATTTTTGTTTCGTTATACAAGGAATAAAGTGTTTAATAACTGGTGTAATTAATTAGTTTTCATTACAAACCAGGACAGTGGTGTCAGAAGTGGGAGAAGTGAAGACGCTGGACTTACAATTCATCCAAAGAAATGCCGCTTTGCCGAGACCGAGACAACTTACTTGGGACATCGCATCGGTAACGGTATGGTTCGACCGGTTGAAGAACACGTCCAAGGGGTCAACAACTTCCCAGTTCCAAAAACGAAGAAGGAAGTCAGATCGTTTCTGGGGATGGCCAACTACTATCATCGATTTGTGCCAAGGTTTGCAGAACGTGCTGGCCCACTAACTGCTCTGGTCAGAAAAGACCAACCCGAAAAAGTTACGTGGACAGACGCATGCCAGAGGTCCTTCGTAGATCTAAAATCTGCCTTGACATCATCACCAATTTTAAGGACTCCAGACTACCAACGGGACTTCATTTTGCAGACGGATGCCTCGAACACTGGACTTGGAGTAGTGCTTTCGCAACGATGGGGAGATGAAGAACATCCCATTGCCTATAAAAGCAGAAAACTGTCCCAAGCCGAATGTCGTTACTCCACAGTTGAACGAGAAGCTCTCGCTCTAAAGTGGGGCATAGAATGCTTTACGTATTATCTGACGGGTCGGCACTTCAGCGTAGAGACTGATCACAATCCTCTGCGTTGGATGAACGTGTGTCGGTCCAAGAATGCTCGACTTGCAAGATGGTCCCTTGCACTTCAGGAATATTCGTTTACAGTGAAGGCCAGACCGGGTGTTGAAAACGGAAATGCCGACGCCTTGTCGTGGCTCCTGTAATGTGTATATATTGTGAATATGTGTGTTTACATTTCTGTGAGAACATTTCCTTTATTTCAAACTTAAAAAGGGAGGACTGTAGCGGATGCTATTTCATTTCGTTTGCCCTCAGGGTATGCAATCACTCTGAGGGAAATTCGCGCATTAATTTTTGTAGTCAGTACGCTGGGGAGAGTTGTCAAGAAGAGATCTATGATTTTGTTTCGTTATACAAGGAATAAAGTGTTTAATAACTGGTGTAATTAATTAGTTTTCATTACAAACCAGGACAAATGTAAAGGCACAATCTAGGTACCCATGACTTATTCACTTAAAGAGGCTTGAAGACCCGATGAAAATGCGTTACTTCGTTCTTTAGCTATTCACAAATAATCGATTTTCAAATAGTATGTATGTATGTATGTATTCTTTGTAACCCGTTACATTTAAATTGAACAAGAACGGAGTAAAAGGAAGAAAAGAACAAAAGAGAAAAGACAATTAATCAATGACAAATATGTACAGCACTACAAATGAAGAAAAACACAAAAGGCGAGTTAATTAGTTGTCATCCATTGGGCACAGAGTATTGGTAACCACGGGTGTGCGGCCGTCTGAAGAACTTTTTGAACTAGCTTATCTACAGCCTCGATGGGTTCTACCAGGCTGAATTTTCTTACTAGGTACCTGTTGCGTGTCCAGGGTGGCATTTTTAATATTTTTAATGGAAACTCCTTGTGATCTGAAGTATCTCTATCTGCTTGTGTCTGTGTTGTATGCTTGACGAAAACCATTTACGAAAAATAAGTGTTCACGCAGTGAGCCCCCTTCCTCGAGCTGATCACTGACCACTGAAAAGCCGCGTTTGTATTGAGATTCAGTTTTTTGCGACGTAGTAGAATTTTGCGTTGTGAGGACGGCCGTAGAGGTTCTGAACATCATACTAGAGCAAATAGTGAAAATAAAAAAAATCCCTTAACATGATACAAGAATAAATTGGCTTTTCAGTTAAACAAAATAATGTTATTGTGTACGCTATATCACAGACTAATATCCATTTGCTATAAAACATGAAAGTAATTTAAGGGTGTCGTGGCTGAACTTTCAATCAACTCCGTAAACTTTGCAGAACCAAACTTTGACCTCTGAGGCACCCCGGTGCCGGGACTACACAATCAAACTGTTAACCTGATTTATATCCCAAAGTTCTCCAGTGTTCCTCCGGGCAGCAAGATTACATTGCTAGGAGTGGATTTCCAACTGACCTTTAATTAACTTGTCCGAGTCAGGGAAGGACTTCGAAAGTTTACTCAAGAGACAGTCGACAGAGAACAAAGAAAAGGATCGCAAAGCTTGCAAGTTTTTCTGGCTGACAATTCACTGAACCGTTATGCCTGTCTATCCCCGCGGACGCTTTAGTTCCAGGAAAAAAAAATGATTCTCAACATTTACTATAGAGCTTTTGCTAGTATTCTAGACTCATATCCAGGAGAGGGTAGGGGGGTTTGCCACACTCCGCCCCCCGAAACGTATAAAAATAACCGTTTCGTTTTTATAGGCTTTAAACCTCTGATCTATCTTTTTGTATTTTTTGGTATGGACTACTTCCGACCCACAGGCAATCCCCCTCCCAAAATAAATTGCTGGATATGGACCTGCCTAGAAGTCACAAAACTGTGAGATGTTTTTCCTTGGACAGCTGTGCATTATTTAAGCCTCTTCAAGAGACTTAAAATGAAAGAGATAGCAAAGCTTTGCACTTCTTTAGGGCTCAGAAGTCACCAAACCATGAGATCTGTCCAGGATCTGTCTGTCCCCGAGGACCTACAGTTGGATTCCCAGTATCTGCTGTAGATGGGCTTGTAAGCTAATATACTAGAAAACTCCAGGAACTATATCAAAATCCCATACTTAGTTGTTCATAGCGGACAACTAAAAATTTTTAAGGCTATTCAATAGACGGTCAGAGAAGAACAAAGACGGTCGGAAGTCACTAAGATTGTCCGAAAACCAGACCCGAACCGAAGAACCAGGACCCCGCATACCGGACAACTGTATTCCACTTTCCACTTGAGCATTATAGGGACGTGGGTACACGGAATCGTTGCGCCCGTCTGATGTTTAGTATCATCTATATAGGCTAATATTTATTTATTAAATTACCCCGGACCCTTGGAGGCCCAGGTTCCGGTGTCCAGTTTTTCAATCGACCGTGAGATCTGTCACGTGGTATAAAGATAACAAGACTGAATCGATGCATCTACTTTGTGTTACTATCATCAGAATCGGATACAGATCGGATAATCGGATAAAATCTTCCGATATAATTTATAAGGTGGTATTTATAGATTAAGAACATGTTCGATTAGAATATGACAAGGGCTTTTAACTAGCATTGCGGTATTTTTGTAATCTGACCTGGGGACAAATGACATGTTTTCGGAATTGACGAAGACAAAGAATCTACAAGACCCGATTGTCTTGATGAAGAAGTTAAAACCTTTTGGATCCCATCAAAATCTTCGGTCTTTTCGGTTGACCCGGCATGCGCAGCAGACTAAAATATCAAATTTTGTGACGAGATTTAATCGTTACATCATTTGGTTTCAAGAATGGGAAGTAAAGTGGTTTGGCGACCTCCAAGAATTGGGTAGATTCCCGAAGTTTGCCATGACCCACCGTGAATTATTTCTTTAGATGTTGATTTTCCGTTTGTTTTTGCCTTTTATTTATTTGAGTGCTTCATATTTCTGTGTTATTTTTCCTGCCATGGCTAATGGACATTGTTGGGAACAAATGCATCCATTTGTGACCTCGGTAGCCCCAGTGTACTCATCGGGCCAAGAATAGACCGTCGAAGTAACGACGAATACCGTAAAGCATTGTTTAAATAGGTATAATTAGCTGAATATAGCGCTATACATGACGTTACTTCTTAATACACATCCCTGTTCTAATAGGGGGTTCTTATTAATGCAGCATTCGGTGTTGCCACGCTTATATAATTTTTCGAGCTTCTAAAGATCAGAAAAGTGTTCTTAGTACTACTTGAAGTTGTTGTAAAAAGCTACCAATTATGTTATGTTGTTGTAAAAAGCTACCAAATTAACGGATAGACAGCATTGATCCTCGAACTAATAATAAGCAGTCGTAACAGAACAAAACGTGTTCTTTTGACGAAAAGTTGTTTCTTCAACCTCGAATAAGTAGAATTTTTGTGCTTCCCGTGGCAACCCTGACGACGATGCTCCCCTCCTCGGCCACGCTGGCGGAGCCAATCAAGCGATCTGATTGGCTCTATGTAGAACCAAAGTCTATTCTTCTTATTCGCCTTATTACAGCGCGCCCCGAAGAAAAGAGGAATCTGTAATACAGCTTATACGCCGTAATACACCTTTCTACACCTATTTCGACAATGCATACGGCAACTCTGCTCCTGTCCGCACATACTCATTGCGCCAAATCTGTCCGCACACACATGACACAAAATTTACAGTCGGCGCATCAAGCTAAAGAGATAGACATTTTTCAGTGGCACGGCGATATCTCATCAAGCGCTTTATCCGTCCACTTAATTGCCTTCATCTCCATAGAAAACGCATTACATCCATCTTCTCATTAGCCAGCTTGGGTCCCTTATTTATCTCTCCCTTCTTTTGAGGTCTTTTGTACCTCATTTTCCCCCCAAAGGCATTACCAAGGAAGCGATTCATTAAAATGTTTAAACTGCGTATGATCCAGTTAGGCCTTCGATCAGTCAACGGTATGACTTCTCTACGATAAGGCCATCCCTCTGTCATGCATTTTGGATGTCACTAGGACTGAAAGAAGTGTAGAAGGGAGTGTCAGTCCCAGGACTGGACTGAGAGTAGTAGGAGGGAGGATCGACTAAAAGAAGGCATGACACGGCACAGCATGGTGAAAGCCACGAGACAATGACAGAATAAACCGTGTGTCTTTGATGCAAAATCTTCCCCAACGGTTCGAAAACGTCCCTGGTTAGTTACAAAGTATTACTTATACCAAGAACAAATAATCTGACAGAACCTCCGTCTCCCTATCTCTGTAATATGACTATGCGGAGTCGAATATTTCCCCATACCCTGTCCGCTACGAACGAGCGGAGGTTAATAACTTCGCGCCACATCGCATTTCGTTACTAGACGTCAAAGCTGATTGACGTCAAAGTAGACGTCAAAGCTGATTTTTTCTATGGACTCGCTCCAGAGCGGGTCAGCGCGCGGAGTTTGCCTCCTGCACTATTTTTTTCTGCGATAAGCAACGGGGAAGACGGAAGATGAAAAAACGGGTATCAACATCAGCTCATAGCTAGAGTAAATACCTCTAGGCCCGTTCAGTTTTGTCGGGGTATTCATAGTCGCTGCATGGGACTAAAGACGGAAGTTCTATTTGACTATTTGTTCTTGTTTATACTATAAAAACTATATATACTATATTAAAGGTTAACGCCCAACGTCGAGGTTGATGTAGAGAGACTGGCATTGAAAATAACCTATCCGAGACGGCCATTGAAAATGACCTATCTGAGCCGAAGGCGAGGTAGATATTATCGAACGGCCGTGGAGGTTGTTACCTCGGTTGTTACTCCAATATGAACCGAGATGGGAGGTATGTTAACTATTGTAACTTTTTTGAACATAATTTTTTTTTAATAGGAAGGACGTAGTCCTCTTTTGTTGCACTTTTTTGGCTACTGGGTTAGGGAATTTTATTTTAGAGAGTAGCACCCAAGACTACTGTAGACATACTAAAATTATTACTGTTGCGACCCGGGCATTTCCATTTCTGTCAATACAGTGCTTTAAATTTCTGGCGATGCAGATTGCCATGTAGCGGTCGTATAACTAAAATACGTTGAAACCAGTTGCCATCTAGCGGTCGAAGGATAAAATAAGTCGCAAAAAGTGTTGCCACTGCTGACAAAATTCTGCGGTTTGTAAGAGATGTTCGCTTCTTCGACACAGCGAGCCAGAATTCCTCGACCGGTTCTTTACCAGTACATATAAAATTGTAGCGAAAAGGTTGAGGTGTATAAACATGAAGATGATAAAGCGCGATTTTCATAAGCCGAAATGTTTGGATTTAATCTAATTGGTAAAAAGTACACAGTTTCATAGAAGCCAGAATATCACTGTTTTTGCTGCCAAAGTTACAGGTTCCATCAGAGAAAAGTGGCAACCAAAAAAGCACGTGTTGCCTTTTGAGAAAATCGAGAAAAAAGACAAAGATCAACGCTGAATAAATAGCTTTTGGAAAGCAAGGGGTAGTAAGGTGTTGTTTCAGTTGACAAGTTATATTTTCAGTGGAAATCTGACTGTGACAAGGTATGACCTAGTGCCTAGGCTGGTCGGTTAAAAAAGTAAGATGTTCTTCTATTTTTTAACTTTTTTTTCTTTTTCTTTAATGTTTTCAGTTTTTCAGTTTTTTACTGAAAGTAATGTTTTTTTATTTATTTTTTTAGAGTCCAGCTTTTACTTTTCAGTATTTGAGGAAAAGTGCTCGATGAACATCTGCGAAGGTTGATACGGCTTCGTATCAGCTTCTCTGGAGGATGTTACGATATCGCATCAACGTCCAGAAAAATAATTCTCACAACATAACCTCCTGTGGGCCATAGAAAGATATGCATTGCACAACTGTATATCTATACCTTATGAGACACGGTATTTCTTATCCACCATTACACACCATATATATGTGATGGTTTTTATCTATCTTTTTGTTTGCATTCGCGTTTGTATTGTATTTATCCCGTGTCAGCCTGTTTTTCTCTACACCGTATTCACAATCACATGACTCGCCCTTTGACAAAAGTTAACACAACATATTACATTAACGATGTGTTAGGTTTTATGTCCCTTATGCATTGTTCAAAGAGCTGTTATAAGGCGTATAACGGCGTATAAAGTTTATTACAGATTCCTCTTTTCCTCGGGGCGCTGTAATAAGGCGAATAAGGAGAATGGACGCTGGTCCTATTTTCCTTTACGCAGAGCCAATCAGATCGCTTGGTTGGTTCCGCCAGCGGGCCGAGGAAAGGAGCAGCGTCGTCAGGGTTGCCACGGGAAGCACTAAAGTTCTTTTTTGTTGGAAACTGAACAAACAACTTTTCTTCAAAAGAACATGTTTTGTTCTGTTACGACTGCTTATTGAGCGTGTTCGAGGACCAATGCTGTCCATCCATAGACTGAATAGCTTTTTACAATATAATGGGCGTCAAATAATTGTACTCGTGTACCTCAAGTAGTATTAAGAACACTTTTTCTGATCTTTACAAACTCGAAACTGTATCATCGTGGCAACATCGAACGCTGCATTGATAAGAACCTTTTGGGTTCCTATTTGAGCGTGTGTATTAAGACGTAAACATCGCGTATAGAGCTATTCAGCTTATTACACATATTTGAACAATGCATTAGTTGGCCAAGAGCGGATGCGAAACCATTCCGATTTATAAACAAAACAATGAAAACAAAACACCTACTGCGGCGAATACAACATATTTACAGACGACCTCGGGGCCAGCGATCGGCATGTCACCAGATCGCTAGCCGATCCGCGACCATAACAAACCGGAATGAATAACACTACCTTGTCAATCGAGAATAATGAGTCACGACGATGAGCGCAAGGGATTAGCGCCTTCTGTACATCGCAAGAGAGACAAAACCCGATGAAAAATTTCTGGGGCCTGTAGTAGCATGATACTACTACCCCCGTAGCAGTATGTAGTAGTAATGCAACTTTTTCGTAGACTTCTATGCTACTATACTACTTCATAGTATTCGGATACTACTGAGTCCGAAGGTAGTATTTCATGCTCCAGCATACTACTAGCATGAAGCGCCACGGTACTATGCGATGCTACTACATGGTGCGTGGGAAATCTATTCCGAGCTCGCTGCGTCTGTAATCCATACCACTGCATACGATTCCATGCTATCGCTGTGTCCCTACTCCATACCACTGCATGCGATCGCTGCGTCTGTACTCCATACCACTGCATACGATTCCATGCTATTGTTCTCAGTACAATTTCGACCTACTTCTTAAAGTAGCTAAATATAGTAGTCGTTAATAAAAATAATTAACCGGCTACCTACCGTGCGGATTTTTGCCGGCAGGGCAATAAATAATAATGCCATTCATAGTTCAAAATCGGATCAGGTCAGTTCTGTGCGAATTGGAGAGGGCAGCCCTGGAATTGTCTGGAACCTCGGTGCCCTAGGTGGGCTAGCGTCGCATTTCTCCAGTAAATGGAGAAATTGTTTAAAACCACAGTCCACACCTTCATGATTTACTGTTTTACTAACTTCACCTTCTGTTCCAAACCATGTTAAGTTGTGTAACTGATAGAAGTACAGAACTGACTTTAGATAATTATTGCATTACATAATTCTTAATATAAAAACTTGACTAGTTCTTAAAAAATTGATCGGTTAAGGGTAGGCACTCTCAAGATTTGCGTGGTAATGCTTTAGTATTAGATAATAGAGTTTAATTGCGCAAACGGTTTAGGAAATATTTCGAACTTTACAGAAAAAAGGCATATGCTAAACAGTGGAAGGCAATGATAAATTTCTAGCATCTCCAGGGTTGCTACGATTACTGACTGAGACGCAGGTCATATATTTTTACGAAGTATATGCAGTACCATGGAATATCACTCATACAGCTATAGCTCCGAAAAACATAGTGGTATGTAGCAGTAAAGAATCATATGTGCAACACCGCAGCGACTTTATCAAAAGTATGAAAGACTATCAGTGCTACTCTAAGCAACTGCTTCAACAAGCTTAGTAATATGTAGTAGTATAACTACTTTCATACAATTGCATTTAGCGTCGGATAATCTTAAGCAGTAGCATGCTGTAACACTGTAGTCTTGACCTAGAAGCATGTATTAGCATGCAGTAACGAGGTAGTCTTGACGTAGAAGCATGTAGTAGCATGCTGCAACACGGTGGTCTTGACCTAGAAGTATGTAGTAGCATGCAGTAACACGGTAGTCTTGACATAGAAGCATGTAGTAGCACAGTCGATACTGCATGCTACTTTTTTGTACTACTACAAACTACTTTTTGAGAAAATTTTTCATCGGGAAGGTGTGCTGGGCACAAAACTATGTAACTAGTGAACTTATTTCAAGCCCTTACTACACAGCGCGAGACGCAGGAACATTGACAGCAGCAGAGCAAAATAATGCTAGGGAGTAGCGCCAAGACTTAGGAAAAGTGACGCACACTCGAACAGCAGCGGTACTAGCACCACTAGCGCTAGTGAATGTCCCCACTGAAACTCAATAAAACGTGTACCAGGCCTGGCATCCAATAACTTCATATCTTAAACACAGCAAAATCCGCATCTCAGATTTGCTGGAAATTTCTAAGCCAGCAAGTTTGTCTTGCGTTAAATGTCGCAAGCGTAGTTGACTGCGCTATGAGTATGGCCCGTTTGCGAAGCTCGGAAAGCATAGGTCTTGGCGCTACTCCCTAGTGTTATTTTGCTCTGGACAGCAGCACTTCAACAAAAAAGTATTGTCTTAACCTGTATCGGTGTCTGTCTGTCCCTTACTGAATTTTACGGTCTCCACCCTAGCATTTGCCTGTTGCAGTATTAACTTTCGCGGTATCGGCTGTCGTGGTTTTGACAGCTTCGCGTTTTCTTCGCTGTATTGACATGTAAACTCTTCTGGACGCAAGTGCCTTTCTGACCTTTTCTTGTTTTCTTTTCTTATGCCACTTTCTTATGTCTTGTTTTCTTTTCTTATGCCACTGGCATGTCTGTCGCTTTTATGCTATTTCAGTATAACACCAGTACACCGTGCAGTCCCATGATATCAGTCCTATCCTACCCAGTGACAAAATTTTCTGGTATTGCCCTGATGTTAAAAGAAAAAAGTCCCAACCGGGCGTTATCAAAATAAATAACGCCCGGGCGTTATTTATTTTGATAACGCCCAGCCAGCCATGCCATATCAAGTGAAAACGCACGGTTGGAATTCTTTTTTGGAATCACCCTCAGCAAGGGTGATAATATATAATAAAAAAGTTGTCAATAAGATTGTACCTTACCTTACCTTACCCAACGGCAACCATCGTCAATAACATCGTAAGTAAAGCTCACGGTGGAGCTGATAGCCATGTGCACGAATTCTTCCATATTATCTTAACCCAGGAACAGTCAACTCGGGCATCGTCCCAACACTGTTCCAGTCCGAGGCTTTCAATATTTCTCTTCGCAGACAGGGCTATCTCGGCATGAAAGATAGATCCCCGTGTCGTCAAAACAAATCGAAAGCCATCAGCTAAACTGTAGATGATAACTCCTAGCAGACATTAGAGGTAGCATTAGCTGTATCGATTTGCCATTTGCCTGTTTGCCAATGAGAAATCTTAGGGTGTGACTATTAAAGGAACAGAAAACTTGACTCGGGGAGCTAGCTAACATATCAAGAATGTACCCTGAGTCGATGTTGAGAGTAAGAAAAATTCTCGTTACGACCATTGCAGTTTCCGGGCAGTTTGCGAGAATTCGACTTTTGAGAAAAAGGTTTGCAAAAGCAAAAGGTTTGTGTGCCGCGACTAGGAATCGAACCCCGACCGTCTTGTCGGGGAGGTCGTTACTCTGTAGTCAATACATGTAAAAAGGCGAACTTTTACAGTACATGAGTGCATAATTACAGTGCATAAGGGGCAAGGGCCTGCCAGCTCGCTTTGGGAACACTAAGGAGGGGGTTCGAGACGGTTCGAGATGACAAAGAAGGGGGGGGGGCTGTCGACAATAAGACCCTGTATATTTATCCAAGCCCCCCGGGCGATTCGATGGCCGAAAGTTACGTAGTCAAGTTTACTGTTCCTTTAATAGAGTGAATACAAAAATGAATCTTTCACGATGAAGTTCCTTCAGCCATGACAATAGTGCAATACCAGTTCTTGTATGTGGCTCTTGCAAGTTCCAACGAGGTAGTTCTAGTTAACACTGAGTATTACCGTCAAATTTTGGACATATATTTTTTAACACCGTCTGAGAGAGAGAAAGGTTTATTCACACAACAATCGTAGCTCAGTTGCTAATTTTATGTTGTACGACAAAGCATGACACATGCAGGTGACGAAAATGGCGCCTTATAAGGCATAAATCGTTGACGACAAGCTACAGGCGGCAAGATCCGGCGGTTGCTGCTCTTAGACTTGCTCTAACAGAACTAAAGATCTCAGACCTGAAGGTAGTGACTGAAACACCGAAAAGTTTGCTTGTTGCACAAATATTGAATTAATTAAGAGTTGAAAAGAAAATTGGTCGTAGAAAACGCTTTACATGAGACGTCTCTTTAGTTAGCTGAGGCACTCTTTAATATACTATTTATATATTCATATTGGATACATAATATACACATGTAGCCCAGTACAGATCGACACTAAAATTCCAAAGGGTCCAAAAACTTTTCGGTCATAACTGGAAGAGCTTTCAAGGCTTTTAGTCGTCTCCGTTTTCTCACCACGTCAAACGTTCAATAGGGGTTAACTCCCTCTTTTGATAAATCCCATTATTCCATAACGGGGCAACGGCACAAAAACATTTTTTTTTGCTCTCCTTAAAAGTTACCTTTTTTAGTTGCTATAGAATTTCACTATCGAAATATTGTAGGTAAATTGCGAATTTACTACTATTTTCAGCTTGCTTCCTTCTCCCTCTATGTGTCTTTTCGTCGTCATTCTAAATACCTTCCAGCAGCGACTCCAACAAAACTGCCAAACCACATCTCAACTTTGGGATTCTGTTCCCAGCATTCCGGACCTCTTTGCATAATTCTAAAGTTGTCTGGGACAACCTCGTGGATTTGACAGTTAATTACTTTTGCTTTCAAACTTAGAAACTTGGCACTCATCTCCTGTTTCCAACTCCTAGTTCTACCTTTGTGTCTACCATCTCCACTAGGAATAATCCCAACTCAACGGGTGAGTTAACTCGGCAGATTCGATCGGACTTCCAAGTGATGGCGTAAGTAGATTTATTAAGCACGCTGTCTCAGATTAACGTTAATCGGCTTTACTTACAATAACGTTGTAAGTCGGGGGATGGAGGGGGAACTGCATGTGTAATCTTAGCCTGTCATAGTTTCAGATGTAAATCCTTATTTACTGTACGTTATAGTCTGACTTAAAGGTTTGAAAACATTCAGACGGGAAGCCGGGGGGGGGGGGGGCGATTTGCATGGGGTTTCAAAGCAGTCCCATTACGTCTAAAAAAAATAAGAAGTCTCGAAAACATAATCACGAAGGCATTACGTTATAAGATATGGAGATCTTTCGTCTGTCGATAATAAATCCTGTTCTTTTCCTTCGGAAACAAATTTTCGCCCCGAGCAATCCTGCTGGTGGTACAGTATGGCACGCAGACGCTTCTGTCTCTGCCTGTGTGCTGAGCTTAGGGTGAAGAACTTTTTTGTGGGTTCGACCCATCCTGGTTGAGGCTTTAACTGTGCATATGTATTGTAGCGGCTTAAATTAAATTAAATAATTACTTACCTGTACTTGTGGCGTTGCCACCTCAGCCGGGGTCAAGAATGATCTTCAGGTAGCACTCAAGTCGTCTGTCGATGAAGTCGACGAAATCAGCCGAATGGTTTCTGATTCCTTTTTAACAAGGCCTCACTAGTTCTCTCGGGCTCCTCGCGTTGTCCCGACGCCGCCAATGGTTCTTTTTGGCAAGACCCCACGAGTTCTTCCAGGGCGTCTCCTACAGGGGCAGGTCCGGCCTCATGGGCTTCTTTAGGGAAGTTGGCAGCTGACAATGGTCTTAGAGGCATTTTGACAAGACCCTATGGATTCTCCCAGGACGTCTCCCACAAGAGCTGATCCGGCCTCAGGGGCTTCTTTACCGAAGTTGGCGTTGCCGCCAATTGCTTTAGAGCCCTTCTGATGAGACCTCATGCGTTCTTCCCGGGAATCTCCTACAGGGATTGAGTCGGCCTTGTGTGCTTTGCAGCAAATTTGGCTGCCGACAATGGTCTCAGAGCCCTTTGGACAAGACTCTTCAAGTCCTTCGAGGGCGTCTCCTCAGAGGCTGGTCCGGCCTTAAGTGCCTCATTACCGAAATTGGCGTTTACCCGACGCCACCAATAGTCACAGAGACCTTTTAACGAGACTCCACGAATTCTTCCACGGCTGGTCCGGCCTACGGGGCTTCTTGAAGTTGGTTTTGAACCGACACCACCAATGGTCTCAGTGCCCTTTTGACAAGACACCACGAGTTCTTCCAGGGCGTCTCCTACAAGTTGGCGCTTTCCCGACGCCACCAATGGTCATGACGAGACACACTAACTGTTCCAAGGCGTCTCCTGCAGCTGGTCCGGCCTTGAGGGCTTCTTTAGCGAAGTTGGCGTTTTCCCGACGCCACCAGACCAGTCGTCTCAGTGCCCTTTTGACAAGATCCCAGGAGTGGCCACGAGTTCTTCCAGGGCGTCTGCTACAGAGGCTTCTTTAGCGCAGTTAGGGTTTTCCCGACACCACCACACAAGTCGTCTCGGCGCCCTTTTGACAAGACCCCACGAGTTCTTCCAGGGCGTCTCCTACAGGGCTTCTTTAGCGAAGTTGGCGTTTCCCCGGCGCCACCAATGGTCTCAAAGCCCTTTTGACGAGACCCACTAACTGTTCCAGGGAGTCTCCTACAGGGTGGTCCGGACTTGAGGGCTTCTTTGGCGAAGTGTGCGTTGTCCCGACGCTACCAGACCAGTGCCCTTTTGACAAGACCCCAGGAGTGGCCACGAGTTCTTCCAGGGCGTCTCCTACAGAGGCTTCTTAAGCGAAGTTAGCGTTTTCCCGACGCCACCACAATAGTCGTCTCACAGCCCTTTGACGAGACCCAAGAGCTCTTCCAGGGCGTCTCCTAAAGGGACCGGATTTACCTTTACCGAATTTGACAGCCGACCACAATCTCAGAGCCTTTTTGACTAGACCGCACGAGTTTTTCTGGTCCGACCTTAAGGGCTCATTCAGCGGTGTTGGCGTTTTTCCGACGTCGCCGATGGTCTCAGAGCCCTTTTGACGAGAACCAAGAGCTCTTCCAGGGCGTCTCCTATAGTGTCTGGTTCGGCCTTAGTGGGAAACTGGTGTTGACCCGACGCCATCAATGGTCTCAGTGCCCTTTTGACAAGACCCGACGAGTTCTTCCAGGGCGTCTCCTACAGGGCTTCTTTAGCGAAGTTGGCGTTTTCCCGACGCCACCACACCAGGCCTTTTTGACAAGACCCCACGAGTGGCCACGAGAGTTCTTCCAGGGCGTCTCCTACAGGGGCTTCTTTAGCGAAGTTAGCGTTTTCCCGACGCCACCACACAAGTCGTCTCGGTGCCCTTTTGACAAGACCCCACGATTTCTTCCAGGGCGTCTCCTACAGGGCTTCTTTAGCGAAGTTGGCGTTTTCCCGACGCACCTGATGGTCATGACGAGACCCACTAATTGTTCCAGGGAGTTTCCTACAGGTGGTCCGGAATACAGGGCTTGTTTGGCGAAGTTTGCGTTGTCCCGACGCCACGAGACCAGTCGTCTCAGTGCCCTTTTGACAAGACCCCAAGAGTGGCCACGAGTTCTTCCAGGGCGTCTCCTACAGAGGCTCCTTTAGCGAAGTTGGCGTTTTCCCGACGTCACCACACTAGTCGTCTCAGAGCCCTTTTGACGAGAACCAAGAGCTCTTCCAGGGCGTCTCCTATAGTGTCTGGTTCGGCCTTGGTGGCTTCTTGAAGTTGGTGTTGACCCGACGCCATCAACGGTCTCAGTGTCCTTTTGACAAGACCCCGCGAGTCCTTCCAGGGCGTCTCCAACAGAGGCTTCTTTAACGAAGTTAGCTTTTTCCCGACGTCACCAAACTAGTCATCTCGGTGCCCTTTTGACAAGACCCCACGAGTTCTTCCAGGGCGTCTCCTACAGGGCTTCTATGGCGAAATTTGCGTTGTCCCGACGCAGGAACCGCTGTTGACTTCTGACGGTCTGTATCAGCTACAAATATCCTGCTAGCCCTATGACAGTGTTCAGTAGGTTAGAGAACTCGGTCTGTATCAGCTACAAATATCCTGCTAGCCCTATGACAGTGTTCAGTAGGTTAGAGAACTCAATTTGCCACCATCGGAGATGGGTCGCAAAGAAGCAACCTTTGTTTATGTCTACCCAGGCTGATATTTCACGATCCATTCCAAACATATCAAAAACCACGACGTCCCACTACCTTAGCGAGAGTGAATAGGGGTTTGAATTACTTCATGTGGGAAAAGGAAAAAGGTCTACAACTAAAGCGTAGTATGCAAAAGAAGAAATACAATTTGATCATCTGGCGATATCGGAAAATGTCGTGCTCTTCCATCTAAGAATTCAGCAGAAATGTCATTTTCTAATTCGGAAGTTTCCGGAATTGCACCAGACGTTTGACAAAGCATTCTCTCTTATCTTGAAGAACGTGAATTTACAGTGGTGGAATTCCAACCGAGAAAATGAAGCTGGAGGGGAAAAGTCAGGAGACAATTATAACGAATAATGCACTTTGGAATATTTTCACAAGGGGTTCAAATTCTATGCAAAGAAGAGACTTAAATAGCTTGCTTTAGCTGTGCTTTCGTTAAGGCCACTGTACCCCGTTTTACTACAGAAGAAAAGCTGAATCCGGTCCAGGCTTCACCTTCCAGATTTTTTTTTTCCGGATTCCAGATCCCCGTTTTCGTCGAGAGGAATCCTGAAGGTGAGGCCACGCCAAACACGTCTGGAAGCCCGTGGTGCTGGACACTCCAGTTTCCGGAATCTGGAAGGTGGCATAAAAGCAGCTCATTTGAGAGACACAATAGATGCACAAACGAATGGCTTGGCAGTAGGGATTAGGAGGCAAAATATATCTGAAAGGAAATGTTCAAGAATGTCAAATCAGCTATCATAATAATCATAAAAATCCGGAAGGGTTGGGGTAGCTGTATAAGGGGATCGTCAGATATCTGGTAGTCTGGAAGGCGAATCCTGGCTTTACTTAGGAAGTGTCTACCCACTAAGAGAGTCGCTATTTATTCTGAGCAACATCGACTGAATCTGTTGACGAACGTTATCCGTGACTACGTCAACCTAGACATGAAACAAAATAAGGCAGCGCAAAGTAAACCATGGGCCTATAACGTTTAAAGGACATGACGTATTTATGACAGTAATTTACTCTACTTCCATCCATTTTCGTTACCAAGATTCTTCATTTCATAAATGTATCCTATCTCCTCTATCAGCAATATACTGATTATCACGCTTGCTTTGTTTGTTCTCTTTACGTAACGTACCAGGGGCCTGATCATATAATTGTTTCCGAAGAGCGTATTCGTCCGAAGACCGGTTATGCAAATTTGCCAAAATTGTCATCAAAGGCAATGGACATGGAAAGAGGCCAAAAGTAGCCGAAGACGTGTTTAATTTTCTATAAGCACAGCTTCGTTGTAAAGTGGTCAACTATCTCAGAATATGTGAGTAGAAACACTATGCAGTGCCTCGAGGTGTCCTTTAGCCGTTTAAGCATGTTTGTTTTACTTAGGCGATGTCTTTCCCTTGGATGTGATCCGACCTTTGTCTACCTTAAAGGAACAGAAAACGACTCAAACTTGACTCGGGGAGCTAGCTAACATATAAAGAATGTACCCTGAGTCGATATTGAGAGTAAGAAAAATTCTCGTTACGACCATTGCAGTTTCCGGGCAGTTTCCGAGAATTCGACTTTTGAGCAAAAGGTTTGCAAAAGCAAAAGGTTTGTGTGCCGCGACTGGGAATCGAACCCCGGCCGTCTTGTCGGGGAGGTCGTTAGTCTGTAGTCTACATGTAAAATGGCGAACTTTTACAGTAGCCTACATAAGTGCATAAGGGGCAAGGGCCTGCCAGCTAGCTTTGGGAACACTAAGGAGGGAGTTCGAGACGGTTCGAGATAACAAAGAAGCGGGGGCCTGTCGACAATAAGACCCTGTATATTTATCTAAGCCCCCCGGGCGATTCGATGGCCGAAAGTTGCGTAGTCAAGTTTACTGTTCCTTTAACTCAACACAAATCAAAATCATTGCTTTATTCGGATGGTCTAGGACAAAAAATTTTAAGGCACTAGAGGTCCCAGGACGGACCGGAACCGGAAGTCCATCCGAAAGCATAGCTTGTAGGGAACCTCGCACTCAACACAAGAATTACATTTAACAACTACTCCTTCTATCTATTTGCACGATGCTTATCTCTTAACCTCCAAAATTTAGTTGCGATGATGTATCATCAATAAAGAAAGAAAGAATGCTTAAAAATAAAGAAAGATAAAAAAAACAATGGTACATTTCAAGACTGTGAGAAGCCTTTTTTTTACACAAAGAAGGAGACGTCAAAATTTGTCAAGGAAGAAGAAGAGTAATTATGCCAGAACTGGGCTCCTTTCTCTCAGCTCTTGAGAAAGAAGGAAGAAAATAAGAACAGGAATAGTTATCTTGCCTCGCTCGTTTCTCGTGGCGTATCGAGGTCCGACCCTTTCCCAAGACGAACTAGAGGGAATGAGTTTGAAGCCTCAAACCTCATGATTCTAAATGAAACGTCCCAGCTTATTGTCATATAGGTCAATGTAAAGTTCGAAAAGCATAAATCACTTCATTGATCTATCTGTCACACCCGTCTTCCATAAATTTTCCAAGGCCGAGGACTTCCAAGCCCCAAGATTTCCTTTCAAACATTTGTATCTCTATGATACGAATTTTGACGTCTCCGCATCAAAATTACGCAGTAAATAGCGACACGAAAGACTTCAAAGCGACTAAGATCAAAGGCTAGCTTCTTCGGCTTGATTTCACGCCCATATGCTGCGACGCTGAAAAGGGTGGGGGAGGGGGGATTTGGTTGGCCTACCGAAAACGTAGGTACCGGCAACCCGTAAGAAAACCTGAAGAAAACTAACGAATATCACCAATATCCTTCTTCCCCAATATTTTTTCCCTCAAATCTTTTACAGATCTTTAACCATTCCCTTCTGTCGTGAAGTGTTCTTGCGCGAAGGTTCTTAAGCAGCAACGTCTTTTTAGGGTTTTTGAAGTTTATGTTCCCACTAGTTATTAGAATAAGGAGTTGAGTGTGGAATATTTGGACTCGTACAGTTTGAGTGTTTATTTATTTTTTGTTCTGCCATGGTCCTAAGGGCTTTTTTGGGAATATATTCATATTCATCGACGTTGATATCGGAAAGTAACATCGAGACGATCATTTAAAATAACCTATCTGAGCCGACGGCGAGGTAAGTTTTGAAAAATATCACCAAGCGCAGCGAGATTGATTTTATGAATGTTGTAGAAATAGTGAACTGAAAGACAAAAAAGCTCCTCAGCCGGGATTTGAACCCAGGACCTCCCGCTTACAAGGCAGGCACGCTAACCATCTGAGCTACCGAGGGGCTTGCGAACAGAGTTAGCAAACCACTACAATAGTCACAATATGGCAATAGTGCCATTTATGTATTATTTTATAAATGGCCGTCGAGCTCGAGATTCTGAAATCAAAATAGATGGAGGTATGTTAACTGTTATAAATTTTCGAACATAACCATTACTAATTGACCATTAACCATACCAATCATTAACCTCTCTGGAGGTTGATATGAAGTAATATCCACCGCTTACTTTCTGTGTGACGATTATCGTAACACTGACCGTGGGTCATATGATGATATGCATTACATACATGTTCGAGAAAAGTTAAAGATCAGTAACTCAATGCCATAAACAGTTTGGCACCGCCTCTTTCGGTAGGGATCGACTAAAAAGAGGAACGGCACGGCACGACATAGTGTAGGAAGCACGAGTACTAAAAGGAGCCACGAAAACTAAAAGGGCCCTTTCAGGCTTCAGAGTGAGGGACAGGAACAATGTTCTAACTTGCCTTCTTTCAGGCTCTGGAGTTGCAAACTCTCACTCACTTGTCTACTTCTACTCCTTGCTAATCTCTTTTTTGTACTCGTGCCTCCTGCGCCATGCCTCTTTTTGGTCGACCCCTTTTTGGTACCGACAAGCGGAATGAACCTTAGAAAAGACCCCAGTAAAAGTATTGTTAGCAAAATTTTAGCCAACATCTCAACTATATTCCAGAATTCCACTCTTATAGTGGATTTGACACTCTCAAATCTTAATTCTACCTCTCCCCCTCACAAATCTCTCTTTTGCAGTGCATCACTCAGGATTTGAGAAATGAAGATATCTGAAACCACAATACCCCCCTCCCCACAGAAAGTTCCCCCTTATTTGCCCCCCTTCCCCGAATACATTTTCCAGAGTGTTGCTTCTCTGAAATCAAAGAAAACCAATTTTGGGAAATGGAAAACACACCACGTCCAATCCCACGAAAAAGCGAGAAGAGATGGTAGATAACTTCCAGAGAAGAGGGACAAAACAAAGTAGAAGAACTTCCAACGGCCACTGTGATGAAAGCTGGACGGATCAATCCAATAGCCTGAAGGGTTTTATGGTAAGAGATAGCGTGGTAAAGCTTGCCAGAGTGCAAAACTCACAAAGAACTAAGTAGCCTATTCCAGTTCAGCTATCCGAGCGGACAAGGTTTTAAGAGTTCTCCGTTGTTTCATTATTAATACTTGCGAAAGATTGATAGTAAAATATGGATGCATAAAGTAATGAGCATAAGGTAATAGCTTTCATTTTCTACTTCAAAGACCGTGCAAAACTTTTGCTAGGGAAGCAGATTGCAGATTTTCTACTCATCAACTTGTTGATCTATTTTACTATATCTGTTACAAGTGTTGATAATGAGACAATGCAGGACTTTCAGAAACTAGTCCGCTTGGAAGCTCAAAACTGGGATTTCACGAATTTAAAGTTTAACTGAAAAGCCAACTTATTTTTGTGTCATTTAGTTGATATTTCGATTCTGCAAAGGGATTTTTTGTTTTCCACTATCTGCACTAGTTATGACGTTCAGAATGTCTGCGGCTGTCCCCACAGCGAAAATTCTACTATGACGCGGGAAATGTTTATCTAAACACAAACAAGGCTTTCCAGTGGGCAGCGGCGATATTGGTGAAGATAGCTTAGTGCCTGAACAAAAAAAAAAGTCATAAATCTTTCTTGTAGGCTAAGGCATACAACAAATTAGAGGTACCACAAATCACACGGAAATTCCACTATTTGAAAATCGATTATTCCTGAATAGCGGAACAACCAAGTAACGCATTTTCACCGGGTCTTCAAGCCAATTTAAGTGAATAAGTGATGGGTAACTAGATTGTCCTATCCCAGGCCTTTTCGGTTAAACTTTAACAAATTCCAGTCACGTCAGCGCTTGCTACCCAAAATCTGATGAGAATACGCTACAGAAGAACCGGTCTATACTTCAGTGGGTCCTCCACTGACAATCGCAAGTCCGTCGTAACCGCGCTCGTCCAGACCCGGTGTGCTCTCATTGGCTGAAAATCGCCAAAATGGCCGTTTCCGCCACGTCACGGAGGACAGATACTTCGTTTTACTCTGCTGCGTAATGTTTCAAACTTCGATGGTGAGAGCGCCTGGCCGTATCATTCTCGTTCTGGACCAGAAAAAGCGCAAATGAGGCTGAACCCGTAATTGACCATTCTACCTTATTCATTCACGGGGAGAGATACGTATCGGGCGGCTGCGGACTGGAATACACTTTATGACTATCTCTCCTTGCCGCTGCGAAATTCCGGCCTCTCCGGGTATCTAGCGGAAGAAAGGCAGAAGTGGTGTCACAGCTGCTCCCAAAGATCGTCGTGATTGCTTGACACAGGATGTGAGTCGTTGAGTTTGAGTCGTTATGGACGCGCTTACTCCTTCTTCCTGAGGATCACTGGCGTGTTTTGGACTTAGTCATATAGAGTATTACTGATACTATGTTCAGCACCATCATCAGTTCCGTACGTAAAAGGTTTAATTTTTTTTAGATTCCATGACAGAAGTGCAGAAAATCCGGCGGAGAAACTGAATCGTTTGTCTGTCCGCAAAACTACCCTTTCATCCTAATTTTATAACATCAGGGAAATACAGCCCTTGGCGGGGAATATCAGTTGGTTTAATCTAGACAGTTAAAATGTGTCTTAGGGAAATTCCGGGATATTCCCAGCGAGACACAGTCAAGAGATATAACACTTTTTCTGTGACAGATGCAACATAAGAGCTGCACGATCACCTGGCGCTTGCACAAGACCGGATCCAGTTTAGACCTATATAGGGCTTACCTGGGGCTCTTACCATTTACCAAATTTAATCCGAATCGGATCCCCCACTCGGAAGGCGATCCGGATCCGTTTTTTTTATGACTTGAGTTCGTCGAATCGGGTCGCAAGCCGAACTCCCAGGCGGAGGGGCGCTTGCTCAAGTCCCAGTGGTACCGATTGTTTAGTTTGGGCAGAGAGTTAGTGGCGTAACCCTGTCAGACAAGCCTAAGTCCACTCAGCTTCAAATAGGTAACAGTGGAAGGTGACAGGGAGGATGTACGAAAGCCTCAGAATGGCTTGCGCCCGACCCCGTTCTACTTCCTGGCTGAGGGCAGAGAACCGGAGATCAGCACCACCAGTTTAGACTGTCAAGGCTATAGTGCTGATACCTTTACCATACCTTTTTTTTAGAAGGTAAACATGCAACACAGTTCCTAATTTTCTTCGCTCTATTCGCCGCATAGTGTTGGATTTAAAATGTGACTGGCTGTAGGCTGAAATATCGAAAAGCGATCGGTATCTGACAACTGAGACGAAGCTGCAAGGGCCACAGAGATCGGCTCAAGCGGCCGCGCGCAAGGAGTCATTACCTTATAACACCAGTACACCGTGCAGTCCCATGATATCAGTCCTATCCTACCCAGTGCCAAAATTTTCTGGTATTGCCCTGATGTTTAAAGAAAAAAGTTCCAACCGGGCGTTATCAAAATAAATAACGCCCGGGCGTTATTTATTTTGGTAACGCCCGGCCAGCCATGCGATATCAAGTGATAAGGCACGGTTGGAATTTTTTTTTTTAACATCAGGGGTATATAGCCTATATCAGAAAATTAAAACAAATGTACTAGTGTTATAATCATCATAGCCCTTGCATTTTGCTGCGCTCGGGCGATATCAGCCTATCATGCCACCCGCGGGCCAAATTTTTCCGCTATCACCCTCAGCAAGGGCGATAATATATAATAACACCAGTACACCGTGCAGTCCCATGATATCAGTCCTATCCTACCCAGTGCGAACATTTTCTGGTATTGCCCTGATGTTAAAAGAAAAAAAGTTCCAACCGTGCGGTAAAAAGTGATACCACACAGCCAGCCGTGCGGTAAAAAGTGATACCGCACGGTTGGTCAGTTCATCATGCATTTTCCCATACAGCCAGCCGTGCGGTAAAAAGTGATACCGCACAGCCAGCCGTGCTGTAAAAAGTGATACCGCACGGTTGGTCGGTTCATCAAGTTCATCGAGCATTTTCCCACAAGTACTGAAAAATAGAGCCTGATCTCCAAAAAATGAATAAAAGACATCATTTTCAGGAGGAAAAACAAAAAAAACACTAAAAAATAATACAGTAAACAAAAATGTTGGAAAACGTAGAAAATAGAATAAAAGACATCATTTTCAGGAGGAAAAACAAAAAAAACACTAAAAAATAATACAGTAAACAAAAATGTTGGAAAACGTAGAAAAGTCTTTAAAAACTGAAAAAAAATGTTGCTTTCCTAGCCAGCCAACCTGGGTTATACCTTGTTACAGTCACATTCCCACTGGAAATGGAACTTGTCAACTGAAACACCATTACTTACTTCCAACTTACTCTAACTTGTTTTCCTCTAGTCTCCAAATCAAAAAGTTTCTGGTAGCCTAAACATTTCATCATAATAAACACTGTTGCCACTTTTCTGATGGAACCTGTGACTTTTGGCCAGAAAAAAACAATGATATTTTGGCACCTACGAAATTACGTCTTTTTCACAAACTATTAACAAGAAATATCGCTATATCATCTTCCCAATCATGCGCCTCAACTTTTACACTTAATTTTTGTGTTTGTTGCTAAGGAGCCAGTCGCAGAGTTCTTGCTCACTCTGACGAAGAAACGAAATGTATGATACATTGCAGAATTCTGCAACCAGTGGCAACACCGGTTTGAGCTTTATCAATCCTATCTCCCTCAGAAGAATCTGCCGCTAGATGGCATCTACTTCACCACAAATAAAATAGATGGCGTTGGTGTTGATTCGCAATTTCACTAATCAGAAATCCAGAAAAAGACGCTGCTCAACCAGCCCTTCAGCGACAACCTTGTGAAGGTAAAAGACAGTTGATAATGACAAACGGATAATTTTTAAGAAAAGACTGAAATAAAACAGTTACTTTTCTACCGAATTTCCGCCAGGAGGTATCATGGGGCTGCAAAGTATACTAGTGTTATAATCATTTTCGCCCTTGCTTTTCTTCGGGCGATATCGGAAAAATTAGGCCCGCGGGCAACATGATAGGCTGATATCGCCCGAGCGTAGCGAGCCGGGCGATAATATATAGTAATAGATGGGCGACATAATATAAATATGACGTAATCTCGGAGGTGTAGGCCGTAATGGTATTGAAGCCGAGTCAGGATGGCATTCCGAATGGTAGGCCTACACCGATTTTTTTCTGGCCATCGAGCATGCTCTCTGCTGTGAAGTGATGAAATATTATTTGTTTTGAATATGTGAAAATTAAATGAACCTGATCCTGATGTCGGAAGTTAACCTTTAAAATTACTTTTCCAGCGAGATAAGTGGGGTGTTTCGCTGGTTGGTAACTGTGGTTGTTACATCGGCTTAGTGTCATCCCAGTGAAGCGGACATTCAGCATGTTTCCACTCCTCGTCCACTCATTTGTTGAAGAGCGTGTTCCACCCTACTTACCGTAGTTACTACGCTAGTTACCGTAGTTACTACGCTAGTTACCGTAGTTACTACGCTAGTTACCGTAGTTACTACGCTAGTTACCGTAGTTACTACGCTAGGCTGGAACGCTTTTTGAATTTTTCGGTCACATATCAGGCCGCGGGGTGATCCGACCAATCACGTTTCAGAGATGCGTAGTTACTACGCTAACTACGCTCCCGAGCGTGGTAAGCAAATAGTTACTATTTTGAGAAGGTTGGAACGGTCAGCGTAGTAACTTTTCGTGAGGCTGGAACGGAAATAGTAACTAATAGTTACTATTGGTAGAGGGGTGGAACACGCTCGAAGGCATCCAGTGTTAAAGCGCTGACACGGATTTTACCTAAAGGCTGCTCCTGAGCCTTTTTTTACTGCACTTCATTCATTCAGAGTGGTATGCTTTGTACAGAGAAAAACTGTGCCGCGATGTTACTGTTGGAGCTTACTTGAATGGCCTCTCGTTGACTCTGACTGGGAACTCTCGAATAAGTTGGGTATAGTGTTGGAGTCGAACAACTTTTTTTTTTCGTCGAGACGTCTTCGTCACGTCTGTCTGAAAGACTGGGGAGCTTCAGCAACCTCAACCGTTCACGGAACTGCCAGTTTTTCGTTTTTAAATTTTGGGGACATCTTGGTGGATCATACAGCAAAAAGGGCATGTTCCATTTACATTCTATGAATCTTCCACTCCAGGCATCCATTCGATTCTGCTAAATTTACCGGTTGTATAATTATTCCGAGATATTTGGCTAACAAAAAACGATAATAAAAAAAATCATCTTAATAGGACAAGGAAACAGCCTCGGCTAATACTTCAATTAAACGGTGGCTGCGGGGATTTATCGTAACATCTTCAAGTCTTCTTTGACTTTCCAGATCATAAGCTCCATGCAGGCTATGGCATCTTCAGCACTGTCGTGGCCAGACACTACAAAAGTTAAGCTTATAAAAATGCGAATGGAGTTAAATGGAGGAGGAGGAAACTTTTCCAAATTTTCGAATTTGCGACATTTCTGCTATTACAATATCATATTTCAAATTTTCCAAATTTCTCCTTCGGTTCCAACTTTCTTTCAGCAAGTTAGTTCAGAGGCCCTTCTAACCCACAAAGGTTTCGATGGGATCCCAAAAATTTAATATTCGATCCAGAAAACTAGGTCTTGTCTTCGCCAGATCCAGTCTTCGCCAGGCTAATCATCAGAGAAAACCAAGTTCAGATATACCTGTATAAGCCATATCTATTTTGACGATACTGATCGAAACTTCCTGCTTTACTTCTGCCAAATTTCCGGTTTCGGCCGAATTCCAAGCGAACTACTTGCCCAGCAAAAAAAAGATAGTTCAGAAGCGAATTCAACGTATCTCCTTATCCCTGTAAAATCCGGTTTCAACCGGATTCCGGACGAACTATACGTCTGGGTAAAAAATGGTTGTCATTTAAGATTCAGCGTCTTTTCTTACCTTCCAATCTATCACCTAATCAACTTCAAATAAAAATGTTGCTTTTAACAAATTTTCCGGTTTTCGCCGGATTCCGGGCGAACTACTTGTCCGACAAGAAAATGGTTTTCACCATCGTGTTCAATATTTCTTCTTACCCCCAAATCAAACATCTAATCAACTTCAAAGAAAACTTTAAATTTTAAAAAACTTTCCGGTTTTGGCTGGATTCCGGGCGAACTACTTGTCCGGCGAGAAAATAACTTTCATATTCGGATTCAGCGTGTCTCCTTATCCCTAAATCAACTATTTAAATAGCTTTAAAAAAAATATTTGTTGTCCCTTAATTTGAAACCCCTCCTCCACCCTCAAATATAGGGCTACAGAGCCCATCTTCGAACTTAGATCTGTACTATAACCCAAAGGATCCCCCCACCAAGTTTCATCAAAATATCTCAATCCCTTCGGAAGTTATCATGCTTACAGACGGACAGACGGACAACTTTTCGATGTCATAGGTATCCCTCCACTTACGTTTTGGGATCCCAAAAAGTGAATAGTGTAATACGTAAGTAAGTTAGTTGACGATTCTTTATAGTATTTCACAGCACTGAAAGGATTATAGTTGATTTAGGAATCGCTTAGTTTTATAATTTATATATTGTACTCCTCAATTTTGAGGGAAATAAATAAATAAACATTTTATGTCAGGTAAATATTCCTTCCCGATGAAGAATTTTCGAGAATTAGTTGTATTACAGCCTGAAGAGGATCCTTGTCAAGAAAGGTCGAAATATCGCTGCCAAAGCATAATACCTGACATTTCCGTTTGTATCCATTATGAACATATGTTTCTCAGTCAGCTTCAGCTCAAGGAGTATTTATCTACCAAGTTCCATCGTCCTAGCACATCTGAAGTATAATAACTCGCGATCACCGTACTGACCGACAGACCGACCGACGGAAAAGTGATCGATATTTGGCACTGCCATAACAACGGGAATGACAGGCTTCCTGTTTTTAATGCTAGGTTCCCTGTGCAGGAGAAACAAGTACTAAAAACGGGATCGACAGACCCCTGTTTTTTAATAATTGGTTTCATGTTTTTGGTTCCATGTTCCCGTTTTTGGTACTTTCCTGCACTTGGAAACAAGTATTAAAAAACTGGGGTCTGTCATTCCCGTTTTTAGTACTTCTTTCTTCTCCACATAGATCCAGTAAGCGGCATGTCATTTCTGTTTTAGTACTTCTTCGTGCTGCAGCATGGACAAGAATATTGAAGAACAGGAGCCCTGCCCCTCGCCGTGCGGGGGTTAACTCGAATGAAAGAAGGAACAAAATTACTAGAACAGGTATCGTGCACGAGAATGACCTGTAACTCGTGCCCAAACAAGCTACTAAAAGAAGAAAGGACGGCGCGTCATCCCCCCTGTTCCTCCTCGTGCATAGTTCCTGATTTTAGTACGTCATCATTCCCGTTTTTAGTACGCGTTCCTGTTTTTAGGGCCATTCCTCCTGCACCGTGCCGTTCCGTTCCTGTTTTTAGTCCGTACCCTAAAAACAGAGACAGAGTTTGTAGACAAGCTGACGGGTGGCCTAAACTGTCGGGTATCAAGAATAAGCGAAATGACGTATGCGGGAGCTGGCGTGTTGGCGAACTGGCGGATCTCCGTGGGTCAAATAATGTGTGGGCGGAAGTGTCGGCCTTTAGAAAACTGGGCGCTATGACGGATGCGCGAACTGACGTGTGGGCGCATTGACGTAAAGGCGGGTTGACGGATTCCCGTGGTTCAAATGAACTCAACTGTCCGATTTCAGAAGCGGGCGAAATGACATGAGGACGAACCGACGCGTGGATGAACTGACGACTGGACGGACTGAAGTGTGGGAAAACTAACGGGTTCCCGCTGAAATCTTTACCACTTACCATCATTTTGGATAATCTTCTTCAGTATCTCACCGCTTAACATCCTTAGGGCTCGTTTGTATGGCGGCCCCATCTTGTGAGGGAAGACGACACTTGTGTCGACAACAGTAGGGTGAATCAACTAACAATAGAAAAACATATTATATCTCTTATTATTCTGTTTAGGTCGTAAAATCCCACGGCCCATTGACTGGCGAAAAGTAATACCAAAAATACAGTCAACAATAGCATAATGCAATTATCACGCTAAACTGTGTCACGAAGCATTTACGTGTCTATAACATAGCATTTATTTCTAAAAAAAACAGCTTCGTCAATACTTCAACCTGAAGTATTGTCACAAGTCACTTGTCACTTGTGACAAGTGACTTTTGCTAAGAGATAAAATTTGTCTTAATTAGAGGTATTAATTATTTTGAGTTCCTGAACTGGCCGCTTAAGAGCCTTTGGCATGTTGGCAGTTCCGGAATTCATCTGTTGATTTTTTTCTTTTAAAAATAAAGCAATCTCAATCTCAAAACCTGAAAGTGTTGAAAGAAAAATCAAGTGAAATCAATCAAGAAAAATAAATTGTTTGTTCATGTGTACTTTGTATATGGCTTTGGCTGAAGCAAGCTAAATAAATAAATTTCAAGGTATGTTTTACAGAGGAAGTGATAAACGAGATTTACCTAGTACAGAATAGATCATTTCAATTATCGTAAGTTTCTTCTGTATCTACCCCGACCTCAAAGTGATTCTAAGATCATTAGGTCTTACGAAGCTACTGATACCCTATCACGGCTGTCTGAATAACACGTTGATTTCCGTCAGAATTCTAGTTTACGTCTGTCGCCGCATTACCGGCTGATCAGACTTGTCTGATTGTTCTGATTCTGATTCTAGATTCCATTGGTGTGTTTTCATTTTGTTCTTCTTTTGAATGAATGGTTTTGTTTGCCCGTTTTACACAACAGAAATGTGACAAACCGAGTATGACGAAAAAAGAAAAAAAGGAAAGAAGAATCACATTAGCCGAACAAGCAGAAAACAATAACAAATGTGCCTACTTCAGAAATGCTTGGTGAAGGCAGTGCTGGGGATCCAGCGACTGCAGAAACTTTGCCCTGCGGATGTTAACTACTCCACTATGCTTTGCTGTAAAACTTTTTGTGGGTTACAAATATACTAACATACTTAAAGACCCAAAATAATTGATTACCTTAAGTGCCTTAAAGTCGCTTTCAAGGCTGTGGCCAATGAGTATCGTTTTGTCGCTGAACTTGTTCAGGAGGACCGCCTGGACGTCTCGAATGGTCGTTCGCACTCCCACCAAGTCTTCTTCCGTAATGCCACTGAACCTAAAAGCAAGAGATGACACAGACATTGTTAATATTTTTGTTTTTGACGGGTTATAAATAAACTGAACTGATCTGAATTGAACATATTTATTTTATTTATTTATCTCTCGAAATCCTTCCGTAATCGCAAATTGGTTTCAAACTTCAATGTTCAGGACAGCTTCAACACACTTCTTCGTTCGGGTTCATTTCAAATCTGCTCACCCTCCACCAACATCCTGCCCTGCCAGCCCACGACATTATTTGCCAGTTTTTTGTTCCTGAACCCATTTAGTGTACATGTCAATGTCTAAATTTTTTTTTCACAAACACCTTGAAACCGATTCAAAACACCACAACTAACTAACTGCAAAACCAACAATAATCGGAGATTAACAGATCCATCATAAACCTTATTCGCTCCAAAGTGCGAATTAAGGGAAGTTCGACTTATTAATTCGTTTGGCAACACCCGAGCATGATTTGCAGTTAATCCACGCCGAAGGAATCAATATATAACCGAGAAAAAACTGACAGAACCTCCGTCTCCCTGTCACTGTAATACGACTATGCGGAGTCGGATATTTCCCCATACCCTGTCCGCTACGAACGAACGGTGGTTACTAACTTCGCGCCACATCACGTTCCGTTACCTCTAAAAATAGCTAAATCGCTGTGAACCCGCTCATGAGGAAAACTCGAAGTCAAAGCTGATTGGTTCTATGGACGCGCTCCAGAGCGGGTCAGCGCGCGGAGTATGCCTCCTGCCAGCCTCCTTCTCTATTTCTTGTGCGATAAGCAACGGCAAAGACGGAAGAGGAATAAACGGGCTAGCTCAAAACTAGAGTAAATTCCTCTAGGTCCACTCAGTTTTGTCGGGGTTTTCATAGTCACTGCAGGCGACTAAAGACATAAGTTCTACCTGATTATTTATTCTTGATATAACTGAACCCTTCGGAGGATCAGTGGTTTTCGGAACGTCAACTGAAGCCGAAGGTCACTGGTTCAAATTCGGCCCGAACAGCCTTTTTATCTTCAAGTTAACTAGCTTTTATATAACTTACCTAGTGTTATAATCAGTTAGCTAGTTTTTGGGATCCCAAAACGTTAGTGACGGATACCTATGACATCGCAAAAGTTGTCCGTCTGACCGTCCGTCCGTCTGTCCGTCTGTTAGCACGATAACTCTCGAAGGGATTGAGATATTTTGATGAAACTTGGTGGGAGGATCCTTCGGATCAAAGTACAAGTCAAGTTCGAAGACGGGCTCTGTAGCCCTATATTTAACGGTGGGGGAGGGGTTTCAAATTAAGGGGCAAAAAAAAATATTTCTGAAATCTATTGAGATAGTCGATTTAGGGGTAAGGATACACGCTGAATCCGAATATGAAAGTTATTTTCTCACCGGACAAGTAGTTCACCCGGAATCCGGCGAAAACCGGACACAAAATTTGTCGACCCCCGCTACCCCTTTTCTCAAATTAGTATAGCTCTGCGCGGGATTAATATGGCTCTGCGCAGAGCTTACGTAAGAGAGTGAGAGCTAGTGCGATCAAGGTCGAAGGGGTTGGTATAATGGAAAAGAGTAGGTGGTTGCGGGCTATATAACAGTTGGAAAGTTTAGAGGGGTTGACAACTTCATTAGTAGGGTACACACTGAAACCAAAAATAGGCCGATCTCAATTGTGAGACAAGTAGGGGATTTCTTATGGTCTTATGGTCTGATAATAGGCTGTTAGACCATAATCATCTTCGGCAATGAAGGGTTAGCAGTTTCGTCTACTTGGTGTACCTACAATTTGTTTTCTGTGCTTTATGTGGTACGAACAATTGGGTACCACGTCTGTCACGAGGACATGGAGTCGTAAGTAAGAACCGGTTGCTAGAATCTTTGGTGATGAGGGGTTGCCAACTTTTGCTAGTTGGTATACCTTTTATTTTTTGCCAGTGTACTTCATGGTAAGAACGATACGGTACCATGTCTATCACGGGGAGATGGACTTGTAAGTAAGAATCGGTTGTATTATAACTAAACCCTTCAGAGGATCAGTGGTTTTCGGAACGTCAACTGAAGCCGAAGGTCACTGGTTCAAATCCGGCCCGATGAGCCTTTTTGTTGGTAGCTGACTACCACAGTTGTGTAGCTGAATTTTCCGTTTTGCTTTGTCAAATATAACTTACCTAGTGTTATAATCCAGGATTGGATTATCCGGCTTCACCATGGACTCATACACCGTCTTACAGTCCGTCCCGATCACCGTCAATCTTGTCAGCTCAATGCCACCTGTTGTGTAACACATCTCACAATCCAGAGCGAAAACGCCCCATTCGCCATCTAGCGGTTCTGGCTTCGGTAAAGTGCTCACGAAGCCACGGGCGGCGTTCAAATCGCACGGCTCGACGACGTGGGAGCTACCCACTGAACACCCAGCAGAATCGAGGTCAGACGCGCAGCATGAGTATTTAGTCTCCATTGAGCCAATGCCTGCGAGAAAAAAATGAACAGATAGGAAAAGGTTTATTCAAAACAACAAAAAACAAAACCATTACCTGGCTCAACATCTATTTAAAAAGAAAATGTCCCTGTGCTCCTGGCCACCTTAAGGAATTTTCCCAAATTTCTTATCTCTCTGAAACTCTTACTTCCCAATATTTGTTTAAGCCATTCCTATTTCCCCAAATATTTCCTTCCTTCGGTCTTTTAATCCCTGATATTCACCCATTACTGGAAAATACATTCATTCATTTTCCCACACATCGGGTAAATAAATATCTGTTACGCTTTCGCGTCACACAAAAGATTTTCTGTACCGGTTTGTGCGTGCTTTTACGGGATGGACTTTGTTCTGTTGCCGGGTACGGTAGTTCATGGGGGCTCGTTCAAGGCATTGAGAGGACATTCGGAGGACACTGGTGAAAAATTTCGGAAAGACACTGAAAGGTGGAACTTTAAAAACCGAACATTGGACAATTGGAATCGTCTTCCGAAAGTGTTGTGAACACAGAAGCTTTAAAGCAGGCGTGGACCATCACCTGGCTGATACTCAACCAATCAATCAATCATTTATTTGTAACACCAGTACACCGTGCAGTCCCATGATATCAGTCCTCATGATATCAGTCCCATGATATCAGTCCCCTTGTTATCGCCCTGCGATAACAACTACTATCGCCCTTGGAAAAAGAGTTTTTAACTTTCCCATGTGTTGCCGTCCAAAAAAGACGGTATTTCGAAAGCCTGATTTCAGCCACTTTACACCCTAATTCAGTCCAGAGGAATCACCTTGCTGGCGAATCAACCTGTTGATTCAGGTTGGTTGTTCACAACCAAGAACCATTAGCCTAGATAAACAGCCATGCCTCACCTCTTAGATCTTGGAAATTCTCAACTTGGAACAGAAGTGGCTTAGCTCCCAGCTTATGTGATAAAATCCAACTGGAATTTGGCAAAACCAAACAAAAGCAAAGGACCTTTTCTCTAAACAAAAGCCCATCATGGTTTCTGTGGAATACAGAACGGCATGCCGGCAGTGCTTTTCAAATATAACGCAAGGCATTACAGTGTTGTCGCTTGCGCTTATTGCGCTGCACAGTGTACTAGTGTTATAATCATTATCGCCCTTGCTTTTCTCAGAGCGATTGCGGAAAATTTGGCCCTAGGGCAGCATGATGGGCAGATATCAACCTCGCTGCGCTCGGGCGATAGCCGCGGGCCAAATTTTTCCGCTATCACTCTCAGCAAGGGCGATAATATATAATAACAAATTATCCACTGGATAGCATAGGCTGATACTCAGTTTGGCGCTGAATGAATAATTTAATTCCGTGCAGTCTAGTAATTAGGCATTTGCACAGTATATACGCATAAAAAAAGAGAAAACGCACACCAAGAAATACATAGGTAAATATGAAAAGACACCGAATTAGCTGGAGCATCAAGCCTGAGTGTCTTGGCGGTTGGGTGTCCCGAGAAATCTCTGGAGGCGAAAGACTGTTCAATGCACATTATTATTATTGTAGAAACCTCGATCATGCCCTTTTTAGTTTATGGTGCACTACATCCAAATCCAGGGCGAACTCCCGTTTTACATCAAAGTTAAGGGACCATTTGCCTTATACCCCCCCCCCCCCACACCCAAGTTAATACAGAGTATGCGCAATACAGAGTGGAGAATCTTGCTAGATTATATCCATCACCACAGACAGTCCACATAACGCTTTTGTCAAGTGCTGTCGGTAAAATCTGGGCTTGTCCCCCCCCCCCTCACTCACGAAAATGGGCTAGTTTCGGTCAGAATCGGATTCGGACAAGGTGGGAAGTTTGAAATGGGGGTATTTTGTGACGTCCCTATTTACTTTCTTGTACTACTAATGGTTCTTGTGAACCGTACAGTATTTTTCGATCTGGTGGATGGAAGCCCAAAAGATGAGATCTTGCTATCACAAATACGCCAAGCACCTACCACACATGCAAAGATCATTCGGAACTACGTGTTAGCAGAGGAGTTTCATGCCCGAGACCAGTACAAAATAACGCTAGGGAGTAGCGGCAAGACCTTACGCTTTCCCAGAGCAAAATAACACTAGAGAGTAGCGCCAAGACTTGTGACACACGCTCGAATAGCAGCGACACTAGCACCACTAGCGATACTGAACGTCCCTACTCAAACTCAATCAGTCGTGTACCAGCGCTGGCTCCAATAACTTCATATTCTGAACACAGCAAAAAAAAGATACCATCTCTCCGGTTTCCAAGATGTGTGCAGACCGTGTCATGCTTTGCAAACGGGCCATACTCGTAGCGCAGACCACTACGCTTGCTGCATTTAAAGCGAGACAAACTTGCTGGTTTAGAAATTTCTAGTAAACCAAAAGTGCGGTCTGAATACACCAAGGAAACAACGGAGGCTATAGCGTTTGTTTGCTATGTTTAGAATATGAATTTGTCGGAGCCAGCGCAGGTAAACGACTGACTGAGTTTCAGTAGGGACGTTTTCTATCGCTAGTGGTGCTATATTGTCGCTGCTATTCGAGTGTGTGTCAATTATGTCAAGTCTTGGCTTTGCTTTGCTCTGCCCCGAGACGCAAGTGGTACTCTCGTCTAGAGACACATGGTGAGTCCATATCTACTGGTTTTCTCAGCGGATCGGTAGTATGGCCGTAATCGGTTTAACAAGAAAAAAAACATTGCACATTTTCATGCGCTGAGTTAAAAATACACAACATGTTTACGGGTAGTTGTTTCTGGGCTGTTGGGGCTAATGGGCTAATGGGCGTTGTTTCTGTTCCTGTTTAAAAAAAAAAAAGAAAAAAAAGGCTGGGTTCAAAACAGCTTTTCTGTTTATTTTCGGATCTCTAAAACAGCAAAACAGAAAGAAAAAAACGGGAACAGGGACAGTGCCCATGCCTACTTACGGGGACTAGCGAAGACCGTAAGTCTACAAGATCGGATGGTCCGAATGTCAAGTCTAATAAATATGTCCCCTTTGGGATTCCATCGAAGCCTTTGGTCTTGTTAAACACGGCACGAACAGTTTTTAAATATTTTGTTCGAACGTTCCGGAAAACCTCCTGATGGTGAAAACATCATTTCTAGTAGGAGTTGTGCTCTTGCGAAGAAGTAACTTACCCCTCCGTTTAACAGGTTTCCCCCAGTGGTAAATACATTCCTGTTTTTTCAAGGGAAGACCCCTCTTATCCACGGAGAAGATAGTTGTGCAACGATCACAGCGCCTCTCGTGTGGGTCACTTAGGGGCGGAAGCTCTTTCTTTCGGAATGTCTAGAGAGAGAGAGAAAAAAATATGAAGTTTACATGGGTATAAGACTGATTCACACATATCCCAAATTTTGCAAACGAACACATATTACGCAGTCGCAATCGTTGGATGCCAGACCAATCCGAACAGGGTTGGGGATTTTGCATTCGTCACCAGTGGGAATCCAAATAAAAAGTTTACTAAATATGGCTGAAAAACCAAAAATCTAGTTAAGAATCATTAATTCACTCTAACAGGAATTAAAACTCGATGAATATGTGTTAGCCCATTGCTCCGCTATTCCCGAATAACGATTTTTTTAGTGTGAAACAAGTGGACCGAGAGACAAAAATGCTCATCAGCCGGGATCGAACCCAGGACTTTCGGCTATAAATGGCCACTACTCTACCACTGAGCTACAGAGGCCTAACGAACATAGTTCGCAAACTACTACGATAGTCAGATAGAACTTTGTCTGCGAGGCTCCAACATTTTTTATTTGTGTTTATTTTATTGTTTTATCTGTCACAGTTAAGTCCCTTTTATAACATTCCATCTACAGAATATCTATTTAATCCAATGACACGGAGATGTGAACTGCTTGGATGCATTCCCCTTCGGCTGGACTTCGGTTCCTATGGCCCGCTTCGAAATATATGTCAATGCATTAGTTGCGTTTTTGCAGATACCATGGTATTTGACAAAGAAAAACGGAGAGGCTCAAGCCGCTGGCTTGAGCCTGAAGAGGACCTTTGCCAAGAAAAGCCGAAATCTAGCTCCAATAGAATGTAGCTGACTTATCGTTTTGCTTTGTCAAATATGATTCGCAGTCAGCTTGGGCTGAAGGAATATAGATACCATGGTATCTGATATACAGTCTAAAGTCCTTTCTGCAGTTATTGTGGTATCTGATACCATGGTCAAAAGGCGTTTTTGCAGTTATTTGGTCAAGATTATGGGGAAGAAAAATTTTGGGGACCTTCGTTCAGGTTCAGGTTCTTTTTAATAATAAATTAAATAACAAAATGTCCAGAGCCCGGCTGAGAAGACAAATTCGTAATGCACGGGATGGAAAAACTTCTTTAACTAAATACAACATTTATAATTCACTACATGTCATTCATACTAATGGAAATATGCGTGTTCTCCCGTCAGCACCCGGTCTCCAACACCACCCGTTGACACGTCCAGCGAAACCAAAAAAAAAAAAAAAAAAAGATAACAAGAACCGAGGAAAAGTGATTTCAGTCCAAGGAAACATCCTGGACCGAGTATTCACAATCCCCCAGGTCCAGGCTGGGGAGGTTCCTCAAGCAGTCTATGGAGCATCGGGAGTGTTTTTTGGGGTAAGGCGTTCTATCTTCTTGGTGTATGTATTGAGTTTTCGTGTTATTTTGTGTTTATTTTGTTTTCCCGCCATGGCCCCACGGGCTTTTTTGGGAGTAAATTCATTCATTCATTCATGGTATCTGATACCACGGTCAAAAGGCATTTTTGCAACTATCGTGGTATCTGGCCAGTTACCGTGGTATCTGATATTCACTATCATGGTATCTGTTACCACGGTAACTGGATCTGCAATTACTCGTTTTTGCAGTTACCGTGGTATCTGATATACGGTCCACTGCAAAACGACTATTGCCGAAATTGCACTTTTCGAAGTCATCCCAAAAGAAAACTGATATCCATCCAGTTACACCACTAAGTTGCTGAACTTTTTTCTCACCAATTTGACAAAATTTGACGAAAGTGAGATGACTTTTCAGATACCACGACCAGATACCACGGTCGTACCGTGATATCTGAATATCAGTTACCACGGTAACTGGCCAGATAACACGACAAATGCAAAAACGCCTTTTGACTGTGGTATCAGATACCACGATAACTGCAAAAAACACTTTAGACCGTATATCAGATAACAAGGTATCTGCTAAAACGCAACTATGGTATCTGTTATCACGGTAACTGGATCGGTAATTAGTCATTTTTGCAGTTACCGTGGTATCTGATATACGGTTGCTCTGCAAAAACGACAATTGCCGAAACTGCGCTTTTCGAAGTCATCCCAACAGAAAAACTGAAATCCTGTCACATCACAAAGTGCCAAACTTCTTTCCCACCAATTTGACAAAAAATGATGAAAGCGAGATGACTTTTCCAGATACCACGAACAGTTTCCACGGTATCTGAGTATCAGATACCACGATAACTGCAAAAACGACTTAAGACCGTGGTATCAGCTACCATGGTATCCACAAAAACGCAACTATTGTCTGTGCCCTCATTCGCAGGTTCGTTAATCTATCCGTTCTAACGATGGCAAGAATCTTTCTTGGGCATATTTGACAGTTAAAACGGATACGTCAGCTGATTTTTTAGAGCTATATTTAAGCCCTTCTTGGCAAGGGTCCTCTTCAGGCTCAAGCTGGAAAATGAACTTGTGGAAAAACAAGTTCATAGCTTGAGCGGCAAATAAGATTCACAGTCAGATTGGGCTATAGGAATGATTGCTTTTTGCAAATACCATGGTATCTCATACATCGGTCTAAAGTCGTTTTCGCAGTTACCGTGGTATCTGATACCATGGTCAAAAGGCACTTTTGCAGTTATCGTGGTATCTGGCCAGTTATCGTGGTATCTGATATTCAGATCCCACGGTCTGACCGTGGTAACTGATCGTGGTATCTGAAAAGTAATCTCACTTTCATCAAATTTTGTCAAATTGGTAAGAAGAAGTTTAGATCTGAATATCAGATACCAAGATAACTGGCCAAATACCAAAATAACTGCAAAAACGCCTTTTGATGTCTGTAACAGATATCAGTTTTCTTTAGTGATGACTTCGAAAAGTGCAATTTTGGCAATAGTCGTTTTTGCAGAGCAACCGTGTTTCAGATACCACGGTAGTGCAAAAATGGCTAATTCCAGATCCAGTTACCGTGGTAACAGACACCATGGTGTTGGTAGTAAGGGCTTGTTTACTCTGGGGCAGGCTGCGGTTAAATGAGGCGTGGCTTAATCCCCCACCAATCCTTATCAATGGCCTCAGTGTTAAAGAGACCTGACTTTTTCTGGGCGGAGGAGAGGGGAGTGAAGCTAAGCTGGTTTACAAGTAAAGCCAATGGGGGGAGATTAAAACGCAAGTATAGGTGAAACCTCTTACCTTGTGAGTGTTTCTCTTTTATTATTTTAGGGTTGTCTTAACCTGTATTATTCTTTCTGATTTGTTAGCTTGACGTTACTGATTTTGAAATTCAATCAATCACAATTATTTTTCCAAATAGCTCCAAACAAAGCTAGAACAGGAACACAAAAATATATACAAAATACACAGAAACGGAACAATTTAACTAATACACTTACAAGATCTGACCAGAAATAAATGATGGAATGAAACTATGTAAAAACTGGGAAGAAAAATTAGCCCGTGTTCCTCTCGGACCGACGCACGGACGACGGGAGGGGAGGGGGGAATAGACAGACCATCTGAGGACAACACATTGTCTTTGCTCCAAAATTTGTTGAAAGAGTATTTTTGCGGTCAGTTAATTTAAGAACGTCAAGTTTAATGAGTGCCTCTTCATATGAAATAGTATGATCACCCAGAATGATTATGTTTGGAACCAAGCCACGATTTGTGTTGATATTTTGAAATAAACTCAATATCAACTGAAACTTACATTTACGACCATTTTCGCACGCCCCTTTTCAGCTGGATCAGGCATGGGAAATCCGTTGGACTCGAGATCTTCCGGTTTGAGGATATACTTCTCCAGAAGTTTGTACAGTAGTGCATCTGGAAAAGCGAACAGATTTAAAGTAAGTATAGAAGGTTCCAAAATCAAAGCAAATTTTCAATGATACTAATCAACAATCCATGGCTGGTGTCCCTAATCCAGTATTCTAACGTCCGTGACTCCTTTGAAACTCAACTAACGCTTCCCAAAAGTTACAAATCCGTCCCGACTCGCTCGGCCACCTTGGTTTTGACGAGAAACACGGAATATGCTTGCATAACCTGTATCTCTGGCCAAAGATATCCTTGGAAGAACAAGGGGGAATAAATACGGCACACGCAAAAACCAGCGTAGTGTCGTTTGGATGAAAATAACATCGGAAGTCTGAAATCTCGCCAAACGAGAATAGCTGGAACGATTAGGGACATAATGATAAGCCGTAATATATGTAAGACGGGTGCTTTAAAGTTTAATCGAAAAGGGCTGAGACAGGACGATCTAGTTACCCATCACTTATTTACTTAAAGAGGCTTGAAGACCCAATGCCTTACTTCGTTGCCCCGCTATTCAAGAATAATCGATTTTCATATAGTGGATTTACCTTGTCGGATTTGTGGTACCTCTATGCGCTTGTCCCTTTGTTGTACATTCTTGACGAAAACGTTTTACGAAAAAAAAAGTGTTCACTCAGTGAGCTACATGCCGTGAGCTCACCACGAGCCGTGTTTGTATTGAGATTCAAATTTCCGCGTCACAGTAGAATTCTGCGTTGTGAGGACGGCCGCAGATATTAGTGGCGTTTCTGATCGCCGATTAGTTCGGCAATAGCGTAGCCGTTTGACTTTTTGGCGTTTTTGACGTTCGCCGGAAGCCGATAGCCGTAGCTGTTTCTTCTAATTTCTGTTTTTGTGCTCAACGGCTAACGTCTATCGCCTAAATTCCTGTCCATCGCCTATCGGCCTAGGACTCGCCGATAGGCGATGGACGTTGCCTCGAATCCAACGGCTATCGGCAATCGAAAACAGTAAATAAGCACAAATCGGCAAACTTGCTTCGTCTACCGGGGAAATTTCATCGGCGATAAAAAAAAACGCCACTATTCTGAAAGTCAGACTACAGCAAACAGTGCAGAAAAAAAACCTTAACACAATCCAAATAATGCAGTGTATGATGCAAAAAAATGATGCAAATGCGTAAATGATGCAAAAATAAGTTGGCTTTTAGTTAAACTTTAAAGTATGTATCGGCATCTGACATGATGAATATGTAATCACTTGAACCCAAAAATAAAATAACATAACTAATAACTGCTTGCAATCGAGCATGACGTAGTAAAAAAGAATGCATCCGCCTTCGTTTGACACAAAGCCGCGAAATTCGAAACAGCAACGTCGTAAATGGAAGGGTTACTAAGGGTATTTTAAGGGTCCAAAATTATTGCAAGCATTCTAAAACTCACAAATATGTCAGTGCTAACTATTCACAGAGGATTTCCAGAATTAATGGTGAGAATTTAGGAATTCCGACATCACTTAATCGTTCGAAATGAATGACTAGCGATGAGCAAGGGGTTAGAGACTGAGGAAGTGAGTGTACTCGGTTTTGTCATAAAATGGTGATCTTTGGTGAAACTTGGAACCTAACATCATTACTTGAAAAAAGAATCTTGGGCTTCGAGAACATCTGTCTCAGGCGTATCCTCAAGATACATTGGTCCGATAAAGCGACCAATGTTGAGGTTCGTGCTATAACTGAGCAACGCTTGGTGACAGATGTCCTGATGGAGAGAAGATGGAGATACTGGGGTCACATGGTGCGGATGTCTGAGGGCAGACTCTCCAACGACGCTTGGTGCTGGGAACCTTCTGGCCTGCGTGCAAAGTGTAGGCAGCGCTCCACACTTGGCAGAAATCTCGAGAAGGAAGCCAAGTCAGGTCAGGGGGCCGGGGCCACCAGGCGCGGGAAGACCTAAGTCTAAGTAAGATCTTTGGTGGAAAGAAAAGTTACAGGTGTCGGGAAATAAGAAATGGTAACTTACCTGATAACAGGTCGGGAACTTTTTTGTGCTTCTCGATACTCCAGGATCCTTTGGCTCCCGGTTTTCCAGCGATCACATCCAAATGAGAGACAGTCATGTTACCTAAAATCGATTAAAACTGAACTTCATGACATTTTGATCGCGGTGACGTGACGAATCACAATAGCACAGGTTATAGTTTCACAAGCGCCACATTCATGGAGTTTAAAGCTCGTATCTACATCTGACAGGTTGCATATGTACTCACTAGGATAAAAAAAATTTATTAGTCCTGGTACAATAGTTAAGAATTTTTACTGCATCTCTTCGTTACGTTGTTTTCTTTACGAGATACAAGTGAGTGACAACCATGGAGGTTTGACTGGGAATTAAGCACCAGAATCTTCCACCAGAAATTATCCATCCAGACATGCAACAATCATAATGAACAGTGTTCAACAGGATGGAAAATCCTTATTTCACTCCAGGCTGAGATTTAAGGTAATTCAAGGTAGTAGAGTTGGTAAGGTAAGGTAAGGTACAATTTTAATGACAAATATAAAGAAACCTGATGTTTCTTAAAAGCATCAGATATGCCAGTGGCGTACAAATTCTTATTGGTTTGTAAAAGTTATTAATAAATTCTAGCCTAAGGCATTGCAAAGAAAAAACAAACGAACAACTATCACACATCAACACTAAAATTTAAGGACAAAATCATTAATAACTAAAAGATCTTTAGTTATTATCTAGTTAGATAGTAACTAATAACTAGAGTAGCCTACATATGTAACCTGTCACGTGTAGACATATAAATATATACGTTATCAGCACTGTCTTTACGAACTCAGGTACCTCCGCAGTGCCTCAGCAGTGCCTGTCTAATCACGTGGATGCTTTTTGCCGTTAAAAAAAAACCTTAAACCGAATTCCAAAACAAGCAACCGGTTTCTTATAAGTAGCGGCTATAAATTTACATCCTCTTTGCGAACATCACAAATGTGTCATAAATTTTCAATTTCTGATGTTTATGTTTTTCAATTAGCAAGCACTAATATGTTCCATTTCTCTGTATATGCTACGGTATGCTGTCTCTGTCGTAGCAAATTAATACTATTTCACTAGCGCTTCTGGGGCCATCTTAATGCAGCAGTTTCTCTGATATCTCTTCTATTTTATTAGTTTTTATACAGTCCCTGTAGATGGCAGTAAAAAGGGTAGAGCCGATAGCGTTGCATCTATGATCGAGGCGCGCGAGGTGATAGCCCCATGAGCGTTCACGGCCAACGCACAACTGGAGCATGCGAGTGACATGCCCTCACAATCGCGATAAAACTTTGGAAACCCTGGGACCTTGGTAGTATTAGCGTTATGTCGTTAGTTTTTTAACATGTCCCTTCAGCCCAAGCTGATTACGAATCATACTTGATCAATGCCTGTTAAGGTTTCATCCTCCTTGCCCATCTGAGTACCCTAACTCGTTATATGATGAAAAAGCGTTCGGCTTCTATATGACACTTGAAGCGAAGGCTGCAAGCAGGGCCGCATCCAGGAGAGTTAGGGGTTCGACTCCCCCCCCACCCGAAACATGGGGTCGAAGTTGTAGGCATTCGAACTCCCTGAACCAATCTGATCCCAATTAGTGCACGTCGGATCCATTCATTCACACCCCTTGCCACCAATTACCCCAATAATCATTAAAATTTCACGTTTTTCAACATTTATTCAGTTTACGTTGTGTCTGTCCGGTCCCGTGTTTCATTCTCTACCTTTTTTCTTCTTATTGTATGTGTTGTCGATGCTAACCAATTCAGATATTGTTAGGTATTTCTGTTTGTACATTTATGTTCTTTTTGTTAGCAACTATTTAGTTTATTTATCCTTAAATCGTAAAACTCGCACATTTAGTCGGACGAGTTTTAACCAGTCACGATGCGGTTTTAGACCTGTCGCGCTTCTAGTTTTCGCTTCACTGAGCCGATACCCAACTGACCGAGGACATAATAATGTCGTTCACTTTACCTGTTGTAGTTCCTGCTCTGAAGCTTTCAGCCGCTTTCTTGAGACGATTGATGGCGCTGACGATGGCATTCAAGTAGACGGGTTTGGTACCACTTCGGTTATAGGCAGCTTTCTCCTCCTCTACCGCCTGATCATAGGCCTCTTTCTCGGGTTTTCCTGCCTGAAGCAAGTGGTCTATGACGATGTTCAAGTATCTCTGCCGTACGTTTGCGGGCACCTTGCTTGATGAGTCTGGCAAAATCATCGGTCGCTTCAGGACGGCCTGACGAGAAATCGGGGATTATGAGTCAGAATTTCGGGGGTTATTTAGTAATATTACCATAAACGCTGTTTCCATCCACGCTGTTTCAGTGTGGAATAGTCTCCCGGATAGTATTAGAGTGGCCGATAACTTAATTTTGTTTAAAAGAAAGTTAAAGAAATTTTTAATTGAAAAAGGTGGTTGAATTTTGTGGGTTGTTGGAAGGGGTGTAGGGAGGCGGGGAGTGAGGAGGTGGGGTGGGGGGAGGTGAGATGGGGGGTGGTGGTCAGGTTGTGACGAGGGAAACATTTTCTTTCCTATTCTTTTCTTTTTTTCTCTTTCTTTTTTTTCTCTCTTACGTCTTTTTTCTTCTTTTTTTGAAAATATATTAGATTAGTTTTTCTGTTAGTATTATTGAATAATTTTAGGTTAAAAGGTGGTTAGAAGACACAGCCACTCACAGGACTTTTGTCTTTTATGTGGTTGTCGAGTTTTTTTCTATAATGAAGTTGTCGTTTTTTTGGTGAAGTAATAAATATCTGAATCTGAATCTGAATCTAAAACTTTTGCCAATGACATAGCATAATCCCAGTGTTGCAAGATTGGCGGATTTTACGCCAAACTGGCGGATTCTGTCGGAGACTGGCGTAAATGTTTTCGCAAATGGCGTGTGGCGTGAAACATGACTGTTTTTGTTTGCATGTTTTCTTAACTGGCGTTGTTTTGGCGTGATGTGATACTTTCTGAAGAAATAAAATTAATCGTCATTCAGTCATCAATACTACATGCCATTTGCAAAACTTGCAAACTCGCGTTAAATGTTAAAAAAAAGATCACAACCCTGTCTGGTCCCTGTTACCTCTATAAATCTAGCATTACTTCTCGTACGGAAGGTTCTCGTTGAAACGGACAACATGCCATTGGCTAGGGCGCAATACTGTAGATGACAATGGGTACCTGGAGAAATCCGGGGAAGGTAACAGGAAGGGTGTGCGAAAGCACAGGATGGCTGGCCCCCAACCCCCCATTGCACTTCCTGGCTGAGGGCCGAGAATCGGAGTTCAGCACCACCAGTTTGGCCTGTCAAGGCTAGTGCTGATACCTTTACCTTTTTCTCTTTACTGTAGATGACAAAGTTTAAAACGTCCTGTATTCCCACAGAAGAAGGCGATCGTTTGCAATTATCTTCATTGCTAAACCCTAATAAGTACTTCAACAGCGACCCATTGCGGCCGAGGGCCTAAACATTTTTTGGGGTTCTGTTATTACTTAGTTGATGGCTTTAAAGTTTAATTGAAAAGCCAGCTTATTTTTTTATCTTCTATTTGAATACACTAAATTATTTGGACTCTGCTAAGAGATTTTGTATTTTTTTCACCTCATGCTCTAGTAGTGACTTTTAGAATAGGCTATACACTGCTGGCCCGATACGACAAAGTTCCTCCAGACGCGGAGAATTTGAATTTCAAGAAAAGCATGCATTTCAATGCCTAATGACGCGAAGCTCAGGAAATGTTAATTCCAGAATGGAATGAGAAAGTCCCCTACTGCGTGTGACCCAAAAAATATTTATTTTTAGGCAATCCTTTACCGTTGTAGTTGCTAAATGTTTCAAGCATAGAGGTACCACAAATCCGAAAGAAGAAGTTCATTTGATGAAAAATCGATTATATAAATAGCGCAGCAACGAAGGAACGCATTTTCATCTGGTCTTCGAGCCTATTTAAGTAAAAAAGTAATAAGTAACTAGACTGTCAAATCTCAACCTTATGCGGTTAAACCTTAAACACAGGAGTCAGACTATTCGAAGTAATCCTCATATTTTATATCAATTTTCACGCACGAAAATTTACCATCGCTGCTCCAACTTTGTCGTGATCCAGCGGTCAACCAGGGACAAACCCGAAGTCACTCATGGTTCAAGGCTGGGACACACCCTATTTATTCAATCACTACCACGGACTAGGGACCACTCTCGGTAGCTGTTCTGAAGGTCCTGCTCCTCTCGCGTTCACCAGAAGTTCTTCAGCAACCGAGCTCCTGTTCTCTATGGCACGACCTGTCTGAATCAACTGTGACCAGCGAGACACCCGAGGGGTTCAAAAAGCGGCTTGGACTGGGGAGCGCAACCGTGGAGGGGGCGCTCCAGAAGCAGTAACAAAGAAACAAACAGCATCATCAACCGCAAGCTATTCGTCAAGATACTATATTCTTATTACTTGCAAAGTGCAATTTAAGGTAGGTTAGGGTCCGGTTATTGTAGGAGGGTTGTCTAACCATTCGTCTCCCTTTCTTTCTGCTTTCTCCTTTCGTTACAACCTACCACCTCGACGGATGAGCTTTTATATATAGATGAGCTTTTATATATATGCATTTCATATTTTTATGCTTGACATACCGTTTAATTATGTTACAAAAGTTTAGTCGTGTAAGTTTTAAAATGAATTGTATATATCAACTATATTTTGTTTAAATTGACAGTCCTATGTTATCATGTTGTAAAACAGATATTCAGGAATAAATACGATGATTGATTGAATGACTGTAATCTGATGTTTGTTTACGAGCCTCTGCGGCCTTCCTTCCACCACGAGGTTGATTAATTTAGTTTACATTGCCTTTTGTAATAATAGAGAGAGAGAGTTTACTGAACGGATAATACTACATACTACATAAGGGCCACCCCAGAAAGCACTGGCCTGTTCTAGGGGGTGCACGTTAAAAACGCAATGCAAAATATAGGACAGAGGCCTTTGCAAAATCATGAAGAGTACTTGTACCAAATTTTGTTTATTTTTGTGGTTTCTTTTTCGTTCTCACTAACAATGGAGTGAACCAATACGAGTGGCAACATCTCCATCACACCACCACTCAGTAACGTTAGAATCTGCTATTAAAACATTAAAATTCCTTAGCCTACTTAACATCAATAATATATAGAAATCATTGAATAAAAAAAATTATTTTAACTTATTTTTCTCATCGAAACATTAAAATTCCTTACTTGACGCCAATATTTTACATTCCAACTTAATTTCATTAAAATCATTAAATAATATTTTTTTTTTAACTATTTCATCTTCATTTTTCCTTTACATTTTAATACCTATGTTATTTTATTTTTTAATAATAGCCTAGCAGCAAAAAGTAGACTTTGTATCTCTGAGTTTATTATTTATATTACTTCGTACTTAGTGTTTACCCGTTTTTACGAGCAATAAATTCATCAATCTCCTTTCGTTACTTCACTTAGCAAGAAATCTACGCACGTGGATAAATATTCCTGAGCCCAAGCTGAGTGGAAAAAAAATATTCAAACAATGGCTAAAAACCGATACGTCAGCTATGATGCTTTGGCAGCAATATTTCGGCCCTTCTTGGCAAGGGTCCTCGCCAGGCTGTTGAACGTCAGGGACTACGTCGAGGACTGTAAGAGACGAACCTGCAACTAAAAAATGATTGCTGGTTCGTTTCTTCAGTCCCCGACGTAGTCACTGAGGTTCCACAGCCTGACGAGGACCCTGGCCAAGAAGGGCCGAAATATCACTGCCAAAGCATCGTAGTTGACGTAGCCGTTTTTAGCCACTGTTTGAATAAATGTACGCACTTACCTCTGTTGGCATGTGTGCCACTCTCCCGGCCCCCTTCTCGACTGTCTGCCCATACCGAGACACGGAAGGGATAGATGACGCTGGCCGCTTACCAGGCAACGACGACGAAGTAGGCGGTTTCTTCAAAAGACCCTGGACATTGGGAACGTGGGCAATCCGGGGCTTGCCTAAAAGAAGCTTTTATTTCAGCTTAAGACCATATAAGTATGAACAAAGCCTTCCAGTCACATGCGTCACGTATGGGGGGATCCCCTCCCCCAACCTTGTCGACCACTCGGTAAAAATGGCAATTTTTCTGACGACACCACAGTTTCTCTTTTTTTCTATTCGATTAAAGTTAAACAAAGAAGCTCAAAATACTGACCTGACATCTACCGACTACCGTCGGTAAAAATGACCAGTCGGTCGGTAAAATACCTTGGTCCCCCCCTCCCTAAAAAAAGCATTTGTCCAGTACGCCTTTGTTGCAGTTGGCCTTTGAAGTGATTTCAACTGAATTTGATCTACCAGACTGTTTTCTATGGGTCATGCTGAAGATAAAGCTAATCTTAGAGAATCTGTGAGGGGAATCCCAATTTTGAATTACAAAAATCTGATGTGACTTCAAAAGAATATCCTATTTACAGACCCCTTTAAAATGAGTTGCAGAGTTTGTAAAAAGTACTTACTTGATTGGATGACTACTTTTAACGCAGAAATCAGAGTTTTCAAAATAGTTTTCAAATTGAACCAAGTTTTTTAAGTTACCATCGCTCTTCCAACAGTGTCCCTTTTCAGGGGCCAACCAGGAGCAACCCACAGTCAATCATGGTTGAAGTCTGAAACATAGCCTTAGTGCGTCGTATCCAAGCATTAAAGCACAGCTGTTACTGGAGATGGCTTTTGAACGATTAAATGGTCCAAAAATATTGCTTTTTCTTACAATTCTCATGGGCTACTTGCTTCGTGAAATCAAAATTCTCTTGTTAGCGCTTGCCAACTCTTGCCGGGCTTCGCGCAAAAATACTCGGTTTTCTTGGCGAAAAATTTAAAAGAAATGCGCACCGTGGTTAACGAAACCAGAGGAATCAGGCTTGCCCCGCTTGATTGACGACGTTTCCAGACAAAACAAAAGACCATCCCAGGAAACCCTCAGCTTATAGCACTGAAAAGTGAAAATTAAAAAAAAGTGTTTCACACACGGTTTTGTAAAGAGGGAGATTTCGAAAGTTATAGATGACAACGTACGTCGTCACTGAGGGTGGGAAAACAGTGAAAAGCAGGAGGGGTCCTTTACGGATTTATGTTAAACGGCACTTATCGGAATAACTTACTAGGTCCTTTCGCGACACCACTAGTTGACAGTCCAGAAGTTGAGGAGACAGTAGGGGACGCTTGGGCGTCGCTGAGACCCTGTGCAGCTTGTGCAGCCTCTTTTCGAAGTTGGTATATCTCCTTCATAAGACGAAGCCGCTCTTGCATCATCTGAAAAGCAAATATATGATTGGGATTAAGGAATATGAAAGGAAATAAACGGAAACCGACCAACGGCCTTAAAAAACGCTACTATCGACAGTTTTCTGCTAATACCTGACTAAACGTTTCTCCTGTTGTTTCAAAGCTATAGTTGGTTAGGCGTTCACGGGTCCACAAGGATGCGCGGTTTCAACACGCAACAGACAACACTTGGAATGTTATCTGTTGTCGCGACAAACGTTATGCATGAAATGTTATGTCTGTTGAAACCACGCATCCTTGTGTTGTCTGTTATGAAACTTCTGACAGTGAACTCATCATTAGACCTTAGTTTCTCCTGTACCTTTAAAGGCGCTTAAAGCACGTATCGGCACCTGACCGGTTTCGATTGTAGTAGAACGATCACCTGAATCTAGATATTAAGATAATATAAGGAAGGAAGGGAAATTCTAAAAAGTTTGATTCGGAATAAGAGATGCGATGTTCAACTGCGGAGAACCGAGCGCGAAATCTTAGCCAACAAAGAGCGACCGAGCTTCATTTGACATATTTGACACGGCAAAATTCGAAACAGCGTCGTAGCGTGGTTAGTAAAAGCGTTATATGTGTCAAATGAGCGTGGCCACATTCTTTGCGAGCTGATATGTCACGCTCAATTCTACGCAGTGAAACATCGTATCTCTTACACCGAAGCAATTTTCTTAAAATGGCTCTTTGTTCTATCATTTATTTCTCGATTCAATTGATTGCATAGTGCTTTAAGACATTGATTGCATAGTGCTTTAAGACATCCAAAAAGAGTCTTATTAGGAGTCTTATAAAGAGTTAATTTTATTGTTGAGTACCGAGACACCACACGTGCAGGTTTCGGCATTAGGTATTTAGATCCGGCTATTTGGAATGATATACCAGCTGGCATTCGGGAGGCTGAACACATTGGGTCTTTTAAAGTAAAACAAAACAAAAATTTATTGGGAGAGGGGAGATAATTTTCCTTTTTTTTGTTTTTTAGATTTTGGTATTAAAGGTTAAAGGTCATCTGAATGAAGTCTAACACCCTAAATTGCCACTTATCCATGCGTTATCAACGTACGTTTATCCATGCGATAATGACAGTTTAAATATTGGCGCTAAATTTGTCTTGGAGGTCGTAACGAATCGCCATAGGGAGACTTAGAACTTCAAAAGTGGATAGCGCCGAAATCACGGAGCGAAACAATTCGTCTTCTCTGTACCGGTACTGTGAAGGACGATCTGAGGGGTTCATGGAAGTATGGTAGGATCGTTCAGGTGTCCTTTAATTGAGTGAGAGTGTTTTTGTCCTTTCTTTCTTTTTTTTAAATGAAATTTGTTAAAGGTTGAGAGTCAGAGGATTGCAGCCGTCCATCATCAGGCTGTTCGAGCCTTCCCCGGGCGGTTGTGTGCTTATATAGTTCATTTTACAGAGATGTAGTCTTGAACCTTGGTCTTGGTCTTAAGACCAGTCTCAAGACCGATGCCGACAATCTTGATCTTGGTCTTAAGACCAGTGGCAAATTCTTGGTATTGGTGTTGTTCTTGCGCTCCCGGTCGTCAAGACCTTTCCTGGTCTTCAAGACCATAATTACAGCAGGATTAGTTTCGGAACTTGTCAAAACGTCGCAAAGCAGGAAAAGGTTAATTAAATGGATTGCTTCATCAGGACAGATTTGAAGGTCAAGAGATTAGCGGATCAAAATTATTATTTGTAGGGGCTAATCATCGCGATCATTGATAAGTAAAGGCTTGACGTGAATAACTTCAGTTACAAAATAATGGCTGCCAAGGAACCTTCTGTAGTTAAGTATGAGTGGTCCGCTGATTGTAATTCGGCAATGAAAAGAGCACTGACAGTAAAGGGGTTTCTTTTACTTTTGTAAGGTAAGCATGCAGTATGTACAGATATTGTTAAAATGTTTTGGTCATTGGCTGAATGTCAGCAGGAATGACGAAGAAACTGCAGAATTATGAAAATAGAGTAAAAAGTAGGAAATAGTCACTTCCCCGATCCGAACATCGTGGGAGTGGAGGGAGGGGGAATCCGGAATCTTGAGGTATCTATAACTTTTGAACGGGTGGTCGGCTTAATGAAAATTAATATTTGGAAAGACCACGTGTCTCAGACGACCCACTTCAAATCCGGACTGGATCCGGTGACTTTGGGGAAGCTGGAAGAGGGAGCCGGCAATCTTGGGATAAGCTTAGAGTAGAGGGATCGGGATGAAACTTGGTGGGAAGAACAAGCACAAGTCCTAGATACATTGTTGACATAACCCGACCGGATTCGAGAACTGTGAGGGAGTTGGGTGGGGGGGTGTCCGGAATTCTAGTGATCCCGCTAGTTCGGTACTTCCTGATGTGTTGGGGCGATGAAACTTGGAAGGCATATCGGGGGCCCGAACAGACTGATGCTAGTGTAGTTGTTTACCCGATTCGACCTTCATGGGGGGGAGTGGAATGCTGTGGGATCGGATCGGAACTGAATGAAACTTGGCAAGTGGAAAGAGCTGTCGCCTGGATCAAGTTTTAACCCCCCCCCCCCCCCCATAAACTTATAGCCTACACATACACAAAAACATTATTTGGAATAATAAATTTGATTAAAAAAAAAAAAACAAAAAAAAAACAGATGGACTGAATTGGATGCAAGTTGGACATTATCGATTTTATGCGGCCTTGATTTGTCATTTGGCGTCCGGACCGGATACGGGGGGAGCGGGAACCGGAAATTTACAGATAGGCCATGCTCCGATGGGCAGGATGTCAGAGATGTGGCGTTTATGTTTCCGAGTCGAGAAATGTTTTCCTGGAAATGTTGTGGCTCGCATAGGGGTCAAACAAGTGGAGCGATATTGATGAAAATTGGAATATGTAGAGATCATACGCCTTAGATGGCATATTGAAAGGTTTGGACAGGACCTGACCACGGTGGGGGAGTTGCCGGAGGGGGAACGTTCAGATTCGAGTTATACTTGATAAGTGGTAAGAGAAAATGCTTTGGATAATCCATTTAGGAGACCGAACCAGACTCGGCCGCGGTGGGGGAATTGAAGGGGGTACCGGAAGTCATGTAGCACTTCTAGGGACCAAACGAGTGGATCTGTTGGGTTGAAACTTGGAAGGTAGAAAACTAGATATCATATTCCTAGGTCCGAACCGCGTTTTGGGATGGCGGGGTATTTTGCGACGGTGACAATAAATCAGTTTACCAACCCTTTTTTGAAACTCACCCAGAAATTATTGGCAGCATTGGTTTATAACCAATAACCAAGAAATTATTGGCATATAATTATGTAAATTTTATGTGCGTATTTATTGACATAATCAGCTTACTTTTCATTAAGTTAAGCTAGAATCGCATTTCCTCACTCGATCTAGTAAAAGAAACTTTCTTGGTCTTAAGACCAGAGCCAAATTCTTGGTCTTGGTCTCAATACCAGGGCAAAAATCTTGGTCTTTGTCTTAAGGCCAGTGTGAAAATCTTGGCCTTGGCCTTGGTCTTGACGTTTTGGTGTTGTTGACATCACTGTATTTTATAATCAGTAGCAAATAAAGCAAGTCAAGTCAAGTCGCCAGTCGCCTCTCGAATGATCTGCCACCGGTTGCCCCCTTCGGGCTGTCTTGACGGGTTGGTGTTATGGAGTACGGAAGCCGTAAGAGTGTTCTTAGGCTACCCCCTCTTCTGGATCCTTCTGGGTCAGACTGGAGGAAACTTTCAAGAGTTTCCCCTCAACGGAACCCAAATAACCATTACCGTTGAAAAAGACACTTCTGATATAAAATCAGACAGGGAGTAGGGCTAAAAGAGTGAAATGAAATAGCCTTACCATAGCTGGATTCATTTTGGCCAGTTTGGGGGGTGGCTGGTCGCGCGGTGCGATGGGAGCCTGCGTAGAGTGTGCGGTTCGTTTCTTCCCCGGTACGTCCGGTTCGGACACGGTTGTTGGGGGATTGTGTGACTTGGCCTAGAAAAATTCAGATTAACAAAGGGAATAGTCTAACCCTAATAACGGTCCCCTCGTTGAGTAATCTCAGAATATGCTAGAACCTTGTATGTGTGTTTTCTTTTTTATGTTGATGTTTATTATTTTCATTATTAGATTTCTGTACTGAACAGGATGAAATGAACAGCCTAATTGACTTTGTTCCAAACTACCGACAAACTTTCCTTCTGTTTCTCTGTCACTGTCCATGGATCTGACAAAACTACAGGTGAGCAGTTGGAACGACTCGACAGGATCCAGCACATAACGATCTCTGCTAATAACACCACTAGACTATAATTCCATGCTTTAATTAATAAAGTTAATGTACATATAACCGTAAATCGACCATCGTTAAAGCACAACTCTTACCAGAAATGATCTTTTAACGACGAAATGGCCCACAAATATCCTTTTTCAAAAATACTTTTACTTTCTATGCGAAATCAGAGACGTCCTTGTTAGCGCTTCTCGACCCCATCTAGCCCTGATCTAGCCTTCCTGCTCTCCGTTGCGGAACTGGACGCAAACTATTGGAAAACTGAACGCGCTGTGGTTAAAAAATTGAAAAACCAAAGAAAACAAAGGAATTCCAAAATAGAAGATAGACCTGATGGGCTACCATGTCTTCCAAAATAAAAAACAATATTTGAAACTTCTCATGTCCTTATGTATGATGGACCGTTGGCCGACCTTGAACTTTCGCGTTGCGTGACTGGCAAAAAAAGGACTAAAAAGTCTTAGGTACAAAACAAAACAATGGTGAAAGGCGGGGATCTCAGAAGCTTATAATTCCGTAACTGAAGGTTATTTATTTAATATCAAAATCCCGTAGGCTACATCTCCCTTCCCAAGAGTCCGGACTCGCATCTTTGTCAACTCGTAGACACCAACTGTCTACTAAGTTTGGTGACCAACTACTGAACTCCAAGACCCCAATTATCGGAAGACACTTTCCCTGCCTGGCTACAAGACCACAGAGACTGGAAGCGCCGTCAGTTCCAACGATCCAACCCATAGGCTATGTACAACCCATACGTGATACGAGAGAAGCATTTATTTCAACTTTCTCACTAATTACTGAGTTTTTGCAACGCGAAAAAAAAATCATTTTCTTCTTTTAAGCTTCGAAGTTTAATGATGCAATTTTTATTTTTGTTTTCTATAACCACTGACCTGCCTACGTAATTGTATATAATATGCTTGACTAGAACACAAATAGGCTATTCGTTGTTTCTTTTTAAACCGTACGAAAGGTTTTTGAACAATGAAGATAGTTTGAAAGGACACTCTTATCTCTTCTAAGACCAGGGAAATAGTCCCCTCCCCCACCCTCTCACGCCACTCCCTATAGCCTACAAACCTTTTTCTCTGACCCCTTCGTCTCTCCCAGAGACCCAAAAACATTCTAAGCTGTCTGCTTGGTTGGTAGACCAAACCAAACTTTTACATTTTCAATATTTTTTCACGAAAATTTCCAATAAAAAACTGTTTGGCCAACCTTGGAATTTCATATGAAGTTCATTTTCGTTCCTATTCTTTGGTAAAAAAAAAAATACGTGACAGGGGGGCGGCTCCCATCCCTCCCTCCCCGCAGCGGGAACGCGCCCCTACATCGACACGACGCTACGTCGACACGTCACAGAGTGGACAAAATCCGACGCTACATAGACAAATTTCCCGACACTACGCCGACAAGCAAAAGCCGACACTACGAGGACACGACGGTACATCGAACGACGCTACGTAGACACGACGGTACATCGAACGACAGTACGGAGACACGACGGTACGTCGAACGACACTACGTCGACACGTCACTCAGAGGACAAAATCCGTCACTACGTCGAAAATCAAAGAATTTCGATGTAGCGTCGTGTCTCTGTAGTGACTGTCCATGTAGCGTCGTGTCTTTGTAGTGACTGTCCATGTAGCGTCGTGTCTACGTAGTGACTGTCCATGTAGTGACGTGTCGATGTACTGACGGTTTTTTCGTTTCGATGTAGCGTCGTGTCTCGGTAGTGTCGCCTGCGTGTTCTGTCTCTGTAGTGTCGCCTGCGTGTTTTGTCTCTGTAGTGTCGCCAGTCTGTTGAAATTCTCCAGCGCTTCTATTTTGACGAGCTTCGGCTGGTTTTACTTCTTGGTTTGAGTCCGCCCATGCTTGTAGTCATGTTCTGCGTACGGGCACTAGATGGTGCTATAGGTTTGCGGAAGCCGTTTCGACGGAGACACGACGGTACGTCGACACGTCACTCAGAGGACAAAATCCGTCACTACGTCGAAAATCAAGCAGTGCTTCTATTTTATGTTCTGCGTACAGACACTAGATGGTGCTATAGGTTTGCGGAAGGATTGCATGGCTTTGAACTTGAGTAGACGTGGGTTAGTGGTTGGGGGTGGGAAGGTGGGATCGTTGGTCTGTAGAAAGGAAGGGTAGGAGAAAGTCGGGCGAAACCATGATCGGCCGAAGCTGACTTCTAATCGACTTAAAGATAAAGGGGAACAGTTTTAAATATAACATAGTATTTTATCGAATTACCTGTTCTGGCCAATCTGAGGGCGAACCACTTATCCGGCAAGAAAGTACAGTTTAGAACTAATTTGGCATTTTATGTATGGCTTCAGCATGTCACCTTATCTCTGACTCGAACATCTAATCAAATTCAGATTATGTTTAACTTTTGCAACCCTTTATTTGAACCCGTCCCCCACCCTAAATATTTGCTACGGAGCCCATCTGGACCTGTCTGTCTTTGACCTATAGAAGCCTTTTACCAAAGGTTTTAAGAACACATCTCATCCCTTTCGAGTGTGATCGTGATGATATACGGACATAGTAAGACAGGCAACTTTTGCGAAGTCATGGGCCGTCACCTACGTTTTGATATTCCCAAATATGGCCCACACTACCCCGCCATTAGTATTTATGGGAAACAAAAGAAGAAATAAGGAGATAAATAAGTTTTTTGGCTGCAACGTGTGGAACCCTGGTCTGGCTAGAAAGGAGTAACATTATGAGGATCCATCAACGAAAACGCCTTCCATTGCAATTTCTGTCTAAACACACCTAGTCAGGTTTGTCATTGCCAATATATTTCTTCTGCTTCTGCAGCCGGCATGTGCCTTTCAAGGGTAGCATTTCGAACCTTAGTGTGCGAAAGCATTCCGTCCGAGCCCTTCCTTAAATTCAGACACAGATGTAGTTGTCTACCTTAAAGTTTAACCGAAAAGGACTGGGATAGGACAATCTAGTTACCCATCACTTATTCACTGAAACTGGCTTGAAGACCCGCTGAAAATGCGTTACTTGGCTGTTCCACTATTCAGGAATAATCGATTTTCAAATAGTGGAATTTCCGTATGATTTGTGGTACCTCTAATTTGTTGTATGCCTTACAAGAAAGATTTATGATTTTGTTCAGGCACTAAGCAATCTTCACGAATATCGCCACTGCCCACTGAAAAGCTTGTTTGTGTTTAAATAAAAATTTCCCGCGTCATAGTAGAATTTTCGCTGTGGGGACGGCCGCAGATATTCTGAACGTCATAACTAGAGCAGATAGTGGAAAACAAAAAAATCCCTTTGCAGAATCCAAATAATTCAGTGTATTCAACTAAATGACAAAAAAATAAGTTGGCTTTTCAGTTAAACTTTAATAAGGGGAATTAGGTCAAACTTAGTGAGTTTTCGGTCAATCCAGTTGCAATTTTAGCTGTGACACATCCACAAGATGTTATGTGTTAATCTTTTGTATTCTGAAAAAAAAAAAAAAATATTCGGAGTTTTTTTCATCCTCCCGTCAACCCCAAACAGTTAAATCCGTCGTTTGGAGAGTTCAACCGCTATTTACGCGTTTATTTGGTTCCCATTCGAACAAGCTTGCAACCCCTTATTTACTATCTGCTCTTTGTCCCCAGGGTCATCAAAGATCACATCCCAAAGAATTTATAATCCTCACTGACATACCGCAATAAAAACACGTACATGGATCATTTTGGATTTTTACCCGCTAATTACGCGCGTATAATCTTTGAATTCCGCCAGCGCTCCTATCAGGTAGGCTGATGGGTAGGTTCGGACCCCGAAAAGAGGCACAACGCTAACATCCCGACCATTATTTCGGATCTATGTGCTGATGATAAAACTGAGGAAAGCCCCCTCTCTCCTCAACCCAAAGCTCGGATAGCAACCGAATTGTTTCAATCTACTACAGGTCCTAAGCTTTATTCGCGTATCAAATTTTAAAGTCCTCGTTTTACAAGTGCCCGAAATTGTTGGAACGCACAAACCGAAGCCAAATTTGAACAGACAAGGCTGGGGTGTCATCTAGCGTCCATGCTTGACTTGAAGTGTTGGCGTATTCAAAGGGATACCGAGGCAGAAACTTCATTGTTAGTTTGTACTTCAACATGTCAAAAATAAATCCTGGACAATATCTTAAGCTGGAATTTCCAAATGGAATAGACACTAATGTCCGACACAACAGAGACACGACGCTACATGGACACGTCAGAACGACGAAAAACGAAGGCCCGACAGTACGAAGACACGTCACAGCGTCGAAAACGAAAAGGCGTCACTACATAGACACGACGGTACGTCGAACGACACTACGTAGACACGACGGTACATCGAACGACACTACGGAGACATGACGGTACGTCGAACGACACTACGTCGACACGTCACTCAGAGGACAAAATCCGCCACTACGTCGAAAATCAAAGAATTTCGATGTAGCGTCGTGTCTCTGTAGTGACTGTCCATGTAGAGTCGTGTCTTTGTAGTGACTGTCCATGTAGCGTCGTGTCTACGTAGTGACTGTCCATGTAGTGACGTGTCGATGTACTGACGGTTTTTTCGTTTCGATGTAGTGTCGTGTCTTCGTAGTGTCGTGTCGACGTAGGGACATCATCCCCCCGCAGCTTTACCTATGTTGAGCCACCGAAGCTTAGGCCAACAAGGCTACGTTTAAAGGCTGCAAAAAGAAGAAGGAATTTAGCCTATGACCTCAGGCCAGGACACAAAAAAACTTAACCCGTACAGATTGGAGCCTGAGGACAAAGTCAGTACTTAAGTGTTCCTTCAGCCCAAGCTGATTGCGAATCATACTTGACGGCGCTAAACATGCAAGTCAGCCGAGATAATCTCTGGCTACTTCTATACCTTACTATACTACTTCTATAAACACGACCAGTGTTTTAGACAAACTTTGTGGGGCCGATTTTTGGCACTGTATTATTATTAACCTATTTCTATTCTTGACTGAACAAATCTGAGCTGACTTATACGTTACTTGGGTCTTGTTTCCGGTTCTGATACCCGTATTTTCAGAGGACGTATTCCGACTGGATTGAAGCATGCTAGATCCAGGGCTTTAAAAACACATACGAATCGCCGTTGACTCGCCTAACTTATTCATAAGTGTTATAAAGTTTATGTAGTGTCTCGTTTTTCTTGTATGTAGTTAATTTTTCTTTTTCTTTATTACTCCGCTCTTTTTTTTGTTGTATAGCGGGCCTCAATAAATTATTATTATTATCATGCCCATCAAATAAGAGTCAGTAGCCTAGCCTAGCCCATTCCCCCACAACAATGTGAAAGACTAACCTTCTTCTGACTCTCATTCTCTGTACTGGCCTCTGGCTTATAATCCTGGAAGATTTTAAAGCATTCTTCCATCAATTCTTCATTATTTAGGTCATCTTCCTCCAGATCTTCAAAAACACCATCGAGCTCTTCAAGCATGGAAAGGTCAGGGAAGTAATCCTCGGCATCCGGAGTGGGAGACACCTCTGCCGCATGATCAATTCCATCTCCACTATCCTCAGGAAAACTCGGTACACTCTCGACTTTTTCTTTTTCACTTTCAACCTCATTCACTTTTTTGTCTTTTGTAGGACTGTCTTTCTTTTCTCTATCTCGCGACTGTCTTTCCTTTGAATGTGAAGTGCTTTTGTCGAACTTTTCTTTTTTGCTTCCACTTTCATGCTTTCTCTTCTCAGCACTTACATCTTTGGACGTGTCTCTATGCTTCTCTTTATCCTTCTTATTTTTATGCTTATGCTTTGAACCAGATCTCCTTTCCTCACTATCATGCCTTTTCTTATCTTTATGATGGCTACTCTTTTTACGTTCACTTTCGTCCTTGCTCTTTGACCTCTCCCGTTTTCTCTTGTCTTTGGAGTCTTTTCTATCTTTTGAGTGTTTTCTTTCTTTTGACCTTTTTCTCTCTTTTGAGTGTTTCCTTTCCTTTGAGTGCTTTCGCTCTTTCGAATTTTTTCTCCCTTTACTGTCTGAGCGACTTTTCTCCTTTTCTTGCTTTCTGTCTTTTGAGGTACTCCTATCTCTCTTTTTATCCTTTGACTTTTTGTGGGGTTTTGAAGCGTCTTCATTTCTTTTTGATGGGCTTGAGATGCCTTTGGTACTTTTCTCTACCTCCTTCAAATGATCAGCAGTGGTACTAGATACTTCTGATCCACTCTCTATCTGTTCACTGTTTCTATCAGGACTTGCACTGTTAGGCTGTGACGTTTTGTTGCACACACTTGGTACATATGTCTCAGGTGGGTGGGTGATGGAAGGAACATAATCAGAAACTCTGGCATTCTTTGAACCTGAAGGTTCATATTGTTTGGAGAGAAGGTTGGTACTATAAGTACGCTTTGATGGCTTGTAGTCCAAATCAAACTGAATCTCTTCATTGTGGGCAGGGGTGTAAGCGTCACTTTTGGGTTTGATCTCTCCAGGCTTATATGCTGACTCTGTATCACCTTGACCAGGCTTGTATTCTTCAACTTTATCCTCTGTTTTCCCTGGGTTATAAGACTTCACTTCTTTGAATGCCTCTGCATTTTCTTCTTCATCACTGCTAAACTTGGGTTCAATCTCATCTATAGCCTGCTTCAGAGGGGATGGCTGTGACAAGGGAGTTGGCTCATATTCACTCTCACTCTTGCGAACTTTGCTGTTGCTCTTACCAGTCACGCTATATTGGTCGTGATTATTGTGCCTCGAGGCCTTGGCCTTCTCTAACAGCTTGATAGGGGTTGGGTTATAAGATGGCACGTCTGAAGGAATGGTATACTTTCTATGCACAGTCGGAGGAGCCAGCAATGAAGCTGCTGAGCTAGCAACACTCGACTGCAAAACTTGCTGGATTTTGTTCACATCAATGGAATTTACAAGCTGGTTGTTTTGGGAGATTACTCGCTTTACAGCTTCTGATACAAGTTGCTCAATGCTAGCCCCACCTCCAGTTAAGTTTCCAAAGGAGAGGGACGAGGTATTGGAGAATATGCTTGTCTGCTGCTCTGAAATGGACGGACGAAAATAAACAAGTAAAACAACTTGATTTCACTCTTAGAAGCTTAATTTGAAACTGATAACGTTGTTCAGTCACTGCAATCAATAAAAATTAAAAAACCTATGGCTTAGGTTGACAGAGATGGTCCTGTATTTACATGTGAGGGTACTTGCAGACGGTCTAGGACGATGGAACTTACTAGAAACCTCAGGGAGGGACCTTACGAGGGTGACTTGAAAATTGTCAATTCTCGGACCGGCAATACCCCGAAGGACTGAAGAGAGCAGAATCCGGAACCTTGTAGCAAGAATAACTTTCGAACGCATCATCCAATCTGGATAGAACTTGATACTTGACAAGAAAAAATGTCCAGATGTTACCAGCTTGAAGTTTTCGCCCATTGCCCAGCCGCGCAAAGACGCCCATTACCAAATTACCAACACACAGGAGCCTTGGGCAGTAAGAGTGGCAGTTCCTGAAAGGCCCAAGAATAACAAGACCAAAGGTGTCGATGGGATCCCAAAAATTAAATATATGATACTGATAGATCAATACTTTTTACTTGTAATATTTAGAAACAGATTAAAGTTTAAAGTTTCAAGCCCCTCGTGAAGCCCTTCTAGCATCCAATACTTACAAGTCCATCTCCCTGTGACAGACATGGTACCGTATCGTTCTTACCATAAAATACACTGGCAAAAAATAAAAGGTACATGAGGGGCATCCAACCTCAAACAAGATTTCAAATTTCCAGACAAGTCTTTCCTTCAGAATAATCGATCTGGCTTAAAAAGGAACCAACAAATATGACAAAAATACTAGATTGAAATCAATAAGATTGATTGGGGTTTTGAAGCTTAAATATTTCTAGTTAATATTTGACAGTGCAAAAACGGATACGTCAGCTAAATTTTATTCGAGCTATATTTCGGCCCTTCTTGGCAAGGGTCCTCTTCAGGCTCAAAACCGCTCAAGTTGGAAAAACGAAACTTGTGATCAAGTTTGATCACTTGTGATCAAGTTTGATCAACCAACCGCTCAAGTTGGAAAAACGAAACTTGTGATCAAGTTTGATCACTTGTGATCAAGTTTGATCACAAGTTTCGTTTTTCCAACTTGAGCAGTTTTGAGCCTGAAGAGGACCCTTGCCAAGAAGGGCCGAAATATAGCTCGAAATAAAATTTAGCTGACATATCCGTTTTTGCACTGTCAAATATGATTCGCAGTCAGCTTGGGTTGAAGGAATATTTATTTCTAGTTAAATTTATTTTTCTTTTCAAACAAGATTACTTCATTCTAACCTTACCTTGATTTAGGTCAAAATGATGAAAAAGGAAGAGTTAGCAAAGTCAATAGCCAGAAAACAGCTTTTCAGAATTGCTACTAAATGGAGAAAAGGCACAGATTTAAATATTTTTGGTCACATGACTTCGAAAAAAGTCATATCTTGCCTCTTGACTGTCAGGACAGCTTGTACATTTCATTTTACCATTTTTGCGGCAAAAATTGAGGTAGTGTAAAAACGAGGTCAGGTACCGGTACCCCTCCTGTGTACCAACTAGCAAAAGTTGGCAACCCTCACCTTTGACAATATGCCGAAACTGGCAATAAGGCCTTTCACATATCCCACTGTTGAAAAATGGGCAGTTTATGCTTTTAAAATAGCCAGATGAAGGAAACATTTTTATACAGATTATACAAATAAATTAAATGAAAACTTTATTCTATCCGACTTCGGACGATTTCCTTAGAAAGCTACTCACTTTCTGAATAGATGGCGTGGTCAAGCCATCTGCCAGGAATTCAAACTACTCAAACTTTTTAATTACATATGCAGAATAGAAAACCAAAAAAAAAAAAAATTCAGAATTCCTTTTATATCCAGTGGTGGCGAAAGAGCTTTCACTCCCTCTGAGAACTTTGCTAATCTCTTGACGATTTTCAAGGCTACCCTCGACCAGGGCCGTCACTACTAGGGGGGGAGGGGGGGACGCCCCCCCAATGTTGTCGGCCAGTCGGTAAAAAAATAGCCGAGTCGGCGCGAAGCGCCGCTATTTTTCTTAAAAACAGTCGATTTTTTTCTTGGAAACAGTCAATTTTTCTTAAAAACAGTCAGTTTTTCGTAAAAATTGTCGATTTTTCTAAAAATTAGCCGATTTTTCGTCAACACAGTCGTTTTTGGGATCCCAAAACGTTAGTGACGGATACCTATGACATCGCAAAAGTTGTCTGTCTGTCCGTCCGTCCGTCCGTCCGTCTGTGAGCACGATAACTCTCGAAGGGAATGAGATATTTTGATGAAACTTGGTATGAGCATTCTGTGGGTCAAGAGTAAGGTCGAGTTCGTAGATGGGCCCTGTAGCCCTACATTTAGGGGTGGGGGAGGGGGTTCAAATTAAGGGACAAGCAAAATATTTTTGAACAGCTAATGTGATAGTCGATTATGGGGTAAGAAGACATGCTGAACACGAATATGAAAACCATTTTTGCGCCGGACAAGTAGTTCGCCCGGAATCCGGCCGAAACCGGAAAGTTTGTTAAAAGTAAAAGTTTTATTTGAAGTTGATTAGATGTTTGATTTTGGGGTAAGAAACCATGCTGTAGCCCTACATTTAGGGGTGGGGGAGGGGGTTCAAATTAAGGGACAAGCAAAATATTTTTAAACAGCTAATGTGATAGTCGATTATGGGGTAAGAAGACATGCTGAACACGAATATGAAAACCATTTTTGCGCCGGACAAGTAGTTCGCCCGGAATCCGGCCGAAACCGGAAAGTTTGTTAAAAGTAAAAGTTTTATTTGAAGTTGATTAGATGTTTGATTTTGGGGTAAGAAACCATGCTGAACACGAATATGAAAACCATTTTCTCGCCGGACAATTAGTTCGCCCGGAATCCAGCCAAGACCGGAAAGTTTGTTAGAAGTTAAGGTTTTATCTGAAGTTGATTAGATGTTTGATGTAGGGGTAAGAAGGCATGCTGAACAAGAATACGAAAACCATTGTATCGCCGGACAAGTAGTTCGCCCGGAATCCGGCCAAAACCGGAAAATTTGTTAAAAGTAAAAGTTTTATTTGAAGTTGATTAGACGATAGATTTAGGGGTAAGAGGAGGTGGAAAATCCGTATATGACAATCATTCTTTAGCCGGAAATATAGTTCGTCCGGAATCCGGCTGAAACCGGAAAATTTGTTAGAAGTTAAAGTTGTATTTGAAGTTGATTAGATGTTGGATATAGGGGTAAGGAGATACGCTGAATCCGTTTTTGAGCTTTAGTTTTTCGCCGGACAAGTAGTTCTTGAATTTCGCCAAAACCGCAAAATTCACAGAAGTAAGCTAGGATCGTTTCAATCGGCTTATAGAGGTAAACGCACATGCTGAATCCATATCTGAGCTTGGATTTATTAATGATTAGCTGTTTGGCCTGGCGAAGACTGGATCTGGTGAAGACAAAACCTAATTGTCTGGATCAAATATTGAAATTTTGGGATCCCATCGGAACCTTTGGTCTTGTTATCTGCAAAACCAGTCGGTAAAATTGACCAGCCAGTCGGTAAATACCTCGTCCCCCCCACCAAACATTTTGGCTAGTAACGCCTCTGCCCTCGACGACTAGCTTCCGTAAGAATAACGAAAACGGGCTAGAAAAGCAAGAAAAATAGTTTCGCTTTACAAGACGGCATTATGCTCAAGAACTATCACGAAAAGAAATAATTGGCATACCAGACGACAAGACTCGCTATCGCGCTTGATCTTCCTCGCAGTTTTCCCATTCGATCACCTTCGTTCAAGTATTTTCCAACAAATTTCCATTTACTATTTTATTTCTTTTAACGTAACTAGACTTAGAAACGAAATAGACAAATACAGATTGTAATTACCACTTCTGCTAAGAACCCCTTCCACCACTAGGCAGCTGCCCAAGTTGGCCTGGGCACTCCTTTCTCGAAACGCAGCTTGCTCGGCGCAGCCACATTGGGGCTATTCACTTCAGACGGTATGGAAGCTATCGGGCAAGCCCCCGCTTATATAGTTATATTCCCAAACATTATCGTGTAACTTTGGTTGGTGTCTTTACTGAAAGAAGCAAGTTCTAACCATTATCCGTTCTTGCGCAGAACAGTTCACCTCTTCGGTATCCAGTAGTAGGGAGAGTGGTTTTCTATTCTATTCGTCCCGATGGAGTATTCCGGCAAACTACAGCCAGAGCAGACATACCTGATCTGCAACCTCGCTTCCTCGTACACTTCCAGCTAGGCGCTTCGACTTCAAGAAGAGTCGCCAGTCGTTTCTCGGGTCGGTCACTGCCTAGTAATGGGCGATATTTGGATTTTTCGATATTTTCACTTTCGATATTTCTCTACCACGTTTTGCTGTGGTATAACCCTTGGTTCACACTGCTGCGATGCAAAATTCTGCGTCATCCGACATACGACACAAATCGTACGACAAGTGACGCAGAACTGTGCGTTTTGTCGCAGTGTCGTATGCGTTGAAAAATTTCAACTCATCCGACATAACGCATGCGATTTTTTGAGGGAAAGAAAAGAAAGAACAAAGATTAGTTAATTTTCAAGACTAAAAATTGCTCTACCTTGTTCTGAATGTAATCCTAGGATGGCTGAATGCAAAATATCTTCTGAATAAACTTGTATTAACCTGTTTTGAACAAGATGACCTATAGGTTTTGACTGAAAATTTCCTAATGCTGGGTGGTATTTAGAAGTGTAATCTCCCCACATCTTCAGAGGTCGTTTCCTCAAGGGCTCCTTTGTCTGTTTGCAGATTACTCTCGATGAAAAATTTCATTTTCCTTTTGCGTCTGCGTGGTGGTGAGAACATCCGTGCGATTCTGTCGCACGTCGGAACAGCAAAGAAAAAATCGTGTCGCATAACGACGTCGCAGTGTGAACCAAGGGTAAAGCTTACGTGTACACACAGTCCGATAAGGTATCGCATGTGAAACTCGCGTCACTCAGGGAAAACCTGCATGCGATGCGTCAAAATTCTGTTAAAACAGTTCTGCGTCACTTGGCGCACGATTTGTGTCATGTCGCATGACGCAGAATTTTGCGCGAAATCGCAGCAGTGTGAACCATAGGTAAAGTCCGGTCTTCACCTCCCGGAACTTCCGGAATCTGGGCTTCCAGATTTTTCTTTGACTTCTTCTGTAAATTGCATCTGGAAGATGAACCGGTCCGAAAGTACATCAAAATAATCCGGAAAAAAGGGGCTTTTGAACTTCCAGATTTCCGGAATTCTCAAGTATCGCACAAGAAATTCAGAAAAAATCACGGAGAATCTGGGAACCCAGATTCCGGAAGGTGAAGACCCGGCTTAAGTCTCGTTTCATTAAAATTTAAGAACAAAATTGTCGTAAAATGCATCTTGCATCATCTCAAACTTTAAATAAATAAAAACTGAATTACGAAAAACGTATTGCTCCAATTTCGGATATTTTTACATAACTTATCTTGGATTATGCACAATAATTATAAATGTACAAAAATCGTTTTCGATATCGATATTCGATATTTGGTCCGATATATCGTTATCGAATATCACCCAACACTACCACCCAGACCAGAGCAAATAACACTAGGGAGGGAGTAGCGCCAAGACTTGAAGAAAGTGACACACACTCGAAAAGCAGTGAGAATAGCTAGCACCCAATCACTGGTGCACCAACGCTGGCTCCGATAGGTATGCAGACCGCATCTCAGACGTATTAGAATTTTCTAAGACCGCAAGTGTATCGCTTTAGATGTCGCGAGCGTAGTGGGCGGCGCTACGAGTAAGACCCGTTTCCGATGCATGGAAAGCATAGGTTTTGCTGGCGCTGCTCCCTCGTCTTATTTTGCTCTGACCCAGACATACCATATGTATATGGCAGTCCGTCACGAATCGCATAATCCTGCGATTGGTCCAGAGCAAACTAACCCTAGAGAGTACCGCGCAAACTTTGGAAAAGTGACACAGAGTCAATCGCAGGGACACTAGCTCCGCTAGCGGGACTGAACGTCCCTACTAAAACTCAATCATTCGTGCACCAGTGCTGGCTTCAATAACTTAAAATTCTGAACACAGCAAAAAAAAGATACAACCTCCCCTGTTTCTTCGATGTGTGCAGACCGCATCTGAGCTTTACTGGAAATTTCTAAGCCCGCAAGTTTGTCTCGCTTTAAATGCCCCACTTTTGGTGGGCGACGCTACAAGTATGGCCCGATTGCGAAGCATAGAAAGCATAGGTCTTGGCGTTACTCCTTAGTGTTATTTTGCTCTGGATTGGTCGTAGTTTTCCGACTCCGACAAAGCAAGCCAGTCTGCGACCGGTGAGACCATGGAAAAAGTAAAAGCATAGGTTTACGAAGTTGAAAAGGCAAATTTATCGTTAATCATTGGTAAAAGGACCGAGTTTCGTAGGCGCTAGCTTGCCAAAGATTTTTGCGGACGAATGTCATAGCTTTCGCCAAGTCAAACTGCAACCGTCTTCACAAAGGTCATAGAAACCCGCCAACTGTACTTGGAACGGGAGAATACTCTTGATGACTAACTCTTCGTACCAACGAATAATGGCCGTGTACCTAGCGGAAGAGCCGGAAGCGTCACCACAGCTGTCCCCAACTAACGCCGTTTACTGGTTGACGCAGGATTTCAGTCATCGTTTCTCGTTCTTCCCTAGGTTCACTGGCGTGTTTTTGGTGTCATATAGAGTATTCCGAACAGTGTCCACCAGCAGAAACCGAGAGATCCCGACAGCAAGAATGCTGGTTCCGACACAACGCGATTTTTTTCCGCTTCCGAAAAGCCTGTCCGTCCGTGGCCGAATGGTGAGCGCGCCGGACTCGCAAGTGAAGGGTCGCTTGTTCGAGTGACTGACTCTGACCCAGACATGCCATATGGCAATCCGGGTCGCTGTCACTACCCCCACCCGTCGATTCACCCACCCGTCAATACGCCCAATCCAAAAATCCGTCGATTCACCCACCCGTCGATTCGCCCACCCGCTGATTCGCCCACCCGCTGATTCGCCCACCCGTCGATACGCCCACCCGTCAATTCGCCCACCCGTCGATTCACCCAACGTTCTGTTGCTTGAGCGTCGATTCACCCAATTCTATGACCTGTCGGTTCGTCCACCCGTCACAAGACCCAAAAAATCCGTCACAACCCCCACTTTTTACGCCAGCTCGCTTACCCGTCACAAGACCCAAAAAATCCGTCACAACCCCCACTTTTTACGCCGCCTGCCCGTCATAATACCCAAAAAATCCGTCACAACCCCCACTTTTTACGCCAGCTCGCTTACCCGTCACAAGACCCAACAAATCCGTCACAACCCCCACTTTTTACGCCAGCTCGCTTACCCGTCACAAGACCCAAAAAATCCGTCTGTCCGTCCGCCGGACTCGCAAGTGAAGGGTCGCTTGTTTGAGTCTCGGTTGTGCCTACACAGTTTGGTTTTGGACGGGGTTAGTGGGGGTTAAATTTGCCTTTTCAACTTCGTAAACCTATGCTTTTACTTTTTCCATGGTCTCACCGGTCGCAGACTGGCTTGCTTTGTCGGAGTCGGAAAACTACGACCAATCGCAGGATAATGCGATTCGTGACGGATTGCCATATGGCATGTCTGGGTCAGAGCAAAATAAGACGAGGGAGCAGCGCCAGCAAAACCTATGCTTTTTGGGGGTTACCCTGTAAGACAAGCCAAAGTCCACCCAGCTTTTCAAATGGGTACCTGGAGAAATCCGGGGAAGGTAACAGGAAGGGTGTGCGGAAGCACAGGATGGCTGGCCCCCAACCCCCCATTGCACTTCCTGGCTGAGGGCCAGAAGCGAAGCGACGCGTATATGCATAGACCGACTTGTCGCTGGAACGGCGGGGAACGATTTTTTGCCGTGACGACGCGGATTTTTTTTCCGTTTGCGATGCCGAATTCGCTTAGCGAACGCGAATTCGCGTTCTGTGGGAATCAAGGGGAACGGCGAGAACAGAGGGAGTCACTCCACGCGGACTCCGCATTCGGAAAACAGCAAGAACACGGGGAATGCTTCCAAAATGGATTTCGATCGAAAAAAAAAATATGCAGTTGACTGTTACAAAATAGTCTAGATCCACTTTATTTTTAGTTTTGTTTATTCTGATTGTTTTTTAATAAACTGTACAGTGCACCAATACAAGCAAAAATTGATTCCCCTCCGATTCTGAAAGGGAGTCCTTTCTGATGATGGTGATGATAATCGGAGCATTCCCCGTTCGTGCGGACTCTTGAGAATACGGGGAGTGAGTCACTGGGACAAACAAGAACGCGGGGATTCCTCAAAAGGAGTCCTCGGGGAACGGCGAGAATACGCCTCTAGCTTAATTCTGCTATGGTTGACCTGGTGTATCACCCGGCAAATCCCCAGGTTTGTTACCTTTAACTCCAGAGTATAAACCAGACATCTTCGCAATTTCAATATATTACCAGAAGTGCAAAATCCATCATTAAAAAAAAAAATACCATGCACTCTCACTTTAAAGAAAAAAAATGAAAACGCGGGTACAGGGCCACCAGTCTTGACTCCTCCGTACCGCAGTAATTAACTAGTAATTACTGTAATTACTTGGTCGACCGTACATTCGGAGGCAAGAAAAAAACAACAAACCGGAATCAAGGACCCATACCAAGAAAAGCTGTCACAAAGGATCTCCACTACCTATCTTTTATAGAGCAATTTTCTTCACTTGGAAGTCAAGGACCCCAATGCCGGAGTCACAAAGACTGTCCAGGGCCCACACGGCCCCTCGTGGAAAACTAAAAAAAATCTCTTTAATTGTAGGGGAAATAGCCCTTGGGATATTGTCGCCCAGGCTGTAACTAGCTGGAAAGGCAGAATATCGCCGGAGGAAGTTTAAATGACTTTTTCCTTTACCAACAACATATTTGATTCGCAGTCAGCTTTGGCAGAGGCAGTACTTGCAAATTAAATATGATATGAAAAAAATATAGCATTCACCTGTAGTAGACAAGAGCGACTCGGAAGTAGATTGAACCGTGAACGGATAGGTACCTGAAGACCCTTGTCAACAACGTATTATGGGTCCATGGTAGTAGTGATCAAGACTTCTATTTAGCACGTACGAGACTTCGTAACCAATTAGAAAAATTTCATCTGAGGGGTTATCAACTCCAAAAAGAACACAGGCGAGTGAGGCTCCTGCCAAGAAAATAGCAAACGGACGCAAATATTTTCGGTTACCTGAAGAAAATCGGTGGGTGGCCCATTCCGTCTCTGCTTCTAATTCCAAGAGCGTGTTCCACCCTACTTACCGTAGTTACTACGCATGACGTCACGAATTTTGGCTTCTCGGCGTCAAGGCTGGAACGCATTTTTAAATTTTAGGTAAAATATCAATCAACGGGATAATCCAGCCAATCACGTTACAGAGATCCGTAGTTACCACGCTTACTAGCATGGTTTGAACGTTGGTTGAATGGTTGGAATGGTCAGCGTAGTAACTTTTCGTGAGGTTGGAACGGAAATAGTAACTAATAGTTACTATTGTATTGTTCGAAGGGTGGAACACACTCCAAATCAAATTTGGAAGGAACCTGCTAGACTTTCCAAGAGCGGGTTGCAATCACATGCAGCGGATAAGTTCAAGGTTCACGATGGAAGCATTTACGCTGGCAGAAGTTTTAACGTCTCTTCCGAAAACCACCAACCACTCGGCACAAAATCTGAATAGTAAGATACACAAACTGTACAAAACCACTGATACTTATACACCAAAACTTTTATTTTAAATGTGCCCTGATAACTTTTTACTTTTGTTTCTGACTGTCGATTTAGCAATATTCCCGTGGTCTTGGACAATAACTTTACATGTATGCAATCAATTATTTGTGAAATGACTGATGTAATTTACGTTTTCATTTTTACATTTACTCTTCGGCTTTAGAGGATTACAGAAAACAAATAAATAAACAATAAGTTGATAAAGACATTATTCACCAGATTTCTTACTGGCATAAAATGTAGCCTATAGTGTTCTTTTATTTATGACTCCGCCATTTACGCCTTAGTTACTACTAATATTTTAATTACTAACTTACTGCAGGTTACATTCGTGTCGTTCTACCATTTTGGGCTTGTCCACGATTACTCTACTTTTCATCTAGGTGTTCACCACAAGACCAAGAGCTGACAACCCCTTGATCAGAACAACCATGGAGTTTGGAGAGCAATTTAGACAATAAATAAACACCTCTACCGCAGCCAGTACCCTGTCTCACATGTAAAAACTGAAATAGATGCCTAGGTCTGAGCGTGATCACAGTTCATCGTGAACTAGAAGGTCATCGGGATTCTCCGGTGGGGGAGAGCAAGCAGAGGGGCTAGTAAAGGTCATCTCGTATTCGCAACGGTTCGGTTCGGAGACGCTGGTCACGACGTTATCCACTCCGCAGCTGAAACGAACCTGTAACGGAAAAAGTAACGTTAATCCTTTTTAAAGACCCCCCCCCCCCCACCAAAGTAGCCCCGAGGTTTTTACGCGAGGGTTCACTTTGGCAGTCCCTCTAACCAAAAAACTTAACTTACCTCAATTAATGGATGTCAACTACAAGAGAAGAACACGAACCAGCAACGGAAACTGTCTGCCCCCCCCCCCCCCATTGAAAAACATTGTTTCCCGCGGTTTAACTTTCACAGTTGACTAAACCACACAAGTTACCACCTCTTCTCATCGAAGACGCAGATTCAGAGAATGAATGATTCAAGCACGACTAACCACCTGATCGGCTCTCTCGTATTGTGAGATTCCGGATTTTACAAACATTCCCATAAGTTAGATTTTCGAAATTTATATTAACGCGTCCTGCTCACATCGACATTATTACGATGGGACTCCAGTGATAACGCAGTTGTTACCCCGATCTGCTGCCTAATTCCATGTGGTTGGCGTACTTCAAGGCGTGTTCCACCTCCCCCCCCCTTGCCGGATCTTGTCAGCGACGTCGGTAGTGAACTGAAAGACAAAAACGCTTCCCGACCGGGAGTCAAACCCGCGACCTTTGTTTCCACGACGACGCGCCACCAACCGATGATATTCCACCAGTTCGCCTATTTTCTTCTTTAAAGTTTAACTGAAAAGCCAACTTATTTTGTATCACTTAACTGAATACACTGCATTATTTGGATTGTGTTAAGGATTTTTTTTTTCTTTCACTGTTTGCTCCAGTATGACGTTCAGAATATCGACGGCCGTCCTCACAATGAAAAATTCGACTATGACGCGGAAAATCTGAATCTCAACACAAACGCGGTTTTTCAGTGGCGAGTGACCAGCTCGCGGAAGGTAGCTCACTGCGTGAGCTTTTATTTTTTGTATATCGTTTTCATCAAGCATACAACACAGGTACAAGCGTAAAGATGTGCCACAAACAGGGAAATTCTACTATATAAAAATCGATTATTCGTGAATAGCGCAGCAACAAAGTAACGCATTTTCATCGGTTGTTCAAGCCTCTTTAAGTGAATAAGTGATGGGTAACTAGACTGTCTTATCTCAGCCCTTTTCGGTTAAAATTTAACTGAGACTTTGTGCACACAGTGAACCCTCATGTTTGTGTCGGTGTTGTCGTGATTATTATTTGACTATTTGTAACAGCGACAAGCTTCTAGCTTACCCTTTTCCTGGAAATAAGAAATTAATCAATAAAAAAAATTACCCGCCGTTCCTACCTTGCAAGATCTCTGGGGTCCATTCCAGCACTGGACACCCTTCTCCAAGAGCATGACTGAATATCTGTTTTTCTCAGGTCCAGCCCACGACCCCCACTGTCCCAGACGGGTTTCACTTCCTCCGGACTTTGGTCTTTGGCTTGCCTATTAAGAAATTTAAGTTATTCAACAAATAACCCATGTTACAGATTAGCAGCTAGCAGTTGAATATGCTCATAAGGTAATACACGAGTTTTTGTGCATTCTTTTTTCGTCCGCTGTTTTCTTTATTACCACACAATTTGTTTAACATAAATATCGCATCGCTCATCGCACAGAGGGATCCTTGCAACAAGACAGTCAATGAAAATAAAATCTGCAAATAAAAAACAAAAAAATGTGCCTTGGCTCGTAATCACTATAATTTCAATTCTAACTAATGTTTGTGACGATGTCATATGTGCCTTTCTTATCCACTTGACACAAATACCAAATACAAGAAGTGCCTCTGACCGGAATATTTTTTTCGCCAATTATTTTTTTTCTTTTCCTGTTTTTCCTATACTCCGTATGGGCACGTTTTGTGCCATTTCTATATGGGATAATAAAATTATTGATTGATTGACTTGTCACAGCGTCTTAAAAATTTTGCGCAGAATCACTATAGTGGCATGGACTCAAATTACGCTGCGTCTTCTCAAAACGCACACTACTCTCATCTCGTTGTCTGCAAATTTGCGGTATCTTTCCACCAAAGTGCTTTAGCAATGATAAGAATTTACATCCCTCACTTCCTTCCGGTTTTTGGGATCCCAAAACGTAAGTGGAGGGATACTTATGACATCGCAAAAGTTGTTAAACGACAATTCTTATGTTATCTAGTGTTTTTCTTTGTTTTTTCTTTTTGTTATCTATTGCATTTATGTTGAAACAAAGCTAATTGATTGGGAAATTCGTTCCATTTTCGTTCAGTTTTCCAAATATTTGTTACGCCCACTCCCCCCCCCCCCAGACAAGGAACAGCCATCCCATTGGAAAGTTCTGTATAGCTGATCCGTCTGTGTCTGTCCTGAAATCCATCATTAGGATGATGGAAAATTGTAACCACCCATGAAGCTCCATGATGTTCCGGTTTACTGAATTTTAACTATTTTATTTGTTGTGTTGTTTCTCTCCTTTTTCACCTTTTACCATACTCCGTCTTTACCTAGACGGGTTATAATTTTTTTTTTAATTTAATAACAGTCACTCACGTAATCGAATGGGCAGAACTTGTAGGTGTACTCTCTATCGGTGTACTCGAAGCAATGGCCATGAAGAGCCAAGAATTCTTCTTCGGGACCGTAATCATTTTTCATCGACTCCTCAATTTGCCGAATATCTCTCTCGATGTCCATAAGGCGTTTTTCAGCTTCCTTGAACGCTTCCCGGGCAGCTTTAGCTAAAAAGAACAAGGGTCATATGGCACTTGCTACACTGTCAGAATTTTCACAACAGGTAACACAAGGATGCGCAGTTTCAACAGACAACAATGTAACCTGTTTTGATTTTGAAGACGTTATGCATTAAATGTTGCGCGTAACAAGCATTGCCAGAAAGAGCCGAAAAACCGCCTAAAACGCATCTGCTGACTTTTGGAGGTGAATGGAGTTCGTCCGGAATGAGGCAGGCTCTGTCTGCTGACCACGTGCCTCTGGATATGGGGTCCCCCCCCCTAACTAAACACTCCAATCAGGGTGGCCACAACCTCATGTGGCGGGTGGAGCCCACCCCGGGAATCTCAGTACCTAGGTTCAACCTAGCTCTAATCAGATTCCAGGCCTAGGGTCGGTTGGGCTAGCGACCCTCCACCTGAAAATTAAGTGCTACGCAAAGTGACAACATAGCCTCGGATCCGGACCCCCCTTTAAGATCTCGACCATCGCGCGTCAACGGACATGCTGACGACGTCAGAAAGACTGACAGACTAAACCTTAAACGTTGGTCCGACAGCCTGTCCGAGTTCTTGACGATGGCAAACATTAGACCCAGCGAAGCCCAAACGCTCGCCATGGACCGAAACAGATGGAGGAGGCAGACGTCACTCTCTACGCCGAGCAGCGCCCGGCAGGAGACAAAGTCAAGTAAAATCAAAGTGACTTTTCCGTAGGATGACAAACAAAAAAGTCAACAGATGCTTTTTCGGCGTTTTTCTTAACTTTTTGGCAATGCTTATGCTTTTTATGCATAAAATTAATGCATAACGTTTTCGAAATCACAACAGATTACAACTCAAGTGTTGTCTGTTGAAACTGCGCATCCTTGTGTTATCTGTTATGAAACTTCTGACAGTGTAAAGAAGTAGTTCTTATAAACTGCTGGAAACGCTCTACTGGTTCGGTACGTGAAACAATTTCCGGAACCCCCTTCACCCCCCCCCCCCACAGTGGCCGGGTACGGTTCAGAACCACGAATGGCACATCTATTCCTATTTCCTATCAAGTTTTACTCGAATCGGATCACCCGTTCGCAGCTTATAGCACCTGAGACACAGGATTAAGTATAGAGGTTTAAGGAAGACACTGATGATTTGATATTTATTTACCTTAAAGGCCCAAGGGCCATAGCAAACAAACAGACATAAATACATATAAATGCAAAAAGAAACTAACACACTACCATATTCAGAGGCGTTACTAGCCAAACATTTTTTTTTTGGGGGGGGGGGGGGGCCAGGTATTTACCGATTGGCTGGTCATTTTTACCGACTGTTTTTTGCAGAAAATGAGTGATTTTGAAGAAAAGCGAATGTTTTGACGAAAAATTAACTGATTTTCAGAAAAACCGACTGTTTTTAAGAAAAAATGACTTTCATAAAAAAACGACTGTTTTTAAGAAAAATCGACTGTTTGCAGGAAAAAAATCGACTATTTTTTACGAAAAATCGACTATTTTTTACGAAAAATCGGGGCGCTTCGCGCCGACTCGGTTATTTTTTTTCCGACTGGCCAACAACATTGGGGGTGGGCGTCCCCCTCCCCCTAAGTAACGCCCCTGACCATGTTACACTAAACCCCACTCAAACACTTTTCCTTGTGCAGACTAGCCACTCTGAGGAACCTAGCCAGGTTTCTAGAACTGAAAAAAAGAACTGCTCCGCACAACTTTCAACAACCACTCCCTCCCATGAACTCCTCCCTTGAATCCTCCAGTTCATGACAACCACACATAAAATGAATAAGACCCTCATCTCCCTCACCGCACATTAAACAAAAGTAAGGACCAGATTTCTCCTCAACACTACCCAAATACTTTCTTCTTTCACCAAGTGGCAGTTTATCTGCCCTCAATTTATATTTAGTTTCACCTCCTCTTTATTTAAACCCGCTTTAATGTGATGTAAGTGTCCACGAGTAATGACTGTTACTGAATTTGTCCGTCGCAGTGCTAACTCCTGTTGTTCTTCAAACCACATCCGTCCTTGTTCTAATCCAGTAATATCTATTTGTTGCCTCAATCCCACATAAAGCACAACTCTACGGCATTAAGCTCTTACCATCATCAATAACCGCTTGAGTTTCGTCATCATACGATCCTGTGTCTTCAAGAGGAAGGGTATCAGCACTATCCTCATGCTCTTCGTCATTTTCATCATGGTGATCCTCCTCGTCCTCTGCATGGTCGCCCTCAGGAATGGCGGGGAGTTCTTCGTGAGCAGGAGCTTCTGTAGAAGGCCAGTAAGATCCCTGAGCACCTTGTTCGATCGTCAGGTATGGCTTCATTAGAAGATATCCGGTATTCATCTGTAACGTAAGTGTGGTAATTGCAGTCAGACACAAGGGTACAATACCCCCTGTTGAACTCAAACGAAAATCTTAAACGAAACTTTATTCTTATGGGGGTACTGTGCCCTTGCTCAAGGGGGCATGCCTTAACGCTTGAGCACTGTGCCATAAAACTGTGGACTTGTGTATGACTATAGAATGATTAGCAATGCTAAATGATTGGCAATGCCGCCCGGAAAACTGGCGGTTTTGTCAAAAAGTAATTTGAAAAGAATAAAATATCATTTTTCGCCATCTATCTTTTTAGGAAACGCTAACACTGCATTATAAAAGACTATCGTAAAAAGGGATTCTGCCTCTGCATTTCACGAAGAAACTTGGAACAATCGTACATCTTATCTACTATGCACTTAAAGGACCCCTCGCACTATTTACTCTTTAAGTTCCAGCATTTAAAATAGTTGAATATTTAAACATAAGCTCTACTTCATATTACCCACGGCTTTGGCTGTTTTAGGCCTTTTTCCTTGCCATTTTAGTGTAGCAAAACAAGGCAAGTGAGAAAATCAGTGACGTGTCGTTAGGAGGCTTAAACTGTGCCGTATGAAATTTGGATCTCCGGGTTTGAGAATGGATGGAGCAATCATGGAAGTAGGTTGCACTAGAATTACTAGAATTTCAATCGTGTTTTGCTCTCAAGTAAATACATAAATTTTTACTCCGTGTAGTACTCGACGTACATCGAGGCGCGTAACATAACTAACGCGGAGAGGCGAGTTTACTTACAAACTCTTCCCGAGTCATCTCAGCTTGGTTGGACATCAAGAACTTGGCCTCCTCCTCTGAAACTTGGCCATCACCATTCTGGTCAAAAGTTGGCCTGGCCATCAGTTCCTCTACCGAAACCGTGCCGTCCTGGTTTGTATCCAGAGAATCGAATGCTTCTGATGCCTCATTGTCGCGGCCGCGCTTTTCGTCCGCTTGCTTCTGGGAACGCACCTCTTCTTCTAAAAATAAAATATCGTCTTTCAGTATTCTTTCCTTAAAGTTTAACTGAAATGCCAACTTCTTTTTGTATCATTTAACCAGTAGCGTATATTCCGATTTGTTTCGGGAGGGGCGACAGCTCAGTGAAAATATGCGGCCAAATGCCACCCCCTTTCCGGGCGGAAGGCCGAAAAATTTTCGGCGATTTTTTCATTTTTTGACCGTTTTTAACACTAAAACACCTCTAGCCAGACTAAAATTCGACTCCAAACGATGATTTTGTTAAGAACGAGGTGCAAAAAACACCTTGTAATCATTCACATTACGACTCAAAAACTGTTTCTCAGATCTATCACTGAACCGTGCTGTAAATAATTTCGATTGATCTTCTCAATTTGTATTTTAGCGTGTGTTTTTACCGTAAAAAACTCCTTTTCCGAGAATTTCGGGTGAGGATCGCCCCTGTCGCCCGTGTTTCGCACACGTTTTTCCCACTAAAAATCCCTTTTTCAAGAATTTCGGGGGGGGGCGATCGCCCCTGTCGCCCCCCCCCCCTAATATACACTACTGCATTTGACTGACTACACTGCATTATTTTGATTGTGTTAAGGGATTTTTTTTATTTTCACTATTTGCTCTAGCATGATGATCAGAATATCTACGGCCGTCCTCACAACGCAAAATTCTACTATGACGCAGAAAAACGGAATCTCAACACAAACGCGGCTTTTCAGTGGTCAGTGATCAGCTCGAGGAAGGTGGCTCAATGCTTGAACACTTATTTTTCGTAAATAGTTTTCGTCGAGCATACAACACAGACACAAGTAGATAGAGGAACCACAAATCAGAGGAAAATTCCACTATTTGAAAATCGATTATTCGTGAATAGCTAAAGAACGAAGTGACGCATTTTCATCGGGTCTTCAAGCCTCTTCAGGCGAATAAGTCATGGGTACCTAGATTCTGCTATCACATTCTTTTTCGGTTAATTTTTAAGTCAGGTCAGAAGTACGGCAGGGGTAGCCACAGGTACACAAGAAGCCGTCATCGGGATACGATATTCCAGCCACAAAAGTTCGCCCTTTCGCATCAGGGGTGTCCGCACCTTGGTCTTTTTCTTGCGTCCTTAATTATCCATCTGCTAGAGCGTTGGATTGGGGGTCTATTCCAGAAGAAATCATTTAGGTGGTAAAATAATAATAATAATTTATTTATAACCCACTACAAAAAACAAGAAAAAGTGGAGTAATGAACTAGAAACAAAAATAAACCAAAAATAAAGAAAAACAACTTGACTACGAGAAAAACATTGGAGAAGACCATGAACGACCAAAAGGTGGTAAAAGGAGCGGAAATAGAATGGGTAGACAGCTTCACATATCTGGGGAGCCAGGTCACGAGCGATAACAGTCAATCGGTGGACATCAAAAGCCGACTCGCTCTTGGTAGCGCCGGCTTCAAAGCTCTAGTGCCAATATAGAAGTAAAAACGAATCTCCGTAAAGCTAAAACTTGAACTATTCTGCTCCTAGGCTACGGTTGTGAAACGTGGACAGTCAGACTAGATGACACCAGACGACTCACCGCGTCTGAGACAAAGATGCTGCGTCGAATAGCCGGCATAACATACGTAGATCGAGTCTCCTACTCGAAAGACTGCAATACAAGACTACCATCCTGGAATGGGTCCGCCTCCAACAGCTCAGGTGGCTCGGCTACGTCCAGCGTATGTCCAACGATCAACTGCCGAAAATCGCTTTCGAAGGTCGCATCCACATTTCTCGCCCCCCGAAGCGCTGGAAGGAGAATTTTTCCGACTACAATCTCCCTAGTCTTCTCAGAATGGCGTCAAGCTTGCGGCGACGCACCGCAAAGCTTACGCAGACAAATAGTGAGGGAAACTGTTTACATGAACTTGCCTCAAGCGAGATCACTGATCCTAGCCTACTTCTATCTGGCGACTGTAGTGGAATGCGAACTTTGCCAATACCACGATACAATAGTTGAGTTTTTGAATATACCATGGTATCTGATGACACGATCTAAAGTCGTGTTTGCGGTTACAGAGTATCTGAAAAGTAATCTCACTTTCATCATTACCAACACAAGAGCCTTTTTTTTGGTCAAATTGGTGGGAAAGAAGTTGGCCCTTGTGATGTGAGTAGATGTAAGTATTTCTTTTGTGGTGACTTCTGAAGTCGCAAATTCGGCAATTGTCGTTTTTGCAAAGCAGTCGTAGTATCAGATACCGTGGTAACTGCAAAAACGACAATGTGCAGATCCAGTTACTGTGGTATCAGATACCATGGTATCTGCAAAAAAAGCAACTAATATTTACCTTTCGCGCGGAATACCTCGAGCGCCTCTTTTTCCGGTTCTTCAGCAATATTCTTGGCAGCTTCTTTTTCTGCTTTTAGGGCTTCTGCTTCCACCTTCTCACGAAGCAAATTATCCAGTTTTTCCTAAAAAAAAAAATCTTTTTTACCAGCAGGAACGAATAACCATGCTAGAGAGTTACTGTCTTAATTTTACAGAAATGTGACCAAGATGAGGATACAGGCGACGTGTAAAAATGGCAGTTGGCCAGAACACAGCTCTTAAAGTCCATTTCAAAACCATGACTTAATTATCATACTCAAATCTGCAGCTTTTGCTTCAAACAAGCTTACTTTCCAAGGTCCATGGTCAAGACCTAATTAGATTTCAGACAAAAAAAATACTCCCACAGTATATAGCGACTAATTGCGAGCAAGAAAGATAATAAAAAAAGAAAGAATGCCTCTAAAATGTGTTTACAATACGGATATCTAGAATCACAAATGTACACTTTAAAGTTGTTCGCTGGTGATTTATCATGCTAACAGAATGAATCTGAAAATTCAGGAGTCATAGAACAACAGTCGGGAAGTGCCCGATAATAAGCAAAGGGGTTAAAGGCTTTGTAAAAAAAAAAAAAACTGATTACGTTTGTGAACGTTGAGACATGAACCTTTAAATAACGTGATTCCAAATTTTAAGGTTGCAATTTTTGTCGTTGTTCTGTTATTACCAAATTGGCTGACGACGATTAAACGCGACTGTCTACAGAGTATCCGACGAGAAGACGAACATTCGGAAATTTGTGCTACCGTTAGAAATGTTCTTTGCTGAATAAATGATTGACTGATTAACTCAATAATTTAATTTAAGCTGCGTTTTCGGGTGTAGTTTGACGTACTTTTGTTTTAGTTGTGACAGTACATGTACCGTTTTATTTGTCCTACTGTCTTTCATAACTAAAACAAAAGTACGTTCAACAACACCGAAACTAGAACCGATAAAACGCACCTTTAGATAGTACCGTACCTGTTTCTCTTTCTTCGTCTGTTTACCCTGGTCACTATACTGAAGTTTTACTTGGTAGCCTCGTTGCTGTAGCTCATAATTGGCCTTGGCTTCTTCTCGCGCAGAAGCCCCAAGCTCATAACAAGTGTCTGAGCAATTTTTCTCAGTAAACCACTCATCCGAACCATCACAGCAATCTGTAAGAAACCTGACTGTAAGCAAACCAGCATCTAACAGGATTCACTACAGAGTAGTCCCTTTCCTACGGACCCCACTGGTTTTAGGGGACCCGTGGAGCCTCCATACGTTCCAGTCCGGCACAGACGTAATAACTCAGTTCTTGCGAAGCATACAATTTGACTCTTTTTTTCCCCTACCAAGAATGATTCTTTCTGAGACTCAGATATCCTTGACGAAAGGTTTCTTTGCACTCATTGTCTGATTCTGGATGGAAACTTTATTTTCAATATGCCTTACTTCTTACAGTGAGCAGGGCTATCCTACCTTCTCCTACGGCAGTATGCTCTGTTTGGGAACTGCAGTGCCTCTGGGATGTTTGTGGGTAGAGGCCATGAGCTGTATGCAGTTCACGATCCCTTTTTGAGTTTGTTTGTTTCTTTTTTGTTTTCGTTTAGTATGGCCCTTGTCGGCGATTCAATAGTTTATATAAACAAATATCCTTCAAACTTCAAAGTGAAAAAAAAAACATTGGAAGGGTGGGTTATCTTCTTGAATTAGGTAATAGTTTAGAAGGAAGAACATTTTATTCAATTCAATTCAGATTTAATCAATATAATACAAGTGCATGGCAGTTATAACGTTGGCACGTCGACACAATATAAGACGAACGAGAAATATTTGAAATTCTGGGCTTAAATATTCGACAAAATACTGGACAAGCATCAGTACGTGTTATGCTTCATTTATTTTAAGATAGTAAGGCCTATAGCCTACAGTGTGTGGCTAGACCTACCTGGGCCAAAAATAATTTACATTGAGATACAGACTGAGGGGTCATACTTATGCCCAAAATACTCCAAAAAGCTGCGAAAACAGGGTAATCCACACCTGGTGTGGTTGATTTACACACCTGCATTGAGCATTACTAGCTCACCCAAAAATAGTATATAAGCTACTATAAAATACTATCTCTGACTAAGGGCTGACAAAAACAAACAAAAAACGCTTACCACAGATCCCATCATTTACTCTCGAAGAGGGAATGTAGTGAGATCTATAGCCAATATTTCGGCAGAAGAACATTCCATTTGAGCAGGCAGAAGTTCCTGGCTCATCAGAACCATCTTTACAATCACAGTAGTCATCATTTATGTGCAAAAATGGTATAACTTCACTGCCATCTAAACACGTGAAATCCCTGGATGGGTCATACAAAGCTGATCCTGCAAAATAAGTCGGTTTTAAACAAATTCTGTTTCCAATCCACCAGTTCTTGTGTATCAATACCAAATTGCAAGGCTGGCCAGTAGTAAGGTTAACACAACCTATCAACCTACTGTGATGCAACTAGGCATTGACTGACCTACCCTGGGCATCATTTTGTTTGGTCTTGTCAGTTAGATATAGGCCTGGTATACAAGGCAACTTTTCTCAAAAGATAAAAGCAGTGCAGTCTTTAGTTTTATTTAGGTAATTAGGACAAGCAGGTGGAGGGCGAATCCAGAAATTCCTTGTGTAAATCTTTTTCTGTCTCGAAGATTTCTGTGGGACAAACATGAGACAACCCTGCTAGGCTGGTGTTTAGGCAGGCTGCAAAATCTCAAATTTTTTGCTGTTTTTTTCTATCACCTGAGAGATTTGCATACATCTGATGGCACTAAATGCATTACTCAGCTGAGATTTATTCTAAAAATATTTCTTCCATTTTTGGCAAGGGTCCTCTCAGGCTCTAGCTAGAAAGTAAGCTAGGCTAGGAATCTAGCTAGGAATATAATGGTATCAAAATCATATGGGTGTTTTCTCAATTTCGGTCAAATCGTCAATATTCTATTTTGTTAGTGTGCCTTGCATTTTTATAGGGTAATCTAGCCTACATTTGGTATAGGCAATTCCAAAATGGGTGTTGCCTACTCAACATTTGGCATAGCCTCTAATGGATTTGTGGTGGACCCCAGAATTTGAGTCTTCGGTTAGGACAACCCATTTCACATTTTTGTTGTCTCCCAGATTGATATCAGAGTTATCATATCTCATATCCTACAGAAGAGGTATGGAACTACGAATGTCGGCTAACTCGGAACAGGAGTGAAGAATATTGTGAAAATCAAACCTAGCCATCCTGGCAATTATTCATGACCGTCCAAAATATCCCAAGGGAAGAAAAAGAATACAGCTTTGTAAATGAAATATTGACTCACTGATTTCATTCTTTATGTCAAAAGAAAGCTGAAATCTCATAGCAAATAGCCTCCAGTTCCTTAATTTACCATTCCCATTTTGACTGTTTTAGGGGTGAAACGGATCCCGATCATCATACTGAACAGATTTGCAACGAAAGCCTATCTGGGATTCTGTATAACCAAAAAATCAGGGATTTGCAGTTGACTGGCCCAAGCCAGGCCCAAGCTGCAAAAAATGACTAAACATGGCTGTAAGAAATTCAGGAGCATGAAGAGGGCTCTTGCCTCTTGCCATATTCATCACGATATTTCTGCTTTTCTTGGAAAGTGTCCTCTTCAGCCTTTCAGGCTGTAAGAAATCCAGGAACATGCATGAAGAGGGCCCTTGCTAAGAAGGGCTGAAACATGCTGATGAACTTCACAGCAACATAGATAGGCAATATTTCAATAGCGTCATAATAGCCTAAGCCCTAAACTAGGATAGCCACTAATTTTTTTTTTAATAAAACCTGAGCTTTGGAAGATCAGAAAGTGATTCTCCTATCTTTTAGCTTTGATTTGAGGCCAAAATCACCTCTCTATCTTGTCTCTAAGCATCTTAAATCTTCTTTAGAAAACAGTATTTTACATAAGAAAATGCCTATGTTCATCCATTGACTTTAGGGTTTTGTCCATCTAGTGACCAGCTTGGAACTATGTGCTTCAATGAAATTCTATGAAACTGGGTGATTTTGAGCTGGTTTAGAGTGCATGGGGAGCCCCAGCAAGTGAGTTAGATGAGAAAATATGAATATGATCATCAAGGTTACAATCCAATAGACCTATTGCTGCTATAGGCTGCTGACTTTTCCTCCTTAGTATCAAAATTTTTTTTTAGGCAAGTTCAGCTCCTTTTTTTTACATCTAAATTTACATTGAATAATAAGAAATAATATTAAATAGCTAGGACATCTTACTGTTAGCCTTATAAAATAGACAATTTTGTCCTGAATGCAATGGTATTTTTTAAATATTTTTTGGAGATGTTTTAGATAGGTAAAACTGATAAGGAAAATTCACAGCAATTCATGGTTTCATTAAAAAAAAATCACCAACTTTTGCCACTAGGTGTTTTTGTGGCTACCCTACCTAAACTGCTAAAGTGGAGTACAGTAGAGGTATGCTTATGTGAACAGTTTGTTGACTTCAGATTTCGCTATTTTCATGCACCAGTGTTGCCAGATGGTGCGCATTTGCGCCATTTGGGCGCTTTTTCGAGGCGGCTGCGCTTCGGTTTTTTAAGGTGTGCGCATTGCGCCATTTTTGCGCATTCCCCTAAATCTCGGCGCAAATTGGGCGCATTTTGCTATCCACAAATTTTAAAAGAGAAAACCAGATAGTGATTTGTAAATTCCACTTAGTCGTTTTATATTCAGATCTCGAGGGTCGCGGAGATTGAGGCCTTGAAGGGCAAATGTTAAAAAATTTCATTCGAGAACACTGTGTAAGGGGCATGAGGGCTCGGAATGTGTTATCCCTCTCTACTGCTCCAAGTCTTGTATGCCGGCGAGCAGTCGCAAAGCTGAATGCTGCGAAATTTGGATATTGGTGTATCATTTTATATATTATTTGGCTTATGTGTGAGCAGTTTGCACATCCGAAATTTATTTTTTCCAAAAAATCTTCACTATTTCTCCTGTCACAAAAGACAAGACCTGATTAACTTTCCTCTTGCTGGGAACATAACCAGAGGCGTTTCTAGTCTAAATAGGTGCATGGAAGGAAGGGGGTGTAAGGTCTTTCGCGACTGGCTAGATGTTTTTCCCGACTTTTTCAAAATGAAAGACTACATTTGAGAAAAAAAGATTACTAATAAAAAAAAAAATCGTGGCGCTACGCGACGACTCTTTTTTTTTTTATTAACGTCTGACTGAAAACATTTGGGGGGGGGTACCTAATTCTATCCCAAAAAGCCAAATGGCAAAAATGCGCCGAAGGCGCATTTTTGCTTCTCTTGCTGCGCAATCTTGTGTCAAGAATCTGGCAACACTGTCATGCACTTGCTGAGTCTAAACTAAAGCTAACTATCAGTTAGCCAAAGTAGGTAAGAAGGGCAGTTGAAAACACCTGTACAGGTATTTTGGATCTTCAGTCTAACATTAGCCCAAAACTGCAGTGTTCACATTAAAGTAACTGTTCACATAAGCATACCTCTACTGTACTGTACAGCCAGTGACACCAGTGTGTACAGCTGGAGTAAAGTAGCTGACTTTTCTGTGTCGAGTGATTTTTTAGTACATAGCTTTGAAAATTCAGTAAGACACAAGCAATGAAAGTATTCTTACTTGTGGCAGACAAGCCTCGAATCCTTAACTCTCCTGCAACAAGTTTTAAAAGCAGAAAAACGGTAAAGAAGATCCAGCAAGTTCGAGACATTTTAAATTTGTCGAACAAACTTGCGCGTGATGACGTATGATTTCAAAATCCCGACAATCGTCTAAAGCCAAAAAAAATCCCTAAAAACGGCACAAAGGCTACAGACGAAAAAAACTGAAAACACACACAGAGCGTTTTTTCTAGCGTTTTAGTATTTTTTTTTCATAAATCAGTGAATTAACGAAGCGTCATTTTGTATGCCACTGGCATGTTTGTCGCTTTTATGTTATTGCAGTTATACTAAAGTTGTCAATAAAATTGTACCTTACCTTACCTTACCTTACACACAGAGAAAATGAATCAAATACCACAATGTGAATTCAAATATTTTATTAAATTTCAAATAAGTATTCAAGTTTTTTTGGCGATCGCAGCAGTTTACTTTAAAGAGCCCGTGTATAATAAGGCTCATCATACATGCGACAATTCGTCTCCCTAAACCTTAAGTAGGGTCTCCACTCGCAATCATACGCTATCTGAAACCATCGTAACGTGTATTAAAGGAACAGAAAACTTGACTCAAACTTAACTCGGGGAACTAGCTGACATATCAAGAATGTACCCTCAGTCGATCTTGAGAGTAAAGCCCCGTCTCCATTACCGTAAACCGACCGTTTTACGGCCGACCGTTTGACCGCTACGGCAGTGAAGACGGGTCTTTCTCTACGGACGGCCGTAGCCGTAAAACGGCGGTACTGACCCCTCCGTAACCGTAAAACGGACGTAGTGGAGACTGCTTTTTTGTCACAGTCCCATGTAACTGTTTTTCAACTGTTTTTCAAGTCACATATAAACTGTATTTTAAATTTCAACACAAGATTCACCTATTTTGGGACTAATGTAGACCACATTTTTGCGGCTACGGACCGTCCGTAAAACGGTCGGTTTACGGTAATGGAGACGGGGCTTAAGAAAAATTCTCGTTACGACCATTGCAGTTTCCGGGCAGTTTCCGAGAATTCGACTTTTGAGCAAAAGGTTTGTGTGCCGCGACTAGGAATCGAACGCACGCCGCCTTGCCGGTTTGTCGTTTGCCTTTAGTCTACACGTCAAAAAGGCGAACTTTTACAGTACATAAGTGCATAATTACAGTGCATAAGGGGCAAGGGCCTGCGAGCTAGCTTTGGGAACACTAAGGAGGGGGTTCGAGATAACAAAGAAGGGGGGGCCTGTCGACAATAAGTCCCTGTATATTTATCTAAGCCCTCCCGGGCGATTCGATGGCCGAAAGTTGCGTAGTCAAGTTTTCTGATCCTTTAACCGTAATTTTTGGCGATTCTCAATAATGAATGAGAGCACGTCGGATTTGGAAGAGCACGGTTACAACGGGATTGCGCCTAGTTGCAATTGCCAGTGGAGTTCTCGCTTTAGTTTTCAAATGGCCTAAAGTGAGCCAACAATGCTCAAAACTCTCTTCAACGTTTCGACAAATTTCAGGACGTCCTGGAATGTATTGTAGAGAGGAACCGGAGCTATTCTCATCGCAGAGGGCAAGCGGACGTCGCACTGAAATAAATAAAGAAATTAGGATCTATCTTTCTTATCCAGAACACTGCGAATTTCTTGAAAATTTCACATTGTTTTGAACGGTTTGGTACGTCTCGTGCTTTGACACTAATCAGCTATGTGGTTCATTATAGCTGCGTTCTCTGTCACCAGAGTTTTCACTGGTGGTCACTGCTTTGGCGATCCCAAAACGTTAATGACGTGATACTTATGATTTCGTAAAGCTTGTCTGTCCGCCCGTCTGTCTATCCGTCTGTTGGCACGATAACTCTCTAAGGGGTTGAGACATTTTGATGAAACTTAGTTCGAGGATCCATTGAGTCAAAGTACAAGTCAAATTCGTAGATGGATCTCGTAGCCTTGTATTTAGGGGTGGGAGAGGGGTTTAAATTAAGGGGCGATTTTTTTTTAAGGCAAACGAGATAGTAGATTTAGGTGTAACAGGCATGCTGAATCGATATCTTAAACTTATTTTCTCGCCAGACAAGTAGTTCTACCGCAATCCGACCAGAACCAGAAAATTTGTTAAAAGTAAGTTTTATCTGGAGTTGATTAAAGGGTCGATGTAAGGGTAAGGAGACATGCTAAAGTCGTTTTCGAACTTTACTTGCTTGCCGGACACTTCATTCCTCTGAAATCTGGCCAAAACCTAGAGATTCGTTCAAGTCACTAGGTCTGTATCCAACACGGCTTTATCAAAACATATTTTTTCAATTGTTTGTTACAGTATAGAGATAAGAAGACTGCTTTGCAATACTAATATTACCTGTTAATTAATGATAAGATCGCGTTCTGATGTAAACCAGAAATTTTGGAAATAACAAATTTCTCTGATCAAACTGATAAAGACAGGGTAGATCTGATTATCCTCCAGGTTTTCGATTAGCACTGGTGTTTCCGTCATAATTACTAATAATTCCGGCCAGACGGATCCAGTCCAGACGGATCCAGTCCGGATTTGAAGTGGGTCGTCTGAGACACGTGGTCTTTCCAAATATCAATTTTCATTAAAGGAACAGTAAACTTGACTACGCAACTTTCGGCCATCGAATCGCCCGGGGGGGGGGGGGGCTTAGATAAATATACAGGGTCTTATCGTTGACAGGCCCCCCCTTCTTTGTTATCTCGAACCGTCTCGAACCCCCTCCTTAGTGTTCCCAAAGCTAGCTGGCAGGCCCTTGCCCCTTATGCACTGTAATTATGCACTTATGTACTGTAAAAGTTAGCCTTTTTACGTGTAGACTACAGACAAACGACCTCCCGACAAGACGGCCTGGGTTCGATTCCTAGTCGCGGCACACAAAACTTTTGCTTTTTTTTTCTACTAACTCAAAAGTCGAATTCTCGGAAACTGCCCGGAAACTGCAATGGTCGTAACGAGAATTTTTCTTACTCTCAATATCGACTCAGGGTATATTCTTGATATGTTAGCTAGTTCCCCGAGTTAAGTTTGAGTCAAGTTTTCTGTTCCTTTAAAGGCAGAAAGGAATCATACCATGGATTGGTTAAGTGGTTGATTAGGGATAAATAAAACGATTACAGGATCTACTGAAGAGTGGAAATCTCCGTTAGTCTGGATGAAGAAGTCCGATAAATATTCTCCTTAAGCTGTCCTTTGGGATCCCATCGAAACCTTTGCTCTTGTTGCCTATGAGATGAGGCGTTTTTGGTTTCACTGTTGACGGAACGCTAATTGGATGACTTTCGGACTCACTAGAGGCGTGCTCTCGCCGTTCCCCGAGGACTCCTCGGGGAATAGAAGGGAACGGCGAGAATAGAGGGAGTCACTCCATGCGGACTTGACATACGGAAAACAGCGAGAACACGGAGAATGCTTAAAAAATGGATCTTGTTCGAAAAAAAATTGTGTAGTTGACAAAATTAGTCTGGATCCTTTTTATTTTTTGTTTCTTTTATTCTGATTGTTTTTAATTAATTTTACATTGCACAACACCAGCAAAAATTTATTCCCCTCCGAATCTGAAAGGGAGTCCTTTTTGATGATGGTGATGCTAATCGGAGCATTCCCCGTCCGTGGGGACTCGCGAGAATACGGGGAGTGAGTCCCCGGGACAAACAAAAACGCGGGGACTCCTCAAGTAGAGTCCTCGTTGAATGGCGAGAATACGCCTTAGCATCTGATTTTTCCTCACCTCCCTGTAGCAACCGCGACAATAACCTGTGCTATTGTAAGCTGAACTGCGGCTTCTGTACCAACTATGCTGCAGGCAGGGACGACTGCGGTAGCTTTAGCAACTACTGGTAGGTAACTTACCACTACACCTTCTGCTTCCAAATGCTTGTGAACCTGCGATAGTTCATGCTTAAAAATCAAGGACAGTTGGCAGCCACGATCGCTTGGTACAGATGGCGTGATGATCTCTACTTCGTCTCCTAGCTCATTTTTCAAAAGAAGCTCAAGATAACCGGTTAGCAAGTACTGCTTCGCGAGACGTTCGGACTCGGACGACTCTTGGAATATCTAGTAAGAAAACTGATGTCAGAAACAAAGTCCCCAAAAATACTGGACAAGGACAAGGGCAATTCAGAGATTTCCTTTGAATTCCTTAGCCTTTAATTACCGCAAGGGGCTGATTGCCCCACTATCTACACTCTCAATTCAACTCGATCAAAAAATGACTGCCTCTACTAACTTTCCAGTTTCCGTTGGATCTCGTCTGAAATATCGGTCCCGCAAGAAAACGGGGTAGGTACGTACGAGAGGTTGTTCACTCCCAAAATGGTTGTACAGTGGTGCCCGGTGCCCAGCGGTTCCCAGCCGGTGCCCACCCCGGTGCCCAGCCAGTGCTCACTCCCAAAACGGTTGTTCAGTAGTGCCCGGTGCCCAGGTGTGCCCAGCCGGTGCCCAGCGGTGCCCAGCCGGTGCTCACTCCCAAAACGGTTGTACAGTGGTGCCCGGTGCCCAGGTGTGCCCAGCTGGTGCCCAGGGAGGGTGTCCAGTGGTGCCCAGCGACTGAGCAACCCCTTGGGTACGTACGTCAGTAAATCTCTTTCCCGTTACTTACTTCAAGGCTGGCCATGTGGGGAGCGATCAGCCAAGGGGGTGGATTGCAGAGCCGAAAGGCTTCAGCCCCCTCCGCAGCGTCCAAATGTTTCCTCATTTCAAACCTTGTGGATTGAGCATTGGACCACCATCCGGCCAGACGAGGGTGGGAGTTGGAGGCGTGGTGGCGCTTGTGAACGAAAATTCCGGAGATCCCACCGGCTCCCGAGTTTAAATACTGTAAGAAAATGTTCGTCAAATCCCCTTTCAGGACAGATTTTTTTCTTTTTTAAGCAACTCATCAGATTCGAAATAGTTTACTAACCTTCCGGGGAACCCTCAAGCTCTGTTCCAAGTAGCTACCTAACTCGGCAGGGTGTAACCAAGAACCGATAATATAAGAATGATTAACTCGATGAAGCTGCGACATATATCACCCGATTCTGAATGAGAATGAGACAGTCAGAAAGACAGTATTTTAAACTATTTTTTTTTTACTTTTTGCCCACAGGGGGAGGCTCAACAGATACTTACCAAACCCAACTCGGCCCAAGCGGACTGGGAAATATAAGAATGATTAACTCGTGATGAACTCTTGAAAACTAAAGTACAAGACAATAAAAGCCAAGCTTACCCTTCCACATTCCCAGATATCTGGGACTTTCGCCCAGTAAAGCCAACCCTCCCGCGATTCCCATGATTTCGCTATTCTTTTCGCTATTCATCCTATATGCCCCCTTCAAATATCTTATGATTCGCTATCACAACTATCGATCAATTTCGTTTCTCTTTACCCCACCCATTTGCATATTTAGTTTGTCTCCTAGCCGCGTTCCCCCTAAGGTTCCCTTCCCGACTCCGGAGGCTGGGGTGTCCAACGTCCCAGACTTCCAGATGAGAGGTGAAGAGAGATAAGCATTGTTCCAATATGTGTAGTAAGCTGCATAGTGCTATACGTGATATTTACGTCTTATCACACACCCTTGTTTAAACTGAAAGTAAAAGGTTCTTATCCGTGCGCCGTTCAGTGTTGCCACATTGATACAGTTTTTCGAGCTTTTAAAGACTACTTGAAGTCCACAAGTACAATTTGACGACCATTATGTCGTAAAGAACTACTAAATTAACGTTGTTCCATGAACTATCAATAAGCAGTCGTTACACAATAAAACGTGTTCTTTCGAAGAAAAGTTGTTACTTCAACTTCCAACAAAGTGAACTTTTGTGCTTCCCGTGGCAACCCTGTCGGAGCTGCTCTTTACTCGGCCCGCTGGTGGAGCCCAACCAAGCGATCTGATTGGCTCTGCATCAGACAAAGTAAAACCAGGGTCTATTCTCCTTATACAGCTTATTACAGCGCGCCCCGAGACAAAGACGAATCTGTATACGCCCTATTATGCATTGTTCAAATAGATATAATAAGGTGTATTACGGCGTATAAGGCTTATTACAGATTCCTCTTTTCTTCGGGGCGCGCTGTAATACGGCGAATAAGGAAAATAGACCTCGGTTCTATTCTTCCATATGCAGAGCCAATCAGATCGCTTGGTTGATTCCGCCAGCGGGCCGAGGAGAGGAGCAGCGTCGTCAGGGTTGCCAAAGGAAGCACGAAAGTTCTACTCTGTTGGAAGCTAATGAAACAACTTTTCTTCAAAAGAACATTTTTTTGTTCTGTTACGACTGCTTCTTGATAGTTCGAGGTCCAACGCTGTCCATCCGTTGATTTAATACCTTTTTTACAATATTATGGGCGTCAAACCGTACTCCTGAACAGTAGAGGTATGCTTATGTGAACGTTTGTTGACTTCGGACTTTGCTATTTTCATGCACTTGCTGTGTCTAAAGCTAACTACCAGTTAGCCAAAGTAGGTAAGAAAGGCAGCTGAAAATTGGTATTTTGGATCTTCAGTCTACCATTTAGCCCAAAATAGCAGTGTTCACATTAAAGTAACTGTTCACATAAGCATACCTCTACTGTACTTCAAGTAGTACTAAGAACCTTTTCTGATCTTTTTAGAGCTCGAAAAACTGTATCAACGTGGCAACATCGAACGTCACATTGATGAGAACCTCTCGGGTTGCCTATTTGAACGGGCGTGTGTATTAAGACGTAAACGTCACGTATAAGACTGTTCAGCTTATAACATCTATTTGAACAATGCTTTACACCTATTTGAGCAATGCAATCGGCTAACCTTATAACTACACCAAGCGGCAAAATCCACGTCCCATTCATGGAGTCGTAGGCGCACATTTCCAACTGCATGGGCCAGGTCCCAACCAACCATACACCCTTGATTTCTTGCTGCTTCGGTAACCCGCCGCATGTCGAATTTTTGACCTGAAAATGAAGAAGTACGTAAGTAATATCTATACTAATGAAAGTGTAAGTTTATTTGTGACCCGTCAAAAACTGCGAGGCATAGACGGCGCAAAAGAAAAAGAAAGAAAACGAGACGAGAACACATCATTCACATTATCCAAGACATCATTTATGACTGCGCTAACAGATACTCCCTTCCATTGAGAAACGCATCCCCTTCTGAAATATATAAATATAAATGTATATATCTACATGTCAGCTGAGATTTATCCTACACTGTCAGAAGTTTCATAACAGACAGCCAAGCTAGCCATTGAAGCGCTTATAGGCTAGGGTGTTTTCATCGCCTTATCCGTCTTTTTTCTGTATGTGATTAACTTTGTTTCTTGTTTTCTCTTGCTATTTTTCTTTTGTATTTACTCCACTTAACCTCTGTTTTGTAAAGTGGGTGATGAATAAATTATTATTATTATTATAACACTTTCAACGATAACACCTTTTCACTTAGAAATAAAGTGTTATGACCAATTAAGTTTACACTATTTCGTGCCTGGATCTCCAACAACACCTTCAAGTAGTAAAAATACTACACTGTCAGAAGTTACATAACGACAACAGAAGGATGCCCGGTTTCAACAGACAACACTTTGGGATGTTATCTGTTATGTTTCTTTCATTCCTGTTAGTATTTTTACCAATTGAAGGTGTTGTTGGAGATCTAGACGCGAAATAGTTTAAACTTAATTGGTCATAACACTTTATTTCTAAGTGAAAAGGTGTTATTCTGGAAAGTGTTATGCGCTATCTGTTATGAAACTTCTGACAGTGTAGCGATATTTCGGCTCTTCATCGCGAGGGTCCTATTCAGGCTGTGGATAGAGGAAACAAGAGAAGCTGTCGGTCGCCGCCTTCTCTTCCGCACCGCGGTCTTATCCGTTTGTTTCAACTTCGATCATCACCCGAAGTCGTTTTCACCCAGGCACTGTCTAGGGAACCGGGAGCCGTACTTTATGTCCTACGGGCTACGGAAACGGTAGTTCTCACGGAAATTAAACCATAAAAGCTACGATTCCGGGATGTGACGTCATTGACTAAAGGAAACTTGTATGTGCTGGCTCTCGTTCCGGTATTAAATGGAAATAACTCACGGAAACTTCATCGTGCCAGCTTCTCGTCCGGTAGTCTCACGGGATTATGTTCGTAGAAGCTAGGGAGCCAGTAGGTGATACCGGAAACTATTAATTGGAGCTTATGTTCCGGTAGTGACTACATGGGGAAAAGAACTCACGGAGTTTGGATCAATAGTTTGGATGAGAGCTGGGATGCCGTGATTTTCACCGACTTAGGGAAAATAACATAGGAAAAATCTACCACCGGAACCCATATATTAGTGGAAAATGACAGTCTCACGGACACAGATGGCTATGGGCTAGGGTTCCGGTGGTGCAAAAACAAAAATTTATCTCACGGACCCATGTCAGTGGATACTAGGAGAATTTTTCCAGCATCTAAAGATCAGAAAAGTGTTCTTAGTTACTACTCGAAGTATACATGTACAATTTGACGACCACTATGTTGTAAAAAAAAACTACTAAATTCACGTATGGACAGCAGTGTTCTTCGAACTAGCAATAAGCAGTCGTAACAGAACAAAACGTGTTCTTTCGAAGAAAAGTTGTTACTTCAACTTCCAACAAAGTGAACTTTGTGCTCCCCGTGGCAACCCTGGCGAAGCTCGTCTTTACTCGGCCCAGTGGCGAAGCCCAATCAAGCGATCTGATTGGCTCTGCATTAGACGAAGTAGAACCAGGGTATATTCTCCTTATACAGCTTAATAGAGTGCGCCCCGGGGAAAAGACGAATTCTGTATATACGCCGTATTACACCTTAGTAGGGGAGAAGGGGCCACGATCGGCAGGGCCCAGGTTCGTCTTTTTGATTTTAAAGGCGAGCCATCTTTCGGAAAATTCTGAAAGTATGGCTGGGACGTTGTCTCAGTCGTTCCAGATATTTTGATTGTAACTTCGATGCTCTCTCTTCAGTTTGAAGTTTGTGTTGAGACAAGTTGTTTTGAGCCGTTACAATGAAATTTTTGGGATCCGCACAAAGTTGACAAGTCGGCATAAAATATAGTTAAGATAAGATAGATAACGTTTATTTGCTGTATAATATCTTTACAGATAGATGAGCAGCAACAATATAAATAAATAAACATACAATTTGTATTACATAGTCATATGCGATTTGTCACTCTCTATTTAGGCCTACACGTTCATATGGTGTACAAAATATTGACGGAAAGAGCGCCTGTATCGGGAAGACGCTGACGCTTTGCAAGGCACAAACTTGTTTTGGTGCCTTGTTGCATATCTTGGCTGCGGCGCTTCAGGTGGGAGAAGGTTTCGGTGCTTCTCCGACACAAATACTTTTTTACCAAAACTCATGGTCAGATCATGGCGTCTGCAAGACAGTCTTTGGAGTTGGAGCTTCTCTAGACTTTGATCGTAATCGGACTGTACCTGTCCTAAAATAATTTTTACAGCTCGTTTCTGTACGCTCTCCAACTCTTCAGACTGCTCTTGGGTCAACCCTGCGTGCCAAGCAGGACAAGCGTATTCAACAATTGACCTTATATACAATTTATAGCAATTTAGTAATGATTCACTATTAAAACCGAAACGACGGAGAGTGACTAGATTTCTAACAGTAAAATTTGCTTTCCTCGTCATTTCGTAAACATGGTCATCCCAGTTAAATTTAGAATTAAAAACAACACCTAAAACTTTCATCTTATTTATAATTGGAATACCAGTATTTTCAGGGGGTGGAAGTTCACTTTTAAGAAAACTTACTCGCATCACTGCAGATTTTCTGCGGTTTATTTTCAATTTCTTTTCTTCGAAGTCCTGTTCCAACAGTTCAACAATCTGCTTTAGACTGGTTATCGAACCAGTCACTTGCAGGGCGAGCATTGTTAGGTCGTCGGCAAACTTGGCACGATTCTTGTGCCATGTCGCTATTAGATTAGATAGGATTAAAAATAAAATGGGTCCGATCACTGTTCCTTGGGGAATTCCGCAAAATAATTCTAAAAGTACGGACAGTGCACCATCGTGTTTAACGCACTGCTTTCTTCGTGACAGAAAGCTGAAAACGATTGTCTTTAAAAAGGGTCTAAAATCTTGCATCGCTTCAATGATGTGGGGATGACTTGAGCTGTCAAAGGCTTTTGCCACGTCTGCTTGTAAGATTTCTACGAATGCATTCTCATTTTCTAGGTGTTCCAGTGTTTCCTCTACAATTTGCTAAAATCTTTAATAAAACCGTACTGGCACGGGTCAATTTTTTCGATAAATTTTCGATAATATATTTTCGATAAATATTTGCAGAAGAAAAAACTGTTAACTGTGCCGATTTCGGGTAGGCTTGACCTGGTCTTTTCCGTTGTTGAAATCAACGGCATTTTTTATTTCCGTCAGAAATTATATTTTTCCCGAAAGGTGACGAGAATCCCAGGTTCGGCCCCTAACCCAGGCCTTCGTTCGGCATGCAGTTATCCATGCAATCCTCCCCTGCCGAACGTGGGCCCCACTTGCTGAAGTAGTATAACAGTAATGTGCATCGGCTACATAATATCTGCAGGTCCTAGGTTTCCATTCCATCCTTGAGCGGGAATAAAAAATAAACATGCTTTTTTTAGTGTGGATAGAGTGTAATAAAACAATTTTTGTAAGACTAGCCTTTACAGTTATTTCAGAAGTGTCAGACATCCTTTTCTTACTTTTCCAAAGTACAAACTTCAGTTTCACAATATTAGACATTACAAGACCACTTGAGAGATGGTTCGCCATTGGTCCTAGTACCGAAATACTGACATGCCGAACCTGGACCAATGTATGCCGAACGTGGACAGGGGTGGGGCAGGTTCGGCACTTTTGACCAACTTCAGGAAAACCACTTTTGCTGACAGCATAGGAATCGGAAGGATTTATTTTTTCCTAAGCTAGGCAAGATAAGAGCAAAAAACACTGAATCGCTAAACTTTAAAAACACGCGTTTTTATGGCACTTGCCCTTCGGCCAAGTGCCATATAGCGATCGCAATTTCTGTCCGTCCGTCGGTCGGTCTGTCGGTCGGTCGGTCTGTCGGTCGGTCTGTCGGTCGGTCTGTCGGTCCGGGTTTTGCTAGTTCGGGCACTTCCACATAAGCTAGGATGATGAAACTTGGCAGGAATATCAGGGACCCCAAATGATTAAGTTGGAAATAGTCACTTTCCCGATCCGACCATCGTGGGGGGAGGGAGGCGAGCCGGAATCCGGAATTTAGTGGCATGCATAACTTTCGAACGGGTGATCAGATCTTAATGAAACTTGATATTTGGAAAGACGTCATGCTTCAGATGTCCCACATCAAGTCCGGACCGAATCCGATGTATGTGGGGGGGAGTCGGAGGAGGGAACCGGAAATCATATTAAACGCTTAGAGTGGAGCGATCGGGATGAAACTTGGTGGGAGGAACAAGCACAACCCCTAGATACATCATTGACAGAACCGGACCGGATTCGTGCACTGTGGGGGGAGTTGGAGTGGGGTTCCGGAATTCCGGTGATACGGAGTTAAGTTACTTCCAGGTGGGCTAGGACAATGAATCTCGGCAGGTAAATCAGGGACGCGACAAGATTAACCTGGAAATAGTCAGCTTCCCGATCCGACCATCGGTGGGGGGGTGGAGGGAGGGGGAATCCGGAATCTTGAGGTATGTATAACTTCCGAACGGGTGATTGGATCATAATGAAACTTTGTATGTAGAAACCCAACATGTCTCGGATGTCCCATTTCAAGTACGGTCCGGATCCGATGAAGCGGGGGGGTTCGGAGGGGGATCCGGAAACCTTGTGACATGCTTGGAGTGGATCGATCGGAATGAAACTTGGTGGGAAGAACAAGCACAAGCCCTATGTAGATCAGTGACAGAACCGGACCGGATTCGGGCATTGTGGGGGAGTTAGAGGGGGGGGGGGTCCGGAATGCCAGTGATCGCAAGTTAAGGTACTTCCAGACATGCTAGGACGATGAAACTTGGCTTGAAAATTAAAGACTTGACATGATTGGCTTAGAAATAGTTAGTTCCCAGATCCGGCCATTCCTTCAAGTACTAATGCTAACCGCAAAGTACAAAAAAATACTTTTAAGCAAAATATACTTACAACTAAATTCCTTAAAGTACAAACAATACTTTTGAGCAAATTATACATTTTCGTGCTCCTGATGATCATCTTTTTTGCTTCAAGAGTTTTGATTGCAGATGATTTTCTATAACTTGGAAATAATCACTTGCCCGATCCGACCATCGTGGGGGGAGGGAGGGGAGCCGGAATCCGGAATTTAGTGACATGCATAATTCTCGAACGGGTGATCGGATCTTAATGAAACTTGATATTTGGAAATACCTCATGTCTCAGATGTCCCGATTCGAGTCCGGACCGAATCCGATGAATGTGGGGGGGGTCGGAGGGGGGACCGGAAATCATGTGACACGCTTACAGTGGAGCGATCGGGATGAAACTTGGTGGGAGGAACAAAAAGAATCCCTAGGTTCATCATTGACAGAACCGGACTGGATTCGTGCACTACGGGGGGAGTTGGAGTGGGGTTCCGGAATTCCGGTGTTACGGAGTTAAGTTACTTCCAGATGTTCTAGGACGATGAAACTTGGCAGGTGTTTAATGGACTCGGCCAAAGTAACTTGGAAATAATCACTTGCCCGATCCGACCATAGTGGGGGGGAGGGGGGAGCCGGAATCCGGAATTTTATTGACATTCATAATTTTCGAACGGGTGATTGAATCTTAATAAAACTTGGTATTTGGAAAGACCTCATGTCTCAGATATACCATTTCAAGTCGAGACCGGATCCGATGAATGTGGGGGGGGGGGTCGGAGGGAGGAACCGAAAATGTGACACGGTTAGAATGGAGCGATCGGAACCTCCCGAGCGCCACCGTTGAAAAGGAAGTGCTTGAACATTTCGCTGAATTTTTCCATAAGGTGTCAAAATATTTAAAACAAATTGTTCAAATATATTATATAACAGCAAATATAACTAAGTGACCATTTCTTTTGAACCGTAACTGTAGTAACAAACAACCCATCACACTGACAAAGCTACTATCCATTCACATCCTACTACGATAACTTGGAATACAAGCTAAAAAGCTTGCAAGTGCCATATGAGCTTCTAGCTCTTGTTTTATTGTAAAAAGTAAAGGTGAAAATATTAAGGTAAATGTTAAGTGATATAAATAGAATAGTAAAGATAGAGTTTTAAAAAAAAGGGAAGAAAGAAAATTTTGATGTTTTAAAGATGTGATGAAAAGGGTAAAATGAGAAATAATGGTAAAAGAGGAAATGAAAAAGAATAAAAAAAAAAGATTGAATGTAGAGATAGAGGAAAGTGTAGGTGACGCTAAATATATAGGTCGGTCATTGCAAAAATAATTGAAAATATTAGATGTTAGGACCGTTGGCGTCACCGAGGGAAAGTGGAAGCGTAGTCACCTGGCCAAATCATATTGGACAGGAAGAACTGAAAAGATACTACGCGGCAAAAAAAAAAAAAAAAAAAAAAACACGCGGAAATGTGCCCTGCAAAAATACTAATCCAAAAAAGTGCCGAACGTGGGCCCTTCTCCCCTACACCTGTTTGATCGATGCTTTAGCATACTGGTAAGAAAAAGGCCCAATGGCGCGACGTTGGACGTTATACAAACGGGTAGCAAAAATATTCATTCATTCATTCAAAATAAAACATACGGCTAGCTCACCTGTGTAATACTGGAGGCCGGAAAGCATGACTAGAGCAATGCTCGATCCTTCTTTTTCAAGAAGATCGACAATGTCTTCGTGGCGAATGGTGTGCTCCCCCTCTCGTGGAGTAACGACAAGTAGACCTTCCTCGGGGTTGATGTTGTGGAGCTGAAGTTGCGAGACAACGGCGTACTAAAATGAAAAAATTCAGAAACTGAGAACGTTGCAGCGTGAGGCCCAAAAAAGCCGCTACGCAAGTGGGTGTGGGTTTCCCGGAAGGACTAGTTTTCCAACATGGGTCAAGCACGTTTTTGGGGCTTAGTTTCGGCCCTCGGAAGTTTTTGGGGCGTGCTACCCAGAGGCGCCGTTCGGGGGAAGGCATGCACCCCCTACATTTCGGAGGGGCAAAAAATCTTCCACATCGGTACCATTTTTTATGGCACTTGCAGCTTCGCTCAAGTGCCATATACCGATCGCTTTTCGGTGGGTCGGTCGGTCGGTCGGTCTGTCCACTCATCTCGAGTTAGGGCACTTCCAGACGTGCTAGGACGATGAAACTTGGCAGGCGTATCAGGGACCCGACCAAACTAACCTGGAAATAATCAGTTTACCGATCCGACCGTCTGGGGGGGATTGGAGGGCAGAGGAATCCTGAGAATTTAGTAGTTTTTGCCACACTTTTTCGAGTTGGGGTACTTCCAGATGTGCTAGGACGACGAAACTTGGCAGGCATATCAGAGACCCGACCAGACTAACCTGGAAATAATCAGTTTCCCGATCCGACCATCTGGGGGGGAGTGGAGGGCGGGGGAATCCGAAAAACTGAGTAGTGTGTAACTTTCGAACGGGTGATCGGATTGGAATGAAACTTAATAACTGAATAAATGACATATCTCTGATGTCCTATTTTAGGTCCGGACCGGATTCGACAGCTGTGGGGGAGTTGGGGGGGCCGGAAATCATGAGAAACGGGTAGAATGGAGGGATCGGACTGAAACTTGCTGGGAAGAACAAGCATCTGCTCCAGATAAATCTTTTACGGAATTTGACTGGATCGGGACACTTGGGGGGGGGGGAGGGGAGTTTCCCGGAATTCAGGTGATGGCAATTTTGGGGATTTTCACGACGAAACTTTTGAAGCGTGTCAGGGACCCGATCAAACTGACTTGTAAATAAAAATCGATCCGATAGTCGTGGGGGGAGTAGACTGAGTAGAGGGAGGGGAAATCCGGAATATTGAGTCATTCGTAACTTTGGAACGGGTGATCGGATTTGAGTGAAATTTAATAACTGCACAGAGGACATGTCTCTGGTGATCTTTTTATATCCGAACCGGATCCGACAGCAATTGGGAGGGGCGGAAAATACGTGACCGTCTTAACCTGAAGAGATCGGGATAACAAACAGATGCTCTGGGTAAATCATTTACAGCAGCGGATCGGCTCCGGCGACTTTGGGGGAGTTTGAGGGGGGGGGTCCGGAATTCCGGTGATCGCGAGTTAAGATACTTCCAGATGTGCTAGGACGATGAAACATGGCTTGGAAATTAGACACTTGACAAGATTGGATTAGAAATTGTCAGTTGCCAGATCCGACCATTCCTTAAAGTACCAATCTTGACCGCAAATTAAGAGAAATACTTTGAAGCAAAATATACGTTTTCATGATCCCCATGAGCCCGTTATCATTTTTGCCTCAAGGGTTTTGCTTACAAATGAAGTTCTAGCTCCCTTAATGTGTATCTGATCCGCAAGGTCGAAAAGTACTTTTTATCAAACGATACATCTCAACCCATGATCATTTTTGCCACAGGGTTTTGCTTAAAAATTTATTTACATCACCGTTTAAGTGCGCATTTTAACCGAAAAGTGAAAAAAAAAATACTTTTGACCAAACGGTACATAACAATGATCCCTAAGGATCTGTTATCGTTTTTGCCTCAAGGGTTTTGTTTAGCCTACAAATGAATTTCTAGCGGCCTTAAAGTGTGCATCATTACAGCTAAGTTCAAGAATAAATACTTTTTCTTTAGCTCCCTCCGCATCTGAACCGAAAAGTCGAAAAGTACTTTTGATCAAACAATACATCCCAACCCGTGCAAGTGCCATATGAGCTTACAGCTCTTGTTGTTTCTAAATAGGTTTCAAAACGCAAAATTCACAAAATTCACTTAAGAGAAATTTTGATTCAGAGCTATAATAATAATAATATAATAATATTTATTTATTACCCACTTACATCAGACAGATTAATAGTGGAGTATAAACTTGAAGAAAAAGAAAAACGGAAAAAGACATGAAACAAAAACTAAAGTCGACAAAACATTAATCAAACAAACGGATCAAACCGTGGTGAGGCGACAAACGCCGATACGCTGTTTCTGAGAGCTTCTTGTGTAGATCAGTCAGCTTCTCGGTAATATTCGGAAGATAAAACTTTTTTACTATCTTTCGATTCTTGTACCACAGAGGAAGATAGAGAAGAAATTTACAGAACCGGAAATAAGAAGATCGAATATCACTAATATCTTTTTTCTTAAATATAGGGTAAAGCCCAGAAAGGTAAAGAACAGAATGATCGGAGAAAGTAGAATAAAGCTTACCAAGGGCGACACGATTGTATTTCCCTCGATTGGCTACAATTTTAGAGTAACCAATCTGGATTTTCACTCTAGCATCCCGTACAGCACGCTCCCGAAGGGTTTTAAGATTTTTTGTAAGTGTAATACCCAACCACCGGATCGAATCTACGTGTGGGATAGAGAAATTTTGAGAACTTAGAGGTCTAGTAGAGGAAGGAACGTTGAAAGAAAGATACTCGCATTTATCAACATTAAGCGAAAGACCGATTTTAGTAAAAGAAGAAGAAACTTTATGATATTATAAATCATCAGGGATGGGGGCCCAAAATAGATATTTGCCCCAAGTAGTTGCTTGCCCTAACCAGATATATACCAAACAATAGGGATTGTAGCATTACTTTGTCACAACCGAAGATCCGCTCATCCCGAATTAACGGTGCCATATTAGGTCTACGACATTGATTAACATGTATCATCACAAAGACACCATCGAGTTAACAAAATGCTTGGCTCCCCCAAGTTATATGTCCAGTTACAGTTGCTTCTGAGGTATGCTTGTAACACAGAATAGACTTCCCATTTTGGTTTGTACCACTGGTCTTTCTTTTTTCTATAGCATCATGTTTCCAATCCTGCACAGGGTAAAGCCTGCCGCCATTCTGAACACCTACGACAGCTCTGATCTGGTTCTTTCTATAATATGCTATCTAAGATATCGATATTAACAAGCACTGAACGTCCGAAATTTTATTCTCTACAATGCTTGTTTAATATATTTACGATTGAGTGTTATGAATTAGAAAGCATTAACTTGATGCTGATCGGAGCGTTCGTCAAAAGGTCGGACTAACAAAAAAATCCCGTTTCCACACGAACGTGTGCAAGTTCAGTGCTGTAAACAGAGCTGTTGGGCCTTGAAAAAGTCTTGAACGAAGATGCAGTTAATGCTTAATCGATCAACAGCTTCAAGTGCATGGTAAATTAAATTTTCCACTCTATCATTTGCTTAAGCCCCATTCACAAGGCACAGGCATGCCTAGCCAAGCAGAGATGCCTAGGCACGTGCCTAGCATCACCGTTCACACCCATGCCTAGGCACAGATTTGGGGCCAAGCACGGAGTTTTTGGCTCTAGAACTCGGTGCTTAGCTAAGCCTGGGCACGTGCTTAAGCATATGTGTTTGGCTAGGCATGCTTGTGAACGAGGCTTTAGGGTACTCCAAATTCCTCCGTACAGAGTGCGTAGAAGCGCAGCTTACCCTATCTGACGGGAAGGCATGGTCTTCTATCAAGATCTTGAACCTCTCATTTGACGGTCGATAAAAGTGTACCATCAGCAGATGCAGGTTCACTGTAAGACCATTCATAGCTGCCACTTCCGTTTCTTCTGCCGCACCAACCAGCGACGCCAGGGGTGGTTTTGCGTAAGTGTCGCAAAGTGCCGCAGGAAAAAGGCCGCTAAAGTGCATGAATACACCCCTAGAAACAGTCTCATTGTTAGGTAATATCAGCAGAGCAAAACGCTACTAGTGAGTAGCGACAAGACCTAAGGCGTGTTCTCGCCGTTCCCCGAGGACTCCTCGGGGAATCGAATGGAACGGCGAGAATACAGGGACTCACTCCACGCGGACTCCGCGTACAGAAAACAGCGAGAACACGGGGAATGCTTCCAAAACGGATTTTGTTCTTGAAACAAACATGCAATTGACAAAATTAGTCTGGATCTCCTTTATTTTTGGTTTTGTTTATTCTGATTATTTTTAATTAATTTTACATTGCACTAACACCAGCAAAAATTGATTCCCCTCCGAATCTGAAAGGGAGTCCTTTTTGATGATGGTGATGACAATCGGAGCATTCCCCGTCCGTGGGGACTCGCGAGAATACGGGGATTCGAGTGAGTCCCAGGGACAAACAAAAACGCGGGGACTCCTCAAGTGGAGTCCTCGGGGAATGGCGAGAATACGCCTCTATGCTTTCCATGCTTCGCAAACGGGTTATCCTCGTAGCGCCGCCGACTACACTCGCGGCATTTAAGGCGCGACAAACTTGTGGATTTAGACATTTCTAGTAAAATCCACACGTGAACGACTAACGGCGAGTCCTCTGCCGATGGGCGATGGACACGAATTTAGGCGATACACGTTAGCCGATCAGAACGAAATCAGAAAATAAGATAAACAGCTACGGCAATCGGCTTCCGGCGAACGTCGAAAACACCAAAAAATCAAACGGCTACGCCATCGTCGAACTAATCGGCGATCAAAAACGCCACTAATGTGTGGTAATCTTGACCGCAAAGTGAGAAAAATATTTTTAAGCAAAATATACATTTTCATGATCCCCATGAGCCCACTACCATTTTTGCCTCAAGGGTTTTGCTTACGAATGAAATTCTAGCTCCCTTAGAGTGTGCATCTTAACCGCAAAGTCGAAAATTACTTTTTGATGAAACGATCCATCTCAGCCCATAATCATTATTTTGTGCCACAAGTATTTTGCTTAAAAATTTATTTCTAGCACCCTTAAAGTGCGCATCTTAACCGAAAAGTGAAAAAAAAGCTTTTGACCAAACTCAAGGTTTTTACTTCCAAATGATCAGAACAAACCCATGAAAAGGCAAATTCCATATTTGATGCTCTGAACCAGCCTTGCAACTGCCATATGAGCTTCTAGCTCTTGTTTTCCTTTTGGGAGACTTCGTAGGCAAACAGGTCTATCTTGTGCTCCTCCGCTACGGAACATAGTCGACCAGCACCCAAGAAAATCGCTAGTTTCACGAGGCAAGTATTGGTATTCTCGAAAAACGATGAATGATTTTATCGTGAAAAGGCTTTTTGTAGGAAATAATAGTTGCGTTTTTAATCTGAATTCTCAGTTCTCGATTCTCGTACAAATTACTGTTTTTACTCTTCTCGCTTCTCCGTTCTCGCTTTTGACAAAACACTACTTTAACCACCCGTTAAATCTACTTATACGGGTTGAACATCCGCCCTTTGTTGACCAATCAGGAAGGAGAAGGGAGAACGAGAATCGAGAATTGACTATCGGAGTAACTTCTCGATTCTGCAGAATCGCGAAGCTTTCCCCGTTCTCGATACTCTATAGAGCAGAGCAAAACAACACTAGAGTTAGTTTGCTCTGCTATAGATAGAGTGTATATATGACCAAGTCAAGTATATACATAACTAAAACACGCCAGTGAATCTCGGGAAGAGCGAGAAACGTCACCCGAAAGAATGACTCAAATCCTGTGTCAACAAATCAGCGGCGTTCGTTGGGGGCAGCTGTGCGGTGACGTTTCCTGCTCTTCCGCTAGGTACATGGCGATTCTTCATCGGCACAAAGAGTTAGTCATCAAGAGTATTCTGACAAAAACGCAAAAAAGAAGAATTGGCTTCGTCTCGTTAGTCATAAAACGCGAAATAGCAGAACTGAGAGGAGAATTTCGAGGAGAATTGAAATAAAAAACGCAACTAATGAGAGCTGTGCTTCCGACTTTTGCAAACATAAGATTAGGGAATAAAAAATAAAATAAGACATCAAAACTTACGACTTTCCCCAGTCTTCCAGTTCCTGCTTCATGTAATCATCGGCTTTCTTCGGCTTCAGTCCAAGTGAATTCCCGCAGAAGTAGAGGCATTCTTCGTCCTCTTCGACCTTGGCAGTGTCAACTATAACAAACAAAGACTCAAATTATGTAGTCCAAAATTATGTAGTTCAGTTACGCACTTCAATCAGGTTGCTGTCTTTACACCAATCCCTCAGTTCACCCCCCCCCCCCCAAAGCCCGACAGTTTGGCAACCCGTCAGTCCTGCCACTCGTCAGCTGACCCACCCAAGTAGCATTAAATTCTATTTTATCATCGCGATTGTCAACTCCGCTCAAGTTACAGTGTTCAGTGTGTTTTCCGTTGGGCAAATGTTGTTGGTACACAAGGTTTCAGCTTATGGTAAGGTAAGGTATAATTTTGATATGACGCAGTAAATGAATGAAAGCGTCAGACGTGCCAGTCGCCTACAATAAATGGCGCTTTGTTAACTTACTTTTTTTTATCTATAAACTATAAAACGCAAAGGCAAGAACAAAAAATTCTAGGACATGGTAGTAGTTGTAGTTTATTTTACACTAAAGCCTTGACAACCACGGTAAATTTCCACGCATGGTGCAAGAGAAAAGATCCCAACTGGACCTATTATAGCTTTACCTTTACCGCTATCCTAACTTTACCTAAGGCGTATTCTCGCCGTTCCCCGAGGACTCCTCGGGGAATCAGGGGGAACGGCGGGAATAGAGGGAGTCATTCCACGCGGACTCCGCGTACGGAAAACAACGAGAATATGGGGAATGCTTCCAAAGATGGATTTTGCTCGAAAAAAAACTGCAGTTGATGAAATTAGTCTGGATCAACTTTATTTTTGGTTTTGTTTATTCTGGACGATTTTTAATTAAGTTTACATTGCCCTAACACCAGCAAAACTAATTCCCTTCCGAATCTGAAAGGGAGTCCTTTTGATGGTGATGATAATCATTCCCCGTCAGTGGGGACTCGCGATAATACAGGGAGTGAGTCCATGGGACAAAAAAAAACGCAGGGACTCCTCAAAACGAGTCCTCGGGCAACGGGTAGAATACGCCTCTAGATATTGTCTTCTTTGTACAAGTGGCACGAAGTTCGCGCCCGTACTGAGATTAATCATTCCGCCTCATTTTATATCAATTAAATCGGAAATAAAAAACTCCAAAGGCGGCTTGGGTTTGGTTAGACCTGTCCTTCAGTCCCACAGATCCTTGTCAGTGAAAAGCACAGAGACATACTGCGCGAACTAGCACCGATGACAGGACGGACGCGGCACCAGAACCTCTTGGTGCCAGTGAAGGGTCTAACTAACCGGTATTTGAATTCTTTTATACCTTATTTTACAGATAAAATTAACAAAAAACAGATGGATTCCAAGTGACATATTTTTTTGTAATATATTCAAATTATTGTAATTCGTTGAATGTAATGGTCGACATATTTAGTGCCAATTCGGCGCTACGAGTTGTATCAATAAAACTATCTATCTATTATCTATCTATCTATTATATGTTAAATAGATTTGTTCTTTTATTGTACCGGGTTTTGGTCAATCGACCTTGTGTCTCCGGGCTTGACCCTACATATTATAATTTTAAAATGAAGCGTAAATTAAAACCTTGAACCTTGAACCACAAGAGAAATGGAAGGCTAGGTCCAAAGAAATACAGAAGTTCGGAGAAAACGAAATACAAAACTTACCACACGGTAAATCTCTTGCCAATGGCACAGAAAACTTCTTGCGGAAATGCGACAACGGGTCCAAGCTGTCAAGATGCTTTGCGAAACAAACGCTGTTGACGGTATGTCCGCATTTCTTCTCCAAGTCCTGGATTGCTATCGCCGGAGATACCTACAACTTTTTTTTCTAAAACGGATATTTTTTTAAATCACGCAAAAATCTTACAAGGAAACAAAGTCTAACAAACATGTCAACCAAAACCACGGCTGACTGCGGTCAGGCTCTTCTTGGCAAGTGTTCAAGGCTCAAACTAGGAAAGTGAACCTGTGATAAAAATTTACAAAGATTTTTAGCAACTATAAGTGTGGGCTGAAGGAATTCTTACAGATCAAAATCACTATGGATAGCAAATGACAGTGATATCCTAATCTACTTTTCTTAACATAGACCTCTTCACTCAGAACTAGCAAAATGGTCTTACTTAATGTACGGCGTTGCTTTTGGGACTGTTTTATGTCCTCTTTTTTACACTCCATTATACACAATGTTTTGTCTTACAAACAGGCTGTTATTAATTAATATTTATGTTGAGCTTTACCAGGCATTGGCCAGTCGAATAACTTCGTAACCAGACCCCCCCCCCCATCCCAAGGTTTGGAATCACCCCTGTTCTGAAGGTTCTATAGGTCCGTGGGTTTTGTATCTGATAACTCCCCAGTTACAGGCACTTTGAATTTCGAAAGTTACACCTTCCGAAATGTGTCTTGAGGTTGGCCAAGTTAAATTTCTACTTCACACTAAAAAAAACAACAATCGAAGTACATCAAATCCAATCTACTTCTTTTGCCTCTTCATCCGTTATTAGTTCCAAGGTTCTACATTTCTTACGGTATATTCAGTTCCCATTATCGGCAGAGGCACTAGTTGACAAGCGAGGAGTCGCAGGCTCTTTACTTATATGACAATTTGTCGTCTACTTTAAGAACAATATCTGACGTCGAGCTAAAACGGCTTCCTGGCTATGAGGATATTCCGTCGGCATATTTTGAGCAGCTCCCCAACCCTAGGATGGTAGTTACGCCCGTGACGACCCCCCCCCCCCAACGTTGGCGGCTCAGTCGGTAGCTATGTTTTTCGAAGCGCAGCTATTCTTCTGAAAAATAGTCGATTTTTCTGAAAAACAGTCAGCAAATACCTTGCCCCCCCCCCAAATATTTTGGCTAGTAAGAGATGGCACCTAGATGACACGTGGTAAAAATGTGGAAATAGTAACACGCACTTGAGATGCAACCTCCTCTTGGGCAAGCAGAGGTTATTTATGTTTACCTGTCGATACCTCGAAACACTTGTAAGAACTGAGACCGACATTTCACATCCAATTCCTCGAACCTCCTACATAATAGCTTGATAATAGTGAAGATATCCTTCAAGAGTTGGTAAGAGGAAATGGACCAACACGGAACAACAGAAGACGGAGCATGACTAACTGGAAAATGAACTGGTTGTTTTTCAGACTGTGAAGAAACGAGCTGCGACATATAATCTTGGAACTCCTCTTGGAAGTCCCGGTTTGAAGACGGCCTCAAAAGACGCCGTTCCTATTTAAAGTCCGTATAAAAACATTTTCAATCCCAACCTAATCTTCAGCTTTTGCTTCGTTCAAATCCACCATCTGTTGTGGGCAGAAATGGGCGGATCCGAATCCGGATTCGGATTCAAATCCAGGATTCGTTATTTTTGCCGTATTCGAATCTTCTGCTTGTCAGGCTGAATTCGGATTCGGACTCGGATTCCAAACCTTCGATCTTACGAATCCGCTCAAATTTCTAGTCTACACCCTTCAAGTTTCCGTTTCCCAATTAAAGTTTAACCGAAAAGGGCTGGGATAGGACAATCTAGTTCACTAAAACTGGCTTGAAGACCCGCTGAAAATGCGTTACTTCGTTGTTCCGCTATTCACGTATAATCGATTTTCAAATAGTGGAATTTCCGTGTGATTTGTGGTACTTCTATGCGCTTGTATTTTTGTTGTATGCCTTACGAGAAAGATTTATGATTTATTTTTGTTCAGGCACTAAGCCATCTTCACCAATCTCACCACTGCCCACTGAAAAGCCGCGTTTGTGTTGAGATTAAAATTTCCCACGTCATAGTAGAATTTTCGTTGTGGGGACGGCCGCAGATATTCTGAATGTCATAACTAGAGTAGATAGTGGAAAATTAAAAAAATCCCTTTGCAGAATCCAAATAATTTAGTGTATTCACTTAAATGACACAAAAATAAGTTGGCTTTTCAGTTAAACTTTAAACAGTGGGCTTAGGCAATCCAGCTTTTTGATCTTCACCACCAACCATCCTCAGTAATTTATCACGTTGCCTTAGATATCAGTGCTTTTTGTCACCTCTGATATTGGACGAGACAAGATGGCTGCGAGCAGTGTTGCCACAGGTCGCAGAATTCTACGATTTGTCACACATTTTTCTGGTTGCGGGTCATGGTCAGGGCGAGACGAGATTTCATATATCAAACATTCCTAAACTCAACACATTTCGATGAAGACACAAAATAAAAATGAAAGAAGACATTCAAAATTTTAGCAAGCAGTAAATGTTTACAATTTCATAGCTGCGAACCACGAATGCGTAATTGCTAATTATTCACAGATGATTCTTACTATTCAAGCAGGGAATTACCAATCCGACATTAAAATCGCTCGCAATGAGTGACAACCCAAATATGAGCAGGGGGGTTAATGACTGCAATTAACAACTTAAGGAAGAGAAAGTAAAGTTTTTTCATAGTTTTACGATCACAGGTGTCACACAGAACTTACGAAGACTCATTAGTCCTATGGAAAATGGTACAGCCTATGTAAGTAAGCAAGTAAATTTAATGACGTTAATTTTTTTAAATGGTAAATAAAAACGAAAATATTAAAAAAAAATTAACCCTCCCTATACACCCTAAAAGGGCTCCCTCTGCGATATTCCCTAAGTAAGTAAGTAATTTATTTCTAACCCGCCATTTGAAAAGCGGAGTATGTAAAATAAAATAAAAGAATTAAATAAAGCACAACAACACAAATACAATATACAACTTTTCATTCATCGTCCAGAAACGAATGTCGAGTGTCATGCGCTGGCTGGGCCCAGTTGTCCGTGATTTTTGGCAGAGCCGACGATATTTCCAAAAGTGTGACGCTTGCATTTTTGACTTGGAAACGCTCCAATAGCATGTGGGAATGGTATATCTTTGGCAAATAAAGCAGGTGCTTCGCATACTTAAAATAATATCTTCTCATCTTCTGCAACTCCTTTCGTCTCCGAAGAGACGAAGTTTCCCAGATTCTGAATTCCCACGGAAGATTTTTCCCTCGACCTCCCTACCAGCATCTAAAGTGAAATTTGTACATGATTAGGGACAACCTCCCGGTCCGTGAGCTGGGTGTCCAAGACAAATGCTAAACAAATCCACATTACCTCATTTGACACCGTCTCTAAGCCGAATGGTCTGAGGTCAACAAAATCCATTCTCCACCTTCGTTACAGCCAACACATCTAGTCACGAATGTTGATATGGTGCATGCCTGTCGTACAAATTTGGTAACCAAATTACGCTTTCAGGGGTTTCTCATTTATCTCCTTTGACTCGTTTTGGACTGCAGCCTAGATCTCGAAAAAAACCTGTAGTGGTAGTCAGGCAATCAATAATTTTACTATCCAGTGACGCAGAAAGTGCTCATACGATGTATAAAAAAAGAAGGGGGCGTCACTATGGGGAGAAGACCCCCCCCCCCCATCAAAAGGTCCTGAGAAAGTAGTTTCGTCAGAGCGCCGACAAACATAGAAGAAATCAAAGTCTGTAAACTTTCCTCGCGAAGTCAGCAAATGGGCAAACATAGAAGAAATCAAGTTCTGTCGGCTTATGTCGGGCGAAGCCCGAAAGTTCAAGTCTTGTCGGCAAATCGGAATCTTTTTTACACATTAGAAATACATTTTTGAAATGTTTTGACGGTCGAGCGCGAAGTTTAAGTCTCGTGGGCAGATCGGCAAACATACACAGAAAGTTGTAGTCTCGTCGGTAACTTAGCAAACATGGTAATACTGAATAAGTAATACTGATGCTTGCGATGCTTGCTTTACACCAAGTTTAAAGGTGCATATAAAATATTCCTCGAAACTGTTAACAGACTAAAGGTTAAAAAAGGGAACCAACACACATGATACCTCTCCCTCCGTGACCAATCCCCCCCCCTCCAGGTCCACGCCAGCGTAAAATCAGAAACGTCAGAGCAGGGGCAAATAATAATGCATAAAGAAGATTGCAATACTGAAGCATAGAAGGGAGACAGACTTTGAAACCGTAAGTTGGACTTTAAATTGTTGTCCTGCCACACAAATTGATCATGATGTGGTTTTGTGCAGCCCATTTTATTTCTATTTTTACACTCCTTTTGAAATAATAATAAATATGTTTCACACGAGATTAAATATTTATAACTTGTGATAACCAAGTAACCCTTGGTTATCACAAGTTTCGTTCTTTCCACCTTGAGCGGCTTTGAGCCTGAAGAGGACCCTTGCCAAGAAGGGCCGAAATATAGCTCCAATAAATTTCAGCTGACTTATCCGTTTTCGCACTGGCAAACACACGAGATTCTACGTTTTGGCGACACGGATGTCACACACATAACCATTGGTTCAAGCAGACTGCGTTTACCGTCAAACGAGGCGTCATAGCGGTATTATTTTGCGTCTAAAAACTACCAACCTTTCTTCTGCGGCGCAACGGACGCATTTTGTGTCATGCCCGGGCCCCACTACGGACACAACCAGGGCCGTATCCAGGGGGGGGGGGTCGAACCCCCTCCGAAACATACAAAAATAATCATTTTTACAGGCTTCAACCTCTTATCTATATCTTTTCTGTATTTTTTGGTGTGGACTAGGTCCGATCCACGGGTAAAAACCCCTCTGGAATAAATACCTGGATACGGACCTGGACACAACTGTTCGTAATTCGTTTTTTAGACGTTTTTAAGACCGGTTTTTAAGACGTTAAGGCTCCTCTCTCATTGGTTGTTCATAACAGATTAAAAACGGGAGATGGATTATTCCATCCCCAGATTTTATGAACGGGTCGAGAGAGGAACGTCTTTAAAACCCACTAAAAACCGGTCTTAAAAACGTATAAAAACCGAACTACGAACAGGTGTGTCCGTAAGTGGGTCCCGGGCATCAACCAAAGGTGAGATTTCACGCAGGATTCCGCGCTTTGCCACTTGACTTACTTGGCTCCTGCCGGGACGGACTCCCAACGTAGAGGAAACTAGGGTGAACAATGGATTTTGGACGTAAATGCTGTCCTCTGATCTTCATAGATCTCTCCTACCGGATTATGTAGCCCCAAACCCGACTCGACCTGAAACAAGGCTTCGCGCTGCAACGCCTGCAACCCGTAACTGCACCAGACTTGTTCGCCCTGATATCAACTCTACTGACCGGTATCTTTCGTCATTTGTACCATATTTCGTAAACTATTTTAATTCTGAACTGTGATATATTCGTTATTAATTGTACATACATATAAATATTTTAAGGCAATTATTGAGAAGTGATTATTAAGTTTTAGCCGTGCTAATAATCGTGTGACGATCCGATGCTGCGAGTATTTATATGAGCTATTCAGGAAATAAACGTTATTATTATGAAGCTTCGTCAGCTGCTGGTTTGATCTTGGGCAATGGTTATACCGCAAGCGACTACACGACAAAGTAAGAGTCTTAATCAATAGTTGCGTTTTTTATCACAATTCTCCTCGCGATTCTCCTCTCAATTTTCCTGTTTCGCGTTTTTTAACTATTGAGACGAAGCCAATTCTCCCTTTTTCCGTTTTTGTCAGAATCGAGAACAGGAAAGCTTCGCGATTTTGCAGAGCCGAGAAGTTGCTCCGATAGTCAATTCTCGATTCTTGTTCTCCGTTCTCCTCCCTGATTGGTCAACAAAGGGCGGATGTTCAGTCCGTATAAATAAGTATTAACGGGTGATTAGATTAGTGTTTTTGTCAAAAGCGAGAACGAAGAATCGAGAAGAGCAAAAATGCTAGTTTGTACGAGAATCGAGAACTGCGAAGCGAGAACTGAGAATTCAGATATAAAACGCAACTAATGACTAGTCACCACACACAAAAGACCCCCTCGGCAGTGGGTTCCGGCTAAAAACCCCCCGGCGAAACCCCCCCCGGACAAAACCCCCCCGCCAAAACCCCCCCGGCGAAAACCCCCCCGTGACCAAAACCCCCCCGGCGAAACCCCCCCCGTGACCAAAACCCCCCCGGCGAAAACCCCCCCGGTACCAAAACCCCCCCGGCGAAAACCCCCCCGTGACCAAAACCCCCCCGGCGAAAACCCCCCCGGCTAAAACCCCCCCGATACCAAAAACCCACGGGTACCAAAACACCCCGGTACCAGAACCGCCCGGGGAAAATAACACATAACTAAAGGACAGGGCAAGGGATTAGCTAGGATTAGCTTATGTACCTACTAACGGGTATATAAGAGCAGAATAACTGGATTCATCTTCATTCGCAAACTTGACACTACAATAATGTCTGAAGTGCAGTGGGTATCCAGTAACAAGTGTAAGAATAAGCTTGTGCACAATGGTTATGTGTATGTGAAGCAAAAAGTGCTGGCTGGAGGAGTTCTTAGTTTTGAATGCGTTAAGCGCAGGCGGAACCAAGAAAAACAAGGGGAGTGTAAAGCGAAGGTGAAGGTTGATGGTGACAGAATAATTGCTGAAGTGAACGAGCACACGCATGCTCCTGAAGCTGTTATTGGTGAAGTGATCAAAGTGAGAAATGAAATCAAAACCCGTGCCATTCAGTGTAACGCAAGGGGCGGACTAATTCCAGTGGAAGTACAACTGAGAACTGACTAAGCTTCACTGTCTTGTTGTACCAGAATTCCATTTGAATTAGACCAAGATCACGGGAAGTCAAGTGAAATTTTTTGGATTCGTGTTAAATGTAAATGAATCGAGCTTTTGGTACCGGGGGGTTTTCGCCGGGGGGGTTTTGGTACCGGGGGGTTTTCGCCGGGGGGGTTTTGGTCACGGGGGGGGTTTGGTGACGGGGGGGTTTTCGCCGGGGGGGGTTTGGTACCGGGGGGGTTTTCGCCGGGGGGGTTTTGGTCACGGGGGGTTTTCGCCGGGGGGGTTTTGGTCACGGGGGGGTTTTCGCCGGGGGGGGGTTTGGCGGGGGGGTTTTGTCCGGGGGGGTTTTCGCCGGGGGGGTGTTAGCCTAGACCCCTCGGCAGTACCATTTGATATTTGACGATGCAAAGCGGATAAGTCAGCTACATTTTATTATAGCTATATTTCGGCCCTTCTTGGCAAGGGTCCTCTTCAGGCTCAAGCTGGAAAATGAACATGTGAAAAAACAATCGAAGATTCTTCCTTAAATATCTGATTTTGTGAAACTCTTCTCTGAAGATTGATTGGAGTTAAAGCTGGTGCTGTGATTTCATTCTGGACAGGGCTGCTGTTTTTGCTGTTCGATTGGGTCGTCGAAAGGGTAGAGATTCTTCTGCATTTTGGTTGTATCACCGAAGTACGGGAACTTTCAAATCGCCCATACATGCCGCCGACAAGTATCTATGGGGACGTTTTCGCGTGGATGGCTCTGGTCCTGTCGACCTCCCGTCGAGCTCGACGGACATTTTCGCGTGGATGCCGTCGATCTTTTTGTCATTTTCGCGTGTACGGATGAACAGGTGAACGGGCCATCCAGCTCGACGGGCGTCTCCTGTTCAACACCGCTCCGAGGGCCTTCCCACTCAGATGCTCCCGTCCAGCTGGATGGGCATTTTCGCGTGGACGGAACCCATCTTCCTCAGCCGTTCAGCGCCTGATCGTTTTGCTCATTTTCGAGTGGACGGGATCACCCGTTCAGCTCTACAGCCATCCACGCGAAAACGTCCCCTATCTTAGCTGGAAAGAACAGACAGGCGACTCCAAAACCAAAATGCAAAGGTACACTATAAAAAGTTTCTCCGAATAAGGATGCAGTAGGCTATTTGCTACTGGGATTAATCTTATCTCAATTGGGATTAAATTAATCCGAATTAGGGATAATCTTATCTCGATAAAGATAAGATTAATCCAAGTGGCAAATACAGTGACACAATACAATTTTTACAGTGTACCACAAATCCGACAGGATAACTCCAACTCCAGCGGAGCAACGAAGTAAATCATTTTCATCGAGTCTACAAGCTTCTTTAAAGTTTAACCGAAAAGGGCTAGGATAGGACAATCTAGTTACCCATCAGTTATTCACTTAAATTGGCTTGAAGACCCGCTGAAAATGAGTTACTTCGTTGTTCCGCTATTCACGAATAATCGATTTTCAAATAGTGGAATTTTCGTGTGATTTGTGGTGCCTCTATGTGCTTGTATTTTTGTTGTATGCCTTACGAGAAAGATTTATCATTTTTTTTTTGTTCAGGCACTAAGCAATCTTCACCAATCTCACCACTGGCCACTGAAAAGCCGCATTTGTTTTAAGATTAAAATTCCCCGCGTCATAGTAGAATTTACGCTGTGAGGACAGTCGGAGATATTCTGAGCCTCATAACTAGAGCAGATAGTTGAAAATAAAAAAAATCCCTTGGCAGAATCCAAATACTTCAGTGTATCAAATTAAATGACACACAAATAAATTGGCTTTTCAGTTAAACTTTAAGTGAATAAGTGATGGGTAACTAGCTTGTCCCATATCAGCCCTTTTTGGTTAAACTTAAAAAGGCCCTGACTGTTAAATAGAAATCAACGTTTAATCATTATCTGGAACCAAGAATTATTTTCAGCTACAAAAATCACATGACTTGCTTTTCCTTAGTCTCACCGAAAGAGTTTGAAAGCGGTAGGACACTTAGCTCAAATCCATCATAGCTTGATCGGCGCTGGGAGAAGAATCCTTCTTCATTGACTCGTACAAGGCCAGCAGGTCTGGAGTTCCACGAATCATGGCCATTAAGTCGTTCAGCTGTGCGTTTTTATCTGGAAAGAAACAGTGAGTGAGTTTGAGTAAGCGCAAATGACGGTGACGAAGAGTTTATTATGCACTGGACAAGAAACGGAAATAGTGAAGAGTGAATTGAGGCGGGTTCCAGGTCAGCTCCCTAGTTACTACGAAGTGCCTATTCATGATGTCACAAATTAACTACTGAACCCATTTTCCCACTGAACGAGACGAGGGGGGACTGCACAGGGAAGGATGAACCGAAAATCTCAGTTAGTTTTTGCTTGGTAACTGCTTTGAAACAAATTCTTCGAGTGAAGAAGACGAGGAACTAATGCTTCAGTTTGTTAACGCTTGTCTTACTTTGCTGCCCTAAGTTCACTTGCCAGAAACGGATCTTGGAGAAAAAGATGGTAGGCTACTATCTTTACAAAAAGTTACTTCGAAGTAACGGTCCTCCTTGTGCTCCCCGTAACTTTTAGACAAGCTGGAACGAACCAAAGTGTTATTCGATCAGTTGTTGCAACTGGGTAAACTCTTGTCCCGGCTGCAAACAAAGACTAAAGCCGCGTTCGATTATCCTTGTCTCGGTCCTGTCTGAAAAATACACACAGTTGGAAAAACGAACTTTAAAACCATACATCTTCTTCCACAAGTTCGTTTTTACAACTTGAGCGGCTTTGAGCCCGAAGAGGACCCTTGCCAAGAAGGGCCGAAATACAGCTCTAATAAAATTCACCTTAAGTATCCGTTTTGCACTGTCAAATATGATTTTCAATCAGGTTGGGCTGAAGGAATATTTATTTTTTGCCTTGTCCGCTTAATGTCGTTTTATTTTTTATCAGTTTATCAGTTTTCTCAGCTGACACTTGTCAGTGCCCTGTCAGGCAGGAGCCCGTGAATGATGACATGATCTCGGAGTAAGTTTCGGTCCTGTCTCGGGTAGATTTCTCGACTGCGTTTTATTTGTGAGGCTTGTCCGTTGAGTCATTCACCTGACAAAGCGATAAAACGGCTTTAAACCGTGACAAGGCAGTAACAAGAAGACAAGACCGAGACAAGGAGGACTCGAACGCCGCTTAAAGTTTAAACGAAAAGGACTGGGATAGGACAATCTAGTTACCCATCACTTATTCACTTAAATTGGCTTGAAGACCCGCTGAAAATGCGTTACTTGGTTGTTCCGCTATTCAGGAATAATCTATTTTCCAATCGTGGAATTTCTGTGTGATTTGTGGTACCTCTAATTTGTTGTATGCCTTACAAGAAAGATTTATGCCTTTTTTTTTGTTCAAGCACTAAGCAATCTTCTCGAATATCGCCACTGTCCACTGAAAAGCCTTGTTTGTGTTAAGATAGAAAATTTCCCGCGTCATAGTAGAATTTTCGCTGTGGGGACGGCCGCAGATATTCTGAACGTCATAACTAGAGCAGATAGTGGAAAACAAAAAAATCCCTTTGCAGAATCCAAATTACTCAGTGAATTCAACTAAATGACACAAAATTAAGTTGGCTTTTCAGTTAAACTTTAAAGCAGGAAATGACAAGGGTGTTGCTATCGTCGAAGACAAGAATACTTTATGCCTCCACCCTGGTTCTCCACCCAGGGTGACCCCAAGAAAGGGTAGGTTTTAACCTTGCAGACGCCGAGGATTGGATTCGGATTTGTATATTCAGGCTTTAACACAGATTTTAAGTTATCGCTTTCTGTTTCATTTTGTTTGTTTCATAGACTTGTTTTAGGATATGGGAGCTTGATTGTAAGTATAATCGTTACTTCTTTATCTGGATCGTCATATGAACGAATTAATGAATGATATATTTGCACAGTAACGCCATCAGGCCATCACGCCACAAAAACGGTACAAACTTACATACGTACATACATACTAACACACTATTTAAAGTTTAACCGAAAAGGGCTGGGATAGGACAGTCTAGTTACCCATCACTTGTTCACTTAAATTGGCTTGAAGACCCGCTGAAAATGCGTTACTTCGTTATTCCGCTATTCACGAATAACCGATTTTCAAATAGTGGAATTTCCGTGTGATTTGTGGTGCGTCTATGCGCTTGTATTTTTGTTGTATGCCTTACGAGAAAGATTCATCGTTTTTTTTTGTTCAGGCACTAAGCAATCGTCACCAATCTCACCACTGCCCACTGAAAAGCCGCATTTGTGTTGAGATTAAAATTTCCCGCGTCATAGTAGAATTTTCGCTGTGGGGATGGCCGGAGATATTCTGAGCCTCATAACTAGAGCAGATAGTGGAAAATCAGAAGATCCCTTTGCAGAATCCAAATAATTCAGTGTATCCAGTTAAATGACACACAAGTAATTTGCCTTTTCAGTTAAACTTTAACAGTTTTAATGTACTCTCAACACTTTTTACACTATAAACACCTCGATCAAAATAAATCTGTCCGGTGTTTTAAAGCTAACTTGAGGAACCTCCCAACATTTCTTAGATCTTAAAAATCTTTGCTTCCCATCATTTTAACAATCCATTTCTTATCCATTCCCCCCAGTGCCGTCTTTTACTTTTGATGGACCCTAGCCCATTCATGGATTTTTGGCCCCATGAGTCAAAAACAATAGCGCATTAGCACACACGATTCTTGGTCTAGTCACACTATGGTCAAATCTGAGCATAATTTCGGTAACGTAAACGACGACGGTGCAACGTAGCTGGTGACACCTCGATCGTAACGAACAAGGCAATACGGCTAGCAACCGTGGCCTGATTTCTCAGCAATTTAAACCGGCCGCTTGGCCTCTCGTTTCCCCTGGCCCCCCCAGCACCGGCCCAAGGGTAAAGACGGCACCGATTCCCCCCCCCCCCCCCAAAAAAAAAAAATCTCCTCCCTTAGCTCCTCCCGTACAATCACACAAAAGGTGGCATACATCCTCTTTCATTTCTGTCATATATATTGGCGGAATAAAAGCTCTGATTATCCTAAAGATGCTGCATGCCAGCCCGGCAACACTTGCCTGGGTCAAAGTGAACGATGGCGACTTACCCGCATCAGGGACTGATTGCAGAGCTGCAACTGCTCGCATGGCTGACCTTTTGAGATCCTCCTGCTTCTCGTATTCTTGCTTGACTGCATTCGCCTTAACTTTCTGGTTCAAGGTAGCTCGTAGGGGCTCCACAAGTTGCTCCAGTCCTGCATAGAGATGAAAGGTGACACCACGGATATACAAAATTTAAGCCTCTCTAATTGCCCACTCTGTTCGGCGAATGTGCCAGATCAAAAACTGCCGATCGAGTCCAAAAAACGATCTCAAGATTATTTTCGAAAAATCCTGAGAAAGGATATGGGTCCTAGATACCAAAGCAATGCGGGACAACTACTGTACGTATGTCCGACCTTTGCTAGAATACGCTTGTGCTGCCTGGCACCCAGGACTGACAACAGAATTGACCGACAGGCTTGAAACTATCCAGAAGAGAGCATGCAAAATCATCCTTGGAGCCCACTATATCTCTTATGAGGATAGTTTGGCCAAGCTTGAGCTGCCAACTCTTGCCGACAGGAGACACGACCTTACAATGAGTCTCGGGATGGCGTGTCTGGCCTCAGATCAACACAGGGATATACTCCCTGAATACCAAACTATAGACCCTGGAAGACGTGACACGAGACGGAACAGAAAGACTGCGGATATGCATAAGCTAAAAGAACCGCCTCTGAAGTCAACTGACCGATACCTGTCCTCGTTCGTCCCATATTTCATCTGCCATTTTGACTCAAAATAGAAATTTCAGTGTTTTTGCACGTTGATATAAAAGCGATAGGTGTTTTTATATTTTAGTTTGTATTGATTATCAGTTGGTAAACAATGAATTGTATGCATAAATAGATTAACTTTTGCTCTTAAATGTTGACGATCCGACGCTAGCTGATTTTGTAAGCTATTAAGGAAATAAAGTGAATTATTAATTATTATATGTTATTTTAAGGTCCAGACCGGATCCAGCTTCGGTGGGGGGAGTTGGGTGGGTGGGCGGTACCGGGAATTTTCCGGAAGTGAATTCTCCTTGAGCCCAAGCTGACTAGAAACATATATTGAAACAATGGCTAAAAACGGATACGTCAGCTACGATGCTTTGGCAGCGATATTTCGGCCCTTCTTGGCAAGGGTCCTCGTCAGGCTGTTGAACGTCAGGGACAACGTCGGAGACTGGAAGAAACGAACCTGCATACTGATTGCTCTGATTCGAGTGAAACGTGGCTGTAGAAGCAAATGCCATAGACGTGACAATTATGTATCTAAATCGCATGTGGACAGGGTTGGGGAGTTGAAGGGGGTTGTGTAACTTGCGTGGGTAGGGACCAAACGAATGGAGGGTTAGTGACGAAACTTGGGGGATACAAAGGTCATGGGCCCCCGATATGCTATTTGAGATCTGGACCGCATAAGATCTCTGTGGGGGAAATGAACGGGGCGGAAAAGCTCTCAAATTCGACTGAAACTTGATGAATAATAGGAGCCAATGATCCAGATGTGACATTCATGTTTCTGAATCGGATCCAACCTCGGTAGGGGAGTTTGAGGTGGGTACCAAAGGGGTGTTTCTGGGAATCTTGTGGCATGCAATACTGACGGACGAGTAATCCAATCTGGGTGAAACTTGACAGTCAGAAAGAATACATGCTCCAAATGTTCCATTTGCAGGTCTGAACCAGTCATGCACAAATCCTCAATTTTTGGGCATGGTGCCCCAACGTCAGGGCATGCCCCAAGGTATGGGCATGGTGCCCATACGTTGGGGCACCATGCCCTGGAGCATGGGCATGGTACTAGCAGGGTACTAGCATGGCACCCCCATGATATTTGGTTGAACTGAGATTGATTACATACCTAAATAGGGCCTTCTTCCTCTCCTAGACCACAAGATACTTGATCTTATGTTCTATCTAACCTCTTTTTCCAGTTTTAAAAATATTAGAGAACTTCCAAGAAATTTAGCCTTTAATGAAGACCACTTTTTCCTATTGGTTTACCATGGTTTACCTATCCATTTCAAGGGAAAAAGGGGAATTCATTCATTTCTTGGAAGCTCTCTAATATTTTTAAAATTGGAAAAGAGGTTAGATAGAACATAAGATCAAGTATCTTGTGGTCTAGGAGAGGAAGAACGCCCTATTTAGGTATGTAATCAATCTCAGTTCAACCAAATATCATGGGGGTGCCATGCTAGTACCATGCCCATGCTCCAGGGCATGGTGCCCCAACGTATGGGCACCATGCCCATACCTTGGGGCATGCCCTGACGTTGGGGCACCATGCCAAAAAATTGAGGATTTGTGCTTGACTGGTCTGAACTGGATCCGGCGACTATTGGGGGAGTTAGTGGGGTGGTACCGGAAATCTTGTTACTCGCTTAGAGTGGAGGGATCGGAACAGGACGGGACTTGGGAGTAGAACGGCCACAAGCCCTACGTGCACATTTACAGTTCCGGACCCGACCCAAGCACTGTGGGGGAGTTGGACGGGGAGGAGGGGGGGGGGGGGGCTCGGAGCAAGCATAGCTCGAACGTGTAACCCCATCCGGACGGTACTTGGCGTTCCACTTGCATGTCTGGACCAGACCGTTATGCTTCCTTGTAGATTATCTATACCTTATTTCCGTTCGACGTAACCTATCCCGTCTTGCTTTATTTATTTACGTGTGAGCCTCATCTGAACCGTTGTCAACTCCGCGCAATCTTGTTCATTTTTAACTCAGTTCAGGCAAAGGATAATCCATTAATTCAGTTTTGTACCAATTGTACCAGACGTTGACCAGTAAAGCTCTTTGTTCGTCTAAACCACATCTACGATTTGCATCAGCCCCTTGACAAAAGTTGTCACACCCACCCGTCGGTTGGTCTACTTACTTTGAAGTACGGTATTCGGAGCGAGAGTCGTAAGTCGGGAAAGCATGAGGTATGTCAGCATTTTGATATCGTAGTGATCCTTTAGGCCACTTTCCACCTTAAAAAAATAGACAAACTGAGAGCTCTGTTGTTAGAAGAAATACACGCAAGAATATACTATAACCTTAAGTACTAGCTGTCACTGGAGTCTCTTGTCGTCCAGGGGGACATTTCGTCGTGCAAAAGCCAATTAGCTTCATGCCCACGTTGGCTCTATCCAGAAGAAGGGAGAAATAGTTTGGAAGTGATACTCGAAAAACATTGGACAGATATTCCATTCCTTTATATGACTTATAAACTCACTTGGTCGGGAATCAGTATTAAAAAAAGGCCTGTTTTCAGGGTTGCCATTCAGCCAAATTTCTAACTACTAAAAACAGCAAAAAAAAAATGATAAAATACTGAAAAATCCAAGACATTCCAAGACCTTCGCTTCACGAAAATCTCAAAACATTCACTGGCTTCACTGGCTGGCAACCGCGACCTCAACCCAGCCACATACACATGAGGATAGCCACGTGAGGCAGATCTAACACCAGATGGAGACACGTGACGCACACACGGCTGCTCAAAGCGGCTTTGTCCGCCCAGACGCTCCGACGCTGGAAACGTCTGCCGGCAAGAGCCTTAAGCGGAGAAACGAAAGTAAATTCAGGAACCGAACAAGTATCAATACTTGTAACTGGGCTCAAGTTAATGTTTACATTCCCACATTTTAACTTCAAAAATGATTTTAACAGTCGAGTTTTATGGTTTGTGAGGGTCGCGTAAAGATGGATTCCGAAGTTATGTAAAAAGTATTCAATCCCGTGACATAGGGAAGTGGAATGTTTAGACGAACTGGCTTCGAGCTTCTATCTGATGACTGTAGTGGTTTACGAACTATGCTCAAGGTCAGAGTCGGTAGCGCGTCGATCTCGGAAACCGAAGATCGAGGGTTCAAATCCCGCCGGATGAGCATTCTCGTCTTTTATTTCACCGCTTACAACGTTTGTATGGATCAACATGGGAGGGGGGGGAGAATATCAAACTAAAATTAAAGAGATAATAATTACGTGGTTCAAGAACTCGTAGACGTCGATTTTGTCCAGGCAGCTGTCCAGCATTGTGTACATGCACTCGAATGCACACTTTCGCATGTCCAGACCATCGTCAACAGTGTGCTTGAAAGGTCCCATCTCAACTTCCCGGATCAGCTCTTTCTAAAAAGTAAAATGAGCACTTCAACGGAGACGGCGTTTGTAGGCAATTCCGTTCAAGTAAAAGGAATTCCGGTCTAGCTGAAAGGAATTCTGTTGGTGAAGAGGACTAACACGAGGTGTTCCTCTCTTGATGGGCACCACTTTACAACTTTCCCTGGGCACTGGCTGGACGCCGAGGGCACCTGCTGGACGCCGAGGGCACCTGCTGGGTACCGGGCACTTACTGTAGGCTACAGCTATTTTGAGAGAGATCAACCCTTCGGACTTACACACTTTTGAAAGCAGCCGCCATCACTAATGATGCCATTGATGCTATCACAAAATTTCTCTGCTGATTAAACGAACCCATGCTTCTGTCAAATTTTCTGCCTATAGAGATACATTTTTTCCCTCTGTGTGTAAACACCCACCAGTCTCCAAGACGGGATTCCGGTCAAGTGTCCGGAGGGGTATATTAAACTATGACTATATTCATATAATATATACAAAAACGGATTCGTCAGCTGTGATCAGAGGCGCCATTTGGGGGGGGGCAGGGGTGGGCAAATGCCCACCCCAGATTTTCCAGGAGGGCCCCAAGCTTCCACCACAAAGGGCCCTTTGCAGGCCATAATAATCCATTATGTCCAACATAATCCATTCTGTCCAATTGATTTGAAATTACTGCACGCCTATTAACCATTAACCTATTAACCAAAGAGCGTAATTACCTGACGAAGAGTCTTCACTCGACTCATTTCCCGTTTCAGTAAGTGATCTAGCGATCGTCGGACCGGCTAAAAATGACTTTTTGCCTCTGAAACTTGACACTAGATGGCGCACTTTGCAATGCTTACAGAGAAGCCGTTTTTCGTCTAAAGATCTCTTTATTTCACCAATCTCATAATTTCAACTACTTTATTCAGAAAGCCAAAAGCATACAATACCTGATCCTTAAGTGAAGTCCAGTATAGTTTGTATTGTTTACTTAATACGAAAGTTTCTCGCTGAGGAAGGCCAGCCTGTAGTCTGGTTGAATTTTCCACTTTCAGTTTAATCACTTAACCTCGTTGATTGTAATCTTCGTTGTTATAATTAATCTTAGAGGTCAGTGTGGCTGAGTTCCACATTCTGTTACAGTACATTTCCAAGCAACACACGGGTGCTGAAAATGCGTTTTTACTTAGAATATTCGATCGATGTGCTACCAAAACCCGCATTTTTTCTTACGCGACACGAAATGAATCGGGGGGGGGGGGGCAGATGGAGTTCATGCCCACCCCAAGATTTGGCCCAAATGGCGCCTCTGGCTGTGATGCTTATGAAGTGATATTTATGAAGCTTATGAAGACGATATCGTCAGTATCACAGCTGACGAATCCGTTTTGTATATATGATATGAATATATGACTCTAAGTCAGCTTGGGCTCAAGGAATATTTATAAACAATGACTACGTTCGACAGCGACATTTCGGCCCTTCTTGGCAAGGGTCCTCATCGGGCTGTTGCCGGACTGGAAGAAACGAACTTGCAATCAGGGTTTCACGCTAAAATTTCTCGTCCGAATTTCCTTCACTTTCATTAACAAGTTGAAATCTAAAATTTTCCGCATGGAATTAATGATGGTACAGAAAATCCTGGCAGGAATTCAAGTCCACGACTGCCCGAACCTGGTGGCCTGCCCGCAGCATAAGCATTTCCTGTCTCCAAACCGGATTCCGGTCAGCTTTTCCTAAACGTGTAAACGCTGCATAAGTAAGAAAACATATGCTACACACCCTGACGTTCGTTTCTCTGTAGACGTGGGGTAGAAGGGTATCAAGGAGGTCTCGAATTAAGGCTGGCTTGTGATGCGCAGCTGACAGGAACAGAACTAGTGCCACCATCCGAACGTTGAGGTCCGAGTCTTCTAAGGTAGATAGGAACTCGCCGATACACTGTCGAAGAAGGCCATCTATCGGCTGGGGCTGAAAACAGAGAAAATACAATGAATAAGTTTACACTTATATAATAGCTGCGTTCGTTGTCCGGTGACTGCTCACCGGTGCTTCTTATAACGCGTTTTTCCACCGTTGACTGCTCCCCGATCTTACAACCCGTTTTCGGACTAACCAGAACCTGCTCGGCAGGCAGGTTCTAGTGAGTCACCAGTGAGACCAAAAACGCGCAATAGGACAAGAACCGAACACCGGTGAGGAAAAAACACAGACAGCCCGGAGTGCAGCGAACGCAGTTAATGGGTTACAGCCAGGCTTCGCTTTCCAGCTCCCGGATTCATGACATCGGAACTGGCTAAAATAACTTGAATGTATATAATCATAAAAAAAAAAATGTCAACTTGAAATGTTGAAGAACTGTCCGGAAACATCTATGACGTGTGCTCTCGCCGTCTAGCAAGTTCCATCAAGATCAGAGAACTCGTTCCAGATTTATCCAAGTCATGCCGGTACCCCCCTCCATCTCCTCCCACTTCCCACAGTGCCCAGACCCTGTCCGGTTCTGTAAATGATGTATCTAGGGATAATACTTTTTCTTCCCACCAATTTCCTTCCCGACCCCTCTATTTTAAAACTTGCAATGAGATTCCAATCGAGGGTTATCCATGCCTCAAGCTTCCGGATTCCCCCTCCCTCCACTCCCCCAGGATGGTCACATCCAGGAAGTGACAATTTCTAAGTCAGTCTGGCCGGGTCCCTAATACGCCCGCCAAGTTCCATCGTCCTAGCACATCTAGAAGTACCCGAACGGTTAGTACCGCGAACAAGCTTGACATGACTGAACACAGGAAACGTCACCAGCCCCGGGTGGAAGGGTCGACAGACTGAGAGCTCCGGCAAGTACTGTCAGAACTTCCAACTGTCAAATGCAAAAGTTCGTTGAACGTTCGCTGAACATCAAAATATGAGCAACCATTGCAAACCCTTCGTCACTCACATGAGTATCTGCTAAGTAATCTCAGTCTTTTCGGGTCGTTTCCCTTGATGAAAGATGCCGTCTATCCACGTGAAAACTTCAACTGATGATGGCATCTCAACGAAAATTTGTTGAGCTCAACAAAGAGCTCCACGGAAGAATCAGAGGACGTGTTCGCGTCGATAGTCCACACATCCACACAAAAATGTCAATGGATGATGCCACCTTCACGAATTCTTTCCAATATCGACAAGTTCCAAGGGAAATACAGTTTTATTAAAGGAACAGAAAACTTGACTCAAACTTGACTCGGGGAGCTAGCTAACATATCAAGAATGTACCCTGAGTCGATATTGAGAGTAAGAAAAATTCTCGTTACGACCATTGCAGTTTCCGGGCAGTTTCCGAGAATTCGACTTTGAGCAAAAGGTTTGCAAAAGCAAAAGGTTTGTGTGCCGCGACTAGGAATCGAACCCCGTCCGTCTTGTCGGGGAGGTCGTTTCGCTGTGGTCTACATGTAAAAAGGCGAACTTTCACAGTACATAAGTGCATAGTTACAGTGCATAAGGGGCAAGGGCCTGTCAGCTAGCTTTTGGAACTCTAAGGAGGGGGTTCGAGATAACAAAGAAGTGGGGGCCTGTCGTCGATAAGACCCTGTATATTTATCTAAGCCCCCCCCCCCGGGCGATTCGATGGCCGAAAGTTGCGTAGTCAAGTTTACTGTTCCTTTAAACATTGCGACAAATCACCAATTAAGCTATGTACGCGAAAAAGACTTTTATATCCACGGCAATTCAGTCATGATCGAGATCGTGACGACGGCTTGTCCCGTTGAACAAAGCCGCCCACGCAAAATGTAACCTCGGCTTTGTTGAACTTTTGCTCCCCGAGCAGCGCTGAACAAACGTTGCGTCTTGAGCTCAACTCTGACGCCACCCACTAAAGCTAATCACGCGAAAAACTAAGACTTTGAGATGAATGGCATTCCGACAGGGTTGCCAAGTGTGACACTTTTGGTGCTTTTTGACACTTTTTGGCACCGGGTGACACCAGGACACTTTTTCTCTTAAAATGACACCTTTTGGTACAAGTGACACTTTTTAGGTCAGAAAAGGCACCTTTTCATTTATTTAGCAAATTTACGGATTTCCGCCCCAAAAAACACGAAGTTTACTTTAATTTTGAACATAAAAAGAGTTTGAAGCCTTATAAAGCCCGTTTCCGATAATTTTTTTTTACAGTACCGTGATCTGACAGTTAAAAAATGTCTTAAAAACGATCTTACAAATTCACAATAATTACCATTATCCGCATTTTGCTCATTGTGCAAGACATTTTTATTCAAGGTGTCAAAAAGCACCTTTTGTAAGGAATTGTGACACTTTTATGAGTCGAGCTCTTGGCAACCCTGCATTCCGACAAGGTACGTAACATGACGGTGAGGCTTATCCCGTTGAACACGCCGTTCACACGAAACCGTCTCCCTAGACCAGTGGTTCCCAACCGGTGGTACGCGTACCCAAAGGGGTACGCGAGACCCTTGCAAGGGGTACGCGAAGGAACCAAAATTGGTTTAATCTGCAGCTTCAAAACCTCGCCTCACTCATTTTTGATGACCGAAAGCCTAATATTACCAGAAGAGGATTCACTAGCCAAAATGTTTTTGAGGGGCTAGGTATTTTTACTGACTGGCAGGTCGTTTTTACCAATTATTTTTCAAAAAACTAACTGTTTTTACGAAAAATCGCGGCGCTTCGCGCCGGATCCTTTCTTTTTAACAGTCTGGCCGACCAACACAGTCTGGACGACCAACTTTGGGGGAAGGGTTGTTGCCAACCCGTGCGTGGGCCACTGATTACAAGCCTTAGTGAAAGTCTGCGAAACAATGTTGATTCCAAAACAGCTAGTCTACTGCCGTAAATTCTGTTCCTGTGTCAAACAATAATGATTCAAGACGAATCAAAGACATTGCAAGTAATATTGTCATTCAAGTTGCGAATTCAGCTAACGAAAACGTTTCCGATGTAGCTTGATCAAAGCACGGAGAACATTAAAGCCAAACGCAGAAATAGGCTGACTGTAAAATATATTGCCGTTAATGACATCGAGCCGAGATTTGACAAAATTTTAGGTACAAAGCAGCCTCAAGTGTTTTGGATATATTTCTAACAAATATCGTCTTTTTTAACGTTCGGAAAAAGGGGTACGCAACCTTTTCGAACCTTGATTAGGGGTACGCGATACGAAAAAGGTTGGGAACCACTATACTGCAAGTTTCCGGCAACGTCGGACGGACTCCCGGTTTAAAGACTTGCGAGTTGTCGGGCCGCAATCCAGCGCAGACTTTCTTTCGGCCTCGGCCCCAACCTCAGGATACCTTGACTTCACCACTTTTTAAGCCACGTTCGATTTATCCTTGTCTCGGTCCTGACAGCCAAATTTCGTTTTATTTAACTGCCTGGTCCTCTTAATGCCGTTTTATTTGTCCTGTCAGCTGACAATATTGTCAGTGCCCTGTCAAACAGGACACCGTGAATGATGACATGATCTGGCAAGGCTAAATAAAACGGCTTTAAACCGAGACAAGGCTGTAACAAGAGGACAAGACAGAGAAAAGGAGGACTAAAATCGAACGCAGCTTTACTGTCTGGGTCCTCGGGGGAAATTTTGTCTCGTGTTAGTCGTAGTGTACACCGAATCTGTGAGTTGGCATCCAATCGGGCGGTTACACCAGGTTGGTCGCCTGACTCCCCTTTGCAGGTGTGTTGTTATTACGACATTTCGACGAAGATGTTGTAGTGTCAACATCGAAGAAGAACGGAACAGCTCGGAAACTGCCCTGCGACCAATGCTTCCGACCGAACGGCTGCGAAGATACCCTAGGACGAGACAGCACAACCTTCAAACGTCAAGACCTCCGATAAGCAAGTTCCACGCTTCACATTATGCACAAAGGGGTTTAGGAACAGAAAACCATCGGACGGTCTCGTCGAAGCAATTCTCTTACAGGGTACGTGACGACCCAACCTCTTAAAAAACATCACTAACTCTATGGGCGCCGCAAGTCTAATGTCGAACAGAAACTGAGGATCTGTTTAGTCGCTCGAAGTTCGTGGAGTAACCTAATCTGAACTAAAATAAGATGATCCAATCCTTTTTCGTTGCTGAAGGATAATAATTCGATCAAGAAAAGTAAGTAAGTAATGTTCCCAAAAGATAGAGAAGACCTTGGAAAGTTCTCTGGCGAAGGCTCACTTGCCGGCAATCAGCCTAGGCTAGGGACTGTCGGCTCTATCCTAGCTCGCAAAAGGATCTCTTCTTCGTCTCATCAGAAGGATTATAAAACGGTCTTCAAGAATTCGTCCAATGACTTTTCGTTCCATGTTTCGTTTTCCGTCAAATGGAGTGAAAGACGGGAAGAAGATGCGAAACTTCCCCTCAGTGGAAACTACTGATTATATTTATTTCGCAAATTTGTTGCGTATTTTTGTTGTGTTCTATATTTCTTTGTCGTACTACCCTAATACATAATACCTTGCATAATGCATGCGTGTACTAAATTTATTCAGTCGTTGTTGCAACTTTCTAGCTCTTGAGTTGATTGAGTTGAAATGACTATGCTGTCAGTTTCTCTTCCATATCATGTACTTTTCCCAAAATTATCTTTTTCTTCAATTTGTATTTCTCTTGGTATTTCTTCGTCTGAAAATTTTGCTTGCAGAATTCTCGCTAGCATGTACCGTTCTTCGTCAAGTGAACCGAAAACCGGAGAGAATGTGCAACGTTTGCCCTCAGAAGTCAGAGGTATTGAATATATTTCGCCTTGAAATTTTTCTAGCTCTGACTTCAAATTATGAATTCAACTGTGATTTCAGTTTATCCCCAATATTCTATACCTTTCTCTATCGCTCAAAATTTTCTTATTCTGCAACTTGTGTCTTTTGCCTGCAATTTCTCGCCTGCGTTCTTGCTTATGTGTCACGGTTCGCCGCGTCAAATGAAGCGAATACCGGAGAGAAGGTGCAAAATGTAGCTCCAGCAGAGTAAGCTATGCTACACTGTAAAAAGTTTCTCCGAATAAGGATGCAGTATTTGCTACTGGGATTAACCTATCTTTACCGGGATAAGATTAATCCGAATTAGGGATAACCTTATCTTAATAAAGACAAGATTAATCCCAGTAGCAAATACTGCAAGATTTTTTTTACAGTGTACTCAGATATTTCACTTTGGATTTTTTTTCTATCTTTACTGTTTTTCACCTTTATCTACCGCTTTACATTTCTTATTCCACACTTCGTATTTTTTACGCCTGTGGACTTTTGTCTGCTATGCAAGGCCGTATCCAGGGGGGTTAGGGGGTTCGACCCCCCCCCCCACCCCGAAACCCACAAAAGTAATCGTATTTTGTAGGCTTTAAAATCTGATCTATGTCTTTTTTGTACTTTTTGGTCCGACCCACGGGCACCCCCCCCCCCCCAAATAGATTCCTGGATACGGGCCTGCTGCTAAGTATCGACCATCGTCAACTGAAGCGAAAAACAGGGAGACGAAGAAAAATTGGTAGCCAGTAGGAGCTACTGAGTATATGCGCTTAGTGCTTCGTACTTCAGAAGTATTTCTATTGGTAAAGCTGAATTTCTAAAGCTGAATTTTGTACAAAAATTTGCAGAGAAATAATGTTGGTATATTTTGCCGAGGAGTTGGATTTCGAATCAGAATACGATAACTAGAAAAGGACTTTTGTACGAAAACGTGCCAACGAAAAATGTATGTATGCTTTTGTCGGGGCTTCGTACGGAACAAAAGCCAATCAAGCCATTTGGGATGAAATTGTGCCAACGGATTACTCCAGAAGTATTCCTATTAGCTACATTAAACCTGATTTTTGTACAAAAATGTGCCGAGAAATAATGTTGGTATACTTTCAAGTTCGTATGATATCGTCAGAGGAAACAAGATTCGTGTGGGCGAAGAAAAATTTACGCTCGATGGGAACGTCTGAAGAAAACCTTGTCGAACATCAGCCAATAAACTTGTAAATTTTCAGGTCTACAGAATGCTGCTTCAAGTCACTGAATCTGAGTTCAGCGACAATGTCTTCTTCAAGCGTGAACTCTGCTGCAAAGGCGTCAAGGCTCTCGTTGCCCTCGCCGCCCTCAAGCTGATAGACACCATGCCGATAACCCCAGAAGTGATTAATCAGCTTCCTTACGAGGTCATCGATCTGGTCGCCAAGGAAGTGATCTTGCTGAAGAACGAATCTCAGCTCTACAGACTCATGAAGTATTTCCCCCAGAAGATTTTCAATTTGGGCGACATCATGAAGGCCTGCTGCGGCGCATGTTATAATGCCTTCAGCGAAGATGCGCCAGAGAATGTGGCTTTGGCTACACAAGTGTTTCTCTCCGTGATAAAACAGGAAAATCCGGAGACTTTGAGAGAGCTGGACCAGTCTTTTTTTGAGAACAGCGAGCTGACAAGCGCCTGGCTTCAAACCACCAACGAGACAAGAAAAGTCGTGGACACCAGCGAACTGTTCAAGGTTTGTAGTTGTAGTTTCATGTGGAAGCATTTTCGTCAACTACCGAAGAGTCACCTATGCAAACAATTGTTCCTTAGGGTAATTAGATGAACATCTGAGTGGGCTGCATCATCCGAAGCTAAACAACGTCCAAAAAGGTTCCTCTACGGCATTTATAGCGGAACCATGACGCTGCCTCCTGGCTTGGCCACAAGTGGGTGGAACTAGGTCTTTTTTAGGCAAATCCCAGACATCCCCTTCCCTACCTCTGATCGTGGCTGCGGGATTCTTCGACTATTGATCGTGAGCCAACCAGACCCTTACGCTGGCCGCCTAAAATCCTTCGATAAGGATGAGAGTCGTGGGGATGCCGGAAAAAAGGAAACGAAAGTTTAGACCAGCTTGCCTCGAGTAGGATCACTTCTATTTGACGATAGCGGTGGTCTGCGAACTGCGTTCACAAGCCCCTCCGTAGCCTAGTGGTTAGAGCATCGATAAATGAAGCTGAAGGTCGAGGGTTCAAATCCCGCCCGAGCGTCATTTTTGTATTACACTTCACCGCTAGTAACGACGCAGGGGACACGAGACTTGACGAAGGCGTTACCCTGTGGCTTGTACGAGTCGCAGAGCTAGAATCCGAAAGTATCCGAGAGAACCCTCAAATCGGCGCATTTTCTTTTTTCGTGGTGTCACAGACCACCCTGTACGACAACCGCGCAATTCGCCGTGGCCTGTAAACGCAGCTTATCCTATGTGCGTATTCTCGGACGTTTCCGACAAATCCAATGTACAGTGTGCCTGGGATACGAACGAGAATTAGACATCGACTGTAGGACATGTGGGTTCGCCCACCCGTCATTTGGTCCGTGTTCGGTTCGAAAGATGGTTGACTAACGGGTGGAGTAGGACGGCGAGCCGTGGATTGTAATCCATATTTTTCTTTAGATCACTAGCTCCTTCGTTCTGCGGAAGAAGCTCAATTCCTCCAACGTTGAAACCATCCATTACGCCTTCGAAACCTTGCAGAATATCTTGGAATTCAACGACGTCTCTCCCATCCGAGTCGACTTCAGAAAAATCCTCCTCTGCAAAGAAGCTGTACAGGAAGTTGATCGCCTCTACAGGTTCATGCACAGCCTCAATGCCGACCTTAAGGGTCTCTACATTACTCAGATCGACCTCTTCGGCCGATACTTGGAATTCCTTACCTTGCTTGGCAAATTCAAATTCCTCAACAAACTTGACATCGAGGACACAACGGGACAGCAGAGGATCACTACTGAGTATTCAAAAAAGCTCGGGTTAGTTCTCGCCGGCATGCCTCATTTGGCGAGCCTCGACCTTGCGAAGAATTTCCTAGGTGGTAATCTTCGCCATATCGTTCGCGGAGTGTCTCGGAATCTCCGATTGCTTGACTTGAGCTACACGGAACTAACCTCGAACGATCTTCTATTCCTCGCAAACCACGCACCATTCCAACCAAGCTTATCCCACCTGAACCTCACTGGCAACAGCTTCTCGGGACGTGCAACCGCCGCCCTCGATTATCTGATGGACACAATACGCGACCACATACATACGCTGTACTTGCAGAATGTGAAACTCGAAGCGCCAGAGCTTTTCCGGGCAATCGATAATGTCACGGACAACACGACTCTTCAGCAGCTTGACATCTCTTTCAACGACTACAAGACGGGTGACCTGGTGGAGATCTTGGAGCTCTTATCGCGAGCAGAGCATCTCCGATTTTTGTTGATATCCTGGCCCCTGGACGCCTGTATGGACACCCGGGAGGAAACTGTTGAGCTGATCACAGAAACAATCAACAGAGACCGCGACCATGTACCTGATATTGAACTGAGTATAGTCGGCCACCTTGGAACGTACACAGGTGATTGCTAGAGTCGTTGACCCTTACTGTGCTTCAACTTGTGCTAGTAATTTGTCAGTGTATCACGTGCTATACTTTAGTGCATATTAATCCCGTAATTTTTTTCAAAATAAAACAATTCGCGGAATTTACAATACTTCATGCCTCCAGGTTTGTTTTCCTAACAAGTCGATAACTGAACCGGGTACTCCGGAATCCGGCGAAAATGGGAAATACGGTAGTTATAAATGTCGTAGCCGAGTTTGTTCGTGTTCGGTATAGGAAAATGGTACAACAAAAAATCGATGCAAACCGGAAATTTCGTAAAGAGCAAGATCCTCTGATAAAATTTGGAAGGAGGTATATATGGAACGTGTTGAATGGCGGACTCGTCTTAATATTCCTTTCGCAGTCTCGGTTATACCTAATTGCCTAATATATCTGGTTAAGGGGCTGATCAAGGATATAACATCTTGGCAAAGACCGGAAATCTGCAAGACCCGACTGTCTGGATCAAGAAGTCCAATAAATATTCTCCTCTATGATCCTCTAAAACATTTCATCTAGCTATGTTCGCCTATCGCCTGCCGAACACAAAACAAGTTGAGGAAAAGAGAGACATTCTTGAAGGCGTGGTAGCATTAAATTTGACAAGCAACTGAATTTGACGGCGCGACCGCCAGAAACCGCGCAACAAACTTCCGGCTTTAGCTCTGACTTCTGCTCTTGAATCTTTAAAGCACAACTCTTACTAGAAATGAAATGGTCCCTATGAAACGGACCAGAAAAAACGATTTTCGAAAACACCATTACTTTCCACCTGAAATTAGCGATTTTCTTGTTAGAGCTTGTCGACTCTATCCAGCCGTCCTGCGCTCCAATGCGGCGGCTGGGCGCAAAACGTTTAAAAACTGGACGCGCCGTGGTTTAAAAGTTGGAAAACCAAGCAAATAAAAGAAGTAAAAAACAGAGGATTATCATATCCTTATATGTGAAAGAGTTTTCAGCGGACATTGAAGATTCCGGCAAACTTTGCTTTGTGTGACGGGCAAAACTCGGCACAGCCGAATAAGCGCTAAAATACGTAGGCGCAAAACGAAACAATGGGGAAATGTGGGGATTTTAAAAGCTTATACTTCCACAAGGGAGCTAGGTATATAATAAAAGGCAGAATAAGCAAGAGGGGTCCTTTAAAACGTTAGGAATGGCTAAGCCTACTGGAAGTTCCGAGCAATGAGTCCTCTTGGTTGACGCCATGTCTTTGCTGAGCTTAATCCCTTCTTGAAATTCAAGATACTCTTTTGCCCTAGAGAGCGGTAACAGGGACATAAAATCTGATTGATTAAAAAGGGCAATTTCCAGTTGGATGAAATTTTTTTTAAACTAAAGCAACTGCTCTACAAGTTGTGAATGCAATTTTACATTAGAGTACTTGACGAGAAGAAACACCTGGAAATTTTAACTACCATTAGGTATGTTCTTTGAAGAACAAATGATTGACTCATTGATTGAACGGATCGATGTATTCTCCAATCCACCCTCCTCGTAAAACAATAGCCTACCAAAGTTTGACAGATAGTCTTCCATACAATCCCTGTGGCGACAATCCCTGTGGCGAAAAACAAAAAAAAATTATTCATTAGAGCCATTTCCAGTTAAGTTAATCGAAATATTCTCCGATTTCGTCAAAATACTAAAGCAAGACATACAGACCCCCCCACACGATCCCTGTATCGACAATACCTAAGCGAGACAGATAGCCCCCTCCCCAAAAAATTCTTGAAGCGACATCACTGACCAAAAATAAGATGATTAGAAAAAGAGCATTTTCCAGTCAATCAATCAATAATTTTATCAACATATAGAAGGAAAGGCGCAAAGCGTGTTCATCATGTGTAGTACTGTAAAAAGGAAGAGAAAGAGATCAGAATAAAACTAAAACCACCTAAATAAACACTTCACAATATGTATGTCTCCGGCCAAGAGAAGAAATAAATTCGACACCAAACGGATCAGTAACACCGTACAGTCGCGTTACTTTGTGGTTAGGAGCCCATGGAGGCAGACCTAGTAGGTATTTTGCATACTTATAAAACAATTTACGGATTGTTCTTAAATCATTCATGCTAGATGGCTTCCAAAAAGGAGCTATGGCTAGAATATGAGTGATTGTATGTGTAAGCGTCTTGAGTCTAGCTAAAAAATTCCTACTATAACGTCTTTTAGCGCTAACCAATAGACAATAAGCTGTTCTAGCCCTGCCGTAGGCTAAAGCACAAGTATATAGTCTTTCGAGTTTAATTTTCAGGTCGTTACCAAGTGCTAAGCCCAGACGACAAGTCGAAAGCTCGATACTGGAATCACCTAAAGAACTGTAGTCGGACGCAGGGTCGACATGGGTAGCATGAAAATTCCGACTGCTTTTTATTTTAAAAGCACAGTATTAGTTTAGAGGAAAAGTGCTCTCCAGACATTTTGTAGTTTTGCACGTAATGATGATCAAATTGTAGCGAGGCGTTTTTAATTAAATAGTACTTTTTCCAAGGAAAAAAACTTTTTTCTATCTTTAGTAGGACAAAAATTTCACCTGTTTGGCAACTCTGGTCGGACTTAATCCCTATAAGTAAATATTTAGTGCTTACTTGATCACTAATGGTAAACTTGACAGCCGTGATGACCGTCTGTCTCATCTGTGGCGACTCGTGATGTCTCGAAAGAGATCAGAGTAAAACCACCTAAATAAACACTTTATAATATGTATGTCTCCGGCCAAGAGAAGAAATAAATTCGGCTCCAAACGGATCAGTAATACCGTACAGTCGCGTTACTTTGTGGTTACGAGCCCATGGAGGCAGACCTAGTAGGTATTTTGCATACTTATAAAACAATTTACGGATTGACTTCATGGGTAGCATGAAAGTTCCGACTGCTTGTTGTTTTAAAAGCACAGTATTAGTTTAGAGGAAAAGTGCTCTCCAGATATTTTGTAGTTTTGCACGTAATGATGATAAAGTAATGTTGATCGAATTGTTGCGACGCGATGTTAATTAAAATAGTACTTTTTTCAAGGAAAAACACTTTTTTTCTATCTTGAGTAGCACAATAAATTTCAATTGTTTGGCAACCCTGGTCGGAAGTAATCCCTACAAGTAAATATTTATTGCTTACTTGATCACTAATGGTAAACTTGACAGCCGTGATGACAGTCTGTCTCATCTGTGGCGACTCGTGATGTCTCGCTGCTTTTAGCTGGGAGAGCAATCCGGCCGGGTCCATCATCGTCAGTTTTCCGAGACATTCGGCGACGACCTTCCTTGTCCCCTCCACGGGGGACTCGCAGTGCAGGAATAATTGGCGCCAGATCTGAGGGATGTAAGGGGCGAGTGCCGCAGCGCCGTTGGGAGAAGCGGCGTGAGAGGAAATGACCTAAAAGATAACTGATAATTTATGTATATTTATTCATTTTTGTCAGCTTACAAAGGGAAAAAGAAAAAAAAGTAGAAATTAAAGAAAGTACATATACACAGTAAGTATAGTACTAAAGCTTACACAGCAAATTGGGTTAGTATGTGGCTTGTGAGAACGTCTAGCGCTCTTGCTCAAGGCCCGGAACAAGAAGAAATTTTACCCAAAGCATTAAGTCCCCTCAACGAACCTGGCTCCTGTTTTATTTAATTTATTTCTTTTATTTTACATACTCCGCTTTTACAATGGCGGGTCAGAAACAACAGAAAATTACTTAGGAATTGGTGGAGAGTATTTTTAGGAACACAAATTATTTTGGGATAAAAAATCTGGGTAGGTTGTTTGGTGTGTATTGTTGTTTTTTGTGTTAGTTAAGGTGAGTTAGGACGAAAGGCTTGTTTATTGGAGCCTATTACTGGAAAGTTTGTTTATTTATTTCTTAAATTTATTTGTTGAAAGTTAGTTTTTTTTTCTATCTTTGTATTAACCATGGCCAATAGGGCGTTTTAATCAGCGTTAGTAAACATCTATCTATTTACCTGTCTATCTATTTGTACTTTTATGGGCACTTGCAGCCTTCGGCTCAACGGCGTCGGCCCCTTTGTCTCACTTTCGTTAGTTTGGGCACTCCCGAGTTAGTGTTTATACTATTATAACAGCCGGTTGAAATAGCTTTTTCTAGAGTTGCTCACATCTGTCCTAATAAGTTAGGAGGCGTAATTGCTCTCTTAGCCTCTATTCTTATTTTAATAACTGTACCTTTTAACTTTAAACCTAAGTTTCGAGGAATGGCATTTTACCCAACAGTAATTTATTCTTTCTTTTCTTTAAAATTTAGATTTTCTTGGACAAATCTTCTTCTTCTTTTATCTTCTTGAAATAGAAATGTTAGAAGGGACAGCTAAATCAACTAGAGAAGAATTAGCAATTTTTATAGCAGGGTGGTTCTTCCGGAGAGGTAACATAAGCAGAAAATAAATCCTAAAGTTGCTAGGAAAGAAATAATTCTACCAATTGATAACCAAGGGGATAAAATGAAGACTACTTACTAAAGATTCATTGACGGGGAAAGAAGAAGATCCATTTAAGTAAAGAAGTTCACCAAGTTCTTTACTCTATCTATTATATATCGGAAGAGGTATTTTTTTACCGATTTAAGTATCAGCTATTCCCTATATAGGAGTTGATATTGTTCATGTTACTAAAGGGTTAGCTGGGATAAAATTATCAGGATCCCCTAATAAATTAGGACTCAAAAGAGTAAGGATTAATAAAAGCGAGAAGAAGACGCGTAAGCTAGGACGATGAAACTTAGCATGCGTATGGGGACCGGAACCATGCTCACCAAAACCTTTGGTTGGGGGAATCTGGGATTCTGGGATGGTTGGGTTTGATGGGTGGTAGAAGCATCAGATCATGGTGGGAGGAGTTGGAGGGAGGGGGGGGTAAAAATTGTGCAACAAAATGCTTAAGGACCAAACGGATGGAGAGATTGGGATGAAAGTTGGACGGTAAAAAATTCGATAGTTCTTAATATGTTCTTTCGAGGCCCGGACCAGATGTGGCCTCAGTGGTAGGAGTTGGAGGGGGGTACCGGAAATTTCCGGAAGTGCCCTGATTTGAGTAAAACTTGGTGGGTGGTAGAATCAAATGCCTAAGGTGTGACATGTATGTGTCGGAATCACATGTGGACACGGTTGGGGGGGGGGGGCAGAAATCGTGTGATACGCGCTAGGACCGAACGGATGGGGGGATAGTGGTGATGCTTGAAAGGAAATTTAAGGTTTGGACCGGATACGACCTCTCGGGGTGGAATTCGACTGAAACTCGATGGATGATAGGAGAAAATGCTCTAGATGTGACACTTAATTCGAACCGATCCGATCCCGTGTGAGGAGTTTACGCGGGCTACCGGAAATTTTCGGGGAATCTTGCGGCAAGCAGAACCCTCGAACGAATCTGAATGAAACTCGACAGTTGGCAAGAGTACACGCCCCAGGTGTTCCATTTTAAAGGCCAGGAGAGGGGGGGGGGTATCGGAGATCTTGTGGCTCGCTTTTAGTGGAGGGGTCGAGACGGGGCTTGCCGGGCAGGAGTCACAAGCCTTACGTGTACATTTAACCTACAGATCGGGACCCCATCAGGGCACTTTAGGAGAGTTGGAGGGGGGGGGACTGAATGTCTTATGAGAAGCATAACTTTCGAACACGTGATCCGATCCAGATGGAACTTCATAGTTGGCGAGAGCACATTTCCTAGATGTTCCGTTTATGTCCGGACTGTATGCGACCGTACCCAAACCGTGTGGAGGGGGGGTTAACAAAGACTAGAGACCGGATTGTCTTCAGGGGTTTGTCTTGCCGGACAAATTAAAGCACAGCTCCTACTAGAAATGACATTTTTCACGATAAAACGGCTCAGAAATATCGTTTTTCGAAAACACCATTACTTACCACGTGAAATTAACGATTTTCTTTTAGCGCTTGCCGACTCTACCCAGCCTTTCGGCTGTCGATGCAGCTGCTTGACGCACACTATTTGAAAACTGAACACGCAGTGGTTAGTAGGAAAACCAAGCGAAAGAAAATTATTCCGAAACAGAAGATAGACCTGATGCCCTACCATGTCTTCCAAAATGAAAAACAACGCTTCGAACCTTCTCATATTTGTAAGTGTGAATGAGATATCGGCGGACCTTGAATCTTTTGGCGAGTTTGTGTTGCGTGACTGGCAAAACTCGGCTGGGTTCAAAACGCGCTCAAAAGTCATAGGTTAGAACGAAACAATGGCAAAAGGCGGGGATTTCATAAGCGTATAATTCCGTAAGGGAGCTAGGGATAATGTAAACGGCAGAATAAGCAAGAGGGGTCCTTTAAGTGAATTCAGTACCGCGTAGGGCCTAAACCACCTTGAGGTGCTTGCGCTCCGGTTTCCTGGTGGCCAACTGGTGGTGGGGATCCGAGGGGAGCGAGTTAGTAAAAGTTAGAGACAAGATCGTCCTTAAATATTCCTTCAGCACAAGCTAACTGCGAATCATATTTGACAGTGCAAAACGGACACGTCAGCTAAAATTTATTAGAGCTATATTTCTGCCCTTCTTGGCAACGGCAGAAATATAAACGAAAATTGTGAAAAAACGAAAATTGTGAAAACAAAACTGAAGATTCTAAATATCTAAATTGGTGAACTTCCTTTTTGAGAGTAGCTTGGAGTTCGTTTCTTCCATCCTGAGCGGCTTTGAGCCTGAAGAGGACTCTTAAATTTCAGCTGCCGTATCCGTTTTGCAGTGTCAAATAAGATCATCCTTTCTTCCGGGGCTTTTGAGACAAGAGGGAAAATTTAATAAATTCATTACATAACGCACCGAAAAACAGGGGCTGACAAACAGAAACAAAGACGTACCTCTTTTAATGAATGAAGTAGAATGTATTGCCGTTTGGGCTGAGTCTCGATCTCCTGAAGGACGAACGGCAAAAACGCGTTCAAGTTTCCAACAGCAACTGAACCAAGAGCGTAGGAAGCGGCTGACCTGACATCTTCCGATGGAGAGTTGAATGATTCTAAAAGCACCGGCCGGAGAGCTGGAACACCGCTTAGGTCTCTAAAAAAAAAAAAAAAAAATCAGTGGGGAGTTGAAGATAGTGACAATCTATAATAGTAACAGGGTTATACTGTCGGCACGAAGCATTCATGGTGTTTCAATTATTGCAGTCCATTACCAAGAACAAATAATCAAATAGAACCTCCGTCTCCCTATCTCTGCAATATGTCCGCGGCCTGACGAAAAAGAGCGAAGGTTAGGAGCTACGCGGCAAATCACGTTTCGTTACCTCTATAAATTGCATTATCGCTTTGAAGCCGCGAAGAAGAAACTTTCAAATTCAAGGCTGATTGGTTCTCTGGACGTGCTCCAGAGCGGGTCAGCATGCCTCCTGCACTTACTGCTCTGCGATGAGCAACGGCGAAGACGGAAGTAGACGGGTATCAACTCAAAGCTAGAGCATGTACCCCTAGCTTAGCTCAGTTTTGTCGGGGTGTCCATAGTCGCTACACGGGGACCAAAGACGGAGGTTCTATCTGTATATTTGTTCTTGCTAATACTGAGGATCTTCCCTTTTATGTACAGTATTGTATAGATGTATAAGACCAGGTAAAATTTGTTTGCTTCAATAGTCAACGACCACGGCAAATACATAAAAAACAAGAGCTGTAAGCTCATATGGCACTTGCATGGGTTAAGATGTATTGTTTGATCAAACATACTTTTCGACTTTGCGGTTAAGATGCACGCTTTAAGGGAGCTAGAGAAAAAGTATTTTATTTTTGAACTTGGCTGTTACGATGCGCACTTTGAAGGCGCTAGAAATTCATGTGTAAGCAAAACCCTTGAGGCAAAAACGATAACAGGCCCTTACGGATCATTGATGTCAAAAGTATTTTTTCACTTTTCAATAAAAATGCGCACTTTAAGGGTGCTAAAAAGAAATTTTTCAGCAGAACCCTTGTTTCACAAATCCGTTTGATAAAAAGTCCTTTTCGACCTTGTGGTTAAGATGCTTCATATGTAAAGATGTTTCATGTGTTAAGATGCGCACAAGAACTTCATTTGTAAGCAAATCCTTGAGGCAAAAATGATAATGGGCTCATGGAGATCATGAAAATGTATATTTTGCTTAAAAGTATTTTTCTTACTTTGCGGTCAAGATTGGTACTTTAAGGAATAGTCGGATTTGAAAAGTGGCGATTTCTAAACCAATCTTGTCAAATCTATAATATTCGAGCCAAGTTTCATCGTCCTAGCACATCTGGAAGTGCCTTAACTCGCGATCACCGGAATTCCGGACCCCCTCTACCTCAACCCCCCCTTACAGTCGCCAGAGCCAATCCGGTTTCGTAAATGATTTATCCACAGCATCTGTTTGTTATTCCCACAAAGTTCCATCCCTATCTCTCCATTCTAAGCCGGTCACGTATTTCCCCCCCCCCCCCCCAATTGTGGTCGGATCCGGTCCGGACACAAGACAGATTACCAGAGACACGTACTCTGTTCAATTATCAAATTTCACTCGAATCCGATCACCCGTTCCAAAGTTACGCATGACTCGATATTCCGGATTCCTCCTCCCTCGACCCCCCCCCCAGGACTATCGGATCGAGTAAATTTTTATTTACAAGTCAGTTTGATCGGGTCCCTGATACGCCTCCCAAGTTTCGTCGTGAAAATACCCAAAACCGCCATCACCGGAATTCCGGGAAACTCCCCTCCACCCCCCCCTTCCCAGTGTCCGGATCCAGTCCAAATGTATAAACGATTCATCTGGAGCAGGTGCTTGTTCTTCCCAGAAAGTTTCACTCCGATCCCTCCATTCTAACTGTTTCTCGAGATTTTCGGTCTCCCCCCCCCCAACTCCCCCATACCTGTCGAATCCGGTCCGGAATTCAAGTGGGACATCAGAGGTATGCCATTTATTCAGTTATTAAGTTTCATTCGAATCCGATTACCCGTTCGAAAATTACACACTACTCTAATTTTCCGATTCCCCAGCCCTCCACTCCCCCCCCAGGTGATCGGATTGGGAAACTGATTATTTCCAGGTTATTCCGGTCAGGTCCCTGATGCTCCTGCCAAATTTCATCGTCCTAGCACATCTGGAAGTACCCCAACTCGAAAAAGTGTGACAAAAACTACTTAATTTTCAGAATTCCCCGGCCCACCACTCCCCCCCCAGATGGTAGGATCGGGAAACTGATTATTTCCAGGTTAGTTATATCGGGTCCCTGATATGCCTGCCAAGTTTCATCGTCCTAGCACATCTGGAAGTACCCTAGCTCGAGAAAGTGTGACAAAAACACTCGGACCGACCGACCGACCTACACTGACGGCAAACCCTGTTGGAGGGAGGGAATTTTGCTTGTAAGAGTTGGAGTAGGGAATAGTAACTGTTCCGTCATAAACATGTTTTTGGGATCCCAAAACGTAAGTGGAGGGATACCTATGACATCGCAAAAGTTGTCCGTCTGTCCGTCCGTCTGTCTGTCTGTGAGCACGATAACTCTCGAAGGGAATGAGATATTTTGATGAAACTTGGTGTGAGCGTTCTTTGGGTCAAGAGTAAGGTCGAGTTCGTAGATGGGCTTCAATCAATCAATCAATCAATCAATCAATCAATTTATTTTTGCCAATATCATTATAAGATAGTTTGGACGCGTCACAAAGAAGACAATGATACAAAACACACAACATGCACAATTGAGATTAAACAGAAATATTGACAGTTATAAATAAATAAACTAAATCAAAAATATATTTACAATTACTCAGATCTTATATTTACAATTTAATTCAATCAGCAGTCAATTTCTCTGAGCTTGTTTTCATTAAAATTCTGAACGAAATAAGGCACAAACGACTTCTCATAGCGGCTTGTCCTGCAAGGAGGCGTTTGTAGCTGCTCCACTTCACTCAGCTTTGATTTGAGTCTTGTATTTGGGCGACTTTTTGTAACTTCTTTGTCCATGAAGTCTGGCAGAATGCTTCGATGTAGCGGGGAAGCAAGACATTTCTTGCCAAAGTCCATCAGTAGGCAGTGCCTGCGGCTGGAAAGCGTTTGCAATCTTAGCGTTTCTAGACTTGACTCGTAGTCGTTATACTGGCTACCCATGATGATCTTGCAGACCCTCTTTTGTAGTGCTTCAAGTTTGTCCGTCTGATCCTGTGATAATGCTGCATGCCATACCGGAGAGGCATATTCAAGGTTGGGCCGAATGTGTGTCTTGTACACTGTTAAGAGAACCTTCCGGTCCTGGGAGAATCGTCGAACCACCGCAAATAGTTGAAGAAGTAACCCGCCTTTCTTGATTATATTGTTTACTTGGGTTTTCCAGCTCAAGTCGCTGTCAATGTGAATGCCAAGGATTTTTACCGAGTTTACTGTAGATAGACCAAGGCTCTGGATACACGGTACTTCTCTTTTCAGGAAGCAAAACCTGAGGATGGAGCTCTTCTCTGTGCTGAGCGTTAGCTTGACATCCTCGGCATCACTTGTCAGTGTTTCAATCGTCGAAACCAGAGGATCTTCGCCTGTCGGGTCGCTTAACTTGCGGAGTACATTGATTGAAAGATCATCAGCAAATTTGTATTTGTTTTTGATGTCTTGAAGGAGTCGGTTGATCACGATCAGGAAGACCAGCGGTCCTAGCTTAGTTCCTTGAGGCGCTCCGCAAGTTATCGCTTTCACCTCCGAGATGACGTTCTTTAGTATGACTCTTTGGGAGCGGCCAGAGAGAAAACCAGCCAGCATGCACAATGAGTGCTGACTTGCTCCCATTTTAGCCGCTTCTTGTAGAATAGTTTTGTGGTCCAAGAGGTCGAACGCTTTCACGAAGTCAGCAATAATGGTGTCGACGAAAGCTCCGTCATTTTCAAGGTGTGACAGAACTTCATCGAGAAGCTGGACTAAATAGTGATTGGTACTGCATCCAGGGCGGAATCCATATTGTTGGGGGTCGAGTTTTTGTTGTATCTCCTCAAAGAGCTTTTTATAGATGAAGCCTTCAAGTAGTTTGGAGAACAACGAAGTATTTGAAATTGGTCGTAGCTCGTTGATGCTGGCTGGCTGTTTCTTCTTCGGGATAGGCGTTACGTGTGCTGTCTTGAAGCATTCAGGAAACTGTCCTTCAATAAGACTTTGATTGAATATTGCTGCCAGCGGCGCCGCAATCTCTTCGGCGCACAGTTTGGCAAGACTTGGCGGTATTTCTCCGTGAAAGGCTGCTTTGGTTGGGTTTAGTCTCTGCAGGGCTTCGGTCACATGTGTAACTTCGACCGTGGGGATCTCAGATAATGGCGGTAGGTCGGGAAGAGACTCTAAACCAGGGTAAGTTCTGCACACTTTTGAAAAGTGCTCATTTATTTCGTCTGTGGTAATAGCATCCCCGTCCTCGTTCTTAATTTCACTCTCGTTCGTTTTCTTCCCGGTCATTGACCGGATTGTCTGGTGGAACTTCCGTGGGTCAGAAATTAAGATTTTGTCGATGCACTCTTTGCCATAATCTCTCTTTGCTTCTTTTGTTTTCTTTACTATGAAATTGCGGAGGTTTTTCCATTGTCGAGATGATCCTTCTAGTTCATAAATTAGATCGCGCGAGTCGATAAGTCGCTCAAGCTCTGTGGTCATCCAGGGCTTAGCTTTGGGCTTGATAATAGCAGTTTTCTCAGGAAAAATTTCGTCGTAAAGCGCTTTAATCTCGGTCAGAAAGTGCTTAGCCATGTTGTTCGAGTTGTCCATGCGGTACAGCTGAGTCCAGTTTTTTTGGGCTTCGTAGCCCTCAGTTAGGGGTGGGGGAGGGGTTCAAATTAAGGGACGAGCAAAATATTTTTAAACAGCCAATGTGATAATCAATTATGGGGTAAGAAGACATGGTGATCACGAATATGAAAACCATTTTGTCGCCGGACAAGTAGTTCGCCCGGAATCCAGCCAAAACCGGAAAGTTTGATAAAAGTAAAAGTTTTATTTGAAGTTGATTAGATGTTCGATCTAGGCGTAAGAAGGCATGCTGAACATGAATATGAAAGCCATTTTCTCGCCGGACAAGTAGTTCGCCCGGAATCCGGTTTCGAAACCGGAAAGTTTGTTAAAATTAAAAGTTTTATTTGAAGTTGATAAGATGTTCGGTGTAGGGGGAAGAAGGCATGTTGAACACGAGTATGAAAACCATTTTCTTGCCGGACAAATAGTTCGCCCGGAATCCGGCCAAAACCGGAAAATTTGTTAAAAGTAAAAATTTTATTTGAAGTTGATTATATGTTCGATTTAGGGGTAAGAAGAGATGCTGAATCCGTATATGACAATCATTTTTTTAGCCGGATATATAGTTCTTCCGGAATCCGGCTAAAACCGGAAAATTTGTTAGAAGTTAAATTTTCATATGAAGTTGATTAGATGTTGGATATAGTGGTAAGGAGATATGCTGAATTCGTTTTTGAACTTTATTTTTTTCGCCGGACAAGTAGTTCTGAAGCCAAAACCGGAAAATTCGCAGAAGTAAGGCAGGATCGTTTGGATCGGCTTCTAGGGATATGCACACATGCTCAATCCTATCTGAACTTGGTTTTCTTAGATGATTAGCTATTTGGCCTTAAACTGTTTCTAAATTATAAGAGTAAAAATGTTCAAGGAGTCTGGCGAAGACTGGATCTGGCGAAGACAAAACCTAGCCTAATTGTCTGGATCAAATATCGAATTTTTGGGATCCAATCGGAACCTTTGGTCTTGTTATTATATCGTTTTTTCCTTGAATCGTAGGTGACAAATTGTCACATTTTAAGGCAGAATACTGATATTCTCGTCTACTTATAGGTGACCGTTAAAATACCGATCGTACCTATCCTGCCATTTACAATATCATTGACTCTTCTATATTATTGCAAACATCAGAAATCCCCTCCCTTCGTCAGTTTTAGGCCGAGCCGAGTTTGCAAGTCAGGTAGCGCAAACCACAATATGCGTTTTTGGATTCACTTTCTTCTTGGTTGAAGCGGCAGCTGCAGCACCTTGCAGGGAAGCACGGACTTGGTCGGTGAGCAAGTCCGCGATCCTTGAAAAGCGCTGCTGTCTTCCTCGGAAGCACTGCAGTGCAAAAACGGATGTAGAAAGAATCAGTCCGGAAGCGGCCGACGTTGCTTTCAAGAGTAAAAAAAAACAAAAAAAGGAGACAAAATATTCATTTACTTACACACCGAGTTGTGGTTTAAAGGAGAGAAAACGCCACTCGATCTTCTCGAAGATTTATCAACTCTTTTGACATCCGACGGGAGATCACAAGTCATAATTGACTTACCACTTTTGGTGATAATAAATAAATGGTTAATGAGCAATGGCGACCTTGCTTTCAGGAGTAAAAAAAAAACAAAAAAAGGAGAGAAAATATTCATTTACTTACACATGCTTTCCTATGGCACCAATGGACAATAGAGAAAAGACTTGTTGAGAATCTGTCGACTGTTTTTTAGAAGCTTCGTTCAAGAATCGTTCGACTATTTTGATCGTCTCTGCACCTCTACTGACAGCTAGTGCTCCAACTGCTTGGGCCAACGAGTGATAAGCCTAAAAGAGAGCGTCTGCATTTTCGGTCGGTTGGGAGATGCTCAGCGGACAGGGCTGTGGGGCTAACAGAGGGGGGGGGGACTATACCACCAACCAGCATGTGCACAACCCCTGAAGACCTTGCTTGGTAGATACATCTGCTTGCGTCTGTTGATTTGTCTGCGAAAAATAATCCCTGCACTCGACATACAAAATCAGTTCGAAGATAAGTAAGTAGGCTAAGTAAGTACTCTACTTGTGACCCGCCATTTTGAAAAGCAGAGTATATGCAAGAACTGAAATAAAAACATCATAATACACGATTTTTCCTTCTCGGCCAGGAAATAGTGTCGAAAGTCAAAATAATAATATAATAATATAACTGGAACAAAAAGGCATTCGACTCTATAAGTTTCTCACGACACTAATGTCATGCGCTGGTTGGGCCCAGTCGTCCATGATTTTTGGTAGAGGCGAGGAAACTTTCAAAAGGGTAACACTTGCCTCTGGAACCTGCAACTTCCCCATCAACGTTTAGTCAACTGACTCATCTGTTTTACAAAAGACAATAAACTTCTTCCGCTGTCATTCCTGTTATAATATTCTACGGTTATCAATGCATTCGATCAATAACAACAGAAAGAATATTCTATTGTTATCAATAACAATAGAATATTGTAACAGTAATAACAGCATAACAGTTGTTATTAGCCGCCCTCAGGGCTACTTGGCTCCGACGACAACAGGTAAAATATTAATGAAGTCCCCTCCAATGGGCTTGTCGGCGTCTCCAAGCCAAAAAAGCCCGACAGAAAGTTCAACCCAATGCTGTTAAGGCGGTTGAAAAATACAGCTAAAGAATTAAAGTTTCTGCAGCAAGAATGGATGGATCGGTTTCCGAAGCACAGAAAACTAATGTTAAAATGGCGGATGGTGCTTGGTACCCATCATTTTCCTGAAAAGACTTCTCTAAACAAGACCAAAGGTTTCGGTGGGATCCCAAAAATTTCATATTTGATCCAGACAATTTGATCTTCTAGATATCCGGTCTTCGCCAGACTCCTTGAAAATGTATACTATTAAAAGTTCTGAAACAGATTAAGGCTAATGGCTATCATCTGGTAAAAACCAAGTCCAGATATGGATTCAGTGTTTGTGTTTACCCTATGCGTCATCTTTACTTCGACGAAACTGATCAAAACTTCCAGCTGCCATACTTCTGCAAATTTTGGTTTCTGTCAGACTCTGGGCGAGCTACTTGTCCGTTAAAACAAGACCAAAGGTTTCGATGGGATCCCAAAAAATTAATATTTGATCCAGACAACAGGTCTTGTCTTCGCCAGATCCATTCTTCGCCAGGCTAGTTACCTGAGAACTACCTGTATAAGCCATACCTATTTTGACGATACTGATCGAAACTTCCTGCTTTACTTCTGCCAAATTTCCGGTTTCGGCCGAATTCCGAGCGAACTACTTGTCCAGCAAAAAAAAAAAGAAAGTTCAGAAACGAATTCAGCGTATCTTCTTATCCCTATAAAGAACGTCTGATCAACTTCAAATAAAACTTTAACTTATAAAAAAAAAATCCGGTTTCAACAGGATTCCGGACGAACTATATGTCCGGGTAAAAAATGATTGTCATATACAGATTCAGCGTCTCTTCTTACCCTCAAATCTGTCATCTAATCAACTTCAACCAAAACTTTTGCTTTTAACAAATTTTCCGGTTTTGGCCCGATTCCGGGCGAACTATAACTTGTCCAGCGAGAAAATGGTTTTCACCATCGTGTTCAGCATGCCTTCTTACACCTAAATCGAACATCTAATCAACTTCGAATACAACTTTTGCTTTTAACAAATTTTCCGGTTCTGGCCGGATTCCAGGCGAACTACTTGTCCAGTGAGAAAATGGCTTTCACCATTGTGTTCAGCATGTCTTCTTACCCCTAAATCAAACATCTAATCAACTTCAAATAAAACTTTTACTTTTAACAAACTTTCCGGTTTTGGCCGGATTCCGGGCGAACTACTTGTCCGGCGAGAAAATAGTTTTCACCATCGTGTTCACCATGTCTTCTTACCCCATAATCGACTATCACATTAGCTATTTCAAAATACTTTGTTTGCCCCTTAATTTAAACCCCCTCCCCCACCCCTAAATGTACGGCTACAGAGCCCATCTACGAACTCGACCTTACTCTTGACCCAAAGAATATTCACACCAAGTTTCATCAAAATATCTCATTCCCTTCGAGAGTTATCGTGCTCACAGACGGACAGACGGACGGACAGACATACGGACAACTTTTGTGATGTCACACCTTACTATTGAGCCTCTAATCAACTTCCGATAAAACTTTTAACGAATTTTCAGGTCTGGGCTGGATTCTGGGCGAACTGTCGGTTCGGCGAGAAAATAATTTACATATATGGATTCAGCATGCCTCCTTACCACTACATCGAACCTCTAATCAACTTCAGAAAAAAAACTTTTACTTATAACAAATTTTCCGGTTTCAGCCGGATTCCGGGCGAACTATGTGTCTGGTGTATGATTGTCATATACTGATTCAGCATGTCTTCTTACCCCTGACTCGAACATCTAAGCAAGTTCAAATAAAACTTTTACTTTGAAAAAATTTTCCGGTTTTGGCGGGATTCCCGGCGAACTACTTGTCCGGCGAAAAAATAATTTTCATATACGTGTCCTTACCCCTAAATCGACTATCTCACTAGCTTTTAAAAATATTTTCTTTCGTCCTTAATTTGAACCCCTTCCCACCCTTAAATATGGGGGTACAGAACTTGGAACTTGACCTGTACTTTGACCCAAAGAGTCCTCGTGCTAAGTTTGAACAAAATATCTCAACCCCTTCGAGAGTTATCGTGCTAACAGACGGACGGACAGACAGACGGACAACCTTTGCGATGCCATAGGTATCCCTCCACTTACGTTTTGGGATCCCAAAAAGGTAATTAGTTTAAAGGGGGGAGGAATCTAAGAGGGTAGGGAGAGAAGAAAATATGTGAGACAATCAAGATCGAAGACAGTTCCTTATTCACGTCCTATACATGTGGATGTATGCACGAAAGTGGGAGTCACTTTATGTGGGAATGTGCATAGTTTAGATAATGGAGAATGGAAGCAACTGAAGTAAGTGTTTAGGACAGGGGAATTAGAGGGATTAATGAAAAGTAAAAGTTTTTAGTAATATCAAAAGTTAAAGTAGGTTAGTCAGGGTCACCCTACTCCACCGAGAACGTGCTTTACAGTTTGAAGTAATGCTGGCATTTTTTTTTCATTTTTTTACACTTTTTGAACACAAACATGAGTATACGTCCCAAAGTCTGTAATGTAAAATACTAGGAAGTGTGGCGACAGTACGGCTAAAATGAAGGTAAGCGACCCTTACGTTACATTTCAAGGAATAGCCTGAAGATCATATCCGTCCTGGTTTAAAGTATTGCCTAACCCGTATCCCTGCAATCTCGCATCCGCACTTTAAAAATAACCACTTTAAAAATAATTTCGGATGTTTCCTTTTTCGAAAGAACAGAAATAGATATCTTACAGCTTCTGCAACGCCCATGCCTTTGTCTCGCTTACGACAAGAAAAGAGGGATTATTTGCAAGTATGGGAACCCCTCAGTCTGACCAAAGCTCAGTTCGCCAACCGTTAGTTCACCCACAAGTCGGTTCGCCCCCAAGTCCCACAACCAGTTTTAGTTTCCTATTACGTGCCTATTATACGTTTCCTATTACATTTTAACAATGAGATCTACACTGTCTGAAGTCATACAACGTGTTTTGTTTTTTTAGACATTTTTTCTAAACAAAAACATCTCCTTTTGCTGCTTATAACTCAGACACAATATGTCAGATTCAGTTCAAACTTAGGGTGAAAGTTGACCTCAGTATTCGAACCTTTGCGATCACCGGAATTCCGGACCCCCCCCCTCTAAGTCCCCCACATTTCCCGAATCTTGTCCGGTTCACTGATGTACATAGAGCTTGTGCTTGTTCTTCCCACCAAGTTTCATTCTGATCGCTCCACTCCAAGAGTGTCACAAAATTTCCGGTTCCCCCTCCGACCCCCCCCCCCCATCTTCATCGGATCCGGTCTGGACTTGAAACAGGACATCCGAGACATGTGTTCTTCCTACATATCAAGTTTCATTATGATCCGATCACCCGTTCGGAAGTTGTACATACCTCGAGATTCCGGATTCCCCTTCCCTCCACTCTCCCCACGATGGTCGGATCGGGAAAGTGACTATTTGCAGGTTAATCTGGTCGGGTCCCTGATTTGCCTGCCAAGTTTCATTGTCCTAGCCCACCTGGAAGTAACTGAACTCCGTATCACCGGAATTTCGGAACCCCCCTCCAGCTCCCCCCACAGTGCACGAATCCGGTCCGGTTCTGTCAATGATGTACCTAGGGCTTGTGCTTGTTCCTCCCACCAAGTTTCATCCCGATCGCTCCACTCTAAGCGTGTCACATAATTTCCGGTTCCCCTAGCCTCCGACTCCCCCCACATTCATCGGATTCGGTCTGGACTTGAAATGGGACATCTGAGACATAACGTCTTTCCAAATATCAAGTTTCATTAAGATCCGATCACCTGTTCGAAAGTTATAAATGCCACTAAATTCCGGATTCCGGCTCCCCTCCCTCCCCCCACAATGGTCGGGTCGGGCAAATGACTATTTCCAAGTTAGTTTGGGCTGGTTCCTAATACGCCTGTCAAGTTTCATCGTCCTAACACATGTGGAAGTACCCTAACTCGCAAACACCGGAATGACCGACCGACCGACCGACGGAAAAGTGATCGGTATATGGCACTTGGCCGGAAGGCAAGTGCCATAAAAAGGACTCCCTTTCAGATTCGGAGGGGAATCAATTTTGATGGTGTTGGTGCAAAGTAAAATTAAATAAAACAATCAAAATCTACAAAACCAAAAATGAAGTGGATGCAGAATAATTTCGTCAACTGCATATTTTTTTTTCGAACAAAATTCATTTTGGAAGCATTCCCTGTGTTCTCGCTGTTTTCTGTACTCGGAGTGACTCCCTCTACTCTCGCCGTTCCCTTCGGTTCCCCGAGGAGTACGCCTATAGTGACGCGACCTTCGCATGCGTACTTTCACATGCGAAATCTTATGAGACTATTATACAAGTGCACGTAGCTTCATTCACAAATATTCCTTCAGCCCAAGCTGACTGATGAATCACTGTTAAATGCGCTAAACAGATATGTCACCTGAAAGGGTACTCCTCAAGCTCTAAGCTAGAAAAGTGAACCTGGTAAATTAAATAAAATTTTATTTTCTGCGTCTGTCGACGTCTAGTTTTGGTTGTTATATTGGGGGTAAGTGTTTCAACCACATACTCTTTGCGGACGACCTTGTAGTACTAGCGCCCAGTGTGTTCGGTCTGAATCAACTCCTAAAGATATGTGATTCTTACGCAGTGGAGCACGATATACTTTACAATACGAAGAAAACTTTTGCGATGGTTTTTAATAACAAGCGGCATAAGCTACCGAAATTAAATGTTTTACTATCGGTTGTTCGACTTTCCAGGAAATTCTTCGAAAGGCCAAAGCGTCGCTTTACCTAAGAGTGATTGAGTCGGACAATGATCTGATTGCTTTTATTGCTAGTCATGTTTTCCATGACTTACCATCATGGAAAATCATCTACCGGACGGCCCTGGCCAAACCGTAGTTATTGTTTTGTTTTATTTTTGTTTTTTTGTTAGCGTGTAGATATATGGCTTTTGCTGAAATAAAGTGATTCATCCATTCATATTATAACCCGTCTAGGTAAAGACGGAGTATGGCAAAGTTGAAAAAAAGAGAGAAACAACACAACTACAAACCAAAATAGTTAAAATTCAGTAAACCGGAACATCATGGAGCTCCATGGGTGGTTACAATTTTCCTTCATCCTGTTGATGGATCTCAGGACAGCCGCAGATGGATCAGCTATACGGAACTTTTCAATATTCTTTGATGGATAAATAAAGATTCTAGCAACGATTAGTATCTGATTTTGGTGATTTTCTTTGTAATTGCCTGGGGTTAAAGTTGGTGCTGAGATTTCATTTTGGACACGGCTGCTGTTTCTGCTGCTCGGTTGGTTCGTTGACATGGTAGAGAAAATGCGGAAAAATCTCCATATCCTAAAATCTCTACATCTGAAATCCAATAAACCCGTTTAGCGCGCAGTGAACTATGTAGCTAAATTCGTCCATTTTTTTCACGACAATACGAAACAAGACCAAAGGTTCCGATGGGATCCCAAAAATCTTCGCCAGGCCAAACAGCTAATCATTAAGAAATCCAAGCTCAGATATGGATTCAGCATGTTCGTTTACCTCTATAAGCCGATCGAAATGATCCTGGCTTACTTCTGTGAATTTTGCGGTTTTGATGAACTTCAATAACTACTTGTCCGGCGAAAAACTAAAGCTCAAAAACGGATTCAGCGTATCTCCTTACCCCTATATCCAACATCTAATCAACTTCAAATAAAAATTTAACTTCTAACAAATTTTCCGGTTTCAGCCGGATTCCGGACGAACTATATGTCCGGCTAAACAGTGATTGTCATATACGGATTCTGCATCTCTTCTTACCCCCAAATCTATCATCTAATCAACTTCAAATAAAACTTTTACTTTTAACAAATTTCCGGTTTTGGCCGGATTCCGGGCGAACTACTTGTCCGGCGATAAAATGGTTTTCGTATTCTTGTTCAGCATGTCTTCTTACCCCTACATCAAACGTCTAATCAACTTCAGATAAAACTTTAACTTCTAACAAACTTTCCGGTTTTGGCCGGATTCCGGGCGAACTACTTGTCCGGCGAGAAAATGGTTTTCATATTCGTGTTCAGCGTGGCTTCTTACCCCTAAATCAAACATCTAGTCAACTTCAAATAAAACTTTTACTTTTAACAAACTTTCCGGTTTCGGCCGGATTCCGGGCGAACTACTTGTCCGGCGCGAAAATGGTTTTCATATTCTTGTTCAGCATGTCTTCTTACCCCATAATCGACTATCACATTAGCTGTTTCAAAATATTTTGCTTGTCCCTTAATTTGAACCCCCTCCCCCACCCCTAAATGTAGGGGTACAGGGCCCATCTACGAACTCGACCTTACTCTTGACCCAAAGAATGCTCACACCAAGTTTCATCAAAATATCTCATTCCCTTCGAGAGTTATCGTGCTCACAGACGGACGGACGGACGGACGGACGGACGGACGGACGGACGGACGGACGGACGGACAGACAGACAACTTTTGCGATGTCATAGGTATCCGTCACTAACGTTTTGGGATCCCAAAAATATCTCACATCTTTTTGTGAAGCCCCCTTGCCCACGATTGCTCCCAGACGGTTGATGATTTCAATCTGGGACAATCCGCTGATCCCGGACTCCGCAAGGGCTTGTAGGAATGATAACAGCGCTTTCAGTGCTCCTCCTACAAATACAAAAACATGTTTTCAGAAAAAGGGAATGACGACATAGTCTGCTTAGCCAATGACAACATCTATTGGCACATCTTTTCACACGGCAGACTTACCCAGTCTCGCCTACACCCTTGAATTCAAGGCCACATTCCAGGTACGGGTATACTTCTTGAAGACCTTTTGTTTTGCTTTTCTTACAACTACTAAAACTATTCTCACAATTAGAAGAAACACTTTCGGTCTCAACCCGTTCGGGGCACGATTTAGCGAATAGTAGAGGTATGCTACTGTTGAGAGTCGTTAGTTCAAGCAAAATATAATCTCCCCGGCAGATATCTAGCACAAATTTTCTGAAAATACTGTAAAAAGTTTCTTCGAGTAAGGATTAAAGTTAACTGCAGTACTTGCTACTGGGATTAATCTTCGCTCTACTGGGAGAAGATTAATAATAATGAAAACTGCAAGATATTTTTTACAGTGAAGACTTCAAAATTGGTGAGAATTTGTGTGGTGAAAACTGTCCGGCGCTTACGTGCGAGTATGGAATTTGGAATACAGATTATCTATCCCTAGCACATTCAAAGAAAGCTCTATCATGGCCTGAAGGATGAAAGGCGTATTTTCGCGATCCAACAAAGAGGCTGTGGCTCACAAAGTGTTTCCGCGATATTTTGTGTTTTGTGTGGTACGCAAGTCTGTTTCGCGACCCAAAAGGTTCGTATGGCATGCATTGTGGCTCAAAACTGACGAACAACTCTCGATTTTGTGGCTGAAAATCTGGCGGGAAATTCAAATTTAGTGGGCATCTAGCTACTTTCTGAAGCAGATAGACATGAAATTGACCACCTTTCTTGTACAGAATGGTAAGGACGTAAGCCTGATTTTCTGTTTACTGAGATGTTATAAGTTTGTTTTCAGGCATTAAATTACTACAAAAAAAAGATAAAAATGGCATTTCCGCGAGTTTCAACTTGTGGCTCGAGTGTGTGGCACGTGACACACACTTCTGTGTCCGTGACAAACACTCGGAAATATTTTGGACACAAATATGCCGTGGAAAAACATTTTAAATTACTGCTACGTGTGCTTGAAGGTGGGGGACAGTTGGTTTTCATAGATAAATACTTTGACTGTTTCTGCCTGTCTGGCTGCAGCTATACCAGCATGAAGCTGGTTAATCGTTTATATGTTTTCCTTTTCTGTTAACTGTTTTGTTTGTTTAAGTTTGTACAACAGAGTACAGGTTGTCTTCGGCAGGAAGAAAGTTGTTATTATTTCGGCCCTTAGAAATAAAACACACTTCAACGGCATCCCATCTCACTTTCCAGCAAATAACGGCCTTTCTCAGTTTTTGAGTCAATTCTAGTGTGTGTAGCGTTTCTAAAGCGATGGGCTTCTTCGGTCTTCGTCAAACGTAGTCAAAAGGGTAAGGACAACAACCTTTTGTTAAGGGTGAATTGGCAATGTCTTCACGCAAAAGGAAACTACGCTTTGAATTAGGCGGCACTTGACAACGGAAGGTCGGAAAGGGCTGAGTAAAAAAAAAAAAAAAAAAAAAAAAAACAACTTCCCTCAGCTTCTACGCCAGAGATTGGCGAATTCGATTATGAAAGGATTCGAATCCGAAACCACCATTGCGTGCTGATGATTCGAATCCGGCCTTAAAAAAAACAAATCATGTATCTATGTTACAGTTTAACAAGAGCTGGAAGCTCATATGGCACTTGCAAGGCTGGGTCAGAGGACGAAAGTAGGAATTCGTCAATTCGTGGGTTTGTTTTGATCATTTGTAAGCAAAACCCTTGAGATAAGAATGATCATGGGTCCTTGGAAATCACGAGACTGTATCGTTTGGCAATGCATTTGGCTGTGCGCACTTTAAGGGCGCTAGAAAATCATCTGTAATCAAAACTCTTGAAGCAAAAAAGATGATCACCAGGAGCACGAAAATGTATATTTTACTCAAAAGTATTGTTTGTACTTTAAGGAATTCAGTTGTAAGCAAAACCCTTGAGGCAAAAATGATCATGGGCTCATACGGATAACGAAAATGTATATTTTGCTCAAAAGTATTTTTTGTACTTTGCGGTTAGCATTAGTACTTTAAGGGATGGTCGGATCTGGAACTAACTATTTCCAAGCCAATCATGTCAAGTCTCTAATTTTCAAGCCAAATTTCATCGTCCTGGTATGTCTGGAAGTACCTTAACTTGCGATCACCGGAATTCCGAACACCCCCTCTAACTCCCCCACAATGCCCAAATCCGGTCCGGTTCTGTCACTGATCTACATAGGGCATGTCACAAGGTTTCCGGACCCCCCCTCCAACCCCCCTCCCAGCTTCATCGGATCCGGTCCGGACTTGAAATGGGATATCCGAGACATGTGGTCTTTCTACATATCAAGTTTCATTATGATCCGATCACCCGTTCGGAAGTTATACTTACCTCAAGGTTCCGGATTCCCCCTCCCTCCACTCCCCCCACGATGGTCGGATCAGGAAGCTGACTATCGCCAGGTTAATCTGGTCGCGCCCCTGATTTGCCTGCCAAGTTCCATTGTCCTAGCCCACCTGGAAGTATCTTAACTCAGTATGACCGGAATTCCGGAACCTCCCTCCAACTCCCCCCACAGTGCACGAATCCGGTCCGGTTCTGTCAATGATGTACCTATAGGGGTTGTGCTTGTTCCTCTCGCCAAGTTTCATCCCGATCGCTCCCCTCTAAGCGTTTAACATGATTTCCGGTTCCCCCCTCCGACCCCCCCCCCCACATTCATCGGATTCGGTCCGGACTTGATATGGGACATCTGAAGCATGACGTCTTTCCAAATATCAAGTTTCATGAAGATCTGATCACCCGTTCGAAAGTTATGCATGCCACTAAATTCCGGATTCCGGCTCCCTTCCCTCCCCCCACGATGGTCGGATCGGGCAAGTGACTATTTCCAAGTTAGTTTGGTTGGGTCCCTAATATGCCTGCCAAGTTTCATCGTCCTAGCACATCTGGAAGTACCCTAACTCGTAAACAAAGGACTGACCGACCGACAGACCGACGGAAAACTGATCGGTATATGGCACTTGGCCGGAAGGCAAGTGCCATAAAAATCAGAGGCGACATAAAAGCGTTGATGCTTAAGGCAAAGGAGACGGTTAATTGGACGATATAAAGTAAACCATATTTCTAAGTTGTATGTGTGCTGGTTATAGTAAGGGAACCAGGGACGAGTTTGGGGGGATTCGAATCCGGCCAAAAGGAAGAATCCTGGATTCGAATCTGAATCCAGATTCGGATTCGCCCATCTCTGTTCCACGCAGATAACGGTCTTTACAGTCTTTGAGTCAATTATAGTGTTTGAAGTGTTTGTTCTATAATCATCTTCATTTTTGTACTAAAGCGATGGACGACATTTCGGCGGTAAAGGGGTAACGACACCAACCTTGTAGTAAGGGAGACTTGGCAAGATTGAGGGTCTCGTTCAGAAGCATGGGCGACACATGTTGGATGACGGCCCTGTGATTTCGTGTTAGAGATGTCAACAGGACCAAGGCGTGCTGTGCAATGGTCAAATCCGACTCGACGAGCAATGCCGGAATTTCTTGGAGAACCTACACAGAGAAATCGTACTGTTAATCGTGAAAATATAATAGTTATATAGGTAAATCGATAGAAAAATGGATTTGCTTTTATTATTCTCGACACTATATCATAGTAAAATCCAAATTTGTCGAATTCTACAAAATATGATCACTTACGAGAAATACTGAAATTTTCCCGAATGACGGTACAAACGTTTTTTTCATACCACACTAGGATCACATTTTTCCTGTTCGAGTTTTGGGATAGCAACTGAGGCCACTCTTACATGTCTTTCACAAGCAGTCTCAAAGGGTGGCGGAAGAATATATTAATGGATAGGGTGCTCAAGCATTTTCTTACCAAAAGCCATGCACAGTTTCAACCTATGTGACTCACGGGTATAGTAGTTGTGACTTTTAGGGTAGAGTCGAGCGTTCCAGGCGATAAGGTTGCGCTTCATTTGAGACTTATTTGAGGCGGCAAAGTCATTCTTCACGCGTGACAAAGTAAAAAAATAGTTGCGTTTTTGCAGATTCCATGGTATCTGATACCACGGCCTAAAGTCGTTTTTGCAGTTATCATGGTATCTGATACCACGGTCAAAAGGCGTTTTTACAGTTACCATGGTATCTGGCCAGTTGCCGTGGTATCTGATATTCAGATACCACGGTCTGATCGTGGTATCTTAAAAAGTCATCTCATTTTCATCAATTTTTTTCAAATTTGTGGGAAAGAAGTTTGGCACTTAGTGATGTGATTGGATATCAGTTTTCCTTTTGGGATGACTTCGAAAAACACAATATCGGCAATAGTCGTTTGTGCAGAGCAACCGTATATCAGATACCACGGTAACTGCAAAAACGACTAATTGCTGATCCAATTACCGTGGTAACAGATACCATAGTATCTGCAAAAACGCAACTAATGCCTCAAATCGAAGTAAATTTCAGAAATTTTTCTTCATTATATTATTTTAATTTCTAGATTCAAGGGATTACATATGCAATCTGCCAGGGCCCAATACGTACGTTAACAGAAAAAATTGAACTTTTACCTGCTCCAACATTGCCGGTCGCAGTGAGCCTGGGTAGTTCTGTACTATGGAGTCGAGTAGTGACAAAGTTGCAAGCTTGAGGTTGCGTTGGTTCTTTCTCAAAAACGTGGCTAGAAGCGGCATTCCTTCAGGCTGAAAAGAACAAAAACCTAATCTATAAGTCATAATTATCAGTGCGTAAGCCATGCATGATGCAATTTTGCTGCCGCTGTGGCCGGTTTTCGGGTAAAAGGGGATCGCACGTACTTGGTAAACCAACTGTTCCTTAAACCGATTGGTGTTCTGATCCGAAGCCCTTAGGTACTATTCTTGGTAACGTCGAGCGGTAGGGAAAATACTCAACTCTTCGAAGCGTACAGAGATCGCAGTCTTTGGCGGTTCTTTTTTATTAAGGGACTAATCTTTCGGTTGTAATAACAGTTCGGCTCTTTCTCAAACGCTGCTCTGTTCCTTTTCTCCGTTACTTACAGCTCCCATCCACTGTCAGAAGTTTCATAACAGATCGCGCATAACACTTTCAAGAATAACACATTTCCACTTGGAAATAAAGTGTTATGACCAATTACGTTTACACTATTTAGAGCCTAGATCTCCAACAACACCCTAAATTGGTAAAAATACTACACTGTCAGAAGTTACATAACGACAACAGAAGGATGCCCGGTTTCAACAGATAACACTTTGGGATGTTATCTGTTGTTTCTTTCGTTCCCGTTAAGTATTTTTACCAATTGAAGGTGTTGTTGGAGATCTAGGCACGAAATAGTGTAAACTTAATTGGTCATAACACTTTATTTCTAAGTGAAAAGGTGTTAATCTTGAAAGTGTTATGCACTATCTGTTATGAAACTTCTGACAGTGCAATGGTTTGCACACAACGTCCTCTAATGGGGTTGATACTCAAAACCCCAGAAACCGGGAAGACAAAATTCAGTATCTGTTCTTACCCCTAAATCGGTAAGTAGGGTGGAACACGAAAACAATGGTAAACTTACCAGCAGTGACTCGATGTTCACTCGGAGTGGCGACGATGCTACTTTGGAAAGTGCACGGACCGCAGTGATGCGCGTGATCTCGTTTTTCAGTCGATCCAGCAGGATTGCAAGGCAGACATCCAGTTCTGGCTGAAAGATTAAACATAAGTGACGTTTTTGATCGCCGATCAAATTTGCCCAGTAGACGAAGCGAGTTTGCCGATTCGTGCATAATACTGTTTTCGATAGCCGATAGCCGTTGGCGATCGCCGATGTTTCTGGGTGCGCAAAAACGACTTTTTCATTTTTGAAAATACCGCCTAATCCCAAACGAAATCCATACGTCAACGGCTAACGGCGAGTCCTCGGCCGATGGGCGATGGACACGAATTTAGGCGGTACACAATTGCCGATCAGAACGAAAACAGAAAATAAGATAAACAGCTACAACAATCGGCTTCCGGCGAACGTCAAAAACACCAAAAAATCAGACGGCTACGCTATAGTCGAACTAATCGGCGATCAAAAACGCCACTATAATCTCATGAATCGATCAATACTTTCAAGTGCATTGTTGATTGGATTTGTAACTCTAACCAGTTCGACTACTCAAAACCTCTTAAGAGTTATTTAGAGGCGAAAGCCTTTTTCTCTTGCTTTGTATTATTATTATTATAAAAATGCTTAGCTATCTGTCTCTGTACAGCTACCAAATATTTCAAGCTAGAGCAAGCGCCAATAGAGGTTCTCCTTGTGCGGAAAAGACGACGCCCTAGCCAGATCCAAAAAGTGTCAAACCTGGTTTGTTACTATACCAAGAACTGGGCAGTTGGGACAGGGTTCTGCTCAGTAGGAGCCTGCCTCAAACCAACACCAGAACTACAAAAAGATAGCTGTCTCTCATTTATCAATCCACGTAACCCACACTGGAACGTCGGGAGTAGTTTCAGGACTACCATGATCACTACGGAAGGAAACGCAATCGTTCAAAGATTTACATGTTTATCTCAACGTGTCGCAAAAAATCTCGGCAAGACTAAAGGATAACTTTCCGGACTCGCGTCTCGACAGGTCGATATTTAACCAGCCGAAAAAAAACGCGAGAGAAAAAAATAGTGTCCCTAGACAAGGGTCTCACGTTACCAGACTAAACGGCCTTGGTAGGGCCGTTCATAACCGTTTAATAAATCAATCATTTATTCTGAAAACCGTGACCTTCAATTCAATTTTTCAATTTTCAATTCAATTAAATTTATTTTCAAACTATTCACGGACTAACCGAATTTTCGGTTTTTTGTCAAATGACATCAAACGCAAAATGAATAAATACAACAACAACAACAAGACAAGATACTCGGACCGCATTATAGGTTAATTAAAATTTAAAGAACAAAAGAAAATTTAAGACATATATTTATATACCAGCAGTTGATCAAACTGCTTCGGAATTGAGCCGGCTCACGAATGAGGGCACGAAGCTACGCTGATACCGAGCATGAGAGGATGTGACCGGACCTGACTCAACTGTTTTTCCGGAAACTAACTGGAAAGCGATATCATGTTGACAGACTGTGGGATAGTTTCCGCGTTCGCGCACCTTCCCCCCTGTTATCGAGAGACGCGTATTACTATTACTATTTTTTTTTTTCTTCAAAACTGGAGAGTTAATATACAAATTTTAAAGAACAACACATCAGTCTAATTCACACACAATTACATGAAAGCGGCTGATTAAGCATACAATTACAACAGCAACCAACATGGAACTATTAAAAAGACAATCCTTGGGAAAAGTGACTCGACATACGTTAAACAGCTGGAGAAGCTCGAACTAATAACCTTGCACGAAAGACGGCAAGAACTAATAATCACCTTCGGGAAATTTGTCTTATCGAGTCGACACCGATCAATCCTACCGCCTGAACCAATTGTAAAACGAACTACCCGTCAATCGAATAAGCTGCAACCGATCACCAGAACTAACCGATATGCAAATTCATTCGTGCCATATTTTACTAGTGCTTTTAACGATATGAAATGGATAATTGTGAATTTTTGTAATACCGACGTAATTTAGTGAGTTTTATCTTAAATCTTACTACGAAGTCGTGTAATAAATATATCTATATTTATCTATCTATATCCATCTATTGCAGAGAGGATTTCGTAAGGAAGTCACACTGGATAGGACAGTGGTTCCCAACCTTTTCCGTACCGCGTGGCCCCAATCAAGGTTCAAAAAGGTTGCGTACCCCTAATCAAGGTTTAATTGTTAATTAACTGTTGTTTTACTATTTTTTCACGAAGATCAGAACCTCAAAAGACGATATTTGGGCTACTGTCGTCAGTCATAAGGCACGTAAATCTGAAATACCGTACGATGGTGTATCTCGTTTTGAGGACAATACTGAAACTGAGTTAGGGGACTAAAAAACGACTGAAGAGAGGTATTAAAGCTATAGACTAGATTGATTTTGGGACCTTCGCCGACCCCTTGCGAGGATCTCTCGTACCCCTTTGGGTACGCGTACCACCGGTTGGGAATCACTGGGATAGGAAACTTACCTTAAGGACATCCCCAAACGTAGCCAAGATCTGTCCCATGCAAGAGATGGCTCTCTCTTTCACTTCCTGATCAATATCCGCCGTCCTCAATCGAGCTAGGGTGGTTTCATACAAAGGCTTGACGTATGGTTGGAAGCTGAAGTTTGAAGGAACATCTGGAACAAAAGACAAGAGTTGCGTTTTTGCCGATACCATGGTATCTGCTATACGGTCTAAAGTCGTTTTTGCAGTTACCGTGGTATCGGATACCACGGTCAAAAGGCGTTTTTGCAGTTATCGTGGTGTCTGGCCAGTTACCGTGGTAACTCCTCGTGGTATCTGAAAAGTCATATCACTTTCATCAATTTTTGTCAAATTGGTGGGAAAGAAGTTTGGAATGGAGTGATGTGACTGAATATCAGTTTTTCTTTTGGGATGACTTCGGAAAGCGCAGTTTCGGCAATTGTCGTTTTTGCAGAGCAACCGTATATCAGATACCACGGTAACTGCTAAAACATATTTGACAGCAAAAACGGATACGTCAGCTAAATTTTATTCGAGCTATATTTCGGCCCTTCTTGGCAAGGGTCCTCTTCAAGAAGGGCCGAAATATAGCTCGAATAAAATTTAGCTGACGTATCCGTTTTTGCACTGTCAAATATGATTTGCAGTCAGCTTGGGCTGAAGGAATATTTAACTGCTAAAACGGCTAATTGTAGATCCAGTTACCGTGGTAACAGATAGCATGGTATCTACAAAAACGCAACTAAGGGTCAAAGATGCAAATGCGAAAATAATTCAGACCGCTCACACTTACTATGCTTTAAAAAAGGAAATGACACAAAATCTACTGCCAGGATTTTCAACCCCATCAACAGTGCATGGTGTTAGGCAAGGGGGTGTTTTATCTCCTTATATTTTCAAGTCTGCCATTTCTGATTGTCTTAATTCACTCTTGCCTTCTTACTTGTACAAAGATGTTGCTATGAGTTATATTGCGTACGCTGACGACGTGTTGCTCGTCAGTAGAAGTAAATCTACAATTGAAAAGAATGTTAACATCCTTTCTTCAAAGTTTTCAAAAATTGGCCTTGCCATTAACTTTTCGAAATGTGAATATCTGTGCTTTAATGCTCTATGTTCCGGTGACCCAGTGCCGCTGTCCGTTGGACCTACTTTGATTCCAGTAACTGATTCGCTAAAGTGGCTTGGCCTCAGTTTCAGAAAAACGCTTTCCAAGACTTGTTCGGCTATTGTTCAGGATACTTCTAGTTTAATTCGTATTGCATATGGTCGTTTATGTCCAAACAAAGGTCGCTACAACCGGAAGGCACTTGGGCGAATTTACAGCGCTTTCTGTACTCCTTACATTTTGTATTGTTCTGGTGTTTATCACATTCTGCGAAAAAAAGACATCAAAGCTTTGAAGACGTGTTTTTATAATCATTGTAAATTTTTGATGTACCTTCCTCGTTCTTACCGTAATCACAAATTAGTTCAGAAGTTCGGCGTCCAAGATGTCATTTGTTCACTTGAGAAAACGTCAGCGTCACTACTATGTACATTTCGACATCCAGGTCATCGAGTACATGATGTTTTTCATGAATTTTTCAGGTCCGATTAGAAATTATGTCTAAATTTTGTGTGTTTTTGCTGTTATTTATCTTGTGTTATTTTTCGTTCTACTATTTACTCCGCTATCACCTCGTGTATTTGGCAGGTTACAAATAAAATATATATATATATAGTGCGGTACAAAAAAGTTGAGAATTTAAACCATATAACGAAAGTGCAGAAATTATGACCATGAAGACCTGGTCGATTTTCGCAACATGAACATCCTCTTTGTTCATGGGAACAACAAGGGGGTGGGCTACCTGCAAACTCCTTTATACTAGTGGGTTCAAAACTAAAGCATTCTCAACTCAAGCTGAAATCTGAAAACTGGAGATGGCGTTGTTTCAACTTTTATGTATAAGTATTCCTCAGCCCTGGCTGACTGCAATTCATGTCTGACGGAACTGCCACAACATAACTTTAATGATCGTTGTTTACGGTCTGTCTGAATAGAAGCACAAAATATACTTTAAAAGCTACCCACAGAGGATAGCGAATACCTTCAAAACAGGAGAAGCTGTGGAACATGTTGGTTTACGTTTCATGGCCTAGTCTACAGTATATTTGGTTTCAAAAATAACAAAATATTCGGCGAAACTAGATTTTACCGACAGATTTGTTATCCCATTATTCTTGGTGCTATCGTTGCCACTGGCATCCGGTAATTCTCAAATCTTTAATCTCCCTACTCAAACAAATTTATTACCATTTCCCGCTATTTTAATAGCTTGCCAGTTTGAAACTCAGATCTACTTCTAACTAACAACAAACGACTACTGTATTCCTAACCTCTATCCAGGCCCCCTTAGCTTCGATCACAAGCGCGGCAAAATTTGACTAATCGGTATTCCTGACCAATCCCGAAGGATCTATGGGGGGCCTCATAAGCTACACCACGAAAAGAGCTACACACAGTAAACGTAAAAGCAGTGCAGGGCCGCTTTGGCAGAGGATATAGGCAACCTTATGGAATTCCAAGCCTCGGGAACAAGAATGGATAAAAATTAGGGAAGTAAACAATCCTATCACGTACATTTGTCTAGCATAGAAGCTGTTCATGTGTTTTTTTAGCCCGTTGACGCAATTGCTTTTGACAATTAGTGCTTGGTGCGGGAATATCCGGCAAAATTCTACCAGCCAAATCCACCTGCCCTTGATCCGTGGTAAGGAAATCCGTCTGATAGGGAGTGGTTCACATATCGAAGGCTGTGTAATCTGAAAATTTATTCCAAGGCACAGACTCCCACGCCACTATATCCTACCATTTTTTTCGCTAATTTGCTTCAGTGACGAAATGCGTGAGCTTGTGATCATCTTGTTTTTGGTGGCTCGGTGTTGGTGTCAATATGCAAACCCTAGGACACAATTTGTGGCATTTTCTTACTCAAAAGCGACACTCAGTGAACAGACAGGATTTCTGTCGTTTTCAAAACAGGTTATTATTTTTGTTATTCTTATTTTTTCAAGGCTGACTGAAGATCTCAATTTATATGACCAAAACTTGCTGGGTAGGAAGCTAACGGGTATCCAGTCCTACGCACAGGGGTTCCCGAGCCGATCTTCAGTTGTTGTGTTTTCCCTACCCCTCTAGGGGCATCATACCCCACTATTCCAGTGCTGATCTTATCGGTATGTTTAACTCTGCTTTCAAAAACCTCCCGGTTCCAATTCCGCTTAAAGTTCTGATCAAAATCTGGACTTCCAAATCCAATGTTCATCTTTAGATTCAAACAAACCCACCATCTGCTTTGCCAACCAAAAAGAGGAGCCAAGATTTCAGGAATCGAATTTCCGTGTGCTACATGACAACACGGTGCAGGCAAGAAAAAAAGAAAAAAAATTGGTTGGCAAGTTACTCATGAATTACTCATTGGCAAGTTACTGACGAATCGCGGCAAGTTACTCATGAATTGCAATCGCTAATTATTCGAGATGATTCATTGAGGTCATGGACGGGATTTTAGGATTCTGGCGTCGCGGAATCAGGAAAAAATAGCGACAGGCGATGAGCAAAGGAGTTAGTGACTTTGCAATCAATAATCCAAAGTAAGTTAATGCACCTGCAGTGATTTCATTGTTTATGTCAACACATTGCAATTTTGTGATTTCATTGTTTATGTCAAAACATTGCAATTTTCTGGCAAGAAAAGTTTACGAGTATCAGGAAGTAGAGAGTACAGTGGGTTTTAAGCTGAAACAGCGTATTCTGAGTCTTTTAAAATACAAGTTCAAAGGATCCATCTCTTTAATGAGAGAAGAAATTTCAGCGAAGATAGGAAAGAAAAAGATAATTACAGATAGATATCTTGCCGCGAAACTGAGTTCACGATGCTACGCAAATTCTCAGAATTAGAAAATTTCCTTCTTCTGTTCAACCAGTCTTTTCGGCTGTTGAACGAAGTTAAGCTGAGAAAAAAGCTGAAACAAGCTTAAAGGACACCTGAATGAAGAGTACCAAGTATCATCCCTATCTGTATGACTTCCGTTACCATTGCCTGCAGAAAACCAAATCCAGATACGAAATAGTGTTTCCAAGCTATGATTTTTGCTCCATTTTGCATCTGTCCTTATTTCGGTACCAAACAGTTTTAGAAATGAACAGATGTCTCCAATCAACCCTTCTTCTGGAATATTTTTTAACCAGTTAAGCCCAAACGTATATCTAGAAGAAATTCCAATACGATCCGGCCAGCGCTGTCCAAGATTTGACTGAATTGCGCTTTTTGTCTTGGAGTCTGCATGTGCCAACCTCCAGAAACGAACATCCTTATTTTGAAAACGTCACGCTCAGGAGGAGAATGCTCTCCGTGGCCGTGTCTGTAAATGCATTCTCCATGGTGTGTTCAAGTATGGTTTCATTGTTCAGGTGTCCTTTAAGCTGAAACAGCGTACTGAGTCTTTTAAAATACAAGTTCACAGGATCCATCCTTTTAATGAGAGAAGAAACTTAAGCGAAGACAGATACGAAAAAGAAAGTTACAGATAGATACCTTGCTGCAAAACTGGGTTCACGACGCTGCACGAATTCCCGATATTCGGAAGTTTCCTTTGTCTGTTCAACCAGTCTTTTCAGTTGTTGAACTACAATGCATGTTTCAAAAGCCAATATGGGGCATTCGTAGCTCAGCAACCTGGACTATATTTCTTCACGTTCACTGCGGTCACGCCAGACGGAGACCATTTCAGGTAAGAAGTTCACGTATCTTTTACCTCCCAATCACAACCGACAATCATTGCTCCTTTTCTCATATCCCACAACCTGCGAATTTATTGTCTTTTCAAAACATGTTGCCTCTATGACACACTTCCAGATTCCGGAATCTGGGGGGTCCAACGCCCAAGACTTCCAGATGCGTTTTGCCTGGCTTCACTTTCCGGATCCACGTCGGTAAAAATGGATATGTGGAATCCGGAAGGGGAATCGGCCAGGGTTTTACCAAAAAAACGTCACAAATACGTTAAAGGACCCCTCGCACTACATAGTGTTTCTGATCAAATCTTCTGAGATCGTTGTCCCCTTTACAACTAAGCTATGCTTACACCGGCTTCGGCTGAATTAGCCTCTTTCCGTGTCCCTAGCCTTGAATAACAATCTTGGCAAAATTTGCATAACCGGTCTTCGGACGAATAAGATCATCTCAAACAACGATCGGGCGCATAATACGTCACATAAAGAGCACAACCGTGGCAAGCGCGGTAATCAGTGTATTACTGATAAGAGGAGATACACTTATAAAGTGAAGAATCTCGGGAACGAGAATGGATAGCAATACCACTGAAGTACAATGAATTACTACCATAAATCCGACGTGTCCTTAGGAGGAAAAGACCAAAAGAAAGTGTCAACCAGATTTCTCCTATTTCAGGCTTTCACTGAAGCAGAACAAACTGACATTGATAGCAGCCTACGCGGAACGGCAAGGATACCAATCAGCCACACAATCAGTAATAGCCTATCTGACCTACAATGACACGGTCTATCTAAAGGTGAGAAGAGAAGGCAAAGTGGAATTCGTTATGGGACCACGTTTCAGTTTGTCTAGTATAGCCCATAGAGATTGGAACTTCGTCACTCGTACAAAGTGAGGTTCCTTGTTCAAACTGGATTCGCCAACGTCAGCATCAAGTACAGGAGCGCGAAGTTTGACATCATACACCGCTTCAGTCTTTCTTTAGGCCCGACTTAATACAGACGATATCTCCCTGATTTATACCCCTCCCTCCCACACACATAGAGCTGGTGGACTCGGACTCGTCTCTAGAACATGTCGGGACGCCTTTTTCACGGACTTGGACTAGTCTCGGTATCGTCACTTATGGAGCCGGACTCGGACTCTGTTCGTCTCGAAATCCGGTCGAGTCCGGAATCACAGTAAATGTCTCGGCCCGGCAAATTTAGAATCAGATATTCTCGTTATTAATTTAAAAAAAGAGAAACATTTTGTTCGGACTAGGGCTTGGCCAGATTGCCATAAGTAAAAAGACAAACTCGACTACTGTTTGACTTGGTGTCGTATTTCGGTTGGAGGGGGGGGGGGACTGCCAAAAGACAAGTATTCCAAGGCAGGGAAGGCAAAAAATTACCGCTGCCAAAAATCCCCTTTCTACAATGATAAGCGGACAGAAATACGAAAATCGATACAAAAGCACAGATTTCCTCAGCTGCGGGAAGCAAATATTTCATACATGGACTTCGTTGCGAACAAATAGAAACACCCATCAGGGGATGTTTCGCTTGACATACGCAGCATTGGGCAAGAAGGTCAATCCAGATTCAATTTCTTTTCAATGCAAATATAAAGAATAAGCAATTTTTTCTAGCTAGAGGAAGGCAAAATCTACGAGTCCCCCATTGCCGACCGAGCATACACCTCCTTTTCTGGTTACCTCCTCCATTCGCAAGGGCCACCCATGAGGCCCCTAGACCCGCCGTACTACCCCAATGGCCAGTACCAGCCTTCTGGGCCGGGATCATCCTACCAGCCCAACTACTCCATGCCAGGAATGGGACCGAATCAGCCAATGATCTTTCCAGGTAAAGACACAGCACTTGAAGAAACGCGAGGTAAAGTGAAGGGATAAATGGGCTTATCCCAGTCTATCCAACCTATCAGCAGCTGATCGACTGGGCAAGCGGCGTGCCGAATTTGTTTATATTTTAAGCGACCGCTAGTTAGTATGGTACGGACACAGCATAGAAGTCCAATAACCCAAACTTACTAAATCCATCCCGCCCTAACTGTGACATGCTTTCTAAACTCGATCTTTTTCAAACTCGATCATTTCCATGAGACGATTCTTACATAAAATGAAACAAAAGCAATGTCAAAAATGCAGTTTATCCCAGTCTATCAGCAGTAGATCGACTTGGCCAACGGCGTGCCAAATTTATTTTTATTTTAAGCGACCGGTAGGTAGTACAGAAATACAACATAAACTTACTAAATCACCCCGCCCTACTGTGACATGCTTTCTAAACTCGATCCTCTTTAAACTCGATCCTTTCTGTGAAACGATCCTACATATAGTTACAAAAATGCAGTGTCCATTGTTATCTTAGCGACCGCTAGATAGTATGATACGGGAACAGCACAGATGTGCAGCAACACGAACTTACCAAACCCATCCCGTCCCTACTCTGACATACTTTCTAACCCCGTAGGTGCCAATAGCTACAAACCACCAGTTCGTGACAGTCTATGGTCAGGGCTCTTCAGGCCAACGTCTTCGAGCTCGGCCCGAGTGAACTTCCCTAATGAAAAGGCAAAACAAGTGGACACGACAGACAACCAAATACAAAATTCAGTCTGGCCATTCGAGGGGGCTCTGATCCTCGAACAGGGAAGGAGCAACTCGCCAAATAATGGTAAGAACGGAGAACCTTAGGGTTTCATATGTTAAGCTCTGTCCAAAGTATGCCTCAAAGTCAGCCTCCTCCTCAGGTGGACGAAGCTAACAGAAGGCCAGCGAAAGAAAGCCTTCACTAGGTGGATGTACAAAGAGCCATGGAGCTTGAGCGATGCGCGGTAAGGGATGCGCGCAAGAACGCTCGCACTAGTTTCTTCTCAGCAGTTGTATGGGAAACCATTTTTTTGCTGATACAACTAGAATAGAATACCTCGTCGAAAGACACGAACCACAACCTACCAAAGAGAAATAATCAACAAATGGGACCTTAGCCTGCAAAAAAAAAAAAAAAGGAACCAGTATTGCCACTGGTCGCTGAATTCTGCCATCTGTAACAGGTTTTCAATTTCTTCGACAGCCAGCAATCTGCGACCAGTAAGACCGTAAAAAAAAGTAAAATTAAAGGAGTATGAAGCTGGAAAAGCGAGAATTCTCTTTAATAATCGGTAAAAAAGGACCGAGTTTCGTGAGCACCACCACAGGTTTTGGCGGCCAAACGTCATAGGGTCCGTCAGAGCAAACTGGCAACACCGGTAGGAACCCAGAGACATTGCGATCTAGATTTTTAATACTAACGGCGGACGCAGAGAGAGTAAGACATTTGTTCTACCCAACCCACTTCGGGTAACTTAGTTCACAGATAGGTAATGTCGAAAACCGGACCCAGACCCCGGGTTTCACTTCTGGTAGGCGTTACTGAGACATGGGGGCAGGGAGTCGCTACGCTTGTCTGATATTTTAAATCGTACTAATTTTGTACTGATTACAATGACCCGGACCATTGGCGGCTAAGGTTCCGGTTTTCACATGGCTCCAACGACACATTAGAAACCGGAATTCGAAACCCTTCAAGAAGAATCTCAGATTTTTTTTTTCAACGCCAGGTGAAACAGAGAAGCTGCCAAGACAAGAACCAACACTAGGGCAGTCGAACCGGCCTGACCTTGAAGCTGCTTTTCCGATGAACCTGAACAATCCCTGTGGAGGCCAACCGACGGAGAACCCCGACTCGGAGCTACCCGGGAAAGCAGGACAGCCTTGTTCCAGAAAATGAAATCGAATGAAGAAGCCAGCAGTTCTGTACATATTTTGTTTTTAACTATTTCCAAGATTAAAAAAAAAAATCTAGATAAGGTAGACCTTTTTACCTTACCCATATTTCTGCTCTAATCTACGTCCCAAATCGTTCCATCCATTCCCATTTTCGAAATTTCGAATTTCCTGTGTCATTTTTTATCTCCCCTAACGGCACTACGCTGATTTTTGCATTTTCCATGCCTGGCTCTTAACTGATACTCACCTAGAGGTCTAATAGACTTCGCAATCAACTGCAGAACGAGCAGAGCTTCCGAAATCACTTTGTAGAAGTTTTCATTTACCGCCTGGATGATAGGAGGGGTGAGCTGCTCCACGTGTGGCTGGATGACATCTGGCGAATGGTTTTTCAACACAGTCTGTATGAAGATGAGTGTGTCACATTTCATTTGAGAGGCGGCTGTCTTTTCCCTGAACATAAAAAGGTACATAAATCAGAAAGCTAAGATCAGAGGCGTTATATTTTATTTTTAAAGTTTAACTGAAAAGCCAACTTATTTTTATACCTTTGATTTGAATACTCTGAATTATTAAGACTCATCTAAGGGATTTTTATTTTTTCGGCGTGTAGTCTAGTTATGACGTTGGGAATCTCTGCTGCTTGCACGACAGAAAAAAATTCGTCAAGTGGCGGAGAATTTTGAATATCTGCAAAATCGTGCGTCTCAATGGCCAACAAAGAGAAGATTCTGAAATATTCTATTGCAGACTGTAGAATCACATCAAAATCATTGAATATGGAAAGTGACCAGGAGGTTACTTTCCATATTCAAATCTCTTTCATCTTCCTGGCTTAAAGGAACAGTAAACTTGACTACGCAACTTTCGGCCATCGAATCGCCCGGGGGGGCTTAGATAAATATACAGGGTCTTATTGACGACAGGCCCCCCCTTCTTTGTTATCTCGAACCGTCTCGAACCCCCTCCTTAGTGTTCCAAAAGCTAGCTGGCAGGCCCTTGCCCTTTATGCACTGTAATTATGCACTTGTGTACTGTAAAAGTTCGCCTTTTTACATGTAGACCACAGAGAAACGACCTCCCCGACAAGACGGCCGGGGTTCGATTCCTAGTCGCGGCACACGAACCTTTTGCTTTTGCAAACCTTTTGCTCAAAGTCGAATTCTCGGAAACTGCCCGGAAACTGCAATGGTCGTAACGAGAAATTTTCTTACTCTCAATATCGACTCAGGGTACATTCTTGATATGTTAGCTAGCTCCCCGAGTCAAGTTTGAGTCAAGTTTTCTGTTCCTTTAAATAACGAAAATCCGCCATTGCTGGTAAGTTTCGGCAATTATTTGCCGCTGTAGTTGCTACACATTTCAAACATAGAGGTACGTCCGTATACAGGTACAACAATTGTGGAAGAATAAACTCCGTCAGCTAAAATTCAATATTCTTGGATAACAAATAAACGAAGTAACGCGTTTTTGTCCGGTTTTCTAGCCTATTTAGATAAACATATGGAGCGTGTTCCACCCTACTTACCGTAGTTACTACGCTAGTTACCGTAGTTACTACGCTAGGCTGGAACGCTTTTTTATTTTTTCGGTCAAATATCAGGCCGCGGGCTGATCGGACCAATCACGTTGCAGAGATGCGTAGTTACTACGCTAACTACGCTCCCGAGCGTGGTAACCAAATAGTTACTATTAGTTACTATTTTGAGAAGGTTGGAACGGTCAGCGAAACTTTTCGTGAGGCTGGAACGGAAACAGTAACTAATAGCTACTATTGGTAGAGGGGTGGAACACGCTCATGGTGGGTAACCTGACTGTCATATCTCAGCCCTATTCGGTTAAGCTTTAATGACGGGGGACTGGAACCCACTAGAAAGGTCAAAACCTACGTCAAGGAGTACAGGATACCAGGGATGATCAGGCGCATGTGTGGAGCAAGGACACCTGGCAGGACTTGAACCAGCTCTGACAGAAGGCTGAAGGCGCCATGGCGGGTTTTAACGCTTTTTTCCTTCAACTGACGATGTAGAATTCGAACCACTGCTGGAACCTAAACGAAATCAATCATTAGCCTCATCTTCGGAGACAGAGCAAAATAACACTAGGGAGTAGCGCCAAGACTTGAAAAAAGTGGCACACACTCGAACAGCGGCAACAATAGCACCATTAGCGATAGAGAATCTCCCTACTTAAACTCAATCAATTGTGCACCAGCGCTGGCTCCAATAACTTCATATTCTGAACACGGCAAAAAAGATACAACCTCCCCTGTTACCACGACGTGTGCAGATCGCATCTTAGCTTTCCCAGACATTTTTAGACCCGCAAGCTTGTCTCGCTTTAATCAATCAATCAAGTTTATTACTTTGCCATAAATATCCAGAAGAAAGAATAGCACTGGCACGTCAAAAATAAAAACAAAAAAAATGCCGCAACCGTAATGGGCTGTGCTACGACTATGGAGTATGGACCGTTTGCGAAGCATAGAAAGCATAGGTGGTTGGCGCAACTCCCTGACAAAGTTGTGGGTCATACACTCATGAGTGTTTTTCGTGGAAACACGATTGTGTGCCACACAGTCGAGTCACAAGTTGAAGCTCGCGGAAACGCCGTTTTGTCTGTTTTTGGGGCGGTAATATATTTATTTATTTATTTAATCTATTATATACATAAATCATGTAAAATTTCAATAAATAAAACTCCAGGCTTTCGTCCTTACTATTCCGTGGAGTATCTCCTGATACTCCACCCTCGGCCAGGAGTGCAATGCGTGGTTGGGGGCAAATCATCCGACGCTTTCCGAAATTTCCCTAGATTTCTCTAGGTACCCATTTGAAGCTGGGTGGACTTTTGGCTTTTCTTACGGGGAAACACCACTAACCCTCGCCCTGAACCAAACGGTCGGCACCACCGAGACTCGAACCAGCGACCCGGGCACTTTAACCTATTCGGCCACGGACGGACTGGCACCTGTACTCTAGAAACGTAGACCAACTTGCCTGTTGCTGTAGCATTGACATAATGACGTTCTCATGATCCATGCTGTCTGACTCGGACGACATCATAATGGCAGGTCGAGCTTGCCTCAGTAGAACGACAAACGCGTGGAAAACGTCAGACTTGACACTCTCTTCCCGCTCTAAAAAAAAATTCTTTTAGGTTATTGTAATAATAATAATAGTTTATTTATTACGGTACCCGCAAATTCCAGAGGCAAGACAAGTGGAGTACAATAAAGAAAAAGAAAGGAAGAAAATGCTAAAATAACTATACATACAAAAACACTAGCACATAAGGGGGTGGTGTGGTGAAAAACAAGAGTAGGCTGAGCCCGACAGCTTCCTGAGATAAAAGATAAATAAGCTGGCTTTCAGTTAAGCTTTAAAGATTTGCCGAGGTCCATAGGCCACAGTGATAGGTTCCTGTAGGGTTGTATATTTATTTACTACTCTTATCTATTTGCTGAATGTTGGCTTTTTGAGAATGAATGATATCCCATATTTTTGAGAATGAATGATATCCCATATTTTCTTATGCTGCCGTAAATGACACGCTCTTGGCTAGTAGAAACTTAACATTTTCACCAGTCGTCTATCTTTTCTATAACTTCAAATTTGGAAGGGAAGAATCGTTTGAGATTCTGGATAGTTAAAAGTTTCACACTCTACTTTCAGTCCTTTTCAACTTTCTACTTTGAAAGTTACATATTACCAATTTTTTAATTCCTTCTTAGTTCCCCATTTTCACCAGTAGCATAACTCTTTCCTAATTTTAAAGTGAAGACTCATAGGTAATTTTACTTAGTAAAAAAAAATTCCACTCACCTTTAAACCGGGAAATCAGAGCTGGGGCGACAGTTCTATATAATTCCTGGAGCAAATCATGCCGCGATGAAATTAAAGCTTCTAGGCACTTCGTCGCCGCGCGTCTCACCTAGAATATTCAAAGCAATTTTCATCGTTTCATCGTCCTAGCTTAAGGTATATGTTCCCGAATATTTTGCTCATTTTTGCGCTCTCGGTAGTTCCAGATGTCGTTAGCGCTCAAACTAGGTTTTGCTTTACTTCGGGTAGCTGAGCTCCTGATTCGTCTAAGAGAGCACCGCCCATTAGCCAATCAGCTCATTCTTGAAAAGCTCAAAGAGGGTGAACTTCGATAAACTACCATAGATGAAAAATCTTGTAGCGGATGTGACAGCTGATGCCTGGAAGGTCTATTTAGTGCCAGCTTAGTAGGTCTCGTGGGACACGCGGGAGATAAGTGTAATTAGGCACACTTGCAATTTTCCCGATACGAGCATGGTATGAGAATGATTGGCGAAACTAAACGTCAGGGATTAGAGGAATTCCGTCTAGTCACATGTCATATGAAATAACATTTACGGTAGCAGAGAGGTAAATGCTGGTTTTCCTAGTCCGGGGATTTCGTCTGGGCTACCCGCAATGTTTATGGCACTTGCAGCCTTGGGCAGAAGTGCGGAGCCATATACCGACAATAAAAAGGTCTGTTTGTCCGCGGGAACTCGAATTCGGGTAGTTGCAGATAAAATTTGAAATTATGAAATCTGGTATGCATATAAAACTCAGAATGCATAGGAAGCTCAGAACCTTGATTCCGGCTGCGGTTCTACCCGTAGGCAGGGGAAGGGGTTTTCCGGAATCTCGTCTTCAGTGCACCTACCAGAGGGGGTTGTCGGATCTCATTCAAACGTGGTGGGAAGTAAGAGCTAGGGCAGGAGGGGATTGGTATGAAATCTGAGGACCCTAGCTGGGTTGGAGTGGGTCTTTTTCCCAAAGAATCGCATATTTTATTTGGGTGGGTCCCGTTGGCAGACTTTTACATACATGGATCCGAGTAACGTATCATTCAACAGGAAATCACATGGCCGAAACAGCTGTTAAAATTAACTTATCTTCTGAACACTCGAACACAAGCCTGCCATTCATTTCCCAGTACAGACTTCTAAATCCTCAGCCTTTCCATAGGCAACCTCATCCAAAGCGTCTGTGGCCGTGCCCTTTATTTTTATAACAGTGTTTTCTTGTAGCAAGAGCTATTAAAGCCTAAGTTCCACTAAACTATGGCGCTGGATCTGGGGTTTGAAGTGTCTGAACGGTAGTTGTTGTACGCCATCTTGCCTTAAGTTTTACAGACAAGAGCTACGAGCTCATATGGTGCTTGGTACGATTAGGTGGTGCAAGAAAGTATATGAGGACGCTAAAAATACCCCCTTCAACCCCCGAATCCTAGGATCGGACCTAGAAATAGAATTTATATTTTCACTCGAGACTGAGCATTTCCAGCATCGCCTCGGATCATCTAGGGCAAATTAATGTTCTTCCTTCGTATTTTAGCCCAACTCTTTTGATCCCTAGACATGCCAACTATTTCCGGTAACGTAACTCCCCTCCAAATCATCTTACCGCGGCATAACCTTGTTCAGAAATAGAAATGGATGGTCTAATGTACGGGAACTTCGGGAAATTCCGGTACCCGGCCCCCACCGTGCTTGAATCCAGTCCGGATCCTAAAATATATCATCTAGGTTATATTATCTATTTACCTTCCAAATTTCATTCAAATCACTCCACTTGATTGACTAATACGCGAGCAGCAAAATTTTCGGGACTCCCCCTGCAACTCCCTCATTGTGTTGGAATAAGCTGCGACTCGGAAATATAACCTTCGAATTTCTGGCATCTCCTCTTCCCGCCTATCAATTTTGACACGAATAGGAGCGTTTCTGCAAATTTCCGCTTCCCACGGGGTCGGATCCGGTCCGGGCATCAAATAACAGACCTATGCCGTCAAAACTCTTCAACTTGAACCCCCGTTCGGCTCATTTGTTCTTTTTGTGCGTACCACAAAATTTCCGTCCCCCCAAACTTTTCCGGCCATGGCCGGATTTGGCACCGAAACATGTCTTGCATATCTAGGCCCTCAGCTCGTATCACCTATACGGTTTCACTCGAAACGGACCACCAGTTCGCAACCTTCGGAAGTCAGTAATTTCCGGATTTCTCTTCCCTTAACTCCCCCGGAAATGGTCGAATCTAGGAACGGAAGTTAACCTGGGCTATCACGTCAGGCCCTTGTTTGGGTCACTAATGTGCCTGTTCCACAGTCAATAGGACATCTGGAAGTATCTTAACTCGCGATCACCAGAATTCCGGGACACCCCCCCCCCCCAACTCACCCCAAAGAGCCCCGATACGACCTGGTTCTGTCAAGAAAGTATCTTGGGCTTTATACTTTTTCTTCCCGCCAAATCCTGTTCCTTCGACTCTAAGCGTTTCACGAGGTCTCCGGTGCCACCCTCCCCCCCCCCACAAGTCTCGAATCCTGTCCAAACTTGAAATCGAATATCTGAATATTCAAATCCAATCACCCGTTCAACGTTATGCATGCTACTGGATTCCGGATTCCCCATTCCTCCACTCCCCAAACGATGATCGAATCGGGCAAACGACTATTCTTAGGTCAGTCTGTTCGGGTACCTGATATGCCTGCCAATTTTCGTCATCTTAGTACATCAAGACGTACCGAGCTCGCGGGATCACCGGAATCCCGGACCCCCCCCCCCCCCCAGAGGCGTCACTAGCCTTTTACCTTTGGGGGGGGGGGGGCGACATCCAGTTTGTGCCGACGGACTCGGAAATGTGCCGACAAAAACCGCCGGTAAACCCCGGAAAACGGCGTAGATTAGTCGTTTAATGTAAATTCGTAAATTTAAATTCACATATTCGGGTTTTCATTGCAGCTTTCGCTAAAAACTGTACACAGAACAAGAAATTATTCGAAGCAGGCGAAATGTTTTAAATCTGCCTTTTTGACTGGACAAATTTTCGAAGCTTCCAACGGCTGTACTCAGAACAAGTTAAATTAATCGCCGGAGGCGAAGTTTTTTAAATCTACTTTCTTTCTGGAAAAATTTAGCTTACAAATTCTAGCTTTCAAGGTGTTTCAAACCCCAAGAATTTCAATCCTAGAACGCCAACTAAATGGAACACCGTTCTTCTAAGGAAAGGATACTACGAACTACGCCGCAGGCGAAATTCTGTGTAAAACTAACTGTAATGCATTAGTTGAGATTATTCCTATAATGTGAATTCGTATATTTAAATCTTTATATTTGGTGTTTCTTTTCACCTTTCGCTAAAAAGCGAAGCTTTTCAACGACTGAACGCAGAACAAGTTACACCAAGCGCCGCAGGCGAATTTTTTTTTTAATCTGTATTTTTTTCCGGAAAATTTTAGGCTATTCTATACCTGTACTTTACAGGTTCTAGCTTTTAATCTGTTTCCAAACCCCAAGGGGTAATAAGATTCCGATCTTCCGAAGGGAATTAAAATTTCCGGGTGCGCCCCACAAATGATTAAAGAATTCAATTTCTTGCGAATAAAAATATCCCGATGGGCCGACAAGGATACCGACGCCCGACTGGACTAAAACATTCAGAATTCGAACTCTTCTTTGTTTTGCCCGACAAGACTGTAAACGGCTTTATTTCTTACTTGTAAATAGAAGCCAAAGTACAGACAAAACTTAAACTTTCGGGATGCGCCTGATAAACGTTTACAGAATTTGATTTCTTACGGATAAAAATAACCCGATGTGCTGACGATAATTGAACTTCCCGAGTGCGCCCTACAAATGTTTGCTGAAACTGATTTATCACATATAAACAGAACCCGATGTGCCGACGAGTCGACCGACGCCCTACAAAAGCACGCAAAATTTTATTTTTTCTGTGTTTTGTGTTTTGCCCGACAAATGTTTGTCGAGTTCGATTTCTTGCGTATAAAAAGAACCCAATGCAGTCTACCGACGCCCGACGAAAGCGTAAAAAATTGAGTTTCTTATGTATAAAAAGAACCCGATCTGTCGAAGAGAATATCGAGGGCCGACAAAAGGATACAGAATTCGATTTCTCTTAGTGTTCTGCACGACGTTCTTGTGTATGAAAAGAACCCGATGTGCCGACCGACGCCCTACAAAAGCACGCAAAAAATTTTTTTTTCTGGGTTAGGAACTTTCGTCGGGGTTCGCCCGACGAAAGTACTTTCCCAAGACCTTTGGGGGGGATTCCCCCCTCCCCCCATAGTGACGCCCCTGCCCCCCCGACAACTCTCCCATAGTGCCCAAATGCGGTCCGGTTATTTCGTCGATGTAATTGCAATTGCAGGAAATTTACTTGTTTTAAAGGTTATCCGAATAGGGCTGTGATACGAAAGTCTGGTTGCCCGTCATATTTTTACTTAATTAGGCTCGAAGAACCGGCAAAAACGCGTTACGTCGTTGCTTTGTTATCCGCGATTGTTGAATTTTAGCTGACGTACATATTCTACGGTTTTTGTTGTACCTCTATACGGACGTACCTCTATGTTTGAAATGTTCGGCAACTACAGCGACAAACAATTGCGTCAATTGCCGATATAAATAACAGATCGTGGCGGATTTGCATTCTTCAAGCCATGAATATGAAAGCAACATGGAAAGTGAAAGTGACCAGGGAGAACTTGGCCAGTTGAAAGCTCGAACTTGCTTATCAACTTGGTGGACTGCTGGCCAAATTCTCTGTTGACTGGGTCCTTCCACAAAGGAAACCTGTTCGGGGAAGCACAGAAGAGAGGGCTTTCTTCAGACGTGGTTTTGCAGTCTGGAATCGAGCATTTCATTATCTTCACTTTATTGGCCATTGAAAAGCACGCTTTTGCAGATATTCAAATTTTCCCGCGCCTTAGCCGTAAAATTATTTGGCGTGCAACCAGCGGAGATTCTCAACGTCACTACTAGACTACGCGACGTAAAAAATAAAAATCCCTCACGGGAGTCAAGATAATTCAGTGTATTCAAATCAACGGTATAAAAACAAGTTGGCTTTGCAGTTAAACTTTAAAGAATGTTCGGTATAATTGGTCATTGAATTACGCGTCTTTGGACAATTCGACTTATATTTGACTTCTCCGAAGAATAAAAATATATGGTCGTTTCTTTCACTCCCGTTTGAAGATTTCCCCCAGTTGCCGTCTTTTATGACACTTGAGCTTTCAACTGCCATATAGCAATCGTAATATCTGTCGGTCTGTCCGGGTTTTTTAGTTTATGGGCACATCCTCATAAGCTAGGACTATGAAACTTGACAAGCATTTCAGGGACCCGAACAAATTAGCTTAGAAATAATCATTTCCCCGACAGGGCCATCATGGGGAGAGCGGAGGGATGGGGATTCGGGAAACTAGTAACATACCAAACTTTGGAACGGGTAATCTGACATGCATGAACATTGACAAGTTGCAAGAACACATGTTTCAGACGTTCAGTTCAAATCCGGACCGGATTCGATAGCTGGGGGGGGGGGGTTGGAGGGGGAACCGGAAATCTCGTGAAACGCTTCCACATAAGCTAGGACGATGAAAATTGGCAGGCGTATCAGGGCCACCAGAGTAAATTGGAATCCCGATTCGGTCACTGTGAGGGCAGTGGAGGGTCGGGGAACCCGGAAACTAGTAACATGAATAACTTTGGAACAGGGAATGAGACCTGCATGAAACTTGACAAGTGTCTCAGATGTTCAGTTTCAAATCCAGACCGGATCCGGCAGGAGGGGGGGGGGCCTGGAGGTTCAAACCTCCCCAGGAAGAAAAGGAGCTGTAGACTGCCTTTTTCACTTCTTTTAACTTCAACAAGTGTAAAATACACGATTTTCGACTCTATATATAACTCTCAAGCAAGAAACTCCCGCCTAGCCTACAGTTCCCCCATTCTTACAAGTGCCATATGAGCTTTCAGCTCTTGTTTAAGTTCGCCGTGTCTGGTCTGAATTCTAAAATCACTTGATGAAACACGGATCTTATCTGAACAATTATAGACCGCACCAGTTCATCCGTCACCCGTAATCTTTGTAAAGGTACTTTTAATCTGATTAATCTAAAACGGCCTGTCTGAAATGTAGGCCTCAGGGCCTTGCGTAATTTTCGTATTAACATTTGGAGACCTGACCCGTTTCAGATAGACACGCCCACATAATTGGGCTTTCTGGACTAACGATGCCATGGACATCTACCGTTTATCTCGAAGGACTAAATTCCACTTTTTCCCGATTTTAGTCGATTTTTCATGATTTTCAGAGGCGGTTTTCTCGGACGTGAAAGGAAAAACGAAAAAACTAGAACGATACGGCCCTAGCTCCAATCTTTAAGAGCACATACGTGTAAGTATGACGTTCGTGGGATAGCCTGCTTTCGAGACATGTGCGGATTCGCAAACCATATTGGCTGTTTTCCGTGAAAAAATATATTTTTTTTTTTGAACCGAAATATCTGTATAAACAAAATAAAAAATAGAAAAAGCAAAACGATACGGCCCTAGAGATATCTATTCTGAACATGTTGCTGTCCTTCGCAATACTTTTGGTCCACGTGTGTCCAAGACATGTGCGGAATGCCCCAGGAATGCCCGAAATGCCCCATTTTTCAGACGGGAACATATACCTTAATGTGGAAGTGCCCGAACTAGCAAAGCCCGGACCGACCGACAGACCGACGGAAACTGCGATCGCTATATCGCACTTGGCCGAAGGGCAAGTGCCACAAAAACCGTTGCACCTTAATCAAACTATACTAAACTTTCTGTTCGGAGTTCGAACAGTCTCAACCGAGACACCACGTATTATTTTGACGTAGGAATCCATTACCGTAACTTCAAAAATAAAACGTACATCTGCAAAAACAGACATTGCGAATATAGAGCAGTTAATGAAACAGGACTGGAGGTTACGTCATCTCATCACTTACAAATAAAAATCAGCTTTAGTTTCCTACACTTACCTTCCAGCTCACGTCATCGTCATCTGAATATTCGTCATCTGACTCCTGCGCCTCTTGATCCATGTCCATATCGTCATCCATTCCTTCGTCTTCATCTCCGTCATAATTGTAATTTGGATCATAGGCGATGTACTCTAGGCAAATGCTCAAAATCTGAAGTTAAAATTAAAAGTCAGGCTCCTGCAGCGAAAGGAAATTGGGAGCGCAGAGCGGAAATCACTTTCGTGGAACCGTAGCTTGAAGGACCCCCCCGTACATGTATTACTAATACAAACATACTTCCCTGATCGCTTCATTTTTTTTTTTTTTTTTTTTTTTTTTTATAGGTATATACGCTACGGACATCATAGCTTACGCTAAATTGTGCCGTGCTCCGCAGTCATAGATGTGGTACTACGCGCGCTGAAGCTGTTGTCCAGTTTGCCGCAGGACATACGTTGGCTAACCGTTTTTATCCAGAGCTTGCCCAAGGCTCTGCCGATGTTTTTCAGGACAAACGTCCCTAGTCCCCGTGGGGACTCGAACTCTCAACCTTCCGGTCTTAAAGACCCAAATTATTTACGGTAGATTCTAATCCCCCAACTACACCGCACTGATTTTTACACTTTCTCTGTTTCGCTAATTCCGATGCTTATATCATGCTCCCGACGATTGTTCCTCAGAAGCTCAGAAAGAAAAGGAAAAATTACACTGAGCTTTCAACAACGGAGTAACTTCACAAGATAAAAAAAAACATAAAAAAAGGAAGGAATATGGACCAATATAAGGATCCAAGAAAAATCCTTCCTAGATGGCATGCGAAAAAATGGCCAACGGCAGAAAATGTGGAAGACCTGGGCAATCGACGATAACTTCGCACAAGGGTTTGGGGCAAAAAATTTACACTTACCCGGGAACTGATATCGATAGTGCCCTTTAAGGTACAGCATATAAACCATTTCCCTCTTTGAGGTGCAGTGAACAAATAAAATATTCCTATTGTTTTCCAGAGGGTCCCATCCAGTTTTGTTGTCATTCCCAACCATGGCGTAAACACATATGCCATCTAGGCAATAAGTTCGGGTTATTGCCGGTAGATGGCGTTTATCTTTTTATCGTCACTGCGACCTAGTTTGTTACCTGGATGATGCTGGTCAGCATCATCACGTTTCAGGTAATTTAACTACATCATCAACTTTACTTTTTTTTTTTTAGAGGCGAAAACCTTTTTCTTGCTTTGTATTATTATTTACCATCTTGTTGGACACTTTTGTAAATAGTAGCTGAATATACGTGTATTTTATTTGGAGAGAAAGAGAAGAGTGCGTCTGAGCCCTAGGCTACCTAGGATATCCCTATCCCTCGTTTGCTGATTGGTTCTGAGAATGGAAATAGGGTCAGGCCCGCCGGTTCAGAAGATCTCCAGGCTAGCCACAAGGTCCCAGTGACCTTATTTCAGACCTAGCCTTATCTACCACCCTCGAAAACATATAAATTCCCACCTGAGGAATGTGAGGTGTGATTTCCTTCGGACATCTGTAGACAAATGCTTCCAAGGCTTGGAGGCAGAACTCGGTGAGATCATCATCATTCTTCCGTATATTGTTGATGATGGATGGCATCACTTTTTCAACGTGCTCTCCAAAACGGTGCCCTGACTGCCGGCTAAAAAGAATCACGTTACTTTTCAACCAATCAATCTTTACTGTTAATCTTATACAGTATTCACACACAAAAAAAGCCTTCTTCTCAGGCATATCATATATAATAAGGTTTCTATAGCCTACACATTAAAAAAAAGCATCATTAAACTTTAAAGTTTAAAAGGCCGACTGAGGTAATCAGGGCGGACCTCGAACCAATCGGAGGCGAACAGCCATGGAGCTTGGAGTGAAACAAATATAAATAAATAAATAATAACGTTTATTTCCTGAATAGCTCATATAATTACTCGCTAGCATCGGATCGTCAGACAATTATTAACACGGCTAAAACTTTATAATCACTTCTCAATAATTGCCTTAAAATATTTATGTGTATGTACAATTAATAACGAATATATCACAGTTCAGAATTGAAATACTTCACGAAATATGGTACAAATGACGAAAGATACCGGTCAGTAGAGTGGATATCGGGGCGAACAAGTCTGGTACAATTACGGGTTGCAGCGCGAAGCCTTGTTTCAGGTCGAGTCGGGTTTGCGGCTTCGTAATCCGGTAGGACAGATCTATGAAGATCAGAGGACAAGCATTAATGAAGATCAGAGGACTTAGCATTAAGGAGCAAGAAGGAGGTAATCAGGTTCCCAGACTTCCCCGAACAATAGTGATTAAAACTCTCTCGAACTCAAACCTTGATGAAGAGAAATAAAGGTTATAACGACGGTGGTGGCTCCAAATATACTTACTTCAAGAAATAAATAATGTGTGTCTGCTTCAAAATACAGACGAGCGTAGCGAGTCCCTGTCCCAAAGTCTCGATAACGCTTACAAAAGTGAAACACAATCCAGTATTCAGACAAAGTTTAGTAGACGCAGCTTTCGACAACTTTCGGTAGGAGTTGGAACACACCCACAGTAACATTAAGTTAAACAAGACAACGTGAACGAATGAAAGCTTACCAAATGGCTCCTAGACAGAGGATGTACGACTTAGTTTTCGACAAGTCGGTGTACTTTGAGAGACCATCCAACAAGTGTTCGATGAGCTTATTATAAAGCTGGCCATTACAACTTAAAACCAAGTAACCAATGGCTGTAATGGTTCTGAAAAAGAGAAAACTGTTAGTTTTAAGATTCCATAACAAAACGAGTTACTGATCGGACCCGTTTCGAGGATCCACAGTTTTATGAGGATCGGATGTCTTCCATTTGTAAAATGCGTAAAAAATAACATTGTATTCAGATTCAGATGCTTTTTACTTTCAAGTCGATCCCTATATTCCCTATTCATTCAGAACGTTATGTCCATCAGTAAATTTCAGTTCAACTAATTGCATTTTCTGATTCAGTCTTATCTCTTTTCAGTCTTACCATCTTATCCAATTTCAACTTTCTAATCGAATCAATAACACATCTTCCCGCCCACAACTTAAGCCATTCTCTGCCGGACTAAAAGTTGGGGTACAATCACATCTAGCAACTCGACATTACTCATGCCCTGACCGTGTACCAAATTCCGTTAAAACATCTCACTCTATTCGGGAGATGTCGTTGTAACAGGCAGACAGAGAGATTTATTGATAACTTTAAAAGGCCATACTTTCGTTTGGGATCCCAGAAAGACGATCTGACAAAACTATCACAGCGCCTTTGCGGTGCCTTTCGTAACATTCTCTGTAGAGTGACCGGGAGTGTCATTTAGATGGGGCTTTAGGTTTGGGATTTTTGGGGCTGGATACATAAAAAGCTAGAATTTCAAGGGAAGTCACTGAAATTTTCGAGAAAAACAAGACCAAGGGTTTTGATTGGATCCCAAAAATTTAATACTTGATCCAGACAATTGCGCCCTGTAGATCCTGTCTTCGCCGTATTATTTAATATTTGATCAATGACTGGTCTTCTGAGAAAACAAAGTTCAGGTATGGATTCAGCATAGGTGTTTACCCTAGACGTCATATCTAGTTTGACGAAGTTGATCTAAACTTCCTGCATTACTTCTGCCAAATCCGGTTTCGGACGGATTTCCGGCGAACTACTTGTCCAGCAAAAACTAAATCTCAAAATGAATTAAGCACATCCCCTTACCCTTATTGCGAAACTCTAATCAACTTCAGATAAACTTAAAACTTGAAAAAAAATCAGATTTTGGCCGGATTCCGGGCGAACTATTTGCCCGGCAAGAAAATAATTTTCATATCCGTATTCAACAGGTCTCCTTCCCACTAGATCGAACCTCTTATCAACTTCAGATAAAACTCTTTAAAATTTTCCAGTTTCGGCCGGATTCCGGGCGATTTTTATGTCGGGTAGAAAATAATTGTCATATACGGATTCAGCATGTTTTCTTACCCTAAACTGAACTTTCAATCAACTTCAAATAAAACTTTTGCTTTTAACAACTTTGTCCGGTTTGTCCGGCTTCAGGGCGAAGTACACGTCCGGGTAGAAAACAACTGTCATATACATGCTTGTTCCGTGTAAAGCTCGATATATAAGAAGTATACTATCTAAAATCTACAATGCATTTGCTGTGCCCCATTTGCTTGCTATGTCGCCTTTTTGGAATGTATTCACTATCTCTGATATGAGGACGCTGCGATCGTTGTTTTTCCGGCATGCCAAGTTCTTGCTTGGTATACCTCTGTGGGCCAGAAACCGGCGCCTGGTTTCTCTGTATGGGGTCACAGATCCACTCCTATTGAGTCACTCCTAAACTGTTACAAGACTTACGTCCGGCCTGTAACTGAATACGCTTGTAGTCTATGGCATGCCTCTCTAACTATTGAGCAGAGTGACAAAATTGAGTCAATACAAAAACGGGCGTGCAAAATTATTCTTGGACCCTCGTACACTGATTACAACACAAGTCTTTCAAAACTGAATCTGATGACACTGAGCCAGCGAAGACATCAGCTCTTGATGAATTTTGGGATGTCTCTATTGAATTCCGATCATCATCGTGAAATACTTCCAAGTTTTCAAAGCAGTAGACAAGAGAAAATAACCCGTGGATCAAAAAGTCTCAAACACCAACTATTAGAAATGCCTCCAGCTGCTTCGTCGGATCGTTTTCTCAAATCTTTCGTGCCGTATTTCGTGAAACATTTTAATTCGATGCAACAAAATGACTTCTAATTGTAAATATTTCGAGGTATTGTTGACTTAATTGTATATATTTTTTATATAATCGTAGATATATAGTTACCGATTATTTCTATATTTTATTATTTATAATTGTTGTCTTTCAAATGTAACCGCCATGAGTCATTGGTAAATCAAAAAGTGGTACTATTTTTGTTGACGTCCTATGCTATTCGTTGTAAAAGAATATTTGGAGAATATAACGAATTTGAATTTGAATCCGATCAAAGCCATCGCGGAACGGCGATTGCGGTTTGAGAAGTCGTTGGATTCGACGAATAGCTTGTTCAGCGCCTTCCTGTAAATTGTTACCTGAATATGTTTTTTCTTCTTTCTTTTTGTTAAGTGTGTTTCTTTTTGCAGTTGTTGTGATGAGAAGGTGTTTTGTCTATGTTTTATCTGTTTTGTTTTCTTCTTTTTTCTCTTTATATTTACTCCGTGTTTACTTTCGGGTAATAAATTTATTGATTGATACGGATTCAGCATGTCTTCTTACCCCTAAATCGAGCATTTAATTAACTTCAAATAAAACTTTTACTTTTGACAAATTTTCCAGTTCTGGCCGGATTACGGACGAAATAATTGTCCGGCGAGAAAATAAGTTTCGGATACGGATTCAGCATGTCTCCTTACCCCTATATATCGGCTATCTCACTGGCTTTTTAAAGCATTTTTTTTTTCGTCCCTTAATCTGAAACCCCTCCCCTACCCCCTAGGTATGAGGCTACAGGGCTCATCTACGAACTTGACCTGTACTTTGACCCAATGGTTCCTCATACCAAATTTGAAGAAAATATCTCTACCCCTTCGAGAATTATCGTGCTAACAGACGGGCGGATGGACAGACGGACGGGCGGACAACTTTTGATACGTCATAGATAACCCTCCACTTAGCCTGCGTTTTGGGATCCCAGAAAAGCGAATTCCGAAAATTTCGCCTGCGGCGCTCAGGTTTATTTGCTGGTCACAAGTTGCTGTCGGCGCTTCTTCCCTTCCAAAGAAAGCTGAAATAAAGAGCCTGTTGGCACTGCTCAACGATCTTTTGATTAAAGTTTAACTGAAAAGCCAACTCATTTGTGTGTCATTTAACTGGATACACTGAATTATCTGGATTCTGCAAAGGAATTTTTTGATTTTCCACTATCTGCTCTGGTTATGAGGCTCAGAATACCTCCAGCCGTCCCCACAGCGTAAATTCTACTATGACGCGGGAAATTTTAATCTCAACACAAATGCGGCTTTTCAGTGGGCAGTGGTGAGATTGGTGAAGATTTCTTAGTGCCTGAACAAAAAAAAATCATAAATCTTTCTCGTAAAGCATAGAACAAAAATTCAGTACCTTAAATCACAAGAAAATTCCACTATTTGAAAATCGATTATTCGTGAACAGCGGAACAACGAAGTAACGCATTTTCAGCGGGTCTTCAAGCCAATTTAAGTGAATAAGTGATGGATAAGTAGACTGTCCTATCCCAGACCTTTTCGGTTAAACTTTAACCGTCAAAAAATCATTGTCTCGAAATTCGTACAATTTTATTCTTCGCCCGTGGTACTGCATTTCTTATCCACTGTTTCTAATCAGTCTAATTCTCGAGCCTTGCCGGACATCGGCCAGTAGTACTTTTTTAGGTCGTCCCCCCCCCCCTAAGAACTTGGAACGGTCCCTGTTACCAACCATCCTAGGTTGGGTGGAGCAAACTAACCTTTTGATGGCAGCCATTCGGGCAGAAGCTAGCTGCGGCAACAGACTATCAAGAACTGAGGCGTGATAGGGAACGAGAAGTGTTCCAAATCTCGCAAGAAGGTCACTCATGATTTCAATTGCCTCCAACTGAACAGGAATATCTTCTTTCTTTGCAACGGTTTCACTTAATCGCCCTAGAAAAATACAATTTATCATAAAAATATATATGAAGAAACCAGGATACAGTCAGAAGAGTCCAAAAAAATAAGCTGGCATTTTTTTTTTTTTTTTTTTTTTTCTTAAATGATTTAAGTCATGCTCAATGATTTCGGGCATGATTTCAGTCATGCCCGGGCCCCACTACGGACACACCTGTGCGTAATTTCGGTTTTTAGACGTTTTTAAGACCGGTTTTAAGACGTTTAGGACGCTCCTCTCTCATTGGTCGTTCATAACAAATTAAAAACGGGAGATGGTTTATTCCATCCCCAAATCTGATGAACGGGTAGAGATAACGTCTAAAAACCCGCTAAAAACCGGTCTTAAAAACGTTAAAAACCGAATTACGACCAGGTGTGTCCGTAGTGGGGCCCGGGCATCAAGCAAGATTAACTGAAGTCTTTAACGATCAAGTTTCTCCTTTCGGCGGCGTAACTGGATTCCAAATACAAAATATCGGAAGAAATTATCAATGTGGTTCCTTCTTTTTACCTAATCACTTTTCACCTACTGCGAGACAAGTTACATTTTATCTCAACCCTCCTCGCGATTCTCCTCACAATTGTCCTATTTCGCATTTTTTAAATACTGAGAAGCCAATTCTCTTTCTCTTGCATTTTTGTCGCAAACGAGAACGGGGAAAGTTTCGCAATTCTGTCGAATCGGGAAGTTGTTTCGATAGAATCCTCGATTCTCGTTCTCCTTTGTCCTTCCTCATTGGCCAACAACGGGCGAATCTTCAATTTGTATTAAAACGCTAATTTGCATGAGAACTGAAAAATGAGAAGCGAGAACTGAGAACTGAGGATTCAGATCAAAAACGTAACTTGTGTCAAGTTTGCAATGTATCATGAATCATCTCTTGCCGTAAGCCGCACGCATTTGTCCCGATATCTCGGATATGGCTGTATGAGGGGACAAGGGCTGTAGCCGAGGGGTCGACGACTCTCATTTTCTATGTACACCATTCCGGAATAACGGAATAATCCTGACCATTCCGGATTATTCCTAACCATTCCATATCCTCCCATTCCTTGTCGAGTTTGGTAATTCCCCAACTTTTGTTTAGTCCGCATTTATTTCACCCTATTCGGTCTGTCCTGCGGCGAACGAGGGGTCGACGACTCTCATTTTCTATGTACACCATTCCGGAATACCGGAATAATCCTGACCATTCCGGATTATTCCTGACCATTCCGGATTATTCCTTCAGGACGTGTACACCATTCCGGGAGAGTCGTCGACTCCTCGACTGTAGCCTCATGTCGGACACACGAGTGCCAATGAGCCAATGTAACAACCGACAATCTACCAATCAACCAGGCCAATCAGGTAAGGACTTCTAGATTACTGCGTTGTGTTTTAACTGTGAGGCTACAGCTTGATAACAGAGAGAACACTCGTTATCTACTGCGCACGAAGTACAGGAAGTAAGCAGTATGTTATGATGCAAATTCATGATAAATAAACCAGTGTGATCGTATAGAGATTCAGTTTTGCTTTAAATGTTCAGACAGTTAGGTGTCGAAAGGATGTGCTGTGCGGGACTGAAACTGAAAAAAAAATAACACTGATAACTAACTTACCGGTAATATTCTTACAGACAGTAGCAGCTAATGTCGAAGCAGACAGGGGTAATTCGGCAATCACAGTTTTCAGGCCGATGGATGAAATATCTCGAAGCTCTTCTGTCGATGATGCCATGTTGGAACACAACGTCTCAACTATCACTTCTACCTGGCTATCCTTCACTTTTGAAACCAGAGGACCGAGACTGCAAAGACATAAGTTAAGCTACACCACTGTACTATTTTGTAACATGTTAGGGCTGAGATATGTTGACTAAAAAGCTTCCCTCCTGCTATTAAGGCTGGAGCCACTCCATGTCTGCCGGGAAAGACCTAATTTTATGCTTTGGCCTTGTCAGTGCAAAGCACAGAGAAATATTGCAAAAACTAGCACCGATGACAGGACGGACGCGGCACCAGAACCTCTCTTGTCCCAGTGAAGGGTCGTGCATACCTGTATTTGAATGATTTTGTTACACAGAAAATTAACAAAAAACTGGTGGATTCCAAGTGACATATTAAAACTGTAATGGACGACATAGTTAATGCCAATTCGGCGCTACGAGTTGGATCAATAAAACTATCTATCTATCACATAGGTGGTAGTGATGATTTAGGTGTCGTTCATTTCAGTTTGTGAATGAATAGAGTATCTCATTAACGACGCAAGCGTGGCGAGGTCCTGATGGTCAAAAAGTTGTCCATGGGTTACTCGCGAACTCCCAGTCGAAGCCGACGAGAGGTCATTGGCAGTTTTTTCTCTGTACGGAGCGTTCCACTCTGGAACAGCCTATCAGAAGAAACTGTAAATGCTTTCAATCTGGATGGCTTCAAAAAAAGCGTGGACGATGACTGTAAACAATGTTGAATGTCGGCTACACTGGGATGCCAGTGAGCCGTTGTAACAACGACCGACAACCAAGCTACAAACCAGACAGACTCTACAGGAGGACCACCCCACCTTTTCTTGCTGGAAGTGCGATTTAAGGTAGGGGAGGGTGCGCACAGAGGGTGTATTTAATGAAGTATGGATAACAAACATGACGAATGTTGAAATTTGGAGTACTACTAGAGATTTGCGATGGATCTCCCTTTGATTGGCGTTCCCATGCTTTCGCTCTGTTACCAAGAACTTATAACACTACTGAGTAGTAGAAAACCTGCGCTTCCGTTCAAGCAATTCATTCTTGCTCTGACTATGAAATTTCCTACCCGAATGAGCTACATCACTACACCCGAAACTTCTTCATTTTACGTCTGCAACATCCAATGTGGGCTACTAGCACTAGCTCTGTGGCGCTCTAAAAAACCGACGGTATATAAAACCTTGGGTGTAAGCACCTGCTCAGTATTTACGGAACTCGATCGCGTATTTTCATTCGACGAAGGGCCGAGAGACACAGGTTCTTATCACTATCCGTTCTTTGTTACACAAGTGTAGCTTACTATTTTGTTTCCATGTTAGTGATCATGACAGGGTGGATCGTTCTAGTTTGGCAATGCACGGAACTGAACGGATTGAGGAAAAACTGTATGGAGAGGGTGTATTCACGGCTATATCGATGAGAATGATGATGAATGTTCTATGAGCGTGAAATTAATGTCAAGGCTCATAGCTTCAAATATATGCGGAATGAGACAATGGGCCTGGTGTCCCACCAGTTTCGACCATGTTTCGTGTACCCCACCGTAATAATAATAATGTTCTCATATCAGTGTATTCATATTCATATATCCTAGCTACACCATTCCTTTACTACCATCAAACATGATCAGCAAGTAAGCTAAAGGAGTACAGCAATCTTCTCTCCCGCTCCCCGCTTTAGGAAGGTACATTTTTGTCTGCCTGGTATGGCCCTGACTAGCAACTTTTTTGGTCAGATAAAATAAAGCACTTTTTCAGAGAATCCATTCCATTTTGTTTCAATAAGACCAAATAATTTTCTTTCTTCCTAAAGCAGCTTCCCCTGGCTATTTCTGTGCAACTCAGCGTGGAAACCCGACAACTAGAATAGTATTTAAGTTTACTAACCATTTCACAGCTAGATTCTGCACTTCTCCATTCTTGTCTTCCAGAAGCTTTAAAAGCATTCTGACAACCTTCCTTTCTGAATCGTCATCAAGTTTTATGGAATCTTTCTGTAGTTCTGACATCAAATCATTTGTGGCCATAAATCTGAAGTCTTTATCATTGGAGCACATCTGCAAAGAAGAGTCACAATTTAATATTTTATAATGCTTGCATAATATAAGATTTGTCAAAATTCCCTGAATCTACAAAAACATGGAGAGGAGGCTATGGCACCCAACTGTTCAGGTAACATGGGATGAAGTTTGCGATGAACTAAATTATAGACAGCATCCAACAATCACCACCATTGTCATGCATAAGTAAATCCAATAGCACTACTTATAGTCTATATTTATTCACCTTCCTTTGTCACTCACTGTGTGCTTATTACTGAGACTCTGAACTTGGCACTGGAGGGTAAAGAAAGACCCATGCCATTAGCCTTATGCGCCATCAAACTAAACGGATTCCTGAACAACTGGCAGATAACAACTGAACAAGGACAACAAAGTTATGCTGAGACCACAGATATTACAACAGTCCTGTTTGAGATGTAATGTACATCTGGATTTGAAGTCAAGAAACCTTGCTCATCAAAAATGCTCTCTGCCTCACAGTTCTAGGACATTTTAATAGAAGATGCTTCAGTGTCTCAACAATAACACATTCACAATAACAATAACACATTCGGTGTGGACTCTATAATTCCTGTATTTAATCCTAATATCCTCGGACTGCTCTGCAGCTGGATCATCAATTAAGAAAACATCAGATCGATTAGGAGACAAACTGGTACGGCACTATCTTGCTTCTCCCATTAAAATTAAAATGAAGTGGTGTCTTGTCTAAATTTTTCAAGGAGTGATCAGATAGAAAGAATATCTAGCAGGGAAACAATCCAGTCTACCACAAATCCCTGATTTTGGGATATCCTATGCAAAACACTAGGCACATCCAGCGTTTGGGGCTAATTGTTGAACACCCTATGCCAAATTCTGAGTACCTAACTCAACAAACTATTACCGATTAGAATTCAGAAATCAACCTATCAGGATCCCTCTGTGGTGAACTAGGTCAGGGTTAGGGTACCCAGCATTTGGCATAGGGTATCCAGCATTAGGCATAGGTATCTCAAAATCAGGGATTTATGGTAGACCAAAACAGTCAGGATCTTGTGTTGTATATCTTCTAAAGCCAATAGTAACAATTTTGTCACCTATTTTCCAAGGCCTTGGTTCATTTTCCCACTTTTGCACCAAGTGCTTACCTAGCCTAGGCGTTTGCTCCTCACTGCTCATATGGTCATTTTTCTAACAAGACCTTTGTCCATTCTGCACAAGAAATGAGAAGCTCGTACATTCTAAGACTACGGTTCCAAATTGCTCTTATAAGAGGAGCTAATGCCACTAATGGTTGCAAAAAACAAAAATGCTTTTACCGGAGAGAGTTGCCAAAATACTTTTAAATTGCAGAATTTATGACATTTTTGACATGATGAATGTGATTTCCGGATACATTTTTTCACAGCTGTGAATTGGGGAGAAGTCGAAAAAATTGTGACAAAATGACAAATCGCAGAATTCTGTGACCAGTGGCAACACTAAATGCAAAAGCCAATACTAAGTTTTTAATTTATTGTTTCCGACTGACTGAAGTCGAAAAATTGTGACAAAATGACAAATCGCAGAATTCTTTGACCATTGGCAACACTAAATGCAAAAGCCAATACTAAGTTTTTAATTTATTGTTTCCGACTGACTCATTCGGAGACGAAAAACAAGACCAATAATGACTGGTTCAAACAATCATACTTCAACTGTAACCTGTGCCAACAAGCACACATCTGTTTTACAATATCTCTGGACTTACCTTCTCAAGAAGATTGGCTATTTGAAAGGAAACGTTCGACATTTCCGTGTTTTAATCAAAATCCAACTTAAAAAGCTATCCTGCGTCTATTATTTACAATCGCTTGATGATGTCGATGCAAAGCAAGTTCATTGAAAGACCGATAGATGGCCTTCGGAGGGTTTTGCGAGCTGGAAAGCAAAAGGCATATTCTCGACGTTCCCCGAGGACTCCTCGGGAAATCAAGGTAAACGGCGAGAATAGAGGGAGTCACTCCATGCGGACTCCGCGTACGAAAACAGCGAGAACACGGGGAATGCTTCAAAAACGGATTTTGTTCGAAAATAAAATATGCAGTTGACGATATTAGTCTGGATCCACTTTATTTTTAGTTTTCTTTATTCTGTTTATTTTTTATTATTTTTAATTGCACCAACACTATAGCAAAAACTGATTCCCCTCTGAATCTGAAAGGGAGTCCTTTTTGATGATGGTGATGATAGTCGAAGCATTCCCCGTCCGTGGGGACTTGCGAGAATACGGGGAGTCAGTCCCCGGGACAAACAAAAACGTGGGGACTCCTCAAGTGGAGTCCTCGGGGAACGGCGAGAATACGCCAAGTCGGAATCACTTCCCAACGGTTTTCGCGCTGCTTCGGAAAGTTGCCGAACTATCCGCCCGGTTTTCACGCTTAAGGAAACCGAAGCAGCTTTCTCGGAAAGTGCTCCCAGAGGACTTCCCAGAGATTCCGGGAAAGTTGAATGCTCCGCCGAGAATTTTAAAGTGTGGAAAACGCAGCAAGTATAACTCACGAATGGGAGCACGAGAAACATAGGAGAGTTGAACGAATATCTGCAGTAAACCAAATGTATTCTAAGGCACGTTTTCGTCGTTTCCCGAGGATTCCTCGGGGAATCAAGGGGAAAGCGAGAATAGAGGGAATCACTTCACGCGGTCTCCGCGTACAAAAAAACAGCGAGAACAGGGGGAATGCTTCCAAATAAATTTTGTTCGAAAACAAATTATGCAATTGATGAAATTAGTCTGGATCCACTTTATTTTTGGTTTTGTTTATTCTGACTGTTTTTAATTAATTTTATATTGCACCAACACCAGCAAAAATTGATTTCCGTCTGAATCTGAAAGAAAGCGAGTCCTTTTTGATAATGGTGACGATTATTGGAGCATTCCCCGCTCGTGGGGACTCGCGAGAATACGGGGAGTGAGTCCCTGGGACAAACAAAAACGCAGGGACTCCTCAAAGAGCGTGTTCCACCCCGCTACCAATAGTAACTATTAGTTACTATTTCCGTTCCAGCCTCACGAAAAGTTACTACGCTGACCGTTCCAACCTTCTCAAAATAGTAACTAATAGTAACTATTTGCTTACCACGCTCGGGAGCGTAGTTAGCGTAGTAACTACGCATCTCTGCAACGTGATTGGTTCGATCAGCCCGCGGCCTGATATTCGACCGAAAAATTTAAAAAGCGTTCCAGGCTAGCGTAGTAACTACGGTAACTAGCGTAGTAACTACGGTAAGTAGGGTGGAACACGCTCAAAGAGTCCTCGGGGAACGGCGAGTAAACGCCTCTAGAAAGTTTGGAATTCAAAATTTTCCCGGCAATTACAGCTTTCCATGCGTTTTCGCGATCAGTTCAGCGGGAAAGTGGAGAGCGATCCCAGGAATAACTTTCCTACAGTTTTCGCGATGCGCTTCGCTCGCTGGAAGTTGTTTCCAGAATCTGGCGAAAACCCACCTCTGGTTGAACTCGATGGACGATGGCACCTGCATCGAAATTTGAGCTGAAGAAAAGAGAAGTTTCAAATTAAACCTGTTTATTCGGCAAACGTCAATACAAACAAAAACAGACTCGAACGCAATAATGATATAAGACGGGAAGCAACACAGACTGAAACAGGAACTATCAGCAAAAATATAAATAGACTATATACGAATTTCGCAACGCGTTTTTCGGTGCCCAATGCAAGCTCTCGACAACAGTCCCGATCCCGATCATTGACAAATTCATCGCCGGTCGACGATGTGTATCGACTTACTTTTAGTAAATGCTGGTAGAAGTTTACCCTCGTAGGCACGACCGCGTGTAGCCTGTAGTACAGACTTGACTGTATAGATGAGCCAGTTGAACCTGGGTCAAAGCAGTGGCCCATAAATTTCCTGTAATGACTTGCCATTCAGAGGGCTTGCCATTTCCTATGCTTCTATGTTGCCCGAACCTCTCCTAGTTTCCAAAAATTCCGCTTGGGTCGAATCAGCGTTCTTGCTTGCCTCATTGGACGTGAGACCAAAGAGACTCCTCCCTCAAGGCACCAGCAGCCAATCCCAAATTTTGTCTATCTGGATATCCGCGTACTATCCCCGTAGGTATTTCTCGAACTATCAGACGTTCGGTCAAGAGCGCATCAGAAATCTCTTATTGACAAGCCCCCTGAATGGCGAATCATTACAGGAAATTTATGGGTCCCTGGTCAAAGTTATTACAAGCATGTACAAACCAAAGGGCGATTCTGGCTTTGTCTCGGATTCGCTTTCCGAAAAGCGAAACAAAAATTCACCCCTCGCAAAGAATTTACTGAACGCGGTTCCTGTTCTACAACTTTCCGAGATCACTTTCCACAGATGTACGGTCCTTCCCAGAATAATTCGCCAGTAGTCCAACGCTTCCAAGCGGACTAGTAGCGGGCCCCCATTGTCTCATTATTAGACAAATATGGTAAAATAAACATACCAATTGATAGATACAAAATCTGCAATCTGCTTCCCGAGCAATAGAAAGTGTTCATTATCTTATGGGTCCATAATATACTATCACAACCGTTAAAATTAGACAATGGGAGACTTTCAGAAACTAGTCCACTTGGAGTGCTGAACTGGAATAAGGCGAATTCGCTTCGACTTAGAAAAATTAGCGGAGCGAAAAAACATCTCTCGAAAATGAAGCGAGATTTAGCGGAAGCCGCAAAAACAGCCCGCGCATAAGCTAGCGGACCTTTCCAAACGGCCAGGATCACCCTCATTTAGGTTCAGTTATCACAAAATACGCCATGTACACACAAAGTCCGATAAGATTTCGCACGCGAAAATTAGCATGCCAAATTCGCGTCGCTATGGAGAAACGTGCATGCGATGCGAAAAAATTCCGAAGCGAAGGAGGAAATTCGCATAAAACTACGAAAGTCGACTGTGTACACACGTAGCTCACAAAAGATAACGCTTATTATAGTTCGCACAAAAGGTGAATTTCAAGCCTGAGATTTTCTGTCCAAAGCGGTCAGAGCAAAACAACACTAGGGAGTAGCGACAAGATCTATGCTTTCCGTGCTTCGAAAACGGGTCATACTCATAGCGCAGTCGACTACGCTTGCGAGGTTTAAGGCAAGACAAACTTGCAGGCGTAGAAATTTCCAGCAAATCTAAGATGCGGTCTTCCCACATCAAAAAATCAGTAGAAGTTTTATCTTTTTTTTGCTGTGTTTATAATATGAAGTTATTGAAGCCAGCGCTGGTGGACGACTTATTAAGTTTCAGTAGGGACGTTCACTAGCGCTAGTGGTGCTACCGTGCTAGTATCGCTGCTGTTCTAGTGTGTGTCACTTTACCTAAGTCTTGGCGCTACTTCCTAGCGTTATTTTGCTCTGAAAGCGGTCTACACTACTGAAAAAAGTAGATTTTACGTCGGATGACAATAGCTGCGCTCGTTGCACTCCAGGCTGTCTCTAGTGTTTTGTCACCAGTGTCCGTTTCTTCTCTTATAACGCTTTTTTTTCACACGGTGAGTTGAAGAAAACTCCTCGGCAAAGCCGGGCTCCCGAGCAGGTTGTGGTTAGTCCGCACCGGTGAGGTAAAACCGGACATCGGTTAGCTCAAAAACGGGTTATAAGACAGGTGAGTAGTCACCGGTGGATGCAAAAACGCGTCATAAGAAGCACCAGATATTTCGCCGATCGAACATTCCTGTCACTAGACTTTTCACCCGAACCGAATAAATGATCTCCTGAAATACGAATTCACTCAGTCATAATCGGGCATGCTCATGGTCGTTAAAACGAGACCACCATTTGTAACTTCCTCCGTGGCGATGTTTCCGAGAACCCCACTCTCCCGAGTTTCCCACTCGTTGGCACTCGTTCACGGCAAAACGCCTTGTTATAAATCAAGGCTGACAGACAAACACAGTAAACGGCAGGAGAGGGAGCTCAATCGCCGATTTCAGTTATGTTCGTATCTATGCTCTCCCTTGGGGCGATGGGTCTATCCGCTACTGCTTCGGCTCTCTTCTTCTGTTCTTCAATATAGGTCAAGTCACGTCGAAGGACAAGCAAGGTGACCAGGAACAGTATAGCGCCTATCACATACTCCCCAGGAAACAAGATGTAGAGTGTATCTGAAAGGAGAGAGGATGGCCTTAACAAACGCGCCTTTGTAGAGAACAGGCGGGGTGACCTCCATCAAAGCGTCTGAGCTTCTGAAGTCCTTGTAACCCGCAACCTGCACCCATTCTTACGGAAGTGATTAGGTCGAGTCTGTTGTCTTGTGTATCTTTTATTTCTTTCTCGTTACATTTACAGGTTTTTTTTTCAATCAATCAATCAAATTCAATTCCAAATAGCTTAAAGCTATAAAAGAAGTGAATAAAAATTTCACGAAATACACAAAAACGACAACAAATTAACTAATAAAATTTACAATATGCGACCTGAAATAAAAGTTGGAATGAAACTGAGTAAAAATTGGGCTGAAGAATTGGCACTTGGCAGGATATGGCAAAAACTGATTGCCAGTGTTCCTCTCGGACCGACGCACGGACGACGGGAGGCGAGGGGGAATAGACGGCTCGTCTGGGGATAACACACTATCTTTGCTCCGAAATTTTTGAAAGAGTATTTCTACGATCAATTAATTTAGAAATGCTTAGTTGAGAGCCTCTTAATATGAAATCTTATAATCACCCAGAAGTTTAAATGCTTGAAATGACTTAACTTCGGTTATTTTTGTTTACAAATTTTTACTCCTCAGTTTCGAGGGTTTAAAAAAAAATCAAGACTTCCCAATGATCGTTACAGGTTACTCCTGGATTCCAACAGGGACCCATAAATTTCCTTTACAGGGGGCTTGTCATTTCCTACGCTTCTATGTTGCCCGACCCTTGTCTACTTTCCAAAATCACACTTGGGTCGAATCGGCATTCTTGTTTGCCTCACTGGACGTGTGCGCCAAAGAGACTCCTCCCTCAAGGCGCCAGAAGCCAATCCCAAATTTTGTCTACGTGATTGGACCATGGGTAGTTCTCGAACTATCTTCCAGTTGGTCAACATAGCATCACAAATCTCTTATTGACAAGCGCCCTGAATGGCGAGGCATTACAGGAAATGTATGGGTCCCTGATTCAAATAAGTTCTGAACAAATTATCATGGGCTATCTACCCTGTTTAATAATGACAATATACCGCAGCAGAAAAGACCTTCACCTCTAGGCCTACATTTTTACGGGTCACGTCACCTACTCTGTCTGTAGTGCTACCACGCGGAAATCACTAATATACAAAACGATGACGGCTCATCGCACTCTTGGAGGAGTTGTCATTTTTGCCGCCACGGTAGAGGTATACCTCACAGGAGGTTGTCTTCCGTCATAAGGTATACCGCCATTAGGTATACCTTATGACGGAAGACAACCACGTGTGGGCTATTCTGTTTAGTTTAGTCAGCTTTTCTGTTTAAAGGAACAGTAAACTTGCGTGGCCGGGGGGCTTAGATCAATATACAGGGTCTTATTGTCGACAGGCCCCCCCTTCTTTGTTATCTCGAACCGTCTCGAACACCCTCCTTAGTGTTCCCAAAGCTAGCTGACAGGCCCTTGCCCCTTATGCACTGTAATTATGCACTTATGTACTGTAAAAGTTCGCCTTTTTACATGTAGACTACAGACTAACCACCTTCCCGACAAGACGGCCGGGGTTCGATTCCTAGTCGCGGCACACAAACCTTTTGCTTTTGCAAACCTTTTGCTCAAAAGTCGAATTCTCGGAAACTGCCCGGAAACTGCAATGGTCATAACGAGAATTTTTCTTACTCTCAATATCGACTCAGGGTACATTCTTGATATGTTAGCTAGCTCCCCGAGTCAAGTTTGAGTCAAGTTTTGAGTCGTAATTTGTAGGGTTTTTTTTTTTTTTTTTTACTGGTTTTCTTATTCGAATAACATTCTGAAGGCAGTGCATTAACATTTTTAAGATTTTAAGTTTTTGAAAAAAAGTAGAAAAAAAACGAAGAAAAAATTAAGTATAGAAGAAGTAGAGATTACAGATTTCAAAGAAAAAATGCAAGAGTAGTGTCACACTTATATCACTGAGACGAGGAGGAAGGGTTTTAAAAAACAGGCGTCATCTAACGCGACGGTGAGAGACTTGGGACTACTTAGAGGGTAATCACGGACATTTGTTTGTATTATTATTATTATCGTTTACTTGAATCCTTCAAAACTGAAGAGTAATATATAAAAAGAGAGAACAACATGTCAATCGAACTCACACACACTTACAAAGATAGTACACAGACAAACAACTTACCGTTAACAAAAAATTAGCCCACTAAATCGACAATATGCAAATGAAAATAAAAAAAAATCAAAATAAATAAACTAATCAGGGCCAATTTTTAGTGGAAAAGGAAAAAGGGTTGTGATGGAAAAAATGTCTTCAGCCTTTTTATGAAAGTTTCGATTTTACTGTTCAAAGTTTCCAGAGGATTCTTCGAAAGTTTCGATTTTACTGTTCAAAGTTTCCAGAGGATTCTTCACTTTAAAAATAGAAGCTAGGAAAGAGTTACTCACAGAAATAGGGAAACCAAGAAGGAATTTTTGAAATTTGTAATAAGTAATTTTTAACGCAGAAAGTTCGGAAGGACGGAAAGAAGAAATTGTCCATGGATAATGGACCCATAAATTTCCTGTAATGACTCGCCATTCAGGGGGCTTATCATTTCCTATGCTTCTATGTTGCTATGTTGCCCGAGCCTCACCTAGTTTCCAAAAATTCCACTTGGGTCGAATCGGCGTTCTTGCTTAGATAGAGCCAATCCCGGGCCTCCTTGGACGTGAGACAAAAGAGACTCCTCCCCCAAGGCAATATTTTATCCCCGTGGGTATTTCTCGAACTATCTGACGCTCGGTCAAGAGCGCATCAGAAATCTCTTACTGACAAGCCCCCGTCATTACAGAAATAATATGAAAAAAACTTCGTTTTCTTAAAGAGTTAAAGAGGCTGCGTCCCAAAGTCGAACCTTAAAACGTACAGGAATTAGGAGAGGCAGTTGGGGGGCTGCCGCCCCCCAAACCCCCCGCTTTTAAAGACTCTTTTGTACAGGTTTTTTGTTGTGGGGGGCTGCCGCCCCCCTAACCCCCCGCTCTTGGCTTCGGAAAGGCCCTCTTTTAATTAACAAAAAATTGAAATGAATGAATAATGGAATAACTTCGAAAAATGTTAAACACAAGAGGACAGGAGAACCATTGCGCCGAAACTAGTAATTAGTAACAATGAAGTTGACCACTCCATTTACATTTTAACATAATTATTGAAACTGTTTCCCAGACACAGAGCACACAAGCTAAGAGCTGGGGGTGGGGGTAGGGTAGCAAACAAAAACCTGTTTTGTATTTTTTGTTAATTAAAAGAGGGCCATTCCGAAGCCCCCGCTCTTGGCTTGGCTTGGCCCCCCGCGCTTGGGGGGCGGCAGCCCCCTACAACAAAAAACCTGTACAAAAGAGTCTTTAAAAGCGGGGGGTCTGGGGGGCGGCAGCCCCCCAACTGCCTCTCCTAATTCCTGTACGTTTTAAGGTTCGACTTTGGGACGCAGCCTCTTTAACTCTTTAAGAAAACGAAGTTTTTTTCATATTATTTCTGTACGTTTTTCTACAATCCATGGTGGATGTAAGTTAATAATTCCTGTACTCCTCGTACAGGAATTAGGAGAGGAAGTTGGGTGGCTGCCGCCCCCCAACCCCCCCGCTTTTAAAGACTCTTTTGTACAGGTTTTTTGTTGTGGGGGGCTGCCGCCCCCCTAACCCCCCGCTCTTGGCTTCGGAAAAATTTAAGGTCATTTTTCTCAAATAAAAATTTTACGGATTAAGACAGAATTTTTTGAAGCTTGCAGTCAGTCTATAGTTTGACCATGCAAACTATGAAGCCTCGACACCAAGGGTTGATCCAGTCCTCCGTTCAAGGGGGGCGGCGAATCTTTCGACGAATGGGGGGTTGCCCTTTTTTGTCCGGCAGGCTCTGCGCTCCATACCGCTTTTGTTCACTTATAATTCGTCAAAGCCGTTGGATTTCAGCACTAATATCAGGCCTATACTCAACGGTTGTTTCGCAGAAACTCAACGTTTTTTTGGATTTTGGCTCGAATTGATTTTCCAATTACATAATTTAATTTCTGGAATGGAGCTGGATTTTTATGATGCTTGCAGTCATTCTCGCCGTGCCGAGCTGATTATTTTGATGTACTTGAATGTTGATATTCGTAACTTTTAAGAATTTCAAAAACGGTTGTTTCGCAGAAACTCAACGTTTTTTTGGATTTTGGCTCGAATTGATTTTCCAATTACATAATTTAATTTCTGGAATGGAGCTGGATTTTTATGATGCTTGCAGTCATTCTCGCCGTGCCGAGCTGATTATTTTGATGTACTTGAATGTTGATATTCGTAACTTTTAAGAATTTCAAAAATTAACATGGGCTCTTATGGGGAAATGGGGTTTTTCTAAGCTAGAAAATCGGGGGGTTAAGATTTTCCGACGAAACTTTCCAGGAAAATTACTCGGAGAATTCCGCGTCGAATGAGTCTTCGTACACCCAGATCCGATGTCGGCTGTGACCTGTAGGCGTGGCAGAAAAAAAAAAAGGGTTTCTGTCATTTTTCTCAAATAAAAATTTTACGGATTAAGACAGAATTTTTTGAAGCTTTCAGTCAGTCTCACCATGTCCAGCTGATCATTTTGATGTACTTGAATGTTGAAATTCGTAACTTTTAACAACAAAAAACTTAACATGGGCTCTTATGGGGAAATGGGGTTTTTCTAAGCTAGAAAATCGGGGGGTTAAGATTTTCCGACGAAACTTTCAAGCAAAATTACTCGGAGAATTCCGCGTCGAATGAGTCTTCGTACACCCAGATCCGATGTCGGCTGTGACCTGTAGGCGTGGCGAAAAAAAAACAAAAGGAGAACATGAACATTAAGTGGCTATGCGTGGTTTCTGGAAAACAGGGAAGGAGTTATCGGATCGAGCTGAAATTTCGCGGATAAGCTCCTGGGCCCTAGGGGACCTTAACTTGTGAATTTCAGCCCGATCGGACAACGTTAAAGGGGGGGTGGGGTTGGGGGGTCGAAACTTTCGGCCAGATTTTCCCCATGAAGGAAAAGTCGGAGGGGGATGAAATTTGGCAGGTTTCTTAGTTGGAGCTCGGGCTACGAAATGCATCCCTCCCCATCCCTCTGCGACCACTGGAACCGAAGATCGCTTAACATCGTCGTGGTTCGCCTCTTTAAAGAGGCACGAGTGTGCCTCCTTGAATTTATGGGTCCCTGGATAATACTTACATCTCAAAGATTCGATATTCGAGTACCCAGCGTTCGCGAAAGCCCGTCGGATGGGCGGGACAAGTAGGGGCATATTCCCACCGATGTTTGAAATAATGAAGAAGTAAGCAGCAACTGCAGTAGTTTTCACGTTTGGTGCGACGAGTTCGACGAGAACGGCCAGCGTGACACCAACCCACATCTCACCTAACAAAGAATAAAGTGCATGAATGAACTGGTGTATTTATGATATAAGTAAGGACCGGATATATGCCTGAAATTACCAATATACCGTCTTTTAGCAGCAATTGGTGGAGTGTCCGCCACATTTCAATAGTTGCGTTTTTGCAGATACCATGGTATCTGATACCACGGTCTAAAGTCACTTTGCAGTTACCGTGGTATCTGATAGCACGGTCAAAAGGTGTTTTTGCAGTTATCGTTGTATCCGGCCAGTTATCGTGATATCTGATATTCAGATACCACGGTCCGACCGTGGTAACCGATCGTGGTATCTGAAAACTAAGTGCCAAACTTAGTTGATCACATCAATAAGTGCCAAACTTATTTGATCACATCACTAAGTGCCAAACTTCTTTTCCAACAATTTCACAAAAACTGATGAAAGTGAGACGACTTTTTCAGATACCACGTCATTTTACCACGGTCGGAACATGGTATCTGAATATCAGATATCTTGATAACTGGCCAGATACCACGATACCTGCAAAAACGCCTTTTGACCGTGGTATCAGGTACCACGATAACTACATAAACAACTTTAGACCGTGGTATCAGATACCATGGTACCTGAAAAGATGCAACTAAAATTTCGAAGCGAAGGAGGAAAATTTGACCCGACTGCGAAAAGCGGATTGTGTGTGCGCGCACCTTTAGTCTTGCTACTGCCTCACTACTGAAGACAGCTGAACGACCCGTCGTTATTATGACAGTAATTCATTTTACTTCAGTAGTTTTCATTCCAGTCTCATTCCCGAGATTCTACACTTCACAAGAGTATCCTATCTCTTCTATTAGCATTACACTGATTATCACGCTTGCCACATTATTCTCTGTCCGTGACTTATCAGGGTCCCGATCATTGTTTCAAAGAAGCTTATTGGTCAAAAGCCCGGTAGGCAAAGGGCTTGGAAAGAGGCTAAAAACAGCCAAAGCCTTGCGTAATTTTCTGTAAGCATAGCTAAGTTTTAAATTAGTCTATAGGCGTAATCTCGCCGTTCCCCGAGGAGTCCCCGCGTCTCTTATTTTCCCCGGGACTCACTCCCCGTATTCTCGCGAAGTCCCCACGGACGAGGAATGCTCCGATTATCATCACCATCATCAAACCTTGTGTAATTTTCTGTAAGCACAGCTAAGCTTTAAAGTAGTCTATACGCGTATTCTCGCCGTTCCTCAAGGACTCCACTTGAGGTGTCCCCGCGTTTTTTATTGTCACGGGGACTCACTCCCCGTATTCTCGCGAGTCCCCACGGACGGGGAATGCTCCGATTATCACCACCATCATCAAGCCTTGTGTAATTTTCTGAAAGCATAGCTATACAAGTTTTAAAGTAGTCTATAGGCGTATTCTCGTCGTTCCCCGAGGACTCCACTTGAGGAGTCCCCGCGTTCTTTATTGTCCCGGGGACTCGCTCCCCGTATTCTCGCGAAGTCCCCACGGACGGGGAATGCTCCGATTATCATCACCGTCATCAAAAAGGACTCCCTTGCAGATTCGGAGGGGAATCAATTTTTGCTGGTGTTGGTGCATTGTAAAATTAATTAAAAACAATCAGAATAAACAAAACCAAAAATAAAGTGGATCCAGACCAATTTCTTCAACTGCATACTTTTTTTTTCGAACAAAATCCATTTTGGAAGCATTCCTCGTGTTCTCGCTGTTTTCTGTACGCGGAGTCCGCGTGGAGTGACTTCTTCTATTCTCGCCGTTCCCTTCGATTCCCCGAGGGGTTCTCGGGGAACGGCGAGAATACGCCTTATGGCAGAACATCTTAGCAGAAACACAATGTAGTGCGAGGTGCCCTTTAAAATAAATGTCGAAGGAAGGGAAAGAAAGATATGACAAAACTTACCAATGATGTAGTTCGGGATCAGGCAGATGTAGCTGTACGGAGGATCCAGATACAGAACGCCAGCAGCGAATGGTGCCGACAGAAGCTGACTTAAGACAAGAACCCAGATCCGGCCATGTGGTCCAGTGCGAAGCACGACTCGGTCAGAAATGAAACCACCGAACACGACACCTATCAAAAAATGAGCGGTTACCATTAAAGGCTAACTTAAAGCATAGCTGTCACTATGGCCTTTTCACGATAAAATGGCCCTGAAATATAATTTTTCAAAAATAATCCCTCGTGAATTTAGCGATTCTCTTGTTAGCACTTGCCAACTCCGGCCGGGCTTCGAGCAAAAAAACTTGCTTTTTCTCGCGAAACGCTGTGCTTAACTCCTGGAAATTAGAGCGAAAGCACAGAGATTAGGTTGGCCAGCGTCTTTCCTTGTGACGTCTCAAGATGGTCAAGACAAAATAAAAGCAAAAAAAAAAAAATCTGGCAATCCTGGAAAATGTCGGCTAGCGCTGAAAAGCAAAAAAATCAAATAAAGTGATTCACAAGGATTTTGTAATGAGGGAAATTTTAAAGGTTAGTACATGGTCGTCACTAGGGATGTGAAACAGGGAAAGACAAGAGGGCTTATTTAGGGACTCTCATCAAAGCCCTGATTTGCGTCTTCCTGCTAGCTTTCTAGGACACAAGCACTTTACCTAACCACTGCGGCTCTCGCTCTAGCTGAATGCCTCATCCGAACCAAAGTTTGCTTAACAAACCAAAGTTTTAATAAACTCAAAATTCTGTTTTTTGTATTGGAGACTTGGTATGCAGGCCTACTTTTTAACCACGGCGTGCAAAGTTTTTAAATATTTTGCGTAGAACCTCCGCTCCGGAGAGCGGGACGTCTTAACAGAGCCAACAAGAAAACCGACAATTTCACGAGGCACGTATTGGTATTTTCGAAAAAAGGAAAACCATTTTATCGTGAAGAGATAATTTCTAATGAGAGTTGAGTTGTGCTCTAAGACATGGAGATACGAAGAATAGTGCTAACCGCTTACCGATTGACCCGCCAACTATCGGAATCCAGGACATCCCATTTTATCGTGAAGAGATAATTTCTAATGAGAGTTGAGTTGTGCTCTAAGACATGGAGATACGAAGAATAGTGCTAACCGCTTACCGATTGACCCGCCAACTATCGGAATCCAGGACATCCAAAATCCGATTTCTCTCGGGGTCTGACCAATCCCATCGAAGTAAAGCTGGGTGTTGTAGGCCCAAACGTAGCCGGCCGCATTTCGAATCGATCCAGCGACGCACAGCATTAGGACGGACGGTCTCAGGATCTTAAGAACCGTCTTAAGCCACTCTTTGACTGAAAGGTTTTTCTTCTCCTCAACTGAAAGGATAGGGAATTATTAGGATACCGTACATTTCCTGCTATCCCAATGAGGGTATGAAAACTGAATATCGCGAGCAGATAAAGGCTTAAAAAGGGGCCAAAAAAGGGCCAAGATTAACTTAAAAATACCGTTATTGTACTTATCTGAGGCATCTCTCTGGTGTTATTCTTTGTTTTTCTTTTTTGTTATTTATGGCAATTGTGCTGAAATAAAGCTAATTGATTGATTGATTGATTATCTGATTTTGAAATTGATTTTTGGCTATTTTTGTGTGGTGTCTTGTACAAATCTGTGGCAGGTATGAAGATGCGCGACCCCCGTAGGTCGACAAGCTGTAATTTGTAATTATGCTTATTATTCTTTTTCGCAGCTGTCGTGAGTCATTAAATACTAATTTTCACAAACTTCTACGAGGTATCGTAATAAGTGTTTTTCTCACCAAGCACTCTGGCCAAGACCTATGCTTTCCATACTTTGCAAACGATCCTACTCGTAGCACCGCCCACTACGCTTGCGGCATTTAAAGCGAGACAAACGTTCGGGCTTAGAAATTTATAGTAAAGCAAAGGTGCGGCCAGCACACACCAAGGAGACAATGGAAACTGTATAATTTTTGTGCTATGTCCAGAACATGATGTAGTCGGAACCAGCCCTGGTGAATGACCTGAATGAATTTCAGTACAGACGTTCCATATCGCTAGTGGTGCTAGTGTCGCTGCTATTCGAGTGTATGTCACTTCTTTCAAGTCCTGGCGTTATTCCTTAGCAGAGCAAAATAACACTAGGGAGTAGCGCCAAGACTTAGAAAAAGTGACACACAGTTAAACAGCAGCGATACTAGCAACACTAGCGATAGTGAACGTCCCTACTGAAACTAATTCAGCCGTTCACCAGCGCTGGCTCCGATAACATCATATCCTGAACATAGCAAAAAAATGATACAGCCTCCATTGTTTCCTTGTTGTCTGCAGATCGCACCTCTGCTTTACTTAAAATTTCTAAACCCGCAAGTTTGTCTCTCTTTAAATACCACAAGCATATTGGGCGGCGCTACGAGTATGGTCCGTTGGCGAAGCATTGAAACCATTGGTCTTGGTGCTACTCCCTAGTGTTATTTTGCTCTGTTCCTTAGTGTTATTTTGCTCTGATAACCACACTGTTTGGGCCAGAGCATAATATAAGACTTGAAAAAAGTGACACACACTATAATAACAGTGACATTAGCACCACTAGAGATGGTGAACGTCCCTACTGAAACTCAATCGGTCGTGCACCAGTGATGGCTCCAATAACTTCATATTCTGAACAAAGCAAAAAAAAAGATAAAACCTCCTCTGTTTCCTCGATGTGTGCAGTGGGTCTGCACTAGTCTTTACTAGAAAACTTCTAAACCCGCAAGTTTGTCTTGCATTAAATGCCACAAGCGTAGTGGCGGCGCTATGAGTATGGCCCGTTTGCGAAGCAAGGAAAGCCACAGCTTACGTATCTAGGCAGTTCTGCAAGCTCGGTTTCTTTTTGGGACACGGTGGCGCGGGAGCAACAACCATGCGAAGTGCAGTGACGTCGTGAATAGATAGGTAATTCGAAGCAGCCAAACAGAATTGCGCTCCCGCCTATGGTGTTCGGGTACGATCTACGCGTTAGGAACACAGTGGCGCGGGAGCAACAGTCATGCAACACATGCAAGTGCAGTGACGTCGTGAATAGATAGGTAAGTTGAAGCAGCCAAACAAAATTGCGCTCCCGCCTATGGTGTTCGGGTACGATCTACGGAGGCGCCAAGTTCAGAGCTGTGTACCAAAAGCTTCTCATGGGGAAGAGAGGAGCTTGCTTAACTGCCTAGATACGTAAGCTGTGAGGAAAGCATAGGTCTTGACGCTACTCCCTAGTGTCATTTTGCTCTGGTTTGGGCCGGACTGGAATTGAACCCTCGGATTTCCCTCGGGATTTCCTTGGCCGAAACTGTGAATCTGAGAGCTAATGACGTTACCATGGAGTTTCATAAAAGCGACATAGGTTTGCTTTTTCAGCTTAATTCTATGTAGTTTCGCACACAAAAAAGCGAAGAGGAGACATATGCACAATAATTCTGGACGTTTTAGTCAATAATATGTTTTTAGTCTGAGGTTCTAGTCAATGTAGTCAATCAATGTTCCTTTTTCTTTGTTTTTCTTTTCTTATACTTCTTCAGTGGCATTTCATGTAAAGTTGGGTAATAAACATATTCATTCATTCATTCAATAATTTCAGAACATGTGGCGTCTCCACCCGATGAAAAATATCCGAGAATTAGTCGTATGGAGTAGTACGAAAAATTAGCATGCAGTAGTAACTGTTGCTACTGCATGCTACTACTAGCAAACTGGATGCTATCGGATACTACTACATAAGATTAACCCAGTCGGAGGCATGTTTATCAAAGTATTCCATACTACTACATATCACTAATCAAACTACTACATACTACTGCATACCATTCCATGCAACTTTTTTCTACACAGTCAGAGATCCGTTAAGTATACTAAACGGATAAAAATTTAAACCATCTTCTACCACTTACCCTTTCCATCATTTCTCTTCCTTGACGGTTCTCTAACCGTAAACAGTATAATAGCACCAATGACGATCCCTGGGATTCCAGACAGTATAAAAGCCCATCTCCAGCCTTGTCCCATAATGTTAGCCTCTGTTATGAAATTACCAAGAGCGTAAGATAAGGAATAGCCGGTGTAGATGCCCCAGTTGTAGACCCCAAGGGCGAGACCCCGAAGACTTTCGGGGAAGAAGTCAGTAAGGAGACTGGTGGCGAACGGGGTACATCCAGCCTCTCTGAAAAAAAGACACCTTTTGATTTAAAAGAAGCTGAAAGACTCAAGGCAGCTAGAGCAGCAGGGGCACCATTTGGGGGGACAGGGGGATTTTGTTCGAAGTTTACGCATATGTATGTCCTTGCGAAGCTAGTCTGTAGACTGAAGCAATTAGTCTGTATAAAGGTTACGGCCCATCTTATTTTCACTTTTGTTTATTCTGATTTTTTTTTTCTTAATTTCACAATCGCATCATTTACAAAAATTCCTCATCCCACAATCATATCCCACAATTAAACTCAATGCTGATCTCAGGAATCCCTTTTAACATAGCATCTGTTTCTTTTTTTTTTTTTACCAACAACGCCAGCAACTCCCCACAGAATCTGAAAGAGAGTCCCTTTTTAATGATTTTTGGTGATAAACGGAGCAATTCCCGTCCGTGGGGACTCGTGAGAAGATCGACAAGAAGGTCCCTAGGGGAAAACGCGGAGACTCCGCTATGGGAGTCCCCGTTGAACGGCGAGAATACGCTCAAAATAAATCTTACTTATATCCCTTCACCAAAGATCTCAGGTTGTTTGGAGCTATCCTAGATCTGGATAAACGGAACATTTTCCTAACTCACACAAAATCTCGCAGATTCCGCCTTCAACCAAAAAAAAAGGGAGTCACATTTACCGACGAATGACGAAAAACTAGCGTCTGACCTAAGTATAAGTGCGTGTCGGACACCAATGCCAGTTTTGGTTGTATTTTTTTAACTACTTTTTCAAGCCTCTTCTAGTATTTTTCGACTCGTAGAAAGAAACAGTATTAATAATAAAACAGAAGTGCGCAGGACCTTAAAAAATGCATAAAATCCACTTACCCAAGGCCGAGACCAAAGCGGAGGACAGCCAATTGCCAATAGCTGCCAACAAAGCCAGTCAGGAGGGTGCACACTGACCAGAAGATCAAACTGAACCCCAACAAGAGCTGCATATGAGACATAAACTTTGAGATGGTTAAACGAAAACAACAAAAGACACTCACGCACGAAGAAGTACAGTAGAGGTATGCTATTTGAACACTTTTCTAACTGTTATAAATGTGCTTGGTCTCAGGGGCGTCACGACTAGGGGGGACGCCCCCCCCCCCAACTTTGTCGGTACAGAATAACCGAGTCGGCGCGAAGCGCCGCGATTTTTCGTCAAAACAGTTGATTTTGCTCATGAAAACAGTCATTTTTTTAAATCAGTCGATTTTTCGTCAAAACAGTCGGTTTTTCTGAAAAATAAGCCTCTAGTAACGCCTCTGCTCACGAGGAGCTCATCGTTCAGAAATATAGGTTATGCAAGTTTTATCCGTGTTAATATTCCTGGAGCCCAAGCTGACTTTGAAACATAAATTCCAATGATTCGGGGAAATTAACCCAAATAAGATATTTATAGTCGGTAAAAGCTTCAGCTATTTATTACAGGTTTTTCCTTCCCCAACGATGATCCTGAACACTGACAGCCCGACGAGGCCTTGCCAAGAGGGCCAAAACATCGCTGCCAAAGCATCGTAGCTGACGTATCCGTTTTATGCATTATTTGAATATATTTATCCATGTTTCTCACAAAGACACATTTCAACGGAGTCACGTATGCAAGAATATTGGAATAGAAGCCGTATTTAGCGTAACCGTAACGCCAAACGTACAAATAAAGTAAAAGGTTATTTGACGAGTTTTCACGAGACACGCCCATTAATTAACAATTACTTTTTGAGTTTTCACTGGACTAGTTTCTCGAGAGCTGGACAAGACTTCTTTCTACAAATTTAAAAATTATAATATAATTTATTCACTAAATTCACAAGAAACCAAAACTGTACTTAATTTGTACAGATGAGTATGTAAAAGTAATACTACCTACTTTCACGTCAATGTGTTTTTTTGACATTTCCTATGCTGTTTATGTAACGAACAATTTTTGGAAAAAACTGAAACTGGACTCGAGACTGTGATGCCGCAGAAAATTGTTACTGGGAATGGGAACTTGACTTTTCCTGTATGGATGGACGATGGTTCCTCCACCTCTGTTGCGTTGACAAACTACAACGGCAGATCTTCCCCGGTCAGGTCAACATACTCTTTATCTCAGTCTATAGCCTTCCCGAAAGTTAATGATGATGATGATTTTATTTATGACCCGTCAAAATAAGCACAAGGCACAAAGACGGAGTATATAATAAAGAAAAAAGAGAGAAAGAAAGGAAAACACGAAAGAAAATGAACTTACAAAATACAAAATGTAACTTTTACCTTAAAGCTAAACCAAAAGGGTTTTCCAGTCGTGATCAATATTTTGGCTATAAGTTTCTATTTGTTTCTCAACTGCAGTTAATGGATCACTAATTTGATAACGACTGGAAATTTTCGAGTTTCTCGTCCAAGGGGGGAGGCGTAATACGTATTTAGCAAAACGATAGAATGTTGACCGGATTTGTTTTTTGTCCGATTTGGTGAGAAGTCTCCAAAAAGGTGCAGTATACAGGACGTGCGGAAGGGCGATTGAATTGTAGATGGCCGCGAGGACGGGACGTCGAAAACGCAGCTTATTAGATACCACAGACCCGTATGCACCTGCAATTCTTTTCCGTATGTGCTTTATAAGTAGTGCACGGGTTTCTTTGATGGATTTGCCAACAGGTAATCCCAGGTAAATTAGCGAATCCAGAGGCTTCACATGAACACTTCCCAGTCGTACTGGGAAGATTAGGGCCAACTGACTAATTGTATTCCTTCAGCCCAAGCTGTCTGCGAATCATACCCGAAACGGATAAATGACCTAATCTTAGTCATTTTCGTTCCATTTTCTTTCGGTTTGTCAAATACTTGCTACGCCTCCCCCCCCCCCCCTTGACAAGGAATAGCCATCTCATTGAAAAGTTCCGTATCGCTGATCCGTCTGCGGCTGTCCTGAGATTCATCAAGAGGATGAAGGAAAAGTGTAACCACCCATGGAGGCCCTTGGTTTTCCGGTTTACTGAATATTAATTACTTTGGTTGTTGTTGTTTCGTTTTTCTCTTTTTTCATTTTTTACCATACTCCATCTTTACCTAGACGGGTTATAAGTAAAATTTAATTTAAAAAATTTAATTTAACTTAATACTTCGGTATTTCGGCCCTTCTTGGCATTGGTCGGCTTCTTCAGACTACAAAAGAAAGACGAACCTGAGATCAATATGACATATTTCACTACGCTAAACGGACAAGTCAGCTAAAATCGTTTCTGGCGATATTTCGACCCACCTTGGCAAAGGTCTTCTTTAAGCTCACAGGTTCGTCTTTCTTGTCCTTGCGTTTACCTAGCCAAGAACGGCCGAAATCTCGCTAGAATAAACCTCAGCTGACTTATCCGTTAAATGACCCCATCTTGCTTTTCACTGTTTTCTCACCCTCAGTGGTGACTTACTATGCTGGTCTCTAAAATCGGTGTCGACTAAATCTCAGCCGATTAACCGAGGCTCGTGACGTCACACGAGAATTCAATATTTTCCATTTACTAACGGAACTGATTGTCCCTAGAACGGTTTATAAATGTAAACGCGTCCGGTGCCTCGCTCGCCGCTCGGCTCTATATATATTTATATATGTATATATACAAATATATACTGTGCGACCTTCATTTACTCGAATTTCCCTTTTTCTTGCATGACGTCACAACAACGTCACGGGCGACGGATAACAGGCTGTGATTTAGTTCAGACCCTGAAATCTCCCTCTTTACAAAATTCTTGTGAATTACTTTATTTGACTTTTCCTCGGTTGCCAGAAAATAATTTTGTTTTTGTCTTTAGACGTGAGCGAGTTGGCGTTGCCAAACCTGTCTGCGCCCGCGGAAGCAGTGGTTTTCTATGATTTCTCAGTATTTAACTACAGCGCCCATTTGTTTTACAATTTTTTGCGAGAAAAATTAAGTATTTGACCAAGCGCTAACAAGAGAATCCCTAATTTGACGAGGCAAGTACATTTCTGAAAAACATCACTTCTGGACCATTTTTTCGCGAAAAGGCTATCTTTAGTAATAGCTGTACTTTAAGCGCAGACAAATATAATTTTCGAACTGCCTTAAAGGCGATTGTCCCGCGAGGACTCACGCCTGCACTCGCCATCTCAACACACAGGAGAGTTTTCGACGAGTGACGTTTTGACCAAAAAAGGACTTTACTGGGCCGTGTTCCATCCTACATACCGTAGTTACTACGTATGACGTCACGAATTTTGGCTTCTTGGCGTCAAGGCTGGAACACATTTATCTATTTTCGCTAAAATATCTCTCCACGGGGTAATCCAGCCAATCACGTTACAGAGATCCGTCGTTACCACGCTTACTACGCTCCCAAGCATGGTAAGCAAATAGTTACTATTTCAAGAAGGTTGGAACGGCCAGCGTAGTAACTTTGTAAGGTTGGAACGGAAATAGTAACCATTAGTTACTACTGTTAGAAGGATGGAACGCGCTCATGGATTCGAATCCGTTCCGTCCGTCTATGCGGGGAAGGAGAAAGCTGACTATAAAAAATCGCCTTTTGTTAGCCCTTACCTTTCTGTTATACAAATCAGCAGCAATTCCGACCGGAATGGCAGCGAAAGTATAAATGAGAATGAAAACAGGACCAGCCAAGATCTGGTATTCGTATCCTTGGCCTGTATAGTCCCATTTGCAGCCATCCGTGCCGTTTGACACCGCAGCACACCTGAAAAAGAATAAATACGTTAAGTAAATAAATAAATACATATGTATAAATAGGGCTATTACAAGACATCCAACACAGCAAACAGGAACGAGCATAATTGCAGATACATTCATGGTTTTTTTTTGGGGGGACCCCAAAACGTCAGTGACGTAATACCTGTGACTCGTCCTAGGCTCGTCCTTCAGCCCGCCCGTCCGTCGGTTGGCTCTACAAACTCGAAGGGGTCGATACATTTTTTCAAACTCTGTATGAGTACTTTTGAGTTCTTGATAAAGAAGTTCAATCTGTCGATAAAATGATACGCTGGATACTGGATCGGTCTATCTAGCCTAGTTTACATAGATTGGATAGATAAATATTTTTATTCGCCAAAAACTTTTCATGGCTTACGCCGAATTTGTTTGGTATCGTCATAGACACAACCCATGAACACACACGTAAATCACAATAGGCCTATCTATGTATATACAACAATCATAAATAACAAATTTAACTAACAATTTAGCTTACACTTTGTTAAACAAATTAAGAAAAGAAGGGACAGAGCTTGGTCGATACCTCGGACGGGATCGGTTGAACAAATGGAAATTTAGTAGGTCTCGTGTTGTGTCTTTATCTTCTGAATTTAAATCGAAGACATAAGAAACCGATCTTCCGACTTCGTTTCCCTATCAAGGTGACAGATTGGCCGGACTCGTGGAAGTCCGGCGAAAATGGGAAATTCGTAAGTTCTTATAATTTCTTTGTCCAGTTGTTCGATTCGGTCTAGGAATAATACAGCGAATGATCTATCCATCTGCCTCACTCTCCTATCGGGTAAATGGTACAACCGGAACCTGCTGTTAACCGATCATTTTGGAAATAACAAAATCCTCTGATAAATTATTTTTTTTCAAAAAGAAAATTTCCGCGTAGTATCTTCTCCGTTCCTCCTGTCCAATACGATTTGGCCAGGTGACTTACGCTTCCACTTTCCCTCCGTGACGCCAACGGTCCTAACATCTACCTATATATTTAGCGTCACCTACATCTCCACATTTAATTTTTTAATATTCTTTCTTATTTCCGCTTTTACACTTATTTCTCATTTTACCATTTTCATCACATCTTTAAAACGGTAAAATTTTCTTACCTTTCTCCTTTCCTTAAAATTTTCTTTCATTTAAAACTTATTATTTATAAAAATATATTATCCCTCTTTATTTTTATTTTTTGCAACAAAAAAAAGGGGTGTTTTGTCCTGGAGGCATTAACAACTTTTTTTTTTCCCTCTTAGCACTTCCTGCGTCAAAGGATGCCCTTCCGTCATAGGGAATCCCTTTTGCAGTGGCATTTAATTACAACTTTTTCATTTCGGTCTCCGATACCTAAACCATTTAAACAAAAAAAAATGTAATGTGGTGCATTTCGAAATCAGTAGCATGTCGAATCAGAATGTTTCGATTAGTTTGCAAATAGCATTGGTATTCCGACTGGATGGGAGACTAAAGAGAAAAGGTAATAGATGTGGTGAAGGGGTTGATTAGGGATAAATCACATGTTTAGACGATAAGACGAAGACCGAAGTTTAAAAGACCCAATTGTCTAGATGAAGCAGTCCAATAAATATTCCCGTTTGGGATCCCATCGGAACCTTTGGTCTTGTTTTTTTTAACTAAAAGGGTCTTGGATACGTCAATGGAACATAAACCAATATTTATAGCGCGAAATCCACGTCAGCAAACCACCAACAGCACACGCCTTGACCGCAAAAAGCGCGTGCAATTTAAAACAAATAAACGTGACTCCGCTTAGCAATGCTTCGTCGGCGAAATAAAAATCCTTGACCTGAATTCTATTTAAAAACGGATACTTTCGATCTAACTAAACAAAATAGTGGGAAATTTCTCCAAGACATGAAGAATAACAATCGAAGACGAACTAAAGTATTCCATCAGTCCAAACTGACCATGACTTATGGTCATGGTCAGCAGGTTCGTTCTTTCAGCTTAACATCCATTTTATTGCAAGTTCGTTCCTCTAGCTTTAGCCTGACGAGGACCCATGATAAGGAGCGTGTTCCACCCTGCTTACCGTAGTTACTACGCATGACGTCACGAATTTTGGCTGTTTTGCGTCAAGGCTGTAACACTGTTTTTAATTTTCGGTAAAACATCACTCCACGGGGTAATCCAGCCAATCACGTTACAGGGATCCGTAGTTACCACGCTTACTGCGCTCCCGAGCACGGTAAGCAAATAGTTACTATTAGTCAGTGCTTCCACTTCTCCTGATCTACCAGGAGATCTACGTTTTTCTGAGGGCTCCTACTGATTTATTTTTGAGTCACCTGATCTACTGATATTTCGCTTTTCTACCTAATTTTCTCCTGATTTGTTCGAACTGTTGTATATTCGATAGTGCGAAAACGGATAAGTCAGCTGACAATTCATTGGAGCTATATTTCGGCCCTTCTTGGCAAGAAGGGCCGAAATATAGCTCTAATAAATTTTCAGCTGACTTATCCGTTTTCGCACTATCAAATATGATTCGCAGTCAGCTTGGGCTGAAGGAATATTTATGTTGTATATTCTTAATCATTCTTTTGTCGAGCATGGTTTGGAGGCTGGAACTCATCACCGAAGCTAGAATCTGGACGGAAATAGTTAAATTTGGCGAGAAAAAAGCTAATGTAAAAAAAATCTATCCATGTTCACTTTATGTGACCATGGGTAGACTACAGTAGCTGCTGCTGCCTGATTGTCGCTCCATCCGGTTTCTCGAACTTCTTAGAGTCTCGGTATTTGATCCACGGTAAATGACGGAATTTGTAAGAGCAGCAGTTAAATTTTAGCCTACAGGAAAAAAAATTGGATATCGAAAATTTTCACCTGCAGCACTCGATTTAATTTTCTCTTGGGTATAATAGATAAAATCTGTTACAGCAATCGTGCCCGGCAATATATTCGTTCCAACTATACCGAGGGGTTGGCAACTCTGTGTGGCACTCGTACACCCTCCAGTATGGCACTTGTGTGGCACCCTCCAGTATGGCACTTGTATGGCAGTGTGTGGCACTTGTGTGGCACTGTGTGGCACTTGTGTGGCACTGTGTGGCACTTGTGTGGCACTGTGTGGCACTTGTGTGGCACTGTGTGGCACTATGTGGCACTCGTACACCCTTACGGTGAGTTGCCATCCCCTCGAACTATACTATTTTCGTTCCAACCTCGTGAAAAGTTACTACGCTGACTGTTCCAGCCTTCTCGAAATAGTTACCAATAGTAATTATTTGCTCGGGAGCGTAGTAAGCGTATTAACTACGAATCTCTGTGAAGTGATTGGCCCGATCAGCCCGCGGCACGGTATTTTGACGAAAACAGAAAAATACGTTCCAGCCTTGAGGCCACGAAGCCAAAATCCGTGACGTCATGCGTGGTGACTGGTAGGTAGGGTGGAACACGTTCACAGAGACGGGATACAATGTTCAAGCAAAGGTAGCCTAAAGGATTTCGAGGATTTCCACTTTTGCGTCTACAGGCTCGCTCTATTCCTGATCAAACCTATAAAATTTGATTATTTGAATTTGAAGGTGTGCTTTTTTATTTGAATCAGGTTTTAAAGATAACATTTTATGAATAATAATGACTGCATTTCCAAGCCCAAGGACCATATGCAAATATGTTAACGGTGAAGAAGAAGTTATGTTGTGTTTCTAAAGACTGATAGATTAAAATGAACAATAGGCTATGTCAAAACTCACTATTATTTTAAACGACAACAATAAGGAAAGATTAGCTAGGAGGGAGAGCCGTAGCATCAGGCTGTCAAATCTAGTTCCAAAATTGCTACCTGGGATTAAAAAAAGGATCGCTCGAAAAAAAAAGTAGTTCATCATAGCGTCGAAACTAAACGATTCGTGATTATGAACGTAACAATACTAGATTCGTGGATGCTTTAAATTAGAGCCTTGTCCGTCGTCAGTTTTAAAGCGAAGCAGGAGAATAGGCGATTGTTAGAGCGTCATTGTGAACGGTCGCTGATCCGAATCCGCTTTCTCCCATTCGCTACACTAATACTACTTAATTGCAGTCGCAAGTGTTTCAGTCAAAAGTGACCTCTACTTACAGAGTCTATAGAATTTACAGTTTCATGATTACTTCCAAAGCGAGATTTAGTTAGTTACTGACGGAAGTGACTGGACTTGTTCCAGACTTAACGCGTATTCTTGCCGTACCCCAAGGACTCCTCGGGGAATCGAAAGGAACGGCGAGAATAGAGGGAGTCATTACACGCGGGCTAAGCGTACGGAAAACAGCGAGAACACGGGGAATGCTTCTAAAATGGATTTTTTTTTCTTAAAAAAATATGCAGTTGACGAAATTTATCAGGATCCACTTTATTTTTGGTTTTGTTTATCCTGATTGTTTTTAATTAATTTCACATTGCACCAAAACCAGCAAAAATGGATTCCCTCCGAATCTGAAAGGGAGTCCTTTTTGATGATGATGATGGTAATCGGAGCATTCCCCGTCCGTGAGGACTGGCGAGAATACGGGGAGTGAGTCCCTGGGACAAGCAAAAACGCGGGGACTCCTTAAGTGGAGTCCTCGGGGAACGGCGAGAATACGCCTTTAGTCTTCCGGATGAATATAGGCTGCTTACTATTTCTTTATTCCCTGGTCTTCTTTTCTCGTTTCAGACTACCACACTTTTGGATAAAGAAGGCTTGATATGTAACAGTCTCAGGGTATCTCATAGGACTCGGGTGTCCGAGTCCTAGACAAAATCCCTCGAGACGAGACTATCAAAAAAGTTCTCGAGACCGGGTCAAGCCCCGAGTGGCCTACTAAAATATGTTTTTCTTTTTTTGTAAATTACATAACTAGAATATTCATCCACAGAATATACACAAAATATATCATCATTTGATACTACACTTCACTTGGTCGCTGAAGACGCGAGGGGTTGCCACTCTCGATTTTAATGTACAGCAGGTGCCCCGTGCCGGCACCGGCTGAAACCTGTCGGCACCGTTTGCCCTATGTTAAAACATCAAAATAAGCATTTTGCAACCGTTTGAATAATGAATCGCCCATTTTATTGTCGGCATCGCTGCCGGCGCCGCCTATTTGGGTTGGTGCCGGGAAAGGATATACAGCAGGTGCCGAGGAGTGGGTAACCCCTCGTGAAGACGTCCGTGTGGTTTCAAATTTATCTGGCCGAGACGTTTACTCGGACTTTGGACTCGGCCGGATTTAGAATCCGAATCCTGCTCCGTAAGCGACGAGACCGAGACTTTCCCACTATATGCTGAGAAAAGTAGAAATTATGTCCGAGGCTAATGTCGATGATTAAATTTCTTGGATTATTTTACAGGGACAGGTAGCAAGCCTATTGCCCATCCCTCCTCCTTTCACGACCGGGCTGGGTAGCAGCTAAAGCCAAAATAGTTAGGGTTTAGTAATAGAGGCGAAATCCTGTCCTGTCTGTCTATTTTCAAAGGACATGTCTTACCTGTAATACTAATGTACCTGTCATGCTAACGCAACACTTCCGTTACCGGTCCGCATATTATAAAACTAGGAGATCCGAATTCTATACGGTACATTTTTATCAGAATCAGTATCATTTATTGACAAACCAACTTCGTAGCTTTCTTCAGCAGAAGATGCTAAATTATGCTGGTCATTTACATTGATGAAATAAAATATATTACGCTAACTTTAATCCCCTGACGATCAGTGATTTTGACACTGGCTGTGTTTCGCTACCTTCGATGCGTGTCATGCTGCCGACGGTTGTTTGCGAGAAGTTTGTTCACCAGGAAACTTGGTCACGTAAATTTGTCCCTGTTTTTGTGAAAGTCCATGGTTTTAAAGTATTAAACTATTTTAAAATACATAAACACTAAATAGTGGGAGGGGTCCTTTAACGAATTGCCTTCTAGTTTTTGGGCCCTTTTGTCGAGGACAAAACCCTGCTAAGTACGGTACTTACTCAACGGATTCTTTTGCAGCTTGGCAAACTTTCTGGTCGATGGGCGCGACGGTACTGGAATTCGACATGCAGGCAAGGTCGCCGTAGTGGATCTCCTATAAAAAGGGGTTGTGTATTCGGACTGAAAGATGACACCTCCTAACTTTCATTGCCAATAGTTCACGATGGGCTGCCCACCCCCCGGCACTTGCTGTTCACCGGTACCGGCCATAAATTAGGCGATTCATCTCTCAAACGCTTCTAAACATGCTGATTCTGATGCTGTAACATGTGACGACCAGTGCCTGGTACCAGCACTGGCCTGGCATCGGGCACTTGCTGTACACTAAAATAGAGAGTGGTCAAACTCTACTGCTAATTGTGTGTCCATACACTGAATATCCCTGGCAGTCGAACCTCCAAAATCCGCCCAAGGACATAACAAATGGAGTTTTGCGAACACAACTGCTGGTCCCAGGAACAGCCTTACAAAAGATGTGGTTATGCTGAATCGATTATCAAGTGTTTTATAAATAAGATTTGAACTCATTCGGCCCAGTCCCAATTTCTTTAGCTCTGTACAAGCGAAAGCCAATTATGACGCAATATATAAATTTATTTTAAGTCGGGGTTATCTCCAGAAGAACTGAAATGTTTAATTCGTCTGAGGGAAGATTGCTTGCCTTTTGGCCAAAGAAGAAAATATATTGGGAAAATTAAGGTTTCGTCTGGTCCTTATTTCTTCCCTTTGTGCGGGATGATTAATTAAGATGTAGAGCATTTTATTTGTGATTGTGAGGATTTAAGGGAGGAAATTTTTAGGGTGGGATTTTTCTCGAGGGAGGAAGGGCTGCAAATTAAAAAGTAAACATTTTGGGGATTTAAAGAGATTTGGAAGATTCCTTCGGATCGCTCTGTCATATAGGGAAGGATTTTTGTAGGTTTGTTATTCTTGTTGTTTTTTGTTATTTTGTTTGTATTTGCCATGGCCCTTGTGGCTTTTTAGCGTAAATAAATCTATCTATCTATCTATAGCACAGCACCATATATCCAGACAGGAGTCGGGGTTCCATTTTACATGAGCCGATTTTTTCTTTTTTGTATCTGTTCTATGTACCATGGGTCTTGAGACCGTGGAAAATCTTATAACAGTCGATCAGCTAAAGTTAACGAACAGATGATGGATAGAAAGTTTATTTTACAAGTCGACATTCGTGGTTTAACACAGTCATACACAAATCCTCATTTTTTAGGTATGATGTGCCCCATCGTCTGGGCATGCCCAACATATGGGTATGGTGCTCAGGCGTTGGAGCACCACGCCCTGCAGGAAGGGTATAGTACTCAGATAGTACTCTCATGAAAATATGTTTAAATGAGAACCTGCAATGGAAATTAGCTTTTCAAGCAGATTTTTATGGTGGTACCATGCCCTTGCTAAAGGGCATGGTGCCCCAACGTATGAGCACCACGCCCATATCTCGGGGCATGCCCAGAGGTTGGGGTACCATGCCAAAAATTGAGGATTTGTGTAAGACTGTTTTAACAGCCAAATTCGCGATTACTGTCAACAAAATTTTACCATTTCTGTGTCAATACACTTAAGATGCTTCGTGAAAAGGTTTTACAATTCAGGAATAAAACAGTTAGTACGTCTCACGTGTTTTGTAGGTACAGGCCAGAGTTTCGGCGCCCTAGAACTTTCCATTCCTTCTGGTTGGTTCCTGACGTTTTGGTAGGTGGGAGGGAGGATTTGGGAGTGGAGAGGGCGAGATACCATGGCTGAACCGAAGTCGGTGCTTAGCTCCTTTATGCGCTCCTGCAGTATTTTAGGTTAAAATGTTTTAAAAGGTAATAGTATGGAAGTTTCGGTCCACGACGAACAATGAGAAGAGAACCCTTTTGTTTTCTTTCCAATTTGTATCTTTATTCCTGCGACAATGAAAACTGCCAATCAATCAATCACCTCAACAAATACCTGTGTGCTACAACAGGTAAAACAGTGGTATCTTACCTGAGCCATGGGCTTTGTAACAATTGCCAGCATATATCGATCCAACTGGTTTAGGAGATACGTAATAAGCAGCAGCAGAAGGACATACATGCTGTATCCATTTGACCGATTGAAAAGGGACTTCAGAAAGCCACTTGTATTATCTTCCATGATTGGTGGGGGGTGATGCTGTACAAGAAGAGGTTCACTTTCGTCTCCACTTGCAGCAGGAGACCTGGTTCTGAAATTGTGAAAAGTATGAATTAGTGGTGATAATTTGCTCCAAATTTCTCAGCTCAACTGAGGTACCTATTTCTGTACAGTTCATTCTGCTGTAACTTTTTCAGCTTGAACTAAGTTAAGTGAACTCAAATTCAGCTTCCTTTTGGTAGTCCTAAACATGAATTATGATTCTCTTTCTTCATTTTTTTTTTGTTTACGTCCAAATACATCTTTCGAATCCCATGGGGAACTGCATTGACGTTTATGAGCTGAAGTTCCCAGATATTGTAGAGACCTGTAATAAAGCAAAAAAATCAAGATGAAGTGAATTTCTGACATGGATGCTATATAGGTAATGAAAATGTAAACAGTGCTACAAGTATAACCAACTGCATCTTTTTGGGGGATTACTGTGGGGCCATTTGCTAATAAACACTTCTATGTTATACTGTTCTTCTTCCAACAGAATACTTTGAACGTTAACAACGTCAAACAAACTTTTGAACACAAACTTGATTTAATTTGAATAGGCAAATGTGACAGAATAAATCTGGCATTAGAAATAGCATTATACTCTGGACAGTCATTTGTGAGACTACGGATGCTATAGACTACACATGGAAAGCCTTTTCAACGTGAATTTTCGGATGACATACACAGTTCATAGAGTAGAGTTATTTTTCTTTGTGCACTGCCAAACTTTCTCGAGGGGTTGCCCACTCTCAATTTTAGTGTACAGCAATTGCCCGGTGCCGCAGTGCCATCCAGCACCGGTTGGCACGTGTTAGAACATCAAAATCCGTCGGTGTAGAACTGTTTAAGATATGGATCGCCTAATTTATGGCCGGCACCACTGATTTCGGCCGGTGCCAAGAAAGGGTGTACAGCAGGTTCCCGGGAGTGGGCAACCCTTCAGCTTTCTACTAACGGTACATCACAGAATTCAGTCCAAACAAAACCTTGCACAGGTATCTCCAAAACCACGTTTCTCACAATAAATAAGAGATTCATGTTATATGTCAACCGACAACAGTGCGTTATTCCAAAGCTTCTCAACAGACTGTCTTCAACTTACAATACTAGGTAGAGGATTTATGACCTTGCAACATCAGAGAGCTACAATAAATCCTGGTTTGCTTTGATGCTGCCAGACCATCTAAAGCAATCTAAAGTACCCCAAGAGAATATCAAGAAGATTAAAGAAGTTCGATACTTGGTTAAAAGTCTCTTTTTGGCTGCTATAGTTAGAATATAAATAATATGGGTTTTACGCGCAACGGAAAATGAAGATGAAATAGAGCAAAATAGTTAAAGTTTAACCGAAAAGGGCTAGGATAGGACAATCTAGTTACCCATCACTTATTCACTTGAATTGGCTTGAAGACCCGCTGAAAATGAGTTACTTCGTTGTTCCACTATTCACGAATAATCAATTTTCAAATAGTGGAATTTCCGCGTGATTTGTGGCGCCTCTATGCGCTTGTATTTTTGCTGTATGCCTTACGAGAAAGATTTATAGTTTTTTCTGTTTCAGGCATTAAGCAACCGTCACCAGTCTCACCACTGCCCACTGAAAAGCTGCATTTGTGTTGAGATTAAAATTTCCCGTGTCATAGTAGAATTTACGCTGTGCGGACGGCCGGGGATATTCTGAGCCTCATAACTAGAGCAGATAGTGGAAAATCAAAAATCTCTTTGCAGAATCCAAATAGTTCAGTGTATCCAGTTAAATGACACACAAATAAGTTGGCTTTTCAGTTAAACTTTAACAAGAAAAGTTTGAAGAATCAGAACTGAAAGTCAGTGTCTATGCTAGGGGGGGGGGGCTAGGGAAGATGGAATGCTTGACTATAAGTTGTTACAAAGTTCTTTCTTGTTTGTCCATAAGATTTTTGTAGAAGTGAAGGAAAACCTTTAGAATTATCATTTTTTCTGAAAATTAATCAATTTTTCATAAAAACAGTTGCTTTTTCTTAGAATGGTAATTTTTTCTGAAAAACCAGCTGATTTGTCTTTTTCTTCGAAAATAATTGGTAAACTGTTTTAAAAATAACCAGCAAGTTGGTAATCTAATTCCAAAATATGGCATCCAAAGTACTTCAATGGTTTTGCATTACATCCATGACTTTTCAAAGTATTTCTACAGAAGAAAAGGAACATTCCAAAAGTAAGTAGGGTAAATAAAGACAGTTTGCAGTTTGACTTTACTTGTCAATCACATCATCCTTGATCAAAGCTCTCAACTTATTGTTCCCATTACAGATGAAAAACAAAACCAACATAGCCTCATTCACAGAACTTCTGTCAGCAGTCTCCCAGAAGAAACATACCGTACTACAGGATATCTTGCTATCCGCCCCTCCGACCCCCCCCCCCCCCCCCCCGTGAATAAAATATATGTATAAAATTCCCACCATTTCTTTCCAGCCTCTACGCTTACAAAACCAAATGTCTTAAATTGGGTCTGTTGCTGTTGTGTGTCTGAAATGTCTAAATATTCTCTACCATGTAATATTTTTTTTCTGTTTTGGTTGAACGAAGTCGCAAGGTTGCCAAATGCCTTTCTTCTAAACACCTGACAACCATGGCCAAATTCTTTTGGCACCAGCTTCTGTTTCCGAATTTCTTTTGTGCCTTTCGTCGATTTATTTGTGCTACAGTAGAGGCATGCATATTTGAATGTTTTTTTACTTCAAACTTTGGCATTTGCATGCACTTGCTGCAACTTAAATCAACTACCAGTTGGACAAAGTAGGTAATTGAAGGCCTCTGAATACACTGAATAGGTATTTTGGATCTTCATTTTACCATTTGGCCCAAAACTGCACTGTTCACATTAAAAAAGTAACTGTTCAAATAAGCATACCTCTACTGTACCAGGTTAACGCAAATAGCTTGAGTGTATTGATTTGTGCCAGGCAGGGCTTTTCTGTTGCATGTATTCGCACCTTTTCGACTTTGTTTTGAGCCAGGCAATTCTTCAAAGAAGAAACAATAACTTATATTCATATATAACAAACAATCGATATCAATTAATTTGGTCAGGATGGATGTATTTTGCAATCTTTATTTACGAAAGTTTACTAGGGGCAGACTAGGGGTGGTGCACAGTAACAAAGTTTACTAGGGGCAGAGGCAGGGCAGAGGCATCACTACTAGGAGGGAGGCGGGGGGGGGGGGGCGCCCCCCGATGTTGTCAGCCGGTCGGTAAAACAGAATAACCAAGTTGGCTCACTTGGGCCAATTGGCGATTTTTGGTTTTAAAAAAAGTTGATTTTTTCTCAGAATTAGTCGTTTTTTCATAAAAATAGTCAATTTTTTCTTTAAAATAGCTGTTTTTTCTTAAAATCAGCTAATTTTTTGTCATCACAGTCGTTTTTTCTCGATAATCGTAATAGTAATCTTGTCTGAGGTTGGATACCCCAGGATACCCCTCCTGTAGCAGTCCTGTAGTCCTGTACTCTGATTCTACTGTACAAAGCCCAGGCTATGCTATCTGAAACACTTAAAGAACCAGAAAAGAAAGACTCTACCTTCTCAAAGCCATGTCAATCAAATATTCTGTGACTGACAGAACCAAAGAAGATAGACCCTGCTCTGACCCTGCCAAAAGTGCCAAAACCAAACTGTAACAGTCACGTGGTGTCTCCTTTTTGAATTTCTACCTCATGATCAGTGTTGCCACGCCAAGTTTTCAGAATGTACAGATATCGCTCTAAAAAATGTACAGATTGCCCGAAAATGTACTTATACCAAAACAAGAGCTGTAAGCTCATATGGCACTTGCATGGGTTGAGATGTAGTGTTTGATCAAAAGTACTTTTAAGGTTACCTTTGCGGTTCAGATGCGCACTTTAAGGGAGCTAGAGAAAACGTATTTTGTTTTAGAACTTGGCTGTTATGATACGCACTTTATAGGCGCTAGAAATTCATCTGTAAGAAAAACTATTGAGACAAAACGATCACAGGCCCTTAGGGATCATTGATATATACCGTTTGGTAAAAAGTTTTTTTTTCACTTTTCGGTTAAAATGTGCACTTTAAGGGTGATAACATAAATTTTTAAGCAAAACCCTTGTGGCACAAATGATCATGGGTTGAAATGTATCGTTTGATAAAAAAGTAGTTTTCGACCTTGCGGTTCAGATTCACACTTTAAGGGAGCTAGAACTTCATTTGTAAGCAAAACCCTTGAGGCAAAAATGATAATGGGCTCATGGGGATAATGAAAATGTATAATTTGCTTAAAAGTATTTTTCAAAATTTACGGTCAAGATTGGTACTTTAAGGAATGTCGGATTTGGAAAGTGGCGATTTCTGAGCCAATCTTATCGAATCTCTAATATTTCAGCCCAGTTCCATCGTCCTAGCACATCCGGAAGTACCTTAAATCGCGATCACCGGAATTCCGGACCCCCCCCCCTCAAACTCCCCCACAGTCGCCGGAGCCAATACGGATCTGTAAGTGATTTATCCAGAGCATCTCTTTATTATTCCCACAAAGTTCCATCCCGATCTCCCCAGTCTGAGCCGGTCACGTATTCCCCCCCCCCATTGTTGTCGAATCCGGTCCGGACATGACAAAGATCACCAGAGACATGTCCTCTGATCAATTATCAAATTTCACTCAAATCCGATCAACCGTTCCAAAGTTACGCATGACTCAATATTCCGGATTCCCCCTCCCGCTACTCCCCCCACGACTATCGGATCATGTAAATTTTTATTTATAAGTCATTTTGATCGGGTCCCTGATTCGCCTCCCAAGTTTCGTCGTGAAAATCCCCAAAACCGCCATTACCGGAATTCCGGGAAACTCCCCTCCACCCCCCCCCCCTAGTGTCCGGATCCAGTCCAAATGTATAAATGATTTATCTGGAGCAGATGCTTGTTCTTCCCAGCAAGTTTCACTCCGATCCCTCCATTCTAACCGTTTCTCGAGATTTCCGGTCTCCCCCCCCCCCAACTCCCCCATAGCTGTCGAATCCGGTCCGGACTTCAAATGGGACATCAGAGGTATACCATTTATTCAGTTATTAAGTTTCATTCCAATCCGATCACCCGTTCGAAAGTTACACACTACTCCAGTTTTCCGGATTCCCCAGCCCTCCACTCCCCCCAGGTGGCCGGATTCGGAAACTGATTATTTCCAGGTTAGCCCGGTCGGGTCCCTGATGCTCCTGCTAAGTTTCATCGTCCTAGCACATCTGGAAGTACCCCAACTCGAAAAAGTGTAAAAAAACTACTTAATTCTCAGAATTCCCCGGCCCACCACTCCCCCCCAGATGGTCGGATCGGGAAACTGATTATTTCCAGGTTAGTTTGGTCGGGTCCCTGATTTTCCTGCCAAGTTTCATCGTCCTAACACATCTGGAAGTACCCTAACTCGAACATGTGGGACAAAAAAATTCGGACCGACCGACCGACCGACCGACCGACGGACGGAATTGCCATCGGTATATGGCACTTGAGCCAGAGGCTGCAAGTGCCATAAAAATTCGGCGCGTGTTGCGCTGCGCGCAACACGCGCATCGACGAACCAGATTACCAGATAGACTGTCTTTGCAATGCAGTAATCATATTGTTCGCAATATTGCTTACATCGCAATATCATATTCGCAATTTTTCTCAGGCCGTAGCTGCGCCGGCCGTCCATAGAATCGTGCTGGAGTCGCAAGGCATTATACACAGAAACAAATTGCAGAAGTTGCAGAATTTGCAGTGGGGAGGTGGTTACTGAAAAGACGTCAGAAAGGGACTCTAATGAAGTAGCTGGAATATAAGTAGAAAAAAAAAACATTAGACGTAGGAAAACAAGAAAATGTACTTAATTTGTACAGAAAACGCGAAAATGTACTAGATTTGGCCATTTTAGAAAAAGTTGTACTTTCGTACAGACGTAACGAAAATGTACTGAAAAAGTACAATTGTACTCGACGTGGCAACACTGCTCATGATAGTCATGAAAAGAAGTTTAAAACATGCTCTCTAGCGGCAGCAATGTTCCGCCTTCCCTACATGCTAACGTTAAGAGAGGCCGCACTAGCACTGTCAGTGAGCATCGGAGGGGCTGTTTGCTCAAGGGCACTTGGTGTACATTAGCCGGTAATCTGATACCGACCAAGCACATCATTATGTACAAGGATCCGAATAACCCTAGATATCAGATTGGACGTATAGTTAGCCTATGATCAAGTATGCTCCAACCAGGCAAGGCACAATTTCAATCGAGTGACGAGTCCCTCAGCAGGGCTGTGTAAATGCCTTATTTTTAGACAGGAATCCTCGAAGGGAGAAAATTTGAACAGTAGAGTATTTAGGAGGGTTTTCCTAATCTGGAGGCTAGAATACCTGCATTGTATATAGTGTGTTCAAATCTTTTTTTCCCTTTTTTCTGTTCATACGCCGTATTAATTCCTTGTGAATTTTTTGTTTCAAAAATTACTTTACTTACTTTCCATTCCAGCGGTTTATAGAGAGATTTCACCCTACCCGAAGAAAACGGATATTTCTATACCGTCATCGGCGGGATCATAACAAAGAAAATTAACATTACGAGGTATAGGACTTTCAACTTTGAGACTAAATTACCGGCCTTGTATAGCTGCTGTGAGTCAGAGAGTTGTTGTAATTGTTATCTGCTTCTTCTTGTTGGAATAGTACATTTTTTGCAAATTAATGTTCTTTTTTATGAGAGTTTGAAGGCTTCAAAGTTTGTCAACAAAGACGAAGCTCAACAAAGGCTTGTGTCCTATTGGTCGGTTGTGACGCGCATTTCAAGGAACGCGTCACAACCGACCAATAGGATGCGACTTCCTCTTTGCTTACACACTTTGAAGCCTTCAAACTTTCATAAAAAAGAACATTAATTTGCAAAAGTTGTATTATTCCAACAAGAAGAAGCCAGATAACAATTACAACAACTCTCTGACTCACAGCAGCTATACAAGGCCGGTAATTTAGTCTCAAAGTCGAAAGTCCTATGCTTCCTAATGTTAAATTTTTTTGTTATTCTCCCGTCCGTTTTCTTCAGGTAGGGTGCATTCTCTCTATTGCGCTGCTTCGGAAAGTTGTCGAAATTTCCGCCCGGTTTTCGCGCTTTGAAAACCGAAGCAGCTTTCTCGGAAAGTGGTTCCATATACTTCCAGAAAGCTGTTGGAAAGATCAGCGCGAAAATTGAATGCTTCGGCGGGAATTTCGAAGTGTGGAAAAAACACTGCAAGCGGCACTAACAAATGGAAAAAACAAGTCACGTCACAGAGTCATTCAGGAGTACTTCGTTGAAACATACGATAATCGAAGGAACGCCCAGTGAAAATATCTATTCTAAAAAATTTGGAATTTAACTTTTTCCGGCAATTTTAGATTTCCGGGTGTTTTCACGATCAATCCAACCTGAATCCAACGGGAATTGGGAAAGTCAAAAGCAATTCCAGACATTGGATTCCAACACTGATAATCGCGATGTGCTTCGCTCTTTGGAAAGTGATTCCGGAATCTCGCGGCCCCCCCCTTTGTCATCAGCTGGTCTTTCTGTGCAGGTCTCAAAAATTTTCGGTTAATTTTGAGACAGAAATGAAATCGGCTAGTGTTTGAATTTCAAAATCTCGCCAGTACATCCGAGTTTGAACTTGGGTTAAGTAAAGATCAGCTATAGAGTCAAAGCACAACTCTTACTAGAAATGATCTTTCCCTTTGAAATGGATCAGAAAAAAAGATATTCGAAAATACCATTACTTTCCACCTGAATTTAGCGATTTTCTTGTTAGCGCTTCTCGACTATGTCCAGCCTTCCTGCTGTCCGACGCGGCGGCTGGGCGCAAAACATTTGAAAACTGATCGTGCCGTAGTTAAAAAGTGTGAAAACTAAGCAAATAAAAGAAGTAATAAACAAAAGCTTATCAGATCCTTATGTGTGAAAGATTTGTCAGCAGACGTTGAGGATCCCGGCAAACGTTTCGTTGCGTGACGAGCTAAAGTCGGCAAGGCCAAAAAAGCGCTAAAATTGTGTAGGCACAAAACGAAACAATTGAGAAAGGTGGGGATTTAGAAGCTTATTATTCTGTATGGGAGCTAGGTGTATTATAAAAGGCAGAATAAGCAAGAGGGGTCCTTTAACGACAACGACAATTATGAATCACTTCCTTTACCAGTGTACTTTTAAGCATTGAGGCAAACACTAGCACGAAACCAGTATCATTGATGATACTTACAATAAGTTTATCGGAATTCCAAGCCGGCAGCACTGGGTATCGGTCGTAAGATGTATTCCCAATTTAAAATAGTGTCAGCACTTTTCTAACCTTGTGTTTACAGAAATCTCTCCTCCAATAATTCCCAAACTCTTCAGACTTCACAGCACGTCTGGTGTATACTCCGACAATAATAAACTATGAAGGCGTAAGCTACCGGGTTGGATCTTAATGTTTACGTAAGAGCGCAAAAAGACCCTCCTCTGCCCGGTCACTGCTCCATAGCTACGAGGTAAAAATAAGCGCTTGTCATGTGATTTGTAACCATTCAGTAATTACTCTTACTATTGTTCTTAATACCTTGGGGAGAACCGACTAGGTTTTGTGCCAAAAATGAAGCAATCGGGTCGTGTGTCGGAAACACGTATGGTAGTTTGATACCCAGGAGACACGAAAAAGGGGAACTTTCGTAACTTTGATTCTATGTCAGGTAATTGTCGCTCTAAGATTTTCAGCGAGTGATCACTACAGTTTGGGATACTTCACAGTCATTCACAGATTCCACAACAATACCAGCAGAAAAGCGATGTGAAGCCAACAAACCGCAATCGCTTTCTTTTCGTATTGTTGTGGAATGTATGATTGAGTTTGTTCTTCACTGAGGACGGTTTCCGGAAGTGCAGTTGAAATGTCTGAAATTACATGTTATCCCTTGCGTAACATCTTAGAGGGATAGTTAGCTCATCAAGAATAAAAAACAAAAATCCTGTTTTCTTCGTAATGAATGGTCAGCTTGGCTTCAAAATTTTGTGTTCAAATTTATTTGGTAACGAAGCCAGTAACTAAAGTGTTGAATTGATGTGGCCAGTCCAGTCGGTAGGAAGAATTACTGTTAAGACAACTTTACGTTTTTTTTTAAATCTACCACTAGCAAACATTACTCAAAATTTACTATAACTCATTCCAACCCTTTTCCAGCCATCGTTCACTTTTTTCAGCCGGTTCATTAATTACTCATTCGGCCTGCTAGCATTCACTGGCCCTCGTGGACACACTGATTGTTAGAGTTATGTTAAAACCAACTTAAAAAAGTTATTGAAAGAAATAAACACTGTCAACTATTTGTTTTCCTTTACTCAGAGTAGCCAAGCAGCTGAATAGTTATCTTTCTCTTTGAGATTGTTATGTTGGGAGCTACTTTGACAGTGTAGCCTACTTCACACGAGTCGCGACACTAGATGACCCTATTATCGTACCGAAATCTGGTTTGGACCAACCCTGGGCCAAACCACCTGGTTCTTCTTTGGACTAGCGTCGTGAAAGTGGGAGATCTAGACATTGCGAAAATGGGAATGCTTCTGAACTAACTCCTTTAAATAATCGAGTGTATTAGAAAAAAGAATGGAACTGACGCAGAAATTGACAACAGATGGCACGCCTAAACAAAAAGGGTTCGGATTTGAAAAGAAAGTTCTAAAACAGGGGTATTATCAGGGTTGCCACGGGTAGTACGAAAGTACTACTTTTAGTACTTTTTGATCAAAGTAGTACTTTTTTAATACTTTCTGCGAAAGTAGTACTTTTTTAATACTATTTCGTGAAAGTAGTACTTTTTTGTCATAAAATGACAATTTTTCAATAATTTTTGGAATTAACTTAAAATCATTTCGTGTCGTTGCCGACTTCTCGGTTTTTCGCTACATTTTGCATCCGCTATTAGGGATTTTAAAATCCATAGAATAGGCTGTACGGGAAATTCGGCAGAAAAGGCGAATTTTAAAAATGTTCGCCTGCGGCGCTCACTTTAAAGTGGTCTTGGGTAGCCTACAATAGCTAGAGGCTGCTCCCGGGGCTTCGCTCCCTCCGGTGTCAAAATTTCTTGAAATTCTTGGGGCTTTGATCCACATTAAAAGCTAGCATTTGCAGGGGAAGCAGTTGAATTCCGCAGAAATTTTTTTTAAATCGTATAGTAGTTAGAAGCTAGTGCTGGGATCGTTCCCAGCAATGTAATGTCCAAATGGTATTCGCGCCTAATAGCTGTCTAGTCATCCTTCGGGCTGCCTTTTAGTGTCTCTACTGTTTTTGTTGTTAATAATTGAAAGCTTGAATTATCAGTTTCGAAGACGCGACGCCTCCCGGTAGGCTCGCCTTTATGAAATCTGCAACTGTCGCAATTTAGAAATAACTTTGGCTGGCATTTCCAAGCAAATGCTTTTATAATCGATCGTTTTTCAGTAACAAAGAAAAGGTGAAGAAGCCTATCTCAAACACAGCAAAAGAAAAAAAATCTCTTACTATGTGATAAACAAAAGAGTATCAAGGTGATTGACTTGCTCGTGTTGCGCGAAGCGCAACACGCGCTAAAATTTTTGGAAAGTAGTACTTTTTTTTCAAAGTAGTACTTTTTGGCAGTTCTTATTAGTACCATTTATTTTGTTCGAGTGGCAACCCTGGGTATTATCCGTCTGTGTTTACTACCCGTCTAAGTGTTTTTTGTCTCGGAAAACTTGATTTGCCGTTCTATTTATTGAGCCGTGTATTTTGAGCGCCTTTTTCTTTGTTCCCGCACATGAATTACCTCTTTCCATTGAAGCTAATTTTGAAATGATTAACGACGCTAACAGAATACTGATTCGTGTGAAAATCAATTATGGATAGATCCAGAAATATAGATCCACTTTAAATCCAATTAAGATGCTAATGACTAATTTTCACATTAAATGATAACTGGATATTAGAAGTCAATGCCAAGTGGCGTATAACCGGGATAACAATTCGATAAATATGTTAGAATAGTTTTATCAGCATCACTGCTCCTGCTAGGGACAAAAACGACAGGGATAGCATAGCAGCTCCTCCCTTCGGTTCTACAGTGTACACACCACTGCCTCCAGCCCCCCCAATATTGCCCTTTCCACTTCCGGTGTTACACTTGTCACTTTTGCAGGACTCGTAGTAAGTGTTGATATCCGGACCCGGACGTTCACCGTTTTCGTATTCGTACGGAGTGCATCCTCGGAAAATCGACACTAGTTCCCCTGCAATTGAATACCGATTAATTTGTGTTTCTGGATCACAATTCACAAAACGTAAGTGACGTGATAACTCTTGACTTCGCAAAACCTATCCATCCGTCTTCAAACGTGGTGGGAGGGGCCTTTGAGTCGCCGTCACTTGAGACTGTCCGCAAATGCCAAGGAGACATGCTGAATCCATATCTGGACTTCGTTTTATTTCCTGTGCTGTGACATGTAGGTCGCCGTCTAACCAGTCGGATCTAATCGTCTATCCAGAGGCACCATTTCAGTAAACCTTGAGGGGGGGGGGGGGCAAAACTAAATTAAACTTTATTGTTAAATGCTTAAAGTAACGTCATAAATTTTCCTCCAGCCCAAGCTGACTGTGAATCATTATTTGACAGTGCAAAATGGAAACGTCAGCTGAATTTTATTAGAGCTATATTTCAGCCCTTCTTGGCAAGGTTCCTCTTCAGGCTCAAGCAAACTGGAAAAAGAACTTGTGAACAAAACTTTGTGTTTTCAGTAAACCTTGGGGGGGGGGGGGGTAAAACTCAATTAAACTCACTAAAACTCGTTTAAAGGCTAAAAGTAACGTCATAAATATTCCTTCAGACAAGGCTTGACTGTGAATCATATTTGACAGTGTAAAACGAATACGTCAGCGGAACTTTATTAGAGCTATATTGCGGCCCTTCTTGGCAAGGTTCCTCTTCAGGCTCAAGCCGCTCAAACTGGAAAAAGAACTTGTGAACAAAACTTTGTGGTTTTGTAGATCCGACAGACCCAGCGTTGTTCGCCGTGTCAGCAGGGACCCATACATTTCCTGTAATGCCTCGCCATTCAGGGGGCTTGTCAATAAGAGATTTCTGATGCTATGTTGACCAAACGGAAGATAGTCCGAGAAATACCCACGGTCCAATCACGTCCAAGGCCAGATAGACAAAATTTGGGATTGGCTTCTGGCGTCTTGAGGGAGGAGTCTGTTTGGCGCGCACGTCCATTGAGGCAAACAAGAATGCCGATTCGACCCAAGTGAGATTTTTGGAAAGTAGGCAAGGATCGTACAACATAGCAACATAGAAGCATATAAAATGACAAGCCCCCTGTAAAGGAAATGTATGGGTCCCTGGTGTCACCAAGTGAAAAATCCATAGCTTACCTGTTTCTGCGTCTTCTTGTCTTTGCGTGAGGCAGAACTTTTCGTTCGCGGGGCAGTCCAAGAATTTCGCAGCTGTTGGATTGTCGATGCAAGTACTGTCACCTCCTAGGTTCCAAAGGCATGCGTAGCATTGCAGTGCCTCAATACCTAGAAGATTACAGGTAGTCGCCTTAAGCTAGGTGCCCACAGAACGCGAATCTTTTCCGCCACGCGGCGCGAAATAAATTCGACTTGGAGTTGAAACGGCGGGGCGCGAATTTTTTCCGCTCGCGACGTCAAATTCGCCCAGGCGAACGCGAATTCGCGTTCTGTGGGCACTTAGACTTATTCCACTTTAGCGCTCGAAATCGACTAGTTTCTGAAAACCCCCCATTGTCTCATAATCAATACTTGTGACAGAGATAGCAAGAGAAGAATTATATTTCAAGTTGGGATTGGGGGCGGCAGAACTGAGGTGGATGGTGAGTCTTAGGGCGGACGCTCTTCCAGTGGGGATGCGGAGAAAGTATATTGGTAGAGACAGGAAAGGTACTGGTCCTTATTTTTGTCCAATGTGTGGTATTGAGGGGGAGGATGCGGTACATTTGATATGTTATTGCGAGGAGTTGAAAGGATTAAGAAAGGAAGTGTTTGGCCGGGAGGTTTGGGAGGAAAGGGAATTGGTTTCGATTATGGGAAGTAAGTGTTGTGGTGATCTCCGAAGGCTGGGTAGATTCCTGACGATAGCTATGACCCACCGTGAACTATTTTTATAGAAGTTGATTTTTGGTTTGTTTTGGAGTGTATGATCTTTTGTTTTTTGTTATTGTTTTATGTTTCCCGCCATGGCCCTTGGGCTTTTTTGGGATTAAATTCATTCATTCATTCATGGGTCCATAAGGTAGTGAGCAGAACATAGTAACTCACACTTTCAACTCCAGAGACAGCGCAAAATCTTCATTACATCGGAAGCAGATTGCAGATTTTCTACTCATCAACCAGCGGATCTTTACTATGTCCATTTTACTAATTTTGATAATGAGTCACTGGGGGACTGGTTCGCTTGGAAGCGCTGAACAGTATACGGCCAAGATATTCGAAACTAAGAGAAACTTAATCGACCCATTATGACAACGAATCAGTCAATCCCACCAGCTCAGAAATTATTCAGTGAAAATTACTGGATACCATTACTACTGAACGCGCCTTTACTTCGCGAAAGAACAGCTAATTTTTAGGCAGAAATGACAAAAACCTCAAAACAAATAAATACTGCGAAATATTTGGCTGCAAACTTTTACTTTTTGGGATCCCAAAACGTAAGTGGAGGGATACCTATGACATCGCAAAAGTTGTCCGTCTGTCCGTCCGTCTGTCCGTCTGTCTGTAAGCACGATAACTCTCGAAGGCAGTAAGATATTTTGATAAAACTTGGTGTGGGGATTCTTTGGTTCAAGAGTAAGGTCGATTTCGTAGATGGGCCCTGTAGCTTTACATTTAGGTGTGGGGGTTTAAATTTTGGGGCAAGCAAAAAATTTTAAACAGCTAATGTGATAGTCGATTATGGGGTAAAAAGACACGCTGAACACGAATATGAAAACCATTTTCTCGCCGGAAAAGTAGTTCGTCCGGAATCCGGCCAAAACCGGAAAGTTTGTTAAAAGTAGAAGTCTAATTTGAAGTTGATTAGATGTTCGATATAGGGGTAAGAAGGCACGATGAACACGAATATGAAAGTTATTTTTCGCCAGACAAGTAGTTCGCCTGGAATCCGGCCGAAACCGAAAAGTTTGTTAAAAGTAAAAGTTTTATTTGAAGTTGATTAGATGTTCGATCTAGGGATAAGAAGAGAGACTGAATCCGTATATGAAAATCATATTTTTGCCGGACAAGTAGTTCGTCCGGAATCCGGCCAAAACCGGAAAGTTTGTTAAAAGTAGAAGTTTAATTTGAAGTTGATTAGATGTTCGTTTCAGGGGTAAGAAGACATGCTGAATCTTTATATGAAAAGCATTTTCTGCTCGGACAAGTGTTTAGGTCGGAATCCGGCTGAAACCGGAAAATTTTTGAAAGCAAAAGTTGTGTTTGTGGTTGATTAGATGTCCGATTTGGGGGCAAGAACAGATGCTGAATTCGTATATGACATTTATTTTTTGCCGGATATATAGTTCGTCTGGAATCCGGCTGAAACCGGGAACTTTTGGATGGTCTAAATAAATGCTTCGTTTCTAGTCGTGAATATTGTAGCCAAATAGCCTTTCTGGTTTTATCGGATGCACTTCCAGACCTTAACACTGGATCTCGCGAAGACAGAACCTATTTGTCTGGATCAAATATTCAATTTTTGGGATCCCATCGGAACCTTTGGTCTTGTTATATATGAATAAGCTCATTGATTTTATTTTGGTCTGATTTTCTTGTAGAGATCTATTTTCAGCTTCTCTCTAACTAGGCCGGATCGATGTGGGGGTAACGCCCTTGGCCGAAGAGCAAGTGCCATGAAAAGAAGACGTTGAAAATATACGGACATTTAAAATCACATTTATTTAGTTGCTTGCTTTTCACTGATATTTCATTCTGCTCGTGAAGGGAATGTAAGAGTCCTGGCGTTGCGAACTGCATCTAGGGTGTGAGCAAAGGGGCTAGCCACTAGTTTGCATTTGTGATTATTGTTCATGCCACGTCACTTTCGTGGAAGGAAAAAGTTGCTAGTATCACGATCTATATGGAAGAGCGTACTTTGAGGCCCTCTTTCAAATTTACCGGAAACTGAAGAGTGGAGACGGAAATTTTAGTTTTAGATTAGAAGACATGATTAATTATTGTTTCCCTGGTTCTGGAATGTTTTCAATGGTCCGTCCCTTTGTTTTTCCCTCTTACTATAGTGTTTAGTTCTCTTTTTGCAAGACAAAAACTTTTTGTCCTGCCACTTGGGCTTTACTAGATGGGAATAGACTCGCACGTTCCTTGTTTGCTTAGAAATATCCTGAAAAACATCAGAGTACGTAGCCTGGCCGCAGCGGAAATAACTCTACCGTCATGAACGTCCGAATTTAGATCAACGATGAACTTACCTTTCGAACCGAAAACTAAAACCGAAACGAGTAAAATGCAAAACTTTTTCATGCTGGACCTCCAAAAAAATCAGCTCAACTAATCTCCAAGACTTTAGTGAGAAGTTTTATTGCAGTTTGTGCGTAATCAGAAGTCGCGTCTGATAATTTGTCATCGGTGTGATAAGAAGGTTTGTCGATGTCACCGTCAGCGTATGAGTGGTCTTGAATAAATTAGATCCATCTCTGTCAAATAAGCTAGTGTTCTTCTTGCGAGATAAGTAAAGTAAGTTTTACACAGGTTTTAAATTTTACCGGAACAGGATTTCACTGTATATTCTGACTTGTAGCTGGTGCAGCTTCATCGAAAAAATATTCCCTCCGTTCCTAAAACCAGACCAAAGAGCGTATTTACCTAACGAAGAGGCGTCACTCCGAGGTTTTTCCCATAAGAAGCATTGCCACACGAAAGAAGCCATCTAGCGATCGTCGGATTCGCGGATTCGCCGGTTGTTTTCCTACGCGACGAAATAGTTCTAGCCAATCAAAGAAAATACTTACTGCAGAAGCTTACATTTTAGGTTTTTTACTATACTGGACTTCACTTAAGGATCAGGTATTGTATGCTTTTGGTTTTCTGAATAAAGTAGTTGAAATTTGAGTCTGAATAGATTGCCACAGAAACAAGTCATTGTAGTGTGAAAAAACGGCTTCTCCGTAAGCATTGCAAAGCGCGCCATCTAGTGTCAAGTTTCAGAGGCAAAAAAGTCATTTTTAGCCGGTCCGACGATCGCTAGATCACTTATTATTATATCAGATACCATGGTAACAGCGAAAACGCAACTACGGTCTAAAGTCGTTTTTGTAGTTATCGCGGTATCTGATACCACGGTCAAAAGGCGTTTTTGCAGTTGTCGTGGTATCTGGCCAGTTACCGTGGTAACAGATATTCAGATATCACGGTCCGACCGTGATATCTGGTCGTGGTATCTGGAAAACGCGTCTCACTTTCATCAAATTTTGTCAAATTGGTGAGAAAGAAGTTCAACACTTCGTGATGTAACTGGATAGCAGTTTTATTTTGGGATGAATTCGAAAAGTGCAATTTCGGCAATAGTCGTTTTTGCAGTGGACTGTATATCACATACCACGGTAACTGCAAAAACGACTAATTGCAGATCCAGTTACCTTGGTAACAGATACCATGGTATGCGAAAAAACGCAACTAAGGTAAATACGCTCTTTGAACCAGACGGCGCAAAGTTCAAACGGTAGCCAAGAGCTGGGTTAAAGGTGAGAAGAGATCCTGTTTACATCAAGCTATCATTTTCCCAGCTTAGTTCGGTATAATTTTTTTTTCCATGTTATCAGTCCAATACACTGTTAACTGTTAAGTGGCAGTCTGGATGTAGCCTGCAGTAGTGCAGGACAGCCAGTGTCACCAGTGATCGCAGAATGCAATCACTGGAATGCTCCGATTTGTCACAGGTTTTTGACTTCTCCTTAGAGTTTTGAAAGCATTTGATTTCTGTGTTTGCAGGCAGTGTCTATCGTTCCCGGACCTGGAACACATACCTCAAAAAAAGCTAAAAGTACTCGACCGGTCGAGTATGCTGCCACACAGGAGCTAATAGTACTCGACCAGTCGAGTAACAAGGGTCATGGGGGCTATTAATACTCGACAAGTCGAGGAATCGAGCCTCCGGTTGCTATCAGTACTAGACTGGTCGAGTACTCGTGTCTTGGGAAGCTAAAAGTACTCGACCATATGGAACTTGCAGTCAGAAAGGAACAGGTCGAGTAATTACTACCATAGGAGCTATCTTTCCTCGACCATACAAATGAAATCTGTAAAGTTGTAAGGTCGAGTAACCTGCCCCCCAGGGACTAACAATACTCGACCGTATACATGTTTAAGTAGGTCGAGTTTTCATAGCAGTAACAGCTATTAGTACTCGACCTATAAAGGAGGATAGATGGGTCGAGTATTTGATGTCCCAGGAGCTAATCATACTCGACATAATATTACAAATAGGAGGTCGAGTATTCAGGGTGATAACGGCTAAAAATACTCAACCTATTGGAGGAGGACTGGTAGGTCGAGTACTTGACGCCCTAGCAGCTGTTCGTACTCGACCTAATATTACGAATAGGAGGTCGAGTATTCAGGGTGGTAACGGCTAAAATTACTCGACCTATTGAAGGAGGGACTGGTAGGTCGAGTACTTGACGTCCCAGAAGCTAATCGTACTCGACATAATATTTCAAATAGGAGGTCGAGTATTCAGGGTGATAACGGCTAAAAAGACTCGACCTATTGAAGGGGGACTGGTAGGTCGAGTACTTAACGCCCTAGCAGCTGTTTGTACTCGACCTAATATTACGAATAGGAGGTCGAGTATTCAGGGTGGTAACGGCTAAAATTACTCGACCTATTGAAGGAGGATTGGTAGGTCGAGTACTTGACGCCCTAATCGTTGTTCGTACTCGACCTAATATTACGAATAGGAGGTCGAGTATTCAGGATGTTAACGGCTAAATTTACTCGACCTATTGAAGGAGGATTGGTAGGTCGAGTATTTGACGCCCTAGCAGATGTTCGTACTCGACCTAATATAACTAATAAGAGGTCGAGTATTCAGGGTGGTAACGGCTAAAAATACCCGACCTCTTGAAGGAGGATTGGTAGGTCGAGTACTTGACGCCCTAACCGCTGTTCGTACTCAACCTAATATTAGCAATAAGAGGTTAAGTATTCAGGGTGGTGACGGCTAAAAATATTCGACCTGCTGAAGAAGGATTGGTAAGTTGAATCACACTCTATATGACGAAGTCCAAAACACGCCGTTGAACATCGGGAAGAACGAGAAACGTCGCCTGAACAATGATTCAAATCCTATTTCAACCAATCAACGGCGTTCCTTGGGGACAGCAGTGGTGAGCTTCCGACTCCTCGCAAAGCACACGGCAATTCTTCATTGGAAGAAGAGTTAGTCATCAAGAGTACTGATTTAGCATTTATTCGTAACCCCCAATTCAAACTTGGCATAGGATAGTAATTAGGGTAGAGTATTGGTGGATGTGCTAGCTATTGATAATCGATGTAATAAGTCATGGCGTGTAAAGTGCATTCACCCTACGTGTGGAAACTGATCTCGGCGAGTCAGCGAAAAGTTTTGATGTTCTTGTGCTCGGTGGATTCTTGTTTTGCTCGAGTAGATTAGGACGAGTAATTAAAGCTGGTAGGACGTCAAATACTCGACATATCACTGTCCCATTAATTAGGTTGAGTACTAATAGCCAGGCTTGAGCCAGCCAGGTTGAGTATGAATACCGGCTAAGGAGTAAATTACTCGACCAACCTATCCTTCTTTAACAGGTCGATTATTTAGCCGTTACCACCCTGAATACTCGACCTCCTATTCGTAATATTGGGTCGAGTACGAACAGCTGCTAGGGCGTCAAGTACTCGACCTACCAATCCTCCTTCAATAGGTCGAGTATTTTTAGCCGTTACCACCCTGAATACTCGACCTCCTATTCGTAATATTGGGTCGAGTACGAACAGTTGCTAGGGCGTCAAGTACTCGACCTACCAATCCTCCTTCAATAGGTCGAGTATTTTTAGCCGTTACCACCCTGAATACTCGACCCCCCTATTCGTAATATTAGGTCGAGTACGAACAGCTGCTAGGGCGTTAAGTACTCGACCTACCAGTCCCCCTTCAATAGGTCGAGTATTTTTAGCCGTTATCACCCTAAATACTCGACCTCCTATTTGAAATATTATGTCGAGTACGATAAGCTTCAGGGACGTCAAGTACTCGACCTACCAGTCCTCCTTCAATAGGTGGAGTAATTTTAGCCGTTACCACCCTGAATACTCGACCTCTTATTCGTAATATTAGGTCGAGTACGAACAGCTGCTAGGGCGTTAAGTACTCGACCTAAAAATCCCCCTTCAATAGGTCAAGTATTTTTAGCCGTTACCACCCTGAATACTCGACCCTCCTATTCGTAATATTAGGTCGAGTACGATTGGCTTCTGGGACGTCAAGTACTCGACCTACCAGTCCTCCTTCAATAGGTCGAGTAATTTTAGCCGTTACCACCCTGAATACTCGACCTCCTATTCGTTATATTAAGTCGAGTACGATTAGCTGCTAGGGCGTCAATTACTCGGCCTACCAATCCCCCTTCAATAGGTCGAGTATTTTTAGCCGTTACCACCCTGAATACTCGACCCTCCTATTCGTAATATTAGGTCGAGTACGATTAGCTTCTGGGACGTCAAGTACTCGACCTACCAGTCCTCCTTCAATAGGTCGAGTAATTTTAACCGTTATCACCCTGAATACTCGACCTCCTATTTGTAATATTATGTCGAGTACGATTAGCTCCTGGGACGTCAAATACTCGACCCATCTATCCTCCTTTATAGGTCGAGTACTAATAGCTGCTACTGCTATGAAAACTCGACCTACTTAAACTTGTATACGGTCGAGTATTGTTAGTCCCTGGGGGGCAGGTTACTCGACCTTACAACTTTACAGATTTCATTTGTATGGTCGAGGAAAGATAGCTCCTATGGTAGTAATTACTCGACCTGTTCCTTTCTGACTGCAAGTTCCATATGGTCGAGTACTTTTAGCTTCCCAAGACACGAGTACTCGACCAGTCTAGTACTGGTAGCAACCGGAGGCTCGATTCCTCGACTGGTCGAGTATTAATAGCCCCCATGACCCTTGTTACTCGACTGGTCGAGTACTATTAGCTCCTGTGTGGCAGCATACTCGACCGGTCGAGTACTTTTAGCTTTTGGGGTATGTGTTCCAGGTCCGGGAACGATAGACACTGCCTTGATCAAATCACATATTTGTTTTCTCAAATTTCCACTTGTTCTTTTTTCAAGTCAAGTGAATACAAAAATGTCGAAATTCATGTCACACTCACATAATTATCAAGTATCAAGACATGGAAATTATGAAATCTGCTACTAGTTTAGCTGTAACCACTGTAAACCAAAAGATTTACAGCTATCCTTTTTCTTTAGCCTTTTCTCTAGCTGTAAGAGAATGAAAAATGGCACCCATGTTCAACAAGAAATCTACGATTTTCTTATTGAAACTTCAAAAAAAGGCTAGAATTTCATAATAGGCACCTCAGAGGCACCTGTCAGCACCTGGTCAGCACAGTCAATTTTAATTGTTCTGGAATTATATACAAGCGTGATGTCACACCCATTGGTCTATTTTACCTCAGAGCACGAAATTTTTTTGTTTATTACTATCGGTCGATATTCTGTTTTCAAATTCTGAGCCTTTAATCACTCGATTATGGTTCTCCTAACTTTTAATTTTGATTTGGGTCAAAATTAGCTCTCTAACTCACTCCTAAGTTTTTAATTATTTTTTGGAAATACCAATTTCGTTAGGCTATGATCTTTATTTTGTTTTTGTCAATGCAGCGTCAACATACATTTACGTAGCACTTCAGAAAGCTGCATTTAGTCTGTGGAGTTTAAATGAAATTGTATGTTTATTTTTTGCCTAATGCAAACTGGATTTTAAGACAAAATATGTATATATGGTCTTCAAATGGTGAGAAAGGTGGATTTAATGGTACCATCTCTGCGTTTTGATCCTCCTTAACAAATTTCTCAAGGAAAGTTCAGGCTTGGAAACTTCTTCTTTGGGCCATTGTGTTTTAGAAGTTCGGTCCTCAATGCAATGGTTTAGCTTAAAAATCTGTGGAAGTAGTTCTTGCTGCTCAAGATCCAAAGGAAGATAGGGAATACATAGTGCCACCTCCTCTTCTGGCATGCATATGGTCTAGTTGACAGTGAAAAACGGACACGGCAGCTGAACTTTATCAGAGCGGTAAGTGCGCTTTCCAGCTTGAGCCTGAAGACGACCCTTGCCAAGAAGGGCCGAAATATCGCTCTAAAAAAGTTCAGCTGATTTGCAGTCAGCTTGGGTTGACAGAATATTTACGTACGTTCTGCAAATACGTAGGCTACTATCAGTGATGGCGCTCCAGGTGGCCGAACTTTAGCACTAAGAGTGTGTTCCACCCTTCTAACAATAGTAACAATTTGTTAACATTTTCGTTCCAGCCTCGTGAAATGCTGACCGTTCCAACCTTCTGGAAATAGTAATTAATAGTAACAGTTTGCTTACCACGCTAGGGAGCGTAGTAGCCTATAGTAAGTGGGGTAACTACGATCTTTGCGAAGTGATCGGTGCGATTAGCCCGTGGCACTATATTTTGCCAAAAGTAGAAAAATACGTTCCGGCTTTTGCGCCAAGCAGCCAGGAGCCGTGACGTCATGATCCTAATCACCAAATCAGTTGTTCTATGGATCCCTTGATGAACTACACAGACGCGATTCTGACACATTAGTTTTCACACCTACTGCATTTTCTTCTACCCCTTATTAATTTTCACTCGAGTCAGAGCACTTCGGAAAATATCCGGTTCCCTCCCCCCCCCTCCAACTCCGGACCAGTCATGTAAAAATCCTCAGCTTAGGGCGTAGTGCCCCAGCGTAAGGGGCAAGGGCATGCTCGAAGGTATGAGTACCGGTGTGCATTCGCTGGGGCACCATACCCTAGAGCAAGGGTACAGTAACCCCCCCCCCATAAAATTATCTTTGAAAAACTAGTTTTCATTTATCTTTTCAATTGAGCAGTTTTTTGGGGTCCCAAAACGTATGTGGAGGGATACCTATGACATCGCAAAAGTTGTCCGTCCGTCCGTCTGTCTGTCTGTAAGCACGATAACTCTCGAAGGGAATGAGATATCTTGATGAAACTTGGTGGGAAGGTCCTTTGGGTCAAGGGAAAGGTCGAGTTCGTAGATGGGCTCTGTAGCCCTACATTTAGGGGTGGGGGAGGGGTTTCAAATTAAGGGGCACAACAAAATATTTTTTTAAAAGCTATTGAGATAGTTCATTTAGGGGTAAGGAGACATGCTGAATCCGAATATGAAAGTTATTTTCTCGCTGGACTAGTAGTTCACCCGGAATCCGACGAAAACCGGACTCAAAATTTGTCGACCAATTGTCAGCCACAAAGGGGTAGGGCTTTGTCAGACAATCGAAAGCTCTGAGCATGGATGACGTCATTCGTTGTTTATGAACGTCGGAGGGACTTCAGATGGGTGTAATCGAAGGTCGAAGGGGTTGGTGTTTGTTGTTCAAACCTCGTATGTGGATTCACTGGCAAAGTACAGGTCAAGTTCGTAGATGCGTCCTTTAGTCCTATGTTTAGAGGCAGAGGAGGGGTTTCGAATTTACGGTAAAAAATATGTATGTTTTATAAGCTAATAAGATATTCATTGACGGGATAAGGAGGTCCGCTGAATCCATGTCTGAACTTAGTTTTCTTGCTGGAGAAATGATTCATCACGAATCCGGTCGAAACTGGAAATTTGGTTGAAGCTCAAGGTTGTTTGTGATTTCGATTAGAGAATCGATATCGGGGCAAGGAGACATACTGAATCCATTTTTGAACTTTATTTTAACAGTAAAAATCTTCATGGAATCTGACAAAGACTGAGTGGCGAAGACAAGACCAATGTCTGGATCAAATATTAGATTTTTGGGATCCCATCGAAACCTTTGGTCTTGTTTTATGAGGGTACCGGATATTTTCCGGAAGTGATCTGATTCGAGTGAAATAGATAGTAATAGTGAAATAAATAGATGTGAAATTTATGTGTTCGAATCGGATGTGGACACGTTGAGGGAGCTGAAGAGACCTGTAGAAACCAAACGGATGAAGGTGAACTTGGACGGTACAAATGTTATGGGTCCTGAATGTTCCGTTTGAGCTCTGGACCGGAAACGACCTCTGTGAGGGGGGGGGGTGGAGGGGGTCTCTGATTTATTTCGTAAGTTCTTAGATTCGAGTGAAACTTGATGGGTGATACGAGGAAATGCTCTAGATGTGACAACTGTGTCTGAATCGGATCCGACCTCGGTGGAGGGAGGGAAGTAGGAGGGCCGGAAATTTTTCCAGAAGCGCTCCGAGTCGAAAACTTGATGGGTGGTATGAGAAAAGGCTCTAGGTGTGCCGTAATGCTTAGGCCTGCAATTTCGAGACCCGGATTGAATCCCGCAACTCTGAAAGAGTTCGAGGGGGGGGGGGGCTCGGAAGAGCCATCCAAGCTTGGCAGTGCGAATCTTCGCCGATATACATATCATTTCAAATAGTAGCCTATTGATATTCTGATTTTAATCCAGGCTGGACGGGAGATTAGGCTACCTAGCGGATCTGATTGGGGTATTAAGGGATTATAAAAACATGTTTACGCGATCTGGCGAAGACGGGAATTCCACAAGAACCAACTGTCTGCATGAAGCAAGTCCAATAAAAATTCTCCTTTGAGATCCCGTCGAAACCTTTGGTCTTGTTTCAGTTGGATGCTCTATTTTGTTTCAAGAAGAAATTTAATGGGATATAAATATTCCTTCAGCCCAAGCTGACTGCGAATCATATTTGACAGTGCAAAACGGATACGCCAGCTAAATTTTATTAGAGCTACGGCCCTTCTTGGCAAGGGTCCTCTTCAGGCTCAAAACCGCTCAAGTTGGAAAAACGAACTTGTGGACAAACTTGTGCCTGCTTGTGCGTTGTCCACAAGTTCGTTGTTCCAACTTGAGCGGTTTTGAGCCTGAAGAGGACCCTTGCCAAGAAGGGCCGAAACAGAGCTCTAACAAAATTTAGCTGACGTATTCGTTTTGCACTGTCAAATGTTAATGGGATATCTAAGGTTTGAGTTCTTATAGCTGTGCTTCAGTTTGGTCAACTGCCTAATATCTGCACCAGAATATGAATCAGTAGTTCAGTACATAGTATTCATTTTTTCGTGCAAACTGCCAAATTTGTTATATGACTGAATTATAGTACTTGAAGTGTTACTTAAGTACAAGTTCTGTACTTTAATCGCAAGTACTACTTAAGTACAATTGTGGTCTGGTACTTAATACTTGATACTTAAGTACAAAATTTGGAAGTACTTAATTCTTAATACGTACAAATTTGAAGTACTTGTTACAACACTGATGCCAACCAGAGCAAAATAACACTAGGGAATACCTAGCGTCAAGACCTATGCTTTCCTTGCTTCGGACGGGCCATACTCATAGCGCCACCCACTACGCTTGCGACATTTAAAGCGAGACAAACTTGGGGGGTTATAAATTTCTAGTAAAGCTAAGATGCGGTCTGCACACATCGAGGAAACAGAGGAGGTTGTATCTTTTTTAGCTGCGTTCAGAATATGAAATTATTGAATCTAGCTCTGGTCTCGGCTCTGGTGCTCGACCGATTGAGTTTCAGTAGGGACGTTCACTAGCGGTAGTGGCGCTAGTGTCGCTGCTATTCGACTGTGTGTCATTTTTTAGTACCTACTCTTTAGTGTTATTTAGCTCTCTGATGCCAACTACCCTCTTGTAAGCGCCACATGAGCTTCAGCCGTTGTTTTACATCAGTATAGTAATTTTGTTTCTTAAGTTTCTTAAATTTTACTTTGTATGCGATAAACAAGAACATAGGAAATCAAATCCGTATATTCTAGCAAGAAACAGTTACGTTATTTTTTCCCGTTTTCGTAGTCATATGCCATTTGTGGATAGATGGACAAAAATGACGATGTCGCATGTTTGGCAACTTCAAAATTTCCTTGTAAGAGCTGGCGCTTTGTTAGCGGAAGCTAGATAGAAAAGCAAAAGCAAAAGACTTGCCGAAACCAGGGATCGAACCAGGGACCTTTAGATCTTCAGTCTAACGCTCTCCCAACTGAGCTATTTCGGCTTGTAACAGTTGCTTTCGTCCTTATAAGTCCTTATCCTGTTTCAATGCATACAAAAACTAATGCGCGATTTAGATTCGATTTTATATGATCCATCAATTATTTTGTTTCAGGTTCAACCGGGCGCATTCCTAACATCACCCAGTGGTGGCCGGTTAGCAGCTGTCAAATTAGGAGTGCAGAATGTCCCGAGTAGCACGTTTTTTGTTCCACTCAGTTGCAGTATCCGTTTTAGGCTTCGGCATTTACTACGATGTGAATATTGTCAAACCTCCCCAGGAGTATCTGGACAAGTCTGTCAAGTTTGCGGGAAGATGGAAGTATCTAACTTTCATTGATATCGTAAGTTTCTAAGTTAGGCTAGTATTTTCATAAGGCAGGGTAAGGCCTTCGATGGTTGGTGGAGGGGTCAGACAGTCTACCACGAATGTCCGTTTTTGGGATCCCAAAACGTAAGTGGAGGGATACCATGACATCGCAAAAGTAAAGTTGTCCGTCTGTCCGTTTGTCTGTGAGCACGATAACTCTCGAAGGGAATGAGATATTTTGATGAAACTTGGTGGCGGATCCTTTGGGTCAAGGGAAAGGTCGAGTTCGTAGATGGGCCTCGAGATGGGCTCTTTAGGGGTGGGGGAGGGGTTTCAAATAAAGGGGCACACACAATTTTTTTTTTAAAGCTATTGAGATAGTTGATTTAGGGGTAAGGAGACATGCTGAATCCGAATATGAAAGTTATTTTCTCGCCGGACAAGTAGTTCACCCGGAATCTGGCGAAAACCGGACACAAAATTTGTCGACCAATTTTCAGTCCCTACCCCTTTATTCTCAAACCAGTATAGCACTGCGCGTGGATGACGTAATACTTTGTCTATTCTGTGGACGTCGGAGAGATCTAGTGTAATCGAAGGGGTTGATATGTATGTTCAAACGAGGAAACATGTTGTTCAAGCGATTGAGCTCTGCGCTTGGATGACGTAATGCTTTGTCTGTTCTATGGACGTCGGAGAGATCTAGACAGTGTATCGAAGGTCGAACGGGTTGATATAATATATGTTCAAACGAGGAAATATGTTGTTCAAGCTAGGATGTTGTTCAATGAGGATTCACTGGTAAAGTACAGGTCAAGTTCGTAGATGGTCCTTTAGTCCTATCTTTAGAGGCAGAGGAGGGGTTTCGAATTTACGGTAAAAACATGTAAGTTTTATAAGCTAATAAGATACTCATCGAGGGGGTAAGGAAGGAGGTCCGCTGAATCCATATCTGAACTTAGTTTTCTTGTTGATCAACGAATCACGAATTCGGTCGAAACTGAAAATTTGGTTGAAGCTCAAAGTTGTTTCTGAAATCGATTAGAGATTCAGTATCGGGGCAAGGAGACATGCTGAATCCATTTTTGAACTTTATTTTAACAGTAAAAATCTTCAAGGAATCTGACGAAGACTGAATGGTGAAGACATGACCCAATTGTTTGAATCAGATTCTTGTTTTTAGAAGATAGGTTATGCCGAACGTTGGTACCGAGGTTGGTACTCCCAGCATTTGGCACTGTGCTAAACGCCAAGTTCAGGCACAGTAGAGGTGTGCTTATTTAAACAGTTACTTAAATGTGAACAGTGCAGTTTGGGCTAAATGGTAGAATGAAAAACCAAAATACCTATTCAGGTGTTTTCAGATGCCCTTAAATTCCTACTTTGGCTAACTCATAGTTGAATTTAGTCACAGCAAGTGCATGAAAATGTCAAAGTTCAGAGCCAACAAAAGTTCAAGTAAGCATACCTCTACTGTAGACCAAAAGCTGGGGCACCCTACCTAGTAAAATATTTCTGATTTAAGTGAATTTCAAAAAATATCCAGTAATTTTGTTTCCTACGAAGAATTTGAATTGGAAAGAGTGGATTGCTAGCAAGAACAAATAATCTGATAGAACTTCTGTCTTTAGTCCCATGCAGTGACCATGAATACCCCGACAAAACTGAGCGGACCTAGAGGTAGTTACTCTACCTTTAGGCTGATGTTGATATCCGTTTTACTTCCCTTCCGTCTTCGCCGTTGCTTATCGCAGAAAAAATAGTGCAAGAGGCTGGCAGGAGGCGTACTCCGCGCGCTGACCCGCTTTGGAGCGCGTCCATAGAACCAATCAGCTTTCATTTCTACCTTTCCTCACCAGCGGCTTAAAGGCGATTTAACTACTAACCTCCACTCGTTCGTAGCGGACAGTGTATGGGGAAATATTCGACTCCGTATGCTAGTCATATTACAGAGATAGGGAGACGGAGTTTCTGTCAGATTATTAGTTCTTGGTGCTAGTCGTTGTCTTTTCATTTTATTCCGCAATGGATGCAAGTTGGCATCCTGTGTTTGAATTACGTTTCTATCTTCCCAAGTACAGTAACAATCTGGATGATTCCAGTAACAATAGGTTTCCAGTTCCAGTAACAACCTGAATAGTTCTCTGGATTTCCTCTTTAATGTATCTAGCTATTAATCACAGTTTACCTTTCAGAATGTTCAGTGCTGGTACTTCCTCATCTGTCTAGTCAACGACATCCTCGGATCGAACACAGCTGACTCGAACAAGCGGTCAGTAATTCAGAAGATCCGAGATGGTGTTTTCAACAGCCTCGCTTTTCCTTTCGCCGCAGTAAGTATAGTTTATCTAAGTTCGCCCTTTTCCAGTTCATCACACTTAAAGTGCGACTGAAAGTGTTGCCTCGAGTTGACGAGTTAAAATCGTCACCAGACCAAAGTTGGAAAAGTTCAGCGTACAGGAGGGTTTTCGCGAGCTGAAAAGCAAAGTCGGAATCATTTCCAATTGTTTTCGCGCTGCTTCGGAAAGTTGCCGAACTTTCCGCGTCGGTTTCGCGCTCCGAAACGCGAAGCAGCTTTCTCGGATAGTGATTCCTTAAAATTAGCGAAAAGCTCCGCGGAAAGTTAGAATTTTGAAAATATCGAACTGCGGTTGGTACGAATTTAGGCCAGTGTAATTTTTTTAAATGAATGGAATGTAGAATTTATGAAAGTGTATGGTCTAGTTAATTGCTCGTCAGTTGTAGACCGATTATTTATATTTTCTTATTTTTTTCTACTCGCCAGCTTTGGCGTATATAAATAAATGAATTGAATTGACGATGTATCATTCTTGTTCCTCAATCATAAAGGCAGTTTATTTGCAGTTCGTCTGCGCCTCATTCTGGCTCCTGTTCGCCATAGACCGAGATCTCGTATACCCTGAGGCACTAGATGAATTTATTCCAGTATGGCTCAACCATATCATGCACACTGCCATTCTTCCCTTCGCATTGGTTGAGCTCATCATTAGCCCCCATGTCTATCCGTCTACCATTGCTGGATTGCTAAGAAGTGGTGCCGCCATGGTGGCGTATGTTCTGTGGTAAGTATACGCCCTTCAGAAAATCCCTTCCAGATTAGTTATTTTTTTGCCGCTAGATGCGCTAGCATAAAGTAAACAATGATACGTTACCTCTTGGTGCAGGGTTAACCAGGTTTGTTTGGCTATTTTCAGTAACTCGTTCAGCGTTGAATCTATGAGACTAGCATACGTGACCTACGTGCGGCCACTACTGGAATATGCCTAACCGGTTTGGGGACCCTTTGTACAAAGGAGCGTACAACACAACGACGACATCGAATCAGTGCAAACCAGAGCGTGCCGCATTATGCTAGGACTGAAATACAGTGGTTACGATGCTTCCTTCCTCCTGTTAAGACTTGAGCCATTCCATTTCCGCCAGTTTGGGGACCCTTTGTACAAAGGACCGTACAGCACAACGACTACATCGACTCAGTGCAAACCAGAGCGTGCCGCATTATGCTAGGAATGAAATACAGTGGTTACGATGCTTCCCTCCTCCTGTTAAGACTTGAGCCACTCCATGTCCGCGGGGAAAACTTAATTTTACGTTTTGGCCGATGAATCCTTGCCAGTGAAAAACATAGAGATATACTGCCCGATCTGGTACCGGCAACAGGACGGACGCGGCACCAAAACCTCCTGGTGCCAGTAAAGTGTCGCACTAACCAGTATTCAAATTGTTTTGTACCATATTTTACTGAGAAAATTAACAAAAAATGAGTGTATTCCAAGTGATTTATTTTCTTTTATGTAAAATTGTATGAATGAATAGTTGCGTTTTTGATCCGAATTCTCCTCGCGATTCTCCTCCGAATTCTCCTATTTGGCGTGTTTAGACTATTCAGATGAAACGAATTCTCCTCAGATGAAACGAAAGAAAGGAGAATTCGTTTCATCTGAATAGTCTAAACACGCCAAACAGGAGAATTCGGAGGAGAATCGCGAGGAGAATTCGGATCAAAAACGCAACTAATGAATGAATGAATGACTGTATTTAAAGCCATTTTTCAGGCCGTATACAAACATATACAACAACAAACAACTACCAAACAAAATCATGTAACACTCAACTTTCGAATAATAAGACCTTTCCGGACAAAATTTACAACTGCTACTATATTTACTTTCGACGTCGACTTCAAAATTCCAAGAAGGGGCTCACAACCACCATCCCCAAGAAAACTCCCTCTTACCTCGCTTAGCCCCTGACACCTGAAAAGGAAATGGTCCAGCCCATCAAAATCACCGCAGATCGGGCAAGTATACCGCATTTCCGGGTAACACCTTTTTTTCCAAACGCTATAAAGAGGGAGACAGTTTGCTCGCACCTGCATCCACGACCTCAGGGATTCTTTTGGAATCCCTAATTTAAAATAAAACTCTTCACCATATTTTTCTTTCACCTTGTAGTAAGAACTTAAGCCTTCCGACTGGCTAAGGTCGCTCCACCATTTCTGGATTTCTTGATCTTCCAGCCTTAATTGGATCTCTGACAGAAAAACTTTGTGATCTGAGATTGGGCCATCACCTCCATTCCACGCATACGATAAACCAGTGTTGTCCAGGAGTTTTTTGACATGGAAGGGCCATGACGATTTCTGTCCCAGGACCAGTAATTCATCATAAGCTGCTCTGATGAGTCTCGAGGAGGGACATTGCAGTATTTTCAGCCAAAACTTGATTAATTGGATCTGTCTATGTTTTCTCATGGAGAAAAGTCCCAAATCTCCCTTGATGAAAAGTGTGTGGGTTGTGACGTGCAGACCTAGCATTCGTTTATAAAATTGCAGCTGTAGAGTTTCTAACGATTTTGCCACCTCTAGGCCCCATACTTCTCCTCCATAATGCAGGATTGGCCTTATTTTTGAGTTGAACACATTTTTGTGCATCTTTAAGTCACCTATTCCCATCAAATTGCTGTTCCTAAACAGCGTTGCCATTGCTGCTTTTCCTCGATTTGCCATCTTCGAAATATGATTGCTCCATCTTCCATTCGATGTTAGATGGAAGCCTAAATATCTTGCCTGAGACACAACCTTCACTGCTTCACCTTTCAAATTGAAACTCTCCTCATCTTTATTTCCTGTTGATTGTCTACGGCAAAATATCATCACCTCTGTCTTTTTTTTGTTAATTTCCAGTTTCTTTTCCTCTAAATATTCAGCTGTCAAATCCAACAGAGTTTGCAACTCCGCACGGGATCTTGCGACCAAGGCAATATCGTCAGCAAACAATAGTAACGATAATACTTTATTTCCAAGGTGTACAACTGGCGCCCACCTTTTTTCAAGGTATTCAGCTAGATCATTTATAAAAATAGCAAAAAGTTTCGGTGATAGGGTACTACCCTGTTTTACACCTTTTACGTTAAAGAAAACTCTAGATATACCGCTTCCCGCTATCTTTACAACGTTTCTAGTCAAACAATACATCGAAAGAAGAACCCTTAAAAACGGTGGCGGAATTCCTGTTCTTAAAAGCATTCTAAACAAAATTATACGGTCAACATTATCGAATGCTCTACTCAAATCAAGAAAAGCCACGTACAACTTTCCATTTCCCTTACAATACTTACTAATCAATGCATTTAACACAAACATTCGATCAGATGGTGAGTACCCTTTACGGAAACCAGCTTGCTCTTCTCTCAGAATTTGCCTCTCATCCAGCCATAATTCCATCCTTTTGTTTAAAATTTTTTCCATAATTTTTCCAAGACAGTTTCCTAAGCTGATTGGACGGTAATTCTCGCACAAACTTGCATCACCTTTCTTAAATAGGGGTATAACAACAGATATCTTCCAAGAATCAGGCCACCTTTTTTCTTTCATAACCAAGTTATACAACCCCATAAGCAGAGGTAATAGTACTACTTGTAGTACTTTAAAAGCCTTTGCTGGAATCCCATCTGGTCCTGGCGCAGACCCACCCCTAGTTTGTTTTATGGCATCTTCTATTTCTTCCCGCTGGATTTGGCGACAAAGGTGATAATCTTCTTCCAGTAGGGGGTATTCAGTGTGGTCACAAGAGGGTGTTCCGACTTCTTCTGCCAGTTTTTCGAAATCGGGTGGGGGCTGTTGTGTGCCAGATGCTGTATCTGCTTCTAGTTTCTCAAAAAAGGGGGGCCACTCATCCTCTTGCGGAATACTTTTGGGAGCAGTCGTCTTTTTTGATGAAACTCTTTTCCAGAATTCCCGGGAATCTTTTGTCTTATAAAGATGTGCAAGTTTATTTTGTTCCCGCCATCGAAACTCTAGTTTCTTCATTTTTATCATTAGTTTATACTCTTTTCTTTTACTTCTATATTGTCGGAGCGACTCCAGTTTCTCGATTTCCTTTTCGGATTTTTTGACATATTCTAGCATGTGATTTAATTCTTCTTTTTTCCGTTCACATTCATTGTCGAAAAACTGGCTTTCTTGTTTCTTCTTTTTTTGCGTTTTTTCAAGTAAAGGACTCCGTATCAGCTCAGCAAATTTTGAAGAAACTTCATTTACACTACCCGTATTTTCCTCAATCTCACATGCTAGGACATTCAACTGTTGTACCATCGGTTCCGAGCAAAAATACTCTTTTAATCGGGTCACATCTTTCTCCGCCCACTCACATAGTATTCTTGGTTTTACCAGGCCAGTACTGCTCGTTCCTGTTCCAAATGTGTGATGCTTTAGTTTTTGGGATCCCAAAACGTTAGTGACGGATACCTATGACATCGCAAAAGTTGTCCGTCTGTCCGTCTGTCCGTCCGTCCGTCCGTCCGTCTGTGAGCACGATAACTCTCGAAGGGAATGAGATATTTTGATGAAACTTGGTGTGAGCATTCTTTGGGTCAAGAGTAAGGTCGAGTTCGTAGATGGGCCCTGTAGCCCTACATTTAGGGGTGGGGGAGGGGGTTCAAATTAAGGGACAAGCAAAATATTTTTAAACAGCTAATGTGATAGTCGATTATGGGGTAAGAAGACATGCTGAACACGAATATGAAAACCATTTTGGCGCCGGACGAGTAGTTCGCCCGGAATCCGGCCGAAACCGGAAAGTTTGTTAAAAGTAAAAGTTTTATTTGAAGTTGATTAGATGTTTGATTTTGGGGTAAGAAACCATGCTGAACACGAATATGAAAACCATTTTCTCGCCGGACAATTAGTTCGCCCGGAATCCGGCCAAGACCGGAAAGTTTGTTAGAAGTTATAGTTTTATCTGAAGTTGATTAGATGTTTGATGTAGGGGTAAGAAGGCATGCTGAACAAGAATACGAAAATCATTTTATCGCTGGACAAGTAGTTCGCCCGGAATCCGGCCAAAACCGGAAAATTTGTTAAAAGTAAAAGTTTTATTTGAAGTTGATGAGACGATAGATTTAGGGGTAAGAGGAGATGGAGAATCCGTATATGACAATCACTCTTTAGCCGGAAATATAGTTCGTCCGGAATCCGGCTGAAACCGGAAAATTTGTTAGAAGTTAAAGTTGTATTTGAAGTTGATTAGATGTTCGATATAGGGGTAAGAGATACGCTGAATCCGTTTTTGAGCTTTAGTTTTTCGCCGGACGAGTAGTTCTTGAATTTCGCCAAAACCGCAAAATTCACAAAAGTAAGCTAGGATCGTTTCGATCGGCTTATAGAGGTAAACGCACATGCTGAATCCATATCTGAGCTTGGATTTCTTAATGATTAGCTGTTTGGCCTGGCGAAGACTGGATCTGGCGAAGACAAAACCTAATTGTCTGGATCAAATATTGAAATTTTGGGATCCCATCGGAACCTTTGGTCTTGTTCTCTTTTTCGCTGATTTGTACCCATATTTGTCGACTGAAAACAAAAAATTAACGGAAAATGGTGTGAACCTGCAAAATGCACTACCTCAAGGTTTAGGGATTCAGGTGCGAGCCTACTGTCCACTAAAACATAATCAATAACACTAAAATTCATTCCGGAAATGCAAGTAAACTCACCGCGGCCCGCATCCTTTCCAAACCTCCCATTTCCAATGACTAGACCAAAATCACCGCAGATGCTCAACAGTTTCCGGGTTCCGGCTAAAACCCCCCGGCGAAAACCCCCCCGGACAAAACCCCCCCGCCAAAACCCCCCCGGCTAAAACCCCCCCGTGACCAAAACCCCCCCGACCAAACCCCCCCCGGTACCAAAACCCCCCCCGACCAAACCCCCCCCAGTACCAAAACCCCCCCGACCAAAACCCCCCCGGTACCAAACCCCCCCCGGTACCAAAACCCCCCCGCATAAAAAAAGACGGGTATGTATGAGTAAAGTAACTGTTAGGTAGAGAGTAAGAGAAGAATAGACCCCCCCCGGTACCCCCCCCCCCCGAATCCTTAGACACTCACACATATTTAGACTGGGATTTACTGGGCAACAAAACGAACAACCATGTGACAGTTTTACCATTGACAAGCACGAAGGTGAAGCGCTGATAGAATATTTCTGGGACTATCTTGAAAGTGCTATCACAAAACGAGCTCAACATTTCCCTTGACCCAAAGGATCCTCCCATTAAGTCTCATCAAAATATCTCATTCCCTTCGAAAGTTATCCTGCTCACAGACGGAAATAGGACAACTTTTGCGGTGTCATAGGTTTTCCTCCGCTTACTGCCCATCTTTGAGTTTCTGGTATGAATCAGGGATAACTAAAGAGCAATCAGGCAAAGGGAGCTTCACATTGCACCAATGGGTGGCATCCTAACTGCAGCTTCCTTGCCAAGAAGGAGGAGGCATTGGGAAAGGATTTGTTGGGGGGATCGATACACAGAGTGGAACTGGCTTTGATTTGATCATTCACATTTAACACCTCACTGACAACAGCTTCAGTTAATGAATGCGGGTGTTTGGTGACTTCAGCAAAACCATCAACCTTCACCTTCGCCTTACACTCTCTTTGTTTATCATTGTTCTGATACCCACTGTACTTCAGACATTATTGTAGAGTCAAGTTTGTGAAAGAAGTTTATTTACTCTTACTCTCTAACTACCAGTTTCTCTACTTATACCCGTCTTTTTTATGCGGGGGGGTTTTGGTCGGGGGGGTTTTGGTACTGGGGGGGTTTTGGTCGGGGGGGTTTTGGTACCGGGGGGGTTTTGGTCGGGGGGGGTTTGGTACCGGGGGGGGTTTGGTCACGGGGGGGTTTTAGCCGGGGGGGTTTTGGCGGGGGGGTTTTGTCCGGGGGGGTTTTAGCCTAGACCCAACAGTTTCCTTCCCCATTGGTTAACATTTCTTTTTACATCTTGGCTCCTTCTTGGAATTTTGTAGCTTTCTGGAATCCTCAGTGACGTCAAATCATTTCCTGAAAGAGAAAAAAGACCAATTTCTGGTTCTTCTGACGTATAAGCATTTAAATCACCCATCAAAACAAAATATTCTTCACTATGTTTTCTCCGTAAATATTCCAACTCATTTTCAATCAAAGTCCACGTATCTTCTTTCACATAACTATTATTCTGTGGAGCAACATATATGCAACCTAGGACTATCTTTGATCCATCATGACACTTAAGGTTCAACCAAATAATGTTCTCAGATTTACTTTCTATTCTATGACAAACTGCGAAACTCTGCTTTTTCACAAAAACCGCGACTCCGCCGTAAAATCGCGCGTTTCGGGAAATTTGCCGGTCAGCACGGAAAACTGTGTAATTTTTAACCGACAGATCCTCCGAAGGCGGGGACCATGTCTCAATCAAACATGTTACATCACACTTCAAAAAAGACTCATTTAGACACTGTTGTTTTTTACTCATTAGGCCTTGGACGTTCCATGTCATAAACTGAAGTTGTTGTACACGGCCTACTTCCTATTCCTCGAAGTTGAACGGGCTCCTTTGCCTATTTCTGAGTGAGCGCCGTGGGGGTTCTCGATCAAGGCCTCGATTTGGTGGGTCACGAGTTACGTTCCGACGATCCTGCCTGTGACGATCTTCGGGGCTGATGATCTCTTCTAAACCTCGTTTGCTCGTGACTCCGCTCACTCCGGGTCTCGTACCGTCTGCCTGGCTAATAGCCTGGTCGTGTGTAAGACAGAAGACTACCGCTGCGAATACCCGAGTTTACCTCCGCCATTTGATCTCCCCCTTCGCTTTCCATTTCCGCGTTCGAATCAGTGTACCCTTGCTCTTGAGATCGCGCTAGTTCTTTTGTTTTATTTCTTCCATTTTTTCTAACTTTTTCTGGTTCATGGTCGTATGTGAACAATTCACCGTCCACAAATAAACGAAGGCCTCTGAATTTCACCTCACGGTCATCTTCGATTGCTTTCTGTAAAAGTGGTTTCAGAGCATTGCGAGCAATTCTCTCAGCCAATGTATAGTCCGGAGCTAGTGAGATACCGCAACTCTGAAAACGAACCGAGTTTCGCAAAATCAAATCTCGCAAATATTTCGTTGTGAACTTCACTAAAACTGGACGGATTTCCCCCTGTTTTTTTGTGTTCAAACGGAATGCGTCATTTATGTCCCATCTCCTGATCTAGATCTGTGGCAAACAGCCGGAAATAACCTCACTGATTTCCTCCGCAAGTGATCCTCTAGGTGGGTTTAGAGGTTTGAAGTTATAAAAAATCAGGTTCGACTGTTTTGCTTCTTTTTCTAACCACTCTGCACGCCTCTGAGATTCGTCTATCTTCTTTTTAATTTTCTGGATGTCCTCCGTGGTTTTCGATTGCGACGCCTGAGTTTGCTTCATTTGGGAGGATATAGTCTGCAATTCTGCCGATATCGACGCGAGCATAGAAAGTCCCCCAAGCTGGCTCTCTATATTTTTCAGACGCTGTAGAATATCCAAATTTGTTTCCTGTTGATCAGACATTTTCGTTGTTTAAAAGTAACTGAAATTTACTTATCTCAAATAGGGACAGGCCCACGCAAGCAGTGTATTTTATCCAAGTATTTTATCAAGTTAACTGCAACCGTCGACATATTTAGTGCCGTGTCGAAGCTACGAGTTTGATCAATAAAAAATATCTATCTATTTATTTCTATATATCTCAGAGGCGTTACTAGCCAAAATGTTTTTTTGGGGGGACAAGGTATTTACCGACTGGCTGGTCATTTTTACCGACTATTTTTGCGGATAAAATCGACTGTTAGAAAAAAACGACTGTGTTGACGAAAAATCGGCTGATTTTAAGAAAAACGACTATTTTTAAGAAAAAATCGACTATTTTTACGAAAAACCGACTGTTTTTGATTGTTTTTAAGAAAAAAGACCATTTCCAAGAAAAAAATCCACTGTTTTTTACTAAAACTCGCGGCGCTTCGCGCCGACTCGGTTATTTTTTACCGACTGGCCGACAACATTGGGGGGGGGGCGTCCCCCCCCCCAGTAGTGACGGCTCTGACTATCTATCTAAAACTATGTAAATGCCTCTGCCTCTATGTGTGCTTTACCCAACTCTTTTCTGTCAAACTTCATTAGGTTTGTCAATTCTGGCTTCCAAATTCAGTGCTGACTGCTGGTTGACTTTGCCATGGCGCTAATGCGTGACTCGGTATGAGCCGAAAGCCTAACCGCTTATTCCCCCCTTCAGATAACTTATACCAAGAGCCAACGTGTGATTGTTATTGTTTCTCTAGCCCGTCTGTTAGTCATTGGATTTAGGACGCGCTTAAAGCAGAAGAATGTTGAAAATTGAAATAAGGGTTTAGTTTATTTTGTGGGTGATTTGAAGGTATTCTTCTACCAGTTTTGTAGAATAATAGAACACATTCAAGCCAGTTTTCAAGTTGGGAGGTGTGGGGTGTGGGGGTTTGTTTTTGTCGTAAAAGAAGTTGAGTCTTGTTTTTTCGGTTTAGTTGTTTTTGCCACCACAGTAAACCAATTGGCGGAAGGTCACCTCTCGGTGTGGGTTGTGCTCCTTTGTTTGGTTTATTTTGTTTAGTTTCGGGGAACTAAAGGCGTATCCTCGCCGTTCCCCGAGGACTCCACTTGAGGAGTCCCCGCGTTTTTGTTTGTCCCGGAGACTCATTCCCCGTATTCTCGCGAGTCCCCACGGACCGGGAACGCTCCGATTATCATCACCATCATCAAAAAGGACTAACTTTCAGATTCGGAAGGGAATCAGTTTTTGCTGGTGTTGGGGCAATAGAAAATTGATTAAAAACAATCAGAGTAAAAAAAAACAAAATAAGGTGGATCCAGACTAATTTCGTCAACTACATATTTTTTTTCAAACAAAATCCATTTTGGAAGCATTCCCCAGGTTCTTGCTGTTTTCTGTACGCGGACTCCGCGTGGAGTGATTCCCTCTATTCTCGCCGTTCCCTTCGATTCCCCGAGAAATCCTCGGGGAATGGCGAGAATACGCCTTAAGCCTAATTTATGCCTAGAGAGGGCCTGGAAAATCGCTGCCGTGGGATGACTCAGTTCATGTTGTAATGACTTTCCTCATTGCAGGAGGGAAAATAGCAAGAGTAAGGGACACCTTCAGGCTATGACAGCTATTATTTCTTTCTAGGACATTTTACATTGCCTTTCGCACCGGTCACTGGGTCTACCCGATTCTGGAGATGCTCGGCTGGACCTACCGAAGTCTGTTTATATTTGGCTGCATGCTATTAGCAATGCTTTTCTACGTCGTAGGAAAGACCCTGAATGACCTTGTGTGGGGAAAATCTAAGAAGACCGGTAAGCCCGATTTTTCTTCTTTTTTTGTAGCTGTACCCTACTATTCCTTTCCCTTCCGTACCCTATCTTTCCCTGGACGGGGAACAGTTATATATACTAAAATAGTTATAATATTTGGCTGCATGCTATTGGCAATGAATGAATGAATAAATGAATGATTTGTGAGTAGAAATGAGTAGAAAATTACAAAGAAAAATAGATTAAGCACAAAACACTCAAAAGTATTTTCCAGAAAGGGAATTCACTAATTCAGAAAGGAGATGTAGGACAATGTACGACAACGGTGTCCTACGTCGTAGGATAGACTTTTAATGACCTCGGGTGGGGAAAAAACTAAGAAGATCGATGAGTAGTGTCGGATCAGTCCTACACAAATCCTAAATGTTTGGGCACAGTTCTCCAACTTCAGGGCAGCGCATGAGCTACAGTGCTTTTTCATTTCAGAATTTCAGCTCAGTAGATTTGTATGGTGTTTGTGTCCCCTTGGTCTAGGGCATGTTGCCCCAGCTTGAGCGGCTTGAGCCTGAAGAGGACCCTTGCCAAGAAGAGCCGAAATATAGCTCCAATAAAATGTAGCTGACTTATCCGTTTTGCTTTGTCGAATATGGGGTTAGGAGGTTCAACCCCCCCCCCCCCCCGAAACATGCCACAATAATCGTTTCGTGTACGCTTTAACCTCTGATCTTTATCTTTTTTGCACTTTTCGGTCCGACCCGCCCCCCCCCCCCCCCCGAAACAAATTCCTGTATACGGACTGTTTGTGTATGACCGTGTCGGATCGCTAAATGGACGAAGTAGCACCCACCTATGGACTTCACATTTTATAAGCGACCCCTTGTCAACGGATTCTATCTTGTAAGAAAATTAGAATCAAGCTTTCTTAAATTGTTCTGATCGAAACTGCGGAGATGTGAAGTAGATTACCACCGTCTAGCGGCCGATGTGTAAACTACTTCGTTCAGTGTTATCTCGCTAGAGTGTGCGCAATAGACCCATTAAAGCCGCGTTCTATTTAGTTTTGTCTTGATCCTGTCAGCCAAATGCCGCTTTATTTATCTGACTTGTCTCCTCAGTCCTCAGTGCCATTTTGTGAGCCTGCAGTCAGCTGACAATTGTGACTGCCATGTCGAACAAAGACCCGATGAATGATGACTTGATTTAGGAGCAAGTCGGCCCTGTCGCAGCTAGATTTTATGACTGCGCTTTATTTGTGATATTTGTCTGCAGAGTCATTCACCAGACAAGGCTTAAATAATACCAAGAACAAATAATCTGATAGAACCTCCGTCTTTGGTCCCATGCAGCGACTATGGATACCCCGATAAAACTGAGCGTAGCTCGAGTTGCGTGCTGTGATGTTTGAGTTGATACCCGTCTACTTCCCTCTACGCCGTTGCTCATACGAGGTGAAAAATCGTAGGATGCCTTGCAGGCGTGGAGAGCCCCGCTCTACAGCGCGTCACACGTGACGTCAGTATGGCAGACAACCAGTCAGCTGTAAAGGACGACGCAGACGGCGTTCGGATCCTTCTGCGGAGTTGTACCGCGATACAGGTGTTTGTAGAGATAACAATTACGTTGTTCTGCGTAGCTCCTCCTCCGCTCGTTTGCATCGGGTAGGGTATCAGAATATATTCGGCTCTGCATGGTCGTATCAAAGAGATAGGGAGACGGAGGTTCTATCAGATTATTTGTTCTTGATAACACAGCGTTAAACTTTGACAAAGCAGTTACAAGAAGACAAGACCGAGACGAGCGATACTGAATAGAACGCGATTCTGGCGGTCTGGAAAGCTCCGCGAGTTTATGCGCTGGCTGTTCTTGCGACCTCGGCTAAAACTCGCATCCCTTTCCAGAGCTGTTCTCGCGCTCCGCTAGTTTCCGCGAGCACTTGGAAAGCGAATCCACTTCGCGAGTGGAAAGTGATTTCGGCAAGTCAGCGAGAAGTTGTAGAGGCGCAACTGAGGCGCGAGCAGAGGCGTCACTACCGGGGGGGGGGGACGCCCCCAAATGTTGTCGGCCATTCGGTAAAAAATAGCCGAGCCGGCGCGAAGCGCCGCGATTTTTAGTAAAAACAGTCAATTTTTCCTTAGAAATAGTCGTTTTTTTCTTAAAAACAATCATAAACAGTCGGTTTTTCGTAAAAATAGTCGATTTTTTGTTAAAAATAGTCGTTTTTTCTTAAGTCGCTTTTTCGTCAACACAGTCGTTTTTTCTCAAGAACAGTCGTTTTTATCCGCAAAAACAGTCGGTAAAAATGACCGGCCAGTCGGTAAATACCTTGCCCCCCCCCCCCCCCCAAACAGTAACGCCTCTGGGCGCGACTACTTTCCGTTTGTTCTTGCGCTCGGCGGATTCTCGCTTTGCTTTTCGGAAAGCGAATCCAATAAATCGCCAGAATCGCCCTTTAATATGCCGCAAACGGCCGCCATTTTTCGTCCATTTTGAAGCGGGAAATTTGAATGATTAGGTTGTAATCACTCTTGATTTCTTGCACATTGAGTATTGTCGTCTCTAATAATGAAGCATGAAGATAATTAAACTATGCTGAAGATAATTAAACTATGGTCATTATTTTTATTTTCAGAGACATCCCAGAAGAGAAACCGAAACAGAAAGAAGACCAAAGAGCAATAATTGGTTAGGTACAAGTTTCATAAAACTTGGCTCCACTGAAATGCTCATTCCAGCCACTGCCAGTATCACAGTTGCAGCTAACGTCTGTGGGTTTTATATACTTTATCGCTGTTTTCTTTGTTGAATTTTGTCCCAGTTCCTTTTTATTATTAAAGTCGGGTTTTAATATGGAACAGACGTAAACTACGAAACAGAAAAGGGAATAACATCAAATTCTTCTGACTGTTGTTATCGGCTTTTGCCCCTTTTTTGTTAGTTTTTGGGGCCATAAATCGATACTACACTGAGCGTCGACTTATCTTAAATAAATACGTTTAAAAAAACAAAAAACAAAAAAACAGATAATTTATATAACTAGCTGAGCGGAGTGAGGCCCTGTCAAGATTCCTAAGCGCTGGAACATCACGCGTTTGCATTGTCTTGATATGGGCTATAGCATGTGTATACAGTACAGTGGAGTGTACAGAGTATGCAGTGACGTGTCTATGCAGTATCGATTTATGGCCCCAAAAATTAGCCGTGCCCATTCGCAACTTCTACCGTAAAGTTGAAATAAACCTCGAATTCAATTTTCTGGAAATGACGATTCCTAGATTGACCCTAATCGTCAGTTCGAATGACCCATGGAGAGAGAGACAGAGAGTAGTTTGTGTATCTTGAAGCCGTCAGTTTACTTAAGCGAAAAGACAAGTTCATTTGGACGGAGAATCAGGGTCGGGCTGTCGGTGACCGGAATTCGTGCCCGGCTTTTTCGCACCGTCGTCACTTACTCTACAATGTTAAGAGCTTTACGATGTGCATACAGGTCATTTATTTACTGACGTTCACTTTACAAACAATGGAATGAACATTCAGAAACAGAACACGATTCAAACACGCAGGATCAACTCCTATGCAATATCTTATTTTTCTAACACTGACCCACTTCCCTCCACCCCCCAACCAACTAGTGTTACACCAAAAGCGCTGATATGAAAGGCAGTAACCTCTTGAATTAAAGCGTCTTAGCGCGGGTGGCGCTCGACTACATTGTCTGATAACATTAATACATAGATGCGCACCCTTATGTTACCCCTGCTGACAAATTATAATGGAACTGGTGGCTGCGCGACAGCCTTAATCAAGCGTACACTGCGATGCCGGACCCCCCCCCCCACCCGCTTAGCTGCCATTACCCCTAGATCCTAGTAACCTACGCTTATACCATAAATCGAAAACCAGAACTGTGCTTAGCCTATAAAAGCATCCCCTAGCCTTCAACGGGTTGGACAGACAACCAGGTTCGAGCGGGGTCAGAGACTGGAATTGCCGCTAGGATTTTCGGTATCACCATCAGTTCCGTACGGAAACTTTGAGATTTTTGTTAACTTAATCAAAGAAGAAATGCGGCCGGCAAACCCGATAGTCTGTCCGCACCACAAGCGTGCCTCCGGTTCTGGATTCAAACATGGGCCCGAACAAAGAGAAATTCTTGTTTGTTTCTACTCGCGTTCATAAGGCTCTCTATCCGCTTCTTCCTGCTTAAAGCTCGTCTACATTGACGACAAGCTTATTGCGGCAAGTGCCGGGCAGTTTTTCAGCTAACACGCGCGGATCGGAAGGCTAGGCGCTACGAGGTCATATGCGAAACAAACGCTCATATCCAAGGCTTTTGAAGGACCAGGGTTGTTCATTTGCTTAGACTTCGTTGAACGTAGAGAATAAGCAGAAAACCTAGTACAGTAGGGGTAAAATTCCTTTAATGTTATACTTAAAGACTGTCATGTTTACCCACTTGCTGTGCCACAAATCAACTACCAGTAAGCCAAAGCAGCTAATTAAGGGCTCCTAAGAACACCTGAATAGGTGTTTTGGGTGTTCATTTTAACACTTACCCCAAAACTGCCCTGTTCAAACTTAACTGACGTTCAGAGAAGCATACCTCTACTGTACTTGAGAACGATACCTAACTTTCGAACAGTGCTATTCCTTATACCAGGGACCCATAAATTTCCTTTACAGGGGGCTTGTCAATGAGAGACTTCTGACGCTATGTTGACCGCACGGAAGATAGTTCGAGAAATACCGACGGTCCAATCACGTTCAAGACCAGATAGACAAAATAATGAGGCAAACAAGAATGCAGATTCGACCCAAGTGGGATTTTTGGAAAGTAGGACCGGTTCGGTCAACATAGCAACATAGAAGCATAGGAAATGACAAGCCCCCTGTAAAGGAAATTTATGGGTCTCTGCTTATACAGATATACAAATAGCCGGAGGGGTCGCATGTTCCGAAACAAAGCTTCATTTCTCCGGACTGCAACCAGCAGACTAGCTAGCAAAGTTACAGTATATACACCGACAATTACACCAATAACTGGGAAAGTTTCTGTCGCACGCGACAACACACAATATCAATGTTAAACATCAACACATCGCAGAGATCGCAACTCCGTTTGGGTATGAACTCCGCCGTTGCTGATGAAAGGACGTGTGCAATAAATTCCTGGTTTCCACTCCGCTAAAATTTCCATGATTCCCGTGGCGTCCCGAATCCGTACCGGGAATCCGCAGTTGTTCCGGCGAATCGGTTTTCCGGCAACCGATAATAAATTGCAAACCTAATTGAAGCTTACCCGACGAAAACGGATATTTCCTACCATCATCCAAAGAAAAAAAATTCAACAATGCGAGGCATAGGATTTCGCATTCAAAATCATTTTATCTGCGTTTGGTAACTAACCCAAACGTGTGAGTTATTAGGAACGTTTTTCAAAATCCTTTCTTAATTCACAGTCTTGGGTCAGATCAGAGCAAAATAACACTAGGCAGTAACGCCAAGACTCGAAAGATGTGACACACACTCGAATAGCAGCGACACTAGCATCACCAGCGATAGTGAACGTCCCTACTGAAACTTAATCAGTCGTGCTCCAGCGATGTCTCCATTAACTTCATGTTCTGAACACAGCAAAAAAAAGATACAACCTTTATTGTTTCCTCGATGTGTACAGACCTCATCTTAGCTTTACTAGAAATTTGTGTCACATGTGTGTCTCGCTTTAAATGCCGCAAGCGTAGTGGGCGGCGCCACGAGTGTGGCCCGTTTGCGAAGCATAGAAAGCATAGATCTTGGCGCTACTCCCTAGTGTTATTTTGCTCTGGGTTAGATGTGAGATCCTGAAGGTTTCAAACTTTTACCACAAAATTAAGCCTCGTCTGCGAAAACCCAGACTAAAGCTAGGCTCACACACACTTCGATAAGGTTCCGCATGCGAAAATACGCATCGCGTGACTATGGGGAAAACCGCATCCCATTGCGAAAACCGGACAGTGTGAACACGCCCTTAAGATAAATTCCTCAAGCAGCGGCGGAGTTCGGCCTCGACGAGTCAACATCACAACGATAATCCTGTCTCACACCAACGTAGAGTTCGCCAACCGTTCACCAGATGGCCGAACAAATATCCAATTTGGCCTCTTGTCAAGCAAAGGGGTCATGCCAACTCGAAAGGTCACGAATTAAATAAAATAAGGTCTAATTCCAATAACGGACTAAGGAATCTGTTGGGAGGGGGCTTCCATGCTTGTGACAAGGGTAGGGGTGTCGCCGGCGGCGCGAGCGCGCATCTCGCTGAAGCTTGCCCTACAAATGAAATGAAATGAAAGCCGTGCAAAATAGCATATAATGGACAAAATCTGAATGAATAAAGCAACGTGCACAGCCAGGCCAATTTCAACAGAAATTTCGTACCCGGGTTCGAATCTCGCATCTGCGTGCGAGTTTCACATCCAGAAGCGAATTTCGCATCCGACCGCTAAAATCGGGCCGAGTTTCACATCCAGAAGCGAATTTCGCATCCGACCGCTAAAATCGACCGCTAAAGTTCCTTGTTCTCGCTGGGTCGACTTTCGCTTGGCCGTGCAAGAATAAATCTGACCGAATAAAGCAACGTGCATAGACAGTACAATGAGAATTTCGGGTTCAGGTGCGAATCCCACACCGGCGTAGGAATTTCGCCACCGACTCGCGAAAATCGGGTCCTGGATGCACGTTGCTTGAAGTCTAGTTCTCGCTGGCGGCGACTTTCGCTTGGCCGTGCAAGAATAAATCTGACCGAATAAAGCAACGTGCATAGACAGTACAATGAGAATTTCGGGTTCAGGTGCGAATCCCACACCGGCGTAGGAATTTCGCCACCGACTCGCGAAAATCGGGTCCTGGATGCACGTTGCTTGAAGTCTAGTTCTCGCTGGCGGCGACTTTCGCTTGGCCGTGCAAAATAGCATAATGAATATAGCAACGTGCACAGCCAGTCTGATGGCTATTTCGATAGTAATTTTGGACCCGGGTGCGAATTTCGCATCCGACAACGAAAAGGACTCTGTGCACGTCGCTGGAAGCTTTTCTCTTTCGCTTGGCCTCACAATACTTCATGAGAAAGTTTCAGTTTCTCTTGAAGCAAAGGTGAAACTCTTTAGTGAGGATTTAGCTAGAGCTGACGTTTTGCGAAAAGCAACAGGAGGGTTTTCGCGAGCTGGAAAGCAAAGTCGGAATCTCTTTCCAATGGTTTTCGGGCTAGTTCGGAAAGTTGCCGAACTTTCCCATCCGGTTTTCGCGCTAAGGAAACCGAAGCAGCTTTCCGGAAAGTGTTTCCACGAGGTTAGTGGAAAGCTCCGCGGCAAGTTGAACGTTTCGGCGGGAATTTCAAAGGTGTGGAAGAAAACAGTGCAAGTACCATTAATAAATAAAGAAAAATGGCAAGCGTTACTAGGGTGACTTCGATTGAATATATGAGAATGAAAGAACCGTTAAGTGAACCATATGTATTCAAAATAGTTTGCAATTCAATATTTCCCGACGATATCAGTTTTCCATGCGTTTTCGCGATCAGTCCAGCGGGAAAGTGGAAAGTTATCCCAGGAATCGCTTTCACACAGTTTTCGCGATGCGCTTCGCTCGCCGGAAAGTGATTCCAAGATTTCGCGAAAACCCCCCTAATAACACTGACGTGAAGCTGAAGCCTAGCTCCCTCCAGGGGTGAATTTTGCTTGGATAAGCCAGATTCCACGAAAAGCTTCCAGCGAGAGGAAATTTTCCGACAGAAACGCCAACTTGTCACCCAGCTTCTTAAGCCTCACGAGAAGATAACGCTTTTTCCGTGAGGGGCGAAAGGTCGCGTCAATAACCTATCAAAAACAAATAGGCCATACAACGCTAGCGAGCTGAAATATCACACAAAATAAAACAGCCCCCCCCCCCCCCACAGGGAACCAGTTATGTTATACTCTATTTCAAATTTGTTTTGATATAGAGCGTCGTTTCTTAAGCCCCTTCCACACTGACGCATCGGTGCGATACGTTGCGTCTGCATCTACATTTCTCTTGCGTTGCGTAGCGCACGCATGTCTTTCACACATCAGTTATCACTGACTGACCTCCATGCATTATTGATAAATATTTTGTACGGTAGTCAGGGAGCTTTTTGTCGTATAGTCCAATTTTTCATCGAAAACTTTGATGACGCAACGTAAGAATTGAGCCAATGTCAAAGGGGCTCTATCCGCTCTTGGATGAGGTAAGGTCTAAGGATACAGATTTGGCTTCGGGCAAAACAACGAACGTGTCCGAAAGCCCCGAAACGAACGAGAATACTGAATTGATTCAGGATTTTATGCCGCAATTCGGTTTCGGACTTAAATTTTCGCTTAATTAATGCAGCATTAATTCAGCATAGCAAAGATGCTAAATTTTACGCTGAATTTTCAAGAAGAAACTGGGAAGCAGGCGATTAAGGCTAAGTTTCGGTATTCCAGAAGTGTCAGAGGGCTGAAGGAATATCTGTCAGAGAAGAAATAAAGATAAAAGCTTTCGGACAAAAGAAATTTAAAAAAATGCAGCGTTAAATGCAGAATTTGCAGCACTAAAAAGCTTTCGGACACGTTCAACAACGACACCATCTGTTTAAACAATTAACGTGATAACACCAGTTCTCTGAGCTTAGGATCCAACATGTCAGGGTCGAATGGACTATATCTCGGTTTCTGCTCAGAGACAAGCCTCGGCATCCGAGAACAGGAGTGATACACGAACAGTTACTTTGTACAACTAGCCTAACTGGCACGCCACGCTTCCGGATCGTCTACTAACAGTGCGGTCTGGTTACTGTCCGGATTCATGTTCTGAGCGTTTGCTCGCATTTCCTCCCTGTTGGCTCTGCTTGTAAAAAAAAAATTCAGAAGTGAGACATGGGATGGGACAAAAACTGTAGTGAGAACAAGGGTTTCTTTCTGGGCCATCGAAAACAAATACTTTGCCGGGAACAAACCCTTCTACCAATTCTAACTTCCGATCGTAGTACTAAGAACCCATAAGTAACATCTGGAGAGCCTTCAACTTCCAAACGCGCAGTGGTTGACAGCCCCATACGGTGGCGTTTTGGGGCCACCATTCACAGATTGATTTCATCCAAGTTTCACACAATCTGAACTTAAAAAAAAAAGTTTAATTTCCGTTTTAAGTTTAAATTCCGCACGAAATTTATAAAAAATTTCAATGTTTCATTTCAAGTCTCAAACAGTTTCATGAATGTTTAAACGATTACGAAAAGTGAGAAATCCTGAACTTCTCCTGTCAAATCTTTAATGGTAACTTAAAACTGTCTAAAATGCAGTGAAAGAATACATGCGTATTTTAGCCCCGAAAGGCCACCATAGTCCAAGGACTAAGCGTAGCACAACAAGAAATACCACTGTTAGCACTGGTGAAACCTTTTATTATATAAGTTTAGTTAGTTCAAGTTTCATTTACGCGCACTCACTATCGAATTACCACATAAACAGATTGCAACGAAAAAATCAATGCTGACGTCATGTCATGTCTCTGACGCGCCGACGGCGATTCGACCTCCAATAAGCCCAATTTACCGAATCTTGTAGGCAACAGATCCAAAGGAGGCGTTAATGCCAATGATTAGAAGACGTTCAGGGTTCGGATTTTACGGCTGTATAAAATTCCAAAGAATTGGTAGTGTAAAGAGGAATTGCCATGACCTTCGTACTTTATGGCCGTTCATGTTTGAAATCTTTTCTCTTTTTTCATATTTGTCTGTGTTTTGTCGGCTACCTGTTCCATTTCCATCACTAGGCGTCACGTATTCGCAGATTTTTGCCCTTAATGTGAGGCTTTCTCATATTCATTAGTTTCTGCAAAAGACATAGTACTGACAGGTCTATATTACTTACTTTTTTCCTAAGGACATCATCCCATAGACAACTCCAGCGGCAATGAGAGCTGCACTACCCAGGAAGGTAGACACACCGGGGCACATTGAGATCCCTGGCAGGGCAAGCCTGAAAACCAACAATTTGTCAGCAGGTATACACACGGTGCAAGCACTACCAGACTACCATGTACGGTATGAAAAGACGATGATGGACAGATATGGCCTACTGACGCCTTATCCGACTCACTCACGGGATCCCGGAAGTTTTGCCAAAACCGAGCCAAGGCGTGGCTGGTCTCCGTCAGACCTAGTCTTTCTCTGGATCCGGACACATCGCTGCGGAGATCCCATAGATGCAAAGGCACGGTTGTTTTCCCGAGGGATGCTCATAGCATCTTGACCAAAGAGGTACTGCAATTTCAAAGAGCTGGCAACTCCTCCGCCCTGGCAACGCCTCCGCCCTGGCAACGCCTCCGCCCTGGCAACGCCTCCGGCAACTTTCTATAGGTAGCCTACTGCAAATATCTTCTAGGACTACCCCGTGGGCCCGTAAATCTAGATTGTTGGTAAAGTATAATAGTTGCGTTTTTGCAGTTACCGGGTACCTGCAACTCTGAGCAATTGTTGTTTTCGCAGTTACCGGGTATCTGTTACACCGGAGAATTGTCGTTTTCCCAGATACCCAGTAACCCCGGTATCTGGAACTGAGTAACTCTGCCGAGCCCAGGGTTACCGAAATTCAGTAACCCGGTAACTGCATCCTTTACGAATGAAGAAATATTTGCCTATCAAAATTGGCTGAGGAGGACATTGATGGAGTAAGCGAAAAAAAAGGAAAGAAAACACAATACAAATATTTTCGTACATATTGCCTATTGTACATATTAATTAATATTTTGCAGAGAATAAAGGAACTTGCGCTATATGTCGTTTTTGGTTCAGTTACCGGGTATCAGTAACCAAGTGTCTGAAAAAACGACAAAAGTGCAATCAGTTACCGGGTAACAGTTACTCTAGGTTACCGCAAAAACACAGCTAATGTCACAGATCCATTTACTGCAGTATCTGAGAGGACTGCATGTTTTACTCGTTCGTTTGATGCTAGACACACATTGTTTAGGGCTATGTTGCCCCGTGTATAAATAAGATTATTAAGATCTATGTGTTACTTGTGTGTTCTTTCCTTTTTTCCTTATTTTTTTTCATACTCCATTTGTGACTTTTGTCTTAAAAATGGGAAATAAATTTCATTCATTCATTCAAAAATGTACAGTAAAAGAAGAAGTGGATTTATGTAGGTCATAGCCAATTTTTTTTTTTTTTTTTATGGAATTCGCTGTCTGTTATAAGCTCACGTGCAACAATAATCTCGAGTCAAGAAAAACATGAGCTAGAAGCTCATATGGCACTTGCAAGGCTGATTCAGAGGATGAGAGATGGAATCTGCCAATTCGTCGGTTTGTTTAGCTGGAACTTCAAGTCGCCCAGGCATGCCAGACCCTTGCCAAGAAGGGCCAATACAGTTCTAATAAAATGTAGCTGAATTGTCTGTTTTGCAATGTCAATTTGATTCGCAGTCAGCTTGGGCTGAAGGGATACTCATCCCATTCTGCTCGAGGCAAAACTTCGATCAAAATATAGCGGCTTGCAGGTCCCCATCTGTCCAAAATTACCCTTGTCCGTGGATTCTGGAATTTATAGTTTCGGAAGCAATATCCCACAAGGGTCGCAGTAAGTGTAGCAAATCCCAAATTCCGAACCAGATTTTAACCTGATGAATAAACTAAAATAGGCTAGAGGAACTAGGAAGTGACAAATTCGGCTCACTATCTGCAGCAATAAGCATGAGCATAGGTAACTGGGCTACTTACAAGACATACAGAACAGCTTTGTTCCACGGTGGTCTCTGTTCTATTTTGTTTGAGATCACTGTCACAAAGTCCAGGAAAGCACAACAGCAGGGAGCTTCAATTAATGTGACCAGAAACCCGGCGAATCTAAGAATACAAATGTTAATTGATGACTGAGAAATCTGTTTACTCAATGGAAAAGGCTTGCAGGTCCTTTGTAGTAATTACACATCTGTAATTACATACCAGTAATTACATATCTGCACAAAATGACGTATGAAATTCTAAGCCCAGATCATATGACCAATAAACATTGGTTGTGTTCCAACCGCCTGCTAACAGGTACCAAAATCTACAATCATCATTTCCACTAGCAATATAAATATTACAAAACCATTTCACCTTCTAAAAATACTTACAACTGGTAACTTTCTACCTACAAATCCTACAATACTCTACAGTAGATGTAGATGGCTTCTAAAGTAGATGGCTTCTAAAGTAGATGGCTAATGACTGAGAAATCTGTTACTCAATGGAAAAGGCAGTAATTACATATCTACACAAAATAACGCATGAAATTCTAAGCCCAGATCATATGACCAATAAACATTGGTTGTGTTCCAACCGCCTGCTAACAGCTACCAAAATCTACCATCATCATTTCCACTAACAATATAAATATTACAAAACCATTTCCCCTTCTAAAAATACTTACAACTGGTAACTTTCTACCTACAATACTCTACAGCATGGTAGATGGCTTCTAAAATCTGCTAGATGCTAGCTTTGAAAACAGGGCAGCAATGTCCAAGTCTTAAAAAAACAAAAGCTGAATAGACTTGTCAATACACATTAGTTAACATTACACCGAAAGTAACAATTGTGTGTGCTATGAGGTGCAGAAGCAAAAATTACTTACTTGTCTGATTAAAAATAACCCATGCATTACCTCACATTACCTTAAATCACACTTGGTAATAACAAGGTTGTGTAGCTAGTTGGTGAAGCTGATGGTTAAAGTTTATTTTGTCTTTAGCAGCCAACTATGGATAATCCTGTTGTGCCTACTGATAGAAGGCTGGGGCAACTCGGTAGAGCACAAGGCACAAACAAGAAATTCTTACAAACAAGAAATGTTAGACTTACATTTGGAAAATCCCAGCAACGAGGCACATCGGAGTAATTGTGATGCAAGCCCATAAGCCCATGAACATGGCAACTGTAAAACAGAATACAGTAGAGAGCAGATTCAGTCTATCAAAGAATTTGAGACCAAAAATTTCCAGCCAATGCATGGCCATCAGACAGAAAACCCCAAATGTGTGGTTCAATGTTTTAAATTTGGTGTATCCCACACGTAAGGGCAGAGTGTCTTCATAGCATAGTCCCAGCTGCAAGGGCTTATGCCCCATGAAAAATATCAGAGGTTAGATCCTGGATTATCAAATTTCCAGCTGATCAAAATTACTGGAAGAAAAGAAACGTTACACGATGGACAGCCAGTTCTGGACCACCCAAACAAAATGAGCTTTACATCAAGAAAATGTGAAGTCAGTCATTTCCAATTAAATTGGACAGCCCAATTACTAACTGCCAGAGGACAATACCAAGATGACTGTACTGAAATAAGAGAAGACTTTTTAAGATTTTTTAACAATGCAAAATGGATACATCAGCTGAATTTTATTAGAGCTATATTTTGGCCCTTCTTGGCAAGGGTCCTATTCAGGCTCAAGCTAGAAGATAAACTTTGTTTTGCACTGTCGAATATGATCTGCAGTCAGCTTGGATTGAGGGAATGTTTGCTTTTTATGATTTCTAGTCCTGTTTTTCTTCTTTTTAGGCACTTTGGATGGTCTCTGAATGCTCAGTAATACCAAATTGTTGAAACTCTTAAGATGAGATAACCTGGCAAGAAAAGAGTAGAAGAAACAGAGCAAAAAAAGCAAAAGATCTGAAAGGATATGAACAGTTTTTCCTCCTGGGCTGTGATCCCAGTGGAGGTTCCATCACCAGCCCACCATCAATAAGAAGAGGGTGATTCCTCCTGGGCTGCAATCCCAGTCGAGGTGCCATTATCCCTTCTACAAGCTCAACCAAGAAGAGGATAATTCCTCCTGGGCGGCGATCCCAGTTGAGGTGGCATAGACCAACCCATCAGCATCTCAGAAGATGATCAACCAGAAGGCGGAAAGGGTTGCGCTCCCCAGCTGTCCCGATGCCATTAATGAATAGAAGAAGAAGAAGACAAACTCTATACTATAACACAGTTGAACCTCAACTGTAAAAAGATTGTTTGTATTTTTTTGCTAGCAGGATTTTATTCCTTGCTAATCAATCAATCAATGAAATTTACTTCAAAATAGCTTAAAGCTAAAAGAGGAATAAAATATATACTAAATACACAAAAACGACAACAAATTAACTAATACACTTACAAGATATGACCAGAAACAAATGTTGGAATGAAACTGTTTAAAAATTGTGCTGAAGATTGGCAGGATAAGGAGAAAACTGATTGCCATCTGTTCCTCCTGGACCGATCCATCAGACAGTCGCATAACAGTCACACTAGAAGGACAAATAACAAACTTGCTATCAGCCAACAACCAACTGTTTCAGCGTTCTTAAAAAATAACACCACAATTCAAACCCCATCCTAATTTGTGCTAAGTGATGAATTGAATACAGAATTGAATACCTAAATCACCATAATGCATTTGTAGGAGCCCATAAATTAAGGTAAATTAAGGCTTAATTACCTACATTGATTAGCAGTAGAGGTATTTTAAACATAACATCGGACTTCAGCATTTTCTAGCCATTTTCACACTTGGGTCTTGGCCTCTGTTCAAAGATAATCAACGTCCAAATTACCCCACCTCTCATGTGTGCAGTGCAACCACTCTATGTTCTTACCTTTTTCACTGCCCAGCAGGGACAGTGAAAAGGGAGTACAGGTCCACTTTCTTTATTAGGCTATTTATATCCCTTTCTGGTCTACTGAAAAGGTGTCTAGCTTATCCTAGTTTACCACCCGTAGGCTACTTACTAATGCCAGCTGCTGTTCCCAAACCCCTACTTCCATATTTCATGTACCAAGGAGAGTCATCGGCTGGTGGATTATTCATCTCCAAAAAGGTTTTTGGGTTTGTTTTGATTTCCAATTGATCGGCCCCAGCTTCTTCTTTTCCTCGCAAGACGTTGATTATGATGATGCCAAGTATGAACAGACCCTATAACTTACAGTATAATAGACATCAACGAACAACCTACTGACAGTACTGACCCGAAACACCCATTCACATATATATGCACACCCCTCGAGCACTAGCAACACGGTGTGCCAAAAGCAAAGCAAAAAAAAATCTCCATAAATTCTCAAGCAACGCAACACTTGGTGTTGAATCCTTTTCCGGTCGAAAGAAAAGAAAAACAAAGATTGGCTTACTTTTCAAAACTAAAAGTTGCACTACTACTTACAAATAATTATTGTAATTCTAGGAGCTGAACGCAAAAAACCTTCCGAGTGAGTAAACATTAGCCCGATTTGGATAATTGATGACACACAAAGTATGACTCGCCTTTCTTGGTTTGACTGAAAGATATCTGATATAGTGGATTGTCCTCTGGGTCTTAAAGTCATCTCCTGATGATGAAAGGTCTACGAAAAGAAGACCAAAGTTTTCGATGGGATCCCAAAAATTCAATATTTGATCCAAACAATTAGGTTTTGTCTCCGCCAGACTCCTTGGAATATTCTTACTCTCAAAATTTAGAAACAGATTAAGGCCAAATAGCTAATCATACGAGAAAACCAAGTTCAGATATAGATTCAGCTCGTGTGTTTACCCTATAAGTCAAATTTGATTTGCCGAAACCGATCGAAACGATCCTGCCTTACTTCTGCCAATTTTCCGGTTTCGGCACAATTCCGGAACTACTTGTCCGGCGAAAAAATAAAGCTCAGAAACGAACTCAGCGTATCTCCTTACCCCTACATCCGATATCTAATCAACTTCAAATAAAATTTTAACTTATAACAAATTTTCCGGTTTCAGCCGGATTCCGGACGAACTATATGTCCGGCTAAAAAATGAATGTCATATACGGATTCAGCATCTCTGTTTACCCCTAGATCGGACATCTTATCAACTTCAAATCAAACTTTTACTTTTAACAAACTTTCAGGTTTTGGCCGGATCCCGCGCGAACTACTTGTCCGGCGAGAAAATGGTTTTCACCATCGTTTTCAGCATGTCTTCTTACCTCACAATTGAACATCTAACCAACTTCACATAAAACTTTTACTTTCAACAAGCTTTCCGGTTTTGGCCGGATTCTGGACGAACTACTTATCCGGCGAGAGAATGGTTTTCACCATCGTGTTCAGCATGTCTTCTTGCCCCATAATCAACTATCACATTAGCTGTTTAAAAATATTTTGTTTGCCCCTTAATTTAAACCCCCCTCCCCCACCCCTCAATGTAGGGCTACAGAACCCATCTACGAACTCGACCTTACTGTTGACCCAAAGCATCCTCACACCAAGTTTCATCAAAATATCTCATTCCCTTCGAGAGTTATCGTGCTCACAGACGGACGGACGGGCGGAAAGGCGGACAACTTTTGCGATGTCATAGGTATCCCTCCACCTACGATTTAGGATCCCAAAAACAGTTTCCTGTTGCGTCTGCGTCGAGGTCTACGTTTGAATGAAAACGACCGTGCGATTTTGTTGTACGTCGGAAAATAAAAGAAACAAGAGCTACGAGCTCATATGGCACTTGTTACGAGTAGGCAGTACAAGAAAGTAGACGAGAACGTCACAAACTAAACCCGCAATCCAAGATGCGGTTCGGACTTAGAAATAGAATATGCAGTTTCACTCTAGTCTGGTCATTTCTGGCATCGCCTCGGATCATCTGGGGCAAATGACTGTTGTAACTTCCAAGTATCAGCCCAATAAACCCACTGGTTTGATCCCTAGACGTGCCACGGTTTCCAGTACCTCCCTCCAACTTCCCCTACCGCGGCCGAATCCGGCTCCGATTCGTGAATAGATAACCTGAAACATCTTTGCTCACCACCTACCAAGTTTCACTCGAATCTGGGCGTTTTTCGGTAGGTGCCGTCCCCCCACCGTGGTCGGATCCGGTTCAGACAGTAAAATACGTCATCTAGGACACATGCTTACTCTACATTCCAAGTCTCATTTAAATCGCTGCAATCGTTTGACCCCTATGCGAGCCACAAGATTACCAGGACTCCCCCTACTGTGGCCGAATACTGTGGCCACCACCGACACAACATGAAAGCCGAATCTCTGACATCTCCTCTTCCCCCCCAGCAAGTTCGACTGGAATCAGAGCGTAGCCTATCCAATCCCTCGACTACAAGTGTTTCACGAATTTCCTGTGCCCGTCTCCAACCCCCCACACAAGTATCGGATCCTATTTCATTCATATCCAATCACCCGTTCAAAAGTTATGCACGACACTAGATTCCGGATTCCCTATCCCTCCACTCCCCTACGATGGTCGGATCGGGGAAACGACTATTCTCAAGTCAGTTTAATTTTCATCGTCCTAGTACGGTATATCAAGAAGTACCGAACTCGCGGGATTGCCAGAAATCCGGGATCCCCAACTTTCGCACAGTGCCCGGATCCGGTCCGGTTATGTTAATGACGTATCTAGGACTTATAACTGTTCTTCCGACCAAATCTCATCCCGATCCCTCCACTCTATAAGAGTTTCCTAATTTTTCCGGTCCCCCCTCCAGCTCTTCCGAGAGTCACCGAATCCGGACCGGATTTGAAGTTGGACGTCTGAGTAACGGGGTCTCTCTAAATATCAAGTTTAAAAAGTTATAAAATATTTATATTTTCCGGATTTCCTTCCCTCCACTCCCCCCAGATGGTCGGATCAAAACCACTATTCTCAAGTCCATCTGTTGGGGTCCCTGACATGCCTGCCAAGTTTCATCGTTCTAGCACATCAGGATGTACCGACCTCGCGGGATCACTACAAATTCGGACCCCCCCCCCCCAACTCTTCCACAGTGACCGGATCCGGCCCGTTATGCCATTCACATATCTAGGACTTGTGCTTGTTCTTCCCACCAAGTTTCATCCCGAACACTCGATTCTAAGCGTTTCTCGAGATTTCCGGTTCCCCACTCAACTCCCCCCAGTGTCATCGGATCCGGTCCGGATTTAAGATGAGCCATCTGAGACACGAGATCTTTCTATGTATCAAGTTTCGTTAAGATCCGATCACCGTTCGTAAGTTAAAAATACCTCACTTTTCGGACTCCCCCTCCCTCCCCCCCCCCCCAGATGGATCGGATCAGGACCGACTATTCTCAAGTCAATCTGCTCGGGTCCCTGACACGCCTGCCAAGTTTCATCGTCCTAGGACATCAGGATGTATCGAACTCGTTGGATCACTAGAAATCCGAATCCCCCTAACTCCCCCACAGTGACCGGATCCGGTTCGGTTATGCCGATCACGTATTTAGGACTTGTGCTTATTCTTCCCACCAAGTTTCATCCCAATCCCTCCACTCAAAGCTTTTCCCAAGATTTCCGGCTCCCCCTCCAGCTCCCCCCAAAGTCACCGGATCCGGTCCAGATTTTGATCACATCGTCTGGGGCACGAGGTCTTTCCAACTATCAAGCTTCATTAAGATCCGATCACCCGTTCGAAAGTTATAAATTCCGAAATATTCCGGATTCCCCTCCCTCCACTCCCCCACCGGCTATTTCCAACTTAATCATTTAGGATCCCTGATACGCCTGCCAAGTTTCATCGTCCTAGCTTATGTGGAAGTGCCCGAACTAGCAAAACCCGGACCGACCGACAGACGGACGGACAGAAATTGCGATCGCTATATGGCACTTGGCCGAAGGGCAAGTGCCATACAAATCCGATCATGGTAAAACGCAGCAGTGTGGGCCAGGGACAAGATCCCGAGGCCTCTGTGACGGCACGATAACGTTTGCTCATACGAGACCGAGTCGTATCCAGTGACGTCTTTTAATTTTGGTGGACCCTAGGCCATCCATGGATTTTTGGCTCCTCTTCGTGAGTCAAAAATGTATTAACGCCAGCACATTAGCACACGAGATTCCTGGTGTATTAACAGCAGGGCTTCCGCTTCTACTTATTTTGGCAGTACAATACTTATTTTCAGCATTTTCTACTTACCAAATTTCGAATCTACTTACCTACTTATATACTACTTATTTTCCAGACACCTCTTTTATCTACTCTTGAAGAGAGTCATTTCTTATAAAAAGTTATAAAATCTCTGGATCTTAGCAAACAAGACCAAAGGTTTCGATGGGATCCCAAAAATGTAATATTTGGTCCAGACAACTAGGTCTTGTCTTCGCCAGGCTAATCATCTGAGAAAACCAAGTTCAGATATACCTGTATAACTCATATCTATTTTGACGACACTGATCGAAACTTGCCCAGAAAAAAAAAAATAGTTCAGAAACGAATTCAGCGTATCTCCTTATCCCTATAAAGAACATCTAATCAACTTCAAATAAAACTTTAACATCTAAAAAAATCCGGTTTCAACCGGATTCCGGACGAACTATATGTCCAGGTAAAAAATGATTGTCATATACAGATTCAGTGTCTTTTCTTACCCTTAAATCTGTCATCTAATCAACTTCAAATACAAATTTTACTTTTAACACATTTTCCGGTTTCGGCCGGATTCCGGGCGAACTACTTGTCCGGCGAGAAAATGTTTTTCACCATCGTCTTCAGTATAACTTCTTACCCCTATATCGAACATCTAATATCAACTTCAAGTAAAACTTTTGCTTTTAACAAATTTTCCGATTTTGGCCGGATTCCGGGCTAACTACTTGTCCGGCGAAAAAATGGTTCTCACCATTGTGTTCAGCATGTCTTCTTACCCCTAAATCGAACCTCTAATCAACTTCAAATACAAATTTTGCTTTTAACAAATTTTACGGTTTTCGCCGGATTCCGGGCGAACTACTTGTCCGGCGAGAAAATAGCTTTCATATTCGGATTCAGCGTGTCTCCTTACCTATATACCAACTATCTAAAAAGCTTTCAAAAAATATTTTTTTTGCCCCTTAATTTGAAACTCCTCCCCCACCCTCAAATATAGGGCTACAGAGCCCACCTTCGAACTTGACCTGTACTTTGACCCAACCAATCCTCCCGCCAAGTTTCATCAAAATATCTCAATCCCTTCGGGAGTTATCGTGCTTACAGACAGACGGACAGACAGACAGGCGGACAGACGAACAGACGGACAGACAGACAGACGGACAGACGGACAGAAGGACAACTTTTGCGATGTCATAGGTATCCGTCACTAACGTTTTGGGATCCCAAAAAGAGACATATTTTCGAAATTTTCGCCTGCGGCGCAGAGTTTCAGCATTGTTCGGTCAAAGTTTTCGAAATTCGACAATTTGAAATTAAAGCTAAAATTGTCTGTACAATTTCTGACTGACAGGTTCAGTAAAAATTTCTACTTACTAAATACTTATTTTAAGAGGAGCCTATTTATTTTGAGAGTGCTCCGAGTGGAAGCACTGATTAACAATTAGTTTACTTTGGTGTGTTAGCCATTAAGAAATAAAAGTAGTGCATCCACACATAGGCAAGAGTAAGGACTAGAATAATAACAATATTCAAGACATTTTGATAATGAATCGAAAGATCCACAGTTTACAATATATAATTATGTACAAATAATTTTTGACGAACGAAGTAGGGTACGAAGGACTTGAGGAACCTGTCGGCTGAATGGGGGAAAAGTCGAGGAATAAGTTAGCTCGTACAGTTGCTGCTTCGAGTATGGTGTTCCGTTGACTTGGGTTTGGTACTTCATAGTCCAGTAAGATAGTTATATGAAGGTCAGAGGCCAGGGTTGGTCACCAAAAGTAACTTCGTACACCCTGGAAAGCAAGGCCGTATCCAGGGGGGGTGTTAGGGGGTTTGAACCCCCCCCCGAAACCCACATTTTGTAGGCTTTAACCTCCGATCTATGTATTTTTTGTACTTTGGTCCGACCCGTGGGCAAACCCCCCCCCCGAAATAAATTCCGCGGGCAAAACCCCCCCCCGAAATAAATTCCTGGATACGGGCCTGCTGGAAAGTAACCCAAAAATATCTCAAAGTAACCCAATGTAACCCAAAATTTTTGTATTTTTGCTCTTTAAAAGCGTTTTTTGCACTAAAACATTGATCTGAATGGTCCAATTTCGCCAAAGGCCAGAAATTTTCTGCGTTTTTGGCCCTTCTTAGTAATTTTCTGCAATGAAAACAGCCTCTTCTGAACCCAATGTAACCCAAAGTAACCCTGAGTAACCCAAAGTATCCTGAAGTAAGTAAGTAACTCGTACACCCTGGTTCTTGGTGACCAACCCTGGGTCAGAGGGCAGGCACTTAGTCCGAAGTGTATTTGTCTTGTCTATCAGAGAGGGCAGAGAGGACCATCCTCGGGACCATCGACCATGCCTTGTCAAGGTGGCTGAAATAAATCTCAGAAACAACCGTTTAGCACCACCGACAAAAATTCACTGTCAGATTGGGCTAAAGGTATACTACTGCAGCATTCCGTATGACACACTTGCTTCCGAAACAAATAAAATTTCCATAATTTCCCTTTCTTGCCATGACGTAAGCGAACCCGCGCGAACCCTGGAATGCCCAGTCCTTTGGGAAAACCGTTGCCGGAAACCCATGTCAGCTTTTAGCGAGGGAAAGCCAGTTGAATGACCCACGCGAACCCAGAAGCAACCCCTATTACAACCCTTATTTCTAAATTTAGCTCAGAAAACGTTCAGGTGCCGCCAGATCCACTTGTTTGATAATAGTGTCTTCATATCCTTTAAAAATATTTTTTACTGATTGAGACGTGATGATTAGTGAGGTTTTGAAATATGTTTCCTCAGAACTGGAGATTATAATGGTCTGAGATCCTCTGTAAAAGGTCAGTTTGGAATCGGACGCTGCGCACACGCCATCTCAATGTAAGTATTTTTTCGTTGCTTTGCTAGCTAATTTGCTGATCGAATGAATCACTACCGATTCGACCGAGTTTTTCCAACATTCAGTTGCTAACCTGATGTCGTTCGGTGAGGGTGAATCTTTGACGGGTGCGTTTTTCTGGTCCTTTTTTACAATTTAAATGACTAGATACGACACTCGTCCAAGAGGCATGTCCTGATTGTCGTCCGTGAGTAGTTCGTGCTGATTTATGTGTCTTGAGAATATATTTTTCTTTGGTGGCTTAGCTGTATGATTTCGACCATTCATAAAGCTAGACCAGCAAGGCAAAGTGTACATCTCGCAGCTTCAACTAATTGTCTGTTTACCGTCCTGTGGTAATTAATGTACCCTATTTGTTTCAAGGTGTTGGACCGTTTTTGTCCTGTCATTAGCCTAACCTTGCTTTGATGCGCAAATCAAGGAACTCCCGCTGTGGTATGTTGACCTCGTATCACAGCCGTAGTTACCTAGGTTTTCGTTTTCCTCGTACGCGGTATGCTGAAGCATGTGTAATTTTTGGGCGGGGTATTTGAATTTGTCAGGACATGGACGCTGGATCTAGGGTGGTAATGCTGGACAATGTGCGTTGCATAGCACCACGGGATTCAGCCGCCGGTGTCTTTTCACGCTTCAGTTCTCGAGGTTCGATTCCGGTTCTTCCGTATTCCGGTGTCCCTCTCCGATGTCCGTCTCTCCCTCACAGCAATATTCGAGGTTCGGTTCACGCTTATTATTATTCCGGTGTCCTTCCTCCGTAATTTGAAGTCCTCTTCTCTGATTTTTTTCGCACTTCAGTTCTTTGTAAGACCATCAGTATCTAGCGCTCGATTTTAGGTTATTTCTTCCGTCGTCAACCCTGTCTTTTTTTACGTTAAACATTCGAGGTTCAGGTCAGGCATAATTACATATTCCGGTGTCCCTTTTTCGGTAATCCGATGTCCTTTTCTCCTGGATCCTTTTTTTTGGCACTTCTGTTTCTTTTAAAAAACATGCGAGGTTCCATCCCCCCCGCTCCTTTCCGTGCCACTTCTGCAGAACAGCGAAGCAGGACCCAGGTACGATTCCGCTTCTTCTGGATTCTTGTTCTCCGGAATCCTGTTGTTATCGCATTAAAGTATTCCGGTTCCTTGCATGTTCGGGTGCTCTTTTCTCCGAAATCTTATTTTGTTCCCTAATCACATCTCTGGTTCCGGGGACCGGGATATGATTGTTCGGGTGAAGTGGAGTGGATATTAAAACCAAATGTAGTGCATATGAAAACCGCTGTTCCAAGAGGTCCGACGTCCACCCTGAAATTCAGTTTTTGTATTGCCGGACATTCGGTAGAAGCCTAGTACCGCTAAATTCAAACAGAACCGGTTTTTTTCCAGTTAATGTCTTAGTTCAGCCTACAGTTCAGTCTGATATTCAGCCTACACTTTGAACTATCGCAAGGAAAATATGTGGGGGGCCGAGCGTAATACCACTTGCATGGTAATTTTTAATTGATTTGGTTGAATTCATTGTTTCACGTTCTAAATTGTGCATAATTACATTTTCTGATGAATCACTTATTTTATGATTCACACTCATCTCCCATTCATACTCTTCAAAGTTATCCCATTCAAAGGCTGCGAACCTTTTAAATTGGGTATTTCCATCAATCAATCTTCGAATCAATCAGTCAATCAACTGTATTAACCGTATGAGCTAGTGTAGGTCTCCAAAGACAGTTTTCTATTGTAATATGAGGGGGGGGGGCTTCCAAATCGTGTGGAGCATTTACTTCAACCCTCTCCCTAAAGATTGGTGTTCGTAACCGTGTGAACCTTCTCTAGTCGATGTTATTTTGTGTCATCACTGGGTAAGGTTCATCACGGCCGCGAATTATCATACTCGACCAAAGACCTGTTTTACCGTCTATCTGGTCAGATAGAAGCGGCTAGCCACAACAGCGAATTACTGCGACGCAGGACAAGTTTGGCGAATTGAGTCGTCATTTTCAGCTGCATCAAGAGGTATTTGAAATCTTAAAGGACCCCTCTTGCCTATTCTGCTTTTTACAATATATCTAGCTCCCATACAGAATTATGAGCTTCTAAAATCCCCACCTGTCTCAATTGTTTCGTTTTGTGCCTAGGAAATTTTAGCGCTTCTTTGGCCTTGCCGAGTTTTGCCCGTCACACAACGAAACGTTTGCCGGGATCATAAACGTCTGCTGACAACTCTTTCACACATAAGGATCTGAGAAGCTTTTGTTTATTACTTCTTTTATTTGCTTAGTTTTCACACTTTTGAACCACGGCGCGATCAGTTTTCAAATGTTTTGCGCCCAGCCGCCGCGTCGGAGAGCAGGAAGGCTGGGCATAGTCGACAGGCGCTAACAAGAAAATCGCTAATTTCAGATGGAAAGTAATGGTATTTTCGAAAATGTTTTTTTCTGATCCATTTCGTAGGGAAAATATTGTTTCTGGCAAGAGTTGTGGTGTAAGGTTTGCTGGATGTACAGTCGCTCCTCCATCACTAACAAGTTATAACTTAAGCCACTTTTCTGTTAAGAAGTTACAAATACATATTTTTTGTTGTCCCTGGCACAAGAAACATACCATATTTGGCAGTGCAAAACGGATACGTCAGCTGCATTTTATTAGAGCTATACTTCGGCCCCTCTTGGCAAGGTTCTCTTCAGGCTCAAGCCGTTCAAGCTGGAAAATGAACTTGTGTAAATATAGCTCTAAAATTCAGCTGACGTATCCGTTTTGCATTGTCAAATATGATTCGCAGTCAGCTTGGGTTGAAGGAATATTTTATGATAATATGAATTAGCAGTCGATTTTAGTGTAGTTGTAGCCTACTATATTTTGTTCCATTTCGTTTGTAATTTTTGCACTCCGCTGTTCTGTTCCTCTGAGCGGGTTGAAAAAAAAAAAAATATAGAAAAATAACGACCCTTTCAGCGAAGGTTGTGTTCGAGCGAATCCGGTTTTCCAGATCTGATGAGTGAGTGGCGTTTTTTGTCTACTGTTCTCTCGAATTCCGTCCCGTCTCCGTTCATTGTTATTCCCGAAATTTCTAATTTTATACATTATTTTTCATTCCCCGTGACTAATTTAAACATAATTTGAAATTTGGAGAATAATGGAGCTAGAGCGGAAAGTTTGCTTTCCGGCAAATGCGGTTGTCGTGAGGATGTGAGCTGTTTTGATGAAGTGTTTTGTTTCGTTGCTGTTCTCCCTCTAGTTCCGTTAGTGGCACCGTGCATTCTTATTCCCGAAACTTCGAATTTCATACAGTATTTTTCCTTCTCCTTGACTATTCATATCCTCACCATTGACCTATTTTCAAGATTGTCTTATACATCGCCGTATCCAGAAGGGGGGGGGGGGGCTCGAATCGTCCTGTAGGCAAACCTAACGGGTTTTGGGATCCCAAAACGTTAGTGACGGATATCTATGACATCGCAAAAGTTGTCCGTCTGTCCGTCCGTCTGTAAGCACGAGAACTCATACAGATAGGGATGGTAATTGGTACTCATCATTAGATGATGGTGAAAACCATTTTCTCGCCGGACAAGTAGTTCGCCCGGAATCCGGCCGAAACCGGAAAATTTGTTAAAAGTAACGTTTGTATTTGAAGTTGATTAGATGATAGATAAGTTAAAGTTTTATTTGAAGTTGATTAGACGTTCTTTATAGGGATAAGGAGATGCGCTGAATTCGTTTCTGAACTATCTTTTTTTTGGCTGGACAAGTAGTTCGCTCGGAATTCGGCCGAAAACGGAAATTCGGCAGAAGTAAAGCAGGAAGTTTCGATCAGTATCGTCAAAATAAATATGGCTTATACAGGTATATCTGAACTTAATTTTCTCAGATGATTAGCCTGGCGAAGACCGGATCCGGCGTAGACAAGACGTAGTTGTGTGGGTCAAATATTACATTTTTGGGATCCCATCGAAACCTTTGGTCTTGTTATTTTAGAAAAGAAAACTGGGCAACAAAGCATTTGCTAAGTGTTCCGTCAACGTCGTTAAGTCCTTTCCTGCACTAGGCAAGAAGTTCAACTTAAAGGAGTTGCTAGCACTTGCAACGTCTAGCCCCCCACCCCCCACCCAAGGCCCAAGATGAAGCCACGGCTCGATCCTACCGCTGGGTCGTCTAGTGGTGCGGGTCGATAGCGCCCGACACGGGGAGGCTGGCATCATAGTTTGACTATGGATGTAACAAAATACTTTTATTTTAGCAGGCATATGGAAAATGTTTAGATAAATCAAACAACAGTTTCAGCAATCGGCATTTTGAACCAAGACGATATTAGCCTCCCTGTGACCATCTTGAACTGTCGGCATTTTGAGCCGCCGGCATTTCGGACAGTTTCGATTTCGGGTGTTCGACCGGAGTCGTGGGCATTTTGAGCCGTGGGCATTTTGAGTCGTGGGCATTTTGAACCATGGGCATTTTGAACCGTGGGCATTTGAACCGTGGGCATTTTGAACCTTGGGCATTTTGAACCGTGGGCATTATGAGCGTGGGCATTGTCAGAGTGGGCGAAAAGATCGTGGTGATTTTGGGAACCACCCTTTTGTTTTCTGTTTTTTTTTGTTCAGAGAAGGAAGGATGTAAACTAGATCACAATAAACAAACGCCGTGAATTATACTAAATTCTTATAGTGATTTCTCGAAGATTCTGAAATTGAGCTAAATAATATTCAGCTTCCGAGACTAAAAAATGTCAAACTGGCCGATGATTTCTTCTTTCGACATATCTAAACATTCACACTTTTTACTCACTCTTTTGACCTCTTCCAGATCAGTTGATAGTTAATGAGCCACGGCGACCTTGTTTTCAAGAGTGAATTGTGTTCAAATAATTTGTGGATAAATTCGGCTAGCGTGAGGATTTTGAAGAAAACAAAGGTAGCAGTGTTCATAAAAATCCGGCCCATCGAAAAATGAAGGTGGGCCCACCTTCTCGGCCCACATGAATAAAGACTAAATTTCGAACCATCAGAAGGAAAATGGTATGGTGGGCCCAGCGTAATATCAGTTTTTCGTGTAATTTTTAGCTGATTCGGTTAATCATTTCACGCATCGAATTTGCCAAGTTCGTAAGGTTCCCAATAGGAGAGATCCAAAGCAAAAATTTTAAATAAGATTTACAAAAATGGAATCCATTATGCTGATATGGGAGGCTATATGTATGGAATTATTAATATTTATGTATATGATTATTATATGTTAAATAGATTTGTTCTTTTATTGTACCGGGTTTTGGTCAATCGACCTTGTGTCTCCGGCTTGACCCTATGTATTATAATTTTATAATGAAGCGTCAATTAAAACCTTGAACCTTGAAAGATAAGGTCGACTAATTTAAGAGTTAATTTTAAGAAGGATCTCCCACAAAATTTTCATGAAAGTCAAAAAGTCTCGCCCTAGTTTCGACAGATACTTGGGTACATACTTTGCTAAACACTTTAATGAAATGATGATTTAATCCGTAATATCGTAAATGTATAAAAATAGCTTTGGATATGTCAGTTAAAAATTTTGTGGCGGATCCTTGTTAATGTACCGACCTTATGACTATCTTTATACATATAATACATATTTATGCATATTTTACGTTTCTGGATTCGCATTTTTTAAATCTTATTTCAAATTTTTACGAACCTTACTTTATCTTCGCCATGTCCTGAACTCTTTTTCCACCTCTTCTGCTATAATTCCTACTCATGGTGACCTTGGAATGTTTACGACCAAGTTGCTGTTCGTTGCGTACATGTAAACAAACAACAACACGTGATCGTCTAGTCCAATGGCAGTCTAGAGGAGAGGGGATATAGCGGTTCTTGGAAAGCGAAAAGTTTCGGGGAGCTATGGACACAATCAGTATGTGTAAGAAGGCGCAACACAGATGAAATACCAATGTGAGATCAGATGTGACCCAAGCAGGATGGTGGACATGAGTCTTAGACGCCTTGCTGTCATCTCGGACTCCTTGCTGCCCGTACAGAACACAATGTGGTAAGTCCCTTTTTACCACTTTGCAGCTTATATATCATCCTAGGGCAAAGCCATTGTCGGGATCATTGGTCGTTAATTTTGCCATCTTCCAAAAATTCCACCCATCCTTTCTCCACACGCCAATTCGCTTATTCCGGATCAGCGTCCCCAGCGGACTAGTTTCTGAAAGTCCTCCATTGTCTGATTCTCAACATCCATACGGTGATGAGCAGAACGTAATGCTTAAATTTTCTAATCCAAAGATATTGTTAAAGGCACAGTAAACTTGACTAGGCAACTTTCGGCCATCAAACCGACCTGGGGGGCTTAGATAAATGTACAGGGACTTATTGTCGACAGGACCCTCCATCTTTGTTATCTCGAAACCCCTCCTTATTGTTCCCAGAGCTAGCTGGCAGGGCCTTGCCCCTTATGCACTGTAGTTACGCACTCATGCACTGTGAAAGTTCGTGATTGTCTGTGTTATCAACATACAGGGTTGCCACTTTACTAAAATAAATTCACTAGGCAAAAGGAAAAAGTAATACCAAACAAGAAAAGTACTCGGAACGTGTTGCTGGGTCATAGTCACCTTGGAAATAAAACCTGACAACTACTTTTTTCTTAAAATCTGCTGCCAAAGTAAAAAGAAAGTTCTACTCCTTATGCACTGTAATTATGCACTTATGTACTGTAAAAGTTCGCCTTTTTACATGTAGACCACAGAGAAACGACCTCCCCGGCAAGACGGCCGGGGTTCGATTCCTAGTCGCGGCACACAAACCTTTTGTTTTTGCAAACCTTTTGCTCAAAAGTCGAATTCTCGGAAACTGCCCGAAAACTGCAATGGTCGTAAAGAGAATTTTTCTTACTCTCAATATCGACTCAGGGTACATTCTTGATGTTAGCTAGCTCCCCGAGTCAAGTTTTATGTTCCTTTAAACCAAAGAGTGTATTTACCTAACGAAGAGGCGTCACTCGACTCTTTTCCCGTTTCAATAAGTGATCTAGCGATCGTCGGACCGGCTAAAAATAACTTTTTGCCTCTGAAACTTGACACTAGATGGCGCGCTTTGCAATGCTTACGGAGAAGCCGTTTTTTCACACTACAATGACTTGTTTCTGTGGCAATCTGAAACAGACTCAAATTTCAACTAGTTTATTCAGAAAACCAAAAGCATACAATACCTGATCCTTAAGTGAAGTCCAGTATAGTGAAAAACCTAAAATGTAAGCTTCTGCAGTAAGTATTTTCTTTGATCGGCTAGAACTATTTCGTCGCGTAGGAAAACAACCGGCGAATCCGCGAATCCGACGATCGCTAGATGGCTTCTTTCGTGTGGCAATGCTTCTTATGGGAAAAACCTCGGAGTGACGCCTCTTCGTTAGGTAAATACGCTCTTTGCTTTAAACCTCCCATAAGCTAATCCTTGTAGCCTGTAAATAATAAAAGGGGGTCGAACCCCAGTATGCTCCTCCCAACTGTCCCGAACAGGTTTTAGGATGCCAACACGAGGTCGCTTGATCGTGCCATCTGGTGTATATTGGTACCTGAACTTGAGTTCATTTTTGGCAAGATGGCTCTGCCGTTGGTCAGGCATCGTGCGTTTCTCATTGGTTGATTACAGTTCTTTAGATGTCCTGAAAGATCTGAATTATTTAAAACTCGATCGGTTCATTATCTGCCTGGATACATTGCCTTGATTTCAGTTACAAGCATTTGTATTCAGCTTGTCCATAGCTTGGGTATATTATTCCTAACCCGAAGCGCTGCAACCCGGACTAGGTTAGTTGCTTCCCGAATTGAACCAGGGCTTTGATGAGCGGTAAAAATCTTTTTCCAGACTGTGCTTTTTTCTTTCATACTTTTTTTCATTTGTCAACCTAGGGGGCAAATAAACTGTGTTCATTCATTCAGTACCGTTGGATGGCTCGGCTTTCGATGACCTTGTGTAGACTCCAGAAACTTCAAATCCAGTAATACGCTTGGAAGTTAGAACTTTTGTTCGAAAATTAGTATTCTTCCAGTTCCGCGTTCCAAGCAGACTACTTTCTGAAAGTCTTCAATGTATCATCACCCACACTTGTGAGAGAGATATAGTGAAATACCGATCCATGATCAGAACATAGTAGCTATCTTTTCTGCCCGAAAGACAGTGCTGAACTCCCATTCCGGGAAGCAGATTGCAGATTTTCTACCCCTCCAGATTGAGGATTTATTATAGCAGGCTATACATGCAAATTACCTGCAAATTTGCAGTTGCAGTCGAGTAGGGTTTCTCCTATTTTACGCTTTCTTGGGCGTAGACTGTATCCGCCACAAGCGTTGATAATGAGATAACGAGGGTATTCTAGAAAATAGTCCGATTGGAAGAGCGGAACTGGAATATTGTGAATTAGGTTCCATTACATCTGGGGTTAGTCGCCACCGAATATCGGAGTTCTGCAATCTAGGGCACCTAGGCAACTTCCAGTAACCGGTCAGTTACCTTTTCAGGTAAAATCTCGCTACGGTTATTTTCAGATGTGCGGACAGACAGTCCGGTGTTCCCGATGAAAAATTTCTGAGAATTGGTAGTATGGAGTAGTACGAAAAAGTAGCATGCAGTAGTAACTGTTGCCACTACATGCTACTACTAGCAAACTGGATGCTATCGTATTCCATGCTACTACATATTACTAATAAGGACTACTCCATACTACTACATACCATTCAATGCAACTTTTTCGAACAACTACCATACTACTACACAGTCAAATAATTTTTCATCGGGCAAGTGGCCGCAGATTGGAATCTATCCGAGCTGGAACTGATGAAAATGCAGAAAATTCATCTCGGAAATCTGACCGGTTCGTGTCCTCGTTACAAGGCAGCGGAACTTCTTTTGTGCGGACATACGGTCAGGTTTTCACGGCCCGATTTTCTGCATTTTTATGGCACTTGCCTTCCGGCCAAGTGCCATATACCGATCACTTTTCCGTCGGTCGGTCTGTCGGTCTGTCGGTCGGTCGGTCAGTCCGGTGATCGCGAGTTAGGGTACTTCCAGATGTGCTAGGACGATGAAACTTGGCAGGCGTATTAGGGGCCCGACCAAACTAACTTGGAAATCGTCACTTGCCCGATCCGACCATCGTGGGGGGAGGGAGGGGAGCCGGAATCCGGAATTTAGTGACATGCATAACTTTCGAACGGGTAATCGGATCTTAATGAAACTTGATATTTGGAAAGACACCATGTCTCACATGTCCCATCTCAAGTCCGGACCGAATCCGATGAATGTGGGGGGGGGGGGTCGGAGGGGGGAACCGGAAATCATGTTAAACGCTTAGAGTGGAGCGATCGGGATGAAACTTGGTGGTAGGAACAAGCACAACCCCTAGGTACATCATTGACAGAACCGGACCGGATTCGTGCACTGGGGGGGGGGAGTTGGAGGGAAGTTCCGGAATTCCGGTCATACGGAGTTAAGATACTTCCAGGTGGGCTAGGACGATGAAACTTGACAGGCAAATCAGGGACACGACCAGATTAACCTGGAAACAGTCAGCTTCCTGATCCGATCATCGTGGGGGGAGAGGAGGGAGGGGGAATCCGGACTCTTGAGGCATGTATAACTTCCGAACGGGTGATCGGATCATAATGAAACTTGGTATGTAGAAAGAGGACATGTCTCGGATGTCCCATTTCAAGTCCAGATAGGACCCGATGAAGCTGGGGGGGGGGGGGTCGGAGGGGGGGTCCGGAAACCTTGTGACATGCTTGGAGTGGAGCGATCGGAATGAAACTTGGTGGGAAGAACAAGCACAAGCCCTATGTAGATCAGTGACAGAACCGGACCGGATTCGAGTATTGTGGGGGAGTTAGGGGGGGGGTCCGGAATTCCGGTGATCGCAAGTTAAGGTACTTCCAGACATGCTAGGACGATGAAACGTGCCTTGAAAATTCGAGACTTGACATGATTGGCTAAGAAATAGTTAGTTCCCAGATCCGGCCATCCCTTAAAGTACTTATGCTAACCGCAAAGTACAAAAAATTCTTTTAAGCAATAGATACATTTTCGATATCCCTATGAGCCCATGATCATTTTTGCCTCAAGGGTTTTGCTTACAACTGAATTCCTTAAAGTACAAACAATACTTCTGAGTAAAATATACATTTTCGTGCTCCCGGTGATCATCTTTTTTGCTTCAAGAGTTTTGATTACAGATGATTTTCTAGCGCCCTTAAAGTGCGCACAGCCAAATGCATTGCCAAACGATACAGTCTCGTGATTTCCAAGGACCCATGATCATTCTTATATCAAGGGTTTTGCTTACAAATGATCAAAAGAAACCCACGAATTCCTACTTTCATCCACTGACCTAGCCTTGCAAGTGCCATATGAGCTTCCAGCTCTTGTTATTCAGTTCTAATCGCATTTTCTCCATACGGAACTTGGTGGTGCGGGAAATCGTGTTAGGCAGCAATACCAGTTCGCGAATGTTCGATCTTAATTGTTTGTAAAAAATATGCACCCCACTACCAAACACTGATTGGTGATGCTCATACTCTCTTCGAAAGATACTAATCACACTGTCCTCCCATTTCACCCCTCGTTCTGTCTGGATGCGAACCTTTTCCTTCTGAGAAAATGACCAGCCGTTCCCCTCTCGGGTTGTTAACCCTTCATTTCTTGCAGGTATTTTTGCAACACGCCTGCGGGTTTTGGTCGTCGAAGTGTCGAACTTGATTGGCTCCTGGTCCCCCTGAAGGCTGAGGCAAAATGTGAAAAGGAAGAATCGTTCAACAACCCCGACCAGAACTGCTAGAGAAGTCGAAGAGGAAAGATGTTCCGAGTTGCAGATCATTCATTGGATTTCTCAAGAGATGTGGTGGAAGGCCGACGAGATAGGCGTCTGGTGACATGTTAATGTTTATACCATGACTAGACCCTACACTCGTCCGGTCTTTCTTCACTTTGATCATCGAACTGAGATACGCCAAAAGTCCTTCGCCCTGCTTGCCCCCTTTCTTCCTAAAATCTAATCCATTCAGTATATTTTAATTTTAAATAGACCCTAGTCTTTCTATTTGTATCAAATCCTCGAACTGCTTGCCCCCTTTTCCCATTACAGTGAATAAGCCTGGCATCTACTCTTATACATTTTTTTCTAACGTCTAATTCGTTCCACGGTTTTAACTTTACGACAAATTGGCCTTCCATTTTATTTCCTGAAAAGAAAAAAAAAGCGGCTTTCGATTTCGGCTAACATTCCGCCCGGGCAAAGGGTAGATGTTTCTCGATTTCATTGCAAAGTTCCATTACCCCATAGGGCTTGCCATGCCCCCACAGTTTCTTTTACAAGTTCCCTCCATTTCGTCACAGGAAGTCCGCCCGTCTTGGGGGGTTGCCATGCTACCACACGTTCCTGCCTACGTGAGGCGCTCATAGATTCCATGCACTGGAGGATGGCGCGTTTTGGGGGCTATAAAATCAATACTGCATTGAGCTATGCCCTCATCGTTGGATCATGTCAAGATAAAGTAAATTCTTTTGAATCAACTGGGTACAGTGAATATAAAACTTAAAGCCCATTGAGTTTACATATTTATGGCCCCAAAAAGCCAGTCACCCGAGCGAATCGGCACAACAACAACCGTAGTAATGTCCAGCTTGTCGCGACTTCGTTTGTTTTGTGGAAAATATGAAACCGAAGGCTTGGCTAGGCAGTAGGTCCTATTTATGCATGCACCGCAGAATGTTTCTTTCCTACCCGAACCAATATAATTGCATGGCCAAACTCCCCTCTTTCCGCTAAAAATAGCTTGCCCTCAATATGTTAGGTGAATGATCTATGTGGCTCTTCTATACAAAGACCTCCCACTTTCCAAATCGGGTTGTGTATGTTTACAGCCCTTCTGAATTCCCAGCCACTCGAAACTTGGTTTAATCTTAGTTCAGGCGAACACCTGCGTCAGACCCAGTTTTGACGCAGACGAGGTCCTGTTCGGAAGAGATCTAAACATCCCGGTTTTGGTCCCTCCTTTTCTTCCCCCATTCTGGGTTTGCTCCCCTTCGCGAAGTTCTACATTCCTTGCTGATTGGAAATTGTAACATGACCTCCTGCGTTCTTCGATGCCCCCTCGCCTCCCACCACTGGGCGTAGTGGGACCTCATCATCCCATTTTTTTGCCACTTCTTTCTTTCGATCGTCCGCGCTCCGTGTTCTGCTCCCCTTCGCCCCGATTGATCGGACGTTCTCACCACGACCTCGCCCCCCCTCCTTCCCACCACTGGGCGCAGTAGCCCCCTTGCTGTGAGGAAGGAGGGCAGGTCCATTTTTGTTATTGCGTCATGGCGAATCCGATTTTTTCCCTTCTTGAAGATCCAGATTACCCTCCCCCCTCCCTGTTGAGGCCCCGTTGCAGAGTTCGATGGATTTTGCTGCGGTGGTGCAGTAAAAATCATTGCGTCGTCACCGGGTGAAATTCATCCACATTTGCAATTACAGCCTTTCTTATGTGTCAACTAATTAATGTATTGAACGTGTGATTATGCTGTATTACGTTTGAACAATAAATTAACAATACCGAAGTATTGTACTTTTTTGTTAGTTCTGCTGAGAGGAAATCCGCTGTTGCCTAGGGAACCATACTCCTAACCCTGGTTCATGTTGCCGAGGAAACCATACGCTTTACCCTGGTTCACACTACCCCGATTTCGCTCACAGTTCTGCGTTTTGCGACATACAACACGACTAGTGTGAACGTAAAACATTGCGGGTGCTTCGGGAGGATAGATGAGATGAGCGAAAGGGAGATTTTGAGTATTGAGGCGTTTTTCCGTGACAATAACAGTTCGGATTCTCCAAAACGCGTTTTCTCTGATAATCCAGATGATGAAAAATCGTTTTCTGCGACAATCTGGATTCCTGCTTTGATTGTCGATTCGAGAATCTTGCAACGGGGTTTCTACAATGTGGGAATGTCGATTCGCTGTTTTCTCTGCGCACCTAGGATTATAATCCGGGATGGTCGCGGAAAAACGCCTTTGGCGAAAGGTTTTATCGCAGCATCAGGGAGTATGTGGTTTGACTGTACGGCAGATTCAGATATCTTGCAACCTGGAGGGCGAAGCCCGCTTTTAAAACCCCAGGTTGACACTGCTGCGTTGCAGGCGAATCGTTTTTGGGTCTTATTTAAATCTGCGCGGAATTCCACACAGGCGTGCCGTGATAACTATTTAATCTACTTAACCTCTGAGGTTATGATCGATGAAGCAAGGGAACGGACTGCGGACAGTCAAACTCCTATGTCCGCTTCTCGATCACATGACGTCTCAGCTGACGTTACAACCGTATGATATTCCGCTTAGATTTAGACACTCGATCTTGCCATTGATTTTCCCACGTACGACTGGCCGCAACGCAGACCGCAAATACATCTGGGAGCATTCCCCGTGTTCTCGCTGTTTTCCGTCCACGGAGTTCGAGCTAAGTGACTTCTATCTATTCTCACCGTTCCCCGAGGAGTCCTGGGGGAACAGCGAGAATAAAGTCCGGTCTTAACCTCCCGGAACTTCCGGAATCTGGGCTTCCAGATTATTCTTTGACGTCTTCTGTAAATTGCATCTGGAATATGAACCGGTCCGAAAGTATATCCAAATAATCCGGAAAAAAGGGGCTTTTGAACTTCCGGATTTCCAGAATTTTTAAGTATCGCAGAAGAAATTTAAAAAAAAAATATCTGGGAACCCAGATACCGGAAGGTGAAGACCCAGCTTAAGCCTCTCAACAGTTGAAATTCGAGCCACAAAAACCTTGTTGGTCGCGGAAACACTCGTGGGCCACACAGACGACCGCGGAAACACTCGTTTCGAGCCACAAACACTTCTTGGGATCGCGGAAAAAACGCCTCTTGTACTGGCCTCGCTGTATGGTCAAAAATACAGCGAAAGATCAGTCAACTGTACCAATACAAAAACAAAGGGGGCAAGAGTGTTTTTGGCCCCAAAAGGCCACCACATCGCTGCATGCTCCGGATAAGGAAACCCTAGCTACAACAGCATTGCATTAAATTGGTTTACAAATATATTTTCGACTACTCCAAAACTACACAACTACGAAAAATCCGTAACATTAACATTACAGCGGTATCACAAAAGATTTCGTTCACAGTTTGGTTAATATGCGACAGTTTTATACGAATTAAACGTTACTGTAAGTGCGCCAGACACCAGAAAATCTAACGCCAAGAGCTCGTGGTTTTTCCACCATCGCTCGCGATTCTCGAGGGCATTTTACTCATTTACCAGATGCTCCAGATCCCAGAATGCTACCAGAATCGTCTTCAACCGCGCGTGCGCCTTGTTCATAGGCACAACGTAGTTGACTCTACACTGTCAGACGTTCCATGACGCTTGAAATTTCAACAGATATTTCCTTCATGACCTTTTAAGTGTTATTTTTTTGCTAAGAGTAACGATATTTAATGTTATATTTTACAGAAACGTAACACATACAGGACCCCTCACACTATTTGCTTTTTAAATTCTTTACTTTTTAAATATTATTATTTTGCTAAGAGTAACGATATTTAGTGTTATATTTTACAGAAACGTAACATATACAGGACCCCTTACACTATTTGCTTTTTTACATTCTTTACTTTTTAAATGTTATTTTTTTGCTAAGAGTAACGATATTTAGTGTTATATTTACAGAAACATAACTTTTAAAGGACCCCTCACACTATTTACTTTTCCAGTATTAAACAAAAATATGCTTTCAACAAAACTTTGGCTGTTTTAAGCCTTTCTCAAGGGCCGTTGACTTCTAGCAAAAACAGAGAAATTTATATAACCTTTTTTTTTATGAACGAACTTGTCACAAACAACCGTCGACAGTATGACACGCATCGAATGTAGTAAAAGAAGGCAAGTGAGCTTTGGTTAGGGGGGTTAGAATGTACTATATGACGTTCGTGGGCCGATTTTTTTTTCTTTTTTTTATACTCTGCCCCCTATTGTACTTAATAAAGTTTCGGCAGGTAATAAATCTACATCATATCATATCATGAGTAGTTAGCATTAGTATTATAGGTAAGAAAAGTCCTTTAAAGGCTCATAATAAAATTTTTCTCAACACCAGCAGACAGCGTGTTATCTCATAATATATTGAAATTGCACATCCTTATTAAAATGCTTTCGACTCCTCCGAATGTTTACCGAATACCGCAGATAAATATTTGCAGTAGGTTGCCCATGAGAAGCGCGAGCGTTGATAGAGAAACTTCTGGGGGTAATTTGGTAGCTACAACTAATGCACTATGCGTAAAATACGGTAGTAAAAGCTATTAATTATAATAAGAAGCCTTAGGACTAGGTTATTGGAAAGAAACTGAGCGCTGAAGAACCCGGAGGTTGCGACCATGTCCGCAGGGACCGGCGGGGAAAAAGTGTTCGTCCGGTCACTGAAAGAGCTTTCCGCAAACACTTGGTACACAACCACGTCTTTTGAACCACGTGACACTTACTACAGTGTCGGAAGTTCAGTAACAGATAATGCAAGGATGCGCAGTTTCAACAGATAACACTTGGGATGTTATCTGTTATGATTTTCCAAATATTATACATAACGAGCTGAAAAAAAGCCGACAAAGTATCTGCTGACTTTTCCGATATTATAATGGTAAACAGAAAAGTCAGCAGATGTTGAATTTTCGGTTCTTCTTATATGCATAAGGTTCGATGAGTAACATTTGCAAAATCATAACAACTAACACCTTATAGTGTTATCTGCTAAAACTGCGCATCCTTGTGTTATGTCATGCAAATTCTGACAGTGTATTGCCCAGCAGTATCAGGGTCTTTGCTAAGTTTCAGCTCACGCGGAAATGCCGCCTTTTCACTGCCTACGCCAAGGGAAATTCACAAGACCTAGGCCAACACTTTGCACAGAGTTTACTGAATTAGTGACAAGGGGTAGGCGAGCGACCGGAACCAAATTTGGCTACTTCCTATGGCGACACAAGGAATAAAACACCCTTTCAAACAGAATGATGGCCCATTTCGTGTTACAAGATAAAAATTCACTTGGCTTTTAAAAGGTACATGATACATCTGCGAATGTGTCAATTTGTGCGAAGAAGCGAGAATGTACACTGCTCTCGACTGCCTCCACCAAGAACAAATAATCACAAGAACCTTCGTCTCCCTATCTCTGTAATACGACCATGCGGAGTCGAATATATCCTGATACCCTACCCGATGCAAAAGAGCGGAGGAGGAGCTAGCTACGCAGAACATCATAATTCGTTACCTCTACAGCTATATCGCAGCAGAACCCCCCAGAAGAATACGAACGCCGTCCTTTAGAGCTGATTGGTTATCTACCATTGTGACATCACGTCTATAGCGGGTTCTCCATTCCTACAGGCATCCTACAGTTTTTCATCTGGTATGTGCAGCGGCGAAGAGGGAAGTAGACAGGTATCAACTCAAACCTCAAAGCAAGTACCTCTAGCTCCGCTCAGTTTTTATCGGGGTATCCATAGTAGCTGCATGGGACCAAAGACGGAGATTCAAAGTTAAAAGACGGAATTCAAAATCAATTAAAAGAAGGTTATTTGTTCTTGATACTGATGACGAGACTCGCTAACGGAAACGAAAGTTTGTCTTTCGGGAACGTTTTCAAAATCCAGGACTGGAAAGTCGCAATTTAAAGTCTAACCACGTGGCGTACACTTTAAATCGAGCAAACTTTCTCCGTGAAATGAAATAAAAATACCCGATATTAATTTGCGCTCTGTGAGAATTACGAAAGACAGCAAAGCGATAAAACAAGACACAAGGAATGATAACACGAATTCCGCAACAAGCTAAATCACAAGAGAAATACTAACAACAGAAAATAACAAGAGAGGGAAAATAACAACATATTTCACAATTTTCAGGCGAATTAATACCAAAAACTAAGCTTCGAAGTTAATTCGGTTTCCGACCCAACGGCGATTGCAATATGCTAAATACTCTATTACATAGCATTAAACACTACGGTAGCCTCTCTGAATGTGCATTTTTCAAAAGTAAATTATATTTTTACTGGCCATATTTTATATGAAAGTGCTTATAAACTTTTTCCCGTAACAATCCCGGATTATAATCCCAGATAACTGATTAATCAGAGAAAACAGCAACTCGACCGTTCTAGATTACAAAACGACGATCCGAATCCTGAATCTCATTCCGTTGCAAGATTCCCGAATTGACGAATCCGGATTGTCGGAGACAACGATTTACATAATCTTGATTATCAGAGAAAACGCATTAGGAGAATCCGGATTGTGAACCGTCAATCTAGACTGCCACGGAAAAAGGTCTTATGCACTGTCTTAGGATTGCTCCGCCGTTCCGTTCGCTGATTGGCGGTCAGCGAAGTGTGAGCAGCAGATGGGTAAATCTGCCAGAATTTTTTGTAGCGCACTTAACTGTTCAGCTCGTTATTCTACGACTTCAAAGGGAATCGCAAATTATTAAAAGATTAAGCAACGGGAACATACAGAACTGATAGCATGTGCATTGTAACCCTGGCGTTTAAACTCCTTCATCTAGCCTACCCGTTTTATCATTGTCCCAGAAGAATATTGTAATAAACTTCAAGAATGGGGGGGGAGGGCTCCTGAATCGGACGCTTTGTGCTATAGAGGTAAGCGAATACAAGTCACGTTTTCAACGCAAAGCAGCGGAGATACACCTTAAACATTAACGCAGAACTTCCTGTTACAGCACATGGTAGGACATTTAACTATATCCTTATTTTGCCTACCAAAATCGCATTAATTAAAACATATCCCAAGGAAACACTTTCATATGTATGGGCTGTAATGACCCGTAGCGACCGGCATCCCATGAGACTGGAGCGACAGCTTCTACTACTCAGAGCAATATTCGTCCTGTTTGAGTTGTTTCAACGACAAGCTCTAGGCAGCATGGTGTGAGTAGCACAGCGAACTTATCTCGTGCTGAACAGCATCACATGGCAAACACGATAGGCTAGCACGATATGTACAAGATTCCAAATACTTCCTAAGAGATTAATCTCCCTGGTTTGGTTGTTTTGACGACAAGCTCTAAGTAGTAGGACGCGGGAGTAGTAGTAGGACCTCAGCTCTAGAATCGAAGCCACTACTTCTGTACGTGCCGAATCAACGAGGTGAAACATAAGAAAACATTTCCTTGCGAATGCTGCAATCACGGAGACAATTTCTCTGAGACATCTCAAAACCCACCTCTTCCAGTAAACCATACCTCTGACCCCCCCCCACGGTGTCTGACGTGATTTTACAAAACCCAAATAAACCACGTAAATCTTCATAATCGACAGTGTATCTACCAACACGTGATCACGCTTTTCGAACTCCTCAAATCATGTTTGACTACCCAACTTTCAGAGAAATTTTAGACTCAGAATGGGTAACTATTCCATCGGCAATAGATACTACAATACGATCAAGCCACTTCACCGGGTTTGGAGAGATGATACCCCCCTCATGGAATCCAAGATGGCCGCCGTGCGACGTCACAATCATCAATGTTTCGGGACGAGCCACTAAAATAAAGAAACCGAATTAAAAAAAAACATGACAGTAGAATACTACACGGAAACAACGGAAGCCGATTTTCTGATTTCAAACATAATTTAGCACAATTTAGTGTAGATTGCTCGCTCATGAATAGTCTTACGTTTATTGCTGTTTATTTATACATAAATGCATGTTTCTTTCTCTCTTTTTTAAATTTTCTCTTCGATTTCGGCGAGGAGAAATGAAGTTGTAACTAGACCTACGTTGCCTGGGCAACGTGAAGTGTTGCGGCAACCTTTGTTCGGCTTCGCCGACTAGAGTGTTGCGAGAGCAACACTTTGGTTTTGTTTCTTCGCTATCGCTGAAGTTGTCAACCCATCGACGTTTTCAAAATTTTATGTTCCAAGAAGATTTTTGTTCTGGACTGATGTCACAATCCGTAATCATACGGATATCCTTCAGCGTTGAAAAAACAAGAGCTGTAAGCTCATATGGCACTTGCATGAGTTGAGATGTATTATTTGATTAAAAGTAATTTTCGACTGCGCGGTTCAGATGCGCACTTTAAGGAAGCTAGAGAAAAAGTATTTTATCGTAGAACTTGGCTGTAATGATGCGCACTTTAAAGGCACTAGAAATTCATCTGTAAGGAAGACCCTTGAGGCAAAAACGATATCAGACTCTTAGGGATCATTGATATATACGTATGATCAAAAGTATTTTTTTTCCGCTAATGCGGGTAAAATGCGCACTTTAAGGGTGCTAGAATTTTTTTTTTTTTGCAAAACCCTTGTGGCACAAATGATCATAGGTTGAGATGTATCGTTTGATAAAAAGTACTTTTCGACCTTGCGGTTAAGATGCACACTTTAAGGGAGCTAGAACTTCATTTGTAAGCAAAACACTTGAGGCAAAAATGATCATGGACTCATGGGGATCATGGAAATGCATATTTTGCTTAAAAGCATTTTTCTTAATTTGCGGTCATGATTGGTACTTTAGGGAATGGTCGGATTTGAAAAGTGGCGATTTCTAAGCCAATCTTGTCGAATTTCTAATATTCCAGCCAAATTTCATCGTCCTAGCACATCTCTTAACTCGCGATCACCGGAATTCCGGACCCGCCCCTCAAACTCCCCCCACAGTCGCCGGAGCCAATCCGGTTCGGTTTTGGACTTGTTTGTTATTCCCACAAAGTTCCACCCCGATCTCTCCAGTCCAATCCGGTTACGTATTCCCCCCCCCCCAATTGTTGTCGGATCCGGTCCGGACATGAAAAAGATCACCACAGGCCCTCTGTTCAGTTATTAAATTTCACTCGAATCCGATCACCCGTTCCAAAGTTACGCATGGGTAAATATTCCGGATTCCCCCTCCCTCCAATCCCCCCACGACTATCGGATCGAGTGAATTTTTATTTACAAGTTAGTTTGATCGGGTCCCTGATACGCCTCCCAAGTTTCGTCGTAAAAATCCCAAAAACTGTCATCACCAGAATTCCGGGAAACTCCCTTCCACCCTCCCCCCCCCAAGTGTCCGGGTCCAGTCCAAACGTGTAAACGATTTATATGGAGCAGATTCTTGTTCTTCCCAGCAAGTTTTACTCCAATCCCTCCACTATAACCGTATCTCGAGATTTCCGGTATTCCCCACCCCCAACTCCCCATAGCTGTCGAATCCGGTTCGGACTTCAAATGGAAGATCAGAGATATGTCATTCATTCAGGTATTAAGTTTCGTCCCAATCCGATCACCCGTTCGAAAGTTACACAACACTCAATTTTCCATATTCCCCCGCACTGAATCACATATACAAACCCCTTTGACCCTCGAATGCACTAGCTCTTTCCGCTGTTAACAGAGTGATCCGATGCAAAGAGTGACGTCACGCCGCGCACAGACCTACTAGTGAGAAGAAAGGGGTAGGGGTTTTACAAAAACTACTAAATTCTCAGAATTCCCCGGCCCACCACTCCCCCCCAGATGGTCGGATCGTGAAACTGATTATTTCCAGGTTAGTTATATCGGGTCCCTGATATGCCTGCCAAGTTTCATCGTCCTAGGACATCTGGAAGTACCCTAACTCGAAAACAGTGGACCGCCCGACCGACCGACCGACCGACCGACCGAAAAGCGATCGGTATATGGCACTTGAGCGGAGCTGCAAGTGCCATAAAAACAACAGAATATCGGATGTACGGACTAAATTCTTTGCAGCCAGTTGAACTTTATCCTTTTCAATCGTAGACGTCGTGCCTGGTGAAAACTTGAAACATTGCCTTATATAACCTAGGTAGTATTATAAAGCTATCCGTAAATTTTCAGGATCAAAATAATGCGTAAACACTTAATTTAATTCTAAGCTACAGCGATACACCATGGAGACTAATTTTATTACCCTCAGATTTATAGAGATCAATAAAATTAAAGTGTGCAGCCAATTGCACTTTATCCTTTTCTATCGTTACTGATGAAAACTTGGAACATTATGATTATACACCCTACCACCTAAGTTGTCTACCCCTCAAAGACTTCATTCTAAGTTACAGTTACAGACCGTGGAGACTAATTTTCTTACAATCAGATTTATAGAGATCAAATAAAATGTGCATCAATTTGCACAAGTTTCTAGCCCCTTACGAATCCCTTCTAGCAACCGATTCCTCCTTACAGTCCATCTCCCCGTGGTAGACATGGTACCAAACTTTTCTCAGAATCAAATAAACCGGAAAGAAATAATAGGATTAATAGGTACACCAACTAGCAAAAGTTGCTAACCCCTCATCGCCGAAGACGGATATGGTCTAACATCCAATTGTTGCTTACAAGTCCCAAACATGTCTCACAGTTGGGATGGACTATTTTGGGTTTCGGTGTGTACCTTACTACTGAAGTTGTCAACCCATCCAAACTTTCAAACTGTTGTATTTTATGAAGGAATTTTTCTACCAAAAAACGAATGACATATACTTTGATCAGCTCATCAAGGTCTATCGATTGCCGTTGAAAAAAAAATTCTATCTGTATTAGTTCAAAAGCTGACTTTTTTGCCGTAGGCCAACTTTCTAATATCACTACTTAGAAAGGAGCAAAGTATAAGCTGTAATTTCTTTAGCAGTGAGAGAACTTTTAAAGTTTAAGAAGTATGTGCGATACCATTTCTCTTCTTCTATCCCAAGTGTAAGAAATGGATTGATAAACTCAGCAGAAATCACGAACCGAAATGTGTAGAAACAATAGATGGCAGCACTTTCGGACCGGTGGGAAAATGCCACTTTTTCTGTTCTGTAAATTTTTCTATTTATCATTCAAAGAAGATGTATTGGCTGTGGGGCCGGGGAACTGTCGCATGAATTTTGCACTTATAGATTTGAGTCATCTTCGATTTGAAACTGGTGTCTGCCTGCTTGGCTGCTAGAACTGAGCTTTCCACTCGAAAGCAGAAACATGGTTTAATGAAACAAAAGCTTGGCTGCATAACTTCAGATAGTCCTCTCTGACATAGGCTATAAAACTCCGCTTCACTTCACATACCGTAGGCTCTGGCTCGAGGACAAGCAAAAACCATCCTTTTTTGCCCCAGGCAAGAGCTCTACGGAGCTTTCCAAAATGTAAGGTCATATTCATCAATCCGGCCCAAGGTCCACACTTTCCGTAAAAACCGCAGAGTTTAGACCCTTACCACTTTCTAGGAATAAGCTGAAATCGGGGTGCTAGGACAAAAAAAAAACACGACAAAACCAAAGTGTTGCTCTCGCAACACAATGATAACAACATTATAATTATAATGATAACGTAAGAATGACAACAAATTATACAAACCGAAGCTAAGTAAACCTAAAATAATTTTTTAAGGGTTCACCGAAGAATTTATCGTTCCAATTTCCAACCACCGGCATGCAGCTGCAGCAATCCAGTCCAAATTCCCCAGAAGAAAATACAGATTAGCTCCTATGCACAAACTCTCGCAATGTTTCTCCCCTGTGAAGCCAGGACGTTTCGATTGGGGACGTTTCGCCGCGGGGACGTTTCGCTTTGCCATGGGAACGTTTTGTCGTGGGGGCGTTTTGTCATGGGGACGTTAGAATGGTACGTTTCACGACAACCCCCTCACCAGTGCATAAAAAAAACCTTACAGGAAAAAAACAGAGAACACCAGTGAGTACTACGGTGACCAGGGGCGTAACTAAGGGGTGGGGTCATTAGGCGTTAAGAAGTTCAAACCGTGTCCCGGTTTAAAGGAGTTGCATCGTAAGCATTCTAGCAGTTGCAACGTCTAGACCCCCCCCCCCCCCCCGACCCAAGGTGAAGCCACGACTCGATCCGACCGCTGGGTTGACTTACCGACGGAACGTCCCCGTGGCCAAGCGTCCCCGTGGCGAAATGTCCCCGTGACAAAACGTCCCCATGACAAAACGTCCCCACGTCAAAACGTCCCCAAGCATAGCTTTTTAAGTTCAGAGTGTGTTCAGAGTAAGTTTCAGAGTGTGCATTACAGATATGGGAACATTCCTTATAAGCAGGAAAGATCGGACATAGGACCGGGCGCTTCATAAATGTACTGTTTTCAGTTAAAATATGTAGTGTAATATGCCTTGCAATTGACTCGTAACTGATCAGTTCTAGGCGTTTGAACTTTGAAGCAACACGCACAATCTGAGGAGCACCAATATGCTCCTCAGAGAAAGAGAAGCCCGCCGTGGCTCAAAGAGTCAAACAAGGAAAATGCAAAAATAAGCGTAGTGCCGTTGCGATGGATAAATAAAAATGACATGGGAAGCGAGGAAACGAAAGCGGATGGAACGATTACTTAGGTAGAGAGACATAGTAAATCTAGGTTAGACGGGACTGATCCTTTAATAAAATCCTTTAATAATAAATATCACCAAATTAAAAGCGAGATCAATGAGTTATAACGCAGCGTAAACTAACACACAAATAAATCAAGTAAATAAAAGATAAAACGAAAATTCTCTAAGAAATAGCTATAGCTGGGATCAACACTTACATTTGTTTCTTGACTATCGGTTAAATGCTGAAGAACAGTCAACGCAACGTGGTTTTCAAAGGTTTATATTCCAAGAACATTTTTTGTCTGAGCTGATGACGCAATCAGTAATCTCATAGGCCTAGCTATCCCTCAGCGATGAAAAAAAAATTCTATAGCCGGGGACGTTTCGCCACGGGGACATTTTGTCACGGGGACGTTTTGTCACGGGGACGTTTCGCCGGGAACGTTTCGAATGGGGACGTTTTGCCGACAACCCGCTGGGTCATCTAGTAAATGGAAAATGTGTAGAAAAATCAAGCCAATTACTATAGCTTATCAATTTCTTTTAATATTTCGTTTTCTGTTTTTTCCTTGTTAATTTTCGCAAGTCCAAAGAAGAAAGGATGTAAACTGGATCACAATAAACAAACGCCGTAAATTATACTAAATTCGTTATCGTGATTTTTTGAAGATTCTGAGATTTAGCTAAATAATATTCAGCTCCCGAGACCAAAAAATTGTCAAACTGGCTGATTATTTCCTTTTCCGACATACTGAAACGTTCACGTGGTGATATACTTAGTTGTATTAAACCTCTTACTCGCCACACGATCCTCTCGAAGGTTTAGTGCGACTTTTAAAGGAACAGTAAACTTGACTAGGCAACTTTCGGCCATCAAACCGGCCTGGGGGGCTTAGATAAATGTACTGGGACTTATTGTCGACATGACCCCCCATCTTTGTTATCTCGAAACCCCTCCTTATTGTTCCCAGAGCTAGCTGGCAGGGCCTTGCCCCTTATGCACTGTAGTTACGCACTCATGCACTGTAAAAGTTCGCGATTGTCTGTGTTATCAACATACAGGGTTGCTGTTTCAACATACAGGGTTGCCACTTTACTAAAATAAATTCACTATGCAAAAGGAAAAAAGTAATACCAAACAAGAAAAGTACTCAGAACGTGTTGCTGGGTCATAGTCACCTTGGAAATAAAACCTGACTACTACTTTTTTCTTAAAATCTGCTGCCAAAGTAAAAAGAAAGTTCTATTGTGAGCACAATTGTACTACCGGTGGCAACCCTGTTGACATACATTGTATTACTTTGTTTCAAAAGGCCACTGAGGCAAAGACCGTGGGTTCGAGTCCTACTCCCGGCACAGACCTTTTGCTTTTTTTTTTTTTTTTCTACTAACTCAAAAGTCGAACTCTCGGAAACTGCCCGGAAACTGCAATGGTCGTAACAAGCATTTTTCTAACTCTCAATATCGACTCAGGGTACATTCTTGATATGTCAGCTAGCTCCCTGAGCCAAGTTTGAGTCAAGTTTAATGTTCCTTTAACCCCCGTCAGGAGATCACTGAAGAAATTAATGAGCAATGGCTACCTTGCTTTGAAGAGTGAACTGTGTTCAAGTAATGTGTGGACAACGTTGGCTACCGTGAGGATTTCGAAGAAAACAAAAGGTAACAGTGTGTTCGTAAAAATCTGACCCGTCGAAAGATAACGATGTCTCCCACCTTATCCGCCCACACGAATCAAATTCTTTAAAGTCGCAACTTGGATGGGGGTGATCTACACACTGCAAATGCTAGAATGTTCCAAATTTAACAGGCTGGGAACCAAGAACCTATATAGATTAGGTATTTAAATATCCGAAAGAAATGCCACAATCCAGGGTTAATAATAACAAATTCTTTAAAGTCGCAACTTGGATGGGGGTGATCTACACACTGCAAATGCTAGAATGTTTCCAATTTAACAGGCTGGGAACCAAGAACCTATATAGATTAGATATTTAAATATCCGAAAGAACTGCCAAAATCCAGGGTTAATAACACTTCAGACACTGAAAATATCCGACCGCGCCCGTAAGGGACGAGACAGGCAAATTCCTCAGCGCTGAAATCAAGGCCAAACAAGGCACCGGATGGCGCCGAACCAGTGTTGCCACGTCGAGTACAATTGTACTTTTTCAGTACATTTTCGTTACGTCTGTACGAAAGTACAACTTTTTCTAAAATGGCCAAATCTAGTACATTTTCGCGTTTTCTGTACAAATTAAGTACATTTTCTTGTTTTCCTGCGTCTAATGTTTTTTTTTTCTACTTATATTCCAGCTACTTCATTCGAGTCCCTTTCTGACGTCTTTTCAGTAACCACCTCCCCACTGCAAATTCTGCAAGATCTGCAATTTGTTTCTGTGTATAATGCCTTGCGACTCCAGCACGATTCTATGGTCGGCCGGCGCAGCTACGGCCTGAGAAAAATTGCGAATATGATATTGCGATGTAAGCAATATTGCGAACAATATGATTACTGCATTGCAAAGACAGTCTATCTGGTTCGACGATGCGCGTGTTGCGCGCAGCGCAACACGCGCCGAATTTTTTTGGTTTAAGTACATTTTCGGGCAATCTGTACATTTTTTAGACCGATATCTGTACATTCTGAAAACTTGGAGTGGCAACACTGCGCCGAACCCTTCCCAACAAGTCGCTATCAAAACACCCGCCCGTCTGGCATACCAGCAGGACTTGACGGACGATCAATCACATGTAACCTTGTTTGTGAATCTGAGGGGTCTCTCGAGGGAGTGGCAAATCCAAAATAAAAAGTTTACTGACGAAACGCCCCCATGACAAAACGTTCCCTGGCGAAACGTCTCCGGCGAAACGTCCCCGTGACAAAACGTCCCCATGACAAAACGTACCCACGGCAAAACGTCCCCAAGCATAGATTTTTAAGTTCGCCTCGATCTTCAGGTGCGAGGTAAAACAACTTCAGAGTGTACATTCCTTATAAGCAGGAAAGATCGGACATAGGACCGGTTGCTTCATAAATATATTGTTTTCAGTTAAAATATGTAGTGTAATATGCCTTGCAATTGACTCGTAACTGATCAGTTCTAGGTCGTTTGAAGCAACATGCATACATGCATCGTCTGAGGAGCACCGATATGCTCCTCAGAGAAAGGGGAAGCCTGCTGTGGCTCAAAGAGAGTCGAACAAGGAAAATGCAAAAATAAGCGTAGTGCGGTTATGCTGGATAAAAATGGCATGGGAAGCGAGGAAACTAAAGCGGATGGAACGATTAGTTAGGTAAAGAGACATAGTTAATCTACGTTAGACGGGTTTGATCCTTTAATAATAAATATCACCAAATTAAATATCGAACAAATGCGAGATCAATGAGCAGCGTAAACTAACACACAAATAAACCAATTATAAAAGACAAAACGAAAATTGACAAACTACTAAATCTTTGCGCTTTCTGTAAGAAATGGCTATATAGCGGGGACCAACACTTTGGTTTTTTTCTTGGCTATCGGTTAAATGCTGAAGTAGTCAACCCATCGTGGTTTTCAAAAGTTTATATTCCAAGAACATTTTTGTCTGAACTGATGACGCAATCAGTAATCTCATAGGCCTAGCTATCCCTCAGCGATGAAAAAAAAAATCTAGAGCCGGGGACGTTTCGATCGGGGACGTTTTGTCCTGGGGACGTTTTGTCATGGGGACGTATTGTCACTTTCGCCGGGGACGTTTCGAATGGGGAAGTTTTGCCGAAAATCCAAATAACATGCCCACGGACGGTGCAAGCTATGACAAAGAAAGCCTCAAGTAACTTTTAACTATGTTTTGATTTATTCTATATATGTAATCATTACGTTGACGTAAAGATTAAATTCGGAGAACACGATGTGAAATAATAAATCTTTCTCTTCCTTTTTTTTTTATCAACTTAGTAATAAGTGATTCTATTACTGTTTTCAACAACTCCCTGCAATTTGTATGCCGAAAGAAACTACAGTGAACATTGTTTTAGACGAGCTTTGCCGAGGCCAATAGAATATTTTACGCATTGTGTTATGATCATTTCGAAACGACGAACTGATTGATTGTATATCTGTTGAATATATATACATATATTAGTGTATATACGGTATATATATCATCATTATATTAGTGTGATAATGTTTGAGGTAGAAGACAAATTCGTATTTGACAGTGCAAAACGGATACGTCAGCTGAATTTTATTTGAGCTACAGTTCGGCCCTTCTGGCAAGGGCCCTTTTCAGGCTCAAAGCCGCTCAAGTTGGGTAAACGAACTTGTGGAAAACCAACTGAAGATTCTAGCTTAGCTTAAATATCTGACTTGGATATTCGATTGAGATTTTCGACTGAGTCCTTGATCAGGTAGAGATTTTTCTGTATTTGGGTTGATTTTGGTTTTGTTATGGAGAAGAGGATCCATTGGGTCAAAGTACAGGTCATGTTTGTAGATGAGCCCTGTAGCCCCATACCTAGGGGTGGGGGAGGGATTTCAAATTAAGGGACGAAAAAATTGTTTTAAAAAGCCAATGAGATAGTCATTGGCACCCCACTGGATCCTAATACCTTTTCCCATAAAGGGTGTTTGTATAAGCTGAATAGGGTACATGCATTTTCATGCATAAAAACAACTTCTGCTTCCATTTCTGCTGCAGTTTTTGTGTGTGGAAATGTGTATACAGGAGGGTCGCCGTAGCTCGACCCCAAAAGCTGTTTTAGTAAGACCCGGTTTGGCAGATTGTAATTTTACTACTGAAGGAAATTTCAAAATACTGTATGTCAGTCGTGTCAGTATGGAGCTTGTAGCCAGAATGCTGACCTTTCTTATGGTGGGTCTATCAAAATTGTAAATGTACCAGTTCTTGAGATATTTATTCAAAACAACTGAACATTTTATTTGTCATGAGATCAACGCTACTCCCAAAACACATAGAAGACCGGATGTCGAGGCACACATGCACTATTTATATTTAACTAAGAAAGAATGTGGCTGCGGAGGTAATTTCAGATCCCTAAACTTGACCTGGCCCTTCCCCAGCTGTGATGCCATTAACTTTACAAAAGAAGAAGAAGGAGCAATTTCATTTTTTTCTGGCTGAACGTCAATAGTTCCAAGTTTTGGAGCTGGACTGAGGTCAGAGATGAAAGGTTAGACGGTACTAGTTCGTTATATGCCCAACTCCAGTTAAGCTATTTCTAGATTGATTTGGATGATTCTTTTCACTAGCGCCCTCTGGTGTAGGCTTCTTTTATTAGTGAATGACAAGATGGCAGGACTGTCTGCTAGAGAGAAATAAAGATTGAAGTTTCAGTTTGTAATGAAGTGGGGCTAGGCTTAATTCATGAGTAGAATACAGGTACATCAAAAGAAGCAGCAGAATTGTTCTAGAAATAGCTTAAGATGGGCGTACAACGAACTAGAACCGGTTAGACAACTGGAATATGCTTTTAACGTCTGCGTCAAGGTTTTATCCCGTCGAGCTACAGCGACCCTACTGTACATACACTATTCAGCTTTAACATTTACCCTATAAAAGTTGTATGGTGCATTGAAAAGGGCCAGTGTACCCAGTCTAGTACATTACACTTCTTTTTCAGTCCCGGTCCACCAACGTCTGAGTTGGGTGCCTAGACGTCCTAGACGTTCATGCACAATGCATTCGAAAAAAGCATAGTGCCTGAATGTCTGAGCACTCAAGCAGGGAGCTACAGGGAGACTCCAGTGCTCTCAAATGCTGAATATCCTGCCTGGGTCTAGACGTTTATGCACTGTGCTGTGGTTCCGATGCACGGTGCATGAAACCTCAGTGTACCCAGACATTCATGCACCATGCTTGAATAGGGGCTAGTGTACTAGACTGAGTGTTCCAGATTGTCCTCACCTGAAGAGGCTGGCCTAAGCTCAACTGCCATATAGAATATGGATACATCAAAAGGATCATCAAAATCTATTTAGAAATGGCTGAACTTGAGTGGTGACTTACAATGAACTTTTACACAGCTTTTACCAGTTCTCATATCTCAAGACAGCTCTTTTCATTCTGACATGACTTCATGCCTCTGGCGAACCTCAGGTGCTGAATTAGGTGAAAGTAAATACCTTTATTCTTTCCTCATCATGGCGTGCATATACGCATGGAAGTCACTTTTTGAAATCTCTGCCACAGATCAAAGTCAAAATATCCCTCAGTAAATAAATTCCGTGATTTTCAAATTTGTGATCCAGGATCCACAAATTTTGACGCAGAGCTTTTGAATACTCAAAATCGAGGTTGGAAGATGAGGAAGGATAATCGTTTCATACTTCAGAACAGCTTTGGAAACTCAAGTCACTGACGTATGTTGTTTGCCTTTTAATTTCCTATGATTCCCAGGCAGTGTCTATCGTTCCCCTATCTGGGAATCGGTACTCCACACGCTATTGTTCCCCGTTTGTCGGGGATTCGATGTGTCAGGAGCTAATGTTCCCCGCGATGTCGGGGAATCGATAGGCCCAGGGCTAATCTTCCCCGCGATGTCGGGGAATCGATAGGCCCTGGGCTAACATTCCCCGACTACTCGGGGAATCGAAGTGTCCAGAGCTAATGTTCCCTCATAAACAAATAATCGCTTTTGAGATCGGGGAATCGAAGTTTCAGGGGCTAATGTTCCCCGACATCGTGATGATGATTTTGTTGAGTTAAGGTCGGGGAATCCAAATGCCAGGAGCTAATGTTCCCTCATAATCAAATAATAAATTTTGAGGTCGGGGAATCCAAGTGCCAGGAGCTAATATTCCCCGATAAGCAATTATGGCTTTTGAGGGCGGGGAATCGAAGTGTCCAGAGCTAATGTTCCCTCATAGTTAAATAATCGATTTTGAGATCGGGGAATCGAAGTGTGAGGGGCTAATATTCCCCGACATGCAAATATTGATTTTGTTGAGTTGAGGTCGGGGAATCCAAATGCTAGGGGCTAAAGTTCCCTCATAATCATATAATCGATTTTGAGATCGGGGAATCGAAGTGTGAGGGGCTAATGTTCCCCGACATGCAAATATTGATTTTGTTGAGTTGAGGTCGGGGAATCCAAATGCCAGGGGCTAAAGCTCCCTCATAATCATATAATAGATTTTTGAGATCGGGGAATCGAAGTGTGAGGGTCTATGTTCCCCGACATGCAAATATTGAGTTTGCTGAGTTGAGGTCGGGGAATCCAAATGCCAGGGGCTAAAGTTCCCTCATAATCATATAATCGATTTTGAGATCGGGGAATCGAAGTGTGAGGGGCTAATGTTCCCCGACATACGAATATTGATTTTAGCTCATACGTAAGATATTGACATTGGCTCTGGACACTTTCATTCCCCGACCTCAAAAACCATTATTGCTTCCCGGGGAACATTAGCTCCTGGCAGTTGGATTCCCCGACCTCAAAATTGATTGTTTGATTATGAGGGAACATCAGCTCCTGGCATTTGGATTCCCCGACCTTAACTCAATAAAATCATCATCACGATGTCGGGGAACATTAGCCCCTGACACTTCGATTCCCCGATCTCAAAATCGATTATTTGCTTATAAGGGAACATTAGCTCCTGGCATTTGGATTCCCCGACCTTAACTCAATAAAATCATCATAACGATGTCGGGGAACATTAGCCCCTGACACTTCGATTCCCCGATCTCAAAATCGATTATTTGTTTATGAGGGAACATTAGCCCCTGTCATTTGGATTCCCCGACCTCAACTCAACAAAATAAATATTTGCATGTCAGGGAACATTAGCCCCTCACACTTCGATTCCCCGATCTCAAAACTGATTATTTGATGTATGAGGGAACATTAGCCCCTGGCATTTGGATTCCCCGACCTTAACTCAACAAACTCAATATTTGCATGTCGGGGAACATTAGCCCCTCACACTTCGATTCCCCGATATCAAAATCGATTATTTGATGTATGAGGGAACATTAGCCCCTGGCATTTGGATTCCCCGACCTCAACTCAACAAACTCAATATTTGCATGTCGGGGAACATTAGCCCCTCACACTTCGATTCCCCGATCTCAAAATCGATTATATGATTATGAGGGAACTTTAGCCCCTGGCATTTGGATTCCCCGACCTCAACTCAACAAACTCAATATGTGCATGTCGGGGAACATTAGCCCCTCACACTTCGATTCCCCGATCTCAAAATCGATTATTTGATGTATGAGGGAACATTAGCCCCTGGCATTTGGATTCCCCGACCTCAACTCAACAAACTCAATATTTGCATGTCGGGGAACATTAGCCCCTGACACTTCGATTCCCCGATCTCAAAATCGATTATTTGTTTATGAGGGAACATTAGCTCTGGACACTTCGATTCCCCGAGTAGTCGGGGAATGTTAGCCCAGGGCCTATCGATTCCCCGACATTGCGGGGAAGATTAGCCCTGGGCCTATCGATTCCCCGACATCGCGGGGAACATTAGCTCCTGACACATCGAATACCCGACAAACGGGGAACAATAGAGTGTGGAGTACCGATTCCCAGATAGGGGAACGATAGACACTGCCTGATTCCCATTTTCAACTTTTTAACTGAAAACATAGGTGGTCTCCAAAAAAAAATTATGTCTGCAAAAATCTTTTTGATGCCGGGGGGTGGTGTACATACTTATTTGGACTTGCTTCACTTTTCTTACCGAAGCTGTGGGGTGGTCTCTTAGGTGAAAAAAGGGGGTTTCACTTTTCTTATCGAGGGGTGGGTGGGTGGTCATGGGAAATTTTGGAGTAGCTACACTTTTATGAGTTAGTGTATGCACTTTTCTTATGAGTGCCCCTCGAAGGAGACACGCTGAATCAATATCTGAAACTTATTTTCTCGCCGGACAATTAGTTCGTCCGGAATCCAGCCAAAACCGGACAATTTGTAAAAGTAAAACTTTTATTTGAAGTTGATTAAATGTTCAATCTAGGGGTAAGAAAATATGCTGAATCTATATATGACAATTATCTTCTACCCGGACATATAGTTCGCTCGGAATCCGGTCGAAACCGGAAATTTTTAAAAAGTTTTATCTGAAGTTGATAAGAGGTTCGAAGGAGACATGCTGAATACGGATATGAAAATTATTTTCTCGCCGGGCAAATAGTTCGCCCGGAATCCGGCCAAAATCTGACTTTCGGGGTAAGGGGATGTGCTTAATTCATTTTGAGATTTAGTTCTTGCTGGACAAGTAGTTCACCGGGAATTCGGCCGAAACCGGATATTTGGCAGAAGAACGGCACGAAGTTTTGATCAACTTCGTCAAACTAGATATGACGTATAGGGGTAAACACATATGCTGAATCCATACCTGAACTTTGTTTTCTCAGAAGACCAGTCATTGGTCAAATATTAAATAGTAAAAATATTCAAGGAGTCTGGCGAAGACTGCATCTACGAGACGCAATTGACTGGATCAAATATTACATTTTTGGGATCCCATCGAAACCTTTGGTCCTGTTCTTAATCTGAACGGCTTCTCTTATAGTTGGGTGATGTCCGGTGCACGTTGCAAGAATCTGGGCTTTTTCAAAATGTACTAATACATGGGACGGGTTTTCGAAAACGTGTTCTGCCAGTGCCGATTTGGACAAAATCGGCGCATGCGCTGTGAAAGATACCTTTAATAATTAGAACTCTAATCTATTTTCTGCTGCTGACAGCCCCCCTCGCCAACACCATGCAAACCGCGCGAAAATGCCGATTCGCCGGGTAAAAATACGTTTATGTGCGGATCTCTGAAAAGGAAACCTGACCTGCCATGAATGGCCGAATCACTAAGATATCGATGAAATCATCCAAACTCTGGAATATACCGTTGCTGATCATTCACAAATGACTGATTGAGCTCACGAAAGGAATTTATGAATCGGCAGACAAATAGTGACAGACGATGAGCAAAGGGGTTAGAGACTGCAATTGAGAACCCCATTATTACTTTTAGGTTGTCAAAATGATGATTTATTTAGCTTTTTTTACTAATTACCTAGCTTGCGCATCTTCTCTTACCACCCATCAAGTTTTACTCGAATCTGAGCATTTACTGGAGATGTCATTCACATGAAACGAGCCGGAGGCTGAAATTGCCATACAAAAGGTGAAAACCAAGGTCGTATCCAGGGGGGGGGGTTAGAGGGTTCGACCCGCCCCTCGAAACCCATAATATTAATCGTTTTTTGTAGGCTTTAAAATCCGATCTATGTATTTTTTGTACTTTTTGGTCCGATCCGCTGGCAACCCCCCCCCCCCGAAATAAATTCCTGGATACGGGCCTGGTGGAAACTATGGTACTTACGGGCAAAATTCTTCACTGGCTCGAGAAGAGGCTCGGGAACTAGGGGATCATCCGACGAGTTAATGAAAATCATGGGAGTCTGTATTCCCTCTAAGTAGTTGATGCAGCTGCTGCTCTGATAAAGGGAGGCGATAGACGCGAAGCCATGAACTCTCCTAAAATAAATTAAATGGTTTAGCCAGGGCCGTATCCAGGGGGGGGGGGGGTAGGGAGTTCGACCCCCCCCCCGAAACCCACAAAAAAAAAACGTTTTTTATAGGCTTTAACCTCTGATCTATGTCTTTTTTGTGCTTTTTGGTTCGACCCACGGGCACCCCCCCGAAAGAAATTCCTGGATACGGACCTGGGTTTAGCACAACACATACACTCAGCCCCCCCCCCCCCCCCCTGCGTTAATTAGTAGCGATGAACGGGGCTGAACTAAAAATCGAGGGGGTACTCACTCCCAAAAACCCGTGTACACCGGGTCCCGGTGCCGGAAGATACCAACCTATTTAATAATGTGTTCCAAACTCACGAAGTTTAATAAAGGTGTAGTTTAGGTATCACGTCCCTTCTCCCTACCGTCTTGGGATCCCAAAGAATCCCCAAATCATGAAGAAAGGCAGACCATGGACAAGTTGACCAGAAACGAATCCGAAACAGTGGACCATTTATGTAATCTTCCTATATGGCACTTTTTGGATACAATTCCTTCTGTAGCCTACATATAGTACATATACATATATTCTATTTCCCACGGTTATGTCCCTTCGAAGCTGACTGATGTTGCTTTAGTGCCCATACCGAAAGGCCGTGGCTGTGATGTTTCGAAGTCGGAAAACTACAGGCCTATAGCTTTGGCAACGATTATTTCGAAGTTGTTCGAAAAGTGTATTTTGTCTGAAATTGGACCCAAACTTCAGAAAAGTGATTTCCAGTTTGGATTCAAGGCACTCCATGGAGTTGATTTTGCAATTTTTTTATTTAAATTTGTAGTTGAGTATTTCTGGTTGTATTCGTCACCGGTTTTTGTTTGTTTCCTTGACTCCGCTAAGGCGTTTGATAGAGTTAACCATAGTAAAATGTTGAATATTCTGGTGAGTAGAGGAGTTCCGCTTCAGTTTATCCGTTTATTCGCTTTTTGGTTCCGTAATCAGGAGTCCCGTGTGAGGTGGGGGTCTGCATCTAACAGTTCTTTTCATCTGGTGAATGGCCTGAGGCAAGGAGGAGTCCTTTCTCCTCTTCTTTACGCAGTGTATGCTGATATGATGTCTCAAAGATTCAAGGAGTCTAATTTAGGCTGTTTCATTGGTGGGACTTGCTTCAACCACTTCCTGTTTGCTGACGATCTCGTTGTCCTTTCACCTTCGGTGTTTGGGCTTGATAAACTATTAAGTATTTGTGATACTGTCGCTTCCGAGTTGGATATTATTTTCAACACGAAGAAAACGTTCGCTATGGCTCTATTTCCGACCGGATGTTCGCTCCCGCGACATCAGGTTCGGTTATCCGGACGGGTCCTTGAATATGTTAATGAATTTCGTTACCTGGGTTTCTGTATTAATGATAAGTTGAGGGATGATTCCCATCTCCGTGAGCTGACTCACAGCTTATGCAAGCGTGGGAATATGCTTATTTGGAAGTTTGGTGACGTTAACCCTGTCACCAAAGTCCGATTGTTTAAAACTTTCTGCTACCAGTGTTTTGCGATTTCTTTGTCATACAATAGTAAGCGAAATCTATGAACGTTCTTTAAGCGTGCTACAAACGGATTTACCGTCGTCTGATCCGCCTCCCACCCCGAGAGAGCATTAGTCAGGCGTTTGTGCTAGGTGCAGAGGATTATTTATCTTTAGGCTGTGCAGTTTGAAAATAAAAATCGACCCCAGAAACAGTTCTAGGTGCTCCGTTGACCCTATAAACATGTGTCGTTTGCTTTTTCGTAAAAAAAAATATTTGATAAAAAAAAAAGTTAAAAAAATATGAATATAATTTATAAAATAAGTATCATAAACGGTTTCTATGGGTCAAAATGGCCCCCAAACATGTTTTGCAAGCTACAGTTAGTCCGATTTTCTTTTTTCTTTTAAATCTCTATTAAAAAAGATAAAAGTACAAAAAAAGACAATTTCGCCCTCTGCGAGCACTGCCGATTTTGGATATGTTGTAGAGAATTTTTTTCTGATCAGGACTATGTCAAATACATTTGTATTGCAATTTGTTCCAGGTTAGGCTATAAATTCCCGTAGATTGACTGTACTAATACGCCATTTACAAGAAAGGGGCCGTATCCAGCCACACGCAAATGCATTATCACTCTGGGGGAGACACATTTTACGACCCCCCTTAAAGGTCGGGCTTCACTACCCAGATGCCCCAGAATCTGGGGTCCGGATTATGTGAAGACGGTCCCAAACAGAAATCAAATCAAATGTCTTTTCAACAGTCCACTTTTGGGTAATTTTCATCACTTCTGTCATTTTATTAGATTTTACCACCTCAGCACAATAATTTCTCCAAGTCAAATGAAAACTACTTTCAAATTCCCGTTTCTTTTCACCCAGAATCCGGGAATCTGGTAGATTTTTCTACCAGATTCCCGGACACGTCCGGGGTGTTTTCAGACCGTTTCAGACCTGTCTTCACTACCCATACCGATATCGAAGAAAACGGAACCCAGAATCCGGGCGAAAAATCTGGGTAGTGAAGCCCAACCTTAACTATCCCCGAGTCTTTTGAGGAATGACCGGTCCATACAATCCGGTGGTTTTACTGACGCTACTGACAAGAACACCACACAGAAACTCACGAGATCAGTGGCGGAGTGCAGTATACTTCAGTTTTCTTGAATCTCAGAGTCCACGACGCCATAAACCCTTTGGCTACCCCCTATCCATGGCTATCAACCAGAGCGATAAGAATCCTCTAAGACTGGCATTATGATCCTTTTAATTTGATAAAGAGAACGCTTAGAGAACTTAGGGAAAAGCCGACAGACCCCAGCCTAGGCCCGTTGCCAACTGTAATATTAGTCATCAATGCTAATAAATGGGCCGTAGTATTATAAATGGGTCGTACAATTAAGTACTATTACACCCAGAGGCGTAACTAGCCAAAATGTTTTTTTTTTTGGGGGGGGGGGGACAAAGTATTTACCGACTGGTCATTTTAACAGACTGTTTTTGCAGAAAAAACGATTGTTTTGACGAAAAATCAACTAATTTTACGAAAACCGACTGTTTCCAAGAAAAATCAACTATTTTTTACGAAAAACCGACTGTTTCCAAGAAAAAAATCTACACTTTTTACGAAAAATCGCGGGGCTTCGCGCCGACCCGGCTATACTGGCCGACAACATTAGTGACGCCCCTGATTACACCAACTAGTGATATTTGCACGGAGTCCTTGTTGGATTTTCAGGCATATTTCGGTTTGGTTCGTGTGAACAAAGAGATCGGTATTGTAGTGTGAAACAACATACCGTTTTACCACGAAACAAATTTGTCACCATCATGTGCTATTGGGAAACACGCCGATTTAAATCAGTACCGGTCCCCTTTTTGTAAATCTGAAGTAAATATTTACACTTGGACCAGGTATCTACCGAGGCATAACCCGTTACGAAAGAGCGCAGGTGTCAGGTCCACCCGGAAATCGGGGAGCCAGACGGTCTTTAGATATGTTACCTACATGTCTGATCGTCAGATATAACTTAGGCTAGTGCCTATGATCTTCAGATACTAACGGCTGAGGAGGTATTGACTTCCCAAAACGGAGACCTGATTTCGGCAGTCCGGGATCTGTTCGCCCCGTGTCCAGAATCAAGTTTGAAATTTGAATAGGACTGAATCTGAATAATCCAAAATTCCGGCTATAACCTTATAGATTTGTATGTTCTAAAATTAGGAAATGTCACGATTTGTACCATAAACGTCTAACTTAAATTAATGTTTTTCTTTGTAGGCTACCGTCATTTTGGCGGATCTAAGTCTTTTTAATGAATTAGTTAACCTCGCTTCATTATTTGTCCTTAAAGCTGTTTGAGAACAATTCCAGGCCACTATAGGCAGGCGACTTTCGTGGGAGATTCGAATCGATTGATTGATTGAATTGAGACAAGACTTGTAGCGAGTGAAAGGGTGGGGGGGGGATTTCTAAGAGAATGAAAAAAAAATTTCCAGGCTATTCAACTGTTTGGAAGGTTCCTCCAGGTAGGACTAGTACTTAGGTATAATGTTTTGTATATTTTTATGGCACCTGTCCTTCGGCCAAGTCCCATATGGCGATCGCAATTTCTGTCCGTCCGTCGGTCGGTCGGTTTGTGCGTCGTTCGGTCCGGGTTTTGCTAGTTCGGGTACTTCCACATAAGCTAGGACGCTGAAACTTGGCAGGCAAATCAGAGACCCGAACAGATTAACTTGGAAATAGTCACTTTCCCGATCCGAGCTTCGTGGGGGGAGTGGAGGGAGGGGAATCCGGAATATTGATGTATTTATAACTTTTGAACGGGTGATCGGATCTTAGTGAAACTTGATATTTGGAAAGACCTCGTGTCTCGGACGACCCAATTCAAATCCGGACCGGATCCGGTAACTTCGGTGGGAGCTGGAGGGGGGAACCGGGAATATTGAGAAACGCTTAGAGTGGAGGAATCGGGATGAAACTTGGTGGGAAGAGCAAGCACAAATCCTAGATACATCACGGACATAAGCGGACCGGATTCGAGCACTGTGGGGGGACTTGGGGGGGGGGGGGTCGGAATTCTGGTGATCCAGCGAATTCGCTACTTCCTGGTGTACCAGGACGATGAGACTCGGCAGGCATATGAGGGACCCGAGTAGACTGACTTGAGAATAGTCCTTTACACGATACGACGATCGTGGGGGGAGCGGAGGGATGGGGAATCCAGAACCTTGTGGCATTTATAAATTTTGAACGGGCGATCGGATTCGAATGAAACGATCGGAGTGGAACGAGCCATCGTCTCAGATGTTCCACGTCAAGTCCGGACCGGATTCGATACTTTCGAGGGGGGGGGGTGGAGGGGCACCGGAATTTTCGTGAAACGCTTAGCTTAGGGATCGGATGGAATTTGGCGGGAAGAACAAGCATACGCATTAGAGACGTTCTTGACAGAACCAGATCATTTTGGGGCTCTTTGGTGGGGGGGGAGGGGGGTGAAGGGGTTTCCAGGAATTCTGGTGATGGTGAGTTCGGATGCTTCCAGAAGTGCTACGGACGATAAAACTTGACAAAACCTTCCTTCCCCGACGCTGACCCTGAAGACTGACAGCCTGACGAGGACCCTTTCCAAGAAGGGCCGAAATATCGCTGCCAAAGCATCGTAGCTGGCGTATCCGTTTCATGCGTTATTTGAATATAATACATGTTTCAAAGTCAGCTTGGGCTCAAGGAATATTAACCTACCGGAGTTTCCAGAAAAATGCTCAGATTCGAGTGGAACTTTATAGGCGGCAAGAGAAGATGCTTTAGAAGATCTATTTATGTGTCCAAACCAGATTCGGCCGCGGTAGGGGGAGTTTGAGGGGGGTACCGGAAAACGTCTAGGGATCAAACGAGTGGATCTAAACTTGGAAGGTAGACAAGTCATTTGTCCTAGATGATCCGAGACGATGCCGGAAATGCTCAGACTTGAGTGAATCTGTCACTCGAGAAATGGCCTATTTCTAGGTCCGATCCTGGGGGTGGGGGGGGGGCTGAATGGGGTATTTTATGACGTTCTCATTTACTTTCTTGCATCATCTACTCGTAACAAGTGCCATCTTTATGCATAAAAAGCTATCTACCGGGAACAACGGGGCGACTGAAGGAGCTATTTTCGAAGGCTCATCCTTGTCCGCCTTTTTCGTATACGACAAGCTCAAAAAAAATATATATATATATTTATTGCAATATAATTGTAGTGTCACTATGCTTATTGCCGAGGGGTTGCCCACTATCGAATTTGATGTACACCAAGTGCCCGGTTTCCGGTCGGTGATGCCGGGAAAGGGTGTACACCAACTATTGGAGAGTGGTTAACCTCTCGCATACGTCAGAGTGCTGTACATTAATCCTCATTTTTGTAGGGGGTAAACTGGTCAACCATGGAAGATACTCACGACGCCAACGCCGCCTAGCGGCCAGTATGCAAAGCATGAACTAAAGAGGGCTTTAGGTGGCGCTCTATGAGTAATCCGTTTAAAAGGCGAAGAAGGTCAAAATGTGGCTAGGATATGCAGGCAAGGTGACATTATGTGTAAATTTAAAACTTACAAAAATGTTAAAGGAAACGTAGTACTTATGATAGTAATTCATTGTATTTCAGTAGTATTTCCATTCATTCTCGTTCCCGAGATTCTTCACTTTCATAAATTTATCCTATCTACTCTATTAGCAAAACACTGATTATCACGCTTGCCATGATTAGTTCTCTGCTCAATCATTGTTTCCGAAATCTGTTTCCGTCCGAAGAGTATTTGCTGCGGGTTAGTTTTTAAAATCTAGGATAAACGAAATTGTGCCGAGTGCTTCGACAAATCTAGTGCGAAAAACTGAAAAGATCGTGTTATATATCAAGAAGAGCGTGTTTCACCGTCCTTACCATAGTTACTACGCATGACGTCACAAATTTTGGCTTCTGGGCGTCAAGGCTGGAACGCATTCTGAAATTTTCGGTAAATATCACTCCATGGGGTAATCCATCCAATCCCGTTACAGAGATCCGTAGTTACCACGCTTACTACGCTCACGAGCATGGTAAGCAAATAGTTACTATTTCGAGATGGTTAGAACGGTCAGTGTAGTAACTTTTCGTGGGGTTGAAACGGAAATAGTAACTAATAGTTACTATTGTTACAAACGTGAAACACGCTCGAAATGGGACCATGAAGATGTTTCTAGCATCGTCCAATTCTGGCAGGGCCACGAAAACACCTAATGTGACTTGACTATATAAATGGCTCGGCATAATCATAGCACTGTCCTGGCACTGTCTAAAAAAAACAAGAGCTGTAAGCTCATATGGCACTTGCAAGACCCTTGTGGCACAAATGATGGTGGGTTGAGATGTATCGTTTGATAAAACGTACTTTTCGACCTTGCGGTTAAGATGCACACTTTAAGGGAGATAGAACTTCATTTGTAAGCAAAACCCTTGAGGCAAAAATGATAATGGGCTCATGGGGATCATGGAAATGTATATTTTGCTTAAAAGTATTTTTCTTAATTTGCGGGGATTGGTACTTTAAGGAATGGTCGGATTTGAAAAGTGGCGATTTCTAAGCCAATCTTGTCGAATTTCTAATATTCCAGCCAAATTACATCGTCCTAGCACATCTGGAAGTACCTTAACTCGCACTCACCGGAATTCCGGACCCGCCCCTCAAACTCCCCCCACAGTCGCCGGAGCCAATCCGGTTCGGTTTTGGACTTGTTTGTTATTCCCACAAAGTTCCATCCCGATCTCTCCAGTCCAATCCGGTCACGTATTCTCCCCCCCCCCCCCCCAATTGTTGTCGGATCCGGTCCGGACATGAAAAAGATCACCACAGACACTCTGTTCAGTTATTAAATTTCACTCGAATCCAATCACCCGTTCCAAAGTTACGCATGGCTAAATATTCCGGATTCCCCCTCCCTCCGATCCCCCCACGACTATCGGATCGAATGAATTTTTATTTACAAGTCAGTTTGATCGGGTTCCTGATACGCCTCCCAAGTTTCGTCGTGAAAATCCCAGAAATCGTCATCACCAGAATTCCGGGAAACTCCCGTCCACCTCCCCCCCCCCCCCCAAGTGTCCGGGTCCAGTCCAAATGTGTAAATGATTTATCTGGAGCAGATTCTTGTTCTTCCCAGCAAGTTTTACTCCGATCCCTCCATTATAACCGTTTCTCGAGATTTCCGGTCTTCCCCCCCCCCCAACTCCCCCATAGCCGTAGAATCCGGTTCGGACTTCAAATGGGACATCAAAGATATGTCATTCATTCAGGTATTAAGTTTCATCCCAATCCGATCACCCGTTCGAAAGTTACACAACACTCAATTTTCCATATTCCCCGCACTGAACCACATATACAAACCCCTTTGACCCTCGAATGCACTAGCTCTTTCCGATGTTAACGGAGTGATCCGATGCAAAGAGTGACGTCACCCTACGCGCAGAGCTACTAGTATGAAGAAAGGGGCAGGGGTTTTACAAAAACTACTAAATTCTCAGGATTCCCTCGCCCTCTACTCCCTCCACGGTGGTCGGATCGGGGAAGTGACTATTTGCAAGTTAGTTTGGTCGGGTCCCTGATATGCCTGCCAAGTTTCATCGTCCTAGCCCATCTGGAAGTGCCCTAACTCGAGATGAGTGGACAGACCGACCGACCGACCGACCGACCGACCGACCGACCGACCGAAAGGTGATCGGTATATGGCACTTGAGCGAAGCTGCAAGTGCCATAAAAACTTCGATAGCGCTCTTTCGGCTGTTCACAATTCCATTCGTCTCGGACATGGAAAAGAGTTCCAAACAGAGGAAGGTATAACAAAAGCCCTTGGTAGTTTATATAATAGTTTTTGTTCTTTCTCTGTCTGCAACCTTTCCGGAATGTTTGGTATTCTGAGACGAAAAGGTTTAAAATTTATCAGGACTTTCAAATATTGTAAATTCCACGTGTGCCTTCCTCGACGTTACAGGAATTCCAGTATAACTGCAACTTTTTTGCCCTCTGACCCTTGTGAAAAGTTATCTTCAATCGCCCAGGTCCTTCAAGTTTTTGCCCTTGGCCATTTCTGAATGAACGAATGAAGGATTTATGATGCACTGCTCAAGGGCGTAAGTGCAGTAAAAAAGGACAAAGAAATACAAAATAGTCGCAAAACACTCAAAACTAATTTCCATAAAGGTTCACTAATTTAGAATCACATTGATGGGATCGTGAAGAGTCAAATTTCCAACACGAGAACACAAATTAGAGGAGAGGGCTTCAAGCGTCAACAATGGGTCAGAAATTAACAAACGTCGAATCATGTCGCGGTTCCGCGTGCGCCGTGGTAGGTAGAGAAGAAATCTAAAATATCTGAAGTATGTCGAGCGTATGCGCCGAAGGTACCCTTTTCCTTAGTATAGAATGTAATTCAGCAAGGAAGTTAACATACGGTGCGCAAACATAATGCGCAAACATAACATACGGTGCGTTCTTCCCACTTCTCCGCATTCCATCTAGGAAGAAAAGTTTATAGACCACATTAGTCCCTTTTCTTTTTTTTTAATGTTTATTTTTTGGTCTTGTGCATTTACTACATACTGACGGCTCAGTGTATCTTTTCCTTGTCTTTGTCTGTACTGCGCTATTTTCCTCTTCTTGAGTGCGTAAATAAAATTTCATCATCATCATCATATCCATTCCTCCGCTGTACTCAGGCAGCGGGTCATAAATAAATAAATAAAATAATGCCTCTTATGACAAACGGAGGGAGCCAGACGAAGAGGACGCGTCCTTTGGCCCGAATCAGAAGATGTCAGGGTAGCTGCTTATGTGAGAGACGACTGACGATAACAACTGAAGAGCTGAGCACACAAAGGTTATAACTCGCCTTTTTGGGCAAACTGAGTTAAGAGCACCGTCTGGTACACATTTTTACGCTCTTTCTCCCTTTGCTATCAGAAACTTCGTCAGGTCACTCCCTACAGAGGTAATCAGTCGACAAAGGTGATAACTAGCTTTCGATATAGTAACTTCCCAAACTTTGAACGTGATTATCTCGAAACTAGCAAAAAGTGACTTATCACCTTTGTGCCAATTAGTGTTGAAATGTTTAAGTCAAGTTGAAGTAGTTTGTGGTAACCACCCAGTGCCAGTGCATTTATGTCTTCTCATGGGCGGTTACCTATCATGATGGGTTATTATGTAATTTAGCAATTAAATAATCTAATCTAATCTAATCTCTCAGCTTTTTAATTAATACATGCCCTAAGCCCCTCTGGAGAAACTAAGGTCTTTGATCTTACCTCGTATAAGCCTCGTCCAATTCCGGCAGAGTCGCTGCAGACAGTATTGCACGCTCGGATAGGTTGTATTTTGATTTCGTCTCTTCACAAAGCACTTGGGATTGGTGGGTCATAATGACCCTCTTCATTCGCTCGGTCATCATATAAAGGTAAAATCGGCGAAAGTTCGTCCACTTCAGCAGATGCTGCATTGCCCTGAAAAAAGAAAATGTACTTGACTCGCCGAGCTACTATTCCGACAAGTTATTCATAACTACCTCAGCCTTAAAGCACAGCTCTTACGAGAAATAATATTTTCCCTATGAAATGGATCAGAAAAAAACATTTTCGAAAATACCATTACTTTCCATCTGAAATTAACGATTTTCTTGTTAGCGCCTGTCGACTATGTCCAGCCTTCCTGCTCTCCGACGCGGCGGCTGAGCGCAAAACATTTGAAAACTGATCGCGCCGTGGTCCAAAAGTGTGAAAACTAAGCAAATAAAAGAAGTAATAAACAAAAGCTTCTCAGATCCTTATGTGTGAAAGAGTTGTCAGCAGACGTTGATGATCCCGGCAAACGTTTCGTTGTGTGACGAGCAAAACTCGGCAAGGCCAAAAAAGCGCTAAAATTTCGTAGGCACAAAACGAAACAATGGAGAAAGGTGGGGATTTTAGAAGCTTATAATTCTGTATGGGAGCTAGATATATTATAAAAAGCAGAATAAGCAAGAGGCGTCCTTTAAGTCAGTGGTTCCCAACCTTTTTCATACCGCGTACCCCTTATCAAGGTTCGAAAAAGTTGCGTACCCCCTTTTTCCGAGCGTGAAAAAGACGAAATTTGTTACAAATATATACAAAATCAATGAGACACGTGAGGCTGCTTTGTGGCTAGAATTTGTCAAATCTCGGCTCGATGTCATTAACGGCAATATTTTTTACAGTCTCTATGTTTGGTTTTGATTTCTCCTTGCTTTCATCAAGCTGCATCGCAAACGTTTCCGGTAGCTGAATTCGCAACCTGAATGACAATATCACTTGCAATGTCTTCGTAAATTCTGTTCCGACACAGGAACAGAATTTACGGCAGTCGGCTAGCTGTTTTGGAATCAACATTATTTCATAGACTTTGCTACGGCTTGTAATCAGATGCGTCACGCACGGGTTGGCAACCCCCTTCCCCCCGAAGTGGTCGGCCAGACTGTTAAAAAGAAATGAGTCTGCGCGAAGCGCCGCGATTTTTTCGTAAAAACTATTGTTTTCGAAAAACAATCGGTAAAAACGACCCGCCAGTCAGTAAAATACCTTGCACCTCAACAAACATTTTGGCTATTGATGTCTCTGTTGGTAATATTAGGCTTTCGGTCATCAAAAATGAGTGAGGCGAGGTTTTGAAGCTTCATATTAAACCAATTTTGGTTCCGTCGCGTACCCCTTGCAAGGGTCTCGCGTACCCCTTTGGGTACGCGTACCACCGGTTGGGAACCACTGCTTTAAGTAACGCCCAAATTTAAGCAACACCGAAATCCTTTCAGATCTGTTGTCCCCCTCCGCTTCAAATGTTTACCAACCACAAATGTAAGCCATTGCCGAAAAATAAAATGTCAGATTTCTTCGGTCCGAGCAATCAGTCTTGTCCGTATCCTGCCAATTCTTCAGCCTAATTTTTTCACAGTTTTATTCCAACATTTATTTCTGGAAATATCTTGTAAGTGTATTAGTTAATTTGTTGTCGTTTTTGTGTATTTCGTAAATATTGTATTCCTCTTCTAGCTTTAAGCTGTTTGGAAGTAAATTTGATTGATTGATTGATCGATTGATCCCTTGCAAGACATGTCCAAAAATAATTAGCCTACTTTTCTACAGGTACAACTTCTCCCGATGTTTAGCCCTGGAAATGCAGGCCTTTGTTGAAAATCAAATTTTCCGCGTCTGGATGAATTTTGGGTCGTCGTGTAAGCAGCGAACACTCTCAACGTTATTACTAGAGCCCCAGGTGAAAAAATACAAAATCCCTTAGTTGAGTCAAAATATTTCAGTGTATTCAGAAATCAACGTTTTCCCGGCGATTTCAGCTTTCCTTGTGTTTTCGCGATCAATCCAAGCGGGAAAGTGGAAAGAAATCTCAGGAAGCAGATTCCCACAAGTAAATCCAGAATCTCGCAAAATGCTTCTTATGTCATAAGAGCTTTAAGTTAAAGGACATGTCTTACCTATAAGTAAGATCTAAACTTTTCAACGCATTACGAAACTGTCATCAAGAAAACTACAAGAATTGTGAATCTTATGAAAAGGACATTTACATTTAAGGACAATTCCCTATTTCCTATTTTATTTAAGGCACTAGCTCGACCACTAATTGAATATGGCCACACAACAACAAGGCCCTTCTACATCAAGGATATTACCGCCATTGAGCAAGTTCAAAGAAGAGCTACAAAAACTGTGCCAGCCATTCGCCATCTGCCTTATGAAAACCGGCTTCAAAAATTACGATTACCAAGTCTATCTTACAGATTTCTACGAGGTGATTTGATTGAAACTTTTATAATTTGCCATAGTTATTATGATAACATAAGGCCTGATGATGTCCTCACTTTAAATGACAACGGTCTCAGAGGACACAACTTGAAACTGAGTGGCAAGAAATTCCGAAAAGACGTTGGAAAATGGAGCTTTAGAAACCGAATAGTAGAACATTGGAACAATCTCCCAGAAAGTGTTGTGAATGCCGAAAATATCAACCAGTTCAAAGCAGGTGTCGACTACCACCTGGCTGAAATTCAGTTTAGAGTGTAGAGTGTCCCGAGAAATTTATAGAGGCGAAAGCCTTATTATTGCAATTATAGTATTATTATATTATTATTATTATAATACTAACGCAACTTGCTTCCGTATAATCACTCCATCCATTTCTAAACCCGAAGACCCGAACTTCGTACGGTACACTCCAACCCCTCTAACAAAACCTCGCTGATTTTCTCACTTGCCATATTTTGCTACCTTTGATCCGCATCACGCTGTCGACGGTTGTCTGCGACAAGTTTTTCCATCAGAAAAACCGGTTATGTAAGTTTTCTGTTTTCGCTATGAGTCAACGGATTTCGAAAAAGGCTTAAAACGGCCAAAGCCGTGGGTAATTTGTTGAAAGCAGAGCCTAGTCTTAAAATATTAAATTATTTTATAATACTGGAAGTTGAAGAGTATATGGTGCGAGGGGTCCCTTAAACACTTACATGTATGCATCGTATCCTTGACATATCGATACACCACCGATTATCTTCTTGTTCTTCTCAAAATTCTTATCACCGAGGTACTTCGTGACAATGTTACCCCCCAGGCTAAACCCAATGCAAATGATTCTCGTATCAGGATAGTTGGTCTGAAGGTCTTGCACCATGGTGCTATAATCCTTGGGACAGCCTAGAAATGGAGATCAGAGATCATTAGCAGTTGCTGTCCGTCCGTGGTCAAACAGGTTAACGCGCCGAACTCACATGCGAAGGGTCTCTGGTTCGAGTCTCGGTGGTGCCGACCGTTTGGTTCAGGGCGAACGCTAGTGGCGTTTCCCCGTAAGACAAGCCAAAACTCAACCCAGCTTCAAATGGGTACCTAGAGAAATCTAGGGAAAAGCACCAGAAGCGTCGGATGATTTGCCCCCAACCACGCACTGCACTCCCGGCCGAGGGCGGATTATCAGGAGATCGGCACCTGCGGTACGCGAACCTTAACCGGTTTGCATGAGAAAGTTTGCTTTTTATCAGAACCGCGTCGTCAAAATAAAAATACAACCTTCCGCAAGCAGAACCGATGTGATTTTTTTTTTTTTTAGGAACATGGTGTTGTGATTACCGATTCATCCTACCACTCGAGGCGAGCTAGCGAACACAGCAGAAGAGAGACGGGATCATTCAGCTAATCACGGAATGAACTGTACCGTGCCAATGGTAGTCATATTATATGCTTATAACACCAGTACACCGTGCAGTCCCATGATATCAGTCCTATCCTACCCAGTGCCAAAATTTTCTGGTATTACCCTGATGTTAAAAGAAAAAAGTTCCAACCGGGCGTTATTATCAAGTGATAACGCCCGGCCAGCCATGCGATATCAAGTGATAACGCACGGTTGGAATTTTTTTCTTTTAACATCAGGGGAATACCAGAAAATTAAAACAAATGTACTAGTGTTATAATCATTATCGCCCTTGCTTTTTCTTCGGGCGATAGCGGAAAATTTGGCCCTTGGGCAGCATGATAGGCAGATATCACCCTCGCTGCGCTCGGGCGATATCAGCGATAATATATATTGTTACGAGGCTAGTGTGTGAATAAGGAGTGTCGCGAAACCTCCAACACATGGGAAAATACAAATTACAATATTTTTATTTTACAAATATTGTATCTTTGAGTATTTTACTCATACTCCGCTGTTATCTAAAAAGCGGGCCACAAATAAATAAATATAGAACTGAGATCAGGTCGACATGGAATTTGTAACATTTCGTCAGAAAGTTAGAAACACTCAAATCTTACTCGACCCTTTCCGGCCTATCCGCTAGACAGGAGACCAACGGAAGCGGTCGATTTCCGGAAATCACCCACCTCATAACGACACCGAACACACGCTACTGCAAATGGAGACAGTCTCTGTTCACTCCTTCCTCCCATTCAGAAAAGACTAAGATCAGTTCACATTTCAGCAGACTTATAATTTCGCAGCCTTCGAAATACTCTTTGAAGTTTTTGGTCGAAATATTTTTGCTGCGACCCCCCCCCCAAAAAAAAAAAAAAAATCGCCACACCTGAACAGCGTGCTAGGTAATATGATCTTTAAGACTAATAATAATAATTTATTTTCAACCCACAAATCGTACAAGATGAAAACAGGGGAGTACAAAAGAAAATAAGAAGACATAATAGGGAAAACAGAACACATACAAACAAAATTTACTCATGAGTCAAACAGACGAACAAGACCACGAGAGGGCGACAGACGCCCGTACGTTCTCCGTAATATCCGTTAGTGAATACTTACTAATAATTTTAGAATTTCTTTGCAAGGAGGTAGAAAAAGAAGAAATTAACAAGAGTTACGAGCTCATATGGCACTTGTTACGAGTAGTGGTACGAGAAAGTAGAAGAGAACTTCACAATAAACACCCCGCCATTCAAAAATGCGGTTCGGACCTAGAATTAGGATGTCTAGGTTCATTCAATCTGAAAGCTCTAGATGACATATTTAGAACTTATGCTTGTTCTTCCCACCAAGTTTCATCCGATCCCTCCACTCTAAGCGATTACAAAGATTTCCGGTTCGCCCCTCCAACTCCTCCCAATGTCACCGGATCTGGTCCGGATTTAAAATGGGATGTCTGAGGACGAGACCTTTCTAAATATCAAGTTTCGGTTAAATCCGATAACTCGTTCAATAGCTGAGCTTGCCACTGGATTCCGGATTCCCCTTTTGTACACTCCCCCTCGACGGTCTGATCGGGGAAACGACATTCTCAAGTCAATAGTTCGGGTACCTGACAAGCATGCCAAGTTCATTGTCCTTGCCCATCAGGAAGTACCGAACTCGTGGGATTACTACAAACTCGGATCCCCTCCAACTCCCCTACAGTGACCGGATCCATTTCGGTTATGCTATTCACTTGTTCTTCCCACCATCTTTCATCCCAAACCCTCCACTCAAAGCGTTTCCTAAGATTTCCGGTTCCCCCGTTCGACTCCCCCCTATATCACCGGATCCGGTTCGGATTTAAAATGGGGTGTCTGAGACACGAGATCTTTCTATACGTCAAGTTTCATCAAGATCCGATCACCCGTTCGCAAGTTAGAAATACCTCACTTTTCGGATTCCCCCTCTCTCCACCCCCACCCCCCAGATGGTCGGATCCGGGAAACGACTTTTCTCAAGTCAACCTGTTCGGGTCCCATACACGCCTGCCAAGTTTCATCGTCTTAGCGCATCAGGAAGTACCGAACTCGCGGGATCACTAGAAATTCGGATCCCCCCAGCCCCCCCCCCCCCACACTGTGAACGGATCCGGTCCGGTTATGTCAATCACGTATCTAGGGCTTGTGCTTGTTCTTTACACCAACTTTCATCCCGATCTCTCTACTCAAAGCGTTTCCCAAGATTTCCGGTTCCCCCCTCCAGTTCCCCCGATGTCGCCGGATCCGGTCCGGATTTAAACTGGGATGTCTGAGACACAAGGTACTTCTATATATCAAGTTTCATTAAGATCCGATCACCCGTTCGTAAGTTAAAAATACCTCATTTTTCCGGATTCCCCTCCCTCCAGCCCCCCCCCCCCGGATGGTCGGATTGGGGAAACGGCTATTATCAAGTCAATCTGTTCGTGTCCCTGACATGCCTGCCAATTTTCATCGTCCTAGCACATCGGGAAGCACCGAACTCGCGGGATCACTAGAAATCCGGATTCCCCCCCCCCCAACTCCCCCAAAGTGAGCGGATCCGGTCCTGTTATGTCAATCCCGTATCTAGAACTTGTGCTTGTTTTTTCCACCAACTTTCATCCAGATCTCTCCACTCTAAGCGATTTTCAAGATTTCCGGTTTCCCCCTCCAACTACCCCCCATGTCACCGGATCCGGTCTGGATTTAAAATGAAAGGTCTGAGACAAGTGGTCCTTCCATATATCAAGTTTCATTAAGATCCGATCACCCGTTCGTAAGTTAAAAATAAGTCATTTTTCCTATTTTTTCCGGATTCCCCTTCCCTCCACTCCCCCTCAGGTGGTCGGATCGGGGAAGCGACTATTTCTAATTTAATCTGGTCCGGTCCCTGATATGCCTGCCAAGTTTCATCGTCCTAGCTTATCTGGAAGTGCCCGAACTAGCAAAACCCGGACCGACAGACCGACCGACCGACGGACGGACAGAAACTGCGATCGCTATATGGCACTTGGCCGAAGGGCAAGTGCCGTAAAAATACGACAAAACAGTTAAAAAACACAAGTGTAAAACAAGTATTATTTCAACAAGAGCTGCAAGCTCATATGGCACTTGCAAGCTTTTTAGCTTGTATACAAGTTATCGCAGTAGGATGTGAATGGATAGTAGCTTTGTCAGTGTGATGGGTTGTTTGGTACTACAGTTACGTGCAAAAGAAATGGTCACTTAGAGCGTGTTCCACCCTACTTACCGTAGTTACTATGAGCGTGTTCCACCCTACTTACCGTAGTTACTACGCTAGTCGCCGTGGTTACTACGCTAGGCTGGAACGCTCTTTGAATTTTTTCGGTCAATATCAGGCCGCGGGGTGATCCGACCAATCACGTTACAGAGATGCGTAGTTACTACGCTAACTACGCTCCCGAGTGTGGTAAGCAAATAGTTACTATTAGTTACTATTTTGAGAAGGTTGGAACGGTCAGCGTAGTAACTTTTCGTGAGGCTGGAACGGAAATAGTAACTAATAGTTACTATTGGTAGAGGGGTGGAACACGCTCTTAGTTATATTTGCTGTTGTATAATATATTTGAACAATTTGTTTTAAATATTTTGACATCTTATGGAAAAATCAGCGAAATTTTCAAGCACTTCCTTTTCGTCGGTGACGCTCGGGAGGTTTCGATCGCTCCATTCTAACCGTGTCACATGATTTTCGGTTCCTCCCTCCAACCCCCCCCCCCCCCCCACATTCATCGGATCCGGTCTCGACTCGAAATGGTACATCTGAGACATGAGGTCTTTCCAAATACCAAGTTTTATAAAGATTCAATCACCCGTTCGAAAATTATGAATGTCAATAAAATTCCGGATTCCGGCTCCCCTCCCTCCCCCCACTATGGTGGGATCGGGCAAGTGACTATTTCCAAGTTAATTTGGCCGAGTCCATTATACACCTGCCAAGTTTCATCGTCCTAGAACATCTGGAAGTAAATTAACTCCATAACACCGGAATTCCGGAACCCCACTCCAACTCCCCCCGTAGTGCACGAATCCGGTCCGGTTCTGTCAATGATGAACCTAGGGATTGTTTTTGTTCCTCCCAACAAGTTTCATCCCGATCGCTCCACTGTAAGCGTGTCACATGATTTCCAGTTCCCCCCTCCGACCCCCTCCCACATTCATCGGATTCGGTCCGGACTCGAAATGGGACATCTGAGACATGAGCTCTTTCCAAATATCAAGTTTCATTAAGATCCGATCACCCGTTCGAAAATTATGCATGTCACTAAATTCCGGACTCCGGCTCCCCTCCCTACGCCCACGATGGTCGGATCGGGCAAGCGACTGTTTCCAAGTTATAGAAAATCATCTGTAATCAAAACTCTTGAAGCAAAAAAGATTATCATCAGGAGCACGAAAATGTATATTTTGCTCAAAAGTATTGTTTGTACTTTAAGGAATTTTATTGTAAGCAAAACCCTTGAGGCAAAAATGATCATGGGCTCATAGGGATCACGAAAGTGTATATTTTGCTTAAAAGTATTTTTTTGCACTTTGCGGTTAGCATTACTACTTTAAGGGATGGTCGGATCTGGGAACTAACTATTTCTAAGCCGATCATGTCAAGTCTTTAATTTTCAAGCCAAGTTTCATCGTCCTAGCATGTCTGGAGCTACCTTAACTTGCCATCACCGGAATTCCGGACCCCCCCCCCTCTAACTCCCCCACAATGCCCGAATCCGGTCCGGTTCTGTCACTGATCTACATAGGGCTTGTGCTTGTTCTTCCCACCAAGTTTCATTCCGTTCGCTCCACCCCAAGCTTGTCACAAGGTTTCCGGGCCCCCCTCCGACCCCCCCCCCCAGCTTCATCGGATCCGATCCAGACTTGAAATGGGACATCCGATACATGTTGTCGTTCTACATATCAAGTTTCATTATGATCCGATCACCCGTTCGGAAGTTGTACATACCTCAAGATTCCGGATTCCCCCTCCCTCCACTCCCCCCACGATGGTCGGATCGGGAAGCTGACTATTTCAAGGTTAATCCCTGATTTACCTGCCGAGTTTCATTGTCCTAGCCCACCTGGAAGTAACTTAACTCCGTATCACCGGAATTCCGGAACCCCACTCCAACTCCCCCCACAGTGGACGAATCCGGTCCGGTTCTGTCAATGATGTACCTAGGGGTTGTGCTTATTCCTCCCACCAAGTTTCATCCCGATCCCTCCACTCCCAGCGTTTCCCAAGATTTCCGCCCCCCCCCCTCTCCAGCTCCCCCCAGAGTCACCGGATCCGGTTCAGATTTTAATCGGACCGTCTGGGCACGGTCTCTTTCCAAATATCAAGTTTCATTAAGATCCGATCACCCGTTCGAAAGTTATAAATTCCAATATATTCCGGATTCCCCCTCACTCCACTCCCCCCACGATGGTTGGATCGGGAAAGTGACTATTTCCAACTTAATCATTTGGGGTCCCTGATATGCCTGCCAAGTTTCATCGTCCTAGCTTATGTGGAAGTACCCGAACCATCAAAACCCGGACCGACAGACCGACCGACGGACGAACAGAAATTGCGATCGCTATATGGCACTTGGCCGAAGGGCAAGTGCCATAAAAACGAAAGTAATTTCGTTTTCCGCCACGTCTGAACACGCCACAGATTTCTGAGTGTAATGTTCGTCACAGAGACAGAATGGTCACGCAGTATCGCCATATTGGCGGATTTTACGCCAAACTGGCGGATTTACGACAAACTGGCGGATTTACGACAAACTGGCGTAGATATTTTTGCAACTGACGTGTGGCGTAAAACTTGGCTATTTTTCTTTTTACCTTGAGTATTAAAATTGTTTGGGTTCTATTGACAATCCTTGCAATTTTTTGGAGATTACTTGGAATTTTGGGTTGAAAAGAAATTATAGCGTATTTTTCAAATACAGCGTATGCTTGGATTTTACGACAAACTGGCGTATACATTTTTGCAATTGGCGTGTGGCGTAAAACTTGGTTATTTTTTTTTTAACTTGCGTATTAGAACTGTTTGGGTTCTATTAACAATCATTGCAATTTTTTGGAGATTACTTGGAATTTTGGGTTAAAAAAGAAATTCTGGTGTATTTTTCAAAGACAGCGGCGTATTCTTGGATCACGATCTGGCAAAATTGGGCGTGTGCGCCACACTCGACCCAAAGTTGAAACTAAGCGGTAAGGCTGTTTTTGTTCGGTACTTCATAAGACATGAATATTATACTTAATTCTTTTAAAGTGATTCAAATCCTGATGCACCAGCTGCGAATGAATATTTAACTTGTCTATAAAGTCTGTGATCGACTCTGTAACACCAACTTTACCCTATATTCCCATGGAAGATCTTATTTTACCCAATTTTACCTTATTTTGCCAATTTGTATTACAGAATTTTATTTACGGTAATTTTACAATAGTTGCGTTTCTGCAGATACCATGGTATCTGATACACGGTCTAAAGTCGTTTTTGCAGTTATCGTGGTATCTGATACCACGGTCAAAAGGCGTTTTTGCAGTTATCGTGGTATCTGGCAAGTTATCGTGGTTCTGATATTCACACAGTCCGACCGTTATAACTGATCGTGGTATCTGAAAAAGTCATCTCACTTACTTTGTCAAATTGGTGGGAAAGAAGTTTGGCACTTAGTGATATGACTGGATATCAGTTTTTCTTTTGAACGACTTAGAAAAGCGCAATTTTTGCAGAGCAACCGTATATAAGATACCACGGTAACTGCAAAAACGACTAATTGCAAATTCATTGACCGTGGTAACAGATACCATGGTATCTGCAAAAACGCAACTAATCTATAGATAGATACAGATATCGCTTTTATTCTTCTCGAAACTATCATGGTAAAATCCAATTTTTCGAGGTCGTCAATATACACATTACAACACTAATATTCACACCAGAAAGGGTAAAGGTGAGTCTTCACCTTCCGGAATCTGGGTTCCCAGATTTTCCGAGATTTTTTTTTTGAATTTCTTCTGCGATACTTAAAAATTCCGGAAATCTGGAAGCACAAAACCCCCTTTTTTTCCGGATTATTTTGATATACTTTCGGACTGGTTCATATTCAAGAAGCAATTTACAGAAGACGTCAAAGAATAATCTGGAAGCCCAGATTCCAGAAGTTCCGGGAGGTGGAGACCGGACTTAATGTATGTGCGGGCTTACCATACGCAAAAATCCGCGGGGACGTGACTTTGAGCGTCTTGATAGCACCAATGTGGTTGAGGACAGCACAGCGGTATCCCCGTCTTTGTGCAAAATGTACGAATGTGCGAATGTAGATACTCTCGCTTGAGTTGCAAATGCCAGGACACAGCGCTAATGTGATATTCCCTGCAACATTTGTTGATTAGTGTTCAGTTAGCTCCACAGCAAAATAACACTAGGGAGTAGCACCAAAACTTGAAATAAATGACAAACAGTCCAATAGCAGCGATACTAGCACCACTAGCGATAATGAACGTCCCTACTGAAACTCAAACAGTCACAAGTGCTGGCTTCAATAACTTCATATTTTGAACACAGCAAAAAAAATATACAACATCCTCTGTTTCCTCGATGCAGACCGCATCTTTGCTTTACTAGAAACTTCTGTATACGCAAGTTTGTCTCGCTTTAAATGCTGCAAGCTTAGTGAGAGGCGCTATGATTATGGCCCGTTTGCGAAGTAAGGAAAGCATAGATCTTGCCGCTACTCTCTAGTGTCATTTTGCTCTGGTTAGCTCCAGCCCTACCCAGTGCTGAGATATGTTCCAGATTCCTACTCCCCACAAAGCTGAACACGCGTCTAGGGGGGGGTCGGGGTCGAGGGGTTGCTCACTCGCTGGGCACCACTGTACACCCTCCCTGGGCACCGGGCACCACTGTACAACCATTTTTGGAGTGAGCACCGGCTGGGCACCGGGGTGGGAACCACTGTACAACCATTTTGAGAGTGAGCAACCCCTCGGTCGGGGTCACTTGATTAAAGAAGTGAATTGGATATGGCGGGTGACCCTCTTACTTATTCTTCCTTTTATATTATCCCTAGATCTCTTATGGAATTATAAGCTTCTGAAATCCCTGCCTTTCGCCATTGTTTTGTTTGTACCTACGACTTTTTAGCGCTTTTTCAACTTAGCCGAGTTTTGCCAGTCAAGCAACATAAACTTCGCCGAAAGCTTGAAGGTTCTCCGACAACTCTTTCACACATAAGGACACGAGAAGCTTCGAAGTGTTGTTTTTAGTTTTGGAAGACATGGTAGGCCATCAGGTCTATATTCTGTTTCGGACTTTTTTTGTTTTGCTTGTTTTTCCCATTTTTTTACCACAGCGCTTTCAGTTTTCAAACATTTTGCGTCCGGCCGCCACGTTGGAGAGCGAGAAGGCTGTATAGAATTGACAAGCACTAGCAGAAAAATCGCTCAATTTACGTGGTAAGTAACGGTATTTCGACAAACTATATTTCTAAGCCATTTCATCGTGAAAAGATCGTTTCTAGTAAGAGTTGTGCTTTAAGATCTATTTAGAGCTTGTCCAAATCCGTGCTTAAAGATCCCGGCACTAAATGGTCCCACGGTTGGATCAAGTCCTCGTCTGAAACGGCGACATGGAATGGGGCGATCTAGACGGATTAAGCTCATGGTGCCCACAGAACGCAGCAACGCGAAAAAAATCGACTTCCCGAGGACTCCTTTTGATAGACTGCCCGCGTTTTTGTTTGTCCTGGGGACTCACTCCCCGAATTCTCTCGAGTCCCCACGGACCGGGAATGCTCCGACTATCATCACCATCATCAAATAAGGACTCCCTTTCAGATTCGGTGGGGAATCGAATTCGGGAGTTGCTTGTGCTAATGTTTTTGGAAAAACAGATGTTAGGGATGGTTAAAAAGAATTTCTGAGAATTTATTTGTGATTTGAAACTGATTTTGAGAAAAATAAATTCATTTCATTGTGAATTCGCTTTTTGTTGTAAATAATAGCAATGTAAAATTAAGTTGAAAACGATCAGAATAAACAAAAGTGACAATAAAATAAACCCTGACAAATTCCATCGCATAATATTTTTTATTTTTTTTTACAAAATCGAAGATAGAGCCATTCCTGGTGTTCTCGTTGTTTTCCGTCCGCGGAGTCCACGTGAGGTGTCTCCCTTTATTCTCGCCGTTCCCCTCGATTCCCCAAGGAGTCCCCGGGGAACGGCGAGAATACGCCTCTAGTGAACGAAAATTCGCTTTCTGTGGGCACCTTGCTTTAGTTGTGAAACGTCCCCGCGTTTCGTAAAGCATAGACTTACTAAGTACTTTTTTTGGTTTTAATTTCTTATTCCCATGCGATTTAGAATTAATCTGCTTTGAAAGTATACTGGGTCTGATAGTTTTTATTGTTAATCTATTCAGCCGGGGACGTTTTGTCATCGGTACATTTTAGTTGGGGATGTTTTGACATGGAGACGTTTCATTAGGGGATGTTCCGCAGACGAGACAACCCGATCTAGACACTGCAATGCTAGAATGCTTCCTATTTAACTCCTTTCAAGAAGGAAGAAAGATGTATAGGTCTATTCGTGTGACGGTTGGGGGGTTTCAAGTAGTTGGGAAAGAGAAGAAAGTCTTCAATGATAGGATTAGGGAGGTGAGATCCTCGTGGACTACCTCCGATACTCTAACCCCTTGGTTGGGTTGACTGCGGGTCGGTATGATGAACTATTCTGACGCTTGGGAGGACCCAACCTGTTGATTCGGGTTGTTGGCGAAACATGCCCAATCGAAAGGTCCCCATGTAAAACGTCCCCACGGCGAAACGTCCCCGACTAAAATGGACCAATAACCAAAATATGATAATATTTTTGGAGGGGATTTCAAGATTTACATCAAACCTGGCAAACGGATTAATTTAAGACCACAGACTGGGATTACGAGATTAAAATCTCCTAGGCATACAAATATTATCCTGAGCAATACGATTAGTTCTCTAAGCAAGATCTTGAACGTCACACGCCAATTTTATCCAACATACTGATACTACACTTATTTTTGCATTTTCCTTGTTTAAAGGAACAGTAAACTTGACTAGGCAACTTTCGGCCATCGAATCGCCCGGGTGGGGGGCTTAGATAAATATACAAGGTCTTATTGTCGACAGCCCTCCCCCCCTTCTTTGTTATCTCTAACCGTCTCGAACCCCCTCCTTAGTGTTCCCAAAGCTAGCTGGCAGGCGCAGGCCCTTGCCCCTTATGCACTTATGTACTGTAAAAGTTTGCCTTTTTACATGTAGACTACAGACCTGCTACAGACTAACAACCTGGCCCCGACAAGACGGCCGGGAGTCGATTCCTAGTCGCGGCACACAAACCTTTTGCTTTTGCAAACCTTTTGCTCAAAAGTCGAATTCTCGGAAACTGCCCGGAAACTGCAATGGTCGTAACGAGAATTTTTCTTACTCTCAATATCGACTAAGGGTACATTCTTGATATGTTAGCTAGCTCCCCGAGTCAAGTTTGAGTCAAGTTTTCTGTTCCTTTAACTCTTTTTTTTTAGCCAGATCAGGCTTCCGCGTGTTTCCTCCGAGGAGCTTATTGGTAAAATTTATCGGCTATGCTTGTTGCTCTAAACGACCTAGAACTAACCTGCTGCTGATCACTAACGAGCCCAGGGCAAGGCGTGTTGCACTATATATTTCGAAGGGAAATAATGCATATATGAAGGAACTGGTCCAAAGTCCCCCCTTTCCTGCCTATAAAGAACGTTCCCACATCTGTAATCTGTAAATGCGAAGCTGTTTTACCTCTGTCACGCGCCTGAAGACCAAGGCGAACATATAAATCTTGGGAACGTTTTGCCGTGGGGATGTTTTGCCATGGGGATGTTTTGCCATGGAACGTTTTGTCGTGGGAACGTTTTGCCATGGGGACGTTTTCCCACGGGGACGTTCTGCCACGGGTACGTTTCGCCGGGGACGTTTTGCCGTGGGGATGTTTTGCCATGGGGACGTTTTGTCGCGGGAACGTTTCGCCATGGGGACGTTTTGCCACGGGGACGTTTCAATGGGGACATTTCGCCGGGGACGTACGAGGACGTTTCGTCAGTAAACTGTTGGTTCACCACACGAGATGGTGGAGGCGGAGATCATAAAAAGATATTTGAAGATGGTGCAAATCTCTCTGTGAGACTGGCTAGCCGGGAGGAGTCCCAAATCAATTCAGCAAGTCAAAAGGCGTTTTTCCGTGACAATCCAGATTGACGATTCACAATCCGAATTCTCCGAAATACGTTTTCTCTGACAATCCAGATTATGAAAAATCGAATTCTTTGACAATCTGATAATCCGGATTCATGCTTGGATTGTCGATTCGAGAATCTTGCAAGGGAGCAAAATCGTCGTTTGTACAATCTGGGATTATCGATTCACTGTTTCTCTGACGAATCAGCTATCCAGGATTATAATCCGGAAAAACGCCTAAACTTACCATGTGGATGTACATCCAGTGGCACAAATAGGTCGTAAGTCAAGGTGGCTCCATCAGGAAGATCTAAGTGGATCCGATTTCCAGTGGGCCAAGGGCACTTGATATGACCAATAAGGCTGTACAGCACTGACTGAACATGGCCACTGAAACCCCACAAACGAGTGGGCATGTAGCTAAAAGGAAATGAAGATACTTAGCAAATTTTCAGTGATAAGACATGAAAAGTGATGCCATTTCAGATAAATACTGTGGTGAGTCCATAACAACAGTAATGATAACACGCTTATGAAAAGCTTATGGAAAGGACCGTAAATAGCTTGTCCAAAATAGTGGTCCCAAAAACTTTGTAGGCCTATGCATAGAAGTTAACCGTTCAGTTTGACAGTTTGTCTTGGTTCTTGCAATGTAAGGTAAGATGAAACAGGAAATGGAGAACACTGTGCAGTCTAATACACGAAGTTCTTTCTTGATAACACTGGGGCATGCAGGTAGGGGTGAGCATGGTAGCCTGCTCACACATATGTGTAGCTTACCCCTTATTCCCAAGAGGGGTACCAGTAGGCTACAGAGTAGCCTACTTTGGTAACTAAAAAAACCTGGATTTCATTTTGACACTAAAATCGTTGTATCCTAGTACCACTCTGGGGAATAAGGGGATACATACACATGAGTACCATCCTTACATTCCTTACCCATGCCAGCATGCCCTAGCACTTGAGCGAGTGTCAAAAAGGGCCTCATGCACTAGACTGACACTGAGTGCTGATTTTTTTGGCAAACAACAAAAGGATGGTTTAAATAATTACAAATGTCTTACAATAACCTACTGTGAAAGAGGTTCTGGTGCTGCACTTCTTTTTTAACTTAACTTTAGGGATATAGACTGAAGACTACAGCTGCAGTTTTTTAATGGGTTTACGGTTTACTGATACCATGGACACCAATGAAAGGGTGACAGAGTGGGAGGCTAACATGCCCTAGGCCCAATCAACTATTAGCTTATGTTGTTCATATGCTAACTTAATCCTTTACAGCAACCCTTACTTACGGTAAGTATAGGTCAGGCACATGACTGTAGATCAGTTCCACAAACTTTTCATCTATCCCATGAACTTTAGCTGGCCTAGGTGTGCTTGTGACATTCAAAATCTTGCATACTGCCCATATGACAAAGGCAACTAGGGCTAACGCCGTTGGAGACATTCTTCATAAGCCTGTGGAGAAGAACCCTCATGATGTGATTTTATTTTTCCACTCAGCAAAAGCAGCTCAAGGCACAAAAATCAATGTGGAGAAAAAAAAATAAGAGAAGAAAAAACTGAAAAACACTAACAGACACATTTCAACTGTGATCTAAGCTGAATCCTGGTTTGTTTGATTACTAAAGTATTAGTGGTACACCTCGGGGGAATAAAGGGTACATAGCCTACCTGGTACATTCAGGTATTACAAGAGGCATTACTAGCCAAAATGTTTGGGGGGGGGGCAAGGTATTTACTGACTGGCTGGTCATTTTTAACGACTATTTTTAAGAAATTTTGAAGAAAAATCAACTGTTACGAAGAAAAAATCAACTGTTTTGAAGAAAAAATCAGCTGTTTTATGGAAAATCGCTGCGCTTCGCGCCGACTTGGCTATTTTTTACCGACTGGCCGACAAGATTTTGGGATGCATTCCCCCCCTGCCCTCCCCCCCATATGTGATGCCTCCCAATATGGGATGCTCATGCCTGCCCCAGCATTTGAGCATGGTTATCAAAGGTTCAGACCAGTCATGCACAAATCCTCAATTTTTGGGCATGGTGCCCCAGCGTCAGGGCATGCCCCAAGGTATGGGCATAGTGCCATACGTTGGGGCACCATGCCTGGAGCATGGGCATGGAACTAGCATGGCACCCCCATGATATTTGGTTGAACTGAGATTGATTACATACCTAAATAGGGCCTTCTTCCTCTCCTAGACCACAAGATACTTGATCTTATGTTCTATCTAACCTCTTTTTCCAATTTTAAAAATATTGGGGAACTTCCAAGAAATTTAGCCATGAATGAATTTCCCCTTTTTCCCTGGAAATGGATAGGTAAACCAATAAGAAAAAGTGGTCTTCATTAAATGCTAAATTTCTTGGAAGTTCTCTAGTATTTTTAAAATTGGAAAAAGAGGTTAGATAGAACGTAAGATCAAGTATCTTGTGGTCTAGGAGAGGAAGAAGGCCCTATTTAGGTATGTAATCAATCTCAGTTCAAGCAAATATCATGGCGGTGCCATGCAGGTGCCATGCTAGTACCATGCCCGTGCTCCAGGGCATGGTGCCCCAACGTATGGGCACCATGCCCATACCTTGGGGCATGCCCTGACGTTGCGGCACCATGCCCAAAAATTGAGGATTTGTGCTTGACTGGTTCAGACCTGGTCTGACCTGAGTCTGCCTTGGGCTTGGGCTCTGCTTGGACCTATGTTAGCCCAGATCAGGCCTTGCTTGATTGATGGCATTATTAGTCTCTGAGACATAAACTCTTAATAATCACCCACTGATTGTTCTTCATGGTTCTTCATCGTCGATCGACATAGCCCAGCCCAGCAGCAGTCCAGGTCCTGTCATAGCCTAGTGGCTAGGAGTCCCAAGAACTGGCCGAGTCCTGAGTACTGCCCAGGTATTGCCTGAGACCTGAGTAGCCTACAGTGCACAGTGGCCTCTAATTGCTACTAGGCTAAGCTTACTCTGTTACTGTATGTACAGCCAGAGGCGTTACTAGCCAAAATGTTTGGGGGGGGGGACAAGGTATTTACCGACTGGCTGGTCATTTTTACCGACTGGTTTTGCAGATAAAAACGACTGTGTTAACGAAAAATCGGCTAATTTTAAGAAAAATTGACTATTTTTACGAAAAACCGACTGTTTTTAAGAAAAATCGACTGTTTCTAAGAAAAAAATCGACTGTTTTTAAGAAAACTAGCGGCGCTTCGCTCCGACGCGGCTATTTTTTACCGACTGGCCGACAACATTGGGGGGGGGCGTCCCCCCTCCCCCCCCTAGTAGTGACGGCCCTGTGTACAGCTGTACTTAGCGGAAAGTAGAATGTCATATTCTAAGCTTATAACCTCTAAAAATAAAAATGCTTCTACTGCACACTATCTAAGCTTAGGGCAGCACGCACGAAGGAGGGAAACACCAAAGATCCTGTAAGTCGATTGTCTTTGGGAAACACAAACATAATAAGGAATCCATACGAACTTATGACATCATAGTCTATAATGACACAATATAGCGGAAAACATTCCTCCCAGCGACAAGCCTGGTTCTGTTATCTATCTTGTCTATCACTAAGCGGTGGTTGTTACCGCCAGCTAGGAGAAAATCCTGAAGCGCACTGAAACAAATTTTAACCGCTTAGGTAGCGCCAGCGCTTACGGCTCAATTTCTTGTTGGATTCAAAAATATGCGGTGGGACGACGGGATCATGGCCTCCTGGGATCAGGGTCGTCGCAAGGGGTGGGGTTGCGGAGGGTGCAGCAACCCCCACCTTTTTGAGATTCAGTAAAGTTTTACTAAAAATTGTTCGGTATTTTTTCGATAGCATAACTATTCGGTATATTTACGGGGATTCGTTAGTTCTACAGAATTCCAAATAGGCTATCGGTACAAATCTATTCGGTATAATGATCGGGATTCGGTATAATTGCCAGTATTCGGTAGTTATCATGAATTCGGGGAGAGAATTTACTGAAATTATTTGGTAATTTTTCGATGTCAGAACTATTCGGTATATTTATTTAGATTCGGTAGTTAAACAGAATCCCGAATGAGGTATCGGTCCAGAATTATTTGGTATCATACCTGGGATTCGGTAATTTATTCGGTATATTTTTCAGGATTCGGTAGTTACCACGAATCCCCGACTTTTGTTCCAGTTTCGACGAAATTATACCGAATACGAATAGGTATTATTCGGTAGTCTTTCGACAACAAAACAATTCGGTATGATAACCGAGATACGGTAGTTATACAGAATCCCGAACATGCTATCGTTCTCAACTTCTTTGGTATAGCAAGAGCTACGAGCTCATATAGCACTTGTTACGAGTAGGCGGTACAAGAAAGTAGATGAGAACGTCACAAAGTACACCCGCCATCTGGCGCCATCCAAAATGCGGTCCGGGCTTAGAAATAGAATATGCAGTTTCACTAAATTCTGATCATTTCTGGCATCGCCTCGGATCATCTGGGGCAAATGACCGTCGTAACTTCCAAGTATCAGCCCAATAAACCCACTTGTTTGATCCCAAGAGGTGCCACGGTTTCCGTTACCTCCTTCCAATTGCCCCCCCCCTCACCGCGGCCGAATCTGGCTCGGACTCGTGAATGGATCAACTGAAGCATCTTTTCTCACCACCTACCAAGTTTCACTCGAATCTGGGCGTTTTTCGGTCGGAGCCGGTCCCCCCCCCCACCGTGGTCGGATCCGGTTCGGACGATAAAATATGTCACCTAGGGCACATGCTTACTCTACATTCCAAGTCTCATTTAAATCGCTGCACTCGTTTGACCCCTATGCGAGCCACAAGATTTCCAGGACTGTGGCCGAATACGACTTGAAAATATAAAAGTCGAATCTCTGACATCTCCTCTTCCCGTCCAGCAAGTTCGACTGGAATCGGAGTGTAGCCTATCCAATCCCTCGACTACAAGTGTTTCACGAATTTTCCTGGGCCCGACTCCAACCCCCTCACAAATATCGGATCCGAACCGGACTTGACATGGAACATCAGAGACGATATTTCTTTCCACTTGCCAGGTTTCATTCAAATCCCATCCCCCGTTCAAAAGTTATGCATGACACTAGATTCCGGATTCCCTATCCTTCCAATCCCCCACGATGGTCGGATCGGGGAAACGACTATTCTCAAGTCAATCTGTTGGGGTCCACGATATGCGTGCCAAGTTTCATCGTTAGTGCACCAGGAAGTACCGAACTCGCGGGATCACTAGAAATTTTGATCCCCCCAACTCTTCCACAGTGACCGGATCCGGCCCGGTTACGCCATTCACGTATCTAGGACTTGTGCTTGTTCTTCCCACCAAGTTTCATCCCGAACCCTCGACTATAAGTGTTTCCTAAGATTTCCGGTTCCCCCTCCCCCCAGTTTCTCCGGATCCGGTCCGGATTTAAAATGGGGCATCTGAGACGGGATCTTTCTATATATCAAGTTTCATTAAGATCCGATCACCCGTTCGGAAGTTAAAAATACCTATCTTTTCCGGAATCCCCCTCCCTCCGACCCCCCTCCGAGATGATCGGACCGGGAAACGACTATTCTCAAGTCAATCTGTTTGGGTCCCTGATAAGCCTGCCAAGTTTCATCGTCCTAGCACATCAGAAAGTACCAAACTCACGAGATCACTAGAAATCCGGACCCCCCCCCCACAACTCCCCACAGTGACCGGATCCGGTCCGGTTATGTCAATCACGTATCTAGGACTTGTGCTTATTCTTCCCACCAAGTTTCATTCCAATCCCTCCACTCCAAGCGTTTCCCAAGATTTCCGGCTCCCCATAAAGTCACCGGATCCGGTCCAGATTTTAATTCGGTCGTCTGGGGCACGAGGTCTTTCCAAATATCAAGTTTCATTAAGATCCGATCACCCGTTCGAAAGTTATAAATTCCAAATTATTCCGGATTCCCCCTCCCTCTACTCCCCCCACGATGCTCGGATCGGGGAAGTGGCTATTTCCAACTTAATCATTTAGGGTCCCTGATATGCCTGCCAAGTTTCATCGTCCTAGCCCGAACTAGCAAAACCCGGACCGACAGACCGACTGACGGACGGACAGAAATTGCGATCGCTATATGGCACTTGGCCGAAGGGCAAGTGCCATAATAACTGGGATCCGGTATAATTGCCAGGATTCGGGAGTTACCACGAACATCAAAACTCGGAAGAGGTCGAGTGAAGCACTTGTTGCAGACAAAAGACTGATGTATGATTTCATCGATAGTCCTTACTTTTATTTTGGATCCCAAAAAGAAGATCTAACCATAAAGTTCCATCTGCGGCGCTTTTCGTAATATTCTCTGTTTTGTGGAAGGGTGCGTCATTGACCAAGGTCATTCATGAAAATTGAGCCCTTTTTAATCCGAGATAATGACCAGTTGTTTGAGGATCGAATGTCTTCAAGGTGTTTTTGAGCCTGGGTAAGTAGTGTGTCGGAACTCTGAACATGAAGACAGACATTATCCTTGTAACATGGCGTCGAGTATCCCTTTATGATTTTTTCCTGGATCGCTGAGGGCCCCCTTAGAAATTCAAGTGGGGACTGGGGGCACCACCCCGAAGGGGCGCAAAATCGAAGAGTAGGAAGGAGGGAGAGTTAGCAAATGCTCAGTGCCATTTCCACTTAACCCCAACTTTTTTATTTTGTAAAACGTTAAGAAAAGTTTTAAATCTGTGTTTAACATGGGTTGCAGCAAAGGCTCTGTTTTAGTTTTGTTTCGGATGGTCATTTTATTTGGAAATGGTCGAGTTGAAGCACCGTCATGTACCAGTTTTCAGTTAAATTTCTCACACTGTTTGAAATGTTGTGACCATCACTATATGAGCCATGCTGGATTTCCGACAAGTACATTTTGCGGTATTCCCCCCCCCCCCCGCCCAAGCACTTCAAACCGCCCGTGCGTCATGGGGCTTCGAACACCGCTGCCCCCGTTAGGTTTCAGTGAAATGACGCATCTGCTTCCTAGTTTCCCGTTTGCTTCAACCAACGGCGTATATCAGTCCTTTGATGTAAATTCGTAAATTTAAATTCACATATTCGGGTTTTCATTGCAACATTTGCTAAAAAGTGAAGCTTCCAACGACAATACCCAGAACAAGTTAAAGTAATCGCCGCAGGCGATTATTTTTTAATCTGCTTTTTTGTGGAAAAATTAGCTTACGAGTTCTAGCTTTAAAGTGTTTAAAACCCCAAGAATTTCAATCCTAAAACGCCAAATAAATGAAACACCGTTCTTCCAAATACAGAATACTACCAAGTGCGCCGCAGGCGACATTTTGTGTAAAACTAACTGTAATGAATTAGTTGAGATTATTCCTTTAATGTAAATTCGTATATTTAAATTTACGTATTCGGCTTTTCTATTCACCTTTCGCTAAAAAGCGAAACTTTCCAACGACTAAATCCAGGACAAGTTAAATCAAGCGCCGCTTGCGAAATTTTTTACTCTGTCTTTTTTCCGGAAAATTTTAGGCTACTCTACACCTATACTTTACAGGTTCTAGCTTTTAATGTGTTCCCAACCCCCAAGCTCGAAATTTTGTTGAAGCGCTGATGACCGATCCCAAATACAAGTAGGCTACGTGTGAAATCACAGATCTTTCCGCAAAAAAATGTAGTGGCCATCCATAAGAAAATAGGCACAAAGTTGATTCTTGTGTGTAGAAAATCTCGATTTGCCGACGAGACATAAACTTTCGGGATTGGGCAAAAAGTTACGGATTTGATTTATTACGTGTAATGAGAATCCGATCTTACGAGTGCGCCCGACAAAGGTCTGAAGAGTTCGATTTCTTGCGAATAAAAATATCCTGATGCTCCGACAAGAATACGGACGCTCGGCTAAAGCATTCAGAATTCGAATTCTTTTTTTGTTCTTTTTTGTTTACGTGTAAATAGAGGTCGATGTGCCGACATAACTTAGACTTTCGGGATGCGCCAGATAAACCTTTGCAGAATTCGATTTCTTACGTATAAAAAGAACCCGATGTGCCGACCATACTTCTTCCCGGGTGCGTCCGACAAATGTTTGCTGAAACTGATTTATCATAGACAAACAGAACCCGATGTGCCGACGAGTCGACCGACGCCCGACAAAAGCATGCAAAATTTTATTTCTTCTGGGTTTGGGCTTCGCCCAGCGAAAGTACTTTCTCAAGACCTTCGGTAAAGGAGTCCCCCCCCCATAGTGGCGCCCCTGGTCCTAGCAGCATCTGGAAGTACCTTAACTCCGTCACCGGAATTCCGGACCTCCCCCCTCCAACACCCCCAGTGCCCCAAAATCCGGTCCAGTTCTGTTAATGATGTGCCTACGACTTGCGCTTGTTCTTCCAACCAAGTTTCATCCCGATCGCTCCACTCTAGGCTTGTCACAAGACTTCCGGTTCCCACCTCTCCCCTCAAAACTCCCCTCAAATTCACCGGATCCGGTCCGGACTTGAAATTGGACATCTGAGATACGAGGTCTTTCCAAGTATCAAGTTTCATCAAGATCCGACTACCCGTTCGTAAGTTGTGCATGCCACCAAATTCTGGATTCCGCCTCCCATCCCCCCCCCACTGTCCTCCCCCCAAGATGGTCAGATCGGGCAAGTTTGGTCGGGTTCCTAATACGCCTGCCAAGTTTCATCGTCCTGGCACATCTGGAAGTACTTTAACTCGCGATCACCGGACTGACCGACGGAAAAACGTGGCTAGTAGGCGTGGTCTAGTGGTATGGCACTTGGCCGGAAGACAAGTGCCATAAAGATTGCTGTTGACACTTTTCGCGTTGAAGCTTGCACTTCGCACATCGGAAAAGAAGGGTAATAGCAGCAAAAGCCGCGGGGAGTCGGTACAATAGTTACGTTTTTGAAGATACCCTGACATTTGATCAGGGGCGGTTCGAAGGGCTTGGGCATGGGGGGGGTGACGACCTTAAAATATACGACTGGCTAAAAACACAGCACCAAGATATTAACGTTATAAGTTTTAAAAAACGTTATGAAAATTGCCATTGTAGTAATAAAATAATAAACAAATAAGTAACCGGAATTAGAGGATGCTGTTCCTGTCAAATTTCGCTGGAGAGAAGACAAGTCGACGTATTTACTCAAAACAAACTTAAAGTGAGCGCCGCAGGGAAAATTTTTCAATCCGGGTAAGATTCAACTACTCCTCTACAACTTTAATTTTTAAATGTAGCTTAGACCACAAAACTCAAGCTTAAAACCGCACCTAAATGATGCACACTTCAACTAAATAAAAATAGGTAGGACTACTAAAGAGCCGCAGGCAAAATTTGTTAAATTGGCCTTTATTCGTCAAAATGTGACTATTTCCCACACAAACTCTTCCTTTTAACGTTGCTCAGATCCCAAGCAGCAGCTTTTAACGTATGTACCAAAGACAAACTTGAATTGAGCACCGCAGGCGATTTTTTTTTAATCCGACCTTTTACTGGCAAAATTCAACTACCTCACACACAATTTCTAGCTTTTAAGGTGGCTGAGATATTAGGCATAAATTACGGGCTATTCAACCAGATAGCGAGTAGGGTACTATATGAAAGACGGCGCAGGTAGATCTATCCGTGCTCCCGATAACTCCCAAACGGAGTGGGATATTTTCCCGGAAGTTGGTACGTGCGGTATTGCTTCCATTTAGAATTTTGAGTTGAAAAATATTAGTGGAATCATCAGTCCCATCATACAGTGCTTACAAAGCCTGTTTATGTGCAAACCTTACTCCGCAAGCCATTTAAAAAGAAAATCATCCTGTTTCTTTTTAACTTAAGGAGATTTTTGCACAAAACCAGATAGGATAATGTTTAAACGCTGCACCGCAGGCAAAAGTTTTGAAAATCAGCCTGCTTTCCTGGCTGCTTTCTGCGCCACAGAGTGAAAATCACGATTTGGTAACCGCATTTATGTCATTCTGACAAGTTCAAAACATACGGCTGTCTTTCTAACAAGCTCCGAACATACGATATTTCGTAACATATGACTTATAAAAAATCTCTATACAGGCATACGACCAGAAATTGGTCATTTGCTGTCGAAATTCACCTACTGCCTCGTATGGCAAGCTCAAAACTTACGACTGTCCCTAACATACGACTAGAAAATGCCTTCGTAAAGGACGACAAGAAATGGGTAATTTTCAGGCGAAATTCTCAGTTGATGTCATTCTGGCAAGTTCAAACGTACGACTGTCATTCTGACAAACTGAGAACACAAAACTGTGAATCTGACAAGCTTAAAACATACTAATACAATCTTTATCTAACCAAACGTCCAGAAACAGGTCATTTGGAGGCGAAGTTCACGATTAGCTAACTGCCTTATCTGGCAAGCTCACAACTTACGACTGTTCCTAATGTACGACTAGAAAATCTCTTCGTAAAGTACGACAAGAAACGGGTCTTTTCAGGCGAAATTCGCGGTTGATTTCGTTCTGGCAAGCTCAAACATACGACTCTCATTCTGGCAAACTCAGAACACACAACTGTAAATCTGAAAACTACGATTAGAAATTTCTGCGTACCCATACGACTAAAAAATTTGATTTGTGGGTGAACTTCACGTTTGGTAACCGCCTGTATTTCATTCTGAAAAGCTCAAAACAGACGACTGTCGTACAGACAAGCTCAAAACATACGACTGAGAGTAGATTCTCTGGAGCATGGGGGGGGGTGAGTCACCCCCCCACGCCCCCTCCTCGAACCGCCCCTGCATTTGATACCATGGTCTATAGTCATTTTTGCAGTTCCGTGGTAAATGACCGTGGCATCTGGAAAAGCCATCTCATTTTCAGAATCACCAACAAAAGAGTCTGGAATTTTGTAAAATTAGTGGAAAAGGAGTTTAGTACTTGTGATGTGAGTGGATATAAGCATTTTTGGGGGTGACCTCTAACAGCGCGAATTTGGCAATTGTCATTTTTGCAAAGCCACCGTAATATCGGATACCATGGTAACTGCAAAATTGAGAAAATGCAGATCCAGTTACCGTGGTATCACATACCATGGTATCTGCAAAACGCAACTTTGATTATTCGACAAGAAACCGTGTTTTCTTTCCTGCCAGGGTTTCCCGTACCATCGTCAATTCCGTACGGAAAAGTTGTGATTTTTTAAACTTTAAGAAAATCTGGCTGGAAAATCCGCAAAGCAACAGTAGTATCGGATACCATGATAACTGCAAAAGCGAGAAAATGCAGATCCAGTTACCGAGGTATCAGATACCATGGTACCTACAAAAACGCAACTTTGATTATTCGACAAGAAACCATGTTTCCTGTTGGACTCCTCGGGGAATCGAAAGGAACGGCGAGAATAGAGGGACTCACTCCACGCGGACTCCGCGTACAGGAAACAGCGAGAACACGGGGACTGCTTCCAAGACGGATTTTATTCTTTTAAAAAATATGCAGTTGGCAAAATTAGTCTGGATCTACTTTATTTTTGGTTTTGTTCATTCTGATTATTTTAAATTAATTTTACATTGCACCAGCACCACCAAAAATTGATCTGAAATCGAATCTGAAAGGGAGTCCTTCTTGATGATGGTGATGATAATCGGAGCATTCCCCGTCCGTGGGGACTCGCGAGAATACGGGGAGTGAGTCCCCGGGACAAACAAAACGCGGGGACTCCTCAAGTGGAGTCCTCGGGGAACGGCGAGAATACGCCTTTAATAATTAATTATAATTGGCGCTCGCGAACTGAATTTCCTGCCAGGGTTTCCCGTAGCATCATCAATCCATACGGAAAAGTTGTGATTTTTTCAACTTTAAGAAAATCGGGCTGGAAGATCTTGATCGTGTAGGCGTTACGGGTTTGCGACACGACCGAGTTCGATCCATCGAGACGACCTGGCAAGTCGGCCGGTCGTCATATTTCGTCCCACATTGTAGGTGCGATACGGTATGAAAATGTCGCATTGTCTTTGTTTGATTTTCCCAGGTGGCCCCTTTTCGGAGTTGTTTACCAGTTATTTAGCCCAGTGCGGAGTTTCGCGGAATCCCAGCCAAAATGGAGATGACGTAAACAAGCTGATGGCGTCATTCAGACTCTGCGTCCGGCTAGTGCAGTGATTTGATTTTGAATTGCGTATTTGTGTATAAAGTTGAATTGAAAGAATGGGATTCTGAGTCAATGGTTCTATTGGTTGCAACAATGCCGCTAGGTAATAAATAAGGTTTGAAAAAACTCTATTATCTTCCGATAGCTATAAAAATTCTGCTCTTTATTTTGACGGCTTATTAAAAACCGGCTCTTCGCGTTGGCTGTTGCAGTATCAATCTTGCAAAACTCCAGGGTACAAGTTTATAGCCATTAGTTATTTATTGGCAGTGTGTCAGTTATAAATTGAACGAATCCGCTAGCTTATTCTTTGACAATCATCTTCTGGGATGGCTGGAATTTGCTTGGAATTGGAATTAGGTGATTCAGTAGCATTTTCATCGTTCACCGATTTTTTCCATTTTGTATTAGTCATGTCTATCCTTGTTCCTCTCGAGATTCTCCCGTTGGTCTCAGGTAAATCTCAAAGCTATCTCAGTTCTCTGCAGCCTGCAGCTAGTATACTTCGTTGTTTCTGATCTAAGCAACTTCATCTCCTGTACTGATAATATCAGTTTCAGCAGCATCAGCAACGTAGCTGAAAAGTGTAAACAATGGTCTTCGCCATTTTGAATTATTGACACTGAGATCATTTTCTCATTTAAAGCCTATGTTGGGAAGTGTGGGGGTGGAGAAGTGGATATTTATTAGTTCGTTTCTGAGTTATGTTCTCGGCCCCTACAGGTAGGCAAATAGAAATTTTCCATTCATTTTTCTCCAAGGGGTGGTGTTGGGGGATGGGTTATTTTTCTTTCTAGCCAGACTGTAGCTTAAACTAGGGTATCAAAACCAATTAGTATGGTATGCACCATCTATGCACTTGGATCAACCGTTCATAGATTTTGGAATTGGAACGTATAGATTTTGGATTTGTAATTTCAAAATGGAAATATTGGTGATATTTAATTTGTATGTCGTACAGTTGATTGAGGTAGCCTATGCTTATTTGAACACTTTTTTAATTGTTACACTACCTAGGTTTTATCAATTGTATATATTAAATTTGTGATTAAATTTATCTGACACTGTGTGTGATTTTGTTTGTGTCAGTGTGTTTTTTGTTTAGTAACTTGTTTTGTTTTGTTTTAGTGTTTTCTTTTGTTTTCTTTTTACTGTTATACTGCACTATGCCCTAGGGCTAGGGCAGTGCATAATAAATAAATTCATTCATCCATAAAAATGAAAAAGGTAGAGTTACCGAAGTTAATAGCCAGAAAATCCCCTTCAAAGCAGCTTCAAAACAAAGAAAAGGCACAACATTTGAATACTTTTAGACACACAGAAACAAAAACATCAGCTATGGCATAAAGTTTCCATTTTTGTCTAGTATACTGTATGATTACAGGCAGAGTTGCCACCAAATCAAAAATAAAATCCCCAAACTTTGATGAAAAAATCCCAGAATGGGAACGAAAATCCTGATTTCTGTAATTTTTCATTTTCCGACGTTTTCACGTTTTTAGGGCACACAATCAGACCAAAACCTTATCAGAATTCTTCACTAGCATTCATCCAGCTCTAACAATTCTTGCATGAAAACGGTCTGTCTGGGTTTGTCTTGAATTTCACACACTTGAGCGCGTTTTGTTCAGATATTTAGTTCAGATATAGAAAAGGTAGTAAAAGATAAAGTAAACAAAATAAGGATCCATCTAGGAGGTATTGATTTATTGTCCCAAGTCATGAAAGTGGAGTTGGATGTTAAGCATCAAACCATACCCCGCATTTAAACACTGTAAAATTTGAGTCTTTAAGTAGTTTCCTGCAATGTCAGTTGCGTCAGAAGAAATTGATGTATTGCGAGTTGCTAACTCGTTGTCTTTGGGACCTTTATTCATCTATCTTTAGTCTATAAGCACATGTGGTTGAAGAAAAAAAGCGAAAACAGAGATAGTGTGTCTCTTTATGTTTAATCTGGACAAAAATCCCAAAATGGAAAGGAAAAACCCAGAATCCTGGAGTAAAATCTCGGAAATCCCCGAATCTCCATCAAATCCCCATCGCAAAAACAAAAACCGGAACTCCGGGATAAATCCCCACCCGTGGCAACCCTGATTACTGGAGAGGTACCCAACCTCAAACAAGAATTCAAATTTCCAGAGAAGTCTTTCCTTCAAAAAAAATCCATCTGACTTAAAAGGAACCAAAAATGTGACAAACATACTAGATTGAAGCTAATAGAATGGTTCCCATACTGGAGAAATAATTTTTGCTTCTGTGTTCCTAGTTAAACATAAACAACATCTCCTCATATTTACCTGAGCTCGTATACCTTGCCTTCCTTCCCTCCTTCTATGGTATAGTCTTTGGGATCCACTGACCCTTCTAGACTTTTCTTGCTGCAGCTTGGCTGAACTTGAGAGGCTGGGCTTAAGGGTTGGTCCTTTTGGCTAGAAATGACGGTGGTTGAATGACTTTGATGTCTGCTTTCGTTAGTTGATCGAGGACATCTCCGTAAATCATTGTCTCTGCTGCTGTTGTTAGTTTACAGGACAGGTTTACAAAATGATGAAAAAGGTAGAGCTACCAAAGTTAATAACCAGAAAATCCCTTTTAAAGCAGCTTCAAAACAAAGCACAGGTGATGTTTCTTAGCACTTCAAGACCATAGGTAGGCTATATTTTCTCTTATCATCCAGTTATCTGCATTCCTTTGAGAATAGTCAACACTAATATCAGCTACAAAATAAGTCAATGTATACCATTTAAATTCCCTCCATGGCTTCCCAAAGTGCTACTGTTTGGATGCAAAAACTGGCCAGTAATGTTCAAAATGGCATTGTCCCAACATTTTGTAATGGAACTTAAAGCACAACTCTTACTAGAAATGACCTTTTCCCCATGAAATGGATCAGGAAAAACGTTTTTCGAAAATACCATTACTTTCCACCTGAAATTATCGGGTTTCTTGTTAGCGCTTGTCAACTGTGTCCAGCCTTCCTGCTCTCCGACGCGGCGGCTGGGCGCAAAACGTTTGAAAACTGAACGCGCCGTGGTTAGAAAGTTGGAAAACTAACCAAATAAAAGAACTCAAAAACAGAAGATTACTATATCCTTATATGTGAATGAGTTGTCAGCGGACATCGAAGATTCCGGCAAACTTTGCGTTGTGTGACGGGCAAAACTCGGCAGGGCCAAAAAAGCGCTAAAAGTTCGTAGGCACAAAACGAAACAATGGAGAAAGGTGGGGATTTAAGAAGCTTAGAATTCCACAAGGGAGCTAGCTAATTAAAGGCAGAATAAGCGAGAGGGGTCCTTTAACTAAGGTATTTTCAGAAATATGTAAAAAGTGACATAACGGATAAGTCAGCAAGGATATACTTCAGCAATATTTCTTCCCTTCTTGGTAAGGGTCCTCTCCAGGCAGTAGCTGGAAGGACTAAAGGAATATTTATTTTCTAAAACTATTTTAAATACTTACGGGAATGAGGTAGAGATAAATGTGACCTCGAACCATAACTGAAAGGTAGGAGAATGATAATCTAGTTTTGAAGGATCTGAATTTGAAAATGAATTTTCTACAGTAGGCTATGTTTAGAGATTAATACAATCAAATACCTCTGTTATTTTTAGTATCAGTGTGTACTTCCAACCAAGCTGTCACACAATAGTAGCAGAATACTCTGTAGAATAAAGTCAATAAACTCATTCTTCTCAGTCTGCTAAACCTCATAACCGATTTAACCAAAGACTTACTACCATTAATTTGTGTTTCCATGCTTAACTGTTGAGTTTTAAGGAAAGAGATGGAGTCTTGTAATGGATTTGAACTGTTTGGAAGTGTGGAAGAAAGCTTAGACATAATGAAAGGGAAAGATCATCTGCAAATTTATACCTATGAGGGAAATATCCTATTAATAGAACAAAGAAAAATAAGAGGGCCTAACTTGGATCCTTGGGGGGTACCACAAGTTATTGTTTTGACTGCTGGAAACTGCCTAAAACAACTTTGATTGTTAATTGAGATTGTTTTCCATTGTTTTTTAGATTGTTTCGTTGTTTTTTTTTCATATTGTTTCTGATTGTTTCTACTCTTTTTCGAGGTGTCAGGTTGCTAGTTATTAACTTAAATGTCAAGATTTGTATTGCTGAATGATTTATCTCATAACATGTGGTGGCTTACCAGTCCATACCAATTCTTCTCTTACATAGAGGCTCTGCCTTGGTGAACAGACTGTCATTGATTGAAATCTAAAAATGAGGCATCTGTCTTAAATATTTCTTTGCACAAAACATCATATGGGTTTGCGGCAGAAGTTTGTTTGATGTTGAAAGACAGTAGAAATTATAAGTTATTTGTGTTTCAGGAGGTCCACTGGGCCCTAGCACAGCTTCAACATCTCTTGCAACGGTACCAACCATCATGGCCCCAACACAGCAAGTGCCTGCCCAGGCAGCTTCTCCTCAAGAAGTGCCCAGTAAGTTTATCGCACCTTAGTTTATTTCCATAAATGTTAATGCAAGATAATTTTGACGTAAGCTTCTCTTCTTCATGATCTTGAAAACATGGATTGATGTAGTGCTGCTGAAGAGTATGAGAAACTTTAGCAATATACCACATGTACACACTAGCGCCAGGATTGGTCAGGAAACGAGAAAGAAGGGACAAGGGAGGTTTAACCACATATATCCAGAAGCTCCTGATCAAGCTGGTTCACACATCCCAGCACAGCTGGATTTCACATATCAAGCAAAGCCCAGGGCAACTAACAAACACCTGATCTTTAATAGGGTATTCTTCTTTGCCTTTATTTATGGTCACTGCTGTCTGCTCTCTGGTATGTTGTGGTATGGTTTTCATCAGTTATGTTTAGATTGATGGTGGACCATCAACTGTAAATTGGGAGATTGAGATAATTGGCCATTTTTGGCCTGAGTTCCGGCCAAAGTTTTTTGCCTACCCCATAATAATAATAAAGGACACCTTTTTGTCAGATAGTAAGATCCTTCAGTGGTGAAGGTTGGTTATACTATATTCCTTTAGCCGAAGCTGACTGTGAATCATATTTGACAGTACAAAATGGATATGTCAGCTGAATTTTATTAGAGCTATATTTTGGCCCTTCTTGGCAAGGGTCCTCTTCAGGCTCAAGCTGGAAAATGAACTTGTTGGAATGAACTTTAGTGGAATTTTTTTTTCCACAATTACATTTTCCAGATTGAGCCTGAAGATGTCCCTTGTCAAAAAGTGCCAAAATATAGCTCTAAGAAATTCAGCTGACATATCCATTTTGTACTGTCAAATATGATCCAGTACAATTTTATTGTAGCTGTGTTTTGTTCAGCAGAGATGTAAGAAACTTACAAGGGGAAAGGAAGGTCCCTACACTATCAGGGATGAGTGGTTTCAACAGATTTGGATGTTAGCTGTTATGGTTTTCAAACGTTATGCATACAAAAAAAGCTGAAACACTTCCGAAAAAACATCTTATGACAGTTTTGTTTGTCATCATGTTATCAGGAAAGTCAGCAAATGTGTTTCTAATTTCCGGCTCTTCCTGGCAATGATTAATATGCATAACGTTTTAATGTGTAACGTTTGAAAAACGTAACAGCAAACATCCTAAGTGTTATCTATCAAAACCGCGCATCTTTGTGTTGTCTGTTATGAACCTTTTGACAGTGTAGAAAATCTAATAGAAGGCCCTTGCGAATAGCCATGAAGAAAGCATAATAGGCCTCTGATACTATATTTACTTTGCTACCCTGAAATCGCATTTAATTCAGCTCTTGATTCTAGTTTTCGCGTGTCCTCGTCGACCGAATCTTGGCAGAGAAGGAAGGCCCATTGTTTTGCGTGCAAACCATTTCCAGATTACAATGCCTCGAGGATATATTCATCATTATGACGTCTCAATTCAGCCAGACAAATGTCCAAGAAAAGTTAACAGGTAAAAGCAGGGTATCATTTTGTAATAGTCCCTTTCGCCTGCACGGAACATGAAGACGGACAGGAACCCTGTTCGGATGCATTTCTTCGTTCCCTTAGAGTTGAGAGGCAAGAGCCCTGTTCAAGTGCAATTTTTCTTCCTTTACAAAATAAATGCAGTAAAAAATAAAAGTAGGAGATATTAATCAGTTTAAAGCAGGTGTGGATCGTCACCTGGCTGGCATTTAGTGTACATAGTGTCATGAGAAATTTGTCGAGGCGAAAGCCTTTTTGATGCAGTTAAGTCCAATCCAATCCAAATAACTTTTGGCTCTTGGGCTCCGACCCTTCGGAACCCTTTCGGCGTGGTGTTGGTTGCTCTTCGTGGGTCAATCACGATGGCTCATAGGACGTCGATGCTTCGAAGGAACTCGGATGATTTTCTTGAAGATTCGTCGCTCTTCTCGGGCTGGGCGAACTGCGTCGGTAAGATCACCGATGGAGACTTGCCTTCCGGCTGTCTTGGTAGTGCTCCTGCACCAGTTGGGGAGCTCTGCGTTAGAGAGGCACTCGAGCACCAGATGCTGTAGAGTTTCGGTGGCGTCGCTACAAAGCCGGCATCTTGGGTCCGCTGTCTTCTTCCACTGGAACAGTTCTTTGCGAAGAATCAGTGCCATGCTCTTCACTTTGAGATAGGCTCTGTTGTCGTCTGCTTTTCTGAAAATTGGCAGCAAGGGTGGGAGTTTCGTTCCTATTCGGCACTGGCGGAGTAGGTCTCGGAAAGTGGCTGGCGTTGTCGGCTGACGTTGTAGGCTATTTGCTGTTGCATTGGCAATCTTGTATTATATTATTATTATTTATAAATTTCAGAAATTTTGCTGATCAGAACTTTCTTTTCGCAACGTTAATAAAGCAGAGCACACCGTTATTCAGTTCGCAATTCCGTTAGTATCAGTTGTAAAACGCGTGGTTGGACATTCATAAACCTTTGGTGCCATCGTAATCGGTTTGCTCTGATAAAAGTTAACTAAGAATCCAAATAGTTACTTGGGGTACATAACATGAGAACATTGTAGTTGGCGTCTTGGTCATCGTTTCCGTCAGCAAAAAATTGCAGTCAGAGTTAGTTTAATAAGCCATACTATAGTAAGCCATAATGTGACTGAATTGTTTATCAGTCTGTTTTGACAGTAACCTTAATTCGGAGCGAATAAGGTCCATGATGGATCTGTTGTGCTCTGGCTACTGTTAGTTGGATGGTTGAGTGGTCTTTAGTTGAGCTGGATGGTCTTCTGTGCTCTACTTAAAGTCTGTCTCAAAGCCTAGACATACCATTCCTGATCCATTCTTTCGGTTCCGCCTGACACAAACCTACCTATATTATGGGTCACCATCAGTACCCGCCAAGATTTTAGACGTGAACCATTCTTATCCTAAATAACAACCAGTTTCGAGCAAGAACTGAGATAAAAATGAAAAAAAAATCAACTGGATACGTTTTGATACTTAAAAAATAACGGATATTCCATTGTTAAAGGACCCGTCGTACCTATAATACCAATGCAACCTACTTCTGTATCTGCATTCATTCATTCTTAAAGCTTAACTGAAAAGCTAACTCATTTGTTTGTCATTTAATTGGATACACTGAGTTATTTGGATTCTGCAAAGGGATTTTTTAGTTTTCCACTATCTGCTCTAGTTATGAGGCTCAGAATATCTCCAGCCGTCCCCACAGCGTAAATTCTACTATGACGCGTGAAATTTTAATCTCAACACAAATGATGCTTTTCAGTGGGCAGTGGTGAGATTGGTGAAGATTGCTTAGTGCCTGAACAAAAAAAAACTGATAAATCTTTCTCGTAAGGCATACAGCAAGAATACAAGCGCATAGAGGCAGGGTTCCGTTTTTGCCGGCTAAAACTGATTTTTACCATACCGGCGGTTTTAATCGGCTTTTATTAATAAAAACCGATTTTTGCCGGCTAAAACTGGCTAAAATCAAATCGCACTGATCTTTTCTACGTATCAATCTTTACTGTTGTTTTTTCGTTGTTTTCCGACTATTTTTCAACCAGGGTTGATTCCCGGAGTAGTTAGCTCGCCTACTCCAGTCCAGAAAACCGGTTTGGGGTTGACACGATCACACGATCCACTTTTCAAGCAGCCGTGAGCGATGCAGTGAGTCATCAGGTCACGTTGATTCTTGCGATTTATTTATACCTGGAGTTCGTACCGTGTTATAAGTTATATTAAAGCGAGGAGGCTATTAGAAACTCAGGAGGCGTTTTGTTGTACATGTTGATACGATACGCGGTTAGTAAATAGGCTACTTCAAGAATTGAGCTTGTAATTTTATGGCTTTTCCTTCTTGTTTTGTTGATAGTATGTTACACGGTAGCTTTGTAGGGATTCTCAGCAGAAACTTGTGCATATAAATGAAGGAACCTAACTGCAGTGCCATTTATAAGAGATATGACTTACACATTCAATGTTTACATTATTCTTGCATCCTTCCGTCCTCTCTAGGCTAACATGAGCTACAATCTTTTTGTTGCATTACGTTAAGACCATTAAGAACTTGCCCATCCTATCTGAACTGCACATATAAAGTTTCTGTTCCAACTGCAGTGAAAGAGGTCCGGTTGCGACCCGTCCGATCCGATGGGGAAGGGGGGGGGGGTCACCAGAATCCGCCGTCAGCACATTTACCAGAGGGAGTTGTCGAATCTTGACCAAACTTGGTGGGAAGTAAGCGAGGAAGTAAGAACTTGAGTCACGGTTGTTCCTTTTGGGGTCAGAAGGACCTCTAGAGGGGGGACGGAAGGAGTAGCTGTCTCAATCAAATGTGGTAGTAACAGTTGAGCCTCGGAAGGAGCCTAGGAAGGGGGAATAAAGAAGTACTCTATATGCGAGGTAGCTGGGATCAGTTAATTAAGCTTGTTTGAGTTCTTCTTGGTTTCTTTAATACCTGAAAGAAGTATGACAGTCTTAAAATAGCGGAGCGCTACCAAAATCACATAGTAGCAGTAGTTATAAATTTGATTTTAGCCAGTTATTTGATTTTATCCATGCCACTTGATTTCAACCATACCGGCAGAAATCACCTTTTAGCCGGTACGATTGTTTCCATGCGCATTGTGCTCCCGACGAGTGTTTATTGATGCGTAACACCGGTTTTTCGAATCTTACCAAGTCTTTGCTAGAAGCCAATGGGTCCGGGAAAAAGCTTAAAGCCGCCGAAGCTATCGATAATTTGTTAATATCAGAGCTATTAACAATGTTACAGTATTCAGATAGTTTCGAATATTGGAACATAAACAGTAAATAGTGCGAGGTGTGGTTTAATTATTCAGTTTGCGATTCACGTTCGTGGAAAAAAAAATAAGAGTCCCGGCATCGCCGAACTGGATTTAAGTGGTGAACAAAGGGTTATCCGCTTGCGAGCCACAAACTGACGAAAGTTAATGTATGTGCGGATTTTTCAGTATCTGTCTCACTTTGTGGAAGGAAAATACGGCTGGTGTAACAACATACAGAAAGGAGTTGGTTTTGACAAGAAACAGCATATTTTGAGGCCCTAATGTTCTTCTTTGTGCTTTAGAGAGATTATTGAAACCATGGTGCATGCCTACAGCAAGATCTTTGGAACCCTGAAACCTGTCTTCGACGGTCGAAGCAACCTCTATACCCGTGACCCACTGCCCATTGGCAATGATAGAGTAGAGCTGGAAGTGACACTTCCAGGCGAGGGGAAGGATCGGGTCTTCCACGTTGCTATCAAGTGGGTAGCTAAGGTCTCCCTCTATGCCTTGGAAGAGGCCCTGGAGGGAAGAAGCAGGACTATACCAGTTGATGCTATACAGGTAGGCTTTTTGACTAATTTGATCGTCTTGATTTATGCTTTAGTTTGTGAATTCCGAGGAGGAATAGTTTGTACAGGTCGTCCGTCACCTTAAAGCTTAACCGAAAAGGGCTGGGATAGGACAATCTAGTTACCAATCACTTATTCACTTAAATTGGCTTGAAGACCCGCTGAAAATGCGTTACTTCGTTGTTCCGTTATTCACCAGTAATCAATTTTCAAATAGTGGAATTTCCGTGCGCCCTGTGCGCTTGAATTTTTGTTGTATGCCTTACGAGAAAGATTTACGATTTTTTTTTTGTCCAGGCAATAAGCTATCTTCACCAATCTCACCACTGCCAACCGAAAAGCCGCGTTTGTTTTGAAATTAAAAATTCCCGCGTAATAGTAGGAACTCCCCTTTATACGCTGCTAATTGACGTTAAAGGTGCTTTCGACAACATTTCGCACGCCTCGGCCTTCTTAGCTCTTATTGGTGGGGGTATTCCCTTATCTATTGTTACAGTTTTGAAATCCTGGTATGATGGACTTTTAGTAAAAATATTGGCACCTTCTTCTAATTGTTTTTCTAACCCGATTGCAGTTGGCCGTGGAGTTAGGCAAGGTGGTATTCTATCGCCCTATATTTTTAATGCTTGTTTGGCAGATTGCCTCCGTTCACTTTCCACTACCCTTATTTCCAATGCTCGTGATGTATCTTTTCTTGCTTATGCTGACGACATTATCCTTCTATGTCGTTCCAAAGCTCGTTTGATTGAAAATTTTAACATCTTAACCCGTAAACTCAAGTCTAAAGGTCTTACAATAAGCATTAAGAAGTGCCATTACTTTGCTATTGATAGTAAGGACCGAGCTGATTTAAATTGTGGTGGCGGTGTTTCTTTCCCCCTGTGCAATCGTGTTTTATATCTGGGTGTCCCTTACTCTGCCTCAGCTCGTGATTTTAAAGCTGCTTTAATTGTACATATTCAAGAAAAGATTAGAAAAGCTTTTGGATTGATGATAAGATTTCGTGGTGTTTACCGACGTGATATACTTGGATCTTTGTTTAACGCAGTGGCTCTCCCTCATGTCCTTTATCCTTCCCTCCTTTTCCGCGATTTCAGACTGAGTGATCTCTCAGCTATTCGGGTTTCTTATTTTAAGTATTGTAAATTTCTTCTTGGGTTCCCTATTTCGTTCAGTAATACTGAGATTGTTTCAAAATTTAAAGTAAAAGACCCATTAGTAATTGTTAAAAAGAAAGTTCAGAATTTCTACAGTAAGGCGGAGAATATTCTCCCAACCCACAACCTTTTCCCTTTCTTTACTGATAAGGCACATTTATAGCTGTTCGTTATGATGATTGATTTATAGTGTCTTAAAGTTTCCAGTATTCTTATTTATTGTCGTGTTATATTTAGATGCATATACTGACTGTAGTTGTATATTATGGTTTTATTTTAATTTTGTACTCTTCAACTTTTGAGGGCAATAAAAGAATAATAATAATAATAATAATAATAATTTATGTTGTGGGGACGGCCGCAGATATTCTGAACGTCATAAGTAGAGCAGACGGTGGAAAATACAAAAAAATCCCTTCGCAGAATCCAAATAGTGCTGTGTCTTCAATTAAATGACACAAAAATAAGTTGGCTTTTCAGTTAAACTTTAAAGTTAACTGAATGCTTGCTTTACCATGTTTCCTCACTCTTGGAATCGCTTTCGTAGTGTCTGAAAGCGATCTGAAGACGTAGAAGTAGCACGCGACAATCCAAGATTTTTCTGCGCAGTAAACACCCAAATCGAAATTTTTATTTTATCTGTTTAAACTAAATTACGACCAACTAGGTTCAAACATCAAAGTAATAATAATCACAACAAAAAAGCTCCAAAGCTGAAGAAGGTGAAGAAAACCTCACATTAAAATATCATTATGTTGTACTTAATGCATTACTTACTCAGTTTCCACGAGAGCTTTGATTTAGTTAGATCCTAAATTTGTTTGCGTTTTGTTTGTGAAGTAAGAGGCGTGAAAGCCTTCAGCATGCAGCATTAAATTTGTTGATGACATAATAAATGACAGTGGAATTCTAATACACTTCTCTTAACCTAAAGCTCTTCACTTGGCAAACTACTTCGAGATGGTGTGAAGGTTGAAGTGTATTTAATTAAATGTTCTCACCATTTAGGCTCTTGACGTGGTCATGCGCCACCTGCCGTCTATGACTTATACCCCGGTGGGTAGAAGCTTCTTTTCCTCTCCGGATGGCTACTACCACCCACTAGGTGGTGGTCGGGAGGTATGGTTCGGCTTCCATCAGTCAGTGAGACCTTCACAATGGAAAATGATGCTTAACATTGATGGTAAGTTTTCAGTCTGGATTTGATTATGCAAGTTTCTTCCATTGAATCGGTATAGCATTGGATGCCACAAGACTTCACTCGAGCGATTTCATTTCGTTACTTACAATGTTTATTCATGGGAGCTTTCATGAAGTACTAGGGCTTGATTTCTCCATAAGGCTTTGCCATTATGGCCCTGGACTAAATTAGAGGCCTAAACTTCTAAATTAAGTTAAAAGTTCGTTAAAGGACACCTGAATGAAGAGTACCAAGTATCATCCCTATCTGTATAACTTCCGTTAACATTGCCTGCAGAAAACCCAATCCAAAATACGAAATAGTGTTTCCAAGCTATGATTTTTGCTCCATTTTGCATCTGTCCTTATTTCAGTACCGACCAATTTTAGAAATGAACAAATGTCTCCAATCAACCCTTCTTCTGGAATATTTTTTAACCAGTTAAGCACAAACGTATATCTAGAAGAAATTCCAATACGATCCGGCCAGCGGTGTACAAGATTTGAATGAATTGCGCTTTTTGTCTTGGAGTCTGCATGTGCAAACCTCCAGAAACGAACATCCCTATTTTGAAAACGTCACGCTCAGGAGAAGAATGCTCTCCGTGGCCATGTCTGTAATTGTTTTCTCCATGGTGTGTTCAAGTATGATTTCATTGTTCAGGTGTCCTTTAAGGATGGATTATTTGTCACTGTCAACAAGTCATTTATATGATTTTAAGTATTTCTTTGTCGGTCGTCGTCCGCTCCCCGTCCTGGCTGAAGTTGAAGTTCGACATGATGACTGAGCGAGAGGTTGTTCACGCTGCCTCCTCTGTTTGGTAGGCGACTTCCCAGTTGATCTGGGAGATCCTAATCAAGCTTTCGTTTCTCCTAGTTTCTGCAACTGCATTTTACAAGTCCCAGCCGGTGATTGAGTTCATGTGTGAGGTACTGGATATCCGTGATGTGAACGAGCAGCGCAAGCCCCTCACAGACTCACAGCGTGTGAAATTCACAAAGGAAATCAAGGGGCTCAAAATTGAGATCACACACTGTGGCCAAATGCGGAGGAAGTACCGTGTGTGTAATGTGACGAGAAGACCGGCGCAGATGCAGTCTTTCCCCCTCCAGTTGGAGAACGGACAGACGGTCGAATGTACTGTCGCTAAGTACTTCTTGGACAAGTACAAAATGAAGCTGCGCTACCCGCACCTGCCCTGCTTGCAAGTGGGACAGGAGCATAAGCACACATATCTACCTCTTGAAGTAACTTTTTCACTACTTTCTTTCTAGTTGAAAAAAGTTTATAGTTGAGTTTCGACCGTTTCGAGTGATAAGTTACGGGGATGGCTTTATATTTTTAGGCCAAGCTTTGATGGCGGTGACGTTCGTCTCTGGCATTATTTTCACTCTCAAAGTGGGGGACATCGGGCACAACATTGGGCAATTTTTTATTCGCAAAAAAGGAGGGAACAAAACTTCTCTGGGACCGCGCATGAGATATACGTGTGGGTTGAATCTTTGGAACGGGCTGCTCTGCCAGCCTCTGTGGTCTTGTACGGTCGGGAATATGGGGAGGGGGAAGTAAGTGACGGTGGATGGGGTCTTCCAGTTCACTGTCAGAAGTTTCGTAACAGATAGCGCAAGAATGCGCGAGTTCAACAGATAACACTTAGGATGTTAGCTGTTAGGTTTACAAACGTTACGCATTAAAAACTTATGCATACAAGATGGGCCGAAACCCCGCCGAACTTTTTTGTTTGTCATTGACATCAGAAAAGTCCCTAGATGCTTTTTCGGTGATTTTTTGTCGCTTCCTGACAATGCTTGTTATGTATAAAGTTAACGCATAAAGTTTGCGAAACTAAACAGATAACATCCCAAGTGTTACCTGTTGAAACTGCGCATCGTTGTGTTATCTGTCATGAACTTTTTGACAGTGGAGTTGGTAACCAAAGGCATTCGAAAATTGGTGTCTACGGGTTGACAAGGATGTAAGCCCGAATTCTTTGAGAAAGGAAATGTATGGGGTTTTGGCATTAACAAATAATTTTATGTAATACTTCCAGGTCTGCACCATAGTCGCCGGACAGCGTTGTATCAAAAAGCTTACCGACATGCAGACCTCGACGATGATCAAAGCCACAGCCCGCTCTGCTCCTGACAGAGAACGGGAAATCAACAATCTCATCAGAAAGGCTGATTTCAACAACGACCCCTACGTCCAGGAGTTTGGGTTGAACATCAGCAATGGGATGATGGAAGTGCGGGGCCGGGTACTACCCCCACCCAAGTTGCAGTATGGTGGCAGGGTGAGTTTATGGCCGTTAGTGACATATAAGTCGTACGAACATAGTAGAGTTATGCCCACGAAGAAATTGGGAATAATCATACTGAGCTGAGTTGAAAATCTTCTCCACTGTGCACTTAAAGGTGTTTGTCGGCGGTACCATTTCTAACCACTTGCTGAAAACTGCATGGTCCGAGTAACGCACATCTAGTGTGGTGCATCCTCTAAGTGTGGCCCATACCATAGGCGGGTGCCTACTTAGCCTATTTGGTAATACGGCAAAGAGCCTTCGACTCAAAACAACATAAAGCAGAGCTGGTAGTCGTATAACTACTGATGACGTGCGTCATCAACCTACTTGATGACGCGCACGTCCGTCACACACTCCGCTCTGTTTACCTCCGAGGTAATGTGTTACTACGAAAGTTCCATCATTGCTCATCTGACGTTAAAACTTTTCTGTTCCGTTCGTATATACTGTACTAGTATTTTTGGTCTCCCACTTGCACATAGCTATACTAAGAATGGAATCCGCGAGCTTCGTGTTGAATACAACGATATGATAAGGTTCCTTCATGGATTACCACGTTTTTGCAGTGCTACAGAGCTATGCGCTGATATTTGTGTTTTGAATTTTCATCAGCTGCATTACGCTAATAGTCTCTGCGAGAAAGGCTTTTAGCATCTGAAAACCAGTTGATCTTAGCGCTTAGTTCTCCGCTATTGCGTTTGTCGCTTCCAGTTTGGTTGAATTTGTTTGAGGCATGAGCCCATCGAGAACGGTTAAATGTGTGATTGTTCCTTTTCTTATTTTTTTTTGTTTCTAATTTGTTAGTGATTAATTATGGTCTTTAATTGTCAACGGAATAAAAGTATTGAATTGTATAAAAACGCACGAATAAACACCGATAGGCTTACTTTTTTTGTTTTATAGACGAAGCAGCAAGCTCTTCCAAATCAAGGTGTTTGGGACATGAGAGGAAAGCAATTCTTCACTGGTGTCGAAATCCGCGTCTGGGCGATCGCCTGCTTTGCCCCGCAGAGAACTGTTCGAGAGGATGCATTAAGGTATGTAGTTGTCCTTCCAGAATCAGTCCAAACAGAGTGTGTTCGATCGCTTCCCGCCCAGTGAAAAAGCATAAGACTGACCAGTTCAATACTGAAACGTAATGAATTCCACAGAAAGAACGAGACGGATATTTGTGGGCGGCTCTGTTACCCGCCCCTGCCAGCTATTCTCATCCAGTTGTTGGTATGTGTGTATGCGAGCTCGCCGGAACTTCTACACTATCAGAAGGTTCATAACATGTAACACAAGGATGAACGGTTTAAACAGATAACACTTGGGATGTGTTACCACAACGATATCGTTTTCGGGAAGAGCCGAAAAATCGCCGTAAAAGCATCTGCTGACTTTCTCAATATCATGATGACAAAGGTGTTTTAGATCTTCTTGTATCCATAGCTTTTTAATGCGTTTAACTTTTTTAAAACGGAACAGCTAACACCCTAAGTGTTTTCTGTTGAAACCGCGCATCCTTGTGTTATCTATGAAACTTCTCACCGGGCCATTCGGTGATGTTTGTTTCATTTTTTTTTGTATGGGAAAATCAACAAAATTGAGCAATTTGGTAAAAATTACCGGTGACACAAACAGAAAAATAAAAAGTTTGGTGATAAATAAGCGCCGTTGGCCTCCCGGCTGCAGTCCCTGCTTTTCGTGTGGCGAATCAGACGGTCAGCGACGCCAACCGGCCCTTCTTAATTCAGTATTCATTCTGCCGTAACGTTTATTTTTGACAGAAAAATTAGATCTCGTGATTTAGTTTTCAGCATTCAGATAAAAATTATTTGCCTAAAACAGTTTCGGTGGGGAAAATTGGGCTATAAGCTTGTTTTCATTAGCTATAGTTGAACGCAGGATGAAAAACCACTTTTTGCGGAAATATAACAAGATCTGATAACTTTTGATAGGTATAGTTTTTAGGAATTATTTTCCAATTTTTAAAGTTGATTGGCGTTCTTATTGTGATGTAGGATATCCGTAAATATATTTTTTTAATTTCAGTTTCAAATAGAGATTGAGACCGATAATTCTTGTCGTTAGGAAATCGTTAAATTTATTTTTTTAACTTTCAGTTTTAAATTGACACCAATTGTGCGGAGGCCGTAGTAATTGTTATTATGATAATTGTATGCAATAAGTGTCTCTTTTTTGTTTGAGTGTTATTTCCCTGTATAAAACAGGTTTGGAATATGTAACCAAATTTTTAAACCAAAACCTTTTTTGCAGGAACTTTACCCAGCAGCTACAAAAGATCAGTAATGATGCTGGTATGCCTATCATCGGTCAGCCGTGCTTCTGCAAGTATGCCACCGGTCCTGACCAGGTTGAGCCCATGTTCCGCTACCTGAAGTCAACGTTCACTGGCCTTCAGTTGGTTGTCGTAGTACTGCCGGGAAAAACTCCTGTTTACGGTAATTTGACGTTTTTCGTACGTTGCATTAAATTGGGCGGTCGAATGCCGTACGCGATTAAGCTGAAAGTAGCTAAGGGCTTTTCCGCGTCATATGTCGCTCCGTTAGAATAAAACTATCCTGATATACGCTCCGATTGAAACTATCCTATCTCCAGATGCGCTTCGATTGAAACTATCCTATATTCAAAAATGGCAAGAATGGATTAGTATGCTATCTAGTGCTAAAACCGAACTTAAAGCCAGAATTGACCCATCGACGCGATATGTCTTCCAAATCGCCTTAAGCAGGCTAAAGCAATCTAAGCAGGCAAACATTACTAGGCTCATGGAAGGTGTTGGTTCTCAGTTGAACCCGTTTTCATTTGTCTTTATTGCCTAAAGTTTGAAGCTTTCTTTAATTTTTATTTTCCTGTTTTTAGCGGAAGTGAAACGAGTGGGTGACACGGTACTTGGTATGGCGACCCAGTGCGTTCAAGCGAAGAACGTGAATAAGACGTCGCCGCAAACCCTTTCGAATCTCTGTCTGAAAATAAACGTCAAGCTGGGTGGCGTCAACAGCATCCTTGTGCCTGGTGTTCGACCTAAGGTAAGGACAACTAAAGTTCTTACTTAAAGCACAGCTCTTACTAGAAATAATATTTTCCTTATGAAATGGACCAGAAAAAAACATTTTCAATACCATTACTTTCCATCTGAAATTAGCGATTTTCTTGTTAGCGCCTGTCGACTATGTCCAGCCTTCCTGCTGTCCGACGCGGCGGCTGGGCGCAAAACATATGAAAACTGATCGCCCCGTGGTTCAGAAGTGTGAAAACTAAGCAAATAAAAGAAGTAATAAACAAAAGCTTCTCAGATCCTTATGTGTGAAAGAGTTGTCAGCAGACGTTGATGATCCCGGCAAACGTTTCGTTGTATTACGGGCAAAACTCGGCAAGGCCAAAGAAGCGCTAAAATTTCGTAGGCACAAAACGAAACAATGGGGAAAGGTGGGGATTTTAGAAGCTTATAATTCTGTCTGGGAGCTAGATATATTATAAAAAGCAGAATAAGCAAGAGGGGTCCTTTAAAGGACTCGTTGAATGAATTTAATGTCAACCCCAATATTCAAAAAATTATTGTAGGATTTTTGAGTGATATAGATCCCAAATTTTTAAATATAAAAATTTGTCGGATCCGCAGGCGTTTTTTTGCGGTGTGCCACTAGTGTTGTAAATGGTAAAATTGGTCACGGTAAAATTCGGTATTTTACGTATTTTACCGTAATTTTACGGACCCCCGTAAAATTGGTATTTTACATATTTTACGTATTTTACCGGTATTTTATGTATTTTACCGGTATTTTACGTAATTTAACCGTATTTTACTGTCATTTTTACACATGATGACAGGCTACCCGTATTCCACTGACGTCTTTACATTTGGTGTCAAAGCAAAACTACCCAGGGACTCCAGGGACCAGGGCGGCATCAGAAAGCAAAGCATGAGTATGACATCTGATTTTTAAAGGGAGAACACCATGAATGGAAGGGCGGAATTCGTAAGAAAGTGACAGTAGTGCCAATTGTGCAGGTCTGCTATGAGATGTTTTATGGGCAAGAAGTGCTATGTTGTATTTTAACTTAGTATAGCCTAATTAGTGTTTAGTCATGTTTTATTGTGTTGCTACCTGCAGTAGGCTATGCAGGCATTGCCATGAAGCCCATGTCCAGAGAAAAGGAAATAATGCACAGCGATTAGGCGAATATACCTTAGACTACCACTGAAAGTCCTGGACACACAATATTATAGGATCAACTGGTTGATGTGGTTACCGACTCCATGACAGCAAGATTGTTTTTAGCTCGATAGGGGGTAATAAGAAGATAACGGAACAGTTAGGTATTTTTTCCAGTTACTCAAGTCACCTTGAGCTATTTTATTACTTTATTACTTTGATCAAAGTGTTAATGTCACTTTTCCTATTTGTATTTGGAACTAGGCTAAACGGAAAAGTAAATTCTCTGAAGTTGCTCAAAATCAATTTTGCCAGCTGCAAATAATGCAATTGCACAATCATACCAATTGCACCAGATGCAAATAAATATTTAACTTGTCTCAATCCAGGTCTGAATCTTGTGAGCTACTCTAAAACATCAATTTTACCCTATATTTCCCATGGAATACCTTATTTTACTCTATTTTTACCAATTTTACCTTATTTTACCAATTTTACTTACCGAGTTTTTATTTTACGGTAATTTTACAACACTATGTGTCACAGGGAACAATTTTAGATCCGCTACTTTTTCTTGTAATGATTAACAATACAGCTTCCGACAGACCGGAAAGATGGAAATACGTCGACGACCTGTCTCTTATTGAGATATGTGGGAAAGGACAAAGTAGTAAAGCGGCCAATATAATTTCGCAGATACAAGCCGAAGCTTTGAATTCAGACATGGTTATGAATGAAAAGAAGTCTGCAATCCTTACAATTTCATTTTTGAAAGGGGGGCCAATTTTTGACCCTCCCATTCCAGATACTTTGCGTGTAAACCAAATAAAACTCCTTGGTTTAATAATAGCAAATGATTTAAAATGGCAACCTCAAACGAAGGAAATGGTAAAGCGTGGACATACCGGGCTTCTATGCTAAAGTTACTCGCAAAAAATAGGTTCCCTGAACAAGCTTTGCTCCGTTTTTATGTTTCTTTCGTACGTTCGGGGCTAGAATACCTGGTAGAGGCCTGGCACTTTGGCCTTACTGAGGACCAGGTCTATCGGATCGAAAAAATACAGAAACGGGCCCTACTGATTATGTCAAGATCCCCCAAAATTCCTTATAATGAGCTCCACCAGAAATTTAAACTTGAGTCCCTTGAGTCCCGTAGGTTGAAACTGTGCATAGCTTCTGGTAAGAAAATGCTTGAGGACCCTATCCATATGTATATACTTCCGCCGCCATTTGAGACTGCTCGCGAACGACCTGCAAGAGCGGCCTCAGTGGCCATTCCGAAACTCCAACCGGTTAAATGTGACCATGTACGATACGAAAAGACATTTGTACCGTCTTTCGTGAATATTTTTAATCTTTATTAGTGTTTATCTTTGTATATATTGACGATTTCGACAAATCTGGCTTTTACCATGATAGTTCGGAAAGAATAAAAGTGATATCTATCTATCGTCGTACCTAAAATGGCAGTGCAACCACTTCTGTAATCGTTCAGTCAACCCGGTGAAATAAATGGTGTTTGCCCACTTGGGTTCTGATCGGAAGCCCCAAGGCTGATCAATCTTGGTAGGGTCGAGCGGTGGGGGAGTACTCAACTCTTCGAAGGCGTATTGGGATCGTAGTCTTCCGTTTGGTGGTTCGATTTAACTCTATATTAATCTTTCGGTTCAGAAAATATCGAAAGTATTCCAATTGGTTTGACTTGGCTTCACTCTTATTCTCGTCTCGATATCGTCTCAGTCGCATGCCGCTCTCCCGTTCCTGTTTCTCCGCTACCACAGTTTTCCTTTGGTTTTGCACACATCTGTTACAAGCTGAAACCTCAGCATCCTGGATGCTTAACCAGAATCTACGTTTCCAAGGGGAAATGGGAATTCTTTAACGTAAATTATATTTTCCGAACTAAGAACACAATCACTTCTGATATATAAATATTAATGACCGACCAAATGTCACTCCGGAAACCCGACTTTCTTACGGTACATTCTATCCCCCCGAACGCCACCTCACACTAGCTTTTCTTCGCTGTTTTCGATGCGTATCATGCTCCCGACTATTGTTTGCGAGAAGTTCGTTCGTCAGAAAACGACATTTTGTAAATTTTTCTGTATTTTTGCCAGAAGTCAACGGGCCTTGAGCCAGGCTTAAAACAGCCAAAGCTGCGGCTGATTTGTTAAAAGTATAACCTGATAGAAAATTATTCAACTCTTTTAAAATACTGGAACATAAACAGTGCGAGGTGTCTTTTAAGACTGTCGTCTGTTTGAATTTTAACGGTAGAAAAGATTAGTTTTTTTAAATCCATTAATATAGCTTTGGATTGTCAGTCTTTTAAGCACTCAGTTGGTAAATAAAAGTGTAATATATTATCAGTATATCAACAATAACTAATTGAAATTACATAGTCAAGAACATTTAAAATTTTAACAGAATATGGTACAAAAGACTTGGTATAACGCTGAATTGAATTTAATAGAGGAGGAATTTATTGCTTCTTGTCATTAATTGCGGTCAGCTACAATGCTAGTATTCTTCTCATTACTGATAAACTTCAAGTAACACAGAAGTTTGAAAATTCATCCAGTTACATGCATTGCTATAGCATTACGTTCTGTCTAATTTTGTGTTTATTCCATTTGTTAATTATCTTGTCCTGAATTACCCGTGCTGACATGTGTTTGCTTTTGTTTTAACTCTTAGTGCCTTAGGCTACGGTTTTATAATTTTTGTTACAAATAAGTAAGTCAATTAACAAAGCGTCATTTTTTGCATGTCTGATGCCTTTCTTCTATTTGAGTTATTTTTTTTTTTACCGTATTCATTAAAGTTTTACCTTATCTCAGGTTTTCAACGAACCCGTAATCTTCCTCGGTGCCGACGTCACGCATCCACCAGCTGGCGACAACAAGAAGCCGTCGATTGCTGCTGTAGTTGGGTCAATGGACGCTCATCCGTCACGCTACTCCGCCACAGTTCGCGTCCAGCAGCACAGACAAGAAGTCATCCACGAACTTTCGTCTATGGTACGGGAGCTCTTGATCATGTTCTACAAAAGCACCGGTGGATATAAGCCGCACAGAATTATCCTTTTCAGGGATGGAATCTCGGAGGGACAGTTCTTGCATGTAAGTTGTACAATGATTTTTTTTTTCCGAATGAAGCGTCATTTGTACGGGTCTCACAATCCCAGGCTCCGACAGTGGTCGGATCGAGCTTCGTTTCGTTGGTAAGCTGTGTGTACTCATGCAAAAGCAAAACAGTCGTATCCAATGATTTAGTTCAAAACAAACTGTCACGGCATGAATGCCGAACTTGGAGCCTATTGTCAGGTACATACTGTCGGAAGTGTCGTAACAGGTATCACAAGGATGCGCAGTTTCAATAGATAACACTTGGGATGTTATCTGTTATGATTTTGCAAACGTTACGCATGCCAGGAATTGCCAAGTAGAGCCGGAAGCAAGTATAGGGGTGAGACCTGCTGATTTAGTTCCTGAGAAGCGCGGTTTGGGGGTGGGGGGGGGGGGGCAAGATGGATCTGGAACATATTTTGGAACCTGGGGAGTGAAAGCGATTGGATTTAAAACTGAGCGAAGAGGTTAGTCCCTGTCGCTGCTATAGTTGATGTAGTTTGAGGAGGGTATAAGGGACCCTGCCTTGACAGTAGATTATCGTAAGAGCTGGATTCAAGCAATTCCACTGTCAAGCCAAAGAGCCAGACGGGACAAACATACTCGAGAACGGGGCTTCTCTCTCTCCAAAATTCTTGTGGGGATGCTTGAGTTCGGAATTAATTGGAGATAGGACCAATTTAAGACAGTGAGGTTCGATAGGAAATGTTTTCAAATCTCAATTGGGTAATGCTTTCATATCTCAAGTGAGTAAATCTTCGTAGTTTTCGGGAGTGATGCCTGGTCCTTTTTCGTCTAAGAGTTCTTTACGTTGCAGGTGCTGCAACACGAGCTGACGGCCATTCGTGAGGCTTGCATTAAGCTGGAAGCTGACTATCGCCCCGGCATCACCTTCATTGTGGTTCAAAAGCGCCACCACACGCGTCTCTTCTGCGCGGACAAGAAAGAACAGTCCGGGAAATCCGGAAATATTCCGGCTGGAACCACAGTGGACGCCGGAATCACTCATCCGACCGAATTCGACTTCTACCTTTGCTCACATCAGGGTATCCAGGTACGGAATGTATACGACTATGTGCAATAAGAATGTATACAGCTAGGTTAGGTTGTTATTTCTATTTGGAACGCAACAAACCTTCTGTCATTAAAAACAAGACCAAAGGTTCCGATGGGATCCCAAAAATTCAATATCTGATCCAGGTTTTTTCTTCGCCAGACTCCTTGAACATTTTTACCGATTTTTACTCTTAAAATTTAGAAACAGATTAATGCCAAACAGCTAATCATCAAGAAAACCAAGTTCAGATATGGATTCAGCATGTGTATGCCTTCCTTCTGCGAATTTTCCGGTTTCAGCGAAATTTCCGAACTACTTATCCGGCGAAAAAATAAAGCTCAAAAACGAATTCAGCGTATATCTCCTTATCCCTATATCCAACATCTAATCAGCTTCAAATAAAAATTTATCTTATAACAAATTTTCCAGTTTCAGCCGGATTCCGGGCGAACTATATGTCCGGCTAACAAATGATTGTCATATACGGACTCAGCATCTCTTCTTACCCCTAAATCGGACATCTAATCAACTTCGAATAAAACTTTTACTTTTAACAAACTTTCCGGTTTTGTCCGGATTCCGGGCGAACTACTTGTCCGGCGAGAAAACAGTTTTCATATTCATGTTCAGCAGGCTTTCTTACCCCTACATCGAACGTCTAATCAACTTCAAATAAAACTTTTACTTTTAACAAAGTTTCCGGTTTTGGCCGGATTCCGGGCGAACTACTTGTCCGGCGAGAAAATGGTTTCCATATTCGTGTTCAGGATGCCTTCTTACCCCTAAATCGAACATCTAATCAACTTCAAATAGAACTTCTACTTTTAACAAACTTTCCGGTTTTGGCCGGATTCGGGGCGAACTACTTGTCCGGCGAGAAAATGGTTTTCATATTCGTGCTCAGCATGTCTTCTTACCCCATAATCGACTATCACATTAGCTGTTTAAGAATATTTTGCTTGCCCCTTAATTTGAACCCCCTCCCCCACCCCTAAATGTAGGGCTACAGAGCCCATCTACGAACTCGACCTTACTCTTGATCCAAAGAATCTTCGTACCAAGTTTCATCGAAATATCTCATTCCCTTCGAGAGTTATCGTGCTCACAGACGGACGGACGGACAGACGGACAACTTTTGCCATGTCATAGGTATCCCTCCACTTACGTTTTGGGATCCCAAAAAACTACCGAAATATTTATTCTTAAGTTATAGTTGAGAGTTGATATTTGTTATTAGATTTAAATAATGATGTTTTGTAAAAAATAAATAAAAATAAATAACCATTTTAGTTTTATGATTGTTTTCGTAGGCCGTATGGATTTTTCCAGCGGACATGCATTTTAAATTCATATAAAGGCTAAAGACGGATAAGTCAGCTACGATGCTTTGGCATCGATATTCGACCCTTCTTGGCGAGCGCTGCCAAAGCATATCCGTTTCTAGCCGTTGTTTGAATATATGTTTCCCAGTCAGCTTGGGGACAAGGAATATTTAGACATGCAGTTTGCTTCGGGAAGTTTCCTATATTCGGTTGTAATAAATGTATCTGGAAGAAAAAAAACGGCCGCTATTTCCACCTCAATAAAATTGTACCTTACCTTACATTAATTTCTAGGGTACATCCCGTCCGAGTCACTACCATGTCCTGTGGGACGACAACCGATTCGACTCGGATGAGCTGCAGTGCCTCACGTACCAGCTCTGCCACACGTATGTGCGTTGCACGCGTTCTGTCTCCATCCCTGCGCCTGCGTACTACGCTCATCTCGTCGCCTTTAGAGCCCGTTACCATCTGGTGGAAAAGGAGCACGACTCAGGGGAAGGCTCACTGCAGGACTGCATCAAGAGCTATACCAGGTATGAATTCTTCTGAAATTTCGATTTTGTTAATGGTTAATGCGTTTACCAATTAATGTCTCTCATAGTTTGCTAGTGCTAAATAGAGCTGAAATTTCCCAAATTTCTGTTCGGCAACGTTTCGGCTCTTTTTGGCAGGGGTCCTCTTCAGGTGTTAGATATGATGGGATACGTAGATAAGATAGTGTAGACCGTTTCATCTCATGTCGTGTACCTTCGCCTGTCGACAGGCCGAAACCGTAATGAAACTCGTCTACTACTCGTCAGTAACGTCGAGAAAAGACTTCATACCGCGTATGGGTCTAATGTCGCCAGTAGTATAGTAGTCCGAAAATGTACCTAGCGAATATGTATATCGCTTTCGCACTGTCGCATGTTCTGTTCAACGTGCCATTCTGGAGTCTGTTAACACAGGCGCAAAGACGCAAGCTTCGGTCCCTCGACTTCCGGTTTGCGAAGTTTTTGATTCCTTGTCCGTTATGGACGAGAAATACTTATATGATAGAAAAAAAAACAAGATAGCTGACGCAGTATCGCAGGTTATCGGGTGGTATCAAATTTTCTGGTGAAATGGAACCATTCCTGGGTAAAACATTTCTGCTGTTCTTGAGTGTCTAACCGCTCTGTATAATGTAATTGTGTATGTATTGTTTTTCTTTCTTCTTCTTTGCTCCGTTTTGTTCTTCGTGAAAAGCACGGGTAATAAATACATTATTTACTTACTTACCTGTATGGAGAATAGTCACAGCGTTGGCTTTTAGAGTTCGACCAACCACCTCGACCAAAGATACATCGTTCACATATTTCCCGCTTGCATCAGTTCCTTTTGCCATGTCGTCCAGGATATAAGTGACTCCACGACTTCGTCTGTTCTTTGGGTTCCCCTCTCCCCAAGATGTCCCCGGGGAATAGCGAGCACACGCCTCTAGGTGCCGTCACTCCATCTTGTACCAACAGTATGACAACTCTTTAGCTCATTCTTTCTTGTTTTCTTTCTAGTGGCGAAGGCTCCCACCAATCAGGAAGCAGCGAGGACCGAACACCGACTGCCATGGCCCGCGCAATCACTGTCCACAACGATACAAAGAAAGTCATGTACTTCGCCTAAATTTATCCTCTCGATCACTATATTATATTACCCAGTATATCAACTTTAGTTAAGAGGTATAGCCATTTTTCACCTATATATGCGACGGTGCCAGACGCTCTGCATTGCTATTCACGTATTTAATGGAGAAATTCTGCAGTTACAGCAATTATACTATCTATACCGGTCATTTATATCAAAGGACTTGCCGAACAGTGCCAGAGGTGTCAACAGTGCTAACGGTTGTGTGCTAAAAAGTGAATCGGCTTGGCGGGGAAATTTGAAAGTCCAGAGAAATATGTCTGGAGTGAAGTTTGAACTTTTGAACAATTTATTTGCGGTTGCGATTTTTTGAACGGTTCGAAGGAAGGTGAACCTTTTCCTTCACGATTGCTCTTTTTTGGTGGTTGAAATCTGTTTGAAAATGGATTAGAACTTAGAAGAAAGGGTTTGGCTAAATCTGTAGTTTTTTAGGTAACGACAAAAATCGTGAAAAAATCTCTCACGGTGCTGTGCGTTTATTTTGTGTTTGGTGTAGGTTATACACGCTTGACATGATTTTCATCATTACGTGTACGGACGCAGCTGAGGCTGGTATTATAGAATCTTCGCATTATTACTTTTTACGTCCATAGATATACCTTCTGCTGAAAGTTTAACTGAAAAGCCGAATTATTTTTGTGTCATTTAACTGTAATACACTGAATTATTCGGATTCAGCCAAGGGATTTTTTCATTTTCCTCTATCTGCTCTGGTTATGACGTTCAGAATATGTGCGGCCGCCCCCACAGCGTAAATTCTACTATGACGTGGGAAATTTTAATCTCAACACAAACGTGGCTTTTCAGTGGGCAGTGGTGAGATTCGTGAAGATTGCTTGGTGCCTGAACAAAAAAAAAATCATAAATCTTTCTCGTAAGGCATACTACAAAAATGCAAGCGCATAGAGTAGGCTACCACAAATCACAAGAAAATTCCATTATTTGAAAATCGATTATTTGTGAATAGCGGAACAACAAAGTAACGCATTTTCAGCGGGTCTTGAAGCCAACTTTAGTGAATAAGTGACGGGTAACTAGATTGTCCTATCCCAGCCCTTTTCGGTTAAACTTTAAGCTGACGGCGAATCATATTTGACAATGCAAAACGGATAGGTTAGCTACATTTTATTAGAGCTATATTTCGGCCCTTCTTGGCAAGGATCCTATATAGAAATATAGCTCTAATAAAATGTAGCTGACGTATCCGTTTTACATTGTCAAATATTTTACGTCCATTTTAGCCGACCAGGGATGCTTGATAGCATGACCAGAAGTATACGTAGATGAAAGAGTTAAATGTTCATGTTTAAAAAAAAACATTTTTAAAGAAATATGATAAATGTGAGTGTAGGCGCCACACTATAGTGTCACTGAGAGGAGGAGGAGGGATTAAAAAGAAAAAAAAATCACAAAAAAGAATCTGTGTGCACTTAGGAAGGATTTGAAATTAAGTGTGAATGTGGGAGGTTGTTTGTCAGGCTTACAGATCAGATTGCAGGATCCGTCTGATTTTTCGTAGCCTTAATTTCTTAATAACTGTAAATTTGGATTTTGTCGGAAGTTTTTTTTTATGATACTGACGCTAATTACTGATCGCTCTTTAGGATAGAAGGGCAATCCACCCATTCACGACTTTGATTTGCAATCAGATATTAAGAAAAAGACGCTGCCAGAATTTTCATAATATAACACAAGGATGCGCAACTTCAGCAGATAACACTTTGGATGCTGTCTGTTAATGTTGCAGAAATTTTGCTTTATCAGCATTAAGTGTTGTTTATGTAAAAATAACACGGAATACGGTTTGCGATGTGACTTTTAACGAAAAAATAAAACTTGAAAGGTAACGGAAACATTCTGTACCACCTGAAAATGATTATTGAATCTGAATCGATTAATAGTTTCAGGTGTTTTGTAAATAAACATATTATAAATATATTCTGTATCTCCACAATAGCTCAGTAAGACTCTTTAACTTTGCTCAGTACGACCACTCCCAGTTTCTTCGAGATACGTAGAGGCGAAAGCCTTTTATGATGCAAATTATTATTATTAGTATAACATCCAAATTGCGCATCCTGACTTCTAGTGTCATCAAACTTCTGACAGTTTAACATCCTTTCAGTTGTGCTTTAAGGCGAATCTAAAATAGAAAGCGGATGTGTGGTTATATTACAGACGTGGACCAAAACGATTGCTGTATTATTCTCCGTCTCGTATCAGTCTCAGCTGCTGCCTTATTGTCAAGCGTCCCATTTGTGTAGTGGTCCTTGTGTCGCTAGATTGCACTAATTCTTTAGTTCTTATGAGTTCAACCCGACCACATAGGTAGAAAGCTCTCTTTGCCATTGGTTTCAGGGCCTGGTTTGGCTAGCCAATTGCAGCGGGCTTTCCGGAGTGGCGAGCCAATCAAATTCATGGCTTTCGACCAGTTTAGGTGGCTCTCAGCCAGCGTGTCAGCGGCCACCCTCCCCTAGTTATGTCCCACGTTCCTTCACCTCGTGTTTAGTGGAGGGGCGGGGACGTAATTACCCCGACAGTCATATTCTAATTATCACCTAACTAAAAGGGGAATAAGCTACTGCATCCACTGAAACGGAAAAACGAGAAGGCACTAAGCATTTGAACTCGTGATAAAGTTCTTGTTCTTTAATTTTGAAAATCGCAGTCCGCATTACAAGCGTTTGGGTTTGATATATCCGGTCGGATCCGGATATTGTTGCGCAAATGGTAATATTGCGGACCTAACATTATTTGCAGTGCGTCGTTCAAGTTGATTCTGGGGTCTGGGTTGGCCGCTGGCTCTGCAATCTAGCTCCATGTCCCCGTGTACTTTACCATTATAGGCTGCCATTTGTTGTATTTAGAAGGCCTTGTTTCCATGTTGATGTTTTTTTCTTTTTCTGTACCGGGATGTAACATGGTGGCTTTTCAAACCGTTCCACTCAAGAATCTCTTGTCGGCGTGGTGGTCACTCGGAGTAGCCATTATGTTACATCCTTGCACCTCTTAACTTATGCAACATGTTATCTCTTTTAATTTCATGCACTGGATACGGGTTACGCTGTGACTGCTGGAGCTCCTTTGTTAAATTTTGTCATTCCTTCCGTTGGGCCTAGACTTACCTCTTGTCATTGGAGCTGGAAGTTTTTTTTTTTTTAATTTAAGACCCCCCCCCTTTCCGAGACGGCTAAAAGACCCCTCCCCCCCAGTATATTCACTATCATGAAGTCTTGATATCTAAATGATTTTCAAGAGCTATCAATGAGGGATGTGCTATACAACAGTCCGGATTTAAAATTGTGTAGTTTCATTGAAAGGGCGTTCAGCGTTGCGTCGTAAATGGACTAAGAATAGTTTTCAAGTCCTGTGAAGCATTTACCAGAAAATTTCCGGGTTTGTCCGTTACTTCCGGAAATGTAACACCGAATTCTACAGCTATGCTTTGATGTGTGGAGGGGGGGGGGGGGTACTCTTCGTCTTTATTGGAGTGGCGTAATCATTTTGGAATTCCGGGACGGTTCTTTTTTTTCTGGGCTCCTAGGTCGCGTCTCCCCCTGCCCCCTAACCGTACAGTTTCTTTAGCCATCCGTATATTCGGTAGTCCGCTCAGTTCAGTGCATTTTCTGCTTATCTTGAGGCCCCAAGTATTATATCACAGTTTTGATTTGTGTCGTGTGCGTTAGTTTTCTGTTCTATGGTGTACCGGCTAACTTTGTAACTATATACACTGTGCGTTTTTGTCATATGTGACCAGAGGCTAGTGGCTTTGTTCCATTTGGAGGCAGAACAAATTCTCTACTGGGCTATGCGCGAGGGTTGCAGTCTCCATACTGCAGGTACAGGACGCACTTGTGGGGAGGAGGGGGCAATATGTCTGGGCAAGAGTGATGCTTCAGACCGGCCACGCATTGGTAGGACCCTACAAAACTGGTCAGAAAGGTGAGATGCAGAGCGGAGTGCAAATGTAAATTAGTAAATTTTGACGTCCGACTCGACTCCTCCCGTTGGGTTGCAGTATAGTTTTAATCAAATATGACTACTGATACCCAGCTGGTATACCGAATGATGATTCGATAAAGATAACATTTTATTGGAAGCGGTGAAAACCCAAATGGCATAATAGCGACAGAAATGCCAATGGCATACAAAAATGACGCTTTGTTAATACACTGATTGATTTGTTGGAAACATATAATAAAAACACTAGCCTAAAGCGTTAACAATTAAAACAAAACAAATACGCATCAGAACGAGAATTTTAGGTTGATTAATTTATTATCAATTAGAACAAAGACAAATACCAGCGCGAGAAGTTTAGGACAAGATAGGGCAACGGGCTCCGCTAGATAACGTCGGGGCAGGATTGGCGGCCATAGACACGAACCCACGTTTCTATATAGACGAGAAAAGAACAACAACAAACCTTCGATGGAGGAAAGAGCGAATTCCTGGAAAATTGAAGATGGTGAAGTGAACATTCTAGGATTTAAATAATTTACCTGGATTGAATTATCTTTTCGACCTAACGGCCGAGCGGCAATATATAATCTGCGTCCTATGTCAGCGGGAGCTCCCCTACGATGTGTCGGCCCAGTCATTGACACAGTTCGCTGCCGATAACGTAAAAGCGCCCATGTATCCAGCGGCAAGTCAACCCGGTGGACTTGTTCGCAAGAAGTTAGTACAAGTCATGACAAGAGGAAAAGCCGGCTCTTTCCTGTGATAGCTACTACCCTCTCTGGAATGGAAATAGTAACAGCGCGGGCAGACGCCACCACTCTGACGGGAATGACTGCTGAACAGATAGCTATTATCACTTCGGATGCTCCCGACCATCATAAGTACATTGTAACTCGCGTGGAACGAAAATGATCTGAGGGAGGAGTTAAGTATCCATGATGCCGGACGGTGGAATGCAACCTGGTTATCAGTGCCAATGCTTTTGTTTCGAATAAGTTCAAGCAAAAACGCCAAGAAATTCTGAAAAAAAAAAAAATCTGGCCAGATTTTTGTGTGGAGGAAAAACGTCTAACCTGACTTCCTGAGAACCCGGGTTCCCGGACTAGAAACATCTAGCAAGGTTTTTGAAAAAATAAGGTCAGCTGGGAGGATTCTACACCATCATCAGTTCCAAGCTTGTGCTGCGAACAGACGATTGGGTAGGGGTAGGGGGGTCTCGGGCTGGATTTCCTGCCAGTATTTTCGGCACCATCGTCAGTTCCAAACGGAAAGTTAAAGTTTAACTGAAAAGTGCTGAGATAGGACAATCTAGTTATCAATCACTTATTCACTTAAAACGGCTCGAACACCTGATCGTTCCTTCGTTGCTACGCCATCTACGAATAATAGATTTTCGTATAGTGGAATTTCCCTGTCCAGTTTGTGGGTACCTCCATGCGCTTGTACCTGTGTTGTATGCTTGACGAAAACGATTTACGAAAAATAAGTGTTCAGGCAGTTTAGCCTTCGCGAGCTGATCACTGGCCACTTGAAAGCCGCGTTTGTATTGAGATTCAAATTTTCTGCGTCATAGTAGAATTTTGCATTGTGAGGACGGTCGTAGATGTTCTGAGCATCATACTAGCGCAAATAGTGGGAAAAAATCCCTAACACAAGCCAAATAATTCAGTGTGTTCAGTTAAATGATACAAAAATAAGTTGGCTTTTCAGTTAAACTTTACTATTTCTTCTACTTTATTACAGAAAATCCGACCGGAAAAACCCAATTGTCTGCCCGCACCCGATTCATACGTCGCTTAGGTGAGAACACAGCCAGTAGACTCCGGTACCATCAGTGTTTATAAATAGATATTTATCGCGCGATTAGTTATGAACTCAGTGCTTGATCTTATGGATTGTTACCAAGAAGTCACATAATCTACAACGAGACAATATTTATATCTAGTAGCATATCAGTCGACTGTACGCAAACGCCAGCCACATAGTCAGTGACATATCAGCTCATATAATTCCCAAATCACTCCGATTGTGACAGCTCAAGAGTAGGTATAACCCGTTGCTTTCAAATAGAGGAATATTCTGCAGTGGTGTTGAGGGTGGGTCTCCTGCGTTTCGCCATTCTTTTTCGATATTCCTTAGCGTAGTGTCAGTAATACTTTAACTAGGCTAGCTGTAGTAAGTTGGACAAGGTTGGCCGACAGTTTTTTCGTCACAAAGCTGTGGGCGTGTTTCACCCTACTTACCGTAGTTTCTACGCATGACGTCACAAATTTTGGCTATTTTGCATCAAGGCTGGAATGCTTTATTGAATTTTCGGTAAAATCATCGCTCCACGGGGTAATCCAGCCAATCACGTTACAGAGATCCATAGTTACTACGCTCCCGAGCATGGTAAGCAAATAGTTACTATTAGTTACTATTTTGAGAAGGTTGGAACGGTCAGCGTAGTAACTTTTTGTGAGGCTGGAACGGAAATAGTAACTAATAGTTACATATTATGAGCGTGTTCCACCCTACTTACCGTAGTTACTACGCTAGGCTGGAACGCTTTTTGAATTTTTCGGTCACATATCAGGCCGCGGGGGGATCCGACCAATCACGTTACAGAGATGCGTAGTTACTACGCTCCCGAGCGTGGTAAGCAAATAGTTACTATTAGTTACTATTTTGAGAAGGTTGGAACGGTCAGCGTAGTAACTTTTCGTGAGGCTGGAACGGAAATAGTAACTAATAGTTACTATTGGTAGAGGGGTGGAACACGCTCTATATCTATATTATATATATCTGATATTTAAGGATTCCCAGTCAGCTTGGGCTGAAGGAATATCTAATAGTTACTACTGGTAGAGGGGTGGAACACGCTCTGTATCCATAATATATTCTCCACGTGAATGTTGAGTGCGCTTAGGGGTGTTGCCGAGGGGTTGCCCACTCTCGATTTTAATATACAGCAAGTGCCCGGTGCTGGCACCGGGTTACGGGTTACACCGGCCGGCACCGGTTGCCACGTGATAACACGTCAGAATAAGCATTTTGGAATCGCGTAAAAGATGAATCGCTTAACTTATGACCGAAACCAGTGCCAGCGCATACGATTTCGGTCGGTGCCGGGAAGGGTGTACAGCAGGTGCCGGGGAGTGGGTAACCCCTCGTGTTTGCTTTGCTGAGGGTATGTTCCAACCCTGCTATTGGTTACAAGCTACCATTACACTCGCTGTGTTGGCTTGTATACAGATTGTTACGAAGATGGTAGCTTTAACTCGTACGAGGCTGGAACATACCCTTAGTAGCTAATGTAGTTTAGCCACCAATTTAACCGTCGTAAGAATTGTATACACATGTATATTGTGTATCTGTCTAACCAGAGCGCGGCATATATAGTAATTTCTACAACTGATTTGAAAACGCAGGGCCGTGACGTCCTTGGATTCTAGGTTTATCCAAGCATATGATTTCCAGTAAGTAAGATTTACTTCTTGCGTTGCTCGTCGTCATATGGTATTCTGTGTTTTTGCTGAGTAATTATTCGCTTTTCTGTCCTAGAATAAATGCCGTGAGAGAAATTGTCTTGTATGAACAGAGGTTTCGTTAGGAAGTGGTTATGTCAAAACTGTGCTTCTGAGGTTTATTTACCAAGCTTAATAATAATAATAATTTATTTATTACCCGCAAATTCAAAGGGAAATACAAGTGGAGTAGGCTGCAATAAGGAACAATACCAAAGGTTTCGATGGGATCCCAAAAATTTAATATCTGATCCAGACAACTAGGTCTTGTCTTCGCCAGATCCAGTCTGCGCCAGGCTAATCATCCGAGAAAACCAAGTTCAGATATACCTGTATAAGCCATGTCTATTTTGACGATACTGATCGAAACTTCCCGCTTTGCTTCTGCCAAATTTCCGGGCCGAATTCCGAGCGAGCTACTTGCCCAGCAAAAAAAGATAGTTCAGAAACGAATTCGGCGGATCTCCTTATCCCTGTAAAGAACATCTAATCAGCTTCAAATAAAACTTCAACTTTCAACAAAAAAATCCGGTTTCAACCGGATTCCGGACGAACTATATGTCCATTTTCGTTTGGTTCAAAGCTTTTAAAGTAAAAGTGCTCGTGAAGACTTTCTCTTTTTCGGTTTCATCATACCCTTTGCAGGTCGTAACAGACGGCTGAGAAAGAGTGTCGACTCCGTCACTGGGTGTTGTGAATTCCCATTTACGGTTCTCGACAGTCAGCTTCAAATAAAATTCAGCTTCAAATAAAATTTCAACTTTCTACAAAAAAAATCCGGTTTCAACCGGATTCCGGACGAACTATATGTCCGGGTAAAAAATGATTTTTCATATACAGATTCAGCGTCTTTCCTTACCCTCATATCTATCACCTAATCAACTTCAAATAAAAATTTGCTTTTAACAAATTTTCCGGTTCTGGCCGGATTCCGGACGAACTACTTGTCCGGCGAGAAAATGGTTTTCACCATCGTGTTCAGCATGTCTTTTTATCTCTAAATCGAGCATCCAATCAACTTCAAATAAGAATTTTGCTTTTAACAAATTTTCTCGTCTTCGCCGGATTCCGGGCGAACTACTTGTCCGGCAAGAAAATGGTTTTCACCATCGTATTCAGCATGTCTTCTTAAGCTCAAAAAAAAAACATCTAATCAACTTCAAAGAAAACTTTTACTTTTAACAAACTTTCCGGTTTTGGCCGGATTCCGGGCGAACTACTTGGTCAGCGAGAAAATAACTTTCATATTCGGATTCAGCGTGTCTCCTCGCCCCTAAATCAACTATCTAAATAGCTGTCAAAAAATATTTTTTTGCCCCTTAACTTGAAATCCCTCCCCCACCCTCAAATATAGGGCTACAGAGCCCATCTTCGAACTTGACTTGTACTTTGACCCAAAGGATCCTCCCACCAAGTTTCATCAAAATATCTCAATCCCTTCGAGAGTTATCGTGCTGACAGACAGACAGACGGACAACTTTTGCGATGTCGTAGGGATCCCGCCACTTACGTTTTGGGATACCAAAAACTAAAATAACTATACATACAAAAACACTAGCACATAAACACGGCGGTAAGGGACTGGTGTGGTGAAAACCGAGAGTAGGCTGAACTTAATTGATCCCAAACGAACTTTGATGTATTGTTGACCCGTCGTCTGGTCTCGTATGGACTGGGGGATGTTGGTGAAGCAGTGCGTGGGTGTTGTAATGCCAGGTCGTGTTTTAGATAAATTTTGAACATAAACATTGTAGGGGGGGGGGGGGGTGCAGTTTTGGCACATGGGGTGGAGGTCATAGTTTAGGAACGCGAGAGGACCACAAGTTTTCATTCCCAGCTAATAAAAGGTGAATGAAACGCGAGCATCTCAAACTCGCTCCGTGGCTGGTTTTGTCAGCTCGACCTAAGATGTCAAAGGGCTCTCTCCCCTTCTTCAGATTAGAAGGATCGTAAACTTGGTTTCCAAGAATTCTTATCGCTCTGGCTACAACGACCAGGGGTAGAGGAATATGGTGGCTTTTTTGCGCCAGAAATCGGTACTGCAGATAGATGTAGCTGAGTGGTCTTGAACAATTCTCAATCAACAGAAAAGGGGATACCTCACTTTTTGGACAAATTGAGTTAAGAGCACCATCTGGTACTAATTTTTACGCTCTTTCTCTCTGTGCTTTCAGAAACTTCGCCAGATCCCTCCCTACAGAGATAATCAGTCGAAAAAGGTGATAACTAGCTTTCGATATACTAACTTCCCAAACTTTGAACGCGATTATCTCGAAACTAGCAAAAAGTGAGTTATCACCTTTATGCGCTCAGCTCTTCAATTGTTGAAAGCGGAACATAACGCATTAATGGCTTGGGTACAGGTTGAGTGCTGGATCGATACTGTAAAGCTTGGGTATAGAGGTTCAGTGCAGAAATGCATTTTCGTTTGGTTCAAAGCTTTTAAAGTAAAAGTGCTCGTGAAGACTTTCTCTTTTTCGGTTTCATCATACCCTTTGCAGGTCGTAACAGACGGCTGAGAAAGAGTGTCGACTCCGTCACTGGGTGTTGTGAATTCCCATTTACGGTTCTCGACAGTCAGACTCTGGAAGGCCCATTAAAGAGTCGGTGATAGATACGGGGGTTGTAAAATTTTCATAAAAGCTGCCACAGAGTAAACTAAACCAAAACTTCCGAGTTATAAATAGTAAATGGTGAAAAGACCTCACTCACTCCTGATATGTCTCATTCTTGCACCTTAAATTTAGTGATTTAAAACATGCCTTAAGGAAGTATTCTGGTGAAAACCGTCCACCGTGTTTTGTAATCTGGTTTTGTAACCAAAAATTCGATTTGCAAAATAAACTTTCTATCTATCTAGCTAACTGAGATCGTGTCAAAGCCGACGATCACACGCCCCCGCAGAATGCTCTTAAATCAAAGGGTTCCCAGGCAAAGGTCGACGAGTGAGCAAGATGCAAAGCCAAGTAATGGCAACGAAATCGTTCAAGAAACGGAAACACAAGTTTTTTGCACTCATTCCAAGTGAGGAATTCCTTGAGGAGTCCGTTCCAGCAAATACAAGAATCATTTTAATTAACTTCAGAAAAATTCTTACAAAATCTCGTTAAAAACACTATCACATACTGGATATTTCTGGTGGCGAAACCAGCAAAAAAAAACAGGATAAAAATCAGTTCGCTCTCAATAGCATCAATCTTCTTTGTGGTGTACAAGCCTGATTTTACTGGACACCTTTCAGCTCCATATCAGACCGAATCAAAGAAACTGGCTTTTAACAGCTTGGAAGAGCGGAATTGACTTCTATCGCTAGAATAGATTCGTGCCCAGTTCATGCTACGTTTGACAACCATAAGCGTGAAATTCTAATCGAGCTTTGACGTACTCCGTAGGTGCACAGGGGAATTTAGCGAAAGGCTGAATATTGTCGATCGCATAAGATGAAGAAAACCGAAAGATGATATTTCCCTTGTTAAGATGGTACTTGAGCACAAGGAAGCTGTCCAACGATAGGAGCATGGAACTGGGTTGCGATGGGGTCTGGAAGTGGAGTGGTTTGTAAACAATCTTCACCTATTTCACTGCCTAAGTTTTCAAATTCCTACTATGTTTCGTTGTCTAACCCAATAAATCAGATAACAATTTTGTCCAGGTACATCTTGCCGAAATACACTAAATTTCGCCCAGCTCCTTTGCAAGCTGTTCAATCTCCTGTTCAAGTTTCTTACTGTACTGCTCTTCATCAACATTCTTCGCTTCATAGACTGTATACTTGAGCTTTCTCTCATCATTGTAATTCTCCATTTTTACTCTGAGCCGGAAGATAAAGGCGGCCATGTTGACTTTCTTAAAGACCTCAAGGAAGGCTGTCTCATCACTAGTCTTCAACTTCCCCAGCTCTTCAGAGGTACAGCCCAATAAAATCTCCCCCGCTTCCTGGAACAGTGTAGCCCAGACGTAGTCGGTCGCGTCGCAAAGACAGGCGTTCAGCAACATACGCCATTTGAAATTTGGGGTTTCGGTGTTGCATTTTTCACACCTATACAGTCCATTCTGTTGATCAACCACCTTTCTGTTGCAGTCTGGTGAGGAACAAGCCATGTAAAGTGCAGTCTCCGTTCGGATGGTGGTGATACAAGCTTTAGCAGTGAAGTAGTCTGGTTTGTCCCCACCTCCAAGTTGTTCAAGCTTGGCCTCGGCAAGGGTCTTCCACCCACCTCCGTAGTTTATTCCAGCTCCACCCGCCCCACTGCGCTGGGTGGTAAGGCTCTGGACGGTCATACTGGAACCTTTTGTGTCGTACCACCCCTTTAATTGATGAGCCTGCTTGATATCAGGGTTCATAAGGAGACGGGACTCGGAAATGGATGAGAGGGTACGACCGCCAAAGTCACCTACTTTGACCTTTTTCGCAGCGATAATCGGATGTGCCGAGCCGTCAAATTTCTCGGCTTCTGCGCCCCATAAAGTTAGGGAGATATCGGCACCACTCGAGTCCAAAAGCTTCACTTCTCGTTTGCGTAGCTCTTTTCCAGTAGCACGTGCGACGATGGTGGTTACATCACTGGTTTCTGTCGCCACACCGATCACATCCACCAGGGTATCTTTCGGGACCTGCTCGAGATTCCGTATCGGCACAAAGTCGAAGGCAATTGTGGGAGTATCACTTTCATCACCACCCTCGCACTGAGTAATTTTTGACTGCGTGCCAAAAGTAAGCTCATACTGTGAACCACCCACGCTGCTCCTATTCCCTGGTTGCCATGCTGCCTTAATGGAGCAACCGCTGATGTAATAGACCTTGTTCACCTCAAATAGTTCATAGAGGCGATCAACGTCTTGGTTGAAAGCCGTTGCTTTGATTTCACCACTAGAGTCAAGCAGCTCGACGTTGAAGAGCTTTCCTTCGCCTTTCGAGTTGCTGTAGTGGCGGATGTCGCTCTTACGAGTGACGCGGCCCTTGATGGTCCAGCGGTTCTGGAAGGGCGTGAGGGCGGCGATGGGAAAAACGGTGCCGACGTGACCGTGGTCTGCGGCAGACTGGTCACCGTTGGCGGTGGCTGGGCGATGGTCAGCTCGAGCTTGAAAGAAAAACTAACATCAGAAAAACCAAAGGGATCAAGCTTGGATTTGTAAGAGCCTCAACCTGATTTTCTCCTATATATTAAGACTCGTGTCCTGTCTTGCTCCCCAACTCTCTGCAACACAAGTAAAGTTAAACTAACTTTGAAGGTTAGATCTAAAAAAGCTTTAGTTCAAACTAGTGCCTATAAGACACTGGAGCAGAGAAAGTGTCTCGTTGGGGTCTACCAAACCCCAGACATCTCTAGGTAGCCTACCCGTTTCATGACTGGATATTCCCGGGCCAGCCTGGAGAACCACGCTTCCATCTCCAAACTGCCTTGGCCAGGATTGTACTTTCTTGACCACATCCATACTAGTTCAAATTCGAATGCCTAAAATTCAATTCGTTCATTTTAATTTTTACATTACTTAAAAAAAAAAAAAATACATAACGCTTCCAAGAAGGGCACAACCGTGTCCTGTGCGGGAGTGCACAACTATTACTGACTCACGACAAACGATGATACACGTTTCTCGTCTTAACCTTCTCTTTTCTTTTCTTTGCTGAGGGTCTAATGATATCTTTAAAGTTTAACCGAAAAGGACTGGGATAGGACAATCTAGTTACCCATCACTTATTCACTTGAATTGGCTTGAAGACCCGCTGAAAATGCGTTACTTGGTTGTTTCGCTATTCAGGAATAATCGATTTTCAAATAGTGGAATTTCCGTGTGGTTTGTGGTACCTCTAATTAGTTGTATGCCTTACAAAAAAGATTTATGACTTTTTTTTTGTTCAGGCACTAAGCAATCTTCACCAATATCGCCACTGCCCACTGAAAAGCCTTGTTTATGTTTAGATAAAAATTTCCCACGTCATAGTAGAATTTTCGCTGTGGGGACGGCCGCAGATATTCTGAACTTCATAACTAGAGCAGATAGTCGAAAACAAAAAAATCCCTTTGCAGAATCCAAATAATTCAGTGTATTCAACTAAATGACACAAAAAATAAGTTGGCTTTTCAGTTAAACTTTAAAGCCTTCATGCCTCAAGCTGTGTTTTCCTGCTAGTTTTGTAGACGTTTATTATTCTAGTCTTTACTCAGCTTTTATGATATTCAGTGATAGCTTTTATCGCGTGCCGCATTTCCGCATGGCGCAATCGAAAAAGAACCATTACCAGGAAAAAGGCTTCAACAAGCAAAGATATTAACTTTTGGCAACCTTTGTATACATATCAGTGAGAGATTGGGCAAGCACAAAGCCACGCCCAAAGTCGCTGAAGACTGCTGAGAATAGAGAGAGAGTGTACTGGTCAGGATTGGAGGATATACTGTATTTTCCTGGCTCAGGAATGGTCGTGAGGATAATATGATAGTATTCTACACCATAAAAGGCTTTCGCCCTTGCATGATGAAGGGGTTGGTGATTTGACAAGAAATCAGTTCTGGTTTCAGTTTTCATTGCAAAAACATTACAGCACAATTGTTGGATAGCCAGACAAGCATTCTTATTGTAAAGAATCCTATTACTCTGGATTTCCAGCTAGTAGCATCTATTCTTTCTCACTTTAGTGACTAAGAGAAAGGGGTTTCAACCACAATAACACATAAACAAAGTGACTGATGAAGACTTAAAGGAACAGTAAACTTGACTCAAACCTGGCTCAGGGAGCTAGCTGACATATCAAGAATGTACCCTGAGTCGATATTGAGAGTTAGAAAAATTCTTGTTGCGACCATTGCAGTTTCCTAGAGTTCGACTTTTGAGTTAGTAGAACAAAAAAAAAAAAAGCAAAAGGTTTGTGTGCCGGGAGTAGGACTCAAACCCACGATCTTTGCCTTGAAACAAAGTAATACAATGTATGTCAACAGGGTTGCCACCGGTAGTACAATTGTGCTCACAATAGAACTTTCTTTTTACTTTGGCAGCAGATTTTAAGAAAAAAGTAGTTGTCAGGTTCTATTTCCAAGGTGACTATGACCCAGCAACACATTCTGAGTACTTTTCTTGTTTGGTATTACTTTTTTCCTTTTGCATAGTGAATTTATTTTAGTAAAGTGGCAACCCTGTATGTTGATAACACAGACAATCGCGAACTTTTACAGTGCATGAGTGCGTAACTACAGTGCATAAGGGGCAAGGCCCTGCCAGCTAGCTCTGGGAACAATAAGGAGGGGTTTCGAGATAACAAGGATGGGAGGTCCTGTCGACAATAAGTCCCTGTACATTTATCTAAGCCCCCCAGGCCGGTTTGATGGCCGAAAGTTGCCTAGTCAAGTTTACTGTTCCTTTAAGTTACTTACGAGCTATTTCACTAATGGCAGGTGCAGCAGCCTGTGGCTTTGTTGCTGTCTGACCTTCCACCCAGAGTACAGGATTTCCAATCTTGTGTCCAACCTCCTTTCCCGGTACCAAGATCTTCATATCAAGAAGAACAATAATCCTTCTTTCTGCTCTGCCCTGATTGTTAACTTTATTAACAACAGGTTTTTCAACTTTGACAATTGAGAGGTCTTGAAGGAGGTCATCTGTAACGAGGTGGTTCAAATGTGTGCCCAACATGGCATGCCCATTTGAGTGAGTGCCATCACTGATCAGCACTCGATACCTGCAAGTTGAAAAGTAATTAACTTACATTAGACTGAATGCCTAAACTGTTTCTGTTCTGTTATTTTTGTGACCCAGATATGTCACAGGAGTTAACCCCACAGATAAGTTTCAACATTTGGACACTAAACAGTCTCTGGAGATGCAGTAAACTACTAAAATGACAGATATGCAGTCATACTCAAATCCTTCTTCTTCTATTCATTAATGGCATTGGGACAGCTGTGGAGCGCAAACTTTTCCGCCTTCCGGTTGATCTTCTTTTGAGATGTTGATGGGCTGGTCTATGGCACCTCAACTGGGACTGAGAATTTTTTGGTAGAAAATTCTGAATCTCAGATATACCATAAATAAGGGTATAGAGGTTTTTGGCATCCAGGTGCTCTTTTGCTTGGGCATTTGACCCTCATGAAAACTATTCAAAAGGAGAATTCTGAGCTACCAGATATCAGATATCAAGTTTGATCAAAGTTATTCAAGGAAAAGGCATACACCTATTGCTATTGGGCAACACTCACATATCCTAAATGATCAATTTGCCAGCTTACCCCTTTAATTTTTTAGAGGTTGGTAAAGCTTGTTTCTTTGGTTTCCAAGCTGCAATCTTCATTCTTTCATTTTTTGCTGAGTTTGAACAAACTTCTTATCCCACTGGGTCTGCTATTTATTTTGAATGCCATCTGCTTGGTGAAACCATGTGTTGCTTATGTTTACATCATAACAGATAAAAAAATTCAAAAGTAGCATCAGAATCTCTTCAGTTTCTTCTTGAGAGATCATTCTGATCTTCAACAGCTCAGGTTTGAATTTTTTTTTTTTAGTGACCCCTACCAAAGTGTCCAAAACCAGCAGATATTTCTAGAGACCTATTTTATCAGTGTTTTTTTGCTAAGAAACAGATTTTTGCTAGAATGTTGGCATTTATCAAGAATGTGAACTCATGATTATGCCTAGGGTGACTCTACTAGTAGCCGGACACGTCCTAAAGAGCGGACAAAGTACAACCTGACAGAATAAATCTGCCTAAACAATAACAAACCCTAAACTTTTCTTCTTCGGTTGACGTTAAACTCCACAGAATTGCCACGCCACACAATTTCATAAGCAGAATTGATTAACAAAATATAAATGATAAAAATGACATTTTCTCACTCTTTTAATGACGTCACACTGTCTGCTGCTGTCCGCTTTTTACGTCGGTTATTTTATCACTCGTCATTAATAGTCAATACTCAAGTTATTATACCCTGTGATAATTATGATAGATCTTTCAATTTGTGATTCGTAGTTAGTTTCATAACTGTAATACTAATACACAATTTTTTAATCAATTCTGTCAGTGCATTCAAACCTTGTCCGCTATTCATGACGACGTGTCCGCTATATTTAGCTCGTCACTTTTCTTGGACGCTTAATTTTACGAATGGACAGACTTTGCTTTGTAAGCTTTTGTGTTGGTTTGACAACACTGGCACTGCCGGATTCCGGCATTTCATCATTGGCAGCCATTTTAAATTTGGAACAAAACGTGACCAAATACTCTGGGATAGCTTGAAATCTGATGGAGTTCAGTCTAGTACACTAGCCCTTTTTCAGTCATGGTGCTCAAACGTCTAGCACCATGCCTGAGTGCTAGACGTTTGAGCACTGTACCTTGAAATTCATGCATGGTGCATGGATTTCAGCATACAGTGCACACATGAAAAAGCACAATTTCTATCATTACACACTAAATACCGGCTCGATAGGCCTGTAAATACCACAATCAATTAGAGAAATCAAAGACAATCCTTTACCTGTTTTTCAAAATAAAAACAAAGTGGCGTGGCAAGTTGATGATCGAGATGAAAACAACAATGCCAGAGCATTCTATCTTTTTCCTAGGCGAGTGCCGTCTTTGCCTCGAACTTTGTCAGACGCTCGCCAGGTAGCAGACAAAAATCCTGACATTCTGATTGGCTGTTGGATATTAGCTGTCTGGATGAAAGAAATTTGTAGATTGGATGTTTTGGCTCTTGCGGCGCTCGCCTAGGAAAAAGATACAGTGCTCTGGCATTGTTGTTTTCATCTCGATCATCAACTCGCCACGCCACTCTGTTTTTATTTTGAAAAACACTTAAAGGATTGTCTTTGATTTCTCTAATTGATGGTGGTATTTACAGGCCTATCGAGCCGGTATTTAGTGTGTAATGATAGAAATTGTGCTTTTTCATGTGTGCACTGTATGCTGAAATCCATGCACCATGCATGAATTTCAAGGTACAGTGCTCAAACGTCTAGCACTCAGGCATGGTGCTAGACGTTTGAGCACCGTGACTGAAAAAGGGCTAGTGTACTAGACTGATGGAGTTACAGAAGGTGAAAGAACTGGAAGTGAATTAACTGTCCGCACTGGTAGTGGCACCATACCTCTCAGACTGGTTTGCTCCAGATACTTTTCTGGTTGACAGTATCTGCAAAACAGCAGATTCAAGGTGTCTTCCTTCCATCAAGTCGTTAACGGCGTTAGGTGTTAGCTGCATTCCCATTTTTGTGTTCATAAAAAACAAAGATGCACCGATCCAATCAAAATTCCCGCCTTCTGCAATTCCATTGATGAAAGCGGTGAGGGGACTAGCAACTGTGCCGAGTTAATACAGAAATTGAAAAAAAAACTTTTGATAGAGATGTAAAAATTTACAAAAATTCCAAAATTAATACAAGAAAATAGCTAGCAAGAGGGAATCAATTAACCTAAATCAGCCCTAAATATCCTTAAAACTGTTTTTAGATGACCTAGACCCTTATATTACGAATAGATACAAATTAATGCGAAGATTGCACTGAAATTTTAAACTATCATCAATTTTAGCGATTGCGAAATGATCTTTCCTCCTGTACATCCAAATTTACATCAGCTTCTCGCAAGCTTGCGTCAGCATCATCAAGCCCGGGAATTGAAAATAGTAAATATTATTAAGATCCTGACCACATAAAAATGAGCTCTGATGATGCTGAGCAAAGGATCAGGAGTATTCAGAGAGAATACACAGACTTTCTTGATGACGGGGTGAGTGCGATTTGTATGAAAATGCTCAAGTCAGGCTATTGGACATCTTACTTATGTTTTACTTTATATAGGATAGGAAACTATATTCATTTACAGTACTAGCTGGAGCCTCTATACTATTTCCATATGCACCCTATGGACCTAGTTTTCTAGCTTTGATGTGCCTTGGATGCACTGCAACTTGTCTAAACTAGTTAACCTGTTGTTGAAAGCATGGATTGAAAGACGTGTGTTTAAAAGCATATTCACTGATATTGATAAATCTTTGTTAATTTAGAAATTTTGGCACTGTTGTGTTGTGATGGAAATGAAGTCATGGCACTCCGAGTCGTTACAGTACAAAAAAATCAATGTTGATGCATGAAAGTCAAAAAGACAATGATCTTCTCTGTTTAAAACACCAAATGTTTTTCTTAGGCCTTCTTAGCCTATATTTAATTCATGTTTGTTTCTAAAAATTATGCAATTTGCTTTCATATTTTTCCAAGTACAGTAGAGGTATGCTTATTTGAACAGTTACTTTAATGTGAACACTGCAGTTTTGGGCTAAATGGTAGACTGAAGATCCAAAATATCTGTACAGGTGTCTTCAGCTGCCCTTCTTACCTTCTTTGGCTAACTGGTAGTTAGCTTTAGACACAGCAAGTGCATGAAATGGCAAAGTCCAAAGTCAACAAACGTTCACATAAGCATACCTCTACTCAGGCACGTACGCAGGGGGGGTGCCTCCGGGCCCGGCCCCCCCCCGAAATCAATTTTTTTTTTCGCATAATTTTCTGATCCTTCACACAGAATAAGGGATAGTGGTTAATTACTGATCTAGACAGAATTTGTTAACCGTTTTCGATGATTTTTCGGCCTGTAATTACCTAATAGGGTCACCAGTACCAGCTTTTGGTTTTTGTAGATGTTGCATAATATAATGCGCCTTTTTATATACTGTTTTGAAGGATTTGGGCCCCCACCGAAAAAAATTCCTGCGTACGTGCCTGCCTCTACTGTACTTATAGTTAAACAATGATGACATGACAGAAACAAAATTTAGGTGACCAGCCGTCAGCCAGCCGTGACCGTAACAAAGTCACCAGAAAATGTTTAGGTCCTTGCAGAAATTCACGTACTGGCAATGCTGCTTAAACGCTAATATCTCGGAAGAAAACAAACAATGAAGAAGAAGCTGGCTTTCTAAAGAGATACTGTCAACCTTTTTTTGAAGTTTCTGTGTTGAGATAAGGACAACCAAAGCTGGGCAACGGAATCAGTAAGTTAAATTTGTGACTGAAATAGTATAGGCTCCAGTAGAGATACTTATTGAATAGTTACGTAGTGCTTGTTTGAATAGCTACTTAAATTTGAACAGTGCAGTTTTAGGCTAAATGGTAGAATGAAGATCCAGAATATCTATTCAGGTGTTTTTTAGATGCCCTTAATTACCTACTTTGTCTAACTGGTAGTTAACTTTAGTCACATAAGTGCTTAAAAATGGCAAAGTTCAAAATAAACAAACGTCCAAATAAGCATACAGCAGCATTTAGAGCCTGATCACAATAGGCTCAAAACAACTCCCCTTTGACAATCAACGCAGAAACCTTTACAGATTTCTCGGCTTAGAAAAGTCTACTATTCTGTGCAGGTCGGGTCGGTCTCCAGTGAGGATTCTAAAAATCTTCAGGTGATGTGATTTGTGATGGCTTTGGGGCAGCTTGAGGATAAAGAACAGACTGCAATTAGGGGTTTTAAATCCAAATTTGACAAGTTTTGCTAAATAGTAAATACTCCTTGAGCCCAACCTGACTTGGGAACATATCTTCATACAATATTTATTCCACAAGTTCAGTTTTTTTCCACAAGTTTATTTTCCAGTTAGAGCAGCTTGAGCCTTTAGAGGACCCTTGCCAAGAAGGGCCGAAATGTAGCTCTAATAAAATTCAACTGACATATCCGTTGACAAAATTGAATTTTCATGGTATCCTTGATAATTGCATCAGGCCGCATTCTGTAATAAGAATTACTGTTTTTCCAACAAGAATTAAAATACTTATGAAAAAGATAAGGTAAAGAAACATTAAAATTCTGACAGGTAGGTCTGTCTATTTTCTTTTTCTTTGACATTTGCAAGGATGAGCATTGCCTTCAATGTTTTGCGATTTCAGTTGGATGAAACAGCAGAGTGTACCCTGTGTACCTCTCCTGGGAGTTTTCTTGCTATGGAAATAAAAGCTTTCTGGCCTGGAAGAGGCACCCTTCTTTGAATTTGTAATAACAGTCTTGGACAGTTATCGGTGGACATTCTCCAATATTAAAACACAACTGTCTGCTGTCAAGCACTTGTTTGTATGCTTTTAGTCACAAACATACACAATCCAGTTGTGTCTTGTTAGGTTTGTGTCATCAAACACGGATGAAATAATATCTTTGAGTAAATATTTTTGCCCAAGCATTCAAACTAAAGTCTTCACCAAATGTTTCAGAAAAAGTGTGATATTAACCAATTTAAGGGACTTCGACATGTTAGCCCTCTTCAATAGGCCTACAAGAGAATAGCCAAAAGTTGTGAGATCCCATAACTCAATCGCTTCTAGCTTTTTGGCAATGCTGTAACCTTTTGACAAGAGAAAATTCTTGTCAGAGGTTTGACGAATTTTACTTTTTAACGGCTTAGAAATGGTTCCATAAAGCAAGAAAATGTCAGGAAAAGGCCAATTTTTATGGCACTTGCCCTTCCGCCAAGTGCCATATAGCGATCGCAATTTCTGTCCGTACGTCGGTCGGTCTGTCGGTCGGGGTTTTGCTACTTTGGGCACTTCCACATAAGCTAGGACGATGAAACTTGGCAGGCGTCTCAGGGATTCGACCAGATTAACTTATAAATAATCACTTCCCCGATCCGACTTTCCTCGGATCCGGGAGTCCGGAAAACTAGTAACAAGGGGAGCAAGAGGAAAGTGTCCAGCAGTGGTATCGAACCGGGGACCTCTTTGTTGCAGGCCAAGCGCGCTACCACACGGCCATCGGTGCTTGTATTAAGAGCCGAATGGAGGAACACATTCAGTAAAGGATTAAAATAAGACCGACTCTAATCCAGATTATTTGTTTTAAATAATTTTTGGTATAATTGGTCCTTGAATTACGCGTTCTTTGGACAATTTGCCTTATATTTGACTTCTCAGAGGAATTAAAAAAAGGTGGTTGTTTCTTTTTTAAGTTACTCCCGTTTGAATGTTTCATCTAGTTGCCGTCGGAAGAAAAAGCACGAGTCTGCCACTCCTAGTCTTAAAGTTATTTTATGATTTAGACCAACATCAAGGTGTTTTTGGGGGAGTGAAGGAAGGGAAGTACAGAAATTGACTTCCGATTCGAGTAAAACTTAATAGGTGATACGAAATAATGACCTGGATATGCAACACATGCGTTCGAACCACATGCGTTCGAACCACATGCGGCCACGGTTGGGGGAGCTGGAGGGGGGGGGGTCTGTTAAATTTGATTTGCACAAAAACCAAACAGATGGACCGAATGGTATGTAAGTTGGACTTTACCGAGTTTATGCAGCCTAGGTTTGTTATTGGGCGCCCGGACCGGGTCCGGCCACCGTAGGGGGGAGAGCGGGAACCGGAAAGTTGCAGATTGGCTGTGCTCCGTTTCCAGTCAAACATGATGGACGGGAAGAGGAGATATGCTGTGAAAGTTTCGTTTTACAATAAAGTATCAGTATCAGTATCAGAGGTTTTCTGTTTTCAAGAAGTATCCGGCCGCAGTAGAGGGAGTTGAAGGGGAGTCTCGGAAATGTTGTGACACATTTTTGTCAGATGAGTGCAGCGATTTAAATGAAACTTGGAAGGTAGAGAAAGCATATGCCCAAGATGACATATTGTAGAGTTCTGAACCGGTTCCAGCCACGGTGGGGGGGGGGGGTACCGAAATCCAGAAAATGCTCAGGTTCGAGTGAAACTTGATAGGCGGTAAGAGAAGGTGCGTCAGATGGTCCATTCCCATGGCCGAATCCAACCAGATTCGGCCGTGGTAAGTGGAGTGTTTAACTAAAAAATATTTATAAATTTTAACTTGCCAACCATATCTGTATTTTACAGGCAGACCAAGGAGTCTATGAACAGCAGGTTAAAGATATGGTTGCTCACAAGGAACAGCGGCTGATTGTAAATATCAATGATGTCAGGAGGAAAATACCAACAAGGGCATCGAAGTAAGTTACCCATTCAATCCAGGGCCTATATCACTTGTTGTATCACACGGTATCCTACAGAGTATGGCATTACATAATCTGGAGGGTGTAACTTTGCTATGAAGGTTTGACTGTCAGCATCATATTGACATTGACCATGGTATTTTGGAAAGATTAGAACATTTTGACATGAATGCAGTCTCATGTAAGACTATTTAGAATAGAAGAATCCAATGACTATTTAGAATAACTCGTTTTGAACGTCTGATGCAGCTTCAGGAAACCCTGCAATTACTGCAAAACTAACTTATCGTAATGCCATGGGACTGCACACACTTCCGAATACTCGTATTTACTGTACTACTTATATAGCGGTGGTTCACTCTTCGGTGGAAAGTAAGGCCACTTTTGATTGTTGTTTGTACCCCATTATCTAGTAGGTACCCTGGTTTCATGTAAATGTGTGTATAACTGACATATTCTTGCAGGCCTTTACAATGCTGAAGCTTTACCACATGTCATAGCTTTGCCACCACTCTGGCACATATTGCTACAATCCCAGCGCCGGAAAATTAGATCGTACTATTCTCGGTATGCTCAGTATCTGCTGAGCCTTCCCTCGTGGGCAAAGAATACCAAAATCACTACAAAGTACCGTCTTGCCGACCCTACGACTGCGATTGAGGAAAGAATTAAGAAGTTTGAAAGTTCTTTAAACAGGTCGCACGGTTTATATGATTCATTTACGTGCTAATGTTGGTAGTTTCTTACATTGTTGTTGTGTTACATTATTGTATTGCGTTTTTTCTCTTCTTTTTTTCTTGTTTACTCCGTCTAGATCCTCTCGGGCCAATTTTGATGGGCAAAAAATTTTTTCATTCAGTATCTATTAGCTTATCTCCTGAAAAGACTGCCGATATTACTGTATTATGGAGTGAATATGGATGTCTTGTATGTTTTTTTTTTGTAACTGGGCATTCTGTTGTTTTTAGTCTCCTCAACGAAGGGTTGGAAGAACTCATTGCATTCCAGAGGGCTCTCAGAGAAGTGGTGGCAAATGTTGATGCCACATTTGCGAAAACACAAGAAGAGTTTTTCATTGGTTTTGAAGGGAGCTTTGGCGGGAAACATGTGACTCCTAGGACATTAACCTCCAGATACCTTGGGAACATGGTTTGCGTTGAAGGCATAGTCACAAAGTGTAAGTGTATATTTTGAGTCTACCTACTTAAAGTGGAACTTGAAGCCTGGATTTTTGTTATTGTCGTTAGACTCTGATTTTGTCTTGCTCGATCTAGTAGTATGCTTTGTGGAGGGTGGAGGTACAGTGGTGTAAGACCCAAGGTTTTTTTCGTGACCCGTTTGTGTGCCACCTTTTTCGAGTAATTTGTCACTGCAATAGAAGTGTGCACCACACACTCGACCCACAAGTTGAAACTGGCGGAATCGCATTTTTGTCTTTTTTCGGAAGTTATTTCTAATGTCCGAAAATAAATATAAAATTTGAATAAATAAAACTTCAGGCTTATGTTCTTGCCATTATCGTCGTGCTCAGTTTTATGTCTGTTTGCTTGATAAAGCAGCTAGTTTTGTTATTATTAAGTTTGGTATAGGAATCGTCTGACACAGCATCAAACACTTACTAAAGTTTCCCTACTTTAGGCTATACGTTCTTAGTAGTTTTGCTTCCATCACTTTCATTCTTAGGTTCCATGGTTCACCCCAAGTTGGTACGAAGTGTTCATTATTGTCCAGCCACAGGGAAATCTTTGGAGAGAAAATACACAGATCTGACGTCATATGATCCATATCCATCCTCTGCTGTTTATCCCACCAAAGTAAGTTGGGGTATTGACAGATTATCAGTTTAGAGCTTGTCCCTTGGTATCACACTGCTGCGCTTTAAGCGAAAGAATTTTTTCTTTGATTTTCCGACGTATGACAGAATTGCATGAATGTTCGCGGAAAACGCAATGTTTTGCGCTGCTTCTAGCACAGTTCATATCGTATGTCACGTAACGCAGAATTTTACGCGAAATCGCAGTAATGTGAACCAGGGGTTGTTTTCGTTTGCTGTCGCCTGTCCTTATGTACCGTTTCCACTTAATCCCTTGCCTATGTGATAGACAGGCAGTTCTGGATTTTGTTATTATCTTATTGATTCCATTTGACTGTTTAGAGGCTAAAGACAAAACCAAGGGTTTTAGAATTTGGAGATGTGTTCAAAGAATGAACATGTTCAAAGAACATTAAAATTTTTAAAGGTTTTAAAATTTGGAGATATGTTCAAAGAATGAACATGTTCAAAGAACACATCTCTACTGTGGTAGGAAGTTGGAACACACATGTTGTGGCTGTTGACTTCAGTTTGGTGGTCAAATTTATCTTTTCTCACTTTAGGATGATGAAAACAACCCATTAGTAACGGAGTTTGGCCTATGTACATTCAAGGATCATCAGACCATCTCGATCCAGGAAATGCCAGAGAAATCGCCTGCCGGTTAGTAACCTATGAACCTTCATCTCTTTTTTTTACCCCCCCCCCCCCCCCCCAACCAATCGAGTACCAAGGGTCCCTGCGGTGGAGTGAGGACTGGAGTGCCACTAAAGCTTTAACCCGAAAAGTGGCCGCTTCATTGCTTGCAGGTTGTTCATACCACGTATTCTCCAAACGCTTCATCCCTTAACTCTCTTAATTCCTAACGTTCAAACATGACATGCACCGCAGTTTCATTCTCGTCTCCACACATTGGACAGAGGAAATACTGACCAGAACGTACGGAAGAACTTAATTTCTTCTTCTCCCAAGCAGTCGCAAGCAGTAAAGACAATCTGCCTTAAAACACAATGCCAACTTTATTTCCTCCCTTTTAACCCCCGACTTGAATAATATTTCCTCCCCCCATACTTCTTTAGCCTTTGCATCATTGTTGTAGGTGTGACGGAGCGTATTTTTTAGTCTTCCTCTTTTTTAGTCATCAGGAGTATTCTAGAATCGTTCATACTTGCAGAATCTTTCGTATGGCACCAACAACTTATAATACTAGTAGAACACCCGTCTCTCCCTTCTCGCAATGCATCCTCGCTCCGACCCGACCCGAATGAGCTGTATCACTGTAGCCTAGCCGAAACTTTTGCATGTTCTCGTCTCTGCAACGTTCAATACACTAGCCCTAGAGGGCTAGGCATACACAAGATGGTAAACAAGGTCTTGGGTATAAGTAGCCGCTTAGTATTTACGGAACTCGATCGTTGCATATCCAGTATCGGTGGCACATAGTATCATTTTAAACTCACTATCTTGCTTACAGGCCAGCTGCCTCGATCTGTGGATGTTATCATAGACAATGATTTGGTCGACAAGTGCAAACCAGGTGATCGAATCCAGGTGGTCGGCATTTACAGATGTCTTCCCGGGAAACAAGGCTCTTTTACTACTGGTACTTTCAGGTAAATTCAGTGAGGTTTACGGTGGGTGTAAAATGCCGTACTCATTCCTTCTGAATGAATTTAATCTTCCTACCCTATCGGCGCGCAGGGAACACCTTTGTACAAATTTTGGACTGAAACTCCTTGGTAATCCCACTTATCGCCATTTCCTGCCTCCTCCTCATGTTCCCGAAAGAAGCCGACCCGAACGAGATGTGGCTACGAAAGTTCCAAAACTCGCGCCTATCTCTTGTAGAACCGAGCGGTACCGCAATAGTTTCGTACCCCGATTTTTGGAAAAGTACAATCAGCTGATGTAATACGTTATCGGTTGTTTACAAGTTTATGTATTGGGTGTTCTTGTTTTGTATGTACAGTGACAAAGATCTACCAAATTGCTCGCGCATGAAATGTTGTATCCGCTTATTTATCATTAAACATTAAACACACATTAAACACAGTTACAGAATTGTAAGCGGGGTGAGGGGGTCTTCTGCTTGATAACAAACCTACCCTCTCTTAGATTTTAGATTTGAAGCATTCTTTTGTTACATAGCAACATGTTTCAAGCAAAAACAGTAGTGAAGATGAGTATGATACAAGACATTCAAAATATACATACATAAGCATGAACCTATTGCTAAAAGTTAACTTTCAACATCGAGGTTGATATCAGAAAATAACGTCGAGACGGCTATTGAAAATGACCTATCCGTGCGGTTATGAAGAATATCTACCGAGCGTAGCGAGGTTGCTATTTTCAAATGGCCGTCGAGATTTGTATTCCGATATCTACAATACCAAGATGGAAATATGTTAACTGTTAAAAGTTTTTCGAACAAACAATTAACAGTTATCCATTAGTCCCCCAAGTCCCACGTCATAGTCCCCAGGTTCCGTCAGTCACATAGAAAGTTAGAGGTTGATATGAAGTCATATCCACCGCTATCTCCCTGTATGAAAATTGATGGCATTTTATGGAAGGAAAACGTTGCCGGTATTACAGTATACAGAGAGGAGTTTGTACTATAGCACAACTCCGACTAGAAGTGGTCTTTTCATGAAAAAGTGGTTCAGAAATATCGAGTTTTGGAAGTACCAATACTAGCCCCATGACATTGGCGAGTTTCTTGTTGGCGCGTGTCGACTCTGTCCAGACTTCCCGCTCTCCAAAGTGGATGTTCGACCAAAATATTTGAAAACCGTGCGCGCCACGGTTAAAAAGTGGGACGCTGGCCTACTGTCATGCCCTCATTGGTGCTTGACTGGCAAACTTGGCTCTGCCATAAAAATGCTTACGTATCATAATTCCTATTGCCTGATTATAATATAAAAGGCAGAATAGGTACGAGGGGTCCCTTAAGCAGAAACATTGTATTTTGAGGTTCTCTCAACTTGTTATTGGTTCTTAGCAAAGTGGAATTTTTACCTTACCCCAGCACTCTGCGTTCTGTCTACACTAATTTCTTCACAGGACGCTTATGATTGCCAACAACATCGTTCAGCTAAACAAAGAGGCATCGATCACGCTCCATGTTGAAGATGTCAAGAATTGCAAAAAGTTTTCACGGCAAAAAGGCGACGTCTTTACCATTCTCTCACGGTCTCTGGCGCCATCTATCCACGGTCATGAATTCGTCAAGAAAGCTCTTCTTTGCTTGCTGCTAGGTGGCACTGAAAAGGTTCTTCCCAATGGCACGAGGCTAAGAGGGTGAGTGAAAACAACTTCTGGAGATTCTATCTCCGACCATAGATATATATTGTAGGTATAGAAACAGTTTTTTACAATCCAGAACTCATTTATAGTGTTCATGCCTTTTTTTGTACGGGTCAGAAATAAACCTGCTATATTATTAATTAGAAGTTTTATTTCACTAATTAACACTATGCTACTGGTCTATGTAATCCTAGTGAGCACTTTACGACTCAACTGATGTGGAGTGAAGCAACAAACTCTCCTCTCTCCTCTCATGATTGATGAAATTCAGTAGTGATGAGCGTGTTTTCATCCTGAACCTGTTTAGTGCATGTGTCCAAATTTTGTGTGTATTGTGTGTTTTTAAAGTGTATCTAAAGAACATTCAAGTATTTATTTGCGTACTAAAATGAGACAACATTCGTGTTTGGTAACTAGATTATAGGTGTTTTCCCGCGATCCCACAAAGTATTTATAGCTCGAAAAGACCATTTCCGCCAGAGCGAAATAACACTAGGGAGTAGCGCCAAGACCTATGCTTTCCATGCTATGTAAACGGGCCATAGTCGCAGCGCCGCCCACTACGCTTGCGGTATTTGAAGCGAGACAAACTTGCGGGTTTAGAAATTTCTAGTAAAGCGAAGATGCGGTCTGCACACAAGAAGGAAACAATGAAGGCTGTATCATTTTTTTGCTGTATTCAGAGTATGAATTTATCGAAGCCTGCGCTGGCGAACGACTGAATGAGGCACAGTAGGGACGTTCTCTATCGCTAGTGGTGCTAGTATCGCTGCTATTTGAGTGTGTAAATTTTGTCAGGTCTTGGCGCTACTCCCTAGTGTTATTTGCTCTGATTTCCGTGGTTGTTTGTTTGGCCCACGAGTGTGTTTCTGCGACCAAAAAGGTTTTTTGTGGCTCGAGTTTGGCGGGAAATCCAAATTTAGCACCAAGTTCATGTCCAGTAATAAAATTAAGTACTTTATCAAGTAGATAGACATAAAACTAGAGATTCGTCTAGGAAAGAATAATAAGATGTAATCCTGAAGTTCTGTTTTATTTGAGATTTTTTAGGGATTTTATTATTATTTTCAGACATTTGGAATTACCGCAAAAAAATATAGACAAAACTGGGTTTCCGCGAAGTTCAACTTTTGAGTCGAGTGTTCTATTTCCACGACAAACACTCGGGAATGTATGGCACACAGATGTTCTGCGGAAAAACGCCTTATATTTTTTACCGGTATTTTCTAGTGACATCAACATCTTGCTCATCGGAGACCCCAGTGTAGCCAAGTCCCAAATGCTTCGATATGTCTTGAACACGGCCCCTCGAGCTATCACAACGACAGGCCGTGGATCGTCTGGAGTCGGTCTGACAGCTGCGGTCACCACAGATAATGAAACAGGAGAGAGAAGGTGAGTGCTTTTTGCTTAGAGGGCGAGTCTGGAAGGATCCACGAGCTTATGTGCTTTTGCGACTTCGGCTAAAACTCGCTTCGCTTTCCAGAGCTGTTCTCGCCCTCCGCTAGTTTCCGCGAGTACTTGAAAAGCGAATCCACTTCGCGAGTGGAATGTGACTTCGGCAAGTTAGCGAGAAGTTGTAATGGTGCAACTGACGCGCAACGACTTTCCGTTTGTTCTTGCGCTCGGCGGATTCTCGCTTTACCTTTCGGAAAGCGAACTCAAGAAATCGCCCTTAGTACAGTTCAATGTGTGGCTAGGCCTTTTTTGCCTTATCTGGAGTAGGAATAATTGGTTTGATTACTTATTAGCCCGTGAACAGCAAAATTAAAGGAAAAATTGATACGCCGGTGGGGAAGAAGCTGGAAGTGTTGCCAGTTCATAGGAATGATCATAAGAATCAAGCTGTACCTTTCTTTGCTCTTTTGGTGCCTATATTTAAACATTCAAAGCTATTTGTGTATAAAAATTTAAGTTTTTGAACTATTTGATTTTGACCTGTCTTTGTTGATTGATGTTTCTACTTATGTACTGAGTTCCATTGTTTGAACATTGGTACGTCAAAGCCATTTTATACATTTTAAAGATATTGTTCAAACCATTGTTTGTATAGTTATTTATTTTCTTTCTGATAACCTTAGGCAAGATTATTCGCAAGGAACAACCTCGTCTCACTAATCCTTCAGAAGGTCGAGCGTTGACAAGCTTAGCGGACACGCGTGTATGCTTAAAAATAGGCCTGATTGGCAGGCAGAAATCTTCACACCATGTTCCTTTTATATTTTTATTACGGATTGTTGGGAAGACCCTAGCTGACACGCCAATTCCTCCGGTCCAACTTTAAATAACGTTTATTGCACCAACATCGACTATTTACAAATGTACACGTCAGGAATGAATGTAGTCAGGAACCCTTAAAATCACTGGAAATCCACTTTAAATAATGCAAGCCATTAATCTTGTTGAAGGCTGTATACCAACTGAAGTGGCAACGCTTCCATCATGATCAGTACTGCTATTTTACTCAACACTACTAGATGACGTTATAATTGGGAAAAGCGCGGGATAATCAAATGGGTGAGAAATGGAATCGGACGATTCCCATAACGGATTGTTTCATAGCTTTTTCCGGGCCAGTCCGTTTTTTTGGGGGGGGGGATCCCGGAACGTTAGTGACAGGATACCTATGACATCGTAAAGTTTGTCCGTCTGTCAGTACGCTAGATCTCGAAGGGGTCGAGATATTTTTTCAGACTGTGTGTGAGGTTCCGTCGCGGATTGCTCGAAAGGGTTGAAACCGGTTTTAGTGATTTGGTAGTAACGTCGGCTGGTGTTAGGATCTTGCAGTAAAAAAGATACAGTCGTGTTCACAATAATTAATCCTATCAGGCGATAATAGTTTCTTAGTCGTTTTCCACCACATTAGTGAATCATTTAAAGTTTAAATGCAAAGGGCTAAGATAGGACAATCTAGTTACCCATCACCTATTCACTTGAAAAGGCTCGAAGACACGGTGAAAATGTGTTACTTGGTTGGTCCGCTATTCACGAGTAATCGATTTTCATATAGTGGAATTTCCCTGTCGGATTTGTCGTACCTCTGTGCGCTTGTACCTGTGTTGTATGCTTGACGAAAACGATTTACGAAAATAAGTGTACACACAGTGAGCTACCTTCCGCGAGCTGATCACTGGCCACTGAAAAGCCGCGTTTGAATTGAGATTCGAATTTTCCGCGTCATAGTAGAATTTTGCGTTCTGAGGACGGCCGTAGTATCCTGAACATCATACTAGAGCAAATAGGGAAAAAAATCCCTTAACACAATCCAAATAATGCAGTGTATTCAGTTAAATGATACTAAAAATAAGTTGGCTTTTCAGTTAAACTTTAACTTTCCCTTGTTTCAGGCTAGAAGCCGGTGCGATGGTGTTGGCCGATAGAGGCGTTGTGTGCATCGACGAGTTTGATAAGATGTCCGATATGGACAGAACAGCTATTCACGAAGTCATGGAACAAGGACGAGTCACCATTACCAAAGCTGGTATCCAGGCCCATTTGAACGCAAGATGTTCCGTCTTAGCGGCTGCCAACCCAGTATACGGAAAGGTGAGTGTAATGTCGAAGTCGGTTACAGCTGCGGGGTTGAAGACCCATCGAACCTACGTTGGCAGTTCACTGGTTCCAGCATTTCCTTATATATTTCTAACTTCCCATGTGATTTTTGTCCACTCTAGGGGGTATTACATTGAATTTTCCATTAGCAGTGTTTGGCGCTTTTCGAGGCGGATCAGGCTCCCGCTTATGGTTTCCGAGGAGGTGGATAGTCATACATGGTCACAGTCCCAAATATAGTCACACATATGTTACAATATCAAAATATAATACGATAGCAAACATAACTACAACATCGAAGCTCAGCTAATCGTATCCGTTGACTCATAGTAATAAAGCAGTTTCTTATGAATATCATTTTTTAATAGTTTATTCCGGCCCTCTGAATTTGTTTTTGGGATCCCAAAACGTAAGTGGCGGGATACCTGTGACATTGCAAAAGTTGTCCGTCTGTCCGTCCGTCCGTTTGTCCGTCTGTAAGCACGATAACTCTCGAAGGGATTGAGGTATTTTGATGAAACTTGGTGGGAGGATCCTTTGGGTCAGAGTACAAGTCAAGTTCGAAGATGGGCTGTGTAGCCGTATATTTGAGGGTGGGGGAGGGGTTTCAAATTAAGGGGCAAAACAAATATTTTTTGAAAGCTATCTAGATAGTTGATTTAGGGGTAAAGAGACACGCTGAATCCGAATATGAAAGTTATTTTCTCGTCGGACAAGTAGTTCGCCCGGAATCCGGCCAAAACCGGAAAATTTGTTAAAAGTAAAAGCTTTATTTGAAGTTGATTAGATGTTTGATTTAGGGGTAAGAAGACATGCTGAAAACGAGGGTGAAAACTATTTTCTTGCCGGACAAGTAGTTCGCCCGGAATCCGGCGAAAACCGGAAAATTTGTTAAAAGCAAAATGTTTATTTGAAGTTGATTAAATGTTCGATTTAGGGGTAAGAAGACATGCTGAACACGATGGTGAAAACCATTTTCTCGCCGGACAAGTAGTTCGTCCGGAATCCGGCTAGAACCGGAAGATATGTTAAAAGCAAAATTTTTATTTGAAGTTGATCAGATGATAGATTTAAGGGTAAGAAAAGACGCTGAATTTGTATATGACAATCATTTTTTACCCGGACATATAGTTCGTCCGAAATCCGGTTGAAACCGGATTTTTTTTTTGAAGTTAAAGTTTTATTTGACGTTTATTAGATGTTTTTATAGGGATAAGGAGATACGCTGTATTTGATTCTGAACTATCTTTTTTTGCTGGACAAGTAGTTCGCTCGGAATTCGGCCGAAACTGGAAATTTGTCAGAAGTAATGCAGGAAGTTTCGATCAGTATCGTCAAAATAGATATGGCTTATAAAGGTATATCTGAACGTAATTTCTCAGATGATTAGCCTGGCGAAGTCTGGATCTGGCGAAGACGAGACCTAGAGGTCTGGATCAAATATTAAATTTTTGGGATCCCATCGAAAACTTTGGTCTTGTTATGAATGATTTGGATTAATTTTTATATCGACATCCAGTGGTCGCTGTCTGCCAACTAGGGGTCGGCACCGTTTCTGTTTTTGGCTAAAACAGAAACGGTAAAAAACGGCAAACAAAAAACGGAACAGAAACAGAAACGGCGAGAAAAAAACGGAAAACCGTTTCTGTTTTTCCGTTTTTTCCGGGAAAAACAGAAACGGCCTGTTTTTGCAAAAAAATGGCTGTTTTAACAGGTATTTCCGTTTTTTCACTTCATTCGTGCGTAAAGTACCCAGCAATACTCGGAAGACCTACGTGTCCGGCTAAAAAATGGTTGTCATATACGGATTCAGCATCTCGTCTTACCCCTAACTAAATCGGACATCTAATTACTACTAATACAACTTTTGGTTTTAACAGTATTTCTGGTTTGGGCCAGATTCCGGTCAAAGTAATCGGCCGGGTAGAAAATGATTGTCACGTCAGTTCTTGAGCTTGCCTTCTTGGATTCTGGTCAAAGTAATTGTCCGGGTAGAAAATGATTGTCACATCAGTTCTTGAGCATGCCTTCTTACCCTAAATCGAACATCTAATCTACTTTAAATAAAACTTGTACTTTTAACAAATTTTCCGGTTTTTGCCGGATTCCGGGCGAGGTACTAGTCCACCGAGAAAATGGTTTTCATATTCGTGGGTAGTATGTCTTATTATCCCAGAATTGACTATCTCATTAGCTGTTTAAAAATATTTCGTCTGTCCCTTAATTTGAACCCTCTCTTCCACCCCTAAATGTAGGCTACAGAGCCCATCTACGAACTCGACCTTTCCCTTGACCCAAAGATGCTCCCACCAAGTTTCATAAAAAATAACTTATTCTCTTCGAGAGTTGTCGTGCTTTCAGGCTGACGGACGGACAGACGTCAACTTTAGCGATGTCATAGGTATCCCTCCACTTACGTTTTGGGATCGCGAAAAGCGGCAATTCCGCGGCATCCTTGATCCAAAATGAGGTAAAATTCGCGGCATTCAGTATAGGGGAGATAAAGAGTGAAAAATCGCGTTTTAACATGATGTTGACTCAGTGGAGTGTGGTGTCATAAATGCGAGAAAATAATATATTAGAGAAAAATAATATTTTGCGTTCAGCCAGTTGCGTCGGAGAGCAGAACTGCTAGATGGAGTCGTCAAGTGCCAACAAGAAAATTGCTAATTTCGAAAAATTATCCTTCTTAGTTATTTCGTCATGGTGATTTTGATGAGCTGTTCTAGTTAGAGTCGGGCTTTCAAAAGTGTCAGCAAAAAATACGGCTGATCAGTAAATATCAGTGGTTGAATAGTAACATGAACAGTATTTTGAAATGATGAAGTGACGAACTGGTAACTAGTTCAAACATGCTGTTTTGGTAAAAAGCAGCCTACCACTGGCATAGGCCAGTACTTTTTGGGTCAATAAACTCTCTCTGACCTGATGACATCTACATATGGTTACGACTTACCATCAAACGTCCTGTGACGTAAGACAAGCATAGTCCTTATTGCTAACTTCAAAACACTAAGCAGAAATGCACTGTTTGGATGGGCTGACAAAGGTCACGAGATGAACTGAGAATTTCAAACGTCAGTAACGCAAATCAACTCAACCCACTGGCGGTCACAAAGGTCTCCCAAGGGACCATCTACCGGCCGACAAGATCATTAATTAAGGTCCGAGGTTGCCTTCCAGGAAACGAATCGGACGCGGCTTTGAAATCCCCTTTTTCTACAACAAAGACATAACCAGAAAACGGAATTCGGGAAAAAACAGGTAAAATAAAAACAGAAACGACTAAAAACGGTCATATAAAAAACGGAACAGAAACAGAAACGGTACTTAAAAAACGGCTACCTGTTTTCTGTTATTCTGTTTTTTTGGAAAAAAACAGAACAGAAAACGGTGGTAAAAAAACAGAACAGAAAACAGAAACAGAAACGGTGCCGACCCCTACTGCCAACATTGTTGGTCAAAAAGAACAGTCTTAAAATAATGACCACTGAAAACTATTTAGGAGCGTGTCCCAACCATCTTAATAGTAACTATTTGTTACTATTTTCATTCCAACCTCGTGAAAAGTTACTACGCTGACCGGTCCAACATTCTCGAAATAGCGTGGTAACTAAGATCTCTATGACGCGATCGGCGGGATTAGTGCATGGCGTGATATTTTGCCAGAGGTAGAAAATTCGTTCCAGCCTTGACGCCAAGAACCTAGAAGCCGTGACGTCATGCGTAGTTACTGTGGTAAATTGGGTGGAACACGACCTAGGTTCTCAGCCGGGAGGTTGTCGTGAGCGCCATAGCACAACTTATACGCCTCTACACTCCCCGTCCTCCGGTAAAAATCTGTAGATCAGTGTGGGGAAATCCAAATCAGTTCAACTCAATTCAGTTTAATCTAAAAACACGTAATAGACGTCACAACAAAAATCTACATGTATATATAAATTTGCGACATTTATACCGAGTCAACGAGTCACCCATGAGTCAACGTAGTCGCAGTATAGGAGCCTTTAAATGTTTCGGCGTTGTAAGTTGCCGAAATAAAGGGTGTGACCGCCATTAATTTCTTCTAGTACGACTCCTACAAAACACCGATGGAGAACATCGGTCTGCAAGACTCTCTTCTCTCTCGATTCGATCTTCTCTTCATTCTGCTTGATACCGTTGACCAAGGAGCTGATAGGATGATAGCTGATCACGTCGTTCGGATGCACCGCTTCAGGTAAATCAGTTTTCTAATACGCTGCTATAAGAACCGCCGTATAGCTGGATTGCAGGTTCTTTTATTTCATTATAACCTGAAGAGGATCCTTTCCCAGAAAGGCCGAATTACTTTCAAGAGAATTTCTGCTGGTGACGTATAGCTCTTCCCGTTCTGCGTTTTCCAAGGGTGTTCCCGAAATTGACTTAAAATAAAAGGGGGGTGTACATCTGTCATTAATCTGGGAAAGCTTCACAAAGTGTTATTAGTAAAGAATGGACCAGTTAAGCAGAAAAGACACGAGAAGTCATTACTTTTTTTTTTATCAGGCTCTTTACAACCCCGACTGAACCGAGTATTTGCATCAGTGCATTTCCTCAGTAGCCTCTCGCTCGGTCCTTATATAGCAGGTTGGGTTAGGACATGATTCGTACTTGTTATTAATTGTTAAAGTTTAACTGAAAAGCCAACTTATTTTTGTGTCATTTAGTTGAATACACTGAATTATTTGGATTCTGCAAAGGGATTTTTTTGTTTTCCACTATCTGCTCTAGTTATGACGTTCAGAATATCTGCGGCCGTCCTCACAGCGAAAATTCTACTATGACGCAGGAAATTTTTATTTAAACACGAACAAGGCTTTTCAGTGGGCAGTGGCGATATTGGTGAAGATTGCTTAGTGCCTGAACAAAAAAAAAGTCATAAATCTTTCTTGTAAGGCATACAACAAATTAGAGGTAACACAAATCATACGGAAATTCCACTATTTGAAAATCGATTATTCCTGAATAGCGGAACAACCAAGTAACGCATTTTCAGCGGGTCTTCAAGCCAGTTCAAGTGAATAAGTGATGGCTAACTAGATTGTCCTATCCCAGTCCTTTTCGGTTAAACTTTAAGTTATGTGACGAGAATATACATGACAAAAAAAATTCAAACGTTCGGCTTCGTCCGTGAGGGAATTTTTAAAAATAAATTGAATTGAATTAGAAAAAATAAAGTCGGCTATTAGATATGTTGTTTAAATTTCTCGCACTTGTGTTGTTTTTTCTTTGGGGGGGCAAGGTATTTACCGACTGGTTTTCAGAAAATCGCGCCGCGTCGCACCGACTAACTTTTTTTTTACCGACTGGCCGACAACACCATGGGGGGGGGTCCCATCTTACGTGACGCCTCTGCTCACATCAACACGCGACCACTGGAGAGTGCCATACGAGCTCTTCGCTCTTGTTTCTGTTTTATACTGTGATCTATAAAAAAAAAAAAATCATTGGCTATAATTTTTCACAAATTATAATTTTCTAGGGCCCACAACGAACCAGAAGGTGCAGTGTTGCCAATGTCAGCAGCTATTGACCTGTTATCAACCGGTAACCCCGACACGCCAGAAAATGAAGAGGAGGAGACACCAGTTTATGAGAAATACGACCCCTTACTTCATGGGTCAACGCGGTCCAAACAGTTAGTAGTTTAATTTATTCATAAACCGTAAGACCATGGTTGCAGCTGGAATCCCAGACGATGAATGCGCCTGTGACATTATAAAAATCTCCGCACGTATATCTGGCTAAGTCCCAAACGGTTGTAGTACATTTTCTTGAAAGTCGAAGTTCGTACGTGTCTTGTGCCTGGACATTTAGGGATGAAGGATGAAAGGTTCAGGGGATGGAACAAATTATCCAATGGAAATGATTGGACAGTAGACAAACGAGTTGAAAGAGACGCAAAGACTTCTAGTTGTTGTTTCGGATGGATAGTTCGGTCACAATTGTCAAATCTCAGAAGGGACCAGCGATCAGAGATGGGCGGATTCGAATCCAGGACTCGTCCTTTTGGCCTTTAGCTCTCTTCTGCTTGTCAGGCTGGATTCGGATTCAAACTCGGATTCCAAACCCGCAATTTTACGAATCCATTCAAATTTCTAGTCTTCATCCTTCCAGTTTCCGTTTACGAAATTTTTACAGTGTGCTTAGGCAATCCAACTTTTTTGTCTCCACCACCAACCATCCTCAGTAATCTATCACGTTAGCTGATTACCTTATATATCAGTGATTTTTACGTCAGTTGATCTTTTGTTGAGGTCGGATTCGAATCCGGATTCGTACCTAGCCCTGGATTCGGATTCGAATCCTTTCAAGATCGGATTCGCGCATCTCTGCCAGCAACAAATCTGAGTAGGGGTAGATACGGAGGTAACACTCTCTTGCTTTGTATTATTATTATTATTAAAAGCAGTGTCATGGGCAGAAATGTCGCAGTTGTGGTTGTGGCGAAAAATGTTCGGTCGGTCTGGCTATTCTGTTAGTTTCTGAGGCTGGGGGTAAAGCCGAAGGAAATCAGGACCCTGGGTAAAGAAAAATTGAATTATTTATAGATCAACCGACATTTTTAATTGGATTCCGGCTAAACCCCCCCGGCGACCCCCCTCCCCTGTGAACCCCCCCCCCCCAACAACCCCTCCCAGACACACACGCCGTATTTATAAAATAAAATATATTTTTGTGAAAAGTATAGATAGAGGCGCGCGGCCAGCTAGCAGCCGTCACGCGTTTACATTTAACTCGCTTGTCTAGGGAAAATCCTTAAGTGCTTGCAGATAAATCAAACTTTAGTTTTCAACAAGATTTTCTTTCTTTCCTAGATATTTGCATCCGGGGGGGGGGGAGGAGTACCGGGGGAGGGGGGGTCGGCTGGGGTTTTCGCCTAGGAAGGGCCCATATAAAGCTCAGATAAAGATAGAAATGGAAAAAGGAAAAAACAAACAAACTTAACGTTTCTAAAGAATAGCACTATAGTGGGTAAAGAGTGGGTCCAAAGAAGAAAAATGTATCCATGAATTTTGTTCATTAGTTAGATAGCTCATAGAGGCACACGTAACAGGTACCAAGAACGGAGAATGATTGGATCCTCTGTCTCGCGGCACCTGCGCTGAAAAAAATCGCGATCCTGTTACGTAAATACTGAGCGGATGCTCATACCCGAGACCCTCTGTACCATCTGTTTAGCATGGTGCTATAAGGCTAGCGTATCGCGCGTTGCATAAACGTGAGAATAAAGAAGATTTGGGTACAGTGGGCCTTGCTTGGCATAGTAACGGTAAAGTAGTTCGTAGATTACGGTAAAATAGTTCGTAAGTTCGAAGTCCCCGATGTTACAGCTAAGCTGGTGGTCCTTCACCGGAGTCTGTCGGAAGCAGCGTTCTCTCGACTTTCACCCCATCATCCTTTAGTCAGTCATTTTGAATAAGTTTTCCGTTTGGTTATTTATGAAGCGTATGTTGTTTTCGTTTTTACTCTACGAGTGTCATAACTTGTTTGTGACGTGGGCTACAAATAAATAGTAATAATAATAGTCGGGTCGCGAGTTTCGCAGTTGGAGCTAGGCTGTATTGTGATAGATATCCCTTCAGCCCAAGCTGACTGCGAATCATATTTGACAAAGCAAAACGGATCAAGTCAGTTACAAATTCGGACAAATTAGCGGACGGATAAGTTAGCTCCAATAAAATGTAGCTGACTTATCCGTTTTGCTTAGTCAAAAAAAAAATAGCTGTATTGAGAGAAGGGAGAGGCGGATGTTCTACCACATAGTAGTGTTATAGGTTCTTGCAAGTATAGCATTCTTGAAATTTAAGAATTTGCGTATAATGTGTTCATCGTTCTCGTTTCCAGTGACAAGATCGTCAGCCTCGGTTTCATGAGGAAGTACATCCACATCGCCAAAGCCCTTCAGCCCAGTCTCACTCAGGAAGCGGCTGATCTTCTTGCCGAGGAGTATTCTCGACTACGATGCTTCGAAACTGAAAATACGAACATGGCCAGGGTATGTAAAAGGTGTTGACTAAACTTTAGCCGATTATCTATGAATTCTGACGTCACACGAAAAGTCTATATTTTCCATTTACCAGCAAAAACTGATTGTCCCTAGAACGGTTACAAGTGTAAACATGTCCGGCGCCTCGCTGGCCGCTCGGCTCTATATATAGATACAAATATATATTCTGCAACATTAATAGAATTTCCCTATTTCTTTCGAAGCAAATGAATGTAGCAAAGCTCAAATTTTAATTGATAACGTGAAGACTAAAGCTTCCGTTTCAAATATGACGGTAAATGACAGTAAATCTTCTATTTTAACTATTTTATTTTTAAATTCTTCTGAACCAAATTTTCTACCAATTATCTCTGATTCTCTCAAAGTCAGTAAGATTAAACTCTTGGGAGTTATTATTACCAGTGATTTAAAATGGGAAGCGAATACAACTAGTCTAGTAAAAAGGGGTAATGCTGGGCTGCAGATGCTCAAGCTTATGTCGAAACATAGCGCCCCTCCAGATCACCTCCTCCGAATATTTACATCTTTTATTCGCCCAATTCTGGAATATGCAGCTCCTGTATGGCATTTTGCACTGACGGCTGAGCAAAGCGCCAGGCTCGAAAGAGTTCAGAAAAGAGCTCTAATGATAGTATCGAAGCAGGCAGAAATGTCGTATGAAGAGCTGCTGACAAAGTTTAAAATGCAAACTCTGAAAAAAAGAAGAGAGAAACTATGCATGGATTTCGGAAGAAAATCTCTGATCCACCCAATCCACAAATCCCTTTTCCCCCTCAATCCACAACAAAACGACTCCCGCGCAGGGTTGCAGTGCCTGTTGAGAAACTTCAGCCGGTACGCTGTGCCCATCAGCGGTTCGCGAAGAGTTTTATACCTAGTTTTGTAAAAATGTATAACGAAAATCAGGAGGATTGATCGTTTTTTAATGTGACTATACCAAAGAAATTTGGCAGTGCCATGAAAATTTTGGTGAAAATAAAAGCTTATCTATCTATCTATCATGACGTCATGAAAACGTTACGAGTCGTAGATAATAAGCTAAGGTTTGGTTTCCACCAATTACAAAATTCATCCGATTGCTCATCTCACACTCGCGTAAATATAATAATAAATTAAAAATATAACAAGAAGTAATTTTTAATACCAATGTAAATCATACAAAAAGCCAGTTTGGCAGAGGGTAGAATCAGTGGCCAAATGGTAAACATTTCTACATACACTTAATAAAATATCGGACTAAAATAATATGACTATAGTAGCCTAACATTAACCGTCGTCCATCCAGACCAGCAAACTGAATTGGGGCTTACGCTGCAATTTAAGCTACACAAATTTTTCGAAGTAATGATTTTTTTCCAAGTTACTCTAGAATGATCGATTTTGTTTTGGTTTCTGTCTATGTATCGATAGTGAAAGGTTTGTCTAGCTATGAAGGTTGTACAGTGTAAGCTCATGTAACGAAACAGAAAATCTTGTGCTGAAGAAGCAGATGAAAACGCTTCATGATGATTCATTTGAGACTACCATTATATATTCTAAGATTGTGTCAAACCGGTTTAAGTATAACGAAATGCTCTGGTTTCTTTGTGTTCAGCTTTTTGCGATCACTCAGTACTTTATCTTTCTGGAACGTTCATTCTACTGAAAAAGAGTGACGTATGTGAACTAAATAGTTGTTACTATAAATACTGTAAATACCTGATCTATCTGCCTCTATCGCATCGAAATCAGAGAATAATCCGAAAATACAAATCTCCCGATATAACGGCAAAACTCCAGGAGCTTCATGATAAGTTATCGGCACAAGCATATCAACGTTTGTTTTTGTTGATCTTTTCCTTGTTTATTTTGTTGTACTAGTGTTGTTTCTTTCTGTTATTTATTCAGTTTCTTTCTTTTCTACTCCACTATCTTCACATTGTTTTTGTGCAGCCGGTTATCAGTTAATAAATAAATAGTTTGGTTATCCAGGCTGCATGTGAGCTTGACGGCTTTCTCATCTAGGTTCATACAAACCACTCGGGTACGCGCTACGAGGACACAGCATACCCTCTTCTTAAAGCATCCATGATACCATTTTTTTCAGCTGATTCATATTCGCCCTGTTGGCACACGCACGAAAGCAGGTTGCTCATAGAAAACAAAGACACTTATTTACCAAACGAGCTGTAAGCCGGAAATGATTACCAACATCAAGTGCAATCTATATGGAAAAATTCAGCTACCATATATTTCGGCCCTTCTTGGCAAGGGTCCCCCGTGAGGCCGTTGCTGGAAGAAACCAACATGCAACACTGCAAGATATCGCTGACAAACATCGTAGATGACTTTTTCCTTTTCAGCCATTGTTTAGTGTATGTTTAACATTCAGCTTGGGCTGAAGGAATATTTAACTGCAATACGTTCATCGGGATACCACATTTTTATTGCTTGCAAGTGCAATTTAAGGTAGAAATCATCAATTTGGTTACTCGAAAATTGTCGCTAACCGTGGGCGGTATAATAGACGAGCTCTTGGTCGGCTGTATTCAACTTTTTGCGACCATTCTATCTTTTATGTTTCTGACTATATCCTCTTCTTAAAAAGAAAGACCTTCTTTCTCTCCGAAAAAGTTATTTTCGTTTCTGTAAGTTCCTTCTTTACCTACCCCCTTGGCATCGGAATAGAGTAATTATTCGTAAGTTCGGTGTTCCAGATATTTCGGAGAAATTACTAATGTTACACAGGAAGCTGTCGGACTCAGCCTACTCTCGTTTTTCACCACACCACCCCCTTACCCCCCTGTTTATGTGCTAGTGTTTTTGTATGTATAGTTATTTTAGTATTTTCTTCCTTTCTTTTTCTTTATTGTACTCCACTTGTCTTTCCTCTGGAATTTGTGGGTAACAAATAAATTATTATTATTATTATTATTGAAATCGTTGTTATTTTGTAGACTCAACCAGTGACTGCCCGTGCTTTGGAAACCTTGATTCGACTCTCCACTGCGCATGCTCGAGCCAGGATGTCCCGAAAAGTTGAGGCAGCGGATGCTGCTGCTGCTATTGAACTTGTGCAGTATGCCTGCTTCAAAACGGTAAGCTTATCAATCAGACGGACCTTTATACAGGAGCTACTCATATGGCACTTTTTACAACTAGGTGGTACAAGAAAGTAAACACGGACGTCGCAAATTACCCCTTTCCAGCCCAAACCCCCCTACCGCCGATGGATGCGGTTTGAACTTGGAATTATGACATCTGGGACGTCTACTCGTACTACCCATTAAGTTTCTCATTAAATCATTCGATCGAGGTGAAACTTGATGGACGGTAAGACAAGATGCCGTAGATGATCCATTTTGGGTTCGGCTACGGTGGGGTCAGTTGGAGCGGGAGGGGGAGCTTGGAAACTTTGTTGCACGCGAGGGGTCAATCGAGTGCAACGTTTATGGATCAGACTTGAAAGGTACTGCGGTCAAGTGCCCTGCATAATCCATTTTGGGGTCCCGGCCGGATCCGACCAGGGTGGGTGAGTTGTGAGGGGGGAAACCGGATACTTCCCGGAAACGCTCAGATTCGAGTGAGACTTGATGCGGGGTACGAGCAGATGTCCAGTTTCTAGGTCCGAACCGCATTTGACGATGTCGGTGAAATTAGCAGGAGGCAATTTTGTGACGTATCGCCTACTCGTAACAAGTGTCATGTGCGCTCGCAGCTCATGTTCAACCTGTTCTATATTCAGTCCCATCTGCGTTGATACATCGTCAGACAATCAAATAAATACTAACAGCTAAGTTAGCATTCCTACGTTAAAATTTGGAAATTTTTACAAAGGGACATCACAAGAGATCCTGTCGGAGTATCCTAGTCCAAACTGTTTGAAAAACCCTTGCTTGATTACAGTACCAATGACTATACTTTGCTGATTATACCGTCTCGTTCCTTGAGAATTCGAATTTGATGCGGTATTTTTAGCCAACTTATATGGCTCTTGTCTGACTGCTGGCGGCCGAGCTGGGTGTCACGGTAGTTTCATTCCAAGTTTTAAGCTGATTGGTAAAAACAAATGAGTAGGGTACTCATACATAAGTTACTTTTATTGGAAAATGGCCGCAATAGCGAAAGCATAGTAATAGCAAGAACAATTAATACTACTGTGTAGTAGAACATCCGTCTCTCCCTCTTCACAATGCATGCTTAGTCCGGCTATGAAACTCCCTACATGACTCAGCCTATGACTGTATCCGAAACGTCATTTTGACCTCTCTGCAGCGCTCGATACGCTAGCCCTGTGGCTCTATGCAAAAAAAAATGGTATACAAGGTCGCGGGTATAAGCATCCTCTCAGTAGTTACGGAATAGTGAGCGTGTTCCACCCTACTTACCGCAGTTACTACGCTATAGTTACCGTAGCTACTACGCTAGGCTGGAACGCTTTTTTATTTTTTCGGTCAAATATCAGGCCGCGGGCTGATCGGACCAATCACGTTGCAGAGATGCGTAGTTACTACGCTAACTACGCTCCCGAGCGTGGTAAGCAAATAGTTACTGTTAGTTACTATTTTGAGAAGGTTGGAACGGTCAGCGTAGTAACTTTTCGTGAGGCTGGAACGGAAATATTAACTAATAGTTACTATTGGTAGAGGGGTGGAACACGCTCAGTATCGCGTATTTTTTTTTCGGCGCAGGGGCCGAGAGACAGAGGCTCTTGTCATTATCCGTTCTTCGTTTGGTTTGGTTCCGCTTTTATAATCGTTAAATTTTGTCTGTAGGTCCTTGAGAAGCCTAGAAAAAGACGACGTGCTGACGATTCTGGGGAATCCGGAGATTCTGCTATCGAGTCGGAACCGGAAGTGGATGGAGTGGAAAAGGCCACTCAGAAAAAGAAGAAACAAAGGAAGGAGGTACGTTGTTCCGTCCGGTTTCGCAGTTTATGCATAGAATAGAATAGAATAGTGATTTATTCGCTCACACTTTCACGGTAACAAAACCAAAATTGGTGAGTACTGTCATGCACAAATTCGTCAACATAAGATATACATTTAAAAATACGTACAATGGTCAAAGGCTATTTAAAATATCCACAATCTTTGGTATAAAACTATTTTGGTAACGGCTGTGTTTGGCCGCTACTGGTTGGAATATTGGGACCTTCGTAGAGACCGCTCGCTCTCGCCTTTCCCTAACATTATTGTATGGGGGAGGGAGAAACTCATTGTAGATGGGGTGCGAAATAAGTTTTTTACCGATCTCGAGGCATAGGTTCAGTCTCCGTTTCATGCAATTGGTTTGTTAAAGTTTAACCGAATAGGGCTGCGATCGGACAGTCTAGTTACAGTTCACTTATTTACTTAAATAGGCCTGAAAAACCGATAAAAATGCGTTACTTCGTTTGTCCGCTATCCACAGATAATCGATTTCATCGACTGGCCTTTTTGGTTCGTGGTACTTCTATGTGCTTGTCCCGCTATGCTTGAATATTCAGCAACTACAAAGGTAAGCCATTGCAGAAAAATAACACAAATAAAACAAGACCTAAGGTTCCGATGGGATCCCAAAAATTAAATATTTGATCCAGACAATTAGGTTTTGTCTTCGCCAGATCCAGTCTTCGCCATAATTGCCAGACTCCTTGAACATTTTTCCTTAGATGAGTCAAAATAGTTCAGTGCATTCAAATAAAAGATGTAAAAAAAGCTGCCTTTTCAGTTAAACTTTTAACCGGAAAAATTTTAATTTAATAGTCAAACCGTAAAAGTTCTAATATTTGCAGTGTCTAGAACAACCAGTTCAAACGTCTTGTCATCCAGTGGCGCTGTTCGGAAGCACTGTTATGCCCAACACAGCCTTTGTCTTTCCTGCGATTTGCAGAAAGCATTAACCCCTCGCCGTTATGGCTGACTTTTGTTATGTCCAAGTCGGATAGACATGCCAGCATAATTCATTCCGGTTCATTTGTGGGATACCAAAACTTAAGTGATGGGATACCTATCCTGAAATTTGTCAGTCTATTAGCACGGTAACTCTCAAAGCAGGGATTGAGTTCAAACTTGGTGAAAGGATTCTTTGGGTCAAAGTACAGGTCAGGATCGTTGGTGGGCTCTGTAATCCTGTGTTTAGGGGTGGGGGATGGGATTTAAATTGATAGGCGAAACCTGGGCAAAACAAATATTTTCTATCAGCTAATGCGAAGCATGATTGATTTTTAAGTGTTTATTGACACAGATATTGTAAATATTTTTGTTAGCTATAATCGCGAATTTGGTTGCGTAACCACGAAAGTAGTTATGTACAAAACATTTTTTATCTGTCTAATTCCGAGATTCGGATATGCCGTAAAGGCCCATTCACAACGGGTTTTAGCTAATACTCAATACCAGCCAGTTCCTGAAATTGGTCTGAGACCGAGAATTAGCTGGGATTCTGCCGTTCGCAATTGATATTAGTGCCAGTTTCGAGTACCAGCTAGTCTCGCACCCAAGTTGAAATCAGTTCAACTTATGAGGATACTAGCCAATCAGATTATTTCGGGGAGTATTGAGGAATATTCTGATTGGCTAGTTTCGAACCAAGCCCAGTAGATAAAATCACATCCACTCCTTGCTGTCTTGAAAACCGAAAGTGAATTAGGTCATTGCTATTCTGTATGACGTGGTTCAGCATTAGCCAATCAGAATATTTCTCAGTATTCCCCAAAGTAATGTGATTGGCTAGTACCCTCAAAAGTTGAACTGATTTCAACTTGGGTGCGAGACTAGCTGGTACCCGAAACTGGCACTAATATCAATTGCGAACGGCAGAAACCCAGCTAATTATCGGTCTCAGAGCGATTTCAGGAACTGGCTGGTATCGAGTATTAGCTAAAACCCGTTGTGAATGGGCCTTAACGTTATCAAACTTCCACAGTCGAAGACTTCAGAGTAGCAATCAATCAATCAACTTTAAATTAAAGGATTTCTCTTTCAGCCCGATGGAACTGGCGACGTCTACGACTACCAATCGGAAGAAGAGGAGATCATTCCAATGACCCCGCGGGCTCGACGCGGTTCGCGGTCTGAGCGCTCGGCAGGCGCGAGCCAGATGAGCGCAGATGGAGAAAGCCAGAGTCAGACCCAAGGAGAAATCTCAAAGGAGAGGTAAGGACTGGGGATCCTTATTGAATTGAAGCGAACGTCGCTACACTGTCAGAAGTTTCGTAACAGATAACACAAGGATGCGCAGTTTCAAAAGACAACACTTGGGATGTACAGTAGAGGTATGCTTATGTGAACAGTTACTTTAATGTGAACACTGCAGTTTTTGGCTAAATGGTAGACTGAACACTCAAAATACTTGTACAGGTGTTTTCAGCTGCCCTTCTTACCTACTTTGGCTAACTGGTAGTTAGCTTTAGACACAGCAAGTGCATGAAAACGGCAAAGTCCGAAGTCAACAAACGTTCACATAAGCATACCTCTACTAGTAATCTGTTGTGATTTGAAAATGTTATGCATTAAGTGTTATGCATAACAAGCAGTGCCAGGAAGATCTGAAAAAGCATTCTGACTTTTTGTTTGTCGTCATGATATCGGAAAAGTCAGCAGATGCTTTATTGGCCGTTTTTCGCCTCTGCACTTCCTTGTGTTATCTTATAAAACTTCTGACAGTTTACTATCCTGGTAACCGAAAAGAGAACGCAGTTGTTGTGGTAAAGGTTGCCAAGTGTATTTTTTGAAGAGATCGACTGATGGTCTGGCAACGACGTGGGACGGAAGTTAGTTCCACGTCTCCATAGTGCGATTTCCAAACCTCCACCTGTCGGTGTCTTTCTTGAATAGTTGAGAGCTAAGTTTGAACTCGTGACCCCTGAGGTTTTTGGGGTTGAGAGTAACAAGCTCGCCTGCCAGCCGACTATCTTAGGTCTCACCTGTATGGACGGTACGACAGTATTCTTCATATGTAACGTTTTTCAGTGCGGGCCAAAATGGCCCAAAATGTTGTCATCCGGGGTTGGAACCTTTCGAATGCGTCCAAGTCCTTGTTGTAGAATGGTCTGACTGAGTAGTGTCCGTACCCAAGGATTGGACGTGCAAGTGATTTGAGCAGTGTGGCTAGGACCCTATGATCGTTTAAGTTCGAACGACCTTCGGATGATCCCAGCTACTGTTTGTGCCTTTCGAATCACTCCTTCATAGTGGACGAGAAGCCGATTGACTGATGGTATAGCAGCGACGCTTGGGTTGGTTAGTCGACTCCATCTCTCCAAATTTGAAACGGTCTGACCTCTTGGTCGAAGCGCTTTGCGTCGAGTCTGAATTGTTGTCCCCTGAGGTCCTTTGAACTGAAGACTGAAAGCTTCTCCATTTAGAACTTCCAGCTTGTCCTTCTTGTGGCAGATGCAGCCTTCGGCCCAACTGCCATATAGCGACCGTAATGTCTGTCCGTCTGTCTGTCTGTCCCGGTTTTGCTAGTTCGGGCACTTGCAAATAAGCTAGGACGATGAAACTTGGCACGCATATAAAGGAACCGACTGCATGCCCAGCGAAATTCCTTTCCCGGATTCGATCATCCGTTTGGGGTTAGGGGGAGGGTTCGAGTGGATCTAGATGTTTGGTTGGAGCGGATGCCCGTGATATCCCGTACTTGATATGGGATAGAAGAAAATGGACCTAGATGTTAAAATTGTTGTGTCCGTAATCGCATGTGGACACGGTCGGGAGCTGAAGGGGGGGGGGAATCTTGGAAATCTTGGTGACACGCCTAGGGACCAAACGGATGAAGGGATAGTGGTGAAACTTGCACGGTACAAAGATCATGGACGCGAGATGTACGTTTGAGATCTGAACCAGATATGACGTCTTTGGGGGAGGGTGGAAGGGGTCTTGGACATTTTTTGCAAATGTTCTCAGATTCGAGTGAAACTTGATGGGTGGTAGGAGCACTACCCGGGGGCCCGGGAATTTTCCGAAGTGCTTCGATTCGGCTGAAACTTGATGGGTGTTAGGAGCAAATGCTCTCTAGATGTGACAGTTATGAATGAATGAATATTTTATTAGCCAATTGGCCGTACAAAACACATAATGGTAACAATTACAATACACTTTACATCACTCAATGATTATCTTATTTAACTAATACGCTCTTTATAAATTGGCACATTTTAATTATCTTAGCTTTATTTTTTGTTTCGAGGACGTCAGGGAACTTGATAGTATACCCATTAAGAAAATGTCTCCTGGGGTCTGAGAGTTGCTCGCAATCTACCAGAAAATGTCCCGCTTCCTCTGTATTAAAGCACAGGGGGCATTGTCGCTTACTATTTGGAGACTTATTATCCCAGTTATTCCGACCACGTACCGAATTCGACCTTGATGGGGGAATTGGAGAGGGCCGGACAATTTTCTGGAAGTGCTCCTATTCGAGGGAAACTTGACGAGTGGTAGGAGATAATGCTCTATTTGTGCCTTAACATACTTGGCCCTGTAGTATACATATCTGGATCTTATCCGGTCACCGTGAAGGAGAAATATTCTAACGTTGTCCCTTCAACAGCCTGACGAGGACCCTTGCCAAGAAGGACCGAAATATCGCTGACAAAACATCGTTTTATACATTGTTAGAATATATGTTTCTCAGTCAGGGTTGCCAAGAGCTCTACTCATGAAAGTGTCACAGTTACTGACAAAAAGGTGCTTTTGAAACCTCGGATTTTTTGTGCATTCCGCTGCACAATGCGCAGAATGCGAATAATTGGTAATAACTGAATTTTTAACAACATTTCTCAACTGTTACATCACGGTTTTGTAAGAAAATTTTATCGGAAATGAGCTTTATTTAAGGCTTCAAACTGTTTTTGTGTACTAATCAAAGTAAAGTACATGTTTTGGCAGTGTTTTGAGGGCGGTAATCCATCACTTTAGGAAGTAAATGGAAAAAGTGCTTTTCCGACCTAAAAAGTGTCATTCGTATAAAAAAGTGTCACTTTCAGAGAAAAAGTGCCACGGTGTCACCCATAGGCAAAAAGTGTCAAAAAGCACAAAAAGTGTCACACTTGGCAACACTGTTCCCAGTCAGCTTGGGCTCAAGGAGTATTTACTGTGAAGGAGTTCGAGGGGGTCTCGGAAGAGCCGTCCAATCTTGAAAGTCCGAATTTTAGCGTTTTAGCTCTTGTTTATTTCGTTATTCTTATATGTTCCTTCCACGTTTCCAAGAAATGGAGTGTGAAAAGAAATAACGTACTTAATAAATCATACTTATAATAGTAATAATGATTTTATTTTTCAACCATCAGAAAGCACAAGGCATAGATGGAGTAGGAAAAAAAAATAAAGAAAAGAAGAAGGAAACTATAATAAGAGGAAAACAGACAAAATATAGAAATTACGACAGCATTACTTGTATGGAGAACTAACCTATTGTAGAAGAATGCTCTTCCATTCGTGGTTAACATTATTGTTGAACCTCTGTTAACATTATTGTTGAACCTCTGTTAACATTATTGTTGAACCTCTGTTTAAGTTGTGCAACTGCTGTAAGTGGGTCAGTGATATTGTAAGTAGCGGCTGTTTTACTATTTCGGGCATTATTTGCATTATTTATTATTTGCAGGTTTGTGATCTTCCGAAACACTGTCCGCGAGGTTATGGTTGCGCGTAATGCACAAACAGTCGAAATGTCTGTTGTCCGTTCAGCCCTTGAAGCCAAGACTGGCGGTCAGCCTTTTGCTGAAGAAGAGATTAAAGCGGCTGTGGACTTCATGACAGAAGAAAACCAGATCATGGTGGCTGATGAGATGATTTTCCTAATTTAAGAGTGCCTTATGTCATCGTAAACAATTTTTGATATGAAAGAAACTATACTTTTTTTCTATTCCTTCGCTGTGCTGGTAGCTTATGGGCGAGTGAAGCTTTCCTTGGAAAGGGAATCGTAATTCCGCCCCTTCGGTTCTGTATCCAGTATTTCTGAGGTACAGTAGATGTGACCTTGAATAACTTTTCTCGAACAGGTATGTAATATATATCTTCCTTTGTCCCACTATATTATGACAATGAGTTTAGTCAAAAACAAATAAGCAAAAACCTATGTTTCCTTGGTAGCGTTCAAGCGACGTAATATTAGTTACGATCGTTACTATTCTTCTTATTATGATGCCGTAATAAGTAAATTGGCTCCTCCCACTTATTATTTTCGTTCCACGACTGTTACGATCGTTACGATTTACTTATGATGGTCGCGAGCATCATAAGTGATAATAACTATCGGTTCTGCAGGGAATCCAGTAAGAGCGATGACGTATGTTCGCGTTGTTATTATTTTCGTTCCAGAGAGCGTGATAACTACGATAATACGGCGCTCGCCCCTCCTCTTATCATCGTAACTTGCAATAACTTCACTGGAACGCTACCCTTATCTCTGTAATGCGACCATGCGGAGTCGAGTATTTCCCCGTACCCTGCCCGATACAAACGAGCGGAGGTTAGGAGCTACGCGGCACATCACAATTCGTTACCTCTGCAAATAGGTATATCGTTGTGAAGCCGCGTAGAAGAAACTTTCAAAGCAAAAGCCGATTGGTTACCTGGACGCGCTCCAGAGCGGGTCAGCGTGCCTCCTGCACTACTTCCTGTGATATGAGCAACGGCGAAGACGTAAGTAGACGGGATCAACTCAAAGCTAGAGCAAGTACCTCTAGCTCGGCTCAGTTTTGTCGGGGGTATCCGTAGTCGCTGCATGGGGTCAAAGATGGAGCCGATGGAGGTTGCCTCCAGAGAGGATGATACGAAGTCGAGTCAACCTCCGCAGAAGTTCATCGAGCACTTCTCCTCAACTACTGAAAAGTAGAACCTGGCCTCAAAAAATAAACAAAAGACGTACCTTCCAGAAAGAAAAAAAAAACGTCACAGAATTTTTTTTCAAAACTGGAAGAAAATCTTGCTTCCCTGGCCAACCAACCTGGGTCATAGATTGTTACAATCATATTACCACTGAAGACGCCGTTTGCTGTAACCAAGTCAACTGACTATCCGCCAAAGTAGCTAATCAAGCATCAATCGATGATCCTTTGTTCTTATTCTTACAGTGGGACGAAGAACCTTCCCCAACACTGTCTCGATGATCATACTCTGACCAGTAGTATATGCCCGACTTGAAAACATTACAAGATAGCGCTTAAACGATGGGGGAAATATTCAACTTTCGGAAGCGTATAGAGATTAGATTATTTTATTGCTAAATTACATAATACCAATCATGATAGGTAACCGCCCATGAGAAGACATAAATGCACTGGCACTGGGCGGTTACTACAAACTAATTCAACTTAACTTAAACAATAATTTCATTTCAACACTAATTAATCAAAAAAGAAATAAATAAATAAAGGTAATAAAAAAAGAAATAATAACTTATACCTTCATTCTCTGAATCGTGACTCCTCACCCCTCCAACAAAAATTTCTTAACTCTTTTTTTAAACAATTGTTGGTGTTCAGCCGCCTTAACACTCTGGGAGTGAATTCCATACCGCCTGGCCCAAATGTTTAATTAAAAAGAGCGTTTTAACTAAAAAGACGAGAGCGTAGTCTTTCGTTAAGAGAAGTCATTTCCTTTCTTTCACACTTTAATTTGCCTTGCGAATACAAAGTTTTACATTTTTCTCCAACAACCATTCCTTCAAATTTGCTCCAATAAACACTCAGAATCATCTGCCTACTTTCTCACTTCACGTCAGTTACTTCCTAATAACCGATTATCATCGAATGAACTTTTTCTTTCGGATTTGTTGTACCTCTGTATGCTTGTAACTCTATGCTTGAAATAGAGAAAACTAACTCGGTAAACAATTGCCGACCAATTAATCTTTTTGGGGTCACACGCAATAGTGAGCTTTCATCAAAAATGACTTTATAGTCAGGAACTGAACATTTCCTGATTTTTGCTTCCTTCCTTCAACTTGTATACGCTTTATGACTATCTCTCCTTGCCGATGCTACATCTCCGGGTACCAGCGAAAGAAAGAAACGGTGTCACAGCTGCTCCCAAAGAGCGCCGTGATTGTTTTGACGCAGGATTTGAGTCGCTGAGATTGAGTCATTACGGAAATGTTTACTCCTTCTTCCTGAGGAGCACTGGCGTGTTTTGGACTTAGTCATATAGAGTATTGGCGTTGGGTCCAACTTGCTGTCGGTCCTTTTCTGCCTTTCTTTTCATCCGATATCCTTCTTGAATGCTGGACGCTCCTGCTGCCTTCACGACTTTTTCTCGCCGTACATTAGCTCCTCGTCTCGTATCTTCAGATTGTCGGTAGCCTACCTGCTATTTGTTGGAGGGAGGGTGGCGATTTGAGACAGTGGCAGCAAGACTAAAGAATTATTCTTGGAAGAATAAATAAAAAGATAAAGATATTAGAATAAATAATAAGAATAAATAATTATTCTTGGTGGCAGCTTCTTTGGAGCTTCATGAGCCACTGTTGAAATTCAAGTTGTGTGCGCACTTTGTCCTGTGGGGCCAGCGATACTCACTACTAGAGCCCAAGATGAACAAGACCAAAGTTTTCGATGGGATCCCAAAAATTTAATATTAACTACGTCCTGTCTTCGCCAAATCCAGTCTTCTCCAGGCTAATCATCTGAGAAAACCAAGTTCAGATATACCTGTATAAGCCATATCTATTTTGACGATACTGATCGAAACTTCCTGGTGTACTTCTGCCAAATTTCCGGTTTCGGCCGAATTCCGAGCAAACTACTTGCCCAGCAAAAATAAAAGATAGTTCAGAAAGGAGTTCAGCGTATCTCCTTATCCCTATAAAGAACATCTAATCAACTTCAAATAAAACTTTAACTTCTAAAAAAAAATCCGGTTTCAACCGGATTCCGGACGAACTGTATGTCCGGTTAAAAAATGATTATCATATATAGGTTCAGCATTTTTTCTTACCCTTAAATCTATCATCTAATCAACTTCAAATACAAATTTTGCTTTTAACAAATTTTCCGGATTTGACCGGATTCCGGACGAACTATTTGTCCGGCAAGAAAATTATTTTCACCATCGTGTTCAGCACGTTTTCTTACCCTTAAATCGAATATCTAATCAACTTCAAATACAAATTTTGCTCTTATCAAATTTTCCGGTTTGCGCCGGATTCCGGGCGAACTACTTGTCAGGCAAGAAAATGGTTTTCACCATCGTATTCAGCATGTCTTCTTACCCCTAAATCAAACATCTAATCAACTTCAAATAAAACTTTTACTTTTAACAAACTTTCCGGTTTTGGCCGGATTCCGGGCGAACTACTTGTCCGGCGAGAAAATAACTTTCATATACGGATTCAGCGTGTCTCCTTACCCCTAAATCCACTATCTAAACAGCTTTAAAAAAAAAAAATTGTGCCCCTTAATTTGAAACCCCTCCCCCACCCTCAAATATAGAGCTACAGACAGAGCCCATCTTCGAACTTGACTTGTACTTTGACCCGAAGGATCCTCCCACCAAGTTTCATCAAAATATCTCAATCCCTTCGAGAGTTATCGTGCTAACAGACGGACAGACGGACAACTTTTGCGATGTCATAGGTATCCGTCACTAACGTTTTGGGATCCCAAAAAATAGGATAACGAACAGACATTTTCATAATTGTGCTTCGAGATAAGAGGTTGTGCGGCCGCGCTCATTTGACACAAATGACCACCACGACTGCGTCGATCGTACACGATTCCCGTACACAAATACCCCTTGTTGCCTTCAAAGACTATTGATTGTCCCTAGAACGGCTTATAAGTGTAGACGAAATCAAAAATAGTCTAAGAGGCCGCTTTGAAAGCAACAAAGGATATCTACCTGGATGGCAAGAATAAGGTGTCTACGCAGCGAAACATTTAATTATAATTTCTCTTCGTTCCCAAGATAGTATCAACGCCTCGCCAAACCAAATTTAGGGGGTGGTGATGTCAGTCATCGATGAAGGGGTTAAAGGACCCCTCTTGCATAGTCTGCCTTTTGTATTATCCCTAGTTCCCTTATGGAAGACTTGTTAGCGCTTTTTTGGCCGAGCCAAGTTTTGCCAGTCACGCAATGCAAACTTCGCCGAAAGGTTCACGGTCTGTCAACAACTCTTTCACACAAAGGACATGAGAAGAGTGTTGTTTTTGGGATCCGAAAACGTAAGTGCAGGGATACCTATGACATCGCAAAAGTTGTCCGTCTGTCCGCACGATAACTCTCGAAGGGATTGAGATATTTTGATGGTGTGAGGATCCTTTGGGTCAAAGTACAGGTAAAGTTCGAAGATGGGCTCTATAGCTCTACATTTGAGGGTGGGGGAGGGGTTTCTAAGGGGCAACAAAAAATATTTTTTGAAAGCTATTGAGATAGTTGATTTAGGGGTAAGGAGACATGCTGAATCCGAATATGAAAGTTATTTTCTCACTGGACAAGTAGTTCAGCCGGAATCCGGAAAAAAACCGGACACAAAATTTGTCGACCAATTTTCTTCTATCCCTTTTCTTCACACTAGTATAGCTCTGCGCGTGGATGAAGCGCAGAGCGCGTAATCTATGAATGTCGGAGAGAGCTAGTGTAATCGAAGGTCGAAGAGGTTGGTATATTATGTTGTTCAAGCTTAGTAGGGGTTGATATATGATGTTCAAGCTTAGTATGAGGATTCATTGGCAAAGTACAGGTCAAGTTCGTAGATGGGTCCTTTAGTCCTATATTTAGAGGCAGAGGAGGGTTTCGAATTTACCGTAAAAACATTTATGTTTTATGAGCTAATAAGATATTCATTGAAGGGGTAAGGAAGTCCGCTGAATCCATATCTGAACTAGTTTTTTCGCTGGACAAATGATTCATCACGAATTCCGCCGAAACTGGAAATTTGATTGAAGCTCAAGGTTGTTTCTGAAGTCGATTAGAGATTCGGTTAGAGATTCGGTATTGGGGCAATGAGACATGCTGATTATATTTTTGAACTTTATTTAACAGTAAAAATCTTAAAGGAATCTGACGAAGAATCGATGGCGAAGACAAGACCCAATTGTTAGGATCAAATATTTTTGAGATTCCATCGAAACCTTTGGTCTCGTTCATTTTGGAAGACATGGTAGGCCATCAGGTTGGTTTCGGCTACTGTTTTGGACTTCTTTTGTTTTGCTCGGTTTTCCACGTTTGAACTGTGCATTTTATTAGAGCTACATTTCGGCCGTACTTGTCAAGTGTCCTGTTCAGGCAAGGGTCTTATCCGTTTTTCATTGTCAAATATGATTCGCAGTCAGCTTGGGCTGAAGGAATATTTATTCAAGGGTCCTCTTCTTGCCTGAAGAGGACCCTTGCCAAGAAGGGCCGAAATATAGCTCTAATAAAATGTAGCTGACGTATCCCTTTTGCATCGTCAAACATGATTCGCAGTCAGCTTGGGCTGAAGGAATATTTACTATATATATAATAAATATATACATTATGTTTAATTTATGACCCAGCAAATGCACAACGCGACAGCGGAGTAAAATAATAAAGGAAAAACAACACAAAATAAAATCAACATTTATCACGACAATTTTTGACTTAACTGTGCTTCGATAGCAACACTTTGGTTTTAATGAACTTTCGTGTTGTTTTGCTCTGTCCTACCGAGAGTTTCGGCCTTGTTAAATTCTACTCTTATATACTGTGGAAATTCGCTCTTTCATCACCAAATTGTTTCACTTTTATCACTGAAATCGCCCATCAATTTCTTTAGTAATGGAGGAATTTAAAGTGAAACTGTCAGAGTTACGAGTTGTAGACTTGAAAGGAGAGTTAGAGAAAAGAAAGCTTGAAGCAAAAGGAGTGAAGGCTGTATTGGTTGAGAGGCTTGCAAAGGTTAGTCCCTTCAGCCAAAGCTGACTGCAAATATTCATAATTCATATGCTGCATATTTGATAGTGACAACATAAAGATACATCAGCCATAGGCTATTTCATTAGAGTGATATTGCAGCCCTTCTTGGCAAGGGTCCTCTCCAAATTCAGGCTCAAGACGCTTAGCCTGATGAGGACTTCTGCAGTCTGCACTTCTAAGTTCTGCCCAGAACTGCCAGAACTACAGTAGAGCAGCAGTAGAGGTATGCTTATGACAGTTAAACGTTTGTTGACTTCGGATTTTGCCATTTTCATGCACTTGCTGTGTCTAAAGCTAACTGCCAGTTAGCCAAAGTAGGTAAGAAGGGCAGCTGAAAACACCTGTACAGGTATTTTGGATCTTCAGTCTACAAGTTGGCGATTTTTTTGTGATGAATGCATGAATTGCTGTGAATTTTCCTTATCAGTTTTACCTATCTAAAACATCTCCAAAAAATATTTTAAAAATACCATTGCATTCAGGACAAAATTGTCTATTTTATAAGGCTAACAGTAAGACGTCCTAGCTATTTAATATTATTTCTTAAAATTCAATGTAAATTTAGATGTAAAAAAAAGTAGCTGAACTTGCCTACAAAAATTTGTTGATACTAAGGAGGAAAAGTCAGCAGGCTATAGCAGCAATAGGTCTATTGGATTGTAACCTTGATGATCATATTCATATTTTCTCATCTAACTCACTTGCTGGGGCTCCCCATGCACTCAAAACCAGCTCAAAATCACCCAGTTTCATAGAATTTCATTGAAGCACATAGTTTCAAGCTGGTCACTAGATGGACAAAACCCTAAAGTCAATGGATGAACATAGGCATTTTCTTATGTAAAATACTGTTTTCTAAAGAAGATTTAAGATGCTTAGAGACAAGATAGAGAGGTGATTTTGGCCTCAAATCAAAGCTAAAAAATAGGAGAATCACTTTCTGATCTTCAAAAGCTCAGGTTTGATTATTTGTTTTTTTAGTGGCTACCCTACCAGGATATCCACCCTATGGTCTTTGAAAATATATTTCCATTCTATAGAATGGAAAATTTAAAGTCCAGTCTCTTATAAGAGAGGCTTCAATGGAGTCCAGCTAGGTGGACTTTGAATTCAAGGTTCTAGTGACTCCTAATTCAGATTCCACCTACTGGACTTTCAGATTACCCTAGATTTCCAGTCAAAGTCCACCTAGCAGGACTTTCAGATTATCCTAGATTTCAAGTCAAAGTCCACCTAGCAGGACTTTCAGATTATCCTAGATTTCAAGTCAAAGTCCACCTAGCAGGACTTTCAGATTATCCTAGATTTCCGGTCAAAGTCCACCTAGCAGGACTTTCAGATTATCCTAGATTTCCGGTCAAAGTCCACCTAGCAGGACTTTCAGATTACCTTAGATTTTCAGTAAAAGTCCACCTAGCAGGACTTCCAGCTTACACTGTTGCCGTTAATACAAGTGGATCTTTGTGCGGGAGCATGCACGGAAAAGTACACCGCTTCAGGGCTATTTACCAAAAGCTTGCCCATGGAGAATATTGAGGGGTTGCACACTCGCGGAAATGATGTACACCTCGTGGTAAATTTATGTTCAGTTTTAAAACTGATAAGCAAGTACCATACAGGGGACATACAGCTACCTACAGGTGATCGGTCAACGTTAATATTTTTGGCCAGTTATGTATGCGTTTATTGCATTTTTTACTCTCCGATTTCTGGAGGAAATAAATGAATTGAATTGAATTGAATTGAATTGAAACGCTAACAACAAAAAAGAATGTATATTTCAGCCCACACCGCGGTACCCTGGCTCCCCATGACTTTTAAAACGGATTTCGCTGACATCTAGAATCATTCATTTCCGTAGAGAAATTTAGCCCTCAGAACAGTGATGTGTGATAAGCCAATGGTTTCTTTGACACAAAACACCATAGAGTTTCTATTTTTTTTTTTTTTAAACTCAAATGCTTTTCATTTGACCAAAACAGTTCTGAGTGCTGGATTTCCCTACGTAAATGGATGATTTAAGATACCAGCGGAAATTTTGGTTAAGCCATGTTACCAAATGTTACTGCGATGTGGGCAGCTGACGTAAGTTCTCCAGAGGAAATTATAAGTTCTTGGTCAGACTGGCCGACATGACATTAGATTATCGATACAATAGTAGCATTGAGAAGTTTCAAACGTGTTTGGGAGATCCAAGATTCTTTCACCCTTCCTATAGAACACCTCAGACGGCCATAACAATAGAATAAAAGGGTCGGTCCATCAAGGAATAGAGCTTCTAGGTATTTCCTAGCTCACGACTTTGATGGAAAGTCCGCCACGAGGTGTACATCATTTCCGCGAGTGTGCAACCCCTCAATATTCTCCATGGGAAGCTTTTGGTAAATAGCCCTGAAGCGGTGTACTTTTCCGTGCATGCTCCCGCACAAAGATCCACTCTGTATTAACGGCAACAGTGTAAGCTGAAAGTCCTGCTAGGTGGACTTTTACTGAAAATCTAAGGTAATCTGAAAGTCCTGCTAGGTGGACTTTGACCGGAAATCTAGGATAATCTGAAAGTCCTGCTAGGTGGACTTTGACTCGAAATCTAGGATAATCTGAAAGTCCTGCTAGGTGGACTTTGACTTGAAATCTAGGATAATCTGAAAGTCCTGCTAGGTGGACTTTGACTGGAAATCTAGGGTAATCTGAAAGTCCAGCTAGGTGGAATCTGAATTAGGAGTCACTAGAACCTTGAATTCAAAGTCCACCTAGCTGGACTCCATTGAAGCCTCTCTTATAAGAGACTGGACTTTAAATTTTCCATTCTATAGAATGGAAATATATTTTCAAAGTCCATTGGGTGGAGTCCCAGTCTACCATTTAGCCCAAAACTGCAGTGTTCACATTAAAGGAACTGTTCACATAATCATACCTCTACTGTAGAAGGGCCAAAATAGTGCTCTAGCTGGCTCTAGCCTCTACTACAGGAACCAATACTGGCAATACATGAAAGAAGGAGAAGACAAGTTTTGGAATTGAAAGAATTAATCCAAACACTACTTTTGCAGTCTAATTTTGTGACAGAAAGATTGCTGACACAGTTAGCTGTTCACAGATACTAAATTTGTTATTCTCCCTTTCAGTTTGACAGTCTTATAAGTAAGAAACAAAGCCAAGGTACAAAGAAATTTGGAAACCAAACTGTAGCTTATTATCTTTGACCGGTGCTGCATGAAGTCGTGAAAGAAATATGGAAATTTGATTAAATTGTTGTTGCAGAATATGTAATTGTATCTATATATATAGAGTTGAGTGGCCAGCAAGGCACTGGACACGTTTACACTTTTAAATCGATCTAGGGACAATCAGTTCTGTCAATAAATGGAAAATATATATTTTTTGTGTGACATCACAAGCTATAGATAAATTTAGTCGAGACTTAGAAAATTCGAGGGAGTTGTTCTAATAATCAAACCTCAAATGTACACCAGTGTTTGCACAAGGCTCAAGGCAAGGGGACCACTACTTGTCAGTCAAGTTAAGTTCAAGTTGTTTTTAGCGGTTCAACATTGAGCCAGTATTGATCAACAGTGCATTCTAGCGACCAACAGAAATCTCTGTAGCCATCATTTTTGGTCAAGTCGACCAACAGCAGGAAGTGTTGTTGGTTAATTTGTGTAGTAAAACAGAGAGTTTTAGCGGAGATTCACCTCTGTTGATTAACAGAGACGTTTTGGTGGTCAACAGTTGTTCGTTGATCAACACTGTTGATTAACAGAAGAACCGCCAAAAATCACCTTTAAAGGTCATCTGAATGAAGTCTAACACCCTAAATTGCCACTTTTACATACTGCTTACCATTTATCTCTCGAAAACCGGACTAAAATCGGATGAAGTTTCACCGTGCTATAATTTTCGGCCTTTTTTCCGACTTGTCTTGATCGTAACGCTCGCCGTAACAGTTGTAACAGTCCATGCGTAACAGTTCATGTTGTAACAGTCCACGCCGTAACACTCCATGCGTTTATCCATCCATGTGCTGTTTATCCATCCATGCGTTATCAACGTACGTTTATCCATGCGATAATGACAGTTTAAATATTGGCGCTAAATTTGTCTTGGGAGGTCGTAACGAATCGCCATAGGGAGACTTAGAACTTCAAGAGTGGATAGCGCCGAAATCACGGAGCGAAAACATTCTTCTTCTCTGTACCGGTACTGTGAAGCACAATCTGAGGGGTTCGTGGAAGTATGGTAGGATCGTTCAGGTGTCCTTTAAGCTATTAAACGTTGTTCCCTGTGATATCCCTATCAAAGGTGAAGGGCCAAATTAGCAGTCCTTTATGTTTGGAGTATTTCTGAACAAAGTTGCAGCAAAGTGCCATTGCCATCCATCTAAAAAAGACCTTATTAGCTGGTAGCTGGCTGGCAGTTCGAGTCCATAGCATGTACAGTAAAGCTGTAGCGGTATGTTTATTTGAACATCTCTCTAAATTTATCCCTATGTTGGTGTTGTTTCTTGCCAATAAAAGAGTCGAAAGGGAAGGAAAAATAACAAACTTAATGTCAGTTAAGAGCAACTGTTTGAGCCCCCCAAAAATGCTTCTTCTTCTCAAGTGTTGATTTGAACGATTAAGCAGCAAGGTAAAGAATTTGGACAGAGACATCTGTCATATTGAATGGCACCTACCATCAAAATTATTTGCCGGTAAATCAGTCTTGACATGGGAAATGTGGAATGATAAATTAACTTAATATCTGCTAAGAGCCAAGTGTTCCAGGTTTCTTTTGACACAAAGAATTCATTTATTTATCTTCATTTATTTTGGTCTGCTCCGTGTTCTGGTGGTGTATGTTATACCGTTAGGAAAGTAATGCAAATGTGTTGCAATGCTTTTGACCAGTCATAGACAAATTCTTAATTTTTAGATAACCAGGGCATCTCTATTAGGCTACAGTGCCCATTTTTTGATAACCATGCTCAAACACTTGGGGATGCTGGCAAGGGTGTGCATGGTGCTCCTAGGTATATGTACCCCTTGTTATCCAGAGGAGTACCAGTAAACAACACTTTGAGTCCAGATAAAACAGGAGTGTTTGCATGGTTGCATGACCCTTTGTAGTACCACCTTAGGGAATGAGTGGTACACATAAATGTGAACGCCATGCTCATCCCTGCTAGCATGCCCCAGCATTAGAGCATTGTTATAAAACAATGGGCTTAGTGAACAAGACTGGTTCCAGTAGGCTCATGACTTCGGTTAGGGAAGACCATCTGATAATACCTTTTAAAAAGTGCCAGCCACACAGCTTGAAGTTATGTCTGTGCAGACCATTTTTCAGACTTCTTTTCAGTTAGAGGAACTTGAGTCATTCTTTTAGTATAAGCTTTTAGAATAATCAACAAAAGTGGTATGCAGTACATACATCTTATACTTAATCCATATTGATTTATGGATATTGTTTTCTAGGCTTTGGAAGAAGAAGGTATGTCTCCAGAAAAATTTACACTGGACAAATCTTCAGAAAATGATGTTTCTCAAAGTAAGTATTATACAACCTCTTTCACCTGTTGAAAACAGTAGATTTTTGCTAATTTGACTGCACTAAAATGGTAAGTCACCTGAAGTTGACTAACGATATTTTGCTAGCTGAAGGAATACTTAGAGATATGGTTCTTTGAAGGTCTGTTAAATTTGGATGGTGCCATTTCATCCATGTTCTCTGGTACAGGGTACAGGTCAACAATGGGCGAGTCGAAGCAGTTCCCCAAGGCCTTATAAGAACATTGATGTTTCAGGTTTTGATTTAACATCTACCCGAATGTTGCACTATCCTAAGTGAAGTTGCTGTCCCGAGTACCATACCTCCACTGCAATCCATGAAATAGATTGTATTTCTTATGGTGATGAACATTTTTTTTACTTCCTCCTTTTAATTGTCCAAAAGCTGTATTAGCAAGCTTCTTTGAAAACATTGTGTCCAACAAGAAACTCAGTCATTCCTCGTTGGAGCACAGTAGAGATCTGCTTTCTTGAACATTCTCTAAAGTTTGAGACCACATTCGTTATTTTTTCTTAAGGGCTAAGTGTTTCATGTTATTATTCAGACAAAGAATGGGACCAGATTAAATTAATTTTGTTAGTCATACCTTCTTCTGTTGGGATACATTGGACAGTCATGAAAGTAATTACCCTAAATTGCACTTGCAAGCAATAAGGATGTGGTATCCCCATGTAAAGCTTGCAGTTGATCCTGATGGTGATTGTGATCATTTCCTGGTTGCTGATTCTGGAGCGCTCCAATCCTCTCTGCATGGTTGCGCGCGTCAGTCCTCGTCCAGTCGCTTTTTGAACCCTTCAGGAGTCTTGCTGGTCACAGTTGATTCAGACAGGCCATTCCACAGAGGGACAGCTTGGTTGCTGAAGGAGTGCAGGAAGACATGAAAGGAGCAGGATCTTGGAAATACTGTGGATGCCGTAACCTTAAAGTTTAACCGAAAAGGACTGGGATAGGACAATCTAGTTACCCATCACTTATTCACTTAAATTGTCTTGAAGACCCGCGGAAAATTCGTTACTTGGTTGTTCCGCTATTCAGAAATAATCGATTTTTAAATAGTGGAATTTCCGTGTGATTTGTGGTACCTCTAATTTGTTGTATGCCTTACAAGAAAGATTTATGACTTTTTTTTTGTTCAGGCACTAAGCAATCTTCACCAATATCGCAACTGCCCACTGAAAAGCCTTGTTTGTGTTTAGATAAAAATTTTCCGCGTAATAGTAGAATTTTCGCTGTGGGGACGGCCGCAGATATTCTGAACGTCATAACTAGAGCAGATAGGGGAAAACAAAAAAATCCCTTTGTAGAATCCGAACAATTCAGTATATTCAACTAAATGACACAAAAATAAGTTGGCTTTTCAGTTAAACTTTGAAGGACCCCTTCTGGTTATTCTGCCTTTGATAATATACCTATCTCCCTTGTGGAATTATAAGCTTCTTAAATCCCCAACTTTCTCCATAGTCTCGTTTTGTGCCTATGAATTTTTGGCGCTTTTTCGGCCGTGCCGAGTTTTGGCCGTCACACAACTCATTCACATATAAGGATATGAGAATCTTCTGTTTTTTACTTCTTTTGTTTTGTTAGTTTTCCAACTTTTTAACCACGGCGCGTTCAGTTTTCAAATGTTTTGCGCCCGCTGCCGCGTCGGAGAGCAGGAAGGCTGGACACAGTCCACAAGCGCTAACGAGAAAATTGTTAATTTCAGGTGGAAAGTAATGGTATGTTCGAAAAACCTTTTTTCTGACCCATTTCATTGGGAAAAGATCATTTCTAGTATGAGTTGTGCTTTAAAATAACACAACTTAACTTTAAACCATTCGAATGGATAAGCTTTTTTTTTACTTTATTTCACTTGAATTATTGTTTGCAGTGCATGCAAATTTTAACATGTTGTGCCATAATCGGAAAGCTACAGAATCTGTCTGTGTTGTGGACTGGACCATCTTGGGGGATCATTGACCTGAGAATTTTAACTAATTGCCTGAAAGGTTATGAAAAATGTGGTCTCAGAATTTTGCGAGAATACGAATTTCCATTTTAGGACGGGTTTTCGTGAGGAAGTTACAGACTTCCTCAGATATATAGTCAATTTAATTTTTTTGTAAGATCAGCTTGATGGAATATGCTATTTATCTTCAGGTGATGTAGAGGTCACAGCCACATCAGATTCAAAAGAGTTAGCAGTTGAAGAGGAAAAGAATTCACATGAACAAGAGGCAGATCAAACTGAAGTCAAAGATCAAGAGCCTGTAGAAGAAGAAACTGCTGAACAACCAGCTGAAAGTGTTGAGGCTGAAGAAGTTGCAGACAAAGAGATGGACAATATCCATCCCGAGTTGGAGGATGTCTTGGATAATATTGTTAAGGTATTATTGTCTCAAGTTTCTAAATGGTTTCTTCCCATGTGTTGCTTTGAAACTACGAGGGAGGGGGGGGGGGGGGGCAGTGGTAGATTTAGGATTTTTTTGGGGGGGAACCATCTTCACATGGTAGGCTCAGAAGACTACGAACTTAGCAGCCAGACTGAAAACTCTTCAGCTATTCCGGCCCTTTCTCATAATTTTATATCCGACTCGTACGAACGTAGGCCGAGGCGACTGAACCAGCTCAGAAATACAGCAGTGAATGAATCAAAGATTGTGCCTTTGAGCAGTGTACGAAAAGACCAGACAATAATTAGGAAGGTTGTTGTGGGCTCTGGCAGACCAGCTGATGCATTCTTGGTGTAAACGTAAGCACTACAGCGAAAATTCAGGTAGGGGAGGGATGTGCTGCATTTTACTATGATACCATCATGGATACTTACCCATCCTGCTCACTCCTTGCCAATGCTAAGTTCATAACAAGGCGAGAGTGATGACATGAAATGACGATTCATTTTGAGTGATCCACCTTATGTACTGGCTACCTTATAATTTGTTGATTCTCCATCCACTTCAGTTAACCTTTTTGTTTAATGTGTCGTAGCCAAACTTTAAAGCTTAACTGAAAAGCCAACTTATTTGTGTGTCATTTAATTGGATACACTGAATTATTTGGATTCTGCCAAGGTTTTTTTTTTATTTTCCACTATCTGCTCTAGTTATGAGGCTCAGAATTTCTCCGGCCGTCCCCACAGCGTAAATTCTACTATGACGCGGGAAATTTTAATCTCAGCACAAATGCGGCTTTTCAGTGGGCAGTGGTGAGATTGGCGACGATTGCTTAGTGCCTGAAAAAAAAAAATGACAAATCTTTCTCGTAACGCATACAACAAAAATACAAGCGCATAGAGGTACCACAAATTCCACTATTTGAAAATCGATTATTCGTGAATAGTGGAACAACGAAGTAACTCATTTTCAGCGGGTCTTCAAGCCAATTTAAGTGAATAAGTGATGGGTAACTAGATTGTCCTATCCTAGCCCTTTTCGGTTAAACTTTAAAGATCAACCTCTAGCCCCTAAAGTTCATAAACACACAACAGTATCTAAACACCCATAAACTTTTCTAAGCTCGAAAAGGTTAAACCAAGATCTGAATATCAAGAGTCTTGAAAAGGACAGGAGGATGTCAGTGAACCAACCGCTAATCAAAAGGTTGTGGTCGTTTGCTCTCAAAGATAACGGTCCCGAAATCCGAATTGTCCGAACTATGAAGAATGTTAATTTTGATATTTAATAAGCTTAAATAATGTTCATTACATGCACAACCAACCAGAACCTGCCGTGCTCTAACTTACCCCAACGTCGTCTAACTATAACCCTCAGTAAAACATTATTGTTGAAATATATATTCCAGACGTGCCAGATTAGTACTGGGCAGGAAACTCGCTATTTTCTGTTTAATTCACAGCCTTTAAAGCTCAACTTTTTTATTTCCAGGATGCTGAGCAGTTGGAGAGTGAAATGAATGGTGACGAAGAAGAAGATGCGTGTTCTGACGCTCTGCAGCCTCCTGAAGCAGAAGAGGAACCCGAGGAGGAAGAACAGGAGGAGGAGATGCAACCGCATGGTAATTGATTTATTTATTTGTTATAAATTTAGCCTAATAGGACCCGTCGAGACTATAATGCCAATGCAACGTGCTTTACTTCCGTTATTGCATTCATTAATTCTTAAGCCCGGAAACCCAAATTTCACATGTTGCATTCTAAGCCCGCTAACGATACCTAACTAATATTTACACTTGCCACAGTTGTGACCATGCGCATTATGCTCCTGACGAGTGTTCGCGTATCATGGTATTGATGCGTAAAATCGGTTAACTGAATTTTGCCGAGTCTTTGCTAGAAGTCAATGAGCCTGGGAAAAGGCTTAAAACAGCCAAAGCCGTGGATAATTTGTTAACAGCAGAGCCTTTTGTTTTACAGTATTTAAATAGTTTCGAATATTGGAACACAAACAGTAAGTAAGTGCGAGGTGTGCGTTAAAGGTCATCTGAATGAAGTCTAACACCCTAAATTGCCACTTTTACATACTGCTTACCATTTATCTCTCGAAAACCGGACTAAAATCGGATGAAGTTTCACCGTGCTATAATTTTCAGCCTTTTTTCCGACTTGTCTTGATCGTAACGCTCGCCATAACAGTTGTAACAGTCCATGCGTAACAGTTCATGCTGTAACAGTCCACGCCGTAACAGTCCATGCGTTTATCCATCCATGCGCTGTTTGCAATATGCAAACATATTGCACGCAGTTGTACTGTCTTCCACTGTTTGACAATTACCTGGAATCGACATTGAGTAAGCTGAAAGTTTGTTTTAATAGCGCGTTCCGACAGTTGTTTTCGTACAATCGACGTTACTCTGCTAGTCAGATGTTTTTGGATAATGAGATAGAGTCGTTTAATATTATGAGGCGGAAAGCGATGGTTAATTTTGTAACGCGCCTTGATCGGACTCGAAACCCACTACTGCAGGCTGTTCACCAGAACGAGGATTGTCGTTCCGGGCAGTTTTATCGTCTGTACCGCAGACTATGCTACTGCCCTGAACTGCCAGATGGTTAATGTGTATATAGGCTATAATTATTGTCCAGTTGTTTTATTTATGTGACGTATAATGTCATGAATTAAATATATTGATTGATTGATTGATTGATTATCCATCCATGCGTTATCAACGTACGTTTATCCATGCGATAATGACAGTTTAAATATTGGCGCTAAATTTGTCTTGGGAGGTCGTAACGAATCGCCATAGGGAGACTTAGAACTTCAAGAGTGGATAGCGCCGAAATCACGGAGCGAAAAAATTCTTCTTCTCTGTACCGGTACTGTGAAGGACGATCTGAGGGGTTCATGGAAGTATGGTAGGATCGTTCAGGTGTCCTTTAAAGGACCATTCGTACATAAATTACTGATTAACTTCTCATCCTTGATCTTTCCATTCACTCTTTTCCCGAGCACCCTATGGTCCAGGTTAACGGCCGTTTGACTGATTCTTGCAATTTCCGTGCTCGGCCCTTTTTGAGCCAGATGAGGCCCCCGCGGATCTTTTCCGCTGAGCTGATTGGTCAGTAATATCGGTTATGCAAGTTCTCCGTGTTTCTCTTCAAAACTAAAGGGGCTGCGCAAGTCTGAAAACAGCCGAGGCTTGGTTATAGTCTTTGAAAAACCACCAGAGTTTCAAAGGAGTCACGTATGTTTGAAAATTGGAATAGATAATCCATGTACTGCGACTTTTGCATTCACTGTACATAATAAATAAACTTAAATTGACATTATTTCACCAAAAGGAAAAAAACAAACAGTAGGCTAAATTGGACTATCAAGGCCAAAGAAAATGGGTGTCTACGAAAGCACGCCTAAACATCTCTACAGCTAAGTGTCATACTTCTATCATTTCCGCTGATGAATGCAAGAACGAGAATGGTGTTTACTGCTCAGAAGACCTAGCAATGGAAACCTCAGAGGCTGTCGCAACCAAATCAAATCCTCCCTTCCTAAAGCGCAAGTGACGCTTGGATGAGGAAGCTTATTTGAGGGTTGGTCTAAAAAAGGCCGAGTCAAAAATGGGTAATTTTAGACCGAGTTCATCCCAGTTGCGGAAAGACGTGAATAACTGAATATCTAGGTTAAGTTAGGGTAGTGGATCTTTTCTCTTGCCTGATGTGTAGAAAATACTAAGTATTCTATGAACGTTTGTGAATAGCTAAAAAATTACGGAGGAGTTTTTTTCGGAGTGGAAATGGGGGGGGGGGGCAATAGTTGATATGGTGGATGGGAGGAACATCCTTTGTGGGAATTAACAATCTGGCAAGGTTCATCTGTTCGGGAATGTCGCAAGGAGAACACATTTTCTAGGTTTGCCCGAGGTTTCTTATTTTCTAAAATTTTTATTTTGTTTAGTATTTCTTATTTTTGTTATTTACCAAGGGCGTCAAGACTTTAGCATAATCAAACTTACTTACATACTCACATGCTGTGCCTACTAGCTTTTTGTCTGCAAATTTTCTTTGTAAACTTTGAACCCTTTCCTTTTCCCAGAAGAAGTACCTGTTGAGCCAACTATCACTGACGCTGCGCCCAAGCCAGAAGATGAAGTTCCTGTAGCTGTAGAGAAGGAAAAGCCTGTCCCAGCAATAGCCAAGGAGGCAGTGAATGAGTCCGTCATTGCGATTGAGGTACCTGATGACCATGTAGAAGAAACATTGACAATAAACTTAGATGATGAAGAAATGTTAGGCCTTGAGGTAAGAAATATTCTCAGTTCGAGACAAATAGTAATAATAATATTTACTTATAACCCACTTACATCAAAAAGAAAATAGTGGAGCAGTTTGTTATTATCCTTCACAAAACTAAAAGAGGATAGAATTGGGACCTCTTTTATAAGACAGGAGGGGATCAGCATTACTTCTGTAATAGGTCTATACTAGTTCTAAAATAGTTATCTGAGAAAGTAGGGGAACTTGAACTTCTTCATGCCGTAGTTTACAAGCATATTTGACAGCACAATAATTAGAGGTTTTTCGTATAATGCCTACAGACCATTTCTTCCCATCCATAGGTGTAGAATTACAGTGATCGACGTATTTAGTGAAAATTCGGCGCTACTGCAGGTTGAATCAATAAAATATCGAACTATCCGTATAGATTGATTGCTTTTCAATAAATCTTTAATAATGTCCATTTCTTTTTTCAGGAAGAGGCAGCGACAAAGGATACAGGTATGATCTCTACCGGATTTTGGGTATTGGGTATTGTAACTAACGACACGGGTATACTCGGGGGTCTTTGTTTTTAGTCTACCGAAAGCTCTGAGGAAAATATTGATTATCAGAGGGCTTTTGTTCTTGTCCATTCATTTCTCAAGGAATGGTTTCCTGGTTTTGTCGCTTGAGAGGGGGTGCTCCCGGGAGGGGGGGGGGGTAAGAAGTTCCTGCCGCGTTTTAGTGTAGTTCTCGAAAGTGGTTGGTGTGGCGTTTGTGACCGAAGAAAGAAGAGTCCGAAAAAAGGTGAAGCGAGAAGATAATCTCAGGAATTTTAAACACGTCATATGAGAAATGCCGTCACCGATTTCCATCGTCCTAACGCAACCAGAGGGAGGGAACGTAATCTGTATGTCTTGGCCATGTTTAAACAAAAGCTATATATGATGTACGTCGGATTTCTGTTTAAAGACTGAAGTCGGGCCAATCAACCTCTTGATATTCGGTCCGGAGACAAGACTTGATCAACTATGAAGTTTATGGTGCACAGAACACTTCGGCAAACGAGACCAATGTTGAATCCAGTGTCCTTAGTCTAAATTTGGTGCAGAGCTGGTTATAACACCAGAGTTTAAAACGAGTGCACCGATGAATCTTGAACTTGCAAGTTGCTCCAGTGTCCCAATGTCTTTAGTCTCATATTTGGTGCAGAGCCTATAACACCAGAATTTAAAATGAGTGCACCGACGAAACTTGAACTTGGAAGTTGCTGCTGGAATGAACACATCGTACCCGGTTTTTTTTGTGTTTCATAAGCTGTTACGACACGGAGAAATGTCCATGTTTAGAAGAGAAAAACCGTCTGAAGCTTGTACTGGAATAAATACTTCGGACAAGTCTTTTTTTTGGTGCAAAGCTGGTTGGAATACCAGACGATAAATTTGAGAACTGAAGTCGTACCCTTTGAGCCTCAGACAAAAGGCTTGGGTTCTCTGTATGAAGAGATCTGGTACTTGCACTATCACCTGAAGCGGAGGTGTGGCATCCGATTACCTTCTTTTATGGTGCAGCTAGTTTGAGAAAGCGGGACTTGCCAGCATTGATAAGCCCTTCATTCGTAGTCTGCAAAGCTTCTCTGCAACTGATGTGCTGAGAAGACAAAAGAAGAGATAAAGAAGAGCACATATTCACTTGTGCCTACGAGATAAAGAAGAGCACATATTCACTTGTGCCTACGAGCTCGTCGTGCACACAAAGCACACCACTGCTTTCGAGAACTTAGGTCTATGGGTTTCATCCCTTGTTTAGTTAGTATACAAAACATGTCTCATTACCCGATCGTTCACCTCTTCGCCATTGAGCTGTTTCAGTAGATCATTCAGCACCAAGCCAGCTATACACCATCCAGCTACCAAGCTGCTGTCCATCCACAAGCCTCAGCCATCATCGATGCCGCTGCCCCCCCCCCCCTTCATCACGCAGGAGAAGACAGGCTCGGGCGGAAGCTGGGGGCCTATTGCCGTTCGAGACTAGAAGATTCTCATTTTGTTTCACTTCAGATGGCGACAAGAAGGCCGAGTCGACACATGAGCAGAAGACCGGGGGAGACGGTGCTGTAAAGAAGGAAGATAATTCTGATAAGTCAAAAAGGTTTGTTTTGCACAAAGCCCGAAATTATTTAAGTGTATCTTTCCCTTTTTTTCCCCTTATCCCCCTAATTTGGTGAAAAAAGTGAATATGTGGTTTAGTGACGATTACAGGAGTCTGTGGGTCTTCACTCATCGATCTCGTCGACAACCGACGGTTTGGCTACACTTCGGGACCTCCCTTCAGCAAACTGGGAGACGTATCAGACCATGATCACTCCATGACCTTGTCCTTCTACTCTGTGGCCTGTCAGCGTAGGCTTGGGCCTTGTACGACACTGATGCTGACAGTGGGTCGGACTGTGTGCCGTTTCATATGCTGTCCCACAAGATACTGCGATTTTCCTCAACGATTCTCCGAAGCGGATCCGATGCATACCAGCCCTGCACTAACGTTTGAGCCAATCTGCCATTTTCGAACGTTCACATGATTTAAGTCGGTTGAGTCGACGTCGGCATCGAAAACTCGTCGCAGTGTGTTTCGATAGCAGCGAGTTCAAACATAGTTTTAACTTGAATAACAGCGTGACAAAACTTGTCAATCAGAGAGTTTAGAGCAAGATTTGAATACAGTCTTAACATATCTAAGTTTTTCTTTGAATGGATCTTTTTTCAACACTGTCTTCACCATCAAAATGTTTGAACATTTGTTTGTGTTCTAGCACCCCCGCAACGGACGCCAGCACCGCCAAGAAGAAAGAAGGTAAATGTCCTTTGCAGTCTTTTCTTCCGACGGTGGGGGAGTAATAACCCGATGAAAATTTTTCGAGAATTAGTCGTATGGAATTGTACGGAAAAGTAGCATGCAGTAGTAACTGTTGCCATTGCATGCTACTACTAGCAAACTGGACGCCACTACAGCAAGATTGGTTACTATCGGAGACTACTACTGAAGATTAACCAAGTCGGAGGCATGTTAAATCAAAGTATTCCATACTACTACATATCAATTCATTCAATTTTTTTCGTACAACTACACTGTCAAAGAATTTTTCATCGGCAACTGCACGCACGCGGGGGAGTGAGTCCTATATGACTATATTCGAAATTGTGTCCTACAGTATCCTATATTGAGGCAGAAACCCTATATTGCTTAATATTTCAGCGTTTGCTTGGGTTTTCTAAATTTTGTTAAATTCTCAAAACCGGGTAAAAATCCTAAAAGTCCCGAAGTCCCAGTTAATCAGTATAGACTAACGTATTCTTAGTTTTATATTTTAGATTTGATTTCAATTCACGGACAAAATTTTCTCTAAAAGTCTCTCGTACCGGATGCTATCTAATTTGTTTTAGGTTAGTTAGCAACTAATTTCACCGGAATCATCATTTGTTACTTTGACAAAGGTTTTCTAACAATTTTTTTTGTCCTGTATATTTGGTGTGAAAAGCTGTAACTTGTATATATTTTGGCCGTAAGCTACTCCCAGACCTGCACATACGGATCGCCATGCATAGACTGCAAATGCTCCCCCCCCCCGGTACAGGGGCCCACGGTCGGTGCGTGGTCGAGGACGAGCGTTCTGACAGCCTCGGTTCCTTTCCCAGTCGACGACTCGTTAGCTGAGGCTACTGTGGTCGTCGCGGCCGGTACTGCCGTGCATGTTCCACCCTTCTTACAGTAGTAAGCCTAAGTATTATTTACTATTTTTGTTTCGACCTCGTGAAAAGTAGCCACAATATCTGTGACGTGATACGCGCGATCAGCCGGTGGGGTGATATTTTCCCGAAAATAGGAAAATGCGTTTCAACGTTGACGCTAAGAAGCTAGGAGTCGTGACGTCATGGGTAGTAACTATGGCAAGAAGGGTGGAACACGCTAAAAGTAACCAGCGCGGGACACGGTTAGAGGTTTATGCTGCTTTCACATTGACGCGTTTATCTTGCGTAATCTGATGCGTACGCGTCGACGCAACGCAAGAATAGAGCCGCTTTCACATTGACGCGTTTACCTTGCGTAATTGAATGCGTACGCGTCGACGCAACGCAAGAATAGCGTTGCATCGACGCGTACGCATCAGATTACGCAAGATAAACGCGTCAATGTGAAAGCGGCTTTACCGTCATAACCACTCTTGTACGATAATCCAGGCGGATGGGGTGGGTGATCGTGGGACAAACGGTCAATAGTATAATTTAAGGAATATCGTCTAACTTAACTATAGAATTTAAATCATCAAATGCTGGGTGAAATAGGGAACAAAAGCCTTCATATAACGATTAGTCGATAGCCTCTGGGAGCAGCGTCACTCTGCCTTTGTCGCGTATTCGGCGTGTTACTTGTTAGGATGTCAAAATCGGAAAAAATTGCGCAATGCGCAAATGATGACAGGCATTTGCCACCAAACGCTGTTGCGATGTCGTCCGTTGACACCGTTGACAGGTCGAGCTTGACCAGGCCATCCTCGTATAGAAAAAATAAATAGTTAAAATGTCCCCCTGCTGGGATCAAAATAATTAAAAATATCAGCGAACTGTTGACTTAATCATGAATGAATATTAAAACCCAGTAAAAATGGTTATCTAAATTCTCCAATTACGGACCCCCCCCCTCAAACTCCCCCACAGTCGCCGGAGCCAATCCAAGTTCTGTAAGTGATTTATCCAGAGCTTTGTTTTTGCTAGAAGTCAAGGGAACAGCCAAAGCCCAGCCGAGTATTAACTTATCTGACTATTTTAGAATATTGGAACATAAACAGTAAGTAGTGCGAGATGTCCTTTAAGTGTTGTCAAATCTCTGACAGTGACGGTTATGGATTTATGTCACTGCACCATCAGACGTGATAAAATACGGAAATGTAAGAAAGCTTGTCAGTCTGCCTTTACGACCGGTAGTAGAGCGATCTGTTAATTGTGTTTTCGTTCCAGACGATGCAAGGAAATCGGCAAATTTGGCCAGCAGGAACCTTTGGGTCTCTGGATTGTCGCCATCTACCAAGGCGTCTGACCTCAAGCTTCATATGGCAAAGTTTGGCAGGGTATGTCATGCATTTTTGTTTTCTTTAACGAGGCTTCACCTGAAGCTCGTTCCGAATACGCAGCTGTGAACTGGCGCGATCTCGAGATTCGAAATCTAGGCCTTGTCGTTACAGTTGGAAACGCCAGTAAGCTGATGTAATTTTTCTATGAACTGAGTGCTTTTATTTAAACGCCGACCTTTTGAATATTGACCTGTTGAGTTGATTGATAGTGCTAGAAATGTCCTTATTTAAATTGCCATATCCAAAGCTATTTTTATACATTTAAAGATGTTACGGATTAAATCATCATTCGTTCATTCATTAGTTACAACTACTGACAAATTCTCTCGCTTGAGAATTTTGTCTCGCTCGTCAGAGCTATAGCTTGATTGTATTTACTGTATTTATTTATATTTTGAATATTAGCATGAATTAAAAGGTTGTTTTATCTACGTGATTTTTATCAAAAAAATCTGGTATCGGCTCTTCCACCATGGTTTGAAGGATAAACAAACTCAATAACTCCTTAGCGTGATTCACGTGACACATCTACGCCACTGTCAGGTAGAGATGGCCGAATCCGATCATGAAAGGATTCGAATCCGAATCCAGGGCTAGGTACGAATCTGAATCCAGGGCTAGGTACAAATCCGATTCCGGATCCGAATCTACCATTCCATGCTGAGGATTCGAATCCGGAATCGAATCCGGATTCGAATCTGAGCTGAACAAAAATCAAATCATGTACATAGGTAATAGTTTAAAAATCAGAGGTGACAAAAAAGCACTGAGACCTAAAGCAAATGAGACGGTATGTAATCGGCATTTCTAGGTTTTCATGTGTGCTTGTTATAGTATACCTTAAGCATAGTGTGCAAAAATTAGGAAAATATTAGAAGTTGGCGCAGAGTCGTAAGATTCGGATTCGCCCATCTCTGCTGTCAGGTAGATTCCAGCAGCAGAAGCGCGGAGTGAGAATGCTATTAAGTGGAAATAATTTGGCAGAACCAAACGACTAGATAGTCCCGAGACAACGTAGTATGCCGAGAAGCGTGTAAAAGCCATAGTTCAGGCCTTGAGCTTCAGTTAAATCCAGACTATCTCCACAGGTGATTGGAGTCAAGATTGTAACTAACGCTCAAACCCCCGGTGCCCGCTGCTATGGCTACGTCACGATGGGAACTAGTGAAGACGCGACCATCTGTATTACCCATCTCCATAAAACGGAACTACATGGGCGGATCATATCAGTAGAAAAGGTAAGGCTCGTCACTAGCATGCTTACCCTCCCCCCCCTCGTTCTCATTGTGAGTAGGATACGGATCAAAAGTCAGCACCGGCTCTGCAATTGGACTTGATTGGACTCACCGGTGTCGGCATATGGAGGGGGAGGGGGATATTTCGGTGAGTAGGACCGAAAAGGTTTTGTTTTCTGAAGATAGGGAGAACCTCTTGCGACGGGATTGGAATGTCGAAAGATGGGACTGATGAGGGAGTTATACGTGTGAACCTCCGAGGCTGTTGAAACTGCTAGGAGAGTACAATCTCAGTCCGGTCAGACTGTTCCTTTGTTAAGTTACCAGAATATGTAGAATAGAGAAGACTGCCACCTGCGGCCAACAAGCCGTTTGGGGCTTTCTTAGCAGGTGTTGCAAAATGTTTTGTATATTTGTGTAAAATAAAATTTAATCAATCGTTAATCAATCAAGCCAAAATGCCACGCGTTTTACAAGTGTATGCGGTATAATACGAGGTATTTCTGTTTACAGGCAAAAAGTGACTCAGCGCCCCCTAGACGAGTCACTCCACCGCGAAAAGAAGGGGACAAGAAAACTGATGAAAGGAAAGAGCCAGCGAAAGACGGTAAGTCGCTTAAGTATTCCTTTCTTTTTTATAATCTTTAAATCCAGAACGCCTTTCGGGTACTTGTATACGTTAATCTTTCTGTAATGTTCGTTTGGAGAAAAGAAAAAAAATATTGTTAAATGTTGTGGAGAGACTGGTCCTTTCTTCTCCCCAATGAGCGAAAGATGGTTTGAGCCATTTTATTTGCGAGTTTCGGAGTTGAGCGAATTAAGATCCGAGGTATTCGGACAAAGCGTGTTTGGGAAGAGTGGATATTTAGGATATTGAAAAGTAGAAAATTTGATGTTGTGAGAATGTACGGGAAATTTCTTCAGATTGGTTGGTGGCACCGCAAATGCTATACGCAATAGAGCCATTCTTACATTGTTTTTTTTTTTCGTTTTATGTTGTCATTATGTTTGTTCATAAAAGTTATTTTTTTTGCCATGGCCGTCGGGCTTCTGTATAAAACTGTAAATAAATTCTATTCTGTTGCCATGCTACGTTTACGGAATAACTCGTCGTAATGTGACCCTGACTTGGGCACCATCTGTTTTTCGGCTCCTACAATTCGGATGAATCACACCATTTGCATTGTGAGCGGTCCAAAAGTTAATTGTTAATATTGGCATTAAAATTTGAAACCTCCCTATTCCTGCACTTAACCTTGGACCTTGCATCCTCTTGTGTCATTAGGAGCAGGTCCCAGTCCTCTCTCTACTGGGCTGCTGCCAGGACATCCCGCCATTCCTTTTGCAAGTGACATGTATTTCTTAGTCTGGGCACCCGATTTACCGCTTTTTACATCACTGGTCCAGTAGACCTCCTTGGGCTGTGAAAGATTGGAGATTAAGAACGAGATAGAGAAAGATTGGGAAAGAAATCGAAGCATTCATCTTTGAACGTTGTTTGGTCGGCTTTAATAGATCCACAAAAATATTTTCCCTTCCGAAAAGGTGACGAAAAGGCTCCCTCGCAAAGTAGCTACTGCGGTTGAAAAGTTGCAACCAATTAAATGCGCACACCAGAGGTTTGCAAAGAGTTTCGTTCCCTCTTTTCTAAGGTTGTACAACGAAGTGTAAACTGAGCTGCTTGTTTAAATTAACGATATTTATGACTGTTGTAACCCTATATATGTCTATTATAATTTAGTCAGTATAATTTAGTCGTAATTTAGTTCATAGGCTACTGACTATACCAAACAAATTTGGCGTAAGACACGAAAGATTTTTGGTCAATAAAAAGATTTATCTATCTATCTATCTATATCTATCCGTAAAGGCATGGACCCAACAAAGCGCATTTATTTGATTTTAAAAACCGCATTTTTCGCTTTATCGTTACTTGTAAGCTGTGCGGCACCATGCGCCAGTTTTATAACTTGGTTACGCCATATCCATAATTTGACGAGCCTCATGCCCATTCATCTGAGCGATCTTTAAAATCATTTGTGCCGTATTTTACTAAGTTTTATAACGACAAGCCCTGAATTTTAAATATTTCTTGTCGTCTTGTATTGTGTCGACGTGCCAACGTTATGACTACCATGCATTTATATTATGGTGATTAAATCTGAATTGAATTGAACTTGATTAGCTCACCTAAAGTTACCTTGAATTGCACTTCACTGCAATCTGGGGTATGAATTGTGACACAATGCTTCTACGAGTTAGCAACGGGTTTCGTCTAGTTCTGTATACAAGATGCAGGCGCATCCAGTATAGCTCTCAGGGTTTTGTATGCCGTTCGCTGTCAACGGACCCCGTTTGAAGGCATCTGTGACGAGACAAGACTCCTCTGGCAGATCGTTCCAAAGTGAAATGACACGGTTCCGGAAGAAATGACTCCCGAGTTTTTGCTTTCGAGAATGGTTGTGGCACAAACTCCTTTTCGACCAATCTAGAAAAACCTGTGTTCAAGCAAAAAAAAGAGGTTGTTGTGTTGTAGCCGTAGCGAGTTTTTTTATACCAAGTATTATACCTCTAATATATCGAGTCAATCAGTAATTTCGTTAACCATATAAGAATAGGGTTCCGGCGAAACCCCCCTCCAGACGACGATTGCCGAAATTGCGCTTTTCGAAGTCATACCAAAAGAAAAACTGATATCCAGTCACATCACTGAGTGCTAAACGTCTTTCCCACCAATTTGACAAAAATTTATGAAGGTGAGATGACTTCTTATGATACCACGATCAGTTACCACGGTCGGACCGTGATATCTGAATATCAGATACCACGGTAACTGGTCAGATACCACGATAACTGCAAAAACGCTTTTTGACCGTGGTATGAGATACCACGATAACTGCAAAAACGACTTGAGACCGTGGTATGAGATACCATGGTATCTGCAAAAACGCAACTGATGCGAAACGCAACTGACGCAACTGATGCAGAAACGCTTTTTGACCGTGGTATGAGATACCACGATAACTGCAAAAACGACTTGAGAACGTAGTATCAGATACCATGGTATCTGCAAAAACGCAACTGATGTCTGCTTAATTCGCTAAGAAACCAGGGCCACATGACAAGTTTCCTTTCCTATTCACAGATCTCAAGAAACTAGATGCCAAACCCGGCGGGGCCAAAGACAAAGCCGCCGAGAATGGAACGGCGCGAAAACCGGCCGAGCGAAAATCGACAGACAAACCCAGGCCAGTCCGCTCCCCACGTCGTGACCCCCTTGGTGTAAATAAAGCAGGAAGTGCCATTGCGAAAGGACCCCGCAATCCTACAAGGCGCCCCAGGCCCCCTCTGGGGGTCCGTACTGCCGCTCCGGTTCTGACGCACAAGGCTATAAGGGTAAGAGAACTTGCTTGTTAGTCAAAGGAAGAAAGGTACAGCATAGGTAGTGTTCCACCCTACTTACCGTAGTAACTACGCATGACGTCGCGGGCTTCTGTTGGCGTTAAGGCTGGAACAAATTTTTTCTACGTTCACAAAATATAGCGCCATGCTCTAATCCCGCCAATCGCGTCACAGAGATCGTAGTTACTACGCTCCCGATTGTGGTAAGCAAATAGTTACTGTTGGTTACTATTTCGAGAAGGTAGGAACGCTAAGCGTAGTAACTTTTCACGAGGTTTGAACGAAGATAGTAAATAATAGTTCCTAGTGTAAGCATGGTGGAACACGCTCATAGCACGTCTTAGTTTCGACAAAGGGATCGTACTGTACCCGATGCACTGTCACGAAAGGAATCCGGGACCCGGCAGCTCTCTTGAGGCGTATTCTCGTCGTTCCCCGAGGACACCTCGGGGAATTGAAGGGAACGGCGAAAATAGAGGGAGTCACCCCACGCGGACTCCGCGTACGGAAAAGAGCGAGAACACGGGGAATGCTTCCAAAATGGATTTTGTTCAAAAAAAAATATGCAGTTGACGAAATTTATCTGGATCCCCTTTCTTTTTGGTTTTATTTATCCTGATTGTTTTTAATTAATTTTACATTGCCCCAACACCAGGAAAAATTGATTCCCATCCGAATCTGAAAGGGAGTCCTTTTTGATGATGGTGAAGATAATCGGAGCATTCCCCGTCCGTGGGTACTCGCGAGAACACGGGGAGTGAGTCCCCGGGACGAACAAAACGCGGGGACTTCTCAAGTGGAGTCCTTGGGGAACAGCGAGAATACGCCTTTAGGTTCAGCTGATCGGATTCTAATGCGTTCCAAGCTCTCTCCAACCCTTGGTAGACGCAGTGACAATTCATTACGTTCAGTTGTAATGAGGGAGGAATTTCAGGATGGCCTCCTTGTCAAGTGCTGTAGGATCTCACAGCTTTCTGTGTAATTTTAGCGGATTGTTAGGGAGCCTGGGGTGCACACGACTGCCTACACCGGGCATCATCTAGGTCGGTAGTAGAGACCGGCGAAGGAAGAGGTTCAGAGCACGAAGGACCTTGTAAATTTCGCTGCAGTAAGGTTCAGTCAGGACGTACATCGATCTTCCGCTTTTGATTCATGCAAACCCATCCCTTGTAGAGCATATGGTAGTACATAATTTGGTCGTAAAGTAACTGTCACAGCGATGACGCCGAATGTGACTACGAGTTAACATAAAAATACTCGTTAACCTAAATATGTACAAAATCTGTATCGTAAATTTTTGAAGTTCGTCAGAAATAGAAATTTAAATAGAGCACTAAAATAAAAGATAAACAAGTGACTAGGGCATGTTTGGTAATTTATTGTGGAGCTCGACAAAAGACGTAACGCAGCTCTTCAAGGCCTTCTCCTGAATAGCAACTAATGACGACCAAAAGATAATAAAAATCCATATATTCAAAATATTTGTAAGTATGAAATGTTTATAGTTGATACATTGTTTGGCTTCAAAATATGTCAGTACTAATTGTTTGCTACGCTAATTGTAGGAATTTGAGAATTACAGAGTCGCTGAGCTTGGAATATAGTGACCCGCTATGAACCCGTAGGAAGTGAATGTTTGTCTAGCTGTGTCATTGTATGTGAAACTTCGGTGAAAGAAAAAGCTTGCAAGTATCGCACTATAGAGTGTACTTTTGGTTTCAAGCGAAAAAAATACATTTTATTTCCGTCTTTAAAAACCCTTGGTGTGTGCCCCCAGCTTTCTACCATTGTCACTAAAATAAACAACTGTTTGTGACCCGGTCGTGCAGCTTTGGAATGGTGTAGTATATTCAGTAACTCTTAGTAGATCACAGTGTCATGATGTTCATGACAGGTAGCACAAGGATGCGCGGTTCCAACAGACAACACTTAGGATGTTAGCTGTCAAGGCCGTATCCAGGGGGAGGGTTAGGGGGTTCGACCCCCCCCCCCCCGAAACCCACAAAAGTAATAGTTTTTTGTATGCTTTAACCTCTGATCTACGTCTTTTTTGTACTTTTTGGCCCGACCCGTGGGCAACCCCCCCCCGAAATAAATTCCTGGATAGGGGTCTGTTAGCTGTTATGTTTTTCAAACACGCATTAAAACGTCGTGATACAAAAAGACCGGAAACACCGCCGAAAAAGTATTTGCTGCCTTTTTTTTGTTTGTCATTATGATATCGGCAAAGTCAGCAAATGTTTTTTTGGCGTTTTTTTCGACTTTTCCTAACAATGCTTTTTATGAATAACGTTTTAATTCGTAACGTTTGAAAAACATAACAGCTAACATCCTAAGTGTTATCTGTTGAAACAGCGCATCCTTGTGTTATCTGTTAAGAAACTTCTGACCGTGTAGTTTCTCATCTTTCCTTTCTCTCAGTGATCCGAGTGCATATTGTCGGTTCTTTCGACTTCCGCGTATTTGCAGTGTTAGCTCTGCGCAAGTGTCGAATCACTGTTACACCTTTACTGAAATTCGCCGGATAGCACAAGTGTCTCTATTGTCACGACTTAAACTGTGTGATAATGAGCTGATCGCGCTTGCCTCCAAGCCTATATTTTTTTATTTACCCGTTTGGCGGTCGTTAAAGGTCATCTGAATGAAGTCTAACACCCTAAATTGCCACTTTTACATACTACTTACCATTTATCTCTCGAAAACCGGACTAAAATCGGATGAAGTTTCACCGTGCTATAATTTTCAGCCTTTTTTCCGACTTGTCTTGATCGTAACGCTCGCCGTAACAGTTGTAACAGTTCATGTTGTAACAGTCCACGCCGTAACAGTCCATGCGTTTATCCATCCATGCGCTGTTTATCCATCCATGCGTTATTAACGTACGTTTATCCATGCGATAATGACAGTTTAAATATTGGCGCTAAATTTGTCTTGGGAGGTCGTAACGAATCGCCATAGGGAGACTTAGAACTTCAAGAGTGGATAGCGCCGAAATCACGGAGCGAAAAAATTCTTCTTCTCTGTACCGGTACTGTGAATGACGATCTGAGGGGTTCATGGAAGTATGGTAGGATCGTTCAGGTGTCCTTTAAACGACAATTCTTATGTTCTCTAGTGTTTTTCTTTGTTTTTTCTTTTATGTTATTTATGGCACTTGTGCTGAAATAAAGCTAATTGATAGATTGATTGATTGAGAACCTGTTTTTTTCATTTTTCTTACTGCAATAGTTTGATAACTGAATATTAAAGATGAAAAACATTGAAACAGTTATTGTACGGATGAGAACGATCAAATAGCCACTAATCAAATAAAAAAAAAATTGAAAAAAAGGCTCAGTTCATTATGTAACTTCAGACATTGCCCAGCACCGAGTGGCGCCGAAAAATGTGATGAAACTCCTGGAATATATTTATGCACTGTAATGAGCACAAACACTAATTTAAGCAACATAAATCCAAATTAAAGCCGCACACTAACTTTTTTAAGTGTTTAGTTCTTTTTTGCTCAGTTGCTTTTGCATCGTTCTAACGGACAGATTACGGTGTCCGAAGTGTTGCAGCGATTTGTCATTACTTTCTTGACAGTTGAAACTTCATGAGGGAAGAAATAGAAAATTGAAAAGTGAACAGCAGACGAAATTAAAAGAATCTGATTTCGTTCTTTGTGTATAAAGAAACCTGAAACACTGGCTCTTAGCAGCTATTAGGTTCTTAATTTATCATTCCCAGTTGACAGTTTTAGAGGAGAAAAACAAACCACGGTAGTTGAAGGTTTAGTGCAGTTTTTGAAAAAGCATACCTCTACTGAATCTTGACTGTTGTGGCCAACCAACTATACGATCTTTAAACCAGAGGAAAAAAGAAAACCACCAGACAAATTTTTCTGTATTTTCTGTTCATGGGAGTTACAGATTAGACACCTACTCTTTCCATTTTTACTTTAAAAAAATCTTAGGCTCTTTACTTCTTCTGATCCTACTTTATCCTTCAAATTTTTTCCTTCAGTTTTTACGAGAATTAAAACTGTTAAAATCTAAAATCGGTGGTAAGCATTCAAAACATTATCAAAACGAGACAGAACGAGAAACGAGACGAAACTAAACAAAATAAACCAAACAAAATAACCAAACCAAGGAGCACAGCCTACACCGAGAAGTGTCTTTCTGCCATGGGGCAATTCTAGTGGAGGTGACAGAAAATCAACTTCGCCCGTCACAGTAATAAGTCCGCCAGTCTCTTTTCCTCTTTGATAATTGGTCAAACTGAACACCTGTTGGGTGGCAGGAAAAAAAACTGCATCAAAAACACTCAAATTCAAAACACTCAAATTCCTTTACGATAAAAACAAACCCACCCCGCTTTAAAACTTCAACACTACTGTCCAAATTTTCATCTGCATACCAAAAAAAAAAAAACGACTTGAACGTGTCTTCGAGCCTTTCTTTAAAGTTTAACTGAATAGGGCTGAGATCCGACAGTTTAGTTACAAATCACTTATTACCTTAAATTACTTTAAATCGCATTTGCCAGCGACAAGGTGGGGTGATCCTCCTGTAGAGCGTCGCTGGGTGGGTGATGATGTGATGCTACTTCCTCTGTGTGGACTCAGGGGCATCCCAACTGAGTTTCCATTCCGTGTCCTTCCAGTCGTTGTCCACTGACTTCTTGAATGCCTCAATGGATTTTGACTGGACTGTAGCTTCACTTAGAGAGTTCCACAGGGGGACACCACGGGCAGCAAAGAAATTGTATATTTCACGGCGCTTGTAGCTGAACTGTTGTAGCTTTTTTGAGTGGCCCCTTGTGGTTTTTGATTCTGGGAGAAGAGGGTGTTCCCTGATTCACTTAAAAAGGCCTGAAAACACGATAAAAATGCGTTACTTTTGTCCGTTATCCACAAATAATCCATTTGATCGAATGAACTTATTCTTTCGGATTTGTGGTACCTTAATGTGCTTGTCCCTGTATGCTTGGAAAATTCACTTACTACAGGTGTAAGCCATTGTCGTAAAATAAAATAAAAATGCAGATTCCTTGCAAGACACGTTTTAACATCATTTCCTACTTTCTCTAAGTGTAACTTGTCCGAGCTTAGCATCTTTAACCATGGAAATGCAGGCCTTTGTTGAAATTCAAATTCTCCGCGTCTGGGTGAATTTTGGGTTGTCGTGCAAGCAGCGAACACTCTGAACGTTATTAGTGCATACTTTCAACGTTATTACTAGAGCCCCGGGTGAAAAATACAAAACCCCTTAGATGAGTCAAAATATTTCAGTGTATTCAGATGAAAAAAAGAAGCTGCCTTTTCAGTTAAACTTTAAAACATTTTTTCTGCAGGATGAGCGCGACCGCCATCGGGAGCGAGAATTAGAGCGCGAGCGGCGCGAGGAGGAGCGACGCCGACGGGCTGACACGGAGAAGCATCTCGAATTCGAGCGCAGATCGCGCAACGAGGCGCTTGCACTTGAGCGTGAAAGGGAGAAGCTTCGACTCGAGCGCGAGAAGTTGGAGCGCGATAAAGCCGAGCTTCTGAGGCTGGAGCGGGAGAGGCAGAGGATGGAGAGAGAAAGGATTGAACAAGAGAGGGAGGAGATTCGCCGCCAGATGCAGTGAGTTCATTTCCTAGCCCAATACCCTGTAGGCATGAACATGTCTAAAAAAGGGGAAATAAGCATGAGCATCAACATTGACAGGCCTTACTGGTAGAGCTGATCTGTGATTGTCTGCTCTCCACCAGGAAGTGCACAACATTCCCATTGGCTTGTCTTACAGGGTCACGCCACTAATCCTCGCTGAAAATCAAACAGTAGGAACCACCGAGACTCGAACCAACGCCCGAAGGGGATCAGGAAATTTTGGAGTCCAGCACGCTCATCATTCGGCAAGGACTGACAGGGACTATCAGTGATATTCCCTGCCTTTGAGCATCTTCTTGCCGGATCGTAAAGTTTTATAACACCAGTACACCGTGCAGTCCCATGATATCAGTCCTATCCTACCCATTGCCAAAATTTTCTGGTATTGCCCTGATGTTAAAAGAAAAAAAGTTCCAACCGTGCGGTAAAAAGTGATAACGCACAGTCAGCCGTGCGGTAAAATGTGATACCGCACGGTTGGTCGGTTCATCAAGAATTTTCCCATACAGCCAGCCGTGCGGTAAAAAGTGATACCGCACACCCAGCCGTGCGGTAAAAAGTGATAACGCACGGCTGGTCGGTTCATCAAGTTCATCGAGCATTTTCCCACAAGTACTGAAAAATAGAGCCTGATCTCCAAAAAATGAAAAAAAGACATCACTTTCAGGAGGAAAAACAAAAAAAACACTAAAAAATAATACAGTAAACAAAAATGTTGGAAAACGTTGTAGAAAAGTCCTTAAAAAATGAAAAAAAAATGTTGCTTTCCTAGCCAGCCAACTGGGTTATACCTTGTTACAGTCACATTCCCATTGGAAATGGAACTTGTCAACTGAAACAACATCCTACTATCCCTTGCTTTCCAAAAGCTAGTTATTAAGCATTGAAAAAATGAAAGAACATCTTACTCTCTTAAGACAACCAGTTCATGCACTAATTCTAAATCATACCTTGTCACAATCACCACTGAAAATACAGCTTGTCAACGGAAACAACATCCTACTATCCCTTGCTTTCGAAAAGCTAGTTATACAGCATAGGTCACTGTGTTTATCACTTCAAAAATATCTCTTGAATTCTATAACAAAGAAACGTAACAGTAACATACCATCAGCTCTTTTTTGTTTACATTTGACTATACACTACCCCGACACCTAGCGTAAGATCCATAGTAGCTTTCACGACCGCAGATGGCATCTGAATCGCCCTCTATCAAAAAGTTTGTTCGAAAAAGTTATAATGGTTAACATACTTCCATGTCGGTTCATATCGGAATAACTCGATTTTCCAAGTGTACTGGTGTTATAATTATTATCGCCCTTGCTGTTCTTCGGACGATAGCGGAAAATTTGGCCCTTGGGCAGCATCATAGGCAGATATCACCCTCGCTGGCGGTCGGGCGATATCAGCCTGTCATGCTACCCGCGGGCCAAATTTTTCCGCTATCACCCTCAGCAAGGGCGATAATATATAATATTGTAAGCGAGCGAATCATGTTTGGTGGGGCTAAAAGGATAATCAAGCTGAATTTTTATTAATCGTCCTCTTCAGGCCCCTTGTAAAAATCTAAACTGTCCGTTTGACATACCAGAAAATATTCTATATTCTCCGGTAGTGTTCAGCAACCTTCTACTAGAACCCTGAAAAAGGATGGTTGACTGTGCCTAAAATTCTTGAGAGCCCTCCCCCGTAAAAACAGACTAAGCATTCGAGGGGGGTTCCTGGATATATTATGACATGCACAATTCTCGAACGCGGGATCCGATCCGAATGGAGTTTAATGGTCGGCAAGAGCACATAATATAATAACTCATGGATTTCCTTAATAACATTTACAATTGCTAGCCGGGGGTCGTCAGCAAAACTAATCACTGACTACAGCTGGTTGATATTTATAGACAGTTACAATTACGAATAAAGTAAGGCACAAGTCTATGGAGGCTGAAGAAGCCGTGGCTTGCCAGTGGTAGCTACTCTTCTCCTTGTCCTAATGTACCATTTATATGTGCGGACCGTATGCGACGTACATGGTGTCTTTCCTTGCAAGTGCCAGATGAGCTTTCTGCGCTTGTTTTAATTTTGTATTCATATACCAGCTACACGTTTTTTCATTTGTCTGACTTTCTTGTTAAGGTCTATCTTGAGCTTGCAGTACGGGCGCTTCGGCATTGCGCCTCTAAATGATCGCCCTGTCGCAGGGAGTCGTGGTTGAAGCTCGGAAGGAGATGGAGGTGATCTAGACGCTGCAAAGGCTAGAATGCTTCCGATTTAACTCCTTTAAAGTTTAAACGAAAAGGGCCAAGACCCTTTGACGTAAGACTTCGTTTGTCCGTTATCCATAGATTACGTCGAATGAACTCATTCTTTTGGATTTGTGGTACCTCTGTACGCTTGAAATGTTTACCAACTTCAACTGTTGGCCGTTGCCGAAAAATAAACTAAAAATGTCGGGTTTCTTGCAAAAATTATCACACACCATTTTCCTACTTTCTGTAGGCGTAACTTTTCGGAGCTTAGCATCTTTAGCCCTGGATATGCAGGATTGTTCAAATTCAAATTCTCCGCGTCTGGGTGAATTTTGGGTTGTCGTGCAAGCAGCGCACACTCTGAACGTTATACTTTCTACGTGATTCTAGGTGAAAAACTTCAGAATCGTCAAAATATTTTAGCGTATCCCAATAGCCATAAAAAGGCTGAAAACATTCTTGTTCATCACCATTTTTTTTTCTTTTTTCACAAAAAAGGCGCCCTGATTGGGTTGTTTATTTTGATTTTTGTATATTCATTTGCATTTATTGTAGATTTAGTAGGCTAATTTGTTTTTAACGGTCAGTCGTTTGTCTGTGTATTATCTTTGTAAGTGTGTGCGAGTTCGATTCACATTTTTTTTTTTCTTTTTTTTGAAGGATTCAAATAAATAATAATAATATCAGATGTAAAAATAAGCTGCCTTTTCAGTTAAACTTTAAGCATCTCAATTCCTACATTCCCACGTTTTACGACACTTTTTGTTTTCGCCGCTACTGACGATACGAATTTCTGCCGTATTGAATTTTCTTCTGTATTCTTCGAATTGGGCCCGCTGGTTCATTTGGACCATCTCAGGAGATTTCAGGACCGGATGTTTTCCGGGTTTACGGTTCCTTGTTAGTGCAGAAAAGACAATTGCCCAATTTGTGGAACATTTTCGTGACGTTTTCCAATAACCGGAACCTCTCCTCGGTGTTCCTTCGCTTGGTAAAGTTTGAAAATTTCTTCGAGGTATTTGCTGCTCCTAGTTATGAGGAAGGAGGGGAAATTGCCTCGGGAGGCAGGAACGCTGTGACAAGGTAATTATAGGCGTTAGTTTATGCTCGGGCTCTCGCGAACGGTCCTAGCTTGAGGGCCCATGTTGATAAATCTTGATTGACCGAAAAACTGTCGTGGCTTGGGCCAAATTTTGTTTGGTAACGTTTTACGTAATTAAAAAACTATTATTTTATTTCTTCCTAGCGACATCTTCGAGTAAATTACAAAATGAACAAGACCAAAGGTTTCGATGGGATCCCAAAAATTTAATATTTGACCCAGACAGCTAGGTCTTGTCTACGCCAGATCCAGTCTTCGCCAGGCTAATCATCTGAGAAAATTAAGTTCAGATATACCTGTATAAGCCATATTTATTTTGACGATACTGATCGAAACTTCCTGCTTTACTTCTGCCAAATTTCCGGTTTCGGCCGAATTCCGAGCGAACTAGATAGTTCAGAAACGAATTCAGCGCATCTCCTTATCCCTATAAAGAACATCTAATCAACTTCAAATAAAACTTTTACTTTTAACAAACTCTCCGGTTTTGGCCGGATTCCGGGCGAACTACTTGTCCGACGAGAAAATGGTTTTCACCGTCGTGTTCAGCATGTCTTCTTACCTCATAATCAACTATCACATTAGCTGTTTCAAAATATTTTGTTTGCCCCGTAATTTAAACCCCCTCCCCCACCCCTAAATGTAGGGCTACAGTGCCCATCTACGAACTCACCTTACTCTTGACCCAAAGAATCCTCACACCAAGTTTCATCAAAATATCTCATTTCCTTCGAGAGTTATCATGCTTACAGACAGACGGACAGACGGACGGACGGACAACTTTTGCGATGTCATAGGTATCCGTCACAAACGTTTTGGGATCCCAAAAACACAAGACTTTGTATCTAACTACAATTACATACGCATATACCGACAGATCAAACGAAATACCTCTTAAAAAATATATCATAAGTTTTCCTTGATAATAACTCTTTTATATTATGATGCTAAGTTCTGTAACTATAATTGTTGATAGGTGAAACTAAGTCAAAATCAGCTTAAGCATCCTTGCACACAGGAAGCGGCAGAACTCTTCGCGACTCTTTTTGCTTTTCTCCAGGTTTCTGGGAGAAATGAAAACTCGCGAATCGGATGATTTAAAGATTTAGCAACTCCATGCAGTGTTTCGGCCATGTGAGGGCTCGATTTTTAGATATTTGTTACTTGTATCAGTCGTTGTATCTATCTTATTTGGGCTCTCCATTGGGTACTATTCGGTACTAACCTTAAAGTTTAACCGAAAAGGGCTAGGATAGGACAATCTAGTTAACCATCACTTATTCACTTAAATTGGCTTGAAGACCCGCTGAAAATGAGTTACTTCGCTGTTCCGCTATTCACGAATAAGCGATTTTCAAATAGTGGAATTTCCGTGTGATTTGTGGTGCCTCTATGCGCTTGTATTTTGCTGTATGCCTTACGAGAAAGATTTATCATTTTTTGCTGCAAGTGCCATATACCGATCACTTTTCGGTCGGTCGGTCTGTCAGGCCACTCATCTCGAGTTAGGGATTGACCGAAAAACTGTCGTGGCTTGGGCCAAATTTTGTTTGGTAACGTTTTACGTAATTAAAAAACTATTATTTTATTTCTTCCTAGCGACATCTTCGAGTAAATTACAAAATGAACAAGACCAAAGGTTTCGATGGGATCCCAAAAATTTAATATTTGACCCAGACAGCTAGGTCTTGTCTACGCCAGATCCAGTCTTCGCCAGGCTAATCATCTGAGAAAATTAAGTTCAGATATACCTGTATAAGCCATATTTATTTTGACGATACTGATCGAAACTTCCTGCTTTACTTCTGCCAAATTTCCGGTTTCGGCCGAATTCCGAGCGAACTAGATAGTTCAGAAACGAATTCAGCGCATCTCCTTATCCCTATAAAGAACATCTAATCAACTTCAAATAAAACTTTTACTTTTAACAAACTCTCCGGTTTTGGCCGGATTCCGGGCGAACTACTTGTCCGACGAGAAAATGGTTTTCACCGTCGTGTTCAGCATGTCTTCTTACCTCATAATCAACTATCACATTAGCTGTTTCAAAATATTTTGTTTGCCCCGTAATTTAAACCCCCTCCCCCACCCCTAAATGTAGGGCTACAGTGCCCATCTACGAACTCACCTTACTCTTGACCCAAAGAATCCTCACACCAAGTTTCATCAAAATATCTCATTTCCTTCGAGAGTTATCATGCTTACAGACAGACGGACAGACGGACGGACGGACAACTTTTGCGATGTCATAGGTATCCGTCACAAACGTTTTGGGATCCCAAAAACACAAGACTTTGTATCTAACTACAATTACATACGCATATACCGACAGATCAAACGAAATACCTCTTAAAAAATATATCATAAGTTTTCCTTGATAATAACTCTTTTATATTATGATGCTAAGTTCTGTAACTATAATTGTTGATAGGTGAAACTAAGTCAAAATCAGCTTAAGCATCCTTGCACACAGGAAGCGGCAGAACTCTTCGCGACTCTTTTTGCTTTTCTCCAGGTTTCTGGGAGAAATGAAAACTCGCGAATCGGATGATTTAAAGATTTAGCAACTCCATGCAGTGTTTCGGCCATGTGAGGGCTCGATTTTTAGATATTTGTTACTTGTATCAGTCGTTGTATCTATCTTATTTGGGCTCTCCATTGGGTACTATTCGGTACTAACCTTAAAGTTTAACCGAAAAGGGCTAGGATAGGACAATCTAGTTAACCATCACTTATTCACTTAAATTGGCTTGAAGACCCGCTGAAAATGAGTTACTTCGCTGTTCCGCTATTCACGAATAAGCGATTTTCAAATAGTGGAATTTCCGTGTGATTTGTGGTGCCTCTATGCGCTTGTATTTTGCTGTATGCCTTACGAGAAAGATTTATCATTTTTTGCTGCAAGTGCCATATACCGATCACTTTTCGGTCGGTCGGTCTGTCAGGCCACTCATCTCGAGTTAGGGTACTTCCAGAGGTGCTAGGACGATGAAACTTGGCAGGCATATTAGGGACCCGACCAAACTAACTTGGAAATAGTCACTTCCCCGATCCGACCACCGTGGGGGGAGTGGAGGGAGAGGGAATCCGGAATATTGACGTATTTATAACTTTTCAACGGGAAATCGGATCTTAATGAAACTTGATACCTGGAAACACCTCGTGCCTCAGATGTCACACATCAAATCCGGAATGGATCCGGTGACTTTGGGGGGAGCTGGAGGGGGGGAACCGGAAATCGTGTGACATGTTCGGAGTGGACGGATCGGGATGAAACTTGGTGGGAAGAACAAGCACAAGCCCTAGATGGATAGTTGACAAGACCGGACCGGATCCGAGCACTGTGGCGGAGTTGGAGGGGGGATCCGGAATTCCGGTGATCCCGACTTAAGATGCTTACAGATGTGCTAGGACGATGGAACTTGGCAGGCATATTATGGACCCGACCAAACTAACTTGGAAATAGCCACTTCTCCGATCTGACCACCGTGGGGGGAGTGGAGGGAGGGGGAATTCGGAATGTTGACGTATTTATAACTTTTGAACGGGGAATAGGATCTTAATGAAACTTGATATTTGGAAAGACCTCGTGTCTCAGACGTTACACTTCAAGTCCGGAATGGATCCGGTGACTTTGGGGGGAGTTGGGGGGAGGAACCGGAAATTGTGTGACATGTTCAGAGTGGATGGATCGGGATGAAACTTGGCGGGAAGAACAAGCACAAGCCCTAGATACATAGTTGACAAGACCGGACCGGATCCGAGTACTGTGGGGGGAGTTGTAGGGAGGGTTCCGGAATTCCGGTGATCCTGACTTAAGATGCTTACACATGTGCTAGGACGATGAAACTTGGCGAGCATATCAGGGACTTTCACTCAGGAACAGTCTTCTCCGATTTACCATCATGGGGGAAGTGGAGGGAGGGGGAAACCGGAATCTTGAGGTTGTCCAACTTTTTAACGGGTGATCAGATCTTAATGAAACTTGATATTCGGAAAGAACTCATGCCTTAGATGTCCCATTTCAAGTGCAGACAGGATCCGATCAATGTGGGGGAGTCGGGGGGGGGGGGGGGGAATTTTGTGACACGCTTAGAATACAGCGATTGGGATGAAACTTGGTGGGAAGAACAAGCGTAAGTCCTAGATACATCAGTGACAGAACCGGACCTGATTCGGTCACTCTGGGGGAGCTGGAGGGGGGTCCAGAATTCCGGTGATCGCAATTTAAGGTACTTCAAGATGTGCTAGGACGATGAAAATTGGCTTGAAAATTAGAGATTTGACATGATTGGCTTAGAAATCGTCACTTCCCAGATCCGACCATCCCTTAAAGTACTCATCTTCACCGGAAAGTACAAAAAATACTTTTAAGCACAATCTACATTTTCATGATCCCCATAAACCCATGATCATTTTGCCTCAAGGGTTTTGCTTAGAAATGACTTTCTAGCACCCTTAAAGTGCGCATCTTAACCGAAAAGTAAAAAAAAAAAATACTTTTCACCAAAACATATATATTCATGATCCTAAAGGGCCCAGGATCATTTTTGCCTTAAACGTTTTGACTACAGATGCATTTCTAGCGCCCTTAAAGTGCACATCATCACAGCCAAGTGCAAAAAAAATCTTTTTACCAAACGATACATTCTCGTGATTTCCAAGGGTCCGTCGTCATTCTTATCTCAAGGGTTTTGCTTACAAATGATCACAACAAACGCACGAATTGGCGAATTCCTACTTTCATCCTTTTACCAAGCCTTGCAAGTGCCATATGAGCTTACAGCTCTTGTTTTTTATGGCACTTGCAGCTTCGCTCAAGTGCCATATACCGATCACTTTTCGGTCTGTCGGTCGGTCGGTCGGTCGGTCGGTCGGTCTGTCGGTCGGTCGGTCTGTCGGTCGGTCGGTCTGTCGGTCGGTCGGTCTGTCAGGCCACTCATCTCGAGTTACGGTACTTCCAGATGAGCTAGGACGATGAAACTTGGCAGGCATATCAGGGACCCAACCAAACTAATTTGGAAATAGTCACTTCCCCGATCCGACCACCGTGGGGGGAGTGGAGGGATGGGGAATCCGGAATGTTGACGTATTTATATCTTTTGAACGGGGAATCGGATCTTAATGAAACTTGATGTTTGGAAAGACCTCGTGTCTCAGATGTCACATTTCAAGTCCGGAATGGATCCGGTGACTTTGGGGGGAGTTGGAGGGGGGAGTCGGAAATCATGTGACATATTCAGAGTGGACGGATCGGGATGAAACTTGGTGGGAAGAACAAGCACAAGCCCTAGATACATAGTTGACATGACCGGACCGGATCCAAGCACTCTGGGGGGAGTTGGAGGGAGGGTTCCGGAATTCCGGTGATCACGACTTAAGATACTTACACATGTGTTGGGACGATGGAACTTGGCAGGCATATCAGGGACCCGACCAAACTAATCTGGAAATAGTCACTTCCCCGATCCGACCACCGTGGGGGGAGTGGAGGGATGGGGAATCCGGAATATTGACGTATTTATAACTTTTGAACGGGGAATCGGATCTTAATGAAACTTGATGTTTGGAAAGATCTCGTGTCTCAGATGTCACATTTGAAGTCCGGAATGGATCCGATGACTTTGGGGGGAGCTGGAGGGGGGGAGTCGGAAATCATGTGACAGATTCAGAGTGGACGGATCGGGATGAAACTTGGTGGGAAGAACAAGCACAAGCCCTAGATACATAGTTGACAAGACCGGACCAGATCCGAGCACTGTGGGGGGAGTTGGAGGGAGGGTTCCGGAATTCCGGTGATCCCGACTGAAGATGCTTACACATGTGTTGGGACGATGGAACTTGGCAGGCATATTAGGGACCCGACCAAACTAACTTGGAAATAGTCATTTCCTCGATCCGACCACCGGGGGGGATGGAAGGAGGGGGAATCCGGAATGTTTACGTATTTATAACTTTAGAACGGGGAACCGGATCTTAATGAAACTTGACATTTGGAAAGATCTCGTGACTCAGACGTCACACTTCAAGTCCGGGATGGATCCGGTGACTTTGGGGGGAGTTGTGGGGGTGGGGAATTGTTTGACATGTTCAGAGTGGACGGATAGGGATGAAACTTTGGGGGAAGAATAAGCACAAGCCCTAAATACATAATTGACAAGGCCGGACCGGATCCGAGTACTGTCGGGGAGTTGGAGGGAGGGTTCCGGAATTCCGGCGATCCTGACAAGACGCTTAGACATGTGCTAGGACGATGAAACTTGGCAGGCATATCAGGGACTTAACAATTTTCATTTAAGAACAGTCGGATTTTGCTTACAAATGATCACAGCAAACACACGCATTGGCGAATTCCTACTTTCATCATTTTACCAAGTCTTGCAAGTGCCATATGAGCTTACAGCTCTTGTTGTTCAGGCACTAAGCAATCTTCACCAGTCTCACCACTGCCCACTGAAAAGCCGCATTTGTGTTGAGATTTAAATTTCCCGCGTCATAGTAGAATTTACGCTGTGGGGACGGCTGGAGATATTCTGAGCTTCATAACTAGAGCAGATAGTGGAAAATAAAAAAATCCCTTTGCAGAATCCAAATAATTCAGTGTATCCAATTAAATGACACACAAGTGAGTTGGCTTTTCAGTATTCAGAAATTCGATACCTAAAACATTTCGTCCGAATGAACCCTATCCACAGATTTTTCGAATTCTTTGACCGTATCCGTACCAACTACGTCGTCTGTTAGAGATTTTCACGGGACGGCCTCTCTGTTCCCAAACGCCCAAGGCCGATATTCTTGTCAACATGCTTATCCCACTTAAGGTCTGACGATTCCGAGTCCGAATCCACCCTTCGATGCTGAGGATTCGAATCCGGAATCGAAACCGCCCTTCATAAAAATCAAATCGTGTAAACCGCATAGGTTAGCCCAGTGGTTCCCAACCGGTGGTACGCGTACCCAAAGGGGTACGCGAGACCCTTGCAAGGGGTACGCGAAGGAACCTTTGGTTTAGTCTGTAGCTTCAAAATCGCCTCACTCATTTATGTTTGCTGAAAGCCTAATATTACCAGCGAGCGCCACTATAGCCAAAATGTTTTTGAGGGGCCAGTGATTTTTACTGGCTGGCAGGTCATTTTTACAGACTGATAAAAAAAAAACAGTTTCTACGAAAAATCGCGCCGCTTCGCGCCGACTCGACTCGTTTCTTTTTAACTTTCTAACCGACCGCTTTGGGGGGAGGCGTGTTGCCAATGGCGGCTCTGATTACAAGCCTTAGTGAAAGTCACTGAAATAATGTTGATTCCAAAACAGCTAGCCTACTGCCGTAAAACTTGTTACTGTGTCAAACAATATTGTTTCAAGAAGAATCGAAGACACTGAAAGTGATAATGTCATTCAGGTTGCGAATTAAGCTAATAAAAACTTATTAATTCTATTTACTAACGTAAAATATTTCCGTTAATGACGTCGATACGAGATTTGACAAAATTTTAGCTGCAATTGTCTCATTGATTTTGTATATATTATGTTTGCCTTATCATTTAAGACAAAAAATCATCTTCTTTTTTAACGTTCTGTAAAAGGGGGTACGCAACCTTTTCGAACCTTGATTAGGGGTACGCGGTACGGAAAAGGTTGGGAACCACTGGATTAGCCTACAGTTTAAAAAATCAGAGTTGACAAAACAGCACTGATGTCTAAGGCAAATGAGACACTTAGAATTAACGATGTAAACTGTATTACTAAGTTTTCATGTGTGTTTGTTATTGTGGATTTCGTCTCGGTAATACCGTAAGCACAGCGTGGAAAATTGGGAAAAATATAGGAACTGGAGTGGATTCGTACGATTCAAGGTATGGAATCCGAGTCCGAATCCAGCCTGACGCAGAATATTCGAATCCGGATTCGGATTCGCCCATCACACCCATAAGTTTGAGGTCCTCCAGCTCGCTACCTAATACAGGGATATTAAATTTTAACCGACTAGGGCTGAGATAAGATAGTCTGGTCGCCCATCGTATTTTTTTTTACCTAAATAGGCTAGAAAACCCGACAGAAGCGCGTTACTTCGTTGATTTGTTATCCACGAGTATTGAATTTTAGCTGACGAGTTTATTCTTCAATAATTGTTGTACCTCTATACGGACGTAGGCCTACCTCCTCTATGTTTGAAATGCTTAGCAACTACAGCGGCAAACAATTGCCGAAAAATAACCTGTAATCGCGGGTTTTCATTATTCAAGCCAGGAAGATGAAAGTGACTTGAATATGGAAATTGAACAGGAAGCACCTAGCGTTCGCACATACATGTTGATTCTGATGTGATTATGCATTCTGGAATAGAACATTTCAGAATCTTCACCTTGTTGGCCATTGAGACGCACGCTTTTGCAGATATTCAAATTCTCCGCCAGTTGACAAAAACGTCACCCAACGTCACTACTAGACAACGCGACGAAAAAAAAATTAAAATCTCTTACAGAAGTCAAAATAATCCAGTGTATTCAAATCAGAGGTATAAAAATAAGTTGGTTTTTGGCATCCCAAAACGTTAGTGACGGATACCTATGACATCGCAAAAGTTGTCCGTCTGTCCGTCTGTCTGTAAGCACGATAACTCTCGAAGGGATTGAGATATTTTGATGAAACTTGGCAGGAGGATTGGCTGGGTCAAAGTACAGGTCAAGTTCGAAGATCGGCTCTGTAGCCCTATATTTGAGGGTGGGGGAGGGGTTTCAAATTAAGGGGCAAAAAAAATATTTTTTGAAAGCTTTTTAGATAGTTTATTTAGGGGTAAGGAGACACGCTGAATCCGAATATGAAAGTTATTTTCTCGCCGGACAAGTAGTGCGCCCGGAATCCGGCAAAAACCGGAAAATTTGTTAAAAGCAAAATTTGTATTTGAAGTTGATTAGATGTTTGATTTAGGGGTAAGAAGACATGATGAACACGATGGTCAAAACCATTTTCTCGTCGGACAAGTAGTTAGCCCGGAATCCGGCCGAAATCGGAAAATTTGTTAAAAGCAAAAATTTTACCTGAAGTTGATTAGATGTTCGATTTAGGGGTAAGAAGACATCCTGAACACGATGGTGAAAACCATTTTCTCGCCGGACAAGTAGTTCGCCCGGAATCCGGCCGAAACCGAAAAATTTGTTAAAAGTAAAATTTGTATTTGAAGTTGATTAGATGACAGATTTAAGGGTAAGAAGAGACGCTGAATCTGTGTATGACAATCATTTTTTACTCGGACATATAGTTCGTCCGGAATCCGGTTGAAACCGGATTTTTTTTTACAAGTTAAAGTTTTATGTGAAGTTGATTAGATGTTATTTATATGGATAAGGAGATGCGCTGAATTCGTTTCTGAACTATCTTTTCTTGGCTGGACAAGTAGTTCGCTCGGAATTCGGCCGAAACCGGAAGTAAGGCGTAAGTAAGGCAGGAAGTTTCGATCAGTATCGTCAAAATAGATATGGCTTATACAGATATATCTGAACTTGATTTTCTCAGATGATTAGCCTGGCGAAGACTGGATCTGGCGTAGACAAGACCTAGTTGTCTGGGTCAAATATTAAATTTTTGGGATCCCATCGAAAACTTTGGTCTTGTTCAGTTAAATTTTAAGCACCAGCATAGTGTTTTAGTGAAAAGTTAGCGATCCTTCAGCTTAGGCCACAACCTAGTGTTATTTTATATTTATTTTTATTTATCATGTGGAGAGTGTGGTATGGCGGTATATACGGAATGGAGCGAGTCTTTCTTTCTTTTGTGTGCGTATTACAGAGTAACGACTCATTTATATTATCTACATATAGTCAATGTTTAAAATGGGTCCAAGCTAACGAGCTCGTATCCCTGCCGTCCCCCAGTGATCGAAATATGTTATGAAGTGTTTTTTGAAATTATAGAACCTGAACCTGAAAAAAAATAAATCATGAAGAAAGAGAAATAAAAACATCACGAAAACCACTAAATTTACTGAAGGAGTTGGCGCAGTGGACAGGGAGGTGGCACGACGGCGATAAAACCGTTCACTTCTCTCTTGTAATTGGATCCAAGGCAAAAAGCTTCGCCGTGATTACGGGTCAGGATGGAAACGGAAGTATTTGGAAAAACGTGACGTCTTTCTTCTAAATCGCTTCACTAAATTTGATGTAAGGAAAAAGATAATTCTTAATCTGATTCTGTTTTTAGACTGGAAGAAGCACGGCGGGCTGCTGTAGTTTCTGCCCCGAAGCGGTCAGCCACCGAGGATTATTACTATGGTGATCGTAAGCGGACAGTGCTTGAACCGGCCCCAGAACGATATGCCAGCAGTGCTTCTGCTGCTAGCTCGTCTAGATATGAACCAGTTCCAAAATCTAGGTAAGACCCAGAGTCATGTGCTATTACTCCCGAGACTACGCAGTCGATCAGTAATTGGATTTTGGTCAATACAGAACAAAATCAATACAGAAACAATATTTAGAGGCGAAAGCCTTTTCTCTTGCTTTGTATTATTATTATTATTATTATTATTGAAATCGTACATAAGGAATAAATAGAGTAAGGTAAGGTAAGATAAGGTACAATTTTATTGACAAATAAAAATAAACCTCATTTTGCTTAAAAGCGTCAGACATACCGGTGATGACCGGTGGCATAAAATAAGACGCTTCACTAATTCTGATTTGTTTGTAAAAATTGTTAATAAAATACTAGCCTAAGGCATTGTAAAGAAAGCATAACCGAACAACTATCACACGTCAACACTAGAACTATAGAACAAGATAATAACTAAAACAAACACAAATACCAACACGAGAATTTACGACAACAGACGTATAACTAAAGTAGAGGCATGCTTATTTGAACAGTTACTTTAATTTGAACAGTGGGGCTAAATAGCAGAATGAAGATTCAAAATACCTATTCATGCGTTTTTAGGGACCTTTAAAGGACTTTTATTTTTTTTTATTTTTTTTTTTTAAATTAGTGATTCTGGGAGATCGGTGTGGACCTGGAGGTGAACCTCGAGGATGAAGCAGTAAGTAAAAATAAAACAAATTCTCCTATTGTTCTTTATTTATTATGATTTAATAGTGAAGAGACTCGTTTTTTTTGTTGTTTATTTTTGGTATTAACCCCTATGTAACGGGCCACGGAGCTTTGTAGGGGTCCGAAATTTATTTTGTTCAATTATTTTTAAATTTAATAAACTGAACTGAAAAACTGAACTGAACTGAACTGAACTCGCACTATTTACGCGTTAAGTTTAAGTATTTTCGAACAGATGAATACACTAGGCTCTGCTTTCAACAAATTACCCACGGCTTAGGCTGTTTTAAGCCTTTTTCGAGTCCTGTTGACTTATAGCAACCAGAGGCGTTACTAGCCAAAATGTTTGGGGGGGGGACCAAGGTATTTACCGACTGGCTGGTCATTTTTTACCGACTATTTTTGCGGATAAAAACGACTATTATTGAGAAAAAACGACTGTGTTGACGAAAAATCGGCCGATTTTAAGAAAAAAGGACTATTTTTCAGAAAAATCGACTATTTTTAAGAAAAATCGACTTCTTTTGATTGTTTTTAAGAAAAAACGACTATTTCTAAGAAAAAATCGACTGTTTTTACTAAAAATCGCAGCGCTTCGCGCCGACTCGGCTATTTTTTTTACCGACTGGCCGACAACATTGGGGGGGGGGCGTCCCCCCCCCCCCCAGTAATGACGCCTCTGATAGCAAGGACATGGAAACATTTACATAACCGTTTTTTTTTATGGAAAAGCTTCTTCGAAACAATCGTCGATGCGTGTGTCACGCATCGAAGGTAGCAAGACACGGCAAGTGAGAGTTTCGTTGGGGGTATCGGGGTTTAGGTATCAAGCGAATCGATTACGGAAGCAGGGTGGATTAGTACTATAGGTAAGACAGGTCCTTTAATTAGCTACTTTGGCTAACTGGTAGTTTAATTTAATCACAGCAGGTGCGTGAAATGGCACTGTTCAAAGTTAACAAACGTTCAAATAAACTTTCCTCACCTATACAGAAAACAAGTAAGAGATTTCACCTAGATGGAATGTTATAAAAGGGACTTGTATCGTGACAAATAAACCAGAAGTTAATTTTGTATTGAATTTATAAGTCTAGTGTCAGTGACTCCAATGTCAGAGCCTCGTAGACAAACTAGGGCCACATGGCGGGGTCCGTGGTGAAAACCAAATAAAACGAAAGATGTAATTTGGTGGGGAGACGCCGAGGGGTTACCCACTCTCAATTTCAGTGTACAGCAAGTGCCCGGTGCCGCGATGCCCGGCCGGTGCCGGCACCGGCTGAAACCTGTCGGCACCGGTTGTCACGTGTTAAAACATCAAAATAAGCATTTTTGGAAGCGTTTGAAAGATGAGTCGCCCAATTTATTGTCGGCACCGGTGCCGGCACCGCCTATTTCGGTTGGGGCCGGCCGGTGCCGCGAACGGGTGTACAGCAGGTGCCGGTTAGTGAGTAGCCCCTCGGGAGACGCCCTCGAGGCGTCAAGGAGCCCTTCAGAAAGTCCCTTGACGGATTCATTGATACATCAAGGAGTCAGCATACTTCATAGGGAAGTAACACTAGGGAGTAGTGCCAAGAATTGAAAAAAGTAACACACACTCGAATAGCAGCGACACTAGCACCACTAGCGATAGAGAACGTCCCTACTGAAACCCAATCAATCGTGCACCAGCGCTGGCTATGATAACTTCATATTCTGAAGACAGCAAAAAAAAAGATAAAGCTCTCCTGTTTCCACGATGTGTGCAGACCGCATTGCTTTACTAGAAATTTCTAAACCCACAAATTTGTCTCGGTTTAAATGCTGCAAGCGTAATGGGCGGCACTACGAGTATGGCCCGTTTGCGGAGCATTCAAAGCATAGGTTTTGGCGCTACTCCCTAGTGTTATTTTGCTCTGGTTTACTTCTGGTTTATTTTTCACGGTACCCTTGTAAAACATGTATTGTTTTGGCGTCCCAGACTGGTTATGTCATGTTCGTTTCGATCCAGTTCACTTTATTTTTCCAAAATTCTCGTTAAGAAAAATAGCATCGGATATGTCAACAGAGATACGATACACTGATGTGCAAGTGCATGATATTTTTGTTAATTTACATAGTATTTTGTACGATTCAAATATAGTTTTGGTTTCATAAAAACTTAGTCGAAACAAAATAATACTAACACATACACTATATACAATTTACTCGTGTTACAATGTCGATTGGGTCATGTATAATTCATTTCAATCTGTTTTATTTTTCGCGAGAATTCTTTGCGGTTAAAAAGTAACAGTGATATTGGCAACAATAAGCGCTAGGATTGTCAATCATAAATAATACAATGTATGTTTTTTCTGTTTATTTCTTTCCTTTTCTCTTGTAATTTGTTACCGTTGACGTTTAAGGGTTATTTAGTCCCTTACAGGTTAGCCTCTGGGCATTGAAGATTCTTTTTTTTTTTTTTTTAAATAAACCCATTTATTCGTTCACGTAATATCAGTCTAACCTCTGACATGTAGATGTGGGGTCCAGGCCCCTGTAGCAAAAAAAACGCCCCCCCCCCGACGAAAAACCCCCGAATGCAAATATAGGAAATCAAATGGAAGAGCGTGATGGCGGCTCGTTTTCGTAAAACTTTATTGCGTTTCGTAACACTGTGCAAGCTCCACTCAAGATGAGTGTTAGAACAGTGGCCTAGAAAGCCGGAGGTCCTGGGTTCAAATCGGCTGAGGAGCACTTTTGTCTTTCAGTTCACTACTTGCAAACAATCAGTAATTTATGCATGACTTGCGTCCAGTAATTTAATAAACCACGAACACTATTACCGATTTTCTGACGAAGAAAAGAAAATACTTGTATAAAACTAAATATTTGAATTTATCTTAACGGTCATACAGAATGTGCTTCCGCCCTTAAGTCACGATTACCTATGCTTTGTTCGAACAGGAGCAATTCAAATGTCTAGAACTAATAGGAATTTGTTTGAGACGGATTTGTGTGTTTTCATCAGGGGCGGGGGCAGGGGGCTTTCATTGGTCCCGAGACCGTTGAAACTTCTCAGTGAGATGATATCACAAAGAAATGTGATCCACAACTTCTGGAAGTTCGATCGTTATTTTTCCCGGGAAATAAGTTTTAGTGTCGCCCCTTCTGACCTAGCAGATCTAGTTTCTTTGAACTTACGCGAAAGCTACCAAGTTCGGGGATTTAACTTTCTGGCCGACTAAAGAAGTTAAGCACCCTTTTATTAAGTTAGGCAAACTTGTTCTATGAGAAGCGGTCCGTAGAGGCTCTTCATTTGTTTTTTGAAGTTTCGTTTTTTTTTTTCACTTTGTTCAGAGGAGTTGATTAATATGAAGAAAAGTGGGATAGAAGCGATTAACAGTCGACACGAATGATTATTGTAAGCACAACTGTACCACCTACCACCCACAACTGTACCACCTGCCAACAGTACTCACAAATAGCAGAAACCAGTTTCAACCCTTTAGAGCAACTAGTACCTCTCACCGGCGAGAGCGTTGAATTCACCAAGTCTGGCAACATTCACTGACTTTAGCGGACACAGCTTTTCTTCTTGAGTATGTTATCGGGGTTCCCTTTGAGATACTGAAGAGTGTGAGGGTCACGATCGAAGGTATCGTGCGAGATCGAGAGAGTGGTAGCCCAACCGATATTCAAATTGCAGCCAATTGAACACACAACGACTCGTTGCCTAAGAAGTTTTGTTCCCGCCTTCGTCAACCTTTTTAACTCGCATCATTATTGTATATACAATTCGAATATTTTGTGTTATGTTTGACAAGTCGCTGATATATCTAAACTAGTGTAGAATTATCTTTTTTATATAATTAGTGTTAATATGGACGAGAACCACTAAATCGGCTTGACCGTTGCATCGGTTTTGAGAATAAATTGAATTGAATTGAATTGACATGGTTACGGGTGAAGGTGACCTTACTTGGCGGGGATAAAAGAATGGATGAAATAAACTGGATGGATATTACCTTGTGTGTTGGGGGGGGGGGGGGCAATTTTAAATACGGGAAAGTATCCTTACAGTGGATCGGATTTTTTGGCAGAAGAGATAAAACAACCGCAACACGTTTCATTGAAAGAAAGTAATACCAAACTTTCATTCACCAGCTATATCTTGTTCCTTGTCTTTGGTATCCTGGCTGGGAGATACTTTGAGAGCTCCCAATCGCGCTGCTAAACCATCCACGGTCGTAACAGGTCGTGGTTTGAACTATCGTCTTGAAAGTGTGTGATGTAGGCATTGAAAATACGAGAGTGCTTCCGAATTACCTCTTATGAAAGAAAATAGACAAAGCATAAATTTTGACTTCTGTCCTTCGGCCAGTAAACAGTGTAGAACTTCATGCGCTGGTTGGGCCCAGTTGTCCATGATTTTTGGTAGTAACTTTCTCCATTAGCGTGTGGTTAAATAAATGAATGAAGGGTTTGTTAAAAAAAAAATAGAATCGTCAATGCCCAGAGGCGAACCTGTAAGGGACTAATTACCCTCAAAACAAAATATCAACAACAACAAAAACTTTGGGAAAAGTAAAGAAAAAAGGAGAGAAAGAAGAAAAAGTGGCGTAATTCCGTATATAAGATTTCACGATCTCGTCTTTTGTGTACTAAGATTTTCCTTTGATTTTCAGCTCATCTAGAGCATATGATGACGATCGGTACCGTACTGCGTCAAAGAGTTCGTCTGACCGATTCGACGATCGGAAAGCTTCGACCTCAGCTCGCCGCGTGGAGGACGTTTCGTCGTCGCGCAGCTTGCATTCGACAAGCGGGAAAAAGGAGACGGACAGACGAGTCGAAACCCGCGCACCTTCGCCTCGTGAAAGGTAAGAAGAGAACGGTTTAGTAGAGAAGGGGAAACCCCTGGTTCAAACAGACGTCCCTCTCCCCAGTCCCCACATTCGCGCTGGCAGCGCAGCCTGTTTCGACAAACCAACCCGTACGTACGACCCGTGCGCTGTACGAGGGTAGAGTAAGGGGGAGACCCCCGTTTCAAATATACTTCCCGCTCCCCACATTCTTGACCATACTATACCACAGAGGGTGGCAGTGGTTCAAGGATCCAACTCTTAAAGTCCATACGCACAACGCAAGAGTGGTGCGAGAGAAGTTTTGTTCCCTCCTTTGTGAGTTTATAACTCATGTAAGGGATTTCGTATTTTTCCACCCTGGACTCTCGTAATAACGTTCAGAGTGTTCGCTGCTTGCATGACAACCCAAAAAACGCGTAGAATTTGAATTAGAAAAATGCCTGCATTTCTATAGGGTTAAAAAGGCTAAGCTGGGAAAAGTTAGGCCTGTAGAAAGTAGGAAAATGGTTTTTAGATGTGTCTTGCAAGGAATCTGACAATTTTTAATGCATTTTTGGGCAATAGCTTACAATTGTAGTTGATAAATATTTCAAGCGTAGAGGGACAAGCAGATATAGGTACCACAAATCCAAAAGAATAAATTCATCCGATGAAATTGATTATCTGTGTACAGGCCCGTATCCAGAATTTTTTTCGGGGGGAGCGGGGTTGCCCGCGGGTCGGACCAGAAGCACAAAAAAAGACGTAGATCAGAGGTTAAAGCCTGGATAAAACGACTATTTTTGTATGTTTCGGGGGGGGGGGTTGAATCCTCTACCCCCCCCCCCCCCTGGATACGGCCCTTCCTGTGTACAAAGGAAAAAGGAAGTAACACATTTTTTCCGGGTTTTCTGTCCTAGTTCAGTGAATAAGTGATGTGTAACTAGGCTGCCGGATCTCAGACCTATTCGGATAAACTGTAAATGTAACCAAACTTCTGACAGTGTTGTTCTTTGTGCCTTTCAGCCACAAGACAATCTCTGGCAGGTCTCCCCATCTTTCTCTCGTTCCCGAGGAATCCCTAATATTTTGCGTCCGTTATCATCTGTTTTCTTGTCAGAATATAATCTAATCATTGCGGACCTTATTGGGATTCTGTCCCTCGTCCTTCTGTGCTAGATCTAATTTTGATGTGACAATATTACATCAAATCGTTTTTGGAGACAGCTCGTTTTATTATGTTTTCTGGGACTAAAATTGGACCGGGATGGTGTGTCGGGGGGGGGGGCGGTCGTTTAAGGCTTCTTTACGCGGGTATGGAGTTGAGGTGGGAATCAAAAATAGGTGTGCCCGCGTGATAGTTTTGAGAAAGAGTTACACTTTATAAAGTTTTTGCCAGGAATCTGGGTTCCGTTTTCTTCGATATAGGTATGGGTAGTGAAGACAGGTCTGAAACGGTCTGGAAACACCCCTGACGCGTCCGGGAATCTGGTTGAAAAATCTACCAGATTCCCGGATTCTGGGCGAAAAGAAGCGGGAATTTGAAAGTAGTTTTCATTTCACTTCGAGAAATTATTGTGCTGAGGTGGTAAAATCTATGAAAATGACAGAAGTGCTGAAAAACACCCAAAAGTGGACTGTTGAAAAGACATTTGATTTGATTTCTGTTTGGGACCGTCTTCACATAACCCGGACCCCAGATTCTGGGGTGTCTGGGTAGTGAAGCCCGACCTTAAGCGAAACAAACGAATTTTGAAACAGTAGATAAACCTGATGGTCTACCATGTCTTCCAAAGTGAATAGCCACTTATGGCCTTATGTGTGAAAGAGTTGTCGGCGGACCTTGAAGCTTTCGCCGACGTTTGCGTTGCGTGATTGGCAAAACTCGGATCTGCCGAAAAAGCGCTAAGAAGTCGTAGGTACAAAATGGAACAATGGCGAAAGGCGGAGATTTCAGAAGCATAGAATTCCACAAGGGAGTAGGAATAATATAAAAGGCAGAAAAAGTAAAAATGGTGCTTATAAAGTTTGTTCCGGATTTCGACCGACCCTTCGAGCTGGGGCAATACCTAACAGCCTTCCTATCTCATTGTCATTGTTTGATTTTCATTATCCAGATTTGCTATCCAAAAGCAAAATCGATTGAGATGCAGCATATCCCGACAGTATATACATGTTGTCTTACTCCCATTCATAGCTTTTAATCAGTTCCAGCTAATTATAGAGATTGTTGAGATACCTAATTTAATTATTTTAGAGTGGGAAAGGATGAATGAAATTGGGGAGTGGAAGGGTTGGGGTGATACCGTGGAGGAGTATTTGAGGGGGTTGAAATAGCGGAATAGAATAGAATAGTCTTTGTTGATACTCAAATAGTGGACAAGCTAAAAAGGTGGGGGGGGGGGGTGCTCACCAAGCATAACGCATAGTAAACAATAAATCTTGCCAAATTAACTAACACAGTAGATATAGATACTTTATTACGAAAAACTTTAACAACAGCTGAACTTTGTCCTTTTGTGTCAGGTTATAAGGCAATGTACAGGAAACGACCCTTGAAAATAAAACATTAATCTAGTAGTATTATATGGGCTAGTGGACACTTTTCATTTCTTTCATTTTCTTTATACTGCCCTTTCCGAAATGGCAGGTGAAAAATAAATTACTTAGGGCTACTTACTCTTTCTTACTGATTCTACTCTTTCTGTAACCCCCGGTTCTTGTATTGATAATTCTAACGCGTCGAAAATTGGGAAACGTAGAATAAATGTTTTTTGGTGGGGTCAACCCTCTCCCCCCCCGGGTACGGCCTTGGGAGCGACTTCAGACAGCACGCGAGGAGAACGTCCTGATTACTTGGGTAGTCCGGCTTGTAGATTGGATTTCTTAGGGGAGCTCAGGGGAAAATCCTGCACTTTCAGTCGCTGTAGGAAATTGCTGTCTCACTAAATCGTAAATCCTTCAGAGCAGAAGCTTAACGTAAACCCTTGTTTCATTGAAGTCACAGCGTAAGAAAGAGAAACTAAGAACAGAAGCTCCGATTCGGTTGCAAGCTCTCTGTAGAAGATTGTCCGGTATGTAGCAACGGCAACTCCACAGCTTCTGATTTTTTTTTTTCAGCTTTGGCTTTGTTTTCCTACTGCTTTCTGCAAAAGTTAACCTCCGTTTGCGCTGAGATCTTTGCTGACGATTTTTGAAGTGCGGTTATTCCATTAGATGCCAGTTTAGGGGAAGGGGCTTTAGAATTCAGTGACATAAATAGCTCTCCGATAAAACTGGTTTGAAGTTTGATATTCGTGAATATCGTGAATATAGTGAATCGGGAAATATTTTTTTTATCGCCTCGGACGGACAAATATCCGGTCAAAACCGAAAGTTTACGAACGAACCTAATTGTTTGAAAATCTTCTCGGTGAAAAGTAGTATCAACTAATCTGTTTCAGGTTCTCTCACTTTTATGTCTATCTTCTTGATAAAGTGGCTAATTTCATCATTTCGACTTTAGGGCGTATTCTCGCCGTTCCCCGAGGACTCCACTTGAGGATTCCCCGCGTTTTGGTTTGTCCCGGGGACTCACTCCCCGTATTCTAGCGAGTCCCCACGGACGGGGAATGCTCCGATTGTCATCACCATCGTCAAAAAGGACTCCTTTTCTGATTCGGAGGGGAATCAGTTTTTGCTGGTGTGGTGTAATGCAAAATTAATTAAAAACAATGAGAGTAAACAAAACCAAAAATAAAGGGGATCCAGCCTAATTTCATCAACTGCATTTTTTTTTTTCGAACAAAATCCATTTCAGAAGCATTACCCGTGTTCTCGTTGTTTTCCGTCCGTGGAGTCCGCGTGGAGTGACTCCCTCTATTTTCGCCGTTCCCTTCGATTCCCCGAGGAGTCCTCGGGGAACGGCGAGAATACGCCTTTAGTTTGCCGCTAAATTCGAATTTCTCGCTAAATTCGACCACGAAGCGAGCCACACAAATCATTTTGGTCGCTGAAACACTTTTGACCCACACAAACGACTGTGGAAACTCTCCTTTCGAACATTTGTAGGATTGTGGGAAAAAACGCACCGTTTATGACAGCATCGATAAATCCATTCTGTTTTCTAATATTCTCTAGTTCTGTCGTCCGTTTTTCTGCTGAGGTTCCAATCTCACTGCAAAAACTCGCGTGCTAACGTGCAGTAGCTGACCTTAGTTGTAAATAAGCTGTCCGTGGACAAACGCCTGCAATATGTAAACATACCATACAAAAACGAATGATTTATTGCCATTTTAAAGCGAGTTTTCTGACACAATGCGTGTTGCCAAGCTCAGTGTACAAGTGGGGTGCGTACTTTAAGGCTATGTGGTCGTTGGAAGTGAAATTGTTGGTTCGTCGACCGGAAAAGAACCATTTGTTCCGGATCCGCCCGCGCGAATGCGAATGAATGAATGATTTATTTTTCACCAAAATTGATGATGGTAACAAAAGGATGACCAACTCACAAAACAAGTACAACAATACAACGCACTTCAAATTCTGATCAACAGGACCGACTCATCTCCAGACGGAGATAGGGAAAGCATAAAAAAAAATAGTTAATAAACTCAAATACCGGAATCAGTTACAAATATTCAAGACCCAAATAAATTTCAAAGAAAAAATAACCGACAATTATAATTAAAACTCAAAAATGAAAACTTGAACAAAATAAACCTCCAAAATTAAAAAAAATATTGCGTCTACTCTTCTCGCAATGCATCCGAGCTCCGTTGATGAAATTCCAGCCCCCTCCGAACTTGATAAAGTAGCTAGTTTTATCATTTGGACTTTAAAGTTTAACTGAAAAGCCAACTCATTTGTGTGTCATTTAATTGGATACATTGAATTATTTGGATTCTGCAAAGGGATTTTTTGATTTTCCACTATCTGCTCTAGTTCTGAGGCTCAGATCTCCAGCCTTCCCCACAGCGTAATTTCTACTATGACGCGGGAATTTTTAATCTCAACACAGATGCGGCTTTTCAGTGGGCAGTGGTGAAATTGGTAAAGATAGCTTAGTGCCTGAACAAAACAAAAATCGGTAAATCTTTCTCGTGAGGGATACAGCAAAAGTACAAGCGCGCTTAGGCACCACAAATCACACGGAAATTCCACTATTTGAAAATCGGTTATCCGTGAATAGCGGAACAACGAAGTGACTCATTTTCAGCGGGTCTTTAAGTCAATTCAAGTGAATAAGTGATGGGTAACTAGACTGCCCTATCCTAACCCTTTTCGGTTATACTTTAACATGCTGCTAAATTACAGTAACCCATCAAATTGGAGCGATAAAATCGAAATCACCTCGTTATTTGCAAAGTCGAGCCACAAAAACCTTGTTGGTCGCAGAGACGCGCTTATCGGCCACACGAACGACCGTGGATACATGAGTTGCGTTTTCAGGCTCGCGATTTTCAACCAGTGTTGTCGTTTTTACGAAGAGCATGCTAACACGAGTTCCGTGTTCTGTGGCTTCAAGCGTTTCTATCTCCCGTGTTTCTTTCGAGTTCAACACCGAATCCAAACACAAACGGATTCGGTAGAGTATCAAATCCAGTGCCGGATTTCTTCTGCAAAACACTGGCGCTGAAAACGGGTGACAGCGCAACGTGTTAGGATTTGAGTTCTACACGCTAATTGCTGAAAACGCAACTATGGTGGAAACACTGTTTTCGAGCCACAAACTCTGCGGTATCGCGGAAAAAAACGACTTGGAAACAATTACGTTTGTTCCAACTTGTTTCAGGTGATATACAGACTGGAACGATGGTAGTAGCTTTATCAAATATTAGTACGAGTTTTAACACACCCTACACAACGAGTTTTGAAGTTTTTGCAGCAACGACCATGCCCGGCTCTCAAAACCATTACTGGAACCAAGAGCGTGTCCGAATCCAGTCGCCCAAGAAAATTGCGCGCAAAATTGTGCAATTAATGCCGCAAAAGTGTCCGAATTCGATGGTTTCATTTCTTCTGTGAAAAGTAGAGATTTTGCGGCAAGAGACGAAAGATCAAGCCTTGCGGGAGTGAAAAATCGGCCGACGCTCGATGATTTTCCTGCATAAATAGCGGTTGAAAATCGGTGCGTTTCGTGACGCCCGACAAGGCTTTATAAACCCTTTGGAATGTGGCCTTCGGTGACTCTGGGGACAGTAACAAACTCTTGTTTGAGGAATTAGGTCGAAGTTGATGAGTTTCAGGTCATTCAGTGCAAAGTCGTTCAGACAAGCGTGAACATAGCATGATTTTACATTAACCTTCCCAGGATTTGTATAGGATTTTGAGAAAAGGTAGAACCATTCTAATTTATATTTCAGATTTGTTTTGCCTTATATTTTCTTCGTTGGAAAACTAGCCTAATAATTAGTAACCCCACAGTGAAAAAGCGCACTATTGTTTTGATGATTGTAGTTTTTCTCTTTTTATTTGAAATCAATTCAAATGAGTTTAATCTGTTTTTTTTTAACCGTGCAAAACTATTTATTTTAGTACTTTCACACCATCTTCACCTGAACAACTCCTCGATTTGTTCTTCACACATCGTAACTTCAGCGCGCCTTCCGCTTCTTCTTGAAAATTGCGCATAAAATGCTGCATCGTTGCAGCATTTCTCGTGCAATTTTTCGCGGCATTAATTGCGCGTAAAATTTCACGAAAATTGCAGTCCGAAACTGAAATGCTCCGAAAATTGCAGAATTAATGTCGCATTTTCCGTACGAAAGCTGAATTCGGACACGCTCCAAGTACTTGCAAATCCGAAGATTGTCGCTCTTTAATGTATGAGCTCAAGCAAATTCAATGGGCGGTCCTAAAGGTGGCAGACAGCGCCTTCTTGTGAAACAAGAAAATGCAATAACCAAATGTGTTTAATCTCCATCAACCGAGTAATTCACCAATATTTCAGGGAGGGAAAGATTACAAAGCACGAACACGTTGAAAAACAAATACATTAGCAGAATGGATTTGCACGAAATGGTACACGAACAGTTTAGCGTGCACATTCGAAAAGCGTCTAGACTATTGCTAGGATCGTCACCAAAAATTAAACATGTTTTTTGGCAGTGTCAGTACACAGTTTTCCCGTGTCCATGTTATCCTGTTTATTATTTTTTTTTTTTTTAATATTTCGTCGTCAGAGGAATCCTATTAATAATATTCATGAGCTCATTTGTTCATTAAGCAGCACCCGGTACGTAGGAGATGGAACTCTAGCTGAGCCTACCGGAAGTGTCACCGGAAGTATAACTGGACATCTTTACAAAAAAAAAAAAAATAGGAAGAGAGGATTAAAAGCCAGGCTTCGCCATCCAGACTTCCAGAGATCCGGTGCCTCCGCTCAGTCAAGGCAACCCTTCCGGATGTTCATGTTTCGATTTTTTTTTTTTAGATTATAAATGGGTTAAGAGGCCCAACAAAACCCACATGAGAAACTAAAATACCTAAACACTATAATAAAGAAAAGAATGAAGGAAAAGATAAAGAAAAAAAATCCACATGAGAGCTAGTTTTACTGTTGTAGATGTCACTAGAAATTGACAATCATAACTGTCAACCCCTTTTCCTCCTACCCAATTTATTTGCATATTTAGTGTGTCGCTCAAATCTGTTGCCTCTATGACAGCTTCCAGATCCACATCCCAGCCTCCAAGACGTTTTTGGCCTGGGTTAGCCTTCCTGATCGATATTGTGTCGACGAAAACGGATGAATATGCCTTGAGCCCAAGCTGACTTTGAAACATATTCAAATAATGCATAAAACGGAAACGTCAGCTACGATGCTTTGGCAGCGATATTTCGGCCCTTCTTGGCAAGGGTCCTCGTCAGGCTGTCAATCTTCAAGATCAACGTTGGGGAAGAACAAACATATAATAAATAACTGAAGCTTCTACCGACTGTAAATATCTTATTCGGGGAAATTACTTTTAAATCCCACTGTTGTGAAAAAACAAGTCTTGAGGTTATTTTTTTGTACACGGCCGCTGTTTTGCTGCGCGATCGGGGTGATGACAAGAAAAGTTTGTTTCTGCATTTTGATCAATTTCGGTTTTCTTATTAATAAGGGACTGAAAGCTTTAATTTTATTCCAATAATAACCCCGTCCCACGTTTTTGGTAGGGAGTACTCGCCTGTATCTATTACTTTTAAACACCATTGTACGGAAAAACTAGTGCTGAGATTTAATTTTTGACACAGCTGCGGTTTTTGCTGCACGATTGGAGCAATGGCAGGAAATGTTTTTTTTTTGCGTTTTGATCGACTTCGGTTTTGTTGTTATGAAGCCCAAGTCCCTTATTGCATGTTCTGTTACATAGTGTGTTTATTTGTAACAAACAAATTCCTGAGAAAATACTGTCCCTCCTCTTTAGGTGCAAACAATCACGTGGACAGGGGAAAATAATAAAAAACCTACATTAACTAATACATATTCCGTTACACCAGACGACTTTTAACCACTCAACTTTCTTCACTAACCATGTTTCCCGAATCTCCATCCCTATATTACTCAATACAAATACCCCTCCCAAATAAACAAACACAAAATTCAAGGCGTCCCCTAAAACAATGTGTCCACTTATTTTTGAAGATTAAAAGGATATCCTTGTTACAAGTTTTTTCCTTATAGATATTCATCAAAATCGTCATCCTCCCGCCCTGCAGAGCCAAGCCGCCGTGTGTCCGACACTTATTCTAGCGGCAAGGACCGGACGACATCCACCGGTCGGCGTGAGCCTGTGCCAGCGGCGGCAACTGGGAGAGAACGAGATAGCCGCCAAGTGCCACATTCGTCTTCACGACACTACGATGCAGTTTCCAAAGGTAAGCTCATATTATTTAGCGGTAAACTTCTTTTCCAGCCAAACACAAATACTCAATTTAGAGCACTGTGATCCAACGTAAGGGCGTGCCCCACCGTTGTTGGAGTAACAATTTCCGTGAAAAACTAATTCATTTCAGATTTCTGGTTCAACCGATCTTTGTGAGTGATACTGTGCCCAGAAAATGAAGATTTGTGTATGACTGTTGTGACCTCCACATAATGTCACGGAAACAGGAGTTTGTGCGACTCGATTCGGTTTGTTGACTTGTTGACTTTGTTGACCACCTTGGTTGAAACTCGCGGAAACGTCGTTTTGTCCGTTTTTAGTGTTGTTCATTTATGAACAATTCACTCTTGTGTCCGCTGTGGCCGGTTCTCGGTTTTCCGTTTTTCGGTTTTCACTGTTGTTTTCTTGAGTTCATAGCGTATGAGCCATAACATGTATCAAGTTGAAACTTGGTGTATTTGTGGGCATTGGGGTCTAGTTGTACCTTTTAGGAGCGGGCTCCCTACATCCACTTGGTTCAGGGGCAATTGGGCCCAATTTGCCCAGTGACGTATGCCCCCTCCTTGACTACAGCTGGAGATAGGACAATATAATTCCTTGTGCCTTAAAGGACCCCTCTTGCTTATTCTGCCTTTAATATACCTAGCGCCCTTGTGGAATAATAAGCTTCTTAAGTCCCCACCTTTCTCCATTGTTTTGTTTTATGCCTCATAATTTTAGCGCTTTTTCGGCCGTGCCGAGTTTTGCCCGTCACACAACGCAAAGTTTGCCGCAATCTTCACTGTCCGCTGACAACTCTTTCACATTGTTATGTGAAAACAGAAGATTCTCATATCATTATGTGAGAATCTTCTGTTTTTGACTTCTTTTATTTGGTTAGTTTTCTAACTTTTTAACCACGGAGCGTTCAGTTTTCAGACGTTTTGCGCCCAGGCTGGATACAGTCGACAAGTGCTAACAAGAAAATCGCTAATTTCAGGTGGAAGTAATTGTATTTTTGAAAAACGTTTTTTCTGATCCATTTCATGGGTAAAATATCATTTCTAATAAGAGTTGTGCTTTAAGAGTCCAAGTCTGTGCAAAGTCGTTTCCTCGGAAAGAACATCCGCTCCCTTGCTGAACGATGAGATTCGAAAGATGATGAGTCAGTATTTCGTACCCTATTCGCATACGAATATCCTGATCATGAGCTTGGAGAAAACCCACTTTGCAGTTACGGTCCCCCATCCATAAAAGAAAAGCTCATAAAAATAGTGCATTCCTAAGCAAATGGCAAACGAAGCAGCGTTTAAGAGACGTTCGTACGTTGGAGTACGTTTTCCCTTTAGAACCTTGGAGTGTTGGTCCTTAAAAGACCTTGGAAGTGCTGGCCCTAAAAAGACCTGTCGTACTTTGTAATACAATGTAATTGTCTCCTCCTGATTGTTCCAACCATTCTTATTCTCGAAATTTCGTATATAATACCCCCCCCCCCCGCTGCCCTGTAATATTTTTAAGCTTGCCATGTTTAAGATGTCAGAATGTCTTGACATGGACGAGACGTCAGAATCCGGTTAATAAAATTTGTCGTGCTTGTCGTTGGAACCAAGTGGTCTCGAGAGTGGCCATTTGTGTCATTTGTTGAAAGGCGAGCAAAGTTTATAGTTGCCAATCAACTTGCAACATTAGTATACAAAGGAGTGCAAAGTGTGAGGTGTCATTTAAAGAACTCGTTGTACAAATAATGTCAACGCAACCTACTTCTGTAATGGCTCTAACCATTCATAAATCATGAATTTCAACGAGACCTGACATTCACTGTACATCCCAACGTCCCTAACGACACTTCACTGGTCGTCATTTTCAATTCTTATCATACTCCCGATGATCATTTATGTATTTTATTTTTTGGGATCCCAAAACGTTAGTGACCGATGATCATTTATGTATTTTATTTTTTGGGGTCCCAAAACGTTAGTGATACCTATGACATCGCAAAATTGTCCGTCTGTCCGTCTGTTAGCACGATAACTCTCGAAGGGATTGAGATATTTTGATGAAACTTGGTGGGAGGATCCTTCGGGTCAAAGTACAAGTCAAGTTCGAAGATGGGCTCTGTAGTCCTATATTTGAGGGTGGGGGAGGGGTTTCAAATTAAGGGGCTGTTTAGATAGTTGATTTAGGGGTAAGGAGACACGCTGAATCCGAATATAAAAGTTATTTTCTCGCCGGACAAGTAGTTCGGCCGGAATCCGGCCAAAACCGGAAAGTTTGTTAAAAGTAAAAGTTTTATTTGAAGTTGATTAGATGTTTGATTTAGGTGTAAGAAGACATGCTGAATACGATGGTAAAAACCATTTTCTTGCCTGACAGGTAGTTCGCCCGGAATCCGGCGCAAACCGGAAAATTTGATAAAAGCAACATTTGCATTTGAAGTTGATTAGATGTTCGATTTAGGGGTAAGAAAACGTGCTGAACACGATGGTGAAAACCATTTTCTTGCCGGACAAAGAGTTCGTCCGGAATCCGGACAAAACCGGAAAATTTGTTAAAAGCAAAATTTGTATTGGAAGTAGATTAGATGATAAATTTAAGGGTAAGAAAAAACGCTGAATCTATATATGAAAATCATTTTTTAACCGGACATATACCAATCTGTAAAACAAAATACAGTAAAAATCTTCAAGAAGTCTAGCGGACACTGGATCTCGCGAAGACGAAACCTATTTGTCTGGATCAAATATTCAGTTTTTGGGATCCCATCGGAACCTTTGGTCTTGTTATTTCCAGCAGCCGTAAAAGCAATATTAATAAAGAATTAGTAATAAAATAATAACTTATGAAACTGTGATTCGTCTTGACTCTTGATCCATTTTCGCAAAAAAAATAAATTGTAAAAGTTGAAGAAGTTCTAAACTGGGAAAATATATATTAAAACAACATCTACGGATGAAATTTAATTTATTTGTATCCTCCGGAGCCGGAGAATGTACACAAAACGAAACAAAATCTCGCAGGCAATTTCATGCGAAAACATCTTACTTCACTCGCAATATAATATTACTTTTTCCTTGAAAGTAAAAAACAGTACAGCAAACTACACGTTTTGACATTCGCTGTTTACCGTGATTAAAACCTCACGAAGTTTGGGTGACAAACGACTCTTCTTTTTATCCACGTTCCTAGTTTCATTGGTGCTGTCGAATTCTTTTTTGGCGGAGGCACCGATTCCGTATAATTACGTAATTTTCGAGTTCCCCATGTATATTCTATGGATGTGATTCCTTACTTCGTTGTTAATTCTTGGGGGTAAAGGATACGAAAAGATGACGTGGCAGACATGAGATATATGCCACAAATGTATATCGTACAGCCTCTTGAGGGTAGGGCCACCCTGAGGAAAACTCGCCAGCTTTTTGTCATCAATGGAACTACTCTCCCCAATAATAAATCACATCCATTCTTCATACATCACCTTCCATTTGCCCCGAATATTTCTAGTCTGACTAGCTTTAGTACTCAAACGTCAAAAGGCTTTGACTTTTACTTCGTACTTGGACATAGGTAAGGACCAAACCAGCCCTTAGACATCCTAGACTCCCTCGCAAGTTGAAGGATGTCTGCTCTACAACTAATCATATCCCTTATTTCCTCCTTTTTCAAGCCCGAATTAAAGTAGACCTCCTCCTCTCAAGTCTCTTTGATCTTCGATCTTGCGGAAAACCTCGGAGACGGAGATCCATCCTCCACCCATCAAGATTGGATTTCTGTAGTAGGAGTCCACCGAAAGTACGACAAAACGGGCAATAAAGGTTTCGCATCCTAGACGTTGATTTGTCCTTTCTTGGGTCAACATCTTGCTTCCTATTGGTCGATTTCGCAATGTGCTTTAGTCATGGTAAGGCACACTACCTGTATTAGGCATTTAACATTGCGGGAATTGTCGGACCTTACGGGGTACCAAGCTCGTTAGTGGTATAGGCAGTTGTTGGGTGCCCAGACGTAAACATTGTTGTGTTCAAACACGACCTGAATGCAAATCATCGCAATCTAACATCTTGTATTTTCGTCCTTAGTTTCCCGTTTTGGCATCCGCCGTTTTGCACGAAGTTTAAGTGACAAACGACTCTTCTTTTTATTTCCATTCTTAGTTTTATTGGTTTTGTCGAACACTTTTGGGCGGAGATATCGGCTTACAGAAATGAAACCGGTTCCGTAAATAAATGCTAAAAGGAAGCTGTCCTCAAACGACCCATTTGACCGGAAGGTATGATCTTGATGTAGCAAGCTGTATACACCTACCCCCCCCCCCCCCGATATACCACCTTTCATGACTAATACTAATAATAAAAATAAGTTATTGCTATCTACTTTTAACAAAAAAAGAAAAAGCGGAGTATATAACAACCAGAGCTAGTAGCTCATATGGCCCTTGCAAGGCTGGGTCGGATGTTGAAAGTAGGAGTTTGCCAATTTGAGGGTTTATCGTAATCATTTGTAAGCCAAACTCGATAAGAAAAGAATGATCATGAGCCCTTAGAAATCACAAGAATGTATCATTTGGTAAACAGTCTTTTATTTTTGCACTTGGCTCTGATGATGCAAACTTTAAGGGCGCTAGAAATTCACCTGTAAGCAAAACTCTTGAGAAACAAATGAGGATAGGCATCAGGATCATGAAAACATTTACTTTAAGGAATTAACTTGCAAGCAAAACCCTTGAGGCAAAAATGATCATGGGCCAAGGCCGTATCCAGGGGGGGGGTTAGGCGGTTCGACCCCCCCCCGAAACCCACAAAAGTAATAGTTTTTTGTGGGTATTAATCTCCGATCTATGTCTTTTTTGTACTTTTTGATCCAACCCGTGGGCAACCCCCCCCCCCCGAAATAAATTCCTGGATACGGGCCTGTCATGGGCCCTTGAGGATTATGAATATAATAATATGTCGTTTGGTCAAAGGATTTTTTTTTACTTGTCAGTTAAGATTACAAAAAATTAAAAAAAAAATTTACGAGTTTTGCTTAAATTTACTTTAAAGCAAAAATCTTGTGGCACAAACATCTTAGGCCCTCGGGGATCAAATGTATCGTTTGGTCAAAAGTTTTTGTTTTTTTACTGCGGTTAAGATGAGTATTTTAAGGTAGCTAGAAATTCATTCCTAAGCAAAACCCTTTAGGCAAAAATGATAACGGACTCATGGCGATCACGAAAATGTATTGTGCTTAAAAAGTATTTTTTTACACTATCAGGTTAAGGTCAGTACTTTAAGGGATGGTCGGATCTGGGAAGTGATAATTTCTAAGCCAATCTTGTCAAGTCTGTAAATGTTTCAGCCGAGTTTCATCGTCCTAGCAAATCCGGAAGTACCTTAACCCCGATTACCGGAATCACGGGCCCCCCTTCCAACTCCACCCGGTGCCCGAATCCACTCCGGTTCTGTCTCTTTCGTATCTCGGGCTTGTGCTTGTTCTTCTCACCTAGTCTTATCCCGATCGCTCTACTCTTGAGCATTTCACACGATTTCCGGTTCTTCCTTCCACCGTCGGATCAGGACCTGCTTGGTATGGGACATCTGAGGCATGAGATCTTTCCAAATATGAATTTTCATTAAGATCCGATCACCGGTTCGAAAGCTGTGTATACTTAAAGATTCAGGATTCCCCTTCCCTCCATTCCCCCCACGATGGTCGGACCACGGAACTGACAATTTTCAAGTCAATCTGGTTGGATCCGTGATGCCAAGTTTCATCATCCCAGCCCACCCGAAAGTACCTTAACTCCGAATCACCGGACCCCCCCCCCCTCCAACTCCCCCACAGTGCCCAAATCCGGTTCAGTTCTGTTAATCATGTACCTAGGTCTTGTGCTTGTTCCTCCCACCAGCTTTCATTCCGATTGCTCCACTCTAAGCGTGTATCATGATTTCCGGTTCTCCCCTCCGACTCCCCCCAAATTCACCGGATCCAATCGGGACTTGAAATAGGACATCCGAGACACGAGGTCTTTCCAAATATCCAGTTTCATTGAGATCCGATTACCCGTCGGAAAGTTATGCATGCCGCCAAATTCCGGATTCCGGCTCCCCTCCCTCCCCCCCATGATGGTCGGATCGGGCAAGTGACCATTTCCAAGTTAGTTTGGTCGGGTCCCTAATATGTCTGCCAAGTTCATCGTACCCTAACTCGCAAACACCGGACTGACCAACCGACGGAAAAGTGATCGGTATATGGCACTGGGCCGGAAGGCAAGTGCCATAAAAAGACAAAAAAAGAACACTATAAATGAGAAAAAGACACGACCTTAACTCGGTAAGTATAAATTATGTGCGTCAGGACTGAATCGTAAGAGTATTCGAGAGTATTCCCGTGACTCTCAGAACCCTTTTGGCCGGGTTTAGTAATACTGAACCTACAGCTAATTTGCCTGTTTGACTCCCACAAAGAGGGGGGAAGTAGGAACGTTGCGAGTTTGTAGTACTGGGCTCGTATTTTTCGGTTATACCCAGCCAAAGCCAATGGGGAGACATATAAAGGACGTGAGGTAGAACGAGAACATTGAACAACCGGCTAAGAATGTGGCGGTTATATACTAAGTATCAAGTGTTGCAAAGCTTCATAATTGTGGTTTTCTTTTAGATTCGAGGTATTCCGACTCGGTCCCATCTTCTGATTGGCGAGGGGCTCCTCAGCCCTACCCACCCCCGAAATACCCAGCAATGGGTAGCTCCGCTGGGGCCCTCCTCGAAGCTCCATCTTCCTGGACTGCCGATACAAGGTCATACGGGTCCATCCCACCACTGGGTCGCGCACCCCTGATGGCAACCCCCCTTCCTACCCCGGGTGTGGCCCCTTACGGACATTCAGTGGTGCCTATGAGCGGAGTAACAGGATACCCACCTGATGCTAGGTTTGATGCTTATAAACATGGCATGGGTAACTTGAGGTATTGAAAGTAGTGACTGCTTCAGATCCTGTTTTTGTACTGACGTGACTTGAATTTTTGTTAGATAAGTTTAGATTAAACCATAACTGTAATAAGGCGCTGCTCCTGCCCCCTTTCACGGTGTCTAACGCTCGAAAATTTGTTCTAATATTTTTACTGCCCGCTTACAGAAGGAAAAGCGGGATACGAAAAGAAAAATAGAGAAAAAAGAAACGACAAATGAAACTGAAGAAAATATATACACACACTAAGTGTAAACACTAAAGCCCCTGACTGGGTACGCATTTGATCGCTTGAGAGTGGAACGTCTACGTCGAACTTGGTATCCTTCCCAGTCCCCGTTTCCCTGGGAGTTCTATTGTGGCCGGTAAATGCAGAAAACGAAATTGAGATCAGCGAGCTCAGAAACGGTAATTAGCTCGCCGGCAACCTGACACAAGAGCGAAAACGTACAAATAAACCAACATGGTAAGGATCAAAAACTCAATCAATATAACGAAGAGAACTTACAAAGAATTTTGCTTCGGTATACGAGATACTGTGTTTCACTATATTAGCCCTCAAAGAGTGCGGTCGCGCTAATTTTACAAAATAACGTTTCGACGGTACGACGCTGTGTCAAATCTTGCGAGGTTAATTCTGTCGAATGAAGCGATGTTACGCTTGATTCTATGCAGTGAAACATCGGATTTTCTTTTTACCGAAGCAAAAAATTTTAAATTTCTCTTCGTTACTTTATTTAATTTCTAGATTCGTAATCGTTTGAATCTAGAAGATCTAGTGATTATAATTACTTGAATATAGAAAATTACAATGATATGCAATGCAATATGTCAGGTGCCAATACGTATTTTAATGGAAAGGCGTCTGGGCAGCGGCCGATCTGGGAGACGACTCGCGGCCATTACCGTAGTAGGCTTCAGTGCTCATAACGTGTGCTTCGTCGTGCACCTTAGAAATGGTCAACACCATCTAGCAGTCGAATTGCATTCTACGATGGGAAAACCCTCTCTGGACCGGAAACAACAGCGCGGAGAGACGTCACCATTCTGACGGGAAGCTGAACGGATAGTTATTATCACCATCTACTATCAAGTACATTGTAACGATCGTAACTCTTATGGAACGTATTGACAGTGCAAAACGGATGCGTCAGCTGAATTTTATTACAGCTATATTTCGGCCCTTCTTGGCAAGGTCCTCTTCAGATTCAAGCTGGAAAATACACAAGTTCATTGCGAAAAAGGGCCGAAATAAAGCTCTAATAAAATTCAGCTGACGTATCCCTTTTGCACTGTCAAATATGATTCGCAATCAGCTTAGGCCAAGGATTACTTGTGAAAATGATAAGAGGGACGAGCTATTTTCACGCATTACCCAAAACACGCCAGTGATCCTCAGGAAGAAGGAGTAAACGTCTCCGTAACGACTCAAATCCTGTGTCAAATAATCACCGCGATCTTTGGGAGCAGCTGTGATACCCAAGGTATCGCGTCGGGCTCTTTCGCTAGGTATCCGGCGATTTTGCATCGGCAAGGAGAGATAGTCATCAAGAGTATTGTGACCAAAAAAAGCAAACTTTCGCATGGAAACCAGTTAAGGTTCGCGTAGCACAGGTGCCGATCTCCTGATACTCCGCCCTCGGCCGGGAGTGCAATGCGTGGTTGTGGGCAAATCATCCGACGCTTTTTCCCTAGATTCCTCTAGGTACCCATTTGAAGCTGGGTGGACTTTAGGCTTGTCTAACGGGGAAACGCCACTAACCCTCGCCCTGAACCAAACGGTCGGCACCACCGAGAATCGAACAAGCGACCCTTCGCTCGTGAGTTTAGCGAGTTAACCTATTCGGCCACGGACGGACCGATAGTATTGTGACCAACCGATAATAACTCGGTGGAACGCAACCTTAGACAGCGACAGGCGTTAAGCCGCTTTCACATTGACGCGTTAAGCCTTTCACACTGACCTATGCAACCTCTGCGTCGCAAGCGCAACGCAGAGCTTACGCAGACAAATAAAACGCAAGAATAGAACCAAGTTCTATTCTCCCGTTGTGTCGACGCATACGCGTCCGATTTTTCAGTGAAAAATTTAAGTTTTTGAAGAAAACCTAGTAATGATGAAAAAAAACCTACTAATGACGAAAGAAACAAAATCAGAAGATACCGAGAAAGGAAAACGTAAGTATACATCCAGCATGTAAGCTTGTCGCGCAGGTGTGAAAATATGCTACGCAACCTCTACGCAACGCAAGATACACATTATACGCAACGACGCGTCAATATGAAAGCAGCTTTACTCTCAGCTTTTTACCGATTTTGGAGGACAATTTGGGATCTAAGACATAAATTAGCTTTCAAAGTAAGCCACCCCCCTGAGAGAAAGATTAGCCTGCATGAACACGAGAATCCTCTTCGTTATCGAGCAAGACCGAAGGCTTTGGTAGGATCCCAAAGGGGGATATTTATCGGACTTCTTCCTCCACACAATCAAGTCTTACAGACTTCGCAAGATCCCGTAAATATGTCCCCTGTGTAGAAACTTCTGAAACTTTTAACACAAAACTGCTTACTTTTCTGAAAAGTTTTCACAAGAAAAAAGCAATTTTAAGGAGAACAGCTAGAATTTCGTTCTTTGATGACTACACGAGAAAGAACACGGTCTTAGCTTAGGTACGTCTTCGCTAATTTTCATGCCATTGCCACGTTTGTAAGTTGTGAGAGTATTCACGATGAAAGGATATTTAAGGCAAAACAAAATGCACAAGTCTTTAGTTTACATTCGCATGATTTCGAAGTGGTAAACGGAGGGAAACGTTGAGTGCAAACGACGCTGGTTGCGACAAATACTCTTGATGACTAACTCTTCGTTCCGATGAAGAATCGCCGTGTACCTCGCGAAGAGCAGGAAAAGTCACCGCAGCTGTCCCCAACGAACGCTCTTGATTGGTTGGTATAGGATTTGAACCATCGTTCGGGTGACGTTTCTCGTTCTTCCCGAGGTTCAGTGGCGTGTTTTGGACTTAATCATACAGAGTATAAAGGTACTTTCAGTCGTTTTCCGCAATAATCTGGAACCCCTTTTCGATATGACTTGTCGGGTGGGTGGGAGTAATTAAGCAATCGAAGTCCCTCCATTTTCAACCACATGAGAGGTAGCCTATGCTTCTTTGAACACTGCTCTAAATCTAATCACACCCCAACGGACAAGTTTCAAGTTCAGGATGCAAGTATTACCCTTTCCAAATAATTCTCAATAATTGTCGATGATTTTCAGCAGAGAAGTCCTCTTCTCTGCTGAAAATCATCGACAATTATTGGACCCAACCAGCGCATGACCTTTTATCCTGTCTCCTGGCCGAAGATTAAATTTGTGTTATCTTACGTGTTTTCTATTTGTTTTTATGGCACTTGCAGCTTCGCTCAAGTGCCATATACCGATCACTTTTCCGTCGGTCGGTCTGTCGGTCGGTCGGTCGGTCGGTCGGTCGGTCCGGTGATCGCGAGTTAGGGTACTTGCAGATGTGCTAGGACGATGAAACTTGGCAGGCATATCAGGGACCCGACCAAACTAACTTGCAAATTGTCACTTCCCCGATCCGACCACCGTGGAGGGAGTAGAGGGCGGGGGAATCCTGAGAATTTAGTAGTTTTTGTAAAACCCCTACCCCTTTCTACACACTAGTAGGTCTGCGCGCGGCGTGACGTCACTCTTTGCATCGGATCACTCTGTTAACATTGGAAAGAGCTAGTGCATTCGAGGGTCAAAGGGGTTTGTATATGTGGTGCAATGCGGGGGAATATGGAAAATTGAGTGTTGTGTAACTTTCGAACGGGTGATCGGATTGGGACGAAACTTAATACCTGAATGAATGACATATCTCTGATGTTCCATTTGAAGTTCGAACCGGATTCGACAGCTATGGGGGAGTTGGGGTGGGGGGAGACCGGAAATCTCGAGAAACGGTTATAATGGAGGGATCGGAGTAAAACTTGCTGGGAAGAACAAGAATCTGCTCCAGATAAATTTACACGTTTGGACTGGACCCGGACACTTGGGGGGGGAGGTGGAGGGGAGTTTCCCGGAATTCTGGTGATGACGGTTTTTGGGATTTTCACGACGAAACTTGGGAGCGTGTCAGGGACCCGATCCAACTGACTTGTAAATAAAAATTCACTCGATCCGATAGTCGTGGGGGGATCGGAGGGAGGGGGAATCCAGAATATCGAGCCATTCGTAACTTTGGAACGGGTGATCGGATTCGAGTGAAATTTAATAACTGAACAGAGGGCGTGCATGTGGTGATCTTTTTCATGTCCGGACCGGATCCGACAACAATTGGGGGGGGGGGGAATACGTGACCGGATTGGACTGGAGAGATCGGGATGGAACTTTGTGGGAATAACAAACAAGTCCAAAACTGAACCGGATTGGCTCCGGCGACTGTGGGGGGAGTTTGAGGCGCGGGTCCGGAATTCCGGTGATCGCGAGTTAAGGTACTTCCAGATGTGCTAGGACGATGAAATTTGGCTGGAATATTAGAAATTCGACAAGATTGGCTTAGAAATCGCCACTTTTCAAATCCGACCATTCCTTAAAGTACCAATCATGACCGCAAATTAAGAAAAATACTTTTAAGCAAAATATGCATTTCCATCATCCAAATGAGCTCATGATCATTTTTGCCTCAAGGGTTTTGCTTACAAATGAAGTTCTAGCTCCCTTAAAGTGTGCATCTTAACCGCAAGGTCAAAAAGTACTTTTTGTCAAACGATACATCTCAACCCATGATCAGTTGTCCCACAAGGGTTTTGCAAAAAATAATTTCTTGCACCCTTAAAGTGCGCATTTTACCCGCATTAGTGGAAAAAAAATACTTTTGATCATACGTATATATCAATGATCCCTAAGAGCCTGCTATCGTTTTTGCCTCAAGGGTCTTCCTTACAGATGAATTTCTAGTGCCTTTAAAGTGCGCATCATTACAGCCAAGTTCAACGATAAAATACTTTTTCTCTAGCTCCCTTAAAGTGCGCATCTGAACCGCACAGTCGAAAATTACTTTTGATCAAATAATACATCTCAACCCTTGCAAGTGCCATATGAGCTTACAGCTCTTGTTATTTATTTATTTCGTTTTCTCTATACTCCGCTTTCCAAATGGCGGGTGAAAAATAAATTACTTACTTACTTACTAATAAATTAAGAATTTAGCATCAGCTAAGAACCACGTGTTTCAGCTTCTCTTTTGACACGACTGACATGAAATGAAACTAATTCCTTATGAAACTGCGTTTATTTTGTAATGTTACTTTTCTTCTATTTGGATACTTCGATTTGAGTTCCACATTCTTTGGTTCGGTGGCGTTCCAATTTAGGCGACGTACCTACATACGTCTACTGTAAACAAATTAAAATCCCTTCTTCATTCCAATCGAATATCGCTCCCCTCGAGCTGTTTGGGGGTAACTTCCCCACTTCTAACCGGTACTAAAGACCTACATGTAACCAACAAACTCATTTTTGTCCCGGTGCCCATTTCTACCAACAACAAACCGAAAATCCTTTATTAAATCTTACTGCTGTCAGGTGACTAATTGAGTACAAAGGGTGGAAATTTGAGGCCTATCAGGGCAGGTCTGGATCCAAGAATATATTTCGGGGGGGGGGGGGGGTTGCCCGCGGGTCAGACCACAAAGTACAAAAAAGACATGAGTCAGAGATTCAAGCCTTTAAAAAAGACTATTATTTTTGAACGTTTCAGGGGGGGGCTGAACCCCCTACCACCCTGGATACGGCCCTGTATCGTAGTCTTGTGGGTTCACACAGAGAATCGGGCGCGGTAGTTTCAGCTGCAAAATCACAGCAAGATCGGCAAACGACGAATAAGTTATATGTTACTATAGACTGTTGGATTTCAGCCCTATTCGGTTAAACATTAAGATTGTCAGTTAAAGGACCCCTCTTGCTTATTCTGCTTTTTATAATATATCTAGCTCCCATACAGAATTATAAGCTTCCAAAATCCCCACCTTTCTCCATTGTTTCGTTTGGTGCCTACGAAATTTTAGCGCTTTTTCGGCCTTGCCGAGTTTTGCCCGTCACATAACGAAACGTTTGCCGGGATCATCAACGTCTGCTGACAACTCTTTCACACATAAGGATCTGAGAAGCTTTTGTTTATTACTTCTTTTATTTGCTTAGCTTTCACACTTTTGAACCACGGCGCGATCAGTTTTCGAATGTTTTGCGTCCAGCCGCCGCGTCGGAGAGCAGGAAGGATGGACATAGTCGACAGGCGCTAACAAGAAAATCGCTAATTTCAGATGGAAAGTAATGGTATTTTCGAAAATGTTTTTTTCTGGTCCATTTCATAGGGAAAATATTATTTCTAGTAAGAGTTGTGCTTTAAAATAAAACGTCTTCGACCTTCAACCCACCCTACACATTTATTCGTCGCGTTTTCCATTTGTTCACAACACATCCAGTTTCACATTCGTCAACTAGATCGGTTTCACATGCGATTAGTAATAGACGCTGGTCAGCCATTGTTTAACGCAAAGTGGTCGCCCCCAACTTCATCTTGCTAAAAAGTCTTTCCCCTTAATTGAGGTAACAGGAATTGTCTTGGCCAGGATGGACGCTTTCTATCGTAGCGGTAAAAATCTTTCAACTCACGAAAGACTTCGAATATATCTTCAACTTTTGGTTTGTTTCGGGGATCTCTTGGCGATTTCCGAGATCACTTCGGAACAAGGCTAACTCGTTTATCGTCTGGGCTTATCACCGGAAAGGAATCGAGAAAGCTGTCAAAACTGGAGTAGACGGTACCGTGATATTATTCCTGGAACAGTATTTGTAGATGGAAATGATGAAAATTTCAGTAGGTTGCCTAATTCTTGAAGCCACAGAAACTTAGGAGATTACCGGAATCACCCGATGAATGTTCCGGTACGCTGTGTTGTCTGTCTGCAAGAATCACTCTGGGGGTGCCGGGGTCATCCTGGCAAGCTGTGAGTCTATACTTATACGGTAAGCAGCAAAATTCAAAATTCGGTGGAGAAAAGTCCGATAGATTCCTTGAGCAAGATTTCGGTAGATTCCCTGAGAAAATCCCGGTAGATTCAAAAATTCTACTAGATTCCGTGGGTCAACGTCCGGTATATCCCTTGATCCAGCCTCCAATAAATTCCCTGAGACAAATTCCGGTAGATTCCCTGAGCAAATTTCCGGTCGGTTCCGAGAGCAATGATCCAGTATATCAAAAAATTCTAGTAGATTCCGTGGGCAAGGTTCGGTAGATCCCCTGATCTAGCCTCCAGTAAATTCCTTGAGACAAGTTCCGGTAGATTCCTCGAGCAGGATTTCGTTAGGTTCCCTGAACAAAATTCCGGTAGGTTCCCTTAGCAATGATCGGGTAGATTCAAAAATTCTAGTAGATTCCGTGGATCGAAATCCGGTAGATCCCCTGATCCAGCCTCCAGTAAACTCCCTGAGACAAGTTCCGGTAGATTCCTTCAGCAAGATTTCGGTAGATTCTCTGAGCAAATTCCGGTAGGTTACCCGAGCAATGATCCGGTATATTCCCGAAAAATCAAGTTCAGGTGAATTTGATAAATTTTAACTGGCGCGGCTTCGCCGCACCAGTCAAAATTTACCGGAATTTTTTCCCGCAAGCCTTCTGGGGGGTGCAGCATCCCCCTCCCCACACACCCCCTCGGGACGCCCCTGTTTGTAACAACAAGCTGAGTTTTGTTTTGGTGCATATATTTTCTACCAACAGCAAACTGAAAATGCTAAGTGAGTTGTGATAGGCTACCATTACCGCACGACAATCTGTTTGTTTTTCCGCTGTCATAAAAAACTCCCAATATAATCTCTGCGTGCTATGTTATTCCTTCAAAGCTTCCGACTGTGGCCTAAACAGAGGCTATCCCAACTTTGATGCATGTTTGCGGGTTTTTGCACGACGGTATGGTACTTTCTTAGCAGATATACCAAGTATGAACAAAAAATAAATATACTACTCACAACACAGCGCTTACGTGGTTTATTACCTGAAATCTATCTCTTAAGTATTCTAATAGTCTAAGTGCGACGAAGGCAAAAACACGTCCGGATATTTCCTATATCTGATATGGCATGAGAGTCGGTCTTAAAACACAGACTCGCAAAGTCGCACGCAACTCTCACATCAGGGGTATAAATTGCAGAGGTAGCCACTAAATCATCATAGGGGTTAGAAGACAAGGCGGATAGTCCGATAGAGCGTATAATATGCACGATTATTCATTACGCTTGCCAGTCTCCGTGTTTATGAACCTTAACTTACAAAGGTCACTGGTAATACGGAGCGCATGATTTAAGATGATGATCGGATCATGAACCGTGTCCAGTTTGCTCCTGACTGACTACCTCATATTACTACCACAGAACGGGTATTTGTTAACTTCTTGGCAAGTGGTAGAACTACTTACTATATGCAATGTGTCTAGACTTCCAACAGACAGGGAAAATAGTATTTGTGCTGGCACGGGCCTTTGGAATTGGTGGTTTATTGACCCAGTAACCGAGCGATTTCCATTAAAAATAGTAACTATAACGTTAAAACATTCAAACAATGGCTAAAACGGATACGTCAGTTACGACTTGTCATCGATATTTCGGTTCTTCTTGGCAAGGGTCCTCGTCAGGCTGTTGAACGTCAGGACAACGTCGGGAAACTTCTACTTTTCTTCTTACTGAAGGTTATGCTTGCTCGATCTACTTACGAAAGCCTTGAACAGAGTAGGGTCAAGTCCATTCGATATGGAGCGTGTTCCACCCCTCTACCAATAGTAACTATTAGTTACTATTTCCGTTCCAGCCTCACGAAAAGTTACTACGCTGACCGTTCCAACCTTCTCAAAATAGTAACTAATAGTAACTATTTGCTTACCACGCTCGGGAGCGCAGTTAGCGTAGTAACTACGCATCTCTGTAACGTGATTGGTCGGATCACCCCGAGCCTGATATTTGACCGAAAAAATTCAAAAAGCGTTCCAGCCTAGCGTAGTAACCACGGCGAATAGCGTAGTAACTACGGTAAGTAGGGTGGAACACGCTCATGATGTTTAATCCAGGTTTGTCCGAGCGATGGCCAACCATAATTAAAGTTTAACTGAAAACCCAACTTATTCTTGTGTCATTTAGTTGAATACACTGAATTATTTGGATTCTGCAAAGGGATTTTTTTGTTTTCCACTGTCTGTTCTAGTTGTGACGTTCAGAATATCTGCGGCCGTCCCCACAGCGAAAATTCGACTATGACGCGGGAAATTTTTATCAACACCAACAAGGCTTTTCAGTGGGCAGGGGCGATATTGCTGAAGATTGCTTAGTGCCTGAACAAAAAAAAAGTCATAAATCTTTCTTGTAAGGCATACAACAAATTAAAGGTACCACAAATCACACGGAAATTCCGGAAATTTGAACACGGAAATTTGAAAATCGATTATTCCTGAATAGCGGAACAACCAAGTAACGCATTTTCAGCGGGTCTTCAAGCCAATTTAAGTGAATAAGTGATGGGTAACTAGATTGTCCTATCCCAGTCCTTTTCGGTTAAACTTTAAACGAATAATGGAAGGGACAAGCGTTACTTTTGGGAACCCACCCAGGCCACCCATCGATTTCGGCGAAGAGAGTCGAAAATCACCCTCCTTTTCGAAAATTTGGATTCAGGCTTAAAGAGGTCATCAACATACGTTGTTTCTTCTTATAAACAACTCTTCTCTGGCAGGGATGCCTATGTCTGAAATCTTGGCTAGTATTGATGGTGACCCACTAGAGAGGGTGGGTTTGTGTACAGAGAAGCTGAAGATAGGACCAGTATGCAGAGGCGTTACTAGCCAAAACATTTGGAGGGGACAAGGTATTTACCGACTGGTTGGTCATTTTTACCGACTATTTTCGCGGATAAAAACGACCATTATTGAGAAAAAAACGACTGTGTTGACGAAAAATCGGCTGATTTTAAGAAAAAACTTACTATTTTTACGAAAAACCGACTGCTTTTGATTGTTTAAAAAAAACAACTATTTCTGAGAAATTTTTTTACTAAAAATCGCGGCGCTTCGCGCCGACTCGGCTATTTTTTACCAACTGGCCGACAACATTGGGGGTGCGTCCCCCCCCCCCCCCAGTAGTGACGCCTCTGCTATAGTATGTCCAGGTTTTTGGTACCCGTCGTACCTATAATGCCAATGCAACCTACTTCCGTAATCGCTCCACTCATTCTTAGACACCGTAGACCCGAATTTAGTAAGGTTTATTCTAGCCCCCCTACGGACACTTCACTGATTTTCACACTTTCCTTGCTTGCTATTTCGATGCGTAATAGATAGATAGATAGATAGATAAACAAGTGTATTTCAAAAGCCCAAGGGCCATATACACAAAAAAACAACAACAAAATATAACTTGAACACTCGGACTCCTTCTTAACTCATAACATTTATACACGCCCACTCGAGTAATTACGGTAGGGTGTATATTAGTCAAAATTTCAAGAAGTGGCAGATTTAGACAATCTAGATACATTTTTGAATGAATGAATGAAAAATTTTATTGCCCATCAAAACTGGCCCGAGAGGACCTAGACGGAGTAAACAAGACAAAAAAGAAGAGAAAAAAAAACGCAATACAATTATGTAACACAACAACAATGTAAGAAACTACGAACATTAGCACGTAAATGAATCATATAGACCGTGCGACCTGTTTAAAGAACTTTCAAACTTCTTAATTCTTTCCTCAATCGCAGTCGTAGGGTCGGCAAGACGGTACTTTGTACTGATTTTGGTATTCTTTGCCCACGGGGGAAGACCCAGCAGATACTTAGCATACCGATAGTAGTACGATCTAATATTCTGGCGCTGGGATTGTAGCAATATGTGCCAGAGTGGTGCCAAAGCTATGACATGTGGTAGAGCCACAGCATTGTAGAGGCGTGCAAGAATATGTCGGTTATACACACATTTACATGAAACCAGGGTACCGTAACACTTCCGTACTTTTTCTGAAAAGTCAGTGACTAGACCATGCCTTGTCGATTTTAGGTCAGAGTAGAAAGGCAGACCAAGATATGTGAGGCATCCTGTAGGGACAATACACTGGCTACCAAGCTTAACAGAAACACTATTGGCTCCTTTTTCCCCATTAAAAATAAGCACTTCACTTTTACTTTCATTGAAAGTTAGACCTATATCAGAATAAGACTCTCTTAACTCAGAAAGCTTCGGGCATCTGCGGAGAAAATGTTCCAAATTTTCTCCATCCCCCTCACAAGGACAAGCATACCTCCCATGAGGAGCCACACTACCTCTCTCAAAAACCTTATATACTCCCGCCGATCGTTGACGAGAAGCGCGCCCTTTAGAACAAGACCAAAGGTTTCGATGGGATCCCAAAAATTTAATATTTGATCCGAACAATTGCGTTTTGTAGATCCGGTCTTCTCCGGACTCCTTCAATATTTTTACTATTAAAATTTGACCAATGATTAGTCTTCTGAGAAAACGAAGTTTAGGTACGGATTCAGTATATGTGTATATACGTCATATCTACATGTCCGGGTAGAAAATAATTGTCATAAATGGATACAGCATATTTTCTTACCATGAAATCGAACATTTAATTAACTTCAAATGAAACTTTTACTTTCAATAAATTTTTCCAGTTTTGGCCGGATTCCGAGAAAACTACTTGTCCGGGTAGAAAACAATTGTCATATACTGATTCAGCATATCTTCTTTACCCTAAATCGAGCATTTAATCAACTTCAAATTAAACTTTTCTTTTTACAAATTTTCCGGTTTTGGCCGGATTTCGGACGAACTAATTGTCCGGCGAAAAAATGATTAGTGATAAATTGTAAAAAAAAAGGTTTAAGGAGAAACTGTAGCCATTCACTGTCAGAAGTTTCATAACAGATTGCGCATAACACTTTCAAGAATAACACCTTTTCACTTAGAAATAAAGTGTTATGACCAGTTAAGTTTACACTATTTCGTACCTAGATCTCCAACAACACCTTCAATCGGTAAAAATACTACACCGTCAGAAGTTACATAACGACAACAGAAGGATGCCCGGTTTCAACAGATAACACTTTGGGATGCCCGGTTTCAACAGATAACACTTTGGGACGTTATCTGTTTATGTTTATTTCGTTCCCGTTAGTATTTTTACCAATTGAAGGTGTTGTTGGAGACCTAGGCACGAACGAAAAAGCACGAAAAAGTGTAAACTTATTTGGTCATACACTTTATTTCTAATTGAAAATGTGTTATTCTTGAAAGTGTTATGCGCTATCTGTTATGAAACTTCTGACAGTGTTGTGACTTTTGCTATAAAGTTTAACCAAAAAGAGCTAAGACCGACAGTCTAGTTTCACATCACGTATTCACCTAAATAGGCCTGAAAACCAGATAAAAATGCGTTACTACGTTTGTCAGCTGTCCACAGATTATAGATTTGGAATGGACTATCTATTAAGTCTGTGGTACCTCTATTTACCTGTCCCTCTATGCTTGAAATATTTATCAACTATAAAGGTAAGCCAGTTCCGAAAAATAAACTACAAATTGCAGATTCCTTGCAGGAGATATCGTAACATCATTCTTCTACATTCTTCCGCCGTGACCTTTCCGCTTTTAGCGTCTTTAATCCTGTAAATGCAGGCTTGTTCGGAATTCAAAATCTCCGCGTCTGGATGAGTTTCGGGTTGTAGCGTACATTCTGACCGTCATTACTAAAGCATCGGGCGAAAAAAAAATTACAAAGTCCTTTAGATGGGTCAAAATGTTTCTGTGCATTCAAATATCACGTGTAAAAATAAGCTGCCATTTCAGTTAAACTTTAAGTATTAATTCTCTCAGGCCGGCCGTCTCCCGTTGTTTAATAACCATTGGAATAGTAAATTGCCAACACACATGCGTTTACTGTCCTGTCCTTAACGACACACTGCTAAGCTCATTAGGAATTATCGCTAGCCATCGGTACTAACGTGAGGCTTATCTTGGTCGTATTCGTATTGTGGCCAGATAGGTTTAATTCAATCACGCAGGTTGTGCAGATTTTTACGACAGTCCATCCACAAGATAATGTTTTTCAATTTATAAACAGGTCTCAAGCCGTGTCTGCGAAAATTCCAGAAACTTATCTGATCTTCTCGTATCGCTTTTCAGCTGTTGGATCATGCGGATAATAAAGCTCGCAAATCAAATAACATTTTCCTTGCCATTCAGCCGATACAAAGTAAAGAAAAGTTAGCCCTTTAGTTGAGCTGCCATGAGAGGAAGAATGGGACACGAAATAGTTTGTGGTAATTTATGACGTAGGCCAAGCGAAACGGAAATCACAAGAATTCTTTTTCAGCAGCTGAAGTTAGAGACGCCGGATCAAGCAGAAGGAAGTGCAACGATTTGTTGCGCCTTGTGCGAAAAGTAATGCGATTAAGCCTTTAGCATGACGACATCTAACAGCCTATTCTCAGATATCTATTCTGAAACCGTCATTCGACTGAAACGTCTTTTGTTTCCGTTACTTCGTCTTGGTTTAGCTCACTCCACCCTAAACCGTCATCCGAATGTATGCTTTTTCGTTACTTCGGCTTGGTCCGGCTCACTCGGGAAATAGCAGATTTTGATATTGCGATTAAACAATTAAATAGATAAAATTAAATTGGATACCAAATTTTATTCAAAACACACTATACACATGTATCTCAATTTATTAACCTCTGATCTATGCCTTTTTTGTACTTTTTGTGGGTAGCCCCCCCCCCGAAATAAATTCCGCGGGCAAAATCCCCCCCCGAAATAAATTCCTGGATACGGCCCTGATCACAATTCATGTATTGCACTTCCCTTTATTTGGCAATGTTTTTCACCTGCACACATGGACGACGTTGCCCAAACAGCTTTACTAATATTTTAACATACACGCATAATTATGTACCAATAACACAAGGCCCAGTGAGTGTTTAATTTTTTTTTTTTTTTTTAACGATAATATAATTTTTTTGTATTACGATAGTGTTTGATGGTCGAAGAAACCCCTTGTAGTCGTGGGTGTTTATTTAGTCTTCCTTTTGTTTACCCTTCCCAGTAATACTCTGTATGACCAGATCATGATCATGACCAGTCCAAAACACGCCAGTGAACTTCGGGTAAAACGAGAAACGTCACCCGAAAGATGACTCAAATCCTGTGTCAAATTCCGTGTTCATTGGGACAGGTGTGGTGACACTTCCGGCTTTTCCACTAGGTACGCGGCGAGTCTTCATCCGCACGTAGAGTTTCAAGAGTATTTAGATAAATTTGGAAAGCGTGTGGGTGTCAAGTTTATCTTATTTTTTTCTAAAGGTGAGCTATATTTTTTGAAAGAAAATATTCTGCAGAGTTTCTGTTTTTCTTAAATAGTAAGAAATAAAAATATTGAAGGATATTGAAGTGGATATTGTGGAGATTGGACATGTAAGATAATTAATTTGAAATCACCAAAGGAAAAAAAGTAAATTAAATATGGGTTTACTTTAGAAGTTAGGTGACGTGAACAGTTCAAATTGGGCAGAAGTAGATGAAATTCAACGTCACTGAAGGAAGGAGGAGTAGCCACAAAAATTAACAAATGTGATCTCATAGTTTTATTTTAAGAATATGAATGTAGCCTAAGTTAAATTGCAAAGATGCTACAGAATTATTAAAAAAAAGATAAAAAAATAAAAAAGTACGAACATTACAACCATTTTCTCTTCTCTCCCTCTCTATTTACTTTACACTCCTTTCATTTACTTTCTCCAACTCATTTTGCGAGATTCTTAAATCGCTCTCGTTTCAAAGACCAATTTCAAGCTAAGTTTCGTATTCTTTCTCTAAGTTACTTTAAATCACAGCTTGGAGTGAAATAAGGATTTCTCTCCATCTTGAACAAGACCAAAGGTGTCGATGGGATCCCAAAAATATAATATATAATGTAGATAAGTCAATCCTTTTTATTTGTAATATTTAGAAACAGATCAAAGTTTAAAGTTTCAAGCCCCTCGCGAAACCCTACTAGAAACCAATTCTTACTTACAATCTCCCCGTGGAATAAGAACGATGCATGGTACCGTATCGTTCTTACCATGAAATACACTGGCAAAAAATAAACGGTATACCAACTAGCAAAAGTTGGCAACCCCTCATCACCAAAGATTCTAGTAACCGACTCTTACTTACGAGTCCATGTCCTCGTGATAGACGTGGTACCAAATTGTTCGTACCATATAAAGGACAGGAAAGAAATTGTAGGTACACCAAGGAGACAAAACTGCTAACCCCTCATTGCCGAAGATGATTATGGTCTAACTGCCTATTATTAGACCATGAGACCATCAGAAGTCCCCTACTTGTCTCACAATTGGGATCGGCCTATTTTTGGTTTCAGTGTGTACCCTACTACTGAAGTTGTCAACCCCTCTAAACTTTCCAACTGTTACATAGCCCGCAATCACCTACTCTTTTCCCATATACCCACCCCTTCGACCTTGATCGCACTAGCTCTCTCTCTCTTACGTTAGCTCTGCGCAGAGCTATACTAATTTGAAGAAAAGGGGTAGCCGAAAATTGGTCGACAAATTTTGTGTCCGGTTTTTGCCGGATTCCGGGTGAACTACTTGTCCCGTGAGAAAATAACTTTCATATTCGGATTCAGCATGTCTCCTTACCCCTAAATCAAATATCTTAACAGATTTCAAAACATATCTAGTACATCCCCTTAATTTGAAACCCCTCCCCCACCCTTAAATATAGAGCTACAGAGCCTATCTTCGAACTTGACTTGTACTTTGAGTCTTTGACCCAAAGGATCCTCCCACCAAGTTTCATAAAAATATCTCAATCCCTTCGAGAGTTATCGTGCGCACAGATGGACGGACAACTTTTGCGATGTCATAGGTATCCCTCCACTTACGTTTTGGGATCCCAAAAAGTAACTAATTATAAGAAAGCGTGGTGTAGTTTCTGCGATGTTGTTGTACTGGTCGGTTCACGCTTGTTGTAAAATCAATAAAAACAAACAAATTTGCGTGTCAGCCGTATTGTCCGCTGCTGTTCAACGTGAAAAATAGGTTGTTCACCAACTGCTTGAGAGTACGACGAGTTGTAAGCAGATTTTAGAAACGCAGCTTATATTTATCGCGGCAGTCCTTTGACGACTCTGGGGGCAAATCTGTGGTTTTGAATCAAAGTTGACCAGTTTTGTGACAATTCATTTTGATTTATGTTGTTGTGTCTGTTGGACAAATAAAAATTCCTATGGTTCACTTTAAAGTCTCCCAAGATTTCTCTAAATTATTTCGGACAAGGTAAATATCTTGTAGTTGTTAAAACGCCAATGAGTAGGATTTGTTTCGTGTCTTACTTTCAGCTGTATTCACTTGGTGAAATAGCCCATCTCATTTCCCAACAAGTGCAGTCTGACATGATCAAAAATCTATTTGTCACACAATCTAGTAGACTCTCGACGTGACTTCACTTCAAGTTCAGCTATCAAACGGCTATGCTTTAATATCGACAGAAGAGGGAGGGAGTATTTTGTGCTGTATCTCACTTTTCAGTTGGACAGTAAAATCGACATGAGGCTACAGAACTACAATGACACTAAGCTGCAGTGAGATGGTAACCCACTCTGCTTCACTGGATAAATTACCCAATTCCCTCCAAAACTGATGCAAATAGATAGATAGATAGATAGATTTATTTGCGCTAAAAAGCCACAAGGGCCATGGCAAATACAAAAAAATAAAATAAAAAAAACAACAAGAATAACAAACCTACCAAAATCCTTCCCTATATGACAGAGCGATCCGAAGGGATCTTCCAAATCTCTTTAAATCACCAAAATGTTTACTTTTTAATTTTCTAACAAGTTCCTCCCTCGAGAAAAATCCCACCCTAAAAATTTCCTCCCTTAAATCCCTTAAACCCTCACAATCACAAATAAAATGCTCTACATCTTCATCAATCATCCCGCACAAAGGGCAGAAATAAGGACCAAACGAAACCCTAATTTTCCCAATATATTTTCTTCTTCGGCCAAATGGCAAACAATCTCCTCTCAGACTAATTAAACATTTCGATTCTTCTGCAGATAACCCCGACTTAAAATAAATTTCTTCGCCCCAAGCCTCCTTAACCCTATTGTAGAGACTCAGGGACCCAGGAATCCATACCTTGCAACCCCACGCCTGCAACTCCTGGTCCTTTAATACTCTTTGGACTTCTTTCGCGACCTCACCTACCTCTAGCTGAACCCCCTTCCCCTCGTTCCACCTACCTGACAGTCCACACTCAAATAGTCTTAATTTGGCCAGGCCAAGTACCCTCACGTTCATCCTTTAGTGCTTAGTTTAATATGCCGTACTGTACATTAAGATCGCTTCCTACACTACTTCCCTACAGTGTATACTAACGCATTAAATTTTAAACCCACATCTATCAACATATTTCAACACTCTTTCTTTCTCTTACAATAGTGGCGTTTTTGCATATACCATGGTACCTGGATCTGCAATTAGTCGTTTTTTAGTTACCGTGGTATCTGATTTTACGGTCTAAAGTCGTTTCCGCAGTTACTGTTACCCGTGGTATCTGAATATCATATACCAGGGTACCTTGCCAGATACCACGGTAACTGCAAAAACGGCTTTTGACGGTGGTATAGATACCACGGTAACTGCAAAAACGCAACTAATGTTGAAGCTGTTTCATTTCTTCTTTAATACCGTATTGTAGGGCAAATTAATAATATTGGTGCTAGTATATCTCACTTTTTAGGCAGATAGTAAAATCTATATTAGATAGGACACATTAATGTCGCTGAAACTACTGTACGGTGATCGAGGACGCACTGTCTCTATGAAGTTTGTTTTTAAAAACTTGCTTGAAAAACTTTATGAAACATGTTTGTTTATTACTGGAAATGAAAGCTCGAACCGAGCTGACGGGGACAATTAAATTAGATCTTTTATTTTTCTATCTACCCTGGACGCCAATAATTCACTCCTTAGCTCGACGTGCGCTGAATTCTAGCTGCGAATCAGTGGCGGATCGTGGAGTTAGCAGTTTATTTTCCTTCTTGTTCGTGACGATTTTGTACAATTACTGTAATAAAACCGTGTCTTTTCTACGCTAGTTTAAGACCAGCTTTTTTTCTTTTCAGAACTTTAGAATATTGAGTCTGTAACCCCAATTTGGCTATAGCAATACGTAATATGATCATTCATCCCGCCTCCGTTCGCACTGCAAATGGTCAACGATGATGTACAGCATACTGCGCTCTGCTCTGTCAGAACTGTGTCATAGGCGTAACTGACTCACACTGCGTCCTTCAATCTGCTATAAAAGCTGACATCGCGTCGACTCCCCCCGAGTGATCTACTTGAAAGTCTTTTATTGCTCATAAGAGGACAAGGGTGCATTAATTCAGTATTTTTAATTTGCCCGCCCTCTTATTTGTTGGCCCCATTCCCCTTTTATAGTCACTTACAAGACAATTTAGTCTTCGTCGTTTCAGACTGGCAGCGATTGCTATCAGTCCCGTTCAGCCCCGTTGAATATAGTATTGCTAAGAATGGGAAAGGCTGTGCTTGGTTTAAAGTTACGACAGAGCCCTACTTTCCTGCTGCCTCCCTTCCAAACCAAAAGTGTTTGTCCGCAAAGGGCGTGAGCGGAGCGAGTACCCAAGCTGAGCGTTGTTTATCTCCGTACTTTAATTTACGCTTAGCGTATTTTATCAGTGTATTGTGTTGCGGCGCAACATCGGATTTGTCGTTACTCTTGATATATACGAGAGTTTAAATGTATAGGCCTATATGACGATTTCGACAAGTTTGGATTTCACCATGATAGTTCGAAAAGAATAAATGCGATATCTATCTATCGATCTATCTATGTTAAGGGTCCAACCTTTGTGGCTTTCATGGAGAGTTTGGACTTCAGGCAAAACCGAAGAATGTGCAGTTGCGTTGTGGAAAGCTGGACGGAAGTGCCTACAGGGCGCTAAATCAACTGAAGACAAACAAAAAGATATCAAGAGTGCTTTAAGGAAAACCTGTCAAAAATTAGCAATGTCACGTTCGTGAGATCTTGACGCCAACTTGCGTATAATTAATCTATTCTCAATATCTTCTATCGTTTTTATTGAATATGTTGCTGTGATCCTGAAATGTGTTGCTGCGATCTTTCCTAATCTTGACGGTTGGCCACAGTAGAGGGTGGGTTTGTATGAAGCAAAAGTTGAGCGTTGGTTTAGGAATAACAAGTCCAAGTTTGGACACGGACATAAAATGAAGGACCCGATTGCTATAAGGGAAATCCAGATCTTTCAAGCATTAGTTCCGGGTGCCCAACTACCTTGCCAAGCTGTCCTGTACAAGTGTAATGCAAAAGCACGACAAAGGAGGGAATACTCTGCCAAGGCGACCCAACCTCTTAACGCTCCATCTTGAAGCAATTTGGCCTAAAGTCAACTGTCTTAGTCCTGGGGGATTGCAACCACAGGGAGAAGCACTGAAACGCGGCTTTGATGTATGAGGAAATTTAGAGTGCCCAACCATGTAGGCTATGTGACACTGTAGGCCATGTGGCTTAGAATCCTAACAAATAGCTCACAAATTCAAAGGGTTCTGAAATTTTGCTACATTTTCACTTCGTTTTTACACAATCTAGATTGTTTACTCGTCTTTATCTTTGTCATCGTCATTGATTTACTGTCGTCAGCTTTTGGGGATCCCAAAACGTAAGTGGAGGGATACCTATGATAACTCTCAAAGGGAATGGGATATTTTGTTGTTTGTGTTGTTTAATGGAGTTTCCAGAATTTCTTTTCTATACTCCCGGGCAGAGCAAAATAACTCTACTCCCGGGATATTTTGATGAAACTTGGTGTGAGGATTCCTCGAGTCGAGGGAAAAGTCGAGTTTGTAGATGGGCCCTGTAGCGCTAGATTCAGGGGTGGGGGTTCAAATTAAGAGGCACAAAAATATTTGTAAACAGCTAATGAAATGGTCGATTAGCGGGTAAGAAGACCTGCTGAACAAGATTACGAAAACCATGTTTTTGCCGGACAAGTAGTTCACCCGGTATCCAGCCAAAACCGGAAAGTTTGTTAAACGTAAAAGTTTGAAGTTGATTAGATGTTCGAATTAGGGGTAAGAAGACATGCTGAACACTTATGTGAAAATCATTTTCTACCCGGACAAGTGGTTCGCCCGAATCCGGCCAAAACCGGAATTTTTTTAAAGCAAAAGTTTTATTTGAAGTTGATTAGATGTCCGGTTTAAGGATAAGAAGAGATTCTGAATCCGTATATGACAATCACTGTTTACCCGGACATATATTTCGCCTGGAATCCCACTGAAATATGAAGTTGATTAGTATTGATGTTCAATTAGTATGATTAGTATAGATGTCCAATATATGGGTAAGTAGATACGCTGAATTCGTTTGCAAGCTTAAATTTTTGCCGCACCGCACAAGCAACGCCCGGAATTCGTCCGAAACCGGAAATTTGGCAGAAGTAAGACAGGAAGTTTCGATCAGTTTCGTCAAAATACAAACGCAGTAAACACATGATGAATCCATCTCTGAACTTGGTTTTTTCAGTCAATTAGCTATTTGGCCTATCTGTTTCTCAATTTTAATAGTAAAAATGTCAAACGAGTCTGGCGAAGACTGGATCTGGCGAACACAAGACCCAATCGTCTGTATCAAATATTAAATTTTGGGATCCCATCGAAACCTTTGTCCTTTGTGAAATTCAAATTGCGCGGTCTTAACCGTGATTTTCGCCGTACCGGGACGTCGTCCGTATTCTCAGTATCACTACGAGAAGACGATTGTGAAATACTGGAATCCCTCAATTGAGTCAAAATACTTCAGTAAATTCACATAAGACATGCAAACACAAGCTGTCTTTTCAGTTAAACATTAAAGAACCTTGAAAAATGTGTGTTATTTCCTGTATGAACCTGATCATCGATACCCTTTTCTCTGATACCAAATGCCCAGATGGATATGGTAACTAGGAAACCCCTGGAGCAATCCTCGCACTTTTATGTAGTAAATATCTTGTTATTTCTAAAACATACTACGTTTAGGATCACATTTGAAAGCTTGTTCCATACTCTGCAGAACCAGCTGTAAAACTACTCATTGCAAGATAGGTTATTTGCCTCATAACATAAATCAGTGGGCCTAAATCACCAAGTTTACATCACCAATACCCAGCAGCGTGATCACCGTTAGACCAGTAAACCAACACAGTAGATAAGCTACAAACTGACACTATCAACAGCTAACTGATTACTAGTAATAACTGGGATCCCAAAACGTAAGTGGAGAGATACCTATGACTTCGTAAAAGTTGTCCGTCTGTCACCACGATAACTCTCGAATTTAGATACTTTGATGAAAATTGGTGTGAGAATTCTTTGGGTTCAAGGAACAGGTCGACTTCGTAGATGTAGTTTATCGAGCTCGTAGGTATTACATTTAGGGGAGGTTCAAATTAAGGGGCGAACAAAATATTTTTTATACAGCTAATGAGATAATCCATTTAAGGGTAAGAAGACACGCTGAACTTGTATATGAAAATCATTTGTCGCCGGACAAGTAGTTCGCCCGGAATCCGGCCAAAACCGGAAAACTTGTTAAAAGTAAAGATTTAATTTGAAGATGATTAGATGTTCGATTTAGGGGTAAGGAGACATGTTGAATCCGTATGTGACAATCATTTTTACCCAGACATATAGTTCGCGAGGAATCCGGGTGAAACCGGAAAATTTGTAATAAGTAAAAGTTTTATCTAAAGTTGATTAGAGGTTCGATGTAATGGTAAGGAGGCACGCTGAATCCGTATACGAAAATAATTTTCTCGCCGGACAAATAGTTCGCCAGGAATCCAGCCAAAACCTGAAAATTTGTTAACAGTTAAAGTTTTATCTGAAGTCGATTGGAGGTTTGACATAGGAGTAAAGAAATATGCTGAAACCGTTTTTGAGCTTTAGTTTTTCTGCCGGATAAGTAGTTCGCCCGGAATCCAGCCGAAACAGGAAATTTGACAGAAGTAAGTCAGGAAGTTTTGATCAATTTCGTCAAAGTACATATGACATATAGGGGTAAACACACATGCTCAATCCATATCTGAGCTTGGTTTTCTCAGAGATTTAGACGAGACAGTTTACTGTGTGTAGTCGGTTACTGGTTTGGTACCGTGTGAACAATCCTCGATGGTCCCTTGCTAATACCTACTTCCGAAGCGGGGTGACTAGTGCACTCGCTTCTACGAAACTGGCAGATGGAGATGTATCGACTTTTGCCGAGGAAGACACCGACTTCTTTACCTGCCAAGTTCACCGCTAATATAGCCTCATAATTTTTAAGATCAGTCAAAGTTGAAAGAGTTTTTAGTTCGTAACTTTGAACTATGACCTTGCTGGCATCAGACATTACCTCAGGGAACTGTTGGAACGGAACATCCCATCTATAACACGCCAATGAAAGAGTGAACGCTGTTCCTTAGTAATGGAAGAGTAGGGCTTTTGGCCAAATGTAAGTGTGTGGTACCCTTCTTAATACTTCGTTGAAATAGTAACGGTTATTCCTTGGTATTGCAGTGTAGGGACCAAGTGCGATTGTGGATCAGGCCAAGTGTGTAAGTGGAGAATTGGAACTGGAGGTTTTTATTTGTAATGTCAGTGACATCGAGTGCCAGTGCTATAAGTCAGGTGTGAGTATGGAATTCTTATTAACACTTCGTTGAAACAGAAAGGGTTGTTTCTTAGTAATTGAAGGGTAGTAACCAAGTGTGATTCTGGAAAAGGCCAAGTGCAAGTTGGGAATCACAACTGGAGATTTCATTTATAATGTCAGTGACAGTACTATTGGCCAAGCGTGTGTATTGAATCCTTATTAACACTTCTTGAAACAACAAGGGTTGTTCCTTAGTAATGGAAGGGTAGCGGCAATTTTGATTGTGGACAAATGCAAGTGGGGCAGTACAACTGGAGATTTTCATTTATAATACCAGTGATCGCGAACCATTTGAGGTAGTTACAGGAAAAAGGATGTACAAAAGCATACCTCAACTGAAAAATATTTCGGTAAAAGCCAAGGGCAGGAAGGTTTACAAATCTAGTTTTGCATTTCTAAGGTAGTATATTCCAACATATGGCCTACCATACTTTACTGCTCGGGTACGAAGAAGCTTCATTATAGGTTCACCAAATAGGGCTTAAATCCGAAAACATAGTTAACCATCACTTGTTCCCTCAAACAGGCTCAAACGTATGATAATAATGCGTTGGTCTATTGCTCTGCTATTCCTGAGTAACGATATTTTACTTGTGCGAAAGATTTCGAAACTTGTGATATCTCTATGTAATTTCAAATATTTACGATCAAACAACAACAAATTAACTGCTATCAATAGAATAAACTTGCCAGGCTGCTAGTTCTGGGGCTGTTCCAAACATAATTTTGCAGTCAGGCACACGGCAGCGTTCTTGATTCTCAGATGTTCCCGATTCTACAGAAGGAAAAACCACGTTCTCGATGGAATTCAAATTGCGCGGCCTGATTATGAATTTGATCGTGCCATGACATCGTCCATATTCCCAGATTCACTACGAGAGCCTACTGTGAAAACACAATGTCTAGTATCCAAACATAAAATACAAAAAGAAAATGACTCTTCAGTTAAACTGTAAGGATCTGAAGTAAAAAATGGCATAATTCATACTGTTAATAATATGATGTACTATTATTACACTGTCAGAAGTTTCATAACAGATAGCGCATAACACTTTCAAGAATAAAACCTTTTCACTTAAAAATAAAGTGTTATGACCAATTAAGTTTACACTATTTCGTGCCTAGACCTCCAACAACACCTTCAATTGGTAAAAATACTAACGGGAACCAAAGAAACATAACAGATAACATCCCAAAGTATTATCTGTTGAAACCGGGCATCCTTCTGTTGTCGTTATTTAACTTCTGACAGTGTAGTATTTTTACCAATTGAAGGTGTTGTTGGAGATCTAGGCACGACATAGTGTAAACCTAATTGGTCATAATACTTTATTTCTAAGTGAAAGGTGTTATTCTTAAAAGTGTTATGCGCGATCTGTTATGAAACTTCTGACAGTGTATGTACAGTTATTACACGAGGACAATCAATCCTATTATTTACACAAACTGATGGATTTATAACTGTATTTCTGCCACTGAATCTAATTTATTTCTACTCGCATTTCAGGTATAACCAAGAAGACATACAATACGATAATGGTAGTTCGTGAGATCAATATCGTACTAAGAGGCAATTTCGGGCAAATAACTGCGATTAACTGAGCCACAGGAGAACGTATGCATGTTCTACGCTGGTATTTTTTCGACGGAACGTCTGAACTGCCGAAACAAAAAAAAAATCAATGATCTTGTTGGTCGGTTATGAAAGGATAATAGGCAGTTGACTTGATGCCTGCGTAAAGTCTTGGCTTGGCTATTTCACATTGACAGCGGTACACAAAAAATATCTTCTCCTGACTGCGATCTGAAGGCTCAAGCTGGCCTTTTTTTTAAGTTCCTTTTCTGTCGTTGTTGTACATCACCTTGTCGATTTAATTTACAAAGCTGGTTATATTTTTAACTACCATCTAACATCATCCAGCTATATTTTCTATGCTAGTATAACATAACCTAAGGTAAAGAGAAGCAAAGGAGCAAGATCCACCATGAAAAAATAACGACTATATATTTCATGCGTGGGTCTTATTTTAATAATACCATCAAAAGAACTCATTCAAAAAACATTTTCTCATTTGCAATGTCTATATTTTAATAACATAAACAATGTTTATGGTAATTACTTTGTTCTGTTTAGTCTTTTCTTTTGCGCATTTTACTTATTTTACATTACTCTGTTGTACCTAATAAGCGGGTCATGAATAAACAAAGTAAGTTTAAACAAGGGCTATATCAGACGGTAGTATGATCTAGTGTCGAGATTCAAAAGGACTGAAAGTAGGTCGCAGCAGAAAAATCAAAGATAAAGAAAATAATTAAGCTGTGTATCATCTGCTGATACCCCCCCCCCCCCCGCTTGTAGGGGGGTTCCTGGAGCACAAACCTAGGTTGTGCTCCAGAAAGTTATTACAAGTTACGATGACAAAAAAGGAGGAGCCAGCTCCTTATTGCGGTAGTTATTATCCTCTCTTGAACAAAATAATAAAGGTGACGTCGCCGTTCTGACGGGAATTCCTGCTGGATAGATAGCTATTGTCACTTACGATGTTCCCGACACCATCATAAGTAAATTGCAACGATCGTAACTCTTCTGGAGTGAAAATGATAATGGGGAGGAGCCAATTTCCTTTTCCTGCCGGACTGTGGAACGACAATAACAACAGAACTGTAACGATCGTAACATATAACAACTCTGTGGAACTCAACCCCCCCCCCCCCCCAAAAAAAAAAGGTAATAATCTTTTTGTAGGCTATAACCTCTGATCTTTGTTCTCGTTCTACTGTTAGGTATGGACTCGTTACCTACTAGGTATGGATTACATCCTGAACTAAACCCTACTCTTTCTCTGCTTGTGTGCCAAAAAGTTCGTTCAAGTCTAGATTGTTTGTGACACTGCGTTCACAACAAGACCAAAGGTTTCGATGGGATTCCGAAAATTTAATGTTTGACCCAGACAACTACGTCTTGTCTACGCCAGAACCAGTCTTCGCCAGGCTAATCATCTGAGAAAATTAAGTTCAGATATACCTGTATAAGCCATATCTATTTTGACGATAGGTGATCGAAACTTCCTGCTTTACTTCCGCCAAACTTCCGGTTTCGGCCGAATTCCGAGCGAACTACTTGTCCAACCAAGAAAAGATAGTTCAGAAACGAATTCAGCGCATCTCCTTTCCCTATAAAGAACATCTAATCAACTTCAAATAAAACTAAAAAAATCCGGTTTCAACCGGATTCCGGGCGAGCTATATGTCCGGGTAAAAAATGATTGTCATATACAGATTCACCATCTCTTCTTACCCTCAGATCTGTCATCTAATCAACTTCAAATACAAATTTTACTTTTAACAAATTTTCCGGTTTCGACCGGATTCCGGGCGAACTACTTGTCCGGCGAGAGAATGGTTTTCACCATCGTGTTCAGCATGTCTTCTTACCCCTAAATCGAACATCTAATCAACTTCAAATACAAATTTTGCTTTTAACAAATTTTCCGGTTTTCGCCGGATTCCGGGCGAACTACTAGTCCGGCGAGAAAATAATGTTCATATTCGGATTCAGCGTGTCTCTTTACCCCTAAATCAACTATCTAAAAAGCTTTCCATAAATATTTTTTTTTGCCCCTTAATTTGAAACCCCTCCTCCACACTGTCAGAAGTTTCATAACAGATTGCGCATAACACTTTCAAGAATAACACCTTTTCACTTAGAAATAAAGTGTTATGACCAGTTAAGTTTACACTATTTCGTACCTAGATCTCCAACAACACCTTCAATCGGTAAAAATACTACACTGTCAGAAGTTACATAACGACAACAGAAGGATGCCCGGTTTCAACAGATAACACTTTGGGATGCCCGGTTTCAACAGATAACACTTTGGGACGTTATCTGTTTATGTTTATTTCGTTCCCGTTAGTATTTTTACCAATTGAAGGTGTTGTTGGAGACCTAGGCACGAACGAAAAAGCACGAAAAAGTGTAAACTTATTTGGTCATACACTTTATTTCTAATTGAAAATGTGTTATTCTTGAAAGTGTTATGCGCTATCTGTTATGAAACTTCTGACAGTGCACCCTCAAATATAGGGCTACAGAGCCCATCTTCGAACTTGACCTGTACTTTGACCCAACCAATCCTCCCACCAAGTTTCATCAAAATATCTCAATCCCTTCGAGAGTTATCGTGCTTACAGACAGACGGACAGACGGACAACTTTTGCGATGTCATAGGTATCCGTCACTAACGTTTTGGGATCCCAAAAACCGTGTTTATCCACTGGTAGAGCCCCCCTCCCTTACGCAACATCAACCATCTCCATCATTCATGCTTTTCGTCCTACCAGCTTGACCCTCCCATACCTTAACTCTTTCCTACGCATCTCTGACGAGAGAAAAATCACAGGAGAGTGGGATGCTGAGACCATGAAGAGATTGAGTCAGTCCTCTCCGCTCTTCAGTGAGACCGCAGATCTGAAACGTGCAACATCAGGTGTATTGGTATTCCCTCATAAATAATGGATAGCACCCAAGTGTCGGTATTTCAGCATCTCAAGGAATCATGCGAAAACTATTAGCGGCTTGTGTCTGGTCGTGATAGGATCTCGAAGTTTTATTACAGGTAATAGAGTCTTGATTATTGACATTCAGGTATTTCGTGGGTATAATTTGATAATGATCTAAGGGAAGATAGGGTGGTATTGTAACCAGTGATTTATTCTGGACGCTTTTTGCTCGCTACAAAGAGACCGAAGTTGAGGTGCTTCGTTGAAGGAATGCTTGTCTTTGTATGGGTGGATGGGCGATCGGGCTGGACAAACAGAAGGTTAAATTTATTTAAAGAACACCTGCTCTGTTTTTGATCTTAGGAAGGTAGAATGAGTATAGCTGAATATCTAATGTTGCATCAAACGAGAAGTGCTTCCAGTAATCATTAACTGTTTTAAGTCAGTTAGAGTAAAGCTGAAAAAGCTATTGATACATATCGTTTATTGAAAAATAGCAAACATAGGTAGCAAATGTAATTCAACCTAAAACTTTCAACAAAATAAAACACAGAAAATGGTGAGTGACAACCCATACCAAATAAAGGTGTAATGCCAAATAAACGCGAATAAGAACTATGAAACGAATGAACAAAGTAGGGCCCAAACCAGTTTAAATATCTTTTAGTTGAATTTAAAGGAACAGTAAACTTGACTACGTAACTTTCGGCCATCGAATCACCTGGGGGGCTTAGATAAATATACAGGGTCTTATTGTCGACAGGCCCCCCCCCCCTCTTTGTTATCTCGAACCGTCTCGAACCCCCTACTTATTGTTCCCAAAGCTAGCTGGCAGGCCCTTGCCCCTTATGCACTGTAATTATGCACATATGTACTGTAAAAGTTCGCCTTTTTACATAGACCACAGAGAAACGACCTCCCCGACAAGACGGCCGGGGTTCGATTCCTAGTCGCGGCACACAAACCTTTTGCTTTTGCAAACCTTTTGCTCAAAAGTCGAATTCTCGGAAACTGCAATGGTCGTAACGAGAATTTTTCTTACTCTCAACATCGACTCAGGGTACATTCTTGATATGTTAGCTAGCTCCCCGAGTCAAGTTTGAGTCAAGTTTTCTGTTCCTTTAAAGGGTAATTCGCTAGCTGAACTTGGTCATAATGGGTTTGAGCCAGTCACTGACTGATAGAGATTACGATCAAGTCCCAATAAGAAGGCATTATTATCTGTCTTACCTAATTCTTTGAACGCTGGTCGGAAGAAAAAGAATCTGGGAAACAGTTTAAACAGGTCGTTTCATCTAGTATTTTTCTTGTGCATTTCACTATGTTACGGAAAGCTCGGTGATTTTTCTTTCCTTCATGCAATGTTTCCTTTGATTGTTTCAGTGCATACCAAAGTTCATCGCTACCACGTGTTTTCCTTATTGTAAGATTTTTCTTGTATTGACTTTTTCGAGGTTACTGATTCTCGACCTTTCTAACCTGGCATATCATAAGATTCTTCGAACAGTCAGGTGGTTGTCCCGTGTATTAAAAAACAATCGAAGAAATCGCGTCGCTGGACCTTCTGAACGTCATGTTTTTTAGACCATAGCCTACCCAGACGAAACAAACTGTCCATCCTATCCATTTATCTCTGTCCCTTTCTTTTACGCCAGATCCCTCAGAAACGTCAATGAATACAGGACAGGCTAAAATAAGAAAAGGAAAAACATGATGGAGGAGGGAAGGATACTAAAGAAGAAAGGTGAATCCAAAATTTAAATAAAAAGAATATTGGAAAGGGGAAAATATTGTCTTTAATAGACGCGAAGGAATAGAAAGGACTAGTCGAATAACCCTCACACATTGTGGGTAACTGAAGAACTCGGCTAGAACCTCCTCAGCTAGATGAATAAAAGAATACTGGTCTAAAAAAATGAAAGGAGAAATGGATGACTTGACAGATAGGAAAGAAAGCAAACAAAGGAAGAGAGGCAAGTATACCATGTCTTTCTTGCTGGAGCGCCTTTCATCTTTTCCTCGTGCACAACGTCTTTCCTTCTTTTAGACTATCCCAATGAGTAAGTGTCGTGAAGCTGGTTTTGGGAGTCGTTAGACAAGGAATCCCGCTTCAAAAGTGTCTTCAGATTAATGATCTAACCCAGCAAGAATCTGAAGTGTTAGCTCAGCTCTCGACCGCTTCGTCAGTCGATTGCGTCAAGGGCCTCTGATCTCTAGAGAATTCTCATCAACTCACATTATTTTGTTCCAAGTTTTTCATGATAGAAGTTCAGCTAGAAAAGTCTGTAAAAATTCGAAACAAAAACCTCAAATGTCATTAAAACTTCTTGCTAAGTAAAAAATAGTTGAGACAGATCTAATTAGTTTGTAACAAAACACACGCAACCAGAAGATTCTGTTTGGGCTATCCTGAGCAAGGTAATTAATTTGCGTTGGTAAATTAACGACATAATCGAATTGTTGGACTGATAGCGAGAATCTGATGACAGTAAGTGTTCGTGGGTAACAAAATATATGGTGAGGCAAGGTTTGAAAGTCTTAGTTGTATTCACTCACCATTTTTGCATAAAATGTTTGCTTACATGCTGAGTATATATGGAAGCGAAAAAATTAAAAAATGTAATATAAGTTTACAACTATAAGAAACGTAAGATTTTTGGTTTGGTTGCTGGATACAGGCTGTTTGAGGGGGCCGGGGAATCCCAGGAATTAACTGCGACATATTTAAACAGCCTTGTATGGGTGTTTTTTTCATGTTTGTCGGGTATAGCAAAATAGTTCCAAACAAAATAAATAATACAACAAAATCTTTCGTTCTCTCTGTACTTGCATTCTTCATGTATTTCTGTCTGACATTCTCCAACGAAAGATCCAAGATCCAAGCCCTTTCATTTTAAATATTGCACTTTTTTTTACAATTTTTTTACCGGTCTACAGCAAGCTATACTTCTAGCTAGAGGTAGTTGACCCCGCCTGGAGCCTCCAGTGCCTTAAAACAGTGTTGTGTGTGTATGTAGCAGTTACTAAATGGAAGAGAAAGATCCTTGGTCGAAGTTCCCATCGATTGCCTCGGACTTCCACCTTTTGCTCTTGACCATTTTTTCATTTTGGAAGAAGATTTCTTAGGAAGCCCAACTCGTCAATTTTTATTTTTGCTTTTTTTGTTTTGCCTTTTTGTCTTCATACAGCACTATTTTCTTTTTCTGTTAAGCACGCAATCAAAATTCGTCATCATCATTTAGAAGTAGTAAACCAGTTCCGAAGAACCGATTGACTGAAAGTGTGTGGTCCCATAACACTTGATTCCCGTGCTTCCTTCTGATTCGTGAAGTTAATTTAGCAAGGTTCTCTCACACATGGGAAGTTAGTCCACCGTACATGGTATTACAAGCTATTCCGTTAACATGCTACACAGGTAGATCGGTTCATGTTTCTCACATTTGCATGAAAAAATGGAAAAGCTGGTATTAACTTATCTTCTGACTGCTACGACTGTCATATGTCACACTCGCAACAAACAGTGTAGTGCAGATGGTGTCTACCACAAGAATACCGATGGTTAAACATTCATTATCTATGTAAGATTCTGTTCAGAGATTGAGTAGTGGACAGATTTCTGAATATCACGAAACGAATTTGTTTTTCTTAATTTTCGGGACTATACAAGGAATGCTAATTCTGGTATTAAAGAGACGCGACTTTGCAGCCTCTCGTTTGTAGTAAAAAGAGTTTTGGAAAAAGATTAGCATAATACTAAAACTCTCTATACAAAAGCAATGACTCACATACTGTACCACATTTTCTTTTTGGTTTGGGTATAATGACGTATAAATGCGCATCATTGTGGCACTTGCAGCCTCCGACTCAAGTGTCATAAAGCGATGGTAATGTCTGTCCATCGGTCTGGAGAGGGGGGAGGGAGGGAATTTTCTTATATGCTTAGGATTCAAACGGACAGGGGGCGGGGGATTAGAATGAATCCTGTAAGGCGCTACCAGATAGGCCTCCATGAGGGAGTTGAGGGGTGGTACCGGAAATTTTCTTCAAGTAACCGATTCACGTGAAACTTGATAGGGGAAACAAAAATTCACATTCTTTTCCCGGATCGGACTATCGATGTGGGAGTCAATGGGGTGAACCCCGATTCCGTGCCACAGGATTTTCCGGCCCCCCCCTCAAGACCAAAGAAACGGGTCGGATCCCGTTCGAACATTACTTCTCACATGTAGAGAGCATTTGTGTCCTGCCACCCGTTAAGTTACAATCGGACCGGCGCATTTCCGTTAGAATTTCCTCGAACCTTGTCTGATAAACATACAAGTGGCTTTGGCTTCGTGCTAAACTAAAAAACACCGAACTGCCATCTGATTACTTCGTCATCCTCGAGAGACACAGCGACAACATCGAGTCGTCGAGAGATATTAGATATATCAGCCGAAAGGGAACGGCGACGCACCGGGTGTAGTCGCCCTTTAAACGGCGCGGCTTCGGGGTCTAGTTAATATTTTTTTTTCACTTTTTCAATTTGAAAAAAAAAGTCATTTTCTTTCATCGCACAAGGACTTTGACCTGTTCACAAACGAAGACACTTTCTGGATCTGCCATAATGAGTTTAGAAGTTCAGACTACCGTTCCCTTTAAAGAATGATGGGCGGGTAGGAAACAGTATCTACACCTGCATTCGCTTTAAGCACACACAGAGCATACCCACTGTCTAATCTGCAAGAGCTGATTGTTGAATATTTACCATACTAGTCGTTGCTTCTTTGTTTCGCATGAATGAATATTTTTATTGCCCACTTCTGTGAACTAGAACTAGTGTAGTAGATTAGCAAAAGTAAAATAAAGAAAATTGAGAATAAATAATTACACTTCAAACAAAAGACCATCGTGCGGAGAAAATGTTACTACCGACATTTTTTTTTGAGCAGCTCCTCAAGTTTAATGGTTACAGTTACGACCGAAAATTTCTTGAAAACTTTACGATTTTTATACAAAATTGTCAAGTAAAAGAGGAATTTATTCATGGTTTATGCTCCACTCTTGTGTTTTTGGGATCCCAAAACGTAAGTGACGGGATACCTATGACATCGCAAAAGTTGTCCGTCTGTCCGTCCGTCTGTGAGCACGATAACTCTCGAAGGGAATGAGATATTTTGATGAAACTTGGTGTGAGGATTTTTTGGGTCAAGAGTAAGGTCGAGTTCGTAGATGGGCCCTGTAGCCCTATATTTAGGGGTGGGGGAGGGGGTTCAAATTAAGGGGCAAGCAAAATATTTTTAAACAGCTATTGTGATAGTCGATTATGGGGTAAGAAGACATTCTAAACACGATGGTGAAAACCATTTTCTCGCCGGACGAGTAGTTCGTCCGGAATCCGGCAAAAACCGGAAAATTTATTAAAAGTGAAAGTTTTATTTGAAGTTGATTGGATGTTCGATGTAGGGGTAAGAAAACGTACTGAACACGGTGGTGAAAACCATTTTCTCGCCGGACAAGTAGTTCGACCGGAATCCGGCCAGAGCCGGAAAGTTTCTTAAAAGTAAAAGTTTTATTTGAAGTTGATTAGATGTTCGATTTAGGGGTAAGAAGACATGCTGAACACGATGGTGAAAACGGACAAGGACAAGTAGTTCACTCGGAATCCGACCGAAACCGGAAAAATTGTAAAACATAAAAGTTTTGCGTAAAGTTGATTAGACGTTCGATTTATGGACAAGGAAACAAGCTGAATTCGTTTCCCACTTTATTTTTTCTTTAAACGCTTAGTCTGCTCTTCTATAGCCTAAATAGTAGGCTACTTAGATTTGGACGAAGTCTATGCTTGTTTATGTACTTTGCACAACGTGGCTCGATAATATCTAACTCTGCTCGCTCATGCAGTAAGGTATGGTAGTGCGGCAGTTATGCTTGGCTTCCATGCGAAAGGTCCTCAGTTCGAATCCAGCTAGCTACGCAGCTCTTTTGGTGTGCGTTGAGATTTTTTTTTTTGAAGAGCGGTGTCCTCCGTATTTTCGATAGTTCAATTGATTGATCGAGCGGTTTATAGTTCAATAGTGGGTTACTTTTGCATCTTGAATCGATCTGTCGGCCTTGGTAGATAGCCTACTCGGGCCGATGCCACTGCAATGACGAAGTCTGGAAACCGGAAATTTGGCAGAAGTAGGCTAAGGTAGGAAGTTTCGATCAGTTTCGTCAAAATAGATATGACCTATAGGGGTAAACACACATGCTTAATCCATATTTTAACGTGGTTTTCTCAGATGATTTGCTATTTGGCCTTAATCTGTTTCTAAACTTTTATAGTAAAAATGTTCAAGGAGTCTGGCGAAGACTTGATCTGGCGAAGACGAGACCCAATTGTCTGGATTTTTGGGATCCCATCGAAACCTTTGGTCTTGTTCATGTGGACTCAACTGCAGATCCTGCTCCTTGAGCATGATGCGAGTTCGCCATCTATGTTCACCTTGACATGAAATTACGGTTCAATCTCTACTATGTTCTGACATTACCTTTCATTTTGCATATCAGGATGAAAATCTTCCAAAACAATGGCTGGCAAATTCATGCACCCCAGCACTAATTATAGGGAACCATTATCACTATTGCAAGTTTTTTTGAATGGGATCTAGCACCGCATGCTAGACAATGACATGCTACGCATTTTTCCCACGTTGTCCCGGTTAGATGATGCAGCAAAAGTACGAGAGAGACAGTATATCAGACGTTGTTAACGCACTACTTTTCCGTATCCCTACTTTTCCGTGAAAAAATAATAAGCAGTATCAGGTGTAGCCTGCAGTAATATGGTAGCGATGTAAGTTTTGTTTTGAGGCGGTTGTGTGCATAAAGTCTACTCCCAAAACGTCCCCGACGAAAGTCCAAGAATAGTAAACAAAGCAGTAGTAGTTGCGAAGAGATTCTGTAATACTTAATTGTGTCATTTTGTTCTGTATTTATTTGATTCATTTAATTGTGCTATGTCTAATTGACCTTGTTTTCGTACTATATTTATTCATTTTTGTGCTACATCCGACTGATGACCCTAGTGGACGACCTAGAATTGGTGAGGGTCATTTAGGGGCGATCGAGGTTTCTCAGAAGAACTTGAGACTACTTCACCTTCTTTTCTGATACTATACCTAGTCAAGACAGTTACAGTCTTGCATTTGGGGAATACGATTAGTATCCTACAGTCTACACCATTGATCCAACATCCGTATTTTCTGCCTACACTGTAAAAAAAAATCTTACAGTATTTGCTACTGGGATTAATCTTGTCTTTATTGAGATAAGATTACCCCTAATTCGGATTAATCTTATCCTAGTTGAGATAAGGTTAATCCCAGTAGCAAATACTGCATCCGTATTAGGAGAAACTTTTTGCAGTGTATATACGACTGTCCCCCAAAAAAGACTTCCTGTTTTACCTAGACAATACGCCTGAAAACCGAGGCGGAACTCGGTTTCCAAACACAATGTTTGGGGACATTCGACATTCTTTCACGGGGATTTTCTTCCCACCAAACCCCCACGGATCATCGGATCATCATAAAATGAATGTATCTTGCAGCACTGAGAAGCCCTTTATAAATTCAGTCTCCTAGTTTACGTGCAAGTGACCGAACTAGAAAAGGTAAACACAGCGTACGAAAAGACGATCGCTATATGGTCTTTGAGCCAAAAGGCTGAAAATGCCACAGGAAGGACATGATTCCTTTCCGATATTTTGCTAGGGGACCTTTTGTCATGGGGGTATTTTGTCATGAGGACGTCTTGTTGGGGACATTATGAGCGTCATAAAATAATGGTATCCCACCAGTAACCTTTTTGGCTCCAAAAACAAGAAAAGCTGAAACACGGGTTTGAAAAAAAAATGTGTAAAAAAAAAATTGTTTGTCAGCCTACTGTTTCCTGTCTTTCTGGTCACTCCAGGAAGAGTGCCAGCTTTAACTGCTTTGACAAGACCTCTGTTTTTTAAGAGTGATAAAAGCAATCTCGGCTGTTAGTCAACGAGTCCTGAGCAAATAACTGGGCTCTGCCAAGAAGTATTTACAAATGACTTAGTCGGCTTGGCAAACACCTTGGAAAAATCATGTCACACAACAGTGATAATGCACGACGTTCTTCGGAACCAAAGGATGTCAATACCTTCCGTAAAAGAGGGACCCTCGATTTGTTCCGGAGGTGTCTCAATCGACTAGGTCCCGCACGATGCTTGGTAGCTTCCCCTTTTATTTTATTTATTTACTGAAGTAAGTGGCAACTAGGGCCACTCGCACATCAAACACAGACAAAAAATGGCACTTGTTGTGCGTAAGTCTCGCCCGACTAAGGCCACCAAAGCGGCAGAGATGGGCGAAAAAGAGGCCCCGAGAGCAGCAGAAGGAGAGGATTGTAAGAAACAAGTACCCTTCTGTGAACTAAAAGGAAAGATTCGGTTGACTGGTGCCGCGAAACAAACCAGTTGGATTGGAATTCACTACCGGACGTGGTCAAAATAAGTTGCGGTCTGCTCGTTTGTCAGACTTTTCGTCTTCACATATTTTTTTTTTTTACCTAGAATCAGGATTTCGGCGAATATTAAAAAAAAATACCCTATAGTATGTCGAGTGCCCCCGGAAAGAACGAGAGTTTCTTTTACAACCAAACATTTTCGCTCCTGTGGAGTGAATTTGCTACCGGACAAGGTAAAAGCCGCTTCAGCCCCAACCGTCTACAAATCAAGGGCCTGCGTAAACAAGCCTGCGTAAACACAAAAAAAGTTATTTTTAATGTCGTACGGAAGGTTCCCTGCCTTTACCTTTTTGTTTTGTTTTATTCCTCTTGCGATATTTTTTTTTCCAAGTCTTTCCGGTGAATGTGGACTACTACACAAGTAATTGCCACGGCAATTCCTTCCAATAACATTCTTCGGCTTTAACCGTTGGTTCTTAGAATTTATAATAATTCTAACAGGACTCATTTAACAAAAAAATCAGCTATGTTGTTTGGTTATGAAGCCGAACGGAAAGCATCAGTTCATCAGTTCCATCTCCCTCAACGGCTACGTTGTAACTGAAATTAATACCAGTGGGGCTTCCTTCAGATTCCTTGTGTGATGACCGACGGTCTGACAGACTGGATAGCCATTGACAATGTCGTCGTGCATGTTGTTCAAGTGATAAAACTTTCTTACCATTCAGTAGCCTAGGTCGTTTTATTTCTTGATGAATTTCAACAGGGCTGAGTGGTGGGCTGCGAGAACATCGTTGCGAAGCGATGTCGATACAGTAAATAGTTGATCAACCGTTCTGTAGTGCTTGTATCACTGTGGTTTTCTATGGAGAAGGTCGTCATTCATCATGTACTTTGATTCTTCCTCGCTCTCGTTGCCGTCCTACAAACTGACATACTGATTTGCTTGTTTTTGAAGGACTAGGTCAACAGCCTTTTTAGAACTTTATAAATACTTTGTCTCCAGTGTCTGATTTAGCACACCCGCGAGACAGAAGCCCATGGGTATTGTTTTGAACAATAAAACTGTGGAATCTTCCTTCTTAACTTTTTGTCTCCATCTTTTATTTACAAGAAGTGAAGTAAATTGAAACCCAGGTAAATGTTGGTGGAGCAATTTTTTGTTTTGTTACAAAACAAGATAACAAATTTTTTGCACAGTATATGACCTTACGGTGTAGTGTATGCATCCATAGTATGCATAATAATATTACATTAACAGTTTATTGCAATGTATGGGTTTACAAAAAACTTGATCAGAATAAGACGGGTTCAGAAGGGGGCCCAAGGGGTATGTTAACAATTCCTAGAATTTTTTCTGTCACGGGGGGGGGGAATCAGCTAATTAGCCCTCGAACTCCCCTCAGCATGCCTGGATCAGATCCGGAGCTGTAAACAACACATCTAGGACTTAGACAGTCCTGACTGCCAAGTTACGACCCGATCCCTTCATTCAAGATTTCCGGCACCCTCCCCTCTAATTCCCCGAAAGTTGCCGGATCGAGCCCGGACCTACAAGCGAAAATCCATGGCATGTTTTCTTACCAACTCTGAAGTTTCATCCAGATCTGATCACTCGTTCGAGATGTATGCATGCCAGAAGATTCCGGATGGTCGAATGCGGGAAGTGAAAACAATTTGGTCAGGTCCGTAATAAGCCGGGCAAGTTTCATCCCCCTACCCCGTCTGGGAGTACCATAGCTCGTGATCACCGGGCCGACTTACCGACAGAAACGCGAACGGGAATTACATGAATGGCAAAAATAGATTCGTAGATTTATATCACACGACTGAGAAATTACACTGTAGCCTTTCCAGCACTGCAGGTTTGGGCCGTGCCACTCCATACTTACTGGATTTCCGTGGATAAATCCTCAGCATATACTATGAATAAAAATAAAAAAAATTCTCGAATACCAGTTAAATCCGAACTAGAAAATAACTTCAAACATCTGTAGCGCAAGTTCATAGGGCTTTCTTTTTGCTAACGTGCTAACCTTGTATTGTTTTCTCCATATATATAATTTCAAAAAATAAATGCCTATCTACCTATACGACAGCGAGTAAACCACTGAGCCAAATGGCATCTGCCACGCTACACCATAAATGGCGAATGCCCGACATTTATGTGCGTTTTAATTAATAGCACTCCTGTATCCTAAAACCTAAGAAACTGATCTGTAACATGTCAGTAATAAAATCCGAAATGTTGTTCGGGTTTATGAGCTGATATATTTCTTTTTATATTTTGTTTCATCCAGTGGTGCGTCCGTCTTATCAACGTCGGTTTAGAAGCAAATTAGCAAAAAGATAAGTGACGCCCATAAAAACTCTACACCTTCTGGGATGTCGATAGGCAGACCATTGAGAGCGGTCGGCATTTTGGCACAAAGGGCGCGGTTTCCGAAACCTTAATGCCTCGCTTATCTTTTGTCATAACTTTTTTTCCACATACAGAAACAAACTTTGACAAGGGATTCACTGTTTTCTCCGTTTCTACAGCATGTGTTTTTTTCGACGCATGGGATTTTTTTTTAATGGTATAGTTATTTTATTTCTGTGAGTAATTCGTTTTATCAGCCTGTTTTCCACTTTGATTCGCATTTCTTACATTTTGACCACTCGGTACGTTTTTTTTTTTGGGGGGGGGGGGGCATTAAGTCGCCTACTCTTTTGTATAGCTTTCAAAATCAGGTATTCAGTTCCATTTTTAACCTATATTATACAAGAACAAAATAAAATTAAATCACTCAAAGTTAGAGGTTCGTATCTTCTAGCTGCGGCCTGACGAGGACCCTTGCCAAGAAGGGCCAAAATATCGCCACAGCAAATCTTAGCTGACTTGTCTGTTTGCCATCACATACAACTCACAGTAAGCTTGCGCTGAATGAGAACTTCAATCACACTTACTTAGATTTTAATTTTATAAACATTTTTTTCCATATGATCCAGTACAATGTGTGCTGAATATTAACATTCCAGTTCTTTATGCATTTCTGTTGGAGGAGTTACTTGTCTTAGTATTACGCTAGCCCACCACTCAAAATATATGAGATTTTACAAATAAGGTTCCTATTGAGGTTCGCGCCAATGCAACGAGAGTTGGAAATTTGTACTTCTTTTTTCAGGTTCTGTGCTCGTTAACTACTGCAAAACTACAGCCAAGCCACGAAGATACATTTTCGGCTATTATGAAATTCTGAACAAGAAGGTTCTTCATCAAAGACTGAATACCCCTTCATCTCTACAAGATGATGATACAAATTTTTCTCGTAAGTAACGCACTAATTGCGTAGCTATTGTCCCCTTTTTTAGGCTTCATCAGAAATTACATGCATACGAAACAAGGTATGCAACTAATTGTGTGCTTGAATGGCGTCGTTTAACAAGTTCTAATTTCTCTATAAATTCAGTGGCCCCAATGTATGGAAAAGTTTTTGCTCGATAATTTGCCACTTAGACGCAAATTTCTTTCTTAGATAAAAAAGTTTACGTCTGTGAATTGATATGTAGTCTATGTTTCTGTTCTATGACTGATCCACCAGCCTGCGAACATGGATGTTCTCGGTGGCAATGTCTTGTTTTTTTTTTTATCGTTCTGATTGCAATTAAAAAGTCGAAGTCTCCATGAATTGCGGTTGCATCAAGCGACATGGAAGGCTTGAAGTAAGTAATTTAAGCGAAGCCAAACCGTGTCAAGGCACTCCATCCCATCAAGCAAAATCACAACAAAATTAAAAATCGACAAAACACGGAAAGTTCTCTAATCTTAATGACCTAATCGTGCAGCGAAAACAGCAAATGTGACCATGATCAAGTCTTTGCAGCAGTTTTCACCTCCAGCAACTCCTAAGAATGACCTCCGTAAATTACAGATAATAATGACACAAGAGCGTGGCTCATGTCTCTCAACTCTCAAGGAAGAAGAAGAAGATAAGTAGAGACACCGGCATTTTCGCAGGCGTCAGCAACTCCTAAGACTGCCTTCTCTAAAATTGCTTGAAACTACGATCGTTTTACTGTGAGTTTAGATGTTTAGCTATGACCTGAGGAGGAACCTTGCCAAGAAGATCCGAATACAATATTCGGTTGACTCAAACGTTTAGCACCCCCAAGCAGAATCAACCCGTACAGGCAATAAATGTAGCATTCACAATAGTGTGAACTGCCAGAATTTTTACTTATAATCTTGAGAATTGCCTACGTATTTAAGTAGGGGATAAATCAGAAGCATATATGAAACCATATCACTTAGACACCATAAATGTCTGTCGTCTAATATACCTTGGGCAGAAGTAGGAAGTGTACGATTTAATGTATTTAATACATGCTCAGGCTGCACTTGTCAATTCTAAGTGCTTCGTAACAGAGTGAGCATAATTATAAATGGTTTCTAATGACGGGACTCTATACCCTAACATTTGCTCATAAATCCCACATGCTTAATTTGAAGGCAGCAACAATTCAGGCGAAAATTCCTGTCCGCCCACCTCACGGGAAACTAGTATTGCTGTTCCTGTGGTATCAGGAAAAAAAATAATAAGTCAATTACGATCCAGCGCAATTATAGGGACATAGTAGCGCGGTAAAGGAGTCAGCTTCCGAGAAGTTTCTGGTTATAAAAATAATAAGAAGAACAGCCAAACGGCAAAATTGCCAAAAGTGTCACTTCTATAGCCTATACACCTTTTCAAGTCTGATGGTTATATTAGTGAACCGAAAAATATCTTGATACTTTAACGATTTTATACCGAATTGGCAAGTAAAAGAGGATTTTAAACTACGGGATACACTGTAAAAAGTTTATCCGTATAAAAAATAAAGTTAACTGCAGTATTTGCTACTCGGATTATTCTTATCCCTACGGAGATAAGATTAATACCAAGATGAATCCGAGTAGCAAATAATGCAGTTAACTATAATCTTTGTTACGGAGAAACTTTCTACAGTGTATATGAGACTCCTATAGCTGCTAAATACCTATTCTTCTGCAGGGGGTCCAGCAAGATAAAAGTACCAACTGGTTGAGTACTGGTTAAAATTCCTACACTTTTCGCGCTGCCCCTGCAACCAAAGACACTCTCTCTCAGGTTTTTTCTTCATCCAAAAAATTCAGACAAACCACTTGCTCATAATTCAAACAATACCTCGTAGAAACCAGAAATGTCCGATGCGGCCGAAACCAGAGAAACGCCGTTATGGTTTCTGTTTTGGTCACTAACTAGTAAATACGACCACCCGCTAATACGCCAGTTGAATCTAACTGATATCAGAGCTGAAGACTTAAAATGGTTATCATCACGAGATTTTTGAAATCCGTCCGAATAACTTTGACGGATCAGTTTAGTATACGATATGAATTTTGTCTGAACTGAGAGGAATGCATGGCGAACAGTATGATCCATTCTCGCCACTGATTAATGTAAATGTCAACCTCAATGTGCTGAATCGAACTGAGTTGTTCCCAAACTGACACTGAAGAGCAGATCAGGGAAGAGCTGAAATGACGACCGAGCCGTCGTTTAAAATCAGGGATATAACCTTAAAAACAGCAATTTTTTCATAAAACTTGTGTGTTACTATTTGGTTTATGCAATCTACGTGACGATCACTTTTTTTTCAGTTCAAGACACAGCCATGTTCTAGAAAGAGTCAACATCAAATGGCCTTAGCTTAAAGCACAGAATTTTCTAAAGATGGTATCTAATATGGGAAAAATCACCCAAGTAATAAATTCTAGTTATTTTCTTATCAAAATGTCGTAAAATTGTCATATTCCCCCCAAAAAAAAATTCGACCTTCGGTTTGATAAAGCAGCTTTGCTGGTGTTTCTTCTTTTTTTATGGCACTTGCAGCCTCTGGCTCAAGTGCCATATGCCGATCACAATTCCGTCTGTCGGTCTGTCTGTCCGAATTTTTTTATCCCACATGTTCGAGTTAGGGTACTTCCAGATGTGCTAGGACGATGAAACTTGGCAGGAAAATCAGGGACCCGACCAAACTAACCTAGAATTAATCAGTTTCCCGATCCGAACATCTGGGGGGTGAGTGGTGGGCCGGGGAAATTCTGAAAATTAAGGAGTTTAGTCACACTTTTTCCAGTTGGAGTACTTCCAGATGTGCTAGGACGATGAAACTTGGCAGGAGCATCAGGGACCTGACCGGACTAACCTGGAAATAATCAGTTTCCCAATCCGACCACCTGGGGGGGGGAGTGGAGGGCTGGGGAATCCGGAAAACTGGAGTAGTGTGTAACTTTCGAACGGGTGATCGGATTGGAATGAAACTTAATAACTGACTAAATGGCATACCTCTGATGTCCCATTTGAAGTCCGGACCGGATTCGACAGCTATGGGGGAGTCGGGGGGGGGAGACCGGAAATCTCGAGAAAAGGTTAGAATGGAGGGATCGGAGTGAAACTTGCTGGAAAGAACAAGCATCTGCTCCAGATAAATCGTTTATACATTTGGACTGGATCCGGACACTAGGGGGGGGGGGGATTTTCCCGGAATTCCGGTAATGGCGGTTTTGGGGATTTTCACGACGAAACTTGGGAGGCAAATCAGGGACCCGATCAAACTGACTTATAAATAAAAATGTACATGATCCGATAGTCGTGGGGGCAGTAGCGGGAGGGGGAATCCGGAATATTGAGTCATGCGTAACTTTGGAACGGTTGATCGGATTTGAGTGAAATTTGATAATTGATCAGAGGATTCGACCACAATGGGGGGGGGGAATACGTGACCGCCTCAGACTGGGGAGATCGGGATGGAACTTTGTGTGAATAATAAAGAGATGCTCTGGATAAATCACGTACAGAACCGGATTGGCTCCGGCGACTGTGGGGGAGTTTGAGGGGGGGGGGGTCCGGAATTCCGGTGATCGCAATTTAAGGTACTTCCAGATGTGCTAGGACGATGGAACTGGGCTGGAATATTAGAGATTTGACAAGATTGGCTCAGAAATCGCCACTTTTCAAGTCCGAGATTCCTTAAAGTACCAATCTTGACCGTAAATTTAGAAAAATACTTTTAAGCAAATTATACGTTTTCATGATCCCCATGAGCCCATTATCATTTTTGCCTCAAGGGTTTTGCTTACAAATGAAGTTCTAGCTCCCTTAAAGTGCGCAGCTGAACCGCAAGGTCGAAAACTACTTTTTTTTTATCAAACGATACATCTCAACCCATGATCATTTGTGCCACAAGGGTTTTGCTTAAACATTTATTTTATCACCCTTAAAGTGCACATTTTAACGGAAAAGTGAAAAAAAAATACTTTTTACCAAACGGTATATATCAATGATCCCTAAGGGCCTGTTATCGTTTTGTCTCAATAGTTTTTCATACAGATGAATTTCTAGCGCCGATAAAGTGCGTATCATTACAGCCAAGTTCTAAAACAAAATACTTTTTCTCTAGCTCCCTTGAAGTGCGCATCTGAACCGCAAAGGTAACCTTAAAAGTACTTTTGACCAACTCTACATCTCAACCCATGCAAGTGCCATTTGAGCTTACAGCTCTTGTTTGTGATTCTTTTCACGAAAAGGAGATTAATTCATCTCTGGCGCGGTAACCCTGGTTTGAAAAATAGACCGAGAGTTTGTGCAATGGTGGCTCTCGTTTAAACGAAGTCTCTTCTCTTTCTTGGGTCAGGACGCGAGCTGACTTATTACGTCATTCATTCATTTAAAAGTCCGTTTCGAGACCTATCTAGGCAACCTTCTGCTTGAGACAAACCTGTCCTGTCTTCGGGGTCACCATCAATACCAGCAAAGACTTCGGGAACGAAATATTATTGTCAAACATAGCAAGCAAGAACAGAATATAATGAAAAGAGACAATTAGATGCTGATTTTCCATTCTCACAGATTTTACGATCCATTATGCTCACGAAGGAAATTAAGAATTTCGGTGTCACCGAGCCGCATCCAGGTGGTGAGCAAACGGGATGGCCACTTACGAGTAACAACATGAATAATGTGAATGTATTTGCGGATTCTATAGTTCATGTCACTTCAAACGGCACAAAGTTCATAGCAGAAAATGTTGCTGGTATCACGATACACAGAGACTTGGGGGACGTTTTTGCGTGGATGGCTGTAGAGCTGAACGGGTGATCCCGTCCACGCGAAAATGAGCAAATCGATCGGGCGTTGAACGGCTGAGGAAGATGGGTTCCGTCCACGCGAAAATGCCCATCCAGCTGGATGGGAGCATATGAGTGGGAAGGTCCACACAATATCCCCGTTCAGCTCAACGCAACGCTGCCCTCGGAGCGGCGTTGAACGGGAGACGCCCGTCGAGCTGGATGGCCCGTTCACCTGTTGATCCGTATACGCGAAAATGACAAAAAGATCGACAGCATCCACGCGAAAATGTCCGTCGAGCTCAACGGAAGGTCGACATGACCACAGCCATCCACGCGAAAACGTCCCCTTGGTTTTGTGCAAGAACAGCGTATTTCGAGGCCCTCTTTTAGTCAGCTGCCGCAATCACACTACGAATGTAGGAACCTGTGCCCAGGTTCCGTCTTTGGTATCCCATTCCTCTTCCCTGGGAAAGTGTGAAGTTAGTTATGGATTTAACGGCAGGAATAGTTACTGTAAAGTCACGGCTTAAAAGATTGCTCATCGAGAATTACGGAAGTTAGTTAAGTGATTTTTACTTTCCAGTTCTCCTTTATTTTGCTTTTTTTTGTCTATCGGTTGTGACTGTGCTTTGGCCTTGCTTTCGGTTAAATGCATGATTATTTAGCGGATTTGATAATATTGGGATGATTCGTCATATTGAAGTTATTTTTTTTTATTTTTTTTTGCGCGCAAGCTCTGCTCTCCGCAGCAGAAAATGTTAAAGATAATTTTTGTGCAAATAAAGATAACATTGAACCTTGAATAAACTTGTAACCCTTAATGCGTTTGACAGTGATAAACTAGCAAACTAGCACATACTCACGCAGAGTACCGAGTGCAGATAGTAGTTTGAGTAAAATACAGCCAAATTCTTGCCAACATTTACCGTTCTTTAAACTGTTCTTCTTTTTTTGAACCGTTTCTTTGTGTTATTCCATGAACGGTGAAAGTATCTAGGAAAAGAACTTGGGCACCTAAAATGAAACTCAGAGAATTTAATTTCATTCTTCATGTAAAAAACTCCCTGAAAGAATCTAAGCTGATATTAGCGTCTTAATTTATTATTTGACTGTGATAGGAATTTTGAAAAAATGAAACGAAGGTAGTCTGACATTTCGAGAAGGATTCAAAGAATTATACCACTTTTTTACAGCAATAAGACAAGAACGGTATATTAAGGTCGGTAATAGAAACGAATTAACTTTTACCCATTAATGTGGGTGTGACCAAACAAATATTTATGAATTGGTTAACATACAAAATTACCAGAGTAAATATTTCTTCTGCCCCAGATGACTGAATCTTATGTGACTACGCAACACGGATACGTCATCTGAGTTTCATTCTAGCGATATTTTGACCCTTCTCGGCAAGGCTCCTCTCCAGGCTCGAGCTAGAAACACGAACATGTGACGAGTCTGAAGAGTCCCTTGCCAAGAAGCACCGAAATATCACTAGAACAAAATTCGGCTGACTTATCCTTTTAGCGCAGTTGAACAGGATTAGCAGTCAGCTTGGGCTGAAGGAATAGTCAAACTTTAGTGTGTTTTGCACACTATTCACAAATAATTTTTTGGTACACCTAAATTAATGAAGATATTTATTTGTTTCTTTCACCAAACTTAATTCAACGTTCTGTTTCATTGGTGTACAGCAGAGGTATGTCCTTACCGAGATGTTACACCAGATTATTTTTGTTTTTAACCCTAATACAGTCAAACGGAAACAATAAATTAAGACGTTAATTTATTGAGCAGAGATTGTTTCGGCTTTCTTCTAAATTAATCTCTACATTTCTTGTTTCTTTTTGAGTGCCATCTTTTAGATCCTTTTAAAGGTCATGCATGGAAGTAACGCAAAAAAAGGAGCACAAAAATACAAAAATAATGGCAAATATTTAATGACAAAAATTTGGCTTTATTTTACTCAAATTACAGTCTGCACTCGGTACTCTGCATGAATATTTGCTAGGCTCACGCGCCGTTCACAGTTCGGCGAAGTCGAAATTAACAGATCTCTACAACACAGCTGAAAGGCGCCAAAGAATTTGATGAAATTCGATCCTAGCGAATATTTACGCACAGTAACGAAAACACACAGTATTTCAAGTAGTTTTAAATATTTGCTCTCCTTTGTTCATTACTTCTTTCACACTCCATCGGCGAAATTTGCAACAGTCTGCATTACGTTCGAGACTGTCCGAAGGATCCCAACAAAACGTAAAGAGCATTAAAACAGAACGTTAAAAAACCGAAACAATTGGCTCTGCAGTAAGAAGTTAACACTTATTTATTTTAAAGTTTTTTTTTTCGTTACAAGTTAACAATTATTCGTGTAACTGCAATGTGCTGATCTACTAAGATGTTGTTATTCGCTATTAGCGCACTAACTACCAAGTTAAGCCATATTGGAGGCTTGGTTGTTAGGCTACTCAGTAGTTCCCTTAGAATGGTACAAATGCCAACGATACCAATGCTACTACAAGCGCACAACTGACCTGTTAAGGCCATACTGGACGTGTGCAAGTTTATTTTCGAAACGTAGTGCCACCTCAGGCCTGGTATGTGATTATTAGCGTTTTTTCCCCATTTTTTTGCTGTTTTTTATTACTCTACAATTTTCATGCTGCGATGGATGAATAAACATATGTAGCGGTGTAGCCTATATTTGCAATTATCATAAAAGTTTATGCTAATGACTAAAACGCCAGTTGCCATGCACTACGTCTATATTTTACCCTTCAAAGATTCCCCTCAAATGACGGACAGAGCACAGATTGATTTGACGCTAAAGAACAGAGTGATATCGAATTTCGGCAAGATCCGTATCTCTCCGTTTCCAATAATCTGAGCTAAGCTTTCAAGGTATTTTGGATTTCAGCTGACAGGACTGATCTAAAGGACTCGATAGAGTATCAGTTTCTTCTGCAGGCTAGATTACAGGATTTCATCTAATCGAATGCTTTACTGCATTCTCTTTGTTGAAGGGGGCATCAGAATACGCTGTTTCTTCTTAAAGCTAACACCTCACTGTATTTCGTTATACCAGCAACCTTTTCCTTCCACGAAATTGCCACAAACTACGGGGATCGACAACAAGAGCTGTAAGCTCATATGGCACTTGCAAGGGTTGAGATGTATTATTTGATCAAAAGTAATTTTCGACTGTGCGGTTCAGATGCGCACTTTAAGGGAGCTAGAGAAAAAGTATATTATCGTTGAACTTGGCTGTAATGATGCGCACTTTAAAGGAACTAGAAATTCATCTGTAAGGAAGACCCTTGAGGCAAAAACGATAGCAGGCTCTTAGGGATCATTGATATATACGTATGATCAGAAGTATTTTTTCCCCCACTAATTTGCGCACTTTAAGGGTGCAAGAAATTATTTTTTTTGCAAAACCCTTGTGGGACAACTGATCATGGGTTGAGATGTATTGTTTGATAAAAAGTACTTTTCGACCCTGCGGTTAAGATGCACACTTTAAGGGAGCTAGAACATCATTTGTAAGCAAAACCCTTGAGGCAAAAATGATCATGAGCTCATGGGGATCATGGAAATGCATATTTTGCTTAAAAGTATTTTTCATGATTGGTACTTTAGGGAATGGTCGGATTTGAAAAGTGGCGATTTCTAAGCCAATCTTGTCGAATTTCTAATATTCCAGCCAAATTTCATCGTCCTAGCACATCTGGAAGTACCCTAACTCGCGATCACCGGAATTCCGGACCCGCCCCTCAAACTCCCCCCACAGTCGCCGGAGCCAATCCGGTTCAGTTTGGACTTGTTTGTTATTCCCACAAAGTTCCATCCCGATCTCTCCAGTCCAATCCGGTCACGTATGCCCCCCCCCCCCAATTGTTGTCGGATCCGGTCCGGACATGAAAAAGATCACCACAGGCACGCCCTCTGTTCAGTTATTAAATTTCACTCGAATCCGATCACCCGTTCCAAAGTTACGCATGGCTAAATATTCCGGATTCCCCCTCCCTCCGATCCCCCCACGACTATCGGATCGAGTGAATTTTTATTTACAAGTCAGTTTGATCGGGTCCCTGATACGCCTCCCAAGTTTCGTCGTGAATTCCGTGATACTCCCCTCCACCTCCCCCCCCCAAGTGTCCGGGTCCAGCCCAAACGTGAAAACAAATTATCTGGAGCAGATTCTTGTTCTTCCCAGCAAGTTTTACTCCGATCCCTCCATTATAACCGTTTCTCGAGATTTCCGGTCTTCCCCCACCCCAATTCCCCCATAGCTGTCGAATCCGGTTCGGACTTCAAATGGAACATCAGAGATATGTCATTCATCCAGGTATTAAGTTTCGTCCCAATCCGATCACCCGTTCGAAAGTTACACAACACTCAATTTTCCATATTCCCCCGCACTGCACCACAGATACAAACCCCTTTGACCCTCGAATGCACTAGCTCTTTCCAATGTTAACAGAGTGATCCGATGCAAAGAGTGACGTCACGCCGCGCGCAGACCTACTAGTGTAAAGAAAGGGGTAGGGGTTTTACAAAAACTACTAAATTTTCCGGATTCCCCCGCCCTCTACTCCCTCCACGGTGGTCGGATCGGGGAAGTGATTATTTGCAAGTTAGTTTGGTCGGGTCCCTGATATGCCTGCCAAGTTTCATCGTCCTAGCACATCTGCAAGTACCCTAACTCGCGATCACCGGACCGACCGACAGACCGACCGACCGACAGACCGACCGACAGACCGACCGACGGAAAAGTGATCGGTATATGACACTTGAGCGAAGCTGCAAGTGCCATTGAAAGGAGGCACGGCACGGCACGGCATGGTACAGGAGGCACGAGTACTAAAAAGGCACGTAATACTAAAAAGAGACACAGCATATTAAAAGAAGGCTTGCATGCACCAGGGGGCATGCACCGTCTATGTCTTACTTTAGAACCTGTGTTCCGGCGTACCTTTTTCTTAGTTCTCGGTCATGTTCGCTTGAAAATAACGAGGGGTAGGACCCATGTTCTAACGTGCCTTCTTTTAACCTCCGGAAGAAGGCACGCTACAACACGGATCCTGAAAGAAGGCATAGGCAGTGCGTGCTTCCTTGTGCAGGAATGACTTTCTTTAGTATGCCGGAACTTCCGGAATCTGGGCTTCCAGATTATTCTTTGACTTCTTCCGTAAATTGCATCTGAAATATGAACCGGTCCGAAATGTACATCATAATAATCCGGAAAAAAGGGGCTTTTAAACTTCCAGATTTCCGGAATTTTTAAGTATCACAGAAGAAATTCAGAAAAAATCTCGGAAAATCTGAGAACCCAGATTCCGGAAGGTGAAGACCCGGCTTTAGTACTCGTGCCTCCTGCGTACCATGGCGTGCCGTGCCTCCTTTTAGTCGATCCCCAAACTACGTTCTGGGACCGCAATAAGATTTCGTAATTACCACAAAAGGTTTCACCAGGAAAATTCATGCTCAATTCACGTGAATTGTATGACGATCCGATGCGAAATTGGACAGGCCTGAAGTCACGCCCAAATTTACCGGGAACTGATGATAATCGAGGGAGAGATTCATCGCTTAGGACAAGAAGTCATGTGGTATTGCAATTCACTGGCACTGGCTGTTTAATGGTTTTAAGGATTTAGAAGAGGTCTATAAGTATACAAGAACAATTTTGTGTGTCAATTGAGCTCCTTGTAGAACTTAGCAGCCGAAGCCTAGCTAAGCATAAAGCAACGCCCAAATCTACTGGGGACTGGTGTGAAACAAGATATCGAATTTGCTGAATAGTATCTCAATGCAGCAAAATGCAGCCTATGCATGGACTTGCGATATTGCAATACATTGGTTCTGAAATAGTTGTAAAGGACCCGTCGTACTTATATTGCCAATGTAACCTACTTCTGTAACTGCATTCATTAATTCTTAAACCCAGAGACCCAAATTTCCTATTTTACATTCTGAACCCGCTAGACACCTCATTATTCTTTGCCCTTGCAGCGATTCATTAGCTTCCATGCACATTATGCTCCCGCCAAGTGTTCGAGTATCATGCTATTGATGCGTAAAATCGCTTTTCTGAGTTTTGCCAAGTTTTTGCTAGAAGTCAATGCGTCTGGAAAAATACTTCTTTTTTTTTGCTGGACAAGTAGTTCGCTCGGAATTCGGCCGAAACCGGGAATTTGGCAGAAGTAAAGAAGGAAGTTTCGATCGGAATGGTCAAAATAGATATGGCTTTTACAGGTATATCCGAACTTGGTTTTCTCAGATGCCTGGCGAAGACAAGACCTAGTTGTCTGGATCAAATATAACATTTTTGGGATCCCATCGAAACCTTTGGTCTTTTTGTTCTTGCAAAATAAAACTGGGAGTCCACATATGTTTAGAACTTGCCCATATAAATTAGATGGTGTGAATTTTAAGTAGTTTAGGGCGGTCAGTGCCCGTGGTTGCATTTATCAGATTTACACTGAGTGGTCAAAATACAGAATTGCGAAATCCTAATTAAACTTGGATGGTGGGTGCCTGCCCCTCGCAAAGTCCCGTTGTCGAGGCTTTACGTGATAAATTTTGGTCCCTTGGTCCTTTTGACTATGACATTGGCAGAGGGTTGTTAGAATCCTAACAGCCGCGTCGCGACGCCTCCCGATGAATGAACAATAGATATAACTCTTGAAATGTCTCGACGCGTATTTACGGCACTTGCTGGAATAACTTTTCACCTTTTAGCCTTACGGACGCCCGTGAGACTGCGTACGAGACGTGCCAAGAATATTGCCAAAGCATAAGTTATGATTTTCAATTTCAATGGCCGGATATAATACCACAGCTGACTTAAGCCATTGAGAACAGATCAGAAATGATGACAAGTGACTAACGATGCGCCGTAAGAGCTCAGAGCTTAATCCCAGCTTGGAAATACGAAGTTTGCGGAGCGGAATGCCCTGTCTAAAGACGATTGCACCGATATTTCAACCAACAAAAGGGGCCATTTTCAAATGCAACTTAGTCTGACATAGATAAACTAGCCTGGGTGACTAAACAGAAGAATGAAACAGCAGATTGTGACACAATAGAGGCAAAGCTTGACGTCGACCTACACACAACCTACAGGAGGGGTGATGACATCACATTGACAGCAATGAAAAACCGGAACCGCACGCAGTACACAATCTGAGACAGTATACCAGAGTCAGTTTGGTTGACGTTATCCGATATTCTATAAAGCCTTGGAATGAGCAGACACGTTTAAACCCTAGCCCCCCTCCAATGTTTCAAAGGTTTTTCAATATCATAATTTTGCAGTAGGTGTAACCTAATCCTATTCTGAGTCGTTACATCAGCTTAATTAAGTTGATTAATATATTTCTTGGGACCCCTTATACCCTTTCCTAAAGTTCGGCTGGCGTCATCAGACACGTCATTTTTTATAAACCCTTGGAATGAGCAGACAGTTCAAACCCTGGTCCCCCTCCGATGTTTCAAAGGAATACAGCAATTTCGCTGAATTTGCATCATAATCCTATCCAATGGGTGGTTACACCAACTTAATCAAGTAAGTTAATCTATTTCTTGGGACCATTTACTACCCTTTCATAAAGCTCGGGTGAGGGTTCCTTTCATTATACCGTTTTATTATTACAGATTTATAAGACTAGTCCGTTTTCCACCTTTGGTACAAAAATAGACAACTGGTTTCAGTATTCAAGCTTCCGGACTAAGAAAGAAAGTGAAAAAACTGCCTCTGACACTCATCTTTGCTTTGCCGGACACACAGTCCTTCTTTTCTGAGCCACTTTTAGTGTCTGTTTCTTTTATGTGATTTGTTCTGACTAATATAACATAATAATAATCACGCACTGAAAAGGCGCAGTGCAAAGAAAGAAAAAGTTGCACAGTTGCAAAGATTCGATAACGAGATGAATACTCAAGATCCAAAAAACAAAACAGAGAAGAACGAAAAAAGAGGACTAATTGGGTATAGTAAAAATTCTCCCTAGATGACAGACGGAAAAATGGTCAAGGGAAGACACGTGACAATAACTTCACACAAGGGTTTCCAGGCAAAACTTTGCAAGTAACAGGGTAGTTCTTATACATTACGTCAAGGAAGGTATGCTCAAAAAGTGAAGTATTTGGAACAAAAGGTCCTGAAACACTTGACATTTCTCCTTCGAGGATTATTTTGTTTTCGATGTTTATGATACTGTACAGATGCAGTAGGACCATTAACGGTTTAAAAAAAGAGCTGGAAGCTCCTATGGCACTTGCAAGGCTGGGTCAGAGGATGAAAGTAGGAATTCGTCAATTCGTGGGTTTGTTGTAATCATTTGTAAGCAAGACCCCGAGATAAGAATAATCATTTGGGTCCTTGGAAATCACGAGAATGTGTCGTTTGGTAATGCACTTAGCTGTGCGCACTTCATCTGTAATCAAAACTCTTGAAAAAAATGATGATGAGCTCATCGGGAGCACGAAATGTATCTTGTACTAAAAAAAATTGTTTATAATTTAAGGAATTCAGTTGTAAGCAAAACCCTTGAGGAAAAACGATCATGGGCTCATAGGGATCACGAAAATGTATATTTTGCTTAAAAGTATGTTTTGTACTTTGCGGTTAGGATTAGTACTTTAAGGGATGGTCGATCTGGGAACTGACAATTTCTAAGCCAATCTTGTCAAGTATCTAATTTCCAAGCCGAGTTTCATCGTCCTAGCACATCTGGAAGTACCTTGATTCGCGATCACCGGAATTCCGGACCACCCTCACTCCTCACACAGTGCCCTAACCCGGTCCGGTTCTGTCATTGATATATGTAGGGCTTGTGCTAATTCTTCAAACCAAGTCTAAGCGTGGCACAAAATTTCCGATTCTCCACTTCACCTCCCCCCCAACATTCATCGGATTACATCCGGACTTTAAATAGGACACTTGAAACATACGGTGTTTCCAAATATCAAGTTTCATAAGATCCGATCACCCGTTCAAAAGTTATAGATGCCTCAAGATTCATGATTCTCCCTCCCTCCACTCCCCCCACGATGGTCGGATCAGGGAGCTGACTATTTCTAAGCCAATTATGTCAAGTCTCTAATGTTCAAGCCAAGTTTCATCGTCCTTGCACGTCTGGAAGTACCTTAACTTGCGATCACCAGAATTCCCCCCCCCTCTAACTTTCCCACAGTGCCCGAATCCGGTCCGGTTCTGTCAATGATGTACATGGGGATTGTGCTTGTTCTTCCCACCGAGTTTCATTCCGAATGCTCCACTCCAAGCGTGTCTCAAGAGTCAAGGTTTCCGGTTCCCCTTTCCGACTCCCCCACCTTCATCGGATCCGGTCCGGACTTAAAACGGGATATCCGAGACATGTAGTCTTTTTTATATACATGTCAAGTTTCACTATGATCCGATCACCCATTCGGAAGTTAAACATACCTCAAGATTCCGGATTCCCCCTCCCTCCACTCCCCCATGATAGTCGGATCGGGAAGTTGACTATTTCCAGATTAATCTGGTCGGGTCCCTGATTTATCTGCCAAGTTTCATTGTCCTAGCCCGCCTGGAAGTAACTTATTTGTAATCTGTTTTTGACCTTTTTCTACCTGTCGCGTTACCTGTAGTGGCGAATAATACCCAGTGGCGAAAAATCACGGTGGCACAAAAGCACTTATCTCATATTTTCTTCAGTTTGTAAAATATATGGTGCGGTTTCCTCCTTGTACTAAAAAAAAAATCAAAGAAACTGAAACATTTTAGAAACTTGGAGTTTATGAGCTCAGTGAACCACAAACAGCAGTGGAAAATAAACTGGAAAATACAACCAAGCACCGATCACGACTGGAGCGCCTTTTTGGCCGAATAAAGTCGTAACTTTAAGACGGATTTTCTTATGGATCATTTAGTAATAAAAAATTGTTCTTTTTCTTTATATCTTCAGCGTTTTGATGCCTTTGCTGATTAATCATCATCATTAGAAAACGGGGCCCGAAATTTCGATTGCCTAGGGGCCATTCAAATGTCATTGTGCATTGCTTCTCAACTTTTTACGGAATGTTTAATCGAGTTCCGAAGAGGATATGCACTCAGCAGTTGCTCTTCGCCACGTCTCTCCGAGGACGGAACACTCGGCATTATAAATAACATCTCACGACTATTTTAAATAGCGTCTCACGATTCGTTCAAGTGCCAGACGACGCATTTGAAATACGGCGAGTTGCATACAAAGTTTCTGCTTTACAAAAACACATTTATTTGTTGGAGACCACCCAAGCAAACCCATCTAATTGGCGCGCAAGACATTCTATTCAAATTCATCTCGTACTTTTTCTGCGTCTATAAAATAAACTTACACATGATTTTTAGTCTTTGTTTTATTTATCGTTTTCTTCTTCGACCCTTGCAATTAGTATCGTATACCCGTCGAAAGGAACAAAGAAAAAGACGGAGTACGTAAACAAAACAAGGAAGAAGAGAAAAGAACAACAACTAAATGGATACAGACGCTGCTAATCTTACAAGTAACGTAGGCCTTTCGTGGTGTGAATCCAGAAGCTACTGACTGCGGATAGGTCAAATCATGCCGTCGAACATATTTGAATTTCTTGACCTGACCTAACCCCTATGGGCATACAGGGGATGGGTCGGGGGCACGCGAGTCAGAGTAAGGATTCAGCGTGTCGAAAGTATGTAGATCAGATCTCTGTTTTCTCTTTCTCCCGCAGCAGTTATAAAATAGTTATAAAATAGCGCCGAGTATATTACAGGCTAAATTGCGTTTTGCGGACACAATACTGATTCAGTTGACAATATTGATGATAGCTTGTCCGGGTTCTCTGCGCATGTATGTACGTATGTATGCAAGTAGCATAACGAATCGATTTTAAACTATCACCAATAGGTAGGCCTAGGCAAGTGGGATGTGAAGGCCATGCCTTTGATGTTCAGTCTGTCTGAAGGGCTTAGACACATTAGTGTACAAGTTTCAAATAAGCCGCTAAAATTCGGCTTATCCTTCAGCAAAACATAAAGCTAAAGTTAAACTCGAAATTTCAGTTATTTTTTATCCAGTCTTATTTTCATTTTCTACTCGAGATGTCGGCCACAGCTGAAATAGTATATTGCACTTACATGGAAGTCTCTCATGCACACTTCTTAAAGTCCGTATCAAAAGTTCGGCTCTGTCGCGGGTCGCCGTAATACCAGCCAGTATTTCAGGCATGAACAGTCCTTGTCATATCTACAAATCAATTTCAAGCAAGGACATAAATAAAAATGGCGAGGATAGAAAAGGAGGCATCGAAATTTGTTATTAGCTCTATTATTAATTAATTACCATTATTAAAATATTATTAGTTCTAAAAACTGGCTTTCACCAGCTCCTCGTGTCGGTTTTAAAAGTAATACCTGAATCCGTCTATCTGCTTGTTTTACTAACGGGCAAATAGTACGGTCACAATCTTACGTAAACCGGAAATTTGGAAAAAAAGAAGTGTAGAAAGTAATGAAGAACATGTTAGATTGAATATTCTTTGAGTTCGACCAGCATGGTTTTCCGGCCATAATCTGGGCTAGACCGGAAAAGTAAAAACATAAAGGAATTACCTAACGGATCTAGTTAAGGGCCTGATTAAGGACAACGTGCTTACATGATCTGGAAAATATCGGAAATCTACAGGATCATTTTGTCTGGAAGAAGAAATCCAAAAAATATTACCCTTTGGGATCCCACCAAAACATTTTGTCTTGTTTTGTTTGCCAGCATAATTCATCCTTTATTACCTGCTCTTCAGTAATGAAGTCATAAATCTAAACTAGAGCAAGCACTAACAAGTAAGGGGATGGTACAAAGGCCAGACGATACTGCTGCCTCAGTATTCTAAAGCACACATCAGAATTAAATTAGGAAAATAGCTTGGTTACGACAGCTCGGTACGATGCCAAAATGACGTAACTACTGCTGAACGTACACACAGTGTAACTAGAGATTAGAGTTATTTGTGGTTGAACAAATTAGGCTTTTTCACCGACAATAATAGTGGTATCTCATTACCTTTTGCAAACATCCGGACCAAGTATAAACTTCTTTAAGCACAACTCTTACTAAAAATGATGTTTTCATGATGAAATGACTCAGAATACCGTTTTCAAAAATACCATTACTTTCCACGAGAAATTAGCGATTTTCTTGTTAGCACTTGTCGACTTTATCCAGCCTCCCTCTCTCCGACACGGAGGCTGAACGCAAAATATCTGCATGAACGCGCCTTGGTTAACAAGACCAAAGGTTCCGATGGGATCCCAAAAATTCAATATCTGATCCAGACAAATAGGTTTTGTCTTCGCCAGATCCGGTCTTCGCCAGACTCCTTGAACATTTTTACTCTTAAAATTTAGAAACAGATTAAGGCAAAACAGCTCATCATAAAAAAACCAAGTTCAGATATGGATTCAGCATGTGAATGCCTTACTTCTGCGAATTTTCCGGTTTCGGCGAAATTTCAGAACTACTTATCCGGCGAAAAAATAAAGCTCAAAAACGAATCCAGCGTATCTCCTTATCCCTATATCCAGCATCTAATCAGCTTCAAATAAAAATTTAACTTATAACAAATTTTCCGGTTTCAGCCGGATTCCGGGCGAACTATATGTCTGGCTAAAAAATGATTGTCATATACGGATTCAGCATCTCTTCTTACCCCTAAATCGGACATCTTATCAACTTCGAATAAAACTTTTACTTTTAACAAACTTTCCGGTTTTGGCCGGATTCCGGGCGAACTACTTGTCCGGCACGAAAACGGTTTTCATATTCACGTTCAGCATGCCTTCTTACCCCTACATCGAACGTCTAATCAGCTTCAAATAAAACTTTTACTTTTAACAAACTTTCCGATTTTGGCCGGATTCCGGGCGAACTGCTTGTCCGGCGAGAAAATGATTTTTCATATTCGTGTTCGGGATGCCTTCTTACCCCTAAATCGAACATCTAATCAACTTCAAATAGAACTTTTACTTTTAACAAACTTTCTGGTTTTGGCCGGATTCCGGGCGAACTACTTGTCCGGCGAGAAAATGGTTTTCATATTCGTGCCCAGCATGTCTTCTTACCCCACAATCGACTATCACATTAGCGTTTTAAGAATATTTTGCTTGTCCCTTAATTTGAACCCCCTCCCCCATCCCTAAATGTAGGGCTACAGACCCCATCTACGAAATCGACCTTACTCTTGGCCCAAAGAATCCTCGTACCAAGTTTCATCGAAATATCTCATTCCCTTCGAGAGTAATCGTGCTCACAGACGGACGGACGGACAGCTTTTGCGATGTCATAGGTATCCCACCACTTACGTTTTGGGATCCCGAAAAGGGGGAAAACCAAGCAAACAGAAGAAGTCCGAAACAGAACATGACAGACAGATCTGATGGTCTACCATGTCTTTGAAAAATGAAAAATAATACTTTGAAGCATATCCTTATTTGTGAAAGAGTTGTTAATGGACCCTGAAGCTTTCGGCAGAGTTTGCGTTGCGTGACTTTCAAAACTCGGCTAGACACAAAAAGCGCCAAAAATTGCCTAAAATCCATAAAACACCATACTTCACTACCATAATGTGTTCTCATACTAAAAATCCTTTTCTGGAAACCTACATTCTGTATAGGCCTACGCCTCAAATGACTTTTAATCACTAAACTGCAAACTCTACTATCCTTTCCTACTGAATGTCCAAATTGCTTACTAAATTTACCATTACTGGAAAATTTAACCCCCAAATACAGAAACTCATCCTTTTGTAACACCATCACCACTGTTTTCTCCCTGTTTAATACCAACTCCTTCTGTTTCAGATATTCCGCCACCAAATCAACCAAAATCTGTATATTACCTTCACTGTCCACCACCAAAACCACATGTCCTCGAATAATAACATGCACAACTTCACTTTTTCCATACTGACAGTAGGTGCTTCTCTTTCTGACAGATAACTATTTATATATAAAGATAATAAAGCTGGCGACAGTGTAACACAAGTATACTCAGGAGTAGCCGTACAGTTAGAACAGGCAATCCTAAATTACACATAATGATCATTCCAATTTGATGGTAATGGTTTCCCCGCCATTTTCCTCAATATCATATCAGTTCAATCGGAAGCATTCTAGAGTCTGTAACGTATAGATCCCCATTTAAGTCGCCATATAAAAAAAAAAAACCTTAAAACACAAAATCAGACGAAAAGGAAAATATTTAGCAGGTTAAGTGTAAAAAAGTCTTTAGCTGGTGAAGTGAATGATAGGAAACAGAAAATGTAGCTAAATAATTGGTAGGATCTATTTCTTTCTGTATTTTGTTTTATTTTTCTCTCATATTTCTGATTAATAATCATCATATTTTGAATATCCAATTCGACTTGCCTAGTCTACCCAATGCAATCTGACCTACTGAATACTTGATGAGCTGCCAGGACTGATGCACTTGTTCTGTAAAGGGTGAATTTGGTTTGCTGGTTTCGTGAACAATGTTGGCTGACGTTAGAGATCTTGCTGAAAGATAATATACAGTTTTGTTCATAAAAATAATTGCCATCGGGAGAACTGTCAAGTGCTGACAAGTAACAGGCTACCCCGCCTTGGAGAAGAATCTCAATCAACTCTTTTAAGATTTTAATTTTTTCCAGTTGTCGTTCCTGTCTCTGGTATCAAGTCAGTTAGCTACTGAATTCGACCACTGTGCATCCTGTCACGGTATCAATGCGACATGTCAGATCATATCTGGGATTTTTACTCAAGCACAACTACCTCCAGGTTACAACCAAATAACCCAGATTCCAAGAGGAGCATGCTTCCTCAACATCACAGGACTTAAACCCAGTTACAACCACATAGGTAAGTCTAAGAATTCTCTCCTAGTTAGGAGTTGGGGTTGGAAATGAGTTAATATTCCAGTTACAAATGGTCTCCTATTAGGTTATACCTCTCTCAACATGACAGGTCTTGAACGCACCTACAACCACATGGATAAGTCTAAAAACTTTGACAACTTTTTCCCGCTTTTCTGATATTTTTTTGGGGGGAAACTTGGAAATGGTTTAACATTAGAGTTACAAACAGTCTGCATTCGTTTATTTCTTTTTTTATTGTAGTAATACAGTAGATAGGCAAATGAGAACTGTTAATTAGTAGGTGTGAATTTACTGCAACGCTGGCCATTAGGGACTTCTTTCTGCCATAGCATGATCAGTTACTCTTTCTACGCCAAAACCCAATAACAAACTATCTCAAAAACCGAGAAATCCCAATCCCGCTCGTCTTTTAATCGTGCACAGTGAAGCTTCCTTTGCCTCTTGGCTAAGATTCTGTGGGTGTGGGAGAGGACCCTGTAGGCGTGTCAGAAAGACTACACAAGGCCACGGTGCTGTATTTAAATTGGGTGGGGCAGCAAAAGCAACTAAACAATTTTTCACAACGATCAAACTTGTTTGAACGCCGAAGCGTGTAGGGCAAACTCGGGAATTAACTTTTCCTAGCTGAAGATGGAATGGGATTTATAAGGTCGAGAAAAGAAGGTTAAACAAGTTTTTTACGACGATGTTTGACCTTACAATCAGCGTCTACTGCAGATTTAGTACCCACCAGAATGACTGAGCTGGGCTGCATGTGTGATTCCATTTTTTTTTTCTATTGCCCAACCTTTTGCCGCTTTAAATTATGCATGTATTCTGGACTAATCAAAAGTTATATTTCCAAGAGCTATTCCCCTGGCAGTCCCATTCAGTCGAGACTCTCGTCAATTCATTTCCAACTCGAAAGAAAAAATGACCTCAGGCAAAAGAAGTCCCGAGAAAATTCTTGCTGCGAGCCTGTTTTAATAGGAAGTTCTTAGGAATTTCAACTTTAAAGAAGAAACAGCTTTGAACTTGGTAGTTCTGAAAGTAACATAAAAGAGAATTCCAAAATAAAGCGGTTCCAGGAGCGAACTAGAAAGCCTTTTAAAGTACCAAACAGAAGTTTTTGTTTTCATTATTCACGCCTTGTCCCAATTGTTTATCCCTGGTTTAGAGAAGCCGAAAAAAATTATCCGATTGAATCGAAATATCGCAGCTGCACCTCGAACTGTCTTCATATACGGAAACCAAATTTTTTCTTTTTTTTGCTGGTATCTATATTTTCTACGTTAACTGCTGAAATTTGTGTTCGGTCGGCACTTCTTGGCAAGGATCTTTTTCAGGCGGTAGCTGAAAACCCACTAGCATGTCTAGATTTATTTATACCACTCAGAGAAGATCTTTGCCAAGTCGGTCCAAAATATCGCCGGATAATCCGTCTAACACCAGCAAACACGAGAACAGCTTCCTTTTCTTACACTTGAAACAACTTCTCATATCAAATGCAGTTTCATCTTCGGAAGCGTGATGAGTGCCGGCACAAGTACGGAGTCTGAGCCAATTCGTGCTCTATATAGTAGCATTTTATTGCAACACCTATTTTTATGTTCTACCCAGCTGAGAGGCAGCTTCCCGAATTTGATTTACATATATCACATATCAAATGTCATTTATACTTTAGACGTATTAAGAATAAAATAATTGTAAGATGTTCGTAAGGAACCGGGTAGTTTTAAAAGTTTAATAATAAAAAGGCTGAAAATACGAAATCTAGTTACCGATCAATTATTCATTTATTAAGGTGATCACCAATAAAGGTTGCCAAACAAACTTGAGTAATACTTAACATATACAAATATTGATGTTTAAGTGTACAATACAATAATACGTAATAATATAATATAGTAAAGAAGGAAGAACAAAAAAAATGAAGAAAAACAACCATTTTTCTGTCTCTTTACTACTCTTAATATTCTCTTTACTTTACAATATTATACTTGAAGCAAAAAACCTCGGATTGATTAATCGAAGGGACTATCAATACAAGAACTGAAGAACGGATAACGCGGCGAGCGAACCGTCTCCTCGGCGAAAATTTGCTTGCTCGAGTCCTACTTTCCGACCCTCACATCACTCACTGACGACCTACGTCGTCTTCGACACGCGCTGAGATCTACAGAATGATTCGAAGAAATACTGATGACATTCCCGATTCTAACCAGGACTTCAGCAAAACAATAAAGGATCAGGACAGGCACGAGCCCTCGCTGAAATAACAGATCAAGATCTATGCGAAATCAGACCATTCCGTCCATCACTCCCGACACGGCATGGACTGCGTCGCTGGTGGTCTGAAATAGAGACGTACTGCCAATCGAAGAATTTACGCGTCAGAATTTGCGGAAAGCATACACTGATCTGAATAAATCACAAGTTCAGAATTTCCAAGCCAACTAATCTGAATTAGCATATTTCCTGGCGAACAGGGAGAAAGGAGCATTTTTTTCAGTTTTTTAATGATTAGGTCTAACTGGTAAATGTGTAGCCTACTCAAATTATCCTTGTTATTTTTGTAAAACCAGAATCCTCTTAGCCTAATTTTTTATTCAAATATGGAGTTTCTTAAATCCTGCGGGAGTTCCAATTGTTTTGTTTTTATATCTAAATCGAAAAGTCTACTTTTTTAATGCTATAACTAAAATAATTTAAACTGCAATGAAGATGAAAGTAGCAAACAGTTAATAAAAAATGTGTTGCTTAATGAGTTTCATGGTGTAAGTGACTTTAGCAAGGACTGTCAATGGTTTGATAAATGATATTTAATATGGAGTCACTCGCATTGCTCCTCTCCATTGCAAGGGAGAAAGACAAAGAAGGTTTGGACATAAACAATACCAAAGGTTCCGATGGGATCTCAAAAATTTAATATTTTTGGGCTTCTTGATTCAGACAATCGAATCTTATAGATTTCGGAGTCTTCGCCACACCCTTTTAACATTTTTGCTATTTATTCACAATCAACCGCTTGAATTTGTACACAAAATTGTTACTGCTATGGCCAAACAACTAATCAAATGAGAAAACTAAATTCAGATATGGATTCAGCAAGCATGTTAACTCCAATATCTCATCTCTAATCGACTTCAGAAAGGTCTTTTAGATTTTTTTTTTTTACCAAATTCCTTGTATTTTTGCAGCATTACCGACGACAGCAAAATAGCTAGTTTGCTCTCTAGCGAAAGCTCTGCGTCTATGACAATATCTTACACCTCTAGTCAACTTCAGATTCAACTTTTACTTTTTGCCAATTTTCCGTTTTTGACGGATTCAGAGCGGGAGAGCAAATTTCCCATTCGGCTTCAGCATTCTTCCTTACCCCTTAATCGACTATCTCATTAACTTTAAAAAAAATAATTATTTTCGTCTCTTACCCTAAGTCATCATAAAGCTCAATAAACGGCTGCCTTTTAGGTCACATGTAAAATTGTTTTCGAACAGCACAAAATACGAGGCAACCATCGAATTTTATCCACATCAACCTTAGCAATGGATTTGAAGAGCGTTTTTGGCTTCACTTGCCAGTGAAGCCACGAAGATGCTTTAAGCCCAAATGGCGATCACACTAAATACTTCGATAAAGCTGGTATAGAGTTGAAGAGTTGAGCTGTGACAGATCAAACATGTGTCAATGCTTCCAAAGAACTAGCAAATGCTCCAGATGTTTTCTAGGGAAAAGCATCAGGTGACGTGTTTGATCCGCATACTGAAACTGCAAATTCTAGAACAAGAAAACAGCTTTCCAACTGAGTCCTAAAGGTGTCAACGATGAAGAAAAGAATTTTCGTCATTCCATAGAGGATTCCTGACTGTACAGTCGTGGATGCTTTAACCCAAAACAGTCATGACACTTATATTTAACCTAATGGGAACATCTATTCCCACGAAAGCCATTAAGCCCCACGACAGGATTGATTGGCCCTGAAGCGGTTTATCGCGTGGACAGTTTTAGAAAGATTTTAAGACTCTAAGATTTTAGGTTCCGTTTTTTCTTTTTTAGCTCTTAGGCGTGCGTCAGACAACCAGTACTTTCTTAACGGATTCTGGAATATCAACCAAACCGGAAGATTTGAAGCTCTTCAAACTGTCTTCCACTACACAAAGGGAGATCCGTATAATATACATGATGGAATTACAGCTCGGGGTCCAACTGGAGATTCCGTCGATATAATGGTAAGACACTACAGTAGTCAAAAATGTGTCGACAAAAAACGCCCTTGTAACGGCAAAGATTAGTCCTTTAATGTAAATTCGTAAATTTTAATTCACATATTCGGGTTTTCATTGCACCTTTGGCTAAAACTGAAGCTTCCAAAGTTCCAACGACTGTACCCAGAACAAGTTAAATTATTCGCCGCAGGCGTAATGTTTTAAATCTGCATGTTTGTCTAGAAAAATTTTGAAGCTTCCAACGGCTGTACCCAGAACTTGTTAAATTAAGGCGAAGTTTTTTAAATCTGCCTTTTTTCTGGAAGAATTTAGCTTACAAGTTCTAGCTTTTAATGTATTTCAGATCCCAAGAATTTCAATCCTAAACCGCCAACTAAATGAAACACCGTTGGAATTGCGCCGCAGGCGAAATTTTGTGTAAAACTAACAGTAACGCATTAGCTGAGATTATTCCTTTAATGTAAATTCGTATATTAAAACTTACATATTCGGCTTACGCCTGAACCCAGAACAAGTTAAATGAAGCGCCGCAGTCGAAATATTTTTGACTGTTTTTTTTCCGGGAAATTTTAGGCTACTCTATACCTATACGTTACAGATTCTAGCTTTTCATGTGTTTCCAACCTCCAGGAATTCCAATCTTGAAACGCCAAAAGTAGCACAAAGATGATTCTCGTGTGTAAATAATCTCGATTTGCCGACCAGACATAAACTTTCGGAATTGGACAAAAGTGTACGGATTTGATTTATTACCTGTAATGAGATTCCGATCTTCCGAAGGGAATTAAGCTTTCCGGGTGCGCCCGACAAATGTTTGAAGGATCCGTTTTTTGCGAATAAAAATATCCCGATGGGCCAACAGAATACCGACGCCCGACTAAAGCATTCAGAATTCGAATTCTTATTATTTTTGACCACATGACTGTAAAGGGTTTTATTTCTTACGTGTAAATAGAAACCGATGTGCCGACGATAGTTGAACTTCCCGGGTGCGCCCGACAAATGTTTGCTGAAACTGATTTATCACAGACAAACAGAACCCGATGTGCCGCCGAGTCGACCGACGCCCGACAAAAGCATGCAGGAGTCAATTTCTTCTGTGTTTGTCCGACAAATGCTTGCCGAATTCGATTTCTTGCGTGTAAAAAGAACCCAGTATGCCGAAGAGTTTACTGACGCCCGACGAACGCATGAATTTCTTCGTTATTTATTATGTACAAAGAGAACCCGATGAGCCGAAGAGAATATCGAGACCCGACAAAAGGATACAAAATTCAATTTCTCCTGTGTTCTGCACAACGAATGTGTGCAGAATTTGACTTCTTGCGTATGAGAAGAACCCGATGTGCCGACGAGTCGACCGACGCCCGGTTTAAACGTTCGGGTTTAAAGTGAACTTTCGAAGGGCTTCGCGCCCATAGTGACGTCCCTGCTGACGATGAAACTTCCGAATATAATGAATTACATGGTTGTGTACCAGTGATTCAGAGGAATGGCGGTTTAAAGGTGGTTGTTCACGCAGCTCTGAGCACCACTCCTTACATCTTGCTCTGTGTTTAGTCCTTTGTTTCCTTTGTTGTGTGATCTTTTTTTCTGTGTTTTTCTACTTTCTTTTTTTTATATTCCATCATTTTCTCTTTCCTGTACTATGGGTGAAAAATAAACATTATTCTTGAATTCCAAGAAACTCTTTAAAGGTCATCTGAATGAAGTCTAACACCCTATTTTGCCACTTTTACATACTGCTTACCATTTATCTCTCGAAAACCGGACTAAAATCGGATGAAGTTTCACCGTGCTATAATTTTCAGCCTTTTTTCCGACTTGTCTTGATCGTAACGCTCGCCGTAACAGTTGTAACAGTCCATGCGTAACAGTTCATGTTGTAACAGTCCACGCCGTAACAGTCCATGCGTTTATCCATCCTTGCGCTGTTTATCCATCCATGCGTTATCAACGTACGTTTATCCATGCGATAATGACAGTTTAAATATTGGCGCTAAATTTGTCTTGGGAGGTCGTAACGAATCGCCATAGGGAGACTTAGAACTTCAAGAGTGGATAGCGCCGAAATCACGGAGCGAAAAAATTCGTCTTCTCTGTACCGGTACTGTGAAGGACGATCTGAGGGGTTCATGGAAGTATGGTAGGATCGTTCAGGTGTCCTTTAAGGGGTGACAAAAGAACAAATCGCACAATGAAACGTTCAGCCTCAAATCAAGTGCTATATTCCGATCTGATCCCTGTTATATTTATATATATTCGAATTTTTTTTGCACTGTTCAGTTTTAAATTCCCTAGTTATGAATAGAAATTTCTTTGAACGTTTGGATTACGTTTATGAAAGACTGAATCATCGGATGATTAAAATACATATCCTCTCATTTAGGTTTTGAATTTCTGTCGTTTAGTTTCCTCCTTCAAAAATTCTAATTAATAATTTAAAAGGTTATGATACCTGTTGACATGACAGCGATAAATGACGAAAACGCATATTTTCCCATTTATCTTACACAGTATCTGGCAAGTAATACCGATTTCTCAACTTCTATTGCTAGGTAGGCTATGAATACCCAACTATAAATAGCAAGTTTATCTTTCACTGAACGTTTAAGCGGTTTAAGTTTAAAGATTATATCAACATTGGTTAAAAACCTATTTGTGAAAGTTGAAACCAAAGAAAATACAGTTCTTCCCACTGGGTCTGATTTGGCATTTTTCGACGCTGAAGACATAATTTGTCATCGTCTTGGTTACGATTCGAGTAGATCCAAGACGTCTCCCATTGACATTATATCCATTTATTGTCGTCATAGTAAATTAGTCTCCAAGCCGCACCTGCACCCATACACTAGCTGCGTCTAGAAGAAGTCATCAAACACCTGTTACCCGGCTTGAGGGATCAGAAGGATCTTCTAAAAGCTTCACCATCTAAAAAATACATACCTTGGAGATGGCCTCGAATAGATGGCCTCGAATGCGCTTTTTCTGCTTAAAGTCAACTCTAGGGTTTTTCTGAGAATTGCGACTTTTCCTTCCACATAACTGTCACAATTGCACTGCACATGCATCGTCTTCCTTCAGGTATTGCTAGAGTGTCTTATCTCTGGACATGGTTTTAACCCAATTCCGAGCTCCTAAATTCTTCGCATGAGCAGAACGACAAAGCAAAGGCATATTTGTTAGTTTCAGACAACATATTGTAAACAGTTAATCCTTGCGAACATGATGGATATCTTCTTTCATTTTATTCATTATTATTGTTGTTATTATTCATAAATCATTATTCTCATTCATTATATGTTAGATGTCTCCTTTCATTCTATTCATAAAACAGTGTTGCTATTTAGGAAAGGAACGTTGGTGCTTGAGATCTTGTTCTGCTTTGACAGCGACTCACAACATAGGGTGGAATTTTATATAAAAAAAACACACAGATAAAGAACAGGAGATAGACTAGAGCAGATAGACTAAGATTAAAAATCCATGTCAGGATAAGGAAATCTCAAATATGGTTGTTTCTGCCTAATACCTTTTTGCGAATTTCCGAGGGTATTCTTTCCAACATATTATGTTGGGACAATCTAGTTACCGATCGCTTATTCACTTAACGAGGCTTGAAGACCCGATGAAAATACGTTACTTCGTTGCTTCGCTATTCACGAATAATCAATCTTTATGTAGTGTTATGTAGTGGAATTTCTCTGTCGGATTTGTCGTACCTCTATGCGCTTGTAGCTGTGTTGTATACTAGACGAAAACAGTTTACGAAAAATAAGTATTCACAAAGTGAACTACCTTCCGCAAGCTGATCACTGGCCACTGAAAAGCCGCCTTTGTATAGCGAATCAAATTTTCCGCGTCATAGTAGAATTTTGCGTTGTTAGGACGGCCGTACATATTCTGAACGTCATACTAGAGCAAACAGTGAGACAAAAAATCTCTTAACACAATACAAATTTTGCGGTGAATTCAGTTAAAAAGTTGGCTTTTAAGATAAGCTTTAAAAAGTTAAATAAAAATGCACATGCATTTACTTCGTCCCGATCGTCAATAGCAGTGACAATAGTCTAACCCTTTCCTCAATCCTCACCGCCTGTTACTGTTCTCCCGATCCCGCGACAAATCCTGAAATCTCTCCGAGAGCTTGATCTAGGGGGCTGAAGGGGGGATTTTGTGACGTTCTCTTCTACTTTCTTGCACCACCTACTCGTAACAAGTGCCATATGACCTCGTAGCTCTTGTTTTTAGAGTTTGTGCCACTTTCGTGGTAGGTAAAAATTGCGGCTATCAAAGTACAGGTTTAAAAACAGCGTATTCTAAGGCCTTCTCTACCTTGAAATACATTGATTTAGCTGACGATGAGAGTTTCCGGGTCGGACAAGACGACGCAACTTTCGCTTTTTCTGCTTGCGCGAGCAAGACATAGTATTCATAGTAAATCATGACTAGTTCTACTAATTGCAACATTTCAGCTTCTTTTAATTGCAGTTGCCAATCCGTCTAGAGCTGCATGTATATGGCCTTTCTCTTCAGGATGTACGCTAGTATTAGGCAGGTTGCCAAGTCACTTGAGTCCGGAAGAATAAGTCACAATTAGCCAACTATATGTTCGTTATTGCTTCATTCAAGTATGGTACACTCTTTCTGGTCGCTCAGCACATTACCCGCGTCACGACAAACATTTAATAAGTCGTTTTCGTTTTAAAACACAAAATAGCGTTCAAAATAACATATCTGCTTAATTCGAAAAGTTAGTATACAAGCGGATGAGTCTTTAGATTCCTGGGACTTGCAAAACCTGAATAATTTTCGACACAGGTTGAGATTTTTGTTGTGTTTTTTCTCGGCTATTTAATCGTTCTTTTTTATACAGAAATGTTTTGAATGTTGATCATCATCATCAATTTTGTTCAGTATTTCCCATTACTGGTAAAACTATTTCTAAGAAAAAAATACTAAGATCAAATAGTAATGACGAGGTTAAAGCAAAAATGATCTAAAGGGCAAATTGATGCGTAGGTGTTAAACTTGTGTCACTGACAGGAGTAGGAGGGATTATGTAAAAGGACTCGGAATAATAGACGGAAGCCTCAAACGTTTGTTGTTAATGCTTGTGATCTACCCAAACCACTGATGCCACATACGTTTAAGCGATACAGAGCTGAATTGCGATTATTGCGAACGCAGTAGTAATTTTGGCGTGTAGTAAAGTCACAGAACCTAACATGTTTTAAACATAAGATACGACGATTCGACGGATGATAAAATTTCCAGATTCATGATCCACAAACTAGGCGGTTTGTTTCAAAACCGGCGATAGAAGCGCTCGACCTACGTATTATTGGTTGCCTTTTTGTTGCGAGTTTCTGTGCAGGTTGCTGTGTTGCGTGTGCCGGTATAGGTTGCGTAAAGTGGCAGAGGGTTTGATGCTCCTTCTTTTCCTGAATAAAGGCGCTTGTGTCTCCATTATCTTCTATTACCCCCCCCCCCCCCCCGTCAACGCTTTAGTTGGTGTATTTCCGACGCTTGCAGAATGCTTATATACTATCGGAGACATGAATTTCACAGGAGAGATAAACTAGGCTAATAAGTAGCTCATGTTTAAGGTTCTGGGCTGTAGACAATAATTTCCTTTCCGTTTTATTACTGAATGCTTAGCAGTTTTCTTCTCTATAAACAAAGGTTGCTTATTATTCCTCAGAACAATGTCTTTGTTTCTGGGGTAGCAATCCAAATTCTTCCTTTTTTTTTCAGTTCTGTTTTCGCGGATCAGAATTCATGCTCAACTTCCGGTACCGATCAACTCGGTATGGACAATTTTTTTCAACATTATGATGAAAGTGCAGGCAATCTGGTTGCGAAAAACTGTTCGTCAGTCTGCAACAACAACAGAATTCAGACACAAATCCTGCTGATTATTCGGGGGGGGGGGGGGTACCAAACCAGTTACACACCCTGGAGCATCCTTGAAGTTTTTAATTTAAGTTAGTCACTGATTTCTAACCAGTTTAGGAAGCTTTGTTTATGCTATCTATAACCAGCGGAAAAACTAAATAGTACTTCACTAGTAAACCAAGTTTACCAACACTCGTCACTGTTATTATAACTATGACCATCTATCTGTAAAACCAGTAAACCCTAACAATCCAACTCAGTCTAGCAGCCCATGGTCACCATTTAACCCAATCTGTAACTAATTAATTACCAGTGATTCTCTTCTTGATCAGATTTAGGGATTAGTTACTTAGAATCAGTAGGCTACATAAAGTCAGAATTTTTCATAGAACTGACAGTGGTTGGTCTACTAGGTATTGAGTGGTTGGTTTCTAATCTGGTGCACTACTCTTCAGGGTTTGTGGGGTTAAAATTGTTTTTAATAATAATCTAAATAATGACTGACAATCTGGTAGAGTTGACTAAATGGCAAACTCGATGGCAAAAAATGGCAAATAAGCCGAAGACTGACAAATGCAGCCTCTCCATATGCTCGCATTTTCGACAAACTTTGAAGTCCTATTTCCGATATTTTACATCGTCCTTGTTGCCCGGTGCAGTAAAAAAAAAATTACTAAAGCTTAACTTTCAAAATCGAGGTTGATATCGGAAAACAAGACTGAGGCGGCCATCGAAAATAACGTATCCGAGCCGAAGGTGAGATAGGTTATGAAAATATCTACCAAGCCGAAGGCGAGGCTTTTTCCAAGGATTTCTTACTTTTCTGTAACAAAGTAGTTTTTAATTAATTTTTTGGAAGTCAGCTTCTACTTTTCAGTATTTGAGGAACAGCGCTCGATGAATTCAGTATTTGAGGAAACGTGCTCGATGAACATCTGCGGAGGCTAATACGGCTTCGTAGCGGCCTCTCTGGAGGATGATACGAGGTGTAACAACCTCCAAACAAGAGCTGAAAGCTCATATGGCACTTGCAAGGCTGGGTCAGAGGATGAAAGTAGGAATTCGTCAATTTGTGGGTTTGTTTTGATCATTTGTAATCAAAACTGTTGAAGTAAAAAACATGACGAACTCACCGGGAGCACGAAAATGTATATTTTGATCAAAAGTATTTTTTGTACGTTGTGGTTGCGATTAGTACTTTATAAGCAATTATTAAGGAATTCAGTTGTAAGCAAAACCCTTGAGGCAAAAATGATCATGGGCTCATAGGGATCACGAAAATGTATATTTTGCTTTAAAATATTTTTTTGTACTTTGCGGTTAGCATTAGTACTTTAAGGGATGGTCGGATCAGGGAACTGACTATTTCTAAGCCAATCATGTCAAGTCTCTAATTTTCGAGCCAAGTTTTATCGTCATAGCACGTCTGGAAGTACCTTAACTTGCGATCATCGGAATTCCGGATCCCCTCCTCTAACTCTCCCACAGTGCCCGAATCCTGTCCGGTTCTGTCACTTACCTACATAGGGCTTGTGCTTGTTCTTTCCACCAAGTTTCATTCCGATCGCTTCACTCCAAGCGTGTCACAAGTTTTCCGGTTCCCACCTCCGACCCCCCCCCCCCACCTTCATCGGATCTGGTCCGGACTTGAAACTGGGCATCCGAGACATGTGATCTTTCTACGTATCAAGTTTCATTATGATCCATTCACCCGTTCGGAAGTTATACATACCTCAAGATTCCAGATTCCCCCTCCCGTCACTCCCCCCACGATGGTCGGATCGGGAAGTTGACTATTTCCAGGTTAATCTGGTCGAGTCCCTGATTTGCCTGCCAAATTTCATTGTCCTAGCACACCTGGAAGTAACTTAACTCCGTATCACCGGAATTCCGGAACTCCCCTCCAACTCCCCCCACAGTGCACGAATCCAGTCCGGGTCTGTCAATGACGTACCTAGGGTATGTGCTTGTTCCTCCCACCAAGTTTCATCCCGATCGCTCCAGTCTAAGCGTGTCACATGATTTCCGGTTCCCCCCTCCGACTCCCCCCCCCACATTAATCGGATTCGATCCGGACCTGAATTGGGACATCTGAGAAATGACGTCTTCCCAAATATCAAGTTTCGTTAAGATCCGATCACCCGTTTGAAAGTTATGCATGCCCCTAAATTCCGGATTCCGGCTCCCCTCCCTCCCCCCATGATGGTCGGATCGGGGAAGTGACTATTTCTAAATTAGTTTGGTCGGGTCCCTGATATGCCTGCCAAGTTTCATCGTCCTAGCACATCTGGAAGTACCCTAACTCGCGATCACCGGACTAACCGACCGACCGACCGACCGACAGACCGACCGACCGACGGAAAAGTGATCGGTATATGGCACTTGGCCGGAAGGCAAGTGCCATAAAAAGTAATTGTCACAACAAAACTTCCTGTGGGACATATGAAGATATGCACTGCATACCTGTTCGAGAAAAGTTATTAGAAAATACACAAATCGAATGATTTTTTTTCCCTCTTCCAGCTCTTCACTCAGGACATCAACAGTGGTATCAAGTACGAATACATGATACCTGTCACTCATCCAGAATTCAGGAAATTTTCCCAGATCGACCGACCTCAAGATGACGAGATTCTACCTCATCAAAACTATCTGCCTCATTCTTCAGGTCCTTTTACAAGCCTAGGCAGCAGCGGATCCCTACAGCAAAACTTTGGGATACAGCCCGAGCCACACGTACCAAACCGTGACTCAAAACCAAATATCATTCCAGTCATACCGATACCAATCGCAGGTAAGAAGTCCAAGTGAAATAGTTTATCTGGATTTTGCCTGGCTTGCTTCTTTTCACAACTGCAAGTTTTTCACTTTTTCACTTCCGGTAAATTAGTTAAGACTGGAATGGGTCTTTGCGAAAGTAGCGCACCCACTCCATGGAAGGTATAAGAAATGATCCCAAGCAGGAGAGTACTAAAAAGCACGGGGAAAGCAGAAGCATACTAAAACCAGGAAGGCATACTAAAATGAGTTAAGAAATGGTGAATTTTAAGTTAGTTGTCCACCCCTGACAGAACAGTAAGTTCTTCACTGTGCGTTTAAGATGCGCATTTTAAGGACGGTTGTCTACGCCTAACAGGGTACTAGAACGAGGAAAGAAATGGTGAACTGTAATTATGTTAGCTGGCGACACCTACTTGGCTCTGGATTGTTTGCTTTGCGGCAATTGCCTATGCTTCAAAGGCTAGTAAACGAGAAAAGAAATGGTGAAGTTTAGATACGTTAACTGCCGACTCTCTCATGATGCTAAACAGAGGAAAGGCACGGCGCTGCTGCTTCCAGTTTTTCGGACCCTTGAGTTCTGGAGCAACTTTCCTCGTTTTAGTATGTCATTCCAGGTCGCAGAAGCGTGTCCTCGTGCGTCATGCCTTTCTTTTACTTTCCCTTTTTCACCGGTTACTTTACTTTTAGTCGATCCCGAACATTTTATGACCCCCTTATCACCGATTATTTTGAGAAATGGCACGTCCAGACACTTCGATAATTGTTCTGACATCACTGACAAGAACCCCTGGGAATACATCGAAATCAGTGGAGAATAATCATGACCTAAACCTCGATTGTCTTGAATCTTAGAAACCACGATGCCACAAACCCTTAGGCAACCCTCTACCAATCGGCATTGACCAGAGAGGAAATTGTAGATTCGCTGCATCACAATTACATTCAGTAATACCAAGCTGAATCTATAAACGATTTAGTAGCAAAATAATGCAAAAAGCAGGCCGTTTGCCTCTACTCAGTTCATCTAAAACACTGTTCATTGTATTTTTTTTTTGCATGCAAAGTATCCAAGTAATCCTTGAAAGCGTTGATGAAGTCAGTCAATAGCCGCGTTCGTTTCGTCGTTCGTCGTTGTCGGTACCAAAAACGTCGTTTAATTTTTTTCATATTAGCGTTTTCTTTGGCACGTTCTATAAACGTCGTTTCACGAACGAAGTCTATACGAAAACGTTAATCGAACGCAGCTAATGCTACTTCAGATGGAAGGGCGTTCCGAAAATCCACCACAGTACGGTCCATCGGAAATCGCCGGCTTTTACCGCACGGTGACCAAATCCAGTTCGACTTGGAGACCAATAGCTTTCTCTCTTCTGTTTTTGCACTGCCAGAAGACGGAACCAAATGATCCAAGCACACGGCATACCTATTCCGTCCTTACGAAATTCTTATTTGACATTTTGTCAAACTGACATAGAACACAAGCGCGGTGTTTGGCCAGATGTAGGAACAGGAAACAAAGCCGTCACCCGCCACTAACAAATTACACTTGTCAGGGTTTCTCTGAGAGACACAAAATCTTCCGGTGATGGTCTTAAGAAACTGTGAAACCGGTCTTCAACTATTTCAGTTTCTTAAAAATTAACGTTAACATAAACTAACATTTATTGACTGAAGTAGACACTACTTTAGCTGTCATTTTCTGCTTTTTAAGGGAGGGGAACTCTTCCTTGGAGGCCCTTCTTCCTTGAAAAATCTGACATTCGGAGGCTTGTTTTAGCAACGTCAACCTCATTGGCCAACAAGACTCCGACTTATTAGACTTATGTACAAGTCAAATTATTTATATTTTTCTGATTTTCTTTTTCATATCTCTTTTGAGCTTGCCCATAAGAGTGCTTCCGAATTGCGCCCCAAGATCGCACTAAATCTCTGGAGTAAACTGGATTAAGTCCAGTTCTGGATACGGTTTTTAGAACGAGATTCACTTAGGCTAATTCTGAATATCGTGATCGCCACAAACGGATACTACCAATCACCTTACAATTCTCAAACTGGTGTCGTCCTGAACAGGACATGATCTAGGCGAAAGATGGACACTCTTATTATTTTATGGTTCCAAAGAAGAGATCATTTGACACTGTTAAAGAAGCCCATCAAAGACTGGCCTATGTCTGTTACATATAGCAAACAGTCTTAATCGAAAGTTCTAGTGAAGAACACCAGCATACAAGAACATGGTCTACCATTACCAGACGAGGTTTTAGTACTATGTTCTGTCATCCTGTTCATTCACACTGTCATAATCATACTGACAAGCTAAAAGATTAATGCTAAATTTAATAATAAATAAATAAATAATGCTGGGTTTACTTTTCGGGTAACTTCAAGCTTATTTAAAATTCGTGCGTATTTTAGCTCGTTTTTGCGCTAGGAAATATCTCTAGCAACAAAAAAGGACGTAAATACGCTCTGATTTCAATTTCAAGAACGACTTAAAAGACTGTTTCAGATCCATTTAGATTTTAAAAAGTGAGAAACTATTACACGTATGAAAAGATTGGGACAGATGTCAACCTTGTTCTGACAGATGTCAACCTATCAGAATATGATCATCATTAGATGACGATTTTATGGTTTATTACTTTACACTGCCGAACCAGAGACCATCTGACCCTGTTAGAAAGACAGGTACAGATCCGTTCATACAGAAGTAGAATTTTCAGTTCATACAGAAGTAGAATTTTAACTTGATAGAATGTGGAAATTTATACAAGAATTTGATACGTGACAGGCAAACAAGAAATTATTTTTAATTCAGAAGTCTAGTACTATAATGTCAGAGCCTCGTATACAGTTCAGCAGCCTAACCTTCATAAAGAAAATAAAACAAGGACAAAGACGAAAAGCCCTTGAAATTTTAAGTAGTGAACTAAAAGATAAAAAATATTCCTCTAGCGGGATTTGAAACCAAGATGTTCGGATTAACATGAACCGACATGCTAAGCCACCTCGTTACCGAGGGATTAGTGAACATGGTTCTAAAATCTTCAAGACTAACTGGCAACAGGAATATGTCGGAAACCACAAGTTTGGCATTCGGAAAATTTGGCATCCGCGGTTAAGTAGACCTCAGGATGCCGAAATCGAGCGAGCCTGTAGAATAAGACTTCACCACCATTACTAATCCTACGACGAAAGCCTTCAAATCCTCGTTATCCAAAAACTGTCTGAAAGAAGACATAACCTTATCATGCGTTTTGGCAAAACAAAAATTGAATCCTGGACACCACAGGACCATCCTTCCGGACTTCTTTACACCCTCTCTTGGCCCTAACACGCGAAGCAACACCGACCCGAAACCCGAGCTTCTTCCCCCGCCAACGAAATCTTCAGAAAGATATCTAAAGTCACTCGCTCCGTATATCAATAAATATTTTAACTGTGCTTGATTTTTTCGTTCGTTTCGTATTCATTCTCTGTTAGTTTGTGTTTTATTCATATTGCACGTGAGTGATTTTTCTTCCAATTTCCACCCGTGTTAGCTATTAGCAAGGCCGTATCCATGGGCGGGTTAGGGGGTTCGACCCCCCCCCCCGAAACCCACAAAAGTAATAGATTTTTGTAGGCTTTAACCTCTGATCTATGTCTTTTTTGTACTTTTTGGTCCGACCCGTGGACGACCCCCCCCGAAATAAATTTCGCGGGTAACCCCCCCCCGAAATAAATTCCTGAATACGGGCCTGGCTATTAGGTTTCAAATATAATTGACTGATTGATTGTTGTGGTTACAATTTTCGTAGAGTTCTGAACAGGCTTCCGCCTTGTTTCATTCAATAATTACTATCCTCATATTCATCTAGTCTCATATTCAGCCATAACATTAAAAGCATTCCAGGTCTGCCTTGAATGTGTTTTCTCATCGTTTGCCCCTTAATGTGAAACATAATATCCACTTAACGATGCATTTAGGCCTTCTCACTTGGGTCCATAAATCAACACTCGTGGCGGCTGGCGTTTGATTCCAGCGCTGACGATTCGAACTTTTACGTGTTTGTTTTCCAGGACGTGTGTCTGTTTAATGGTTGCTATTTTTTCTAGACGGTTTGTTGACAGGTAACTTTGATGATAATTTGTTCAAAGATGACTGAAACTATCAGTACCAAACTGCACGACTGAGTTCAGCCGTTCGTTAACTTACACGCAATTTCTGACTCAACTGACGTCCGTCTTTCAACGCGGATCCGAACAAATGAATAATCTTTTTATTTTTCTCCCGGCTCACCACCGGGGAATTCGAGCTTGCAAAACTTTGGTAACCTGAGGTGGTATCCTTTGGTAACCTTTATCATGATATTGCTGAGTTGGTGAAATTTTTCTTCGTAAGGTTTGCCTGTCCGTCAGTACTTTAGCATGATAACTCTCGAAGGGGATGATATACTTCGTTCAACGTGGTGTGACGATCCTCCTTGCCTGAGTACAGATCAAGTTCGTAGATGGGTCCGTATAGCCCTATAATGGTTGGGGGAGGAGAATTCAGATTAAAAGATGAAACAAATGTTGTTTGTTTTCAAGCTAATGATGAAAGTCAATTTAGGCTAAGGTGGCACGCTGAATCCAGATCTGAACTTCATTGTGTCACCGGGCAAGTAGTCCGCCCGGAATCGGGCACAAACCGGAAATTTGGTATAAAAAAAAGGAAGAGTTTATTCTGAAGTCAATGAGAGCGTCGATATAGAAATAAGAATGAATTCTTAATCCATAAGCGTTTCTGAATTTATTTTCCAACGGGAAAATTAGATTTACCACAAACCGTCGAAAACCGGAAATTCGGTAGAATTAAGGCCATTTGAAAATCCATGTAGAGGCAAGAACACAATGACTCCATGCGAACTTAATTTTCTCGCTGAATACATAGTTCGCCTGGAATTCCGACGAAACCGGAAATTTGATAGAAATAATGATTTTTTTCGGAAGCCGATGCAAATGGTTGGAAAAGGTTAGTTACCAGAAAAAGGCAGGGTGAATCGAGAAATACTATGTGCTGTCGCCTTGGATGGATTGTCCGGTCGGGATCTAGTCTAAACCGGACGTCAAACGAATGAACCTGGTTGTCTGATATGCTTTCTGCTGGAAAACTATTACCTAAAGGATTTGGTTGGTTTGGAGTGTACTTGTTTCACAGCAGTCGTGGTGGGAGAGGGATTAGGTTAAAGAAGATCCAAATTTTCCAGAAAACTGTGACTTTTATAAACAGTACTGTTTGTAAAGAAAAGTATACACAATAATATAAACATTAATATGCGTGACTGGTACTTGACTGACTACGTTACTAACTCTTGACATTGTTCTAATGGATGTACCACGCCACTAACTAAGGGGTGTCGGGGGAATTCAAGACAAGTGCTTAGAATTTTTTGGTGTGTGTTTAGCCCAACTGTAAACCAAGTATCCAAAGCACGAATGCCATTAATAAAATATTACCTAAAAGTTCCAGATTACCAAATTAGGCCATTTCTTAAACAAGTCGGTGGTAAGTGTACATAATAATCCACCGTAGTGATGGTCATCTCGATCTAGCGGTCAACGTGCATATTACTTGAGACGGATACCGAAATCTGACCGCCTAGGGACGTCCACAGGGTACTTACCTTACGCGAACGTCTAAGAAACCGCGAACTTTGACTGGAAAAGTAAGTCAAAGCTCCACTGAGACTATACGAAGAAAAATGGGCCATTGTTTATTTGCCCAGTACTCTTTTAATTGCCCCCAACGTGCCAAAGTATAAACTCTTTTAACGATCCACATGATCTGGTCTTAACTGCCAGTTTTATCTCTGATATAAACACGGTCTGGACTTCAAGTTCCTCAGTGTACTTAATCCTAGCATACGAGTTCTGAAGTGAACTGGTTTTAGCCAGGAATGCTCTTAAAAGTCTGATCAACAGATACTCAAGTTCAAATCTGTCTTTTGCATGTTTACAATTCTACTAGCTCTGTGTCATACAAAGTTCGCCAAAAGTAAACTTTTTTTTGTCTTTCGGCATACAGACAGATACAGACAGATATAATTTCTACCAAAATAAGGGATAAAGTCTCGTGTTGTATAAGAAAACTGCTTTAAGTTCTTGACAGACAGCTCCGCCGGAGCCTGGTCAAAACCAGAAACAGTGGTTGTCCAACAACGACTCAATTTCGGTCTCCGGCCAGAGCCAGGTTAACAAGACCAAAGGTTTCGATGGGACCCCAAAATTCTTCTGTCTTCGCCAGACTCCTTGTACATTTTGACTATTAAAGTAAAACACATATTAAGGCCAATGGCTAATCACCTGAGAAGACAAAGTTCGGATATGGATTCAGCATGTGTGTTTACTCTTATACATCATATCTGCTTTGGCGAAACTGATCAATACTTCCTGCCTTACTTCTACCAAATTTCCAGTTTAGACCGGATTCCAGGCGAACTACTTGTCCGGAAAAAAATAAAGCTCAAAAACAAATTCAGCATATCTCCTTAATCCTATATAGAACCTCTAGTGAACTTTGGATAAAACTTTAACTTTAAATGTTTTCTTCAGGTTTTGTCCGGATTCCGGGCGAACCATTTGTCCGGCGTGAAAATAAGTAGCATATACGGATTCAGCGAGTCTGCTGCTTACCCCTAAATCGACTATCTCATTAGCTTTTAAAAATATTGTATTGGCCCCTTAATTTGAACCCCATCCCCCACCCACTACGGAGCCCATCTACGAATTCGACCTGTCCTTTGACCCAGAGAATCTTCACGCGAAGTTTAAACAAATATCTCATTCCCTTCGAAATTTATCGTGCTTACAGACGGACAACCTTTACAAAGTCACAGGTATCCCGTCACTTCTGTTTTTGGGTCCCAAAAACACAGAAATTTGAGAAAAGAACCAAAATGACTGAAGAAAATGACTAAAGGATTGACATACGGGTTACCATCATATTGAATGAATATAAACTATTTATTGTCGGATCCACGGATAAATTTTTCCGAAATCCGGAGAAAAGAGGAAACTGCGTACAGCACTAACTACTTCCTGCTCAAGTCGTTCGCAGTCCAAGACGACATACTGATTCTGAAATACGAGATGACCAATATACTCTTGTTGATAAATTCCTATAAAACTATGCTGTAGAATGTAAAAGTATCCTAAACTATCCTGTTGAAGCCTAGTAAACTATCCTTGCTCTTTTTCCGGGTGGAACTGACATCCTTCTTGCGTCATGAGGCTATTATCCTTATGAATATTGTTTAGTTTCACGTGAAATACTAGATGAGTATAAACAAATAAAATAGTGGAAACAAATGTACATCGCAATCAATTTACACGGCGACGTAACAATTTCAAAATTGAATGAACTGAACTGTTTTACTACCCATCATACGTAACACATGAGCTGCGGATCGACAGAGTAGATAACGATAAGGAAAACAAAGAAAAGAGAAAAAAGGTAGTATACCCTTAAAAAAGAAGACGACTATACCCAAAAGCACACAACCAAGCATCAACACGCACATCAGAAAAACAGACCTTTTCAACTTTCCAGTTCATTCTCCAGCTTGAGCCCCTTGAGCCTGAAAAGGACCCTTGCCAAGAAGGGCCAAAGTATAGATCTAATAAAAATTCAGCTGACGCTATCCGTTTATCACTGTCAATTGGTATTTAGGAACTGGAATTTTTTTTTTTTAAATGAAGTACTAGCAAACTGACGGACTTCTGATCCAGGACGTTTTTCTATCTTATTTATTTTTCAGGTCAGGATGGAAGAAACAGTCAAACTACTCGGAGGTAATTATCTCAAATCTAGTAGCTTCACCAAATAAATGGCGTTAGGCCAAACATACGCGTTCCACTTTGCCAAGTCTTGCTGATTGTTCGCGAATCTGGTTCACAAATCTGTCAACCTCGCCCATACAAACAATTTGGCGATGTAAGGTTAAACAATCCAGCATAAACAGTGTAAGCCCTATGTACCACACGACTGAAAGCTTAAAACAAACATTTCAAGATTGATTGCTCAGTTTATTCGTAAAGATAAAAAAGCGTCTACTGCAAATGGGTTAAGACGCATATGACATCATGTTTTTATCAGCAGATATATACGTTCCCTATTGGCAATCTGCACATGATGATACAAATAACGAGATGATACCCCTAGATGATACAAATAACGCGTTTCCCACTATATCACAACGAGGGTTCAAGGTCGCTCTGAAAACCGCGGGGTTCTCCCGTGGCTTATTATTCAAAATGCTCGGTCTAAGAAAAGATTCATGACACTATTTATGCTGTGCGATAAGCGGCTGATAGAAATATGGCAGATTTTTTTCCTGGTGAAAAATTGTGTTCGGGATGTCAGCGACGACACGTGTTCCAAGTAACCTTCTTCGCTTTTCTTAGGCCTCGGCCACCTAAGATTCCAAGTGACGACCCCAACGTGTTCGACAGCAGACCTGGCCATCGCTCGCGACACGGCCGGCCAAAGAATACAAAAGGATTCGTCTGGAAGCACATAGGGATCAGCGACTGCACGAAAACATGCGGAGGCGGTAAGGGCCTTTTCCACTTTCTTGCAAATGAATTCGCATTAGCTAAAAGAAATGCATGAATATTTCCAAGCTAGCCTGCTGTTGTTGTTAGTGCGACCAACACTCCGTTTAATTCATAGAACATTTCCTCAAGCTTGCACGTCTTGCGTTATGAATAATGGGCCAAGGAAAACGGGAATTTGTCGTTTTAAGAAAGTTCACATGTCTAACAAATTTGTTTCCAAGACAACGCGACCAAATGATTTTTTTTGTCCACATTCTAAAAGACTCTTGCTTATTAAAAGATGAATCGCCAAATTTATGACCGTATCCAGTAACAAGACCAAAGATTGCGATGGGATCACACAAATTTAATTTTCGATCCAGACAATTGGGTCCGGTCTTCGCCAGACTCCTTGAACATTTTTACTCACAAAATTTAGAATCAGATTAAGGACAATGTGTAATCATCTGAGAAAATCAACTTCAGATATGGATTCAGCATGTGTGCTTAACCCTTTATGTCATATCTACTTCGATGAAATACTTGTCCGGCAAAAAACTAATGCTAAAAAAAAAAAAAATTAACATATCTCTTTACCCCTACATCGAGCATCTAAACAACTTTGACTTTTAACTTTTAATATATTTTTCGGTTTCGGCCGGATTCCGGGCGATCTACTTGTCTAGCGAAAAAAAATTCATTTACGGATTCAGCATGCCTCCCACTACATCGAACCTCTAATCAAGTTCAGATAAACCTTTTACTTAAAACAAATTTTCCGGTTTCAGCCAGTTCCGGGCGAACTATATGTCTGGATAGAAAATGATTGTCATATACGGATTCAGCATGTCTTCTTACCCCTAAATCGAACATCCAATCAACTTCAAATGAAAACTTTTACTTTTAACAAATTTTCCGGTTGGCGGAATTCCGGGCGATCTAATTGTCGGGCGAGAAATTGATCTTCAGTAAGAGTTCAGCATGTCTTCTTACCCCTAAATCGACCATCTTGTTAGCTGCTAAAAAATATTTTGTTCGCCCCTTAATTTGACCCCCCCACCCACCCATAAATGCAGGGCTGCATAGCCCATCTACGATCTTGACATGTCCGTTGACCCAAAGAATCGTCACACCAAGTTTCATCAAAATATCCCATTCCTGTCGAGAAATATCGTGCTGACAGACTGACGGACAACTTTTATGAAGTCACTTCCGTTTTGGAATCCCAAAAACGATACTGGAAGGTTGCTGAGTTCCAAAAGAATAACTAAATTAGTGAGAGAAATACTGAATACACGAGTCGCAGTTGACACAGTTTCTATTCTAATATTCTGACAAAATGACTCCTTCTAGGTTCCTCAAGAGTTACTACATCGTGCCGACTATTTTCAGCCTCGCGATTTTGACAAGACTGTAGGCTTTTACACGAAACACGTACTAACTTGCATATCCGGTATTTGTGACCAATGAATCTTAGGAAGCAATAGGCGGGAGCCTATTCTGCCTCAAACAGAGCGAAACACGGCGAGGGCAAATTCGTGCTCCGAATATGGTAGGCGAACGAGAATATGAGTATTGTCGTTAGGGTAGATTAAAAAAAAGAAATAGCAGGTTCGAAGTCTTGAAACTAAGAACGTATGAAGGATTAGGGATGTGGGCTACAGTGAAACAATAATAAAGGAAAGGCAGGCGAAACGCAGAAAAGAAACTATACTCCACAAACGGAGTCAAACGAAAAGGTCGGATGGTCGCACGCGGAAGAAGATGACCAGATCAGACTTGTCAGCGAAATTAACTGTTCTTATTGCAGGTGTGCAAACTGGCTTGTTTTCTTGCTTCCGAGGAAGTACGGGCGAACGAGTTCAGGACCATAAATGCAAAGACGCGGAGAAACCAATTCAGGAGCCTATAAGATGTAACACCCAAACATGCCCTCCCGAGTAAGTGGATTTCTTTGTTTAAGTGACCTAATGCCAGTTTGGCACGCCTATGTTTGCCCCCTCCCTCGTCTGATGTTCCGAATCCTGATATTGCAATAAAGGTAATGGAACATGTTTCCAATTTTTTTTTAGTGCCCTATTTTTGTTTGTGAACGTTTAAATGTAATATTTCATCTTAATATGATTAATGTAACTTTTCTATTTCATCTGGGTTTGGTTTTCAAACTTAGGAACGTCAGAAATGTTGTGATGGAATACATAAGGAAAACTAAACGATTGGATTTCGAGCTATAATCTTATTTAAAGAAAAAGTGGTTTAACTGTTCGATGTTTGATATTGGAATTCACCGTTTGTTCGTTGGGAAATGCCGTAAGGCTAAGTCACGCAATAAATCCATTCATTCACTCACACAAAAGAAAAGCTTCCACTTTTTAAACTAAAGGGTAGTTGAAAGCTCTCCGTCGTCAAGGGAGTTCGCACCTTTTCCGGGATCGACTAAAAAGAGGCATGGCAGGGCACGCCATGGTGTAGGAGGCACGGGTACAAAAAAGAGGCACGAAAACTAAAAGGATCAGGCTTCAGATTGAGGGGCAGGAACAATGCTATAACCTGTCTTCTTTTAGGCTCTAGAGCTACGAACTCTAACTTACTTGTCTACTTCTACTACTTGCTAATGTCTTTTTATTATTCGTGCCTCTTGCATTATATTTGTAGACTGGCGGCACAAATAATCAATGTTCATTATCGTCAAAGTTTTTTTCTGGACGATTTTATGGCTGAACAAGCCAAAACGGGTGCGGCTGGCCCTTATGACTTTAATCCTCAAAACTGAACATAAAGAGAATAAGGAATGATCTATCAAAGGTTTATACGACCCTGCTGTGACAAATTTAATTCTGCAGATGCTACTTCCTTTTCTGGTAAAACCGATAAAAAAAAACATGATATTTTGCACAGTGGTTAATTGGCTTTATTGTTGTGACTCAAAGCTCACACTGTTTCGGCGTTGAGAACTGTCAAATAGCGCCTTCATTTCCATGTACAGTTTGAGAAATTGCTTTGCGAAAAAAACTAATAAGTTCCACCTTCCAGGTGGACTGCATCCGAGTGGACTCCCTGCAGCGCTACCTGCGGCGAGGGTACACAAACGAGGGATGTGGCTTGTAAGCAGCAGTTGTCTCCAACACTGTCAATTACCATTACAGAAGCGGTCTGCCAAACGCCACCACCGCAGGCAGTCAGGTCATGCTTTATGCCGGGGTGCACAAGATGGATCACGGCACCATGGGGTGATGTGAGTAACAAACACCATCCTAGATCAACAAGCAAATATTCATTAAAGGACCTCTCGTACTTATTTTGCCTATTACGCTGTCTTTTAGATCTGTTCAGGCTGCCTTTCTTTTTATTTGTTTCCCAACAACTTGGGATCTCAAAACGTCAATGACGGATACCTTTGACTTCATAAAGTTGTCCGTTCGTCTGGGGAATGCTTAGTAAGATAAATTTCGAAGAGATTGAGATGTTTTGCTGAAAGGTGGTTTAAGGATCGACTGGATCCGTAGCCATATATTTAGAGGTGGTGGAGGATTCATCTAAGGGACCAACAAAATATGAGAAAGGCCATTCAGGGGTAAGGTGCCATGCTGAATCCAAACTCGATTTTTATTTTTTTTTACCGAACAAGTAGTTGATTAGAGGCTGGATATAGGGGTAAAGAACAGCGCTGAATCCAGAATCCAACCCGACAACTGGCAAAGATAAAATTTTTAGCTGAGTTGATTCCATTTTTAAGCCTGATTTTTTGTCAGAAAAGTCGTTCACCGGGAATCCAGCAAAACCGAAAACCTGGTCGAAGGAAAAGTTTGTAATTTACGGGAGCCAGACTTGTAAATGTGTGCCTTTTGACTGCTTTTTCGGCTGAGCCTAGTTTTGTCAGTCACGCAACGCGCAACTTGAAGGACATAAGGACACGAGAAACTTCAAAGTAGTGAAGTTGATTCCATTTTTAAGCCTGATTTTTTGTCAGAAAAGTCGTTCACCGGGAATCCAGTCAAACCGAAAATGTGTTCGAAGGAAAAGTTTGTAATTTTACGGATACTGTAAATTTACGGGAGCCAGACTTGTAAATGGGTGCCTTTCGAGTGCTTTTTCGGCTGAGCCGAGTTTTGTCAGTCACGCAACGCAAACTTGAAGCACATAAGAACACGAGAAACTTTAAAGTATTGTTTTGCATTCTGGAAGACATGGTAGACCATCAGGTCTATTTTCTGTTTTGGAATTTTTTATTTTGCTTGGCTTTCCAATTTTTAACCACGGCGCGTTCAGTTTTCAAATATTTTACTTCCAGCCACCGCGTCTAGACGGGAATGCTGAATCGCTAATTTCATGTGGACAGTAATGGTATTATCGGAAAACGGTTTTTCTGAGCCATTTCATCGTGGAAAGATCATTTCTAGTAAGAGTTGTGCTTTAGTTTATCCGGAAACGTTCAGCAGAAATTTAAGCAGGAATCCTTTAACCTGAAACGTTGTATTTTAAGCTCACTTTTTAAGTATCATGTAGTCCTTAATTAGATTCAATTCATCTTCAGTTAACTTTAACGGTTTAACGGGTTTAACGTGACATTTGCTGTGTATAGACAAACTGGCAATATCTTTAGTTCAAGGACAACTGAATAAGTCGCATCCGCTTTTAACATAGACAGCAGATGTCACATTTTTCCGGCTTTGAATCACAGCTTACGTATCTAGATACATAAGCTGTGCTTTGAATATTCGGTCACCGAACCTCTAGATCAAAACACAAAAAAGACAACGAACTAAGGATAAGATCGAGTGAAATGCAATACTTCACTGAAGCTTGTTTTGTGTGTGTATTCTGTCACAAAATATGTTAAAAGGATTAGCGGTCTTATTATACGGTTATACACTGTCAGATAAAATTATGTTTGACGTTCACCGACACTATATTTTCTGAGTACAAGTTTTGCAGGGTCAAAAAAGGAAAAAGGTCCGCAGTTATATACCTGCGTGTATGCTGGGAATCCCTAGTCAGCGAAAGAACGGTGGCTAACTTGTCTTACAAAAATATTAGCAGCACAAGTACATCTGAGAAAATACACCGGCTTTAGAACTTGTCTCACCATCAGGTGATACAGGTTTGCGAAATTTAATGATGAATAATTTGTTAAGAAAAATACTACTAAGCTCTGACGGCCAAATCAACAAAACAAACCAAAATCTGTTGGAAAAAAACTAATCGGACCTAAGAAATTTGTTGGGTTTGCAAAATGACAAGGAATGATTTTTCTTTGTTAATGATCAGCGAGAGAAGCTACAATCCGTCTCAATTTCAACTAAGATACTAATATAACAGGCGGCTAGCTACTTTGAACCTTACTGAGGTGATTTAACTCTCTGATATTTTAAGATTTGCAAGTTTTTACTTGATTTGCCAATCCTTTTTTGGTAATTTTTCAATCGTTACCTTTCAAGGGTAAAGTAAAAGATAACATTGGTTTTCATACATATCAAAATTAAAGAACTTTGCTGAGAAGGCTACACTCATGCTTTCCTCTATCTCGTCACAAGCGTCCTTCAAAATCACATTTTTTAGTATTTATTAGTTAGTTTGAAGTAATAGTTCTTCATCCAAATAGCTGGACTGAGCACGGTCCATTTTCTCAACCGATACAAGGAGCTTTCAGAATTAAGGGAATCAGTTTTAAAGGGTAAAACTTTGCTTCTTCCAGATATCCTGAAAAGTATGAAGGGGTAAAAAGCCAGGGTTAGTCCCCAAGAACCAGGGTGTAGAGTTACTTGCTTACTTCAGGCTACTTTGGGTTACTCAGGGTTACTTTGGGTTACTATGGGTTACATTGGGTTACATTGGGTTACTTTGGGTTACATTGGGTCACGAGTCTTGCAATTGTCTCACGCTTGCAATTGTCTCAAAAGTATCCCAAAGTAACCCAAGTATCTCAAAGTATCCCAACGTAACCCAAAGTAACCCAATGTAACCCAAAGTAACCCAATGTAACCCAAAGTAACCCCTCGTGCGCAAGACTTGCGTGGTGACGTTTCAAACTCTTCGTCAGAAGAGACGAGGCGCCGATTGCAATATCTTGAAACTGATGCGAAATTCCTTCACGAAACAATTGAAATTCACGGAAACTTAGAGATACTTTGGGATACTGTGGGTTACTTTGGGATACTTTGGGTTACATTGGGTTACTTTGGGTTACATTAGGTTACTTTGGGTTACATTAGGTTACATTAGGTTACATTGGGTTACTTTGGGTTACATTGGGTTAATTTGGGTTACTTTAAGTTACATTGGGTTACTTTGAGATACTTTTGGGTTACTTTCCAGGGTGTACGAAGTTACTTTTGGTGACCAACCCTGGGTAAAAAGGCTCGAAATGGTCGACATAACTGCAATAAATAAAGAGTTCAATTAATGAAAGATCTGGTACAAAAATAATAAGAACGTTAAAATACGCCCGGAATAGGGCAAACCGGAAATTTGATAGAAGTATTACTAATAATCTTTAATTTCCTTAATAGCTCATACAATTCAATTGCTAGCATTGGATCGAGAGGTAAAAGTTTTTTTTCTGATGCATATTGGAACGCAGAACACATTAAAAACCGACTCAGAATTTTTTTTTCAATGTTTGCCAAAATATATAAACGGAATGGTAATAATAATTATTAACAACGAACATGTTTACCGGTTGTTTCAATCTCTCTTATTTTTTGAAAGAATATTTTGCTAACCGAACAATGGCTATTTAATTTGTATTATTTCTTGCCAAAATTTTAATTATTCGAATATATAATTATTGTTGGTCAAATCAATTACCATATGTCAACCTTTTTAAGCCTTTTTGCCCCTTAGTGGAAAAGCACCACGGAAGCGGTTGTAATCAATATATGTGATTACGCCGATATAGCGCTGAAGCAAAGAGTCACTAAGTTACGAGTGAGGCTCCATTGCCGAATTAAACTACAAATTTGTTTTGTTCACGTATTTTGTTTTGTTTTGTATATTGCCCATGGACTTGGAATACACTTATTATTATTATGTGACAGAAAAACGCAGTCACACAAATGCAAGGTGTTATCGCAGAAACCAGTTGCCATCTCGGCACTTGACACGACACGCATGATAATGGTAATCTATCAACTTTTAGTGCTCAACGGATTGCGGAAGGGGCTTTCGTCACCGTTTAATTCAATGCGTTGATGCCTCCACTGAAGTAGTTCCAGAGAATTTATGCGTTGAGGCGGAAAAGCCGTTAGGACGAGAGGTCTGTGACATGGGATCCTGCGCGACGAACACATGGTTTGCTTCCGAATGGACAGGAAAGGTAAGAAATAAATTAATTCCTATCTTAAGCTCCCTTTTAACCGACAAGTGAAAACTTCAGTTATGCATATGTAACCCGTTACGTTACGGCGACTCTTTCGCACCTGCAGCAGGGCCCTTCTATCTGGCGACAGCAAACGAACGCGGGACTTGTTTTTGCTCTCAAGTCCAAGGTATCTATTTAACAAACTGGCCAGTCTTCTGATCAAGCAAACCCATTTCGTTCGATTTCGCCGTCCTTTATACTTACGATGCCTTAATGTCAATATGGATTCTGCAGATTTAAAAAAAATAAAAAAAATAATGAACCAAGTCTCCGCCAGGGACAACATTCGGTTTGGTTTTAAATTGGGATTAGCTCCCGTCACTTTAAAGTTTAACCGAAAAGGACTGGGATAGGACAATCTAGTTACGCATCACTTATTCACTTAAACTGGCTTGAAGACCCGCTGAAAATGCGTTACTTGGTTGTTCCGCTATTCAGGAATAATCGATTTTAGTGGAATTTCCGTGTGATTTGTGGTACCTCTAATTTGTTGTATGCCTTACAAGAAAGATTTATGACTTGAATGGGTGCTGACGGAATAACACGCATATTTCCATTAGTTTGAATGGCATGTATTGAATTATAAATGCTGTATTTAGTTAAGAAGTATTTCCATCCCGTGCAGTACGAATTTGTCTTCTCAGCCGGGCTTTGGACCTTTTGTTATTTAATTTATTATGAAAAAGAACCTGAACCTGCAAGGCTTGGTATAGAGACGGCTTATTTGGAAAGAATACTGTCCGTTGGATACATTCTGTGACCCTCTTTGGGACTTTGGGGGAGGGCGGGGATCATCCCACTTCCTGATCCATTGTCAGGCGCTTCGGGATTTGAGGGGAAAGATTTTAAGGGGGTGTTTCCATGTACACCCAATCTACAAACTCAACCCTTATCTTGGAATTTCGAAAACATGTCCAACATTCAACAGGTGTTAGAAATAAGTGGGTTATAAAATCGTATCGAAGTGACAGTTCCGTATTGTCTGTACGTTTTCGTTCAGAAACATCCACTCCATCAGCAATGATAATCAATTAAGGCTCGTCTGAGACGTTGCCAGGCCATGTGTTGCAGAAGTGCATTATTTTTGTATGTTGGTACTTTGCAGTCTGATAAGGAAACTGCAAATTACTTAAAGTTTTTTGCCCATCCAAGAGACCATTACATACATTTTTTACGGATAAAATTTACTGATTTCCGAATGTCTGAGTTAGTGACAGCTAGTGATACTGCACTACACGTTTCATTACTTGCGCTGCAACTGTAACGGACAATCATTTCGAGTATCCACCTCCCTGGAAAATACATAGGTAACAATACTAAGAACTTATAACACTGTGGTGAAGTTAAACATCCGTCTCTAACTTTGACGCAAAGATTTACGCAAGGCCCAGACTTGCGCAAAATGTAAACTAGCATTAGCAAACTAACCGTATGGTGCTATGCAATAGTAGATAATCTAAGCTATCGGAATATCGGCACCCGTTGAATGCTTAAGGTATACCGTGGCGGATCTTCGTCTGTGCAGTAGCTTAAAAGAAGTACCTCTCATTATCGGTTCCGGGTAATACATACAAATGTAAAGGGAACCCTGAGGCTTAAGTAGAAATTGAGTGTGTTTGTTCTGAAGTACAACCCTGGCCTGCTAATGAGCATGACCAAGGGAAATTTGGACTTAATCCCCAAAACAGACCGAAAAAAAAATGCAAATAACGCTTCACTTGTTCCCAGTAACGGTATCCTGCAACTTGCAACCCTTGTACTCAGTCGGAAGTCTGCGGCTGCAATAAGATTTCTTCGATTTTTCTAGTGCACAGACGACTGTGGATCCGGCCAGCAGGCACGTGACGTTGTGTGCGTTGGTGATCAGACTGCCTGTGATTTGACCCAAAAGCCGGAGACGAAAAGGAAATGCCCAACGAGCAGAGAATGCACAGGAAAGTGGTTTGCAGGACCCTGGACACAGGTAAGTTACATCTTGTCGCAACCTTAACCCTAAAGTGTAATGTTTACGTTCTCGGAACAATTATTAGACATCCGAACTGCTAACTATCCAACGAACGGAGTAAATAAACTATAGAACAAACCAGCTACTAGACCACTGACAGAAGACCAACCCTTTTTGTGGTTTTTATGGCACTTGCAGCTTCGCTCAAGTGCCATATACCGATCACTTTTCCGTCGGTCGGTCTGTCTGTCGGTCTGTCGGTCGGTCGGTCGGTCCGGTGATCGCGAGTTAGGGTACTTCCAGATGTGCTAGGACGATGAAACTTGGCAGGAAAATCAGGGACCCGACCAAACTAACCTGGAAATAATCAGTGTCCCGATCCGACCATCTGAGGGGGAGTGGTGGGCCGGGGAATTCTGAAAATTAAGTAGTTTTTGTCACACTTTTTCGAGTTCGGGTACTTCCAATTGGGCTAGGACGATAAAACTTGGCAGGAGCATCAGGGACCCGACCGGACTAACCTGGAAATAATCAGTTTCCCAATCCGACCACCTGGGGGGGAGTGGAGGGCTGGGGAATCCGGAAAATGGGAGTAGTGTGTAACTTCCGAACGGGTGATCGGATTGGAATGAAACTTAATAACTGAATAAATGGCATACCTCTGATGTCTCATTTGAAGTCCGCACCGGATTCGACAGCTATGGGGGAGTTGGGGGGGGAAGACCGGAAATCTCGAGAAACGGTTAGAGTGGAGGGATCGGAGTGAAACTTGCTGGGAAGAACAAGCATATGCTCCAGATAAATCGTTTATACATTTGGAATGGATCCGGACACTGGGGGGGGGTGGGGTGGAGGGGAGTTTCCCGGAATTCCGGTAATGGCGGTTTTGGGGATTTTCACGACGAAACTTGGGAGGCGAATCAGGGACCAGATCAGACTGACTTATAAATACAAATTTACATGATCCGATAGTCGTGGGGGGAGTAGCGGGAGGGGGAATCCGGAATATTGAGTCATGCGTAACTTTGGAACGGTTGATCGGATTTGAGTGAAATTTGATAATTGATCAGAGGACATGTCTCTGGTGATCTTTGTCATGTCCGGACCGGATTCGATAACAATGGGGGGGGGGGGAATACGTGACCGGCTCAGACTGGGGAGATCGGGATGGAACTTTGTGGGAATGATAAAGAGATGCTCTGGATAAATCCCTTACAGAACCGGATTGGCTCCGGCGACTGTGGGTCAGTTTGAGGGGGGGGGGTCCGGAATTCCGGTGATCGCGATTTAAGTTACTTCCAGATGTGCTAGGACGATGGAACTGGGCTGGAATATTAGAGATTCGACAAGATTGGCTCAGAAATCGCCACTTTCCAAATCCGACATTCCTTAAAGTACCAATCTTGACCGTAAATTTAGAAAAATACTTTTAAGCAAATTATACATTTTCATGATCCCATGAGCCCATTATCATTTTTGCCTCAAGGGTTTTTCTTACAAATGAAGTTCTAGCTCCCTTAAAGTGCGCATCTGAACCGCAAGGTCGAAAACTACTTTTTTTTATCAAACGATACATCTCAACCCATGATCATTTTTGCCACAAGGGTTTTGCTTAAAAAGTGATTTTATCACCCTTAAAGTGCACATTTTAACCGAAAAGTGAAAAAAAAATCTTTTAACCAAACGGGTAAAAATCAATGATCCCTAAGGGCCTGTGATCGTTTTGTCTCAATAGTTTTTCTTACAGATGAATTTCTAGCGCCTATAAAGTGCATATTATTACAGCCAAGTTTTAAAACAAAATACTTTTTCTCTAGCTCCCTTAAAGTGCGCATCTGAACCGAAAGGTAGCCTTAAAAGTACTTTTGATCAAACACTACATCTCAACCCATGCAAGTGCCATATGAGCTTACAGCTCTTGTTCTATAAGGTAGCAACTGAAACTAAGTAACTATTGCCTGCTTCTGATCGAGAACAGAATCCCTGGTGATCAATTAGTTGATGCTTCTTTCAGACGTCAATTTTTCGACCATGTCGGTTTACTGGTTGTACAGAGGGTCGCAATACTGGTTGACGGTGTTGGTTTACATGTTTATCTATTGGTTTAGTTCTTATGAGCAAAGCAGGAGAGATCAAGCTTGCAGTATGTAGTTTTACAACTGTTGGCAGCATAAAATCATGCTCTCGATTTGTATCCTAGACAAGAAATAAAAAAAGGCCTTATAAGCCTTTCCATCCCACAACCTGTAAAAATTTTTTCAGGAGTGAGTAGTTGCAAGACTTGAAGAAGATTAATTGGCAGTTTGAATTTTTTCTTTCACAGAATTTACAGCGGTACTGAATAGTCTGATTCAGGTACGTTGTTTGATACCATATCACATTACTCTTCAGCTTCGAACGATAAAAATAAATAAGGGGTATTTTATTTAGAAATCACAACGTCTGATAAGTCTAAAGTACAAGGAGTGCTCCCAGGGTCTAATAACTGATTTGGTACTCTATTTTGCTTCTCTCTCGGTTTCCTGCATTTGGAAGACAGGTTCCCAAATCTCCAAGCTTTTATGCTTACGTTGAAGCTTCACTTCAGCCGTTACGCAACCAGAATTCGTAATCATCGATGCGTGCGTTACGCACTTCACACGAATTACAGATCAGGATTCTAGAAACACATTAAAACGTATGCATTTATGATGATACTTCTGCCAGATTTTTCTAGTTCTTTGGTCAGATACATCTTACAAAAAAGTTCTACTGAACTAAACGGATAATTCAATTGAGATTGGTTTCAGGGACCTTTCGGCCCTTCAAAATTCTAGCTACTGTCTGAAGATGAATTTTGTTAGAAAGGGCTAAAATAAATATCGGCTGATCCGTGTACGCCATCAAACGTAATTTGTAGTCAGCCTGGGAAGAAGGATTTGTTTCAAATAGCATTTTTTTTCAGTGCTCAGCGTCATGCGATGAGGGCATTCAATCAAGAGAGGTTGTCTGCATGTCTTTCTTACGCGGCCAATACAAGATGGCGCTCGACTTGCACTGCTCCAGTACGGAGAAGCCGGAGGCAAAGCGACCCTGCAATTTGGAACCATGCAAAGCACTGTGGTACGCAACACAGTGGTCAGAGGTGCAAATACTTTTTATTCTTCTACGCGCAATGGGCTGACCCTCGCCATGTTGTACTTTTAGTCTCCAATTACTACAGTAGACTTTTTGCTTCTTTGAAACCTTCCCCAGATTTGTCTAACCACCTTGAATTGGTTTTCCGCCTCTAAACGGTCAAAGGGAATGATGACAATATTAGCTAGGTCTGATTTTCATCATATTCTCCTGCGCCGTTGAAAGTTAGGCGATGTTCAAAGTAACGTATCTCTACTGTACTCTATTCCGACAGGTAGCCTAGCTTTTCTTTTTTCTCCAGAACATGAAAAGAAGTGTTTTTTTTGGTAGTCCTAACCATCTTATTTACGATACTGAATGGACTGTTTGTCTTTAGTGGTGCGATTTTTTTATGGGACACTACCTCCCGTTTTTGTCGAGGACCATTTGTAGTTAAAAAAATAGCTTACAATATATACATATATATATATATATATATATAGCCTATTTACTAAGGCAAAAAGGCATTATAATTTTTAAAAACAAGAAAAATAACTGACTTCCAATAAATAAATCCAATAAATAAATATTTAGGCTCAATTCCCAATAATATATTCCAATAAACAAACCTTTTCTTCCTAACTCATCTTACTAAATTCTACTACTCATTCTACTAAACCGACACAACATATCGTCGAAATAAAATTTCAGGTGGTGCCTAACAAAATAACCCCTTCGAAAAGTAGTTCTGGATATGGCTCTTTTTCCAATTTTCATAATTATTTCTTCTTTTTTTTATCTTGAAAATAATATGCTTCTTGAGAGAGGCTTGGTCATTCACCGGAACTTGCCGATACAGAAAAGAAACACGACAAAAAACAATGGACTATGACGGAAGTGAAGCTCTTATCAGGTACATCGGCCGCTTGCCACTTCTTCCTAACCACTTCCGGATTTCAGACATGACAACCAATTTGCAAACAAATGAATATCCACTGTGCGATCTGATCGGAAAGTCGATCTTTCATTCCACAACCCACTCAACTATATAACAAGATAACAGAACAAAAGGCCCTCCACTCAGCTTCAACAATGAGTTATGGATTTTTGGTTTCCTAAAAAGGCAGCGTTCAACTGAATTACAGTGGGTATCCAACCTCAGAACAAGTTTCAAATTACAAAAAGGAACTTTAAAAGGGAATAAAAAACTGACAGCAAACGAAACTGAATTTTCAATTAAGTTGACACTTTTTAAGGACAAATCTTCTTCAATAATTACAAACTTTTCGAAAAGTAGTACAGATGCACCTCAACTCGAGTTCCTCAGCGTGATTTACTGGATAGAAGAAAAACATACAGTCAGCAACTAACCACGCCCTTTTTCAAGCAGGTTCAAACAGAAGAAAAGGCAGACATTTTTATAGATCTAGACTGAGAACTTTTGAATTTGACTTTCCTTCTTGGCTCTTAGGGCTCACAGGAAATTTTATTTCAAGAATTTCGCGGCCAATTTCGAAGTTACGTAATCCGAGGTCAGCCACCACTCTTGTAGGCATAGGCGTTACTGAGGGGGGTGGGGCAAGGTATTTTACCGACTAGCTGGTCCGTTATTTTTTTCAGTTTTTACTTATTCTTAAAGAATGAGGTTTGCCTGAAATCTTCTATTGTTTCCACCAGTAAAAACCACTGCATTTTTTGACCGAAATTTCAGCAAAGGTCATGTCTATATTGTTATCTTCCTTACTAAACAGAACAAAAATTGTGGCGCCGAAAGAAAAAATCACGAAAAATAAACAAATACATGACCCTCTATCATGCGCGACGCATCTACAAATGACCCACCTGTCCTACAAACAGAAAAAATATAATCCCCGTCTTTCCATTTTAGTGTTCAACGTCGTGCGACATTGGAGTTCAACGACGTGAAATAAAGTGCTTATCCCAGAGACTTCCATCTCTGGACTGTAAGGATGATGCACGCCCAGCCGTGAGGCAATCTTGCAATATTGGAGATTGCCGGAGTTTCTCCACAAATTCTACCGAAAGCCCATTCGACCCTGGAAGTTCCGAGTCGCCACGAGAGAGCGGAGAGGTCTCCAGTGAGAGATCGCCAAAACGAAAGCGCCCCTCTCAGAAGGAAGTACTACTTAATGAGGACCCTAATGTAGACAGCAGCTCTCAAGGTATGAATTCGAAGTTTTGGAGAAACAGTCTTTTGGAGGTCTCCAATTTACATTCACTGCGGATTAAACGAAAAGTTAAACATGGATTCAAGTCTCCGAGTGCAGGCTGGTCTGAAGGAGCCACTCACGTTCCTTCAGCTGACAGGAAGACCGAACAAACTACTGAACTAGATAAAACATACTTCCGAACAGAGCGAGGCGTCGTTATACCTTTTCTGTGAAAACACACAAAAAAAGTATGAATCGGAAAGACGACTAGCTTACGACTAGAATTCCTGTTATGATTTTCGGCACTATCATCCATTCCCTATAGAAAAGCTGAGATTTTTCAAACTTGCAAAACAGACTGTTAAATGCTGAAAATGGGCCCGGGAATATCTGGTAGCCTCTCCGTTCCATCAGCTTCTATCTCCATTTTCCTAAGGGAACGTATGTGGACATGGTCGATAAGAAAAGACAGGAAGATTACTTGCGGAAGACAACGGGCGATCAATTACTAGCACCATTAAAATCATTACCCAAGTTCCAACATGTTTTTGCAGATCCTACTACCCCCCCCCCCTTTATCGCGCCTATCAAAAACACAATTCGGTAAAGTCGGAATCCTCGCCCATAGAACAATAAAACTAAAAATAACACCACCGCTCCATTCACGTTGTTTTAGAAGTTTCGCCAGTTTCGCATTTAGAAGATTTCCTTGGCGTTCCAACGCCGACTTCTCCTTCAAGCAGCACGGAGCCAAATTTTCATATTCAATTCCTTTCATTTTGCAAGCTGTTTCAAACTACTATTTAGTTTCATAACTCAGTAACACCACATTCTCTTGGCTAACGCAGAAGCTCTTCTTCCTCTAATCAAACAAACCTGTGTTCAAACTACACAAATTACGAGTCATCGTTTCAGAGGAGGTATTTCTGTGTTCAAGCGAACATTACAGGTTTTCAGTGTTTTTCGGTACGTGCACACATAAGGCGTATTCTCGCTGTTCCCCGAGGAGTCCTCGGGGAATTGAAGGGAACGGCGAGATAGAGGGAGTCACTCCACGCTGACTCCACAGACGGAAAACAACGAGAACACGGGGAATGCTTCTAAAATAGATTTTGTTCGAAAAAAAATATGCAGTTGACGAAATTAGTCTGGATCCACTTTATTTCTGGTTTTGTTTTTCTCATTGTTTTTTAACTAATTTTACATTGCACCACACAAGCAAAAATTGATTCCCCTCCGAATCTGAAAGGGAGTCTTTTTTGATGATGGTGATGATAATCGGAGCATTCCCCGTCCGTGTGGACTCACGAGAATACGGGGAGTAAGTCCCCGGGACAAACAAAAACGCGGGGACTCCTCACGTGGAGTCCTCGGGGAACGGCGAGAATACGTCTATAGTCAAATTGTAGGCAGTCGGATGCGAATTTTTTCGTTCGCTCGGAATTTTGACGCATCTCATGCAGGTTTTCCCGTTGCGACGGGAATTTCGCAAGCGTAGTTTCACAAACGAAACTTTGTCGAACTGTATGTGTACGTAGCTTTAAAGGTGCAACAAGATTATTTGTTCTTGGTGCAAACAATCCACGAAACGGTTTTTGGTAAGTCGCCCAAAGGAGAGAGGATTCTTGATTGGCATGGTGACGATTCCGGAGTCGTAGACGCTTCAACTTTAATAAAATTGTTTCTTCCTTAGGGAGCTGCACTGATAAGTTCCGAAACTGCCATCTCGTGGTGCAAGCACGTTTGTGCAGGTACAAATATTACAAAACCTCCTGTTGTCAGTCGTGCCAACAAAGCAACAAAGGATAAAAGGAATAACAGCCTGCAATGACTACCAACCTCAAGAACTGTCATGCATGAACAATGCACACGTCGTATCTGCTTCCGTTAGAGATGGGCCAAGAACAAATTCCAAAGTTTACTGCAGAAGCCATAAAGATTTTCACTTTTGACAGAAAGTGTTGTGAAGTGTAATTATTTGTTCTGATGCTCCTCTAAAGTTGAAAACTGATGAGTGTACACTACCGATCCCCAAGTGCAGATCCGAAAATATAGCTTAGAATTTATTTATTTATACGGCAAAAATCTGAGTGTAGTGTATATTGTGAAACTCGAACCGTGGATTGTCGTTACTTCATATAATGCCCCTCGTAGAGCGGAAAGCGAATATGAGAATACACTGAGGACACCCACATGCAGACCCGAGGCCGCTGCTTAGACTGAATTATTTTATGCAGCAAAAAGCTGATTCTCGTAGTTATAATTTAACTGAAACCTGAGCTGTAGTGTCCATCTTTGGATGGAACACTGAAACAAGTGCATACTCCGGACCCCCACTGAGGCCATGGCTTAGACCGGACTCAATCATACAGCAATAAGCTGACTGTTGTGTATATTACTTAACTCGAATCCTGGTGCCAAAACCACTAGTCCTGCGTAAGGAATGAAACCAGTGTATCATCACAGAAATTTAGTCAAATTATGCATTAGGCCAGACCAGAGAAAATTGGGAGAGCAAAAAAAGTGCCAAGATTAGTGAATGAAGCCAGTGAATAATGGGATATAGAAAACCGTCCTAGAACAGATCTGAAGTTGGTTTTTGTGCAAGTATGATCTAGCTTAATGATGTTCTTTTTTTGCGAATCTCCCGAGGAAATCGCAAACTGGAATTGCTGAACAGTAGAATTATTTCTAGCTCTTCCAGTGATGTGTTAGCTTCCGTGTAGACGAGAATTTTAAGTATTCCTTTTCCTGCTTCTTGCCAACTCCTCTGTATGCGGAACTTTACTCACTCTTATAAATATATTCGTTGTTTTTCTAGTTCGCGAAACCAGTGTTAAAGAAGAACTGAAACCTGACATTATTTCATTTTCGTCCTTCTCAATAGCAAGCGCCATCACCAGTCCACTAACTGTCGATTATCGTTTCATATGTGTTTTGATGCTTTTGCTTTCAAAACAAATCTAATCTTCACATGGAGAGAATTTTCACAACCAAGCCTTACCCCTCGTGTCGTTTGTGATTGGTTCAGTCGGAGGTACGGAATGTACTAACCAATCGCAGACAATGTTTGTTGGCCATGCTAGTCAAGATTGCGCGTGATAGGTTGTGTGCTTTCATACTGAAGGGACATTGGAGGAGTTCCTACGTTGAGACTGATCTGTATTGTTTTTTTGTTTTGTTTTTTGACCTGGAATGCAGCAACTGTAGGCTATGCCTATGATGCGAAACCGGCCAGCTCTTTAGTAAACCTTTAATTCCATTTCCTTAGCGAGCAAGAATATCACAGCAGAGCAAATTCTCACCTTGAAACCTTTCAAAATAAATAACTCGCAATGCGCCCTGAATTCCAAAACGTAGTTTAGTCGCTGAAAGACCTGTCGTACCTGTTCTACCGATTTACTCTATGCCGATAATAAATTTCAGAGCGAATCGCAGGCTCTCTCTTATTGCTTCCAAGGAGCTCATTGGTCAGAAAGACTTTATTTTCTCCGAGTTTCTAATCGAAGCTAACTGGACAAGAGCGGCTAAAACAGCAGGGATAGGTGTTATCAATACAGACTCAACGCAGTAAAATACGTTAGAAAAATGGAACATAAACTGTATCTAATGCGATTATTCCTCACAAGACTGCCTCTGCCATCTATAAAACATGAATACAAAGAGAGGTTCAACCGGGACCGGTCACTGCACCAACCGGTCAGTTTGTCTTCAGTAACTCATCACGCCGGCTTTTTCCGTCAATTCGCGTAAGTTCGCCAACCAACCGGTCAACAGTTCATTATGTCCGATTGAAAGTGGATTTCAGTTCGCTCACCGAGTTTCCCTTCTCTGCGGCAGAAAGGTTAAACCTGTTGCTCCAATTTCTTTCGAAGAGAAGCGAACCTCGCAGGAATAAATTTAACACACCTCCCTCGGGCCCAGTTTAATAAACCTCATGGGAACTCGCAGCATGGGCCTGTCACGTACTCTTATACTACTAATGACGCTTCTTCATTTTCTTCATTCGTTCGCTCTAGTCCCTCAGTCTACTCTCAGTTACACAAATATCATTTTCGTAAAATTTTGTTTTTACCCTATGTTCCAGTTCAGTGGCACTTTTCGCTACACTTTCTTCAGCAAAATAAACCAATTGCAAAAACACGCCTGGGATCGAGCCCGAGACCCGGCAAGAGTCTCACGGATGGTATCCTCCTAGTATCTGTAGCCAAATCTACAGAAAACAATGCATATTGCAGTATTGTCTTCTTTCAATGGATTCGCAAAGTCAGCCATGTTTTCAAAAAGGAAAGGACCGTTCACTGCACTCACTCACCAATAAGAAGCTGCTGTAGTTCCCGAAACGTAGTGACCTATCCAGACGCTGCTGCTATTTCACAGTTTTCTGACCGGGTTAATCTTTCAAAATTAGTTTCGTTAGTGCCCTTAATTCCTAGTTCATCTTCTCAAAAGGTTTTAACCTATTTCAGCCCGGTGGGGAGTTCTCGGATGAATTAATGAGCTGGCGAAGCGGATGGACCCGTTAAAAGAGAAAGCCGTTAGATAAAGGGTTAATTCAGTCTCTGTTATTTGTGAATAATGTTGGCGGATGTTACAGAAAGAAAAGACGCCATTGTCTCCAATAATCATTACGTCGTTAATGGTTCCTCCCCCCTTATCGCTATCATCAATCAATAATAGATAGTACCCACAAAGACAAAGAAAAGTCAACACAACGCTTAACATACTCACCCAGTTGCATCGAGGTATAAACCTAGATCTGTCAGCTTCAAGTTAGCCTTCAAAGGGCTCTTCCCTTTTATAGATTATAGATGTATACCAGGGGGGGGGGGGGCTGGTATAAAATCTGAGGACCTTACCTGGGTTGGGTTTTTTCAAAAAAATCGCAGATTTTATTTGGGTCGGTCTCCTTGGCGGATTTTTTGTGTACATGGATCAGAATAACATGTCATTCAACAGGAAATCACATGGCCGAAACAGCTGTTATAACTGATTTCCACACTAAACACTCGAACACAAGGTTGCCATTCATTTCACAGTATAGACTTCTAAATCCTCAGCCACTCCCATAGGCAACCTCACCCAAAGCGTCTGTGGCGGTGTCCCTGATTTTTATAACAGTATTTTCTTGTATCAAAAGCTATTAAAGCCCCAAGTGCCACTGAACCATGGCGCTGAATGTGGGGTTTGAAATGTCTGAACGGGAGTTGTTGTATGCCATCTTGCCTTAAGTTTTACAGACAAGAGCTACGAGCTCATATGACACTTGTTGCGAGTAGGTGGTGCAAGAAAGTATATGAGGACGTCACAAAATACCCCCGTCAACCACCCTAGGATCGGACCTACAAATAGGACCTAGTTTAACTCGAGACTGAGCACTTCCGGCATCGCCTCGGATCATCTAGGGCAAATGAATTTTCTACCTCCCAAATTAAGCCCAACTCTTCTGATCCCTAGATGTGCCACACTATTTCCGGAGCTTCCCCTCCAAAACCCCTACCGCGGCAAAATCTTGTCCGGACATATAAATGGATGATCTAAAGTATCTTTTCTTATCGCATAACAAGTTTCCCTCGAATAGCATTTTCTGAGAAATTCCGGTTCCCCTCCCCCCACCGTGTTTGGATCCAGTCTGGACCCTAAAATATGTCATATCGGGCAAATCATCTCTCTACTTTCCAAATTTCATTCAAATCGCTCCACTCTATTGACAGATAAGCGAGCATCAAATTTTCCGGGAATCCCCATCCAACTCACCCATTGTGTCGGAACAGGGTACGACTCGGAAACATAAACTTTGCATTTCTGGCATCTCCACTTCCCGTCCATCAATTTTGACTCGAATCGGAGCATTTTTGCAAGTTTCCGGTTCCCACTTCATCCTCCCCCTATCACGGCTGAATCCGATCCGGAGTCTGGACAACCAATAACTAACCTAGGTCGCATAAACTCTCCTCCAACTTGCATCCCATTCGGCCTATTTGTTTGTTTTTTGTGTAGACCACAAAATTTCCGGACCCCCCCCCCCCCCCCCAGTTTTCTGACTCATAAAGTTTCAATCGAATCGGACCATCCGTTCGTAACCTACGGAAGTCAGTAATTTCCGTATTTCCTTTACCCTTAACTCCCCCAAAAATGGTCGGATTGAGGTACGGAAGTTTTCTAGGGCCGCATCAGGTCCTTAATCTGTTTGGTACATCTGGATATGGATTCAGGAAATCAGAACTTGACAGCCTACCTGCCTTTCACTTAGTTATCTAACTGGACATACCAGGGCCAAGTTGCGCATGAACGAGAAGGGTGGAAAAGCTGCAACATGTAAAATCACTTTTGAATTTCACCCACCCACTCTGGACCGCTGACTACACTAATTGGGCCGCATTTGCCCCTGAACCGGGTGGTTGTGGGAACCGGACTCCTAACAGGCACATCTCGGCCCCAATACCAACAAGTATACCAAGCTTCAACTTGAAACCTGCTATGGTTCATGATTTATTAACTCCACGCTAAACTGTTAAAACGGAAACCCGCTAGTGGGGCCGCTATGGTGGATTGATACTAGACATCGTGATAATCCTTCTGCAAATCCGTCACGTTTGCTCAAATACGTGATTACTGGGGTAACATTCGTTCTAAAAGACAGATCGAGTAGACAATTCTTTTATCCCTACTATTTGCAATCGAACGATATGCTACTCACTCCTTTTTGGGGGTGGGGTGAGTGATTTTTATTTTTATGCAGACTGTTTTGAGGATTACTGGGGTACCCCTCAGCAGTCACAGATTTCATGCCATCCAGACATGGGTTTTTTTTCGAAAAAGGAAAGATTTAGGGTAGGGTCACCAGATTTTATACGAGTTCCCCCCCCCCCCCTCTGATGTGTACTATTCCAAATTCTTCGGTCAAGATCGAATGGTTTAGTATAGGAGAGATGCCCGCGACCTCCACTCCATCCCTTCAGTCCTATCCGAGGTCCTATCAGACCAATAACAATTCGTGTTTTTCGCACTTTTCCCCTTAACCCTTCTTACCGTTCTACGAAAAGCAACTAAATGTTACAGATCGCGACCTAAGGGTACACAAAAACCGGACCGATCGACCGACGGACGGACAGACATTGCGATCGCTATATGGCACTTGGCCAAAGGGCAAGTACCATAAATGCGGGACAAAACCAGTGTTGCTCTCGCAAAACAGAACAGATATTCGGCATCACGTCGGACTTGACTTCAACGTAGAAGAAGATACAGCTGTCACAGCTAACAATCTAAATGCCCATCTAGCACATATTGTTAATCCCACTTCTAGCCAAAGAAGAAATCCCCGCTCATCCCCAGACATCAGAGACAGAATTCAAAGTAAAGCTGGAGAAATGAAAACGAATTAGTATCACTCCACGTGACATTCCAGTTGATTCAATAAAAGCTTTCCCCGATTATTTAACTTCATCTTTAGCTGATATTTCCTAACAGGTATTGTATAAAAGAATGGGTTCATCACATCCGTTCCGAAGAAAGACTCGCCGAAGTGTCTTCTCAGTGGAGACTTAGAATAATGACCCCGATCTTAAGTCGTGTAGAAAAGTTTTCTTTACACTAGCTGAAACATCACATTCTGGAAAGTATTGATCCCAGACAATACGGTTATATGCGACATCCCCCAACTTCACACTAGCTTATCAGTTTACTGGATAAAATGCCTAAGCACCTAGATGGGCCGTAACGCTGGGCCGATCTGATGGTGATATATATTAAAAACAAGGCATTTGACCTCACAAAAGGCATTGGATCTTACTTATTATTAATTGTCATAGTGTACCAAAAACTTTTTCCTAAATTAAATGCACATCCATTGCTTACAAGAATGGTAGCAATTTCTTATCAGATAGGATCTGACCCAACGTACCAAATTAGGCCCCTTACCAATATTTCGCGGTGTTCCGCAGGAAACTCTGCTCACTATTGTTACTAGGAGAAGTAAAATTTTTCTAGCCAACACCAGACCAGATCGTTGGAAATACGCCTACTATCTGCCCGTAACAGAATGCTGATGCATTCAAAGTAGTGCAGCACCAGTGCTATCTATTTATTTATTACTTCCTAATATATTTATCTGTTAATTATGTTCAGCAGAAGGGAAGCTATAAAGGCTTTTCACCTCTAAATATTGTTAATCGTTCTCTACAGCTAAAAATCAGTTGTATTAGTCGTTTAAAGCTGTAATTTAATGATTTAAAGAATGTGATCTGTGATTCAGCAGTTTGCCCGTCTTACTATTATGTTAAGTGTTTTTACTGTTTCATTTAATTTAATTATTAATCAATGTACTACATTCCTCAAAAGAACCGTTGTACAATGTTCTCAAATTTTGCTTATCTAAGCAAACTCCGTAATTCCCGACCTCAAACGAGTACTACCGACTGTTCCTGACAAATTTCCGAGTTTTCACGTGTCTGTGAGTTCGATTCTACTTATTATAGTTTAGCGTTCCAAACGGACTAGTTTATAAAAGTCCGCCATTGCCTCATTATCAACACTTGTGACAAAGAGCTGGCAAAATATAGCAGTAATGAGCAGAAATAGACAGTGCAATCCATTGCTCGGGAACCAGATGGCAGATTTTCAACTAATCAACTTGTGGATCCATTTTACCACATCTATGGACAAGTGGTGATATTGCGACACGGGAGGATTTACATAAACTAGTCCACTTGGAAGCGCCGAACTGCAACATGGCAAATACACGATCCGTACGCTATTCAGAAGATACGGTATACAGGCTATCTAGTATAATCACCCTCTCAGTATTTACGAAACCTGATCGTGAGTTTTTGCTCGGCGCAGTAGCCCGAGGGACAGAGATTCTTATCATCATCAGTTCTTGCACACGCGCCTTCAAACGACTTAGCAAAGATAGTTTTTATCCTCGCAGCAGCCCATAACTTAGTTGAACAACTCGAGCTCATACTAAGTACATACCGCAACGGTGACTGCCTACCCCACACAACGCTTATATCATTTCTACAATGCGAGCGGCAAATTAGCACACAAAGAGCTATCAAGCTCAAATCTAGCGTACATTATCATAAGCTCCGTGAAACGTCATTAAAGTTAAGACAGGACATTTATAGGTAGTAAACACTGGTCGCCCAAAAAAATTGGCAACACTAAACCAAGCTCAACAAGAAGCCGCCACCTTGAATTTGTCTGAGCCACCCACTCGCATTATTTTATTCATATTTATTTGTCTGGCGACGTCAAAAGGCAAGATAGCCTTGCCGCAATAGCAGATACCATTTAAGGTAATTTTAATATGTGGAAAATTATCATCCACTGCTCAGGACATTGAGACAGCTATTTAGTTTTTGCTTTGTTTTTTACTTTTCACTTTAGCATGCCATCGCTTAGCCTGACTGTTTTTCTTCTTCCCTGTACTATCTATGCGTAAGAGCGGGATAAAAATTAATTCGTAATGTTCTCTAACGGAAAGGCACTTTTCTGCTCTCTCTCTCTGCAGAAGCGTAAGGGACCTCAATGGCTTTCATAGGAAGTTTGAATCTCAGGCCGATTTTATGAATCTGGAAATTTGGTAAGTTTCGTAAAACTCTTGGATGGGACCAAAAAGGATGGTTTTCGCTTAACTTCGACCCATAGCCGACAGTGTGTAAAAAAAAAAGTAAAAAAAAAAGGTAAAGGTATCAGCACTAGCCTTGACAGGCCTAGCTGGCGGTGCTGATCTCCGATTCTTGGCCCTCAGCCAGGAAGTGCAATAGGCGGTTGGGGGCCAGCCATCCTGTGCTTTCGCACACCCTTTCTGTCACCTTCCCCGGATTTCTCCAGGTACAGATTTGAAGCTGGGTGGACTTTGGCTTGTCTTGCAGGGTTACGCCACTAATCCCCGCTCTAAACCAAACCGAGACTCGAACACTGGACTGTCTTGCAGCCAAACTTCCGTTTCTTCAAACCATGTTTCTTCTTTTTATTGGAAAGCTTTACTATTATTACTTACGGATCGTAATTTAAATACATATTTTTTTTTATCCAGCAGCTACGTTCTAGCAGGCACCAGTTACAAACTGAAGGTAGACTCAATCTGACAATCTCAAATCTAGACTCAAATCTGACTGCGACAGTTCCCTGGCCCAATAGTCAAATGTCCTTGGAATTTGTATATAAGCTCAACACAGATTTTTACAGAAAAGTCAGACCAAAATGAAAATATTTGGCTAGTATAATGTGACTAAAACGCAAAAAAAAAAATATCTGGCAGCAACTAGTTTCTTCAATAATATGTTTAGGGAATTTTTTGTCATTTATGCACAACAATCGGCCAAATTTTCAAGGGCAAAAGGTGTTCCCAATTAGCTCGCGTATGCTTATTGTTATTAAAGTTTAACCGAAAAGGACTGGGATTGGACAATCTAGTTACCCATCACTTATTCACTTAAATTGGCTTGAAGAACCGCTGAAAATGCGTTACTTGGTTGTTCCGTTATTCAGGAATAATCGATTTTCAAATAGTGGAGTTTCCGTGTGATTTGTGGTACCTCTAATTTGTTGTATGCCTTACAAGAAAGATTTATGACTTTTCTTTTGTTCAGGCACTAAGCAATCTTCACCAATATCGTCACTGCCCACTGAAAAGCCTTGTTTGTGTTTAGATAAAAATTTCCCGCGTCACGGTAGAATTTTCGCTATGGGGACGGCCGCAGATATTCTGAACGTCACTAGAGCAGATAGTGGAAAACAAAAAAATCCCTTTGCAGAATCCAAATAATTCAGTGTATTCAACCAAATGACACAAAATTAAGTTGGCTTTTCAGTTAAACTTTAAGAGTTGTTTCATTTTCTATTAGTTGTGAATAATGTAGACTAGTGTTGGAATTTTGCAGAAAGTAAAGGTACAGTAGTGTTCATAATAATCATTCCAATCGACAGATAATGGCTTATTCCCTATTTTCAACATATCAATGAAGTTGAGTTGAATGGGAAAAATCCTTTAACCAAGAGGACCACACGGAAGTCAAAGACGAAAACTGGGAAGGCTTTGCCTGCAGACGATTAGAAAAAGACTCTAGGACGTAATGAGCATGACCACCAACATTTGCGAGAATATTATGAATGGAATCTTCTTGCTTCATCACCATGCTGGTTAATGAAGATGAACTACAACACTTTAAAACGATTCGCTTAAGACATTCTTGGATTTCTGAACACCTGCTGGCTGGAGAGAAAATCCCGTCTGCGCCCCCACAAGACATCTATTGTTTTAACAAAACTTTAATGAATTATGCACATTAACATGATTGATCTTTAGTTTCAGCAGAGCAAATGATACTTTTCATAAACCGCCTGGTGCTCGTCCCCCGCAGAGAGAAAACAATAGGGTTCGATTTTTCTTTGGCATGAGAAATCTCCTTTTCCGTATTTACCAAGCGAAGCGAAATCATTGTTTGGAGTACCGTATGTTTCCATAAATCCATGAGCCAAGAGGTTTTCCGAGGGACCTTCCTTTCGCCCAGAAAGATGCACTTCAGATCCGGGATAACAGTGGGAACTTTACAGAAGCCAAGAAGTCCGGAAAGACTGGCAACCTAGAGATAACTTCTGCAGGGTATTCTGTTTTCAATCTTCTGTTTTGAAACTGTTCGCGTCAGTTAACATTACAATGGACCCATAATAAGATAACCGAAACTTTAAAATATGAATTAAATATCATTTCGGTGTTCCTTAATCGATTAATCTGCTGACATTTTGTTTCGGCTCTTCTTGGCAAAGGCCCTCTTCAGGCCGTACTTTCATTACAAGCGGTCACCTTAAAGCGCCCACGACTCATTGTTCTTGTTTTTGCCTTGAAAGGCAAAAACAAAACACTGCCTTTAAAGTTGAACTGAAAAGCCTACTTATTTTTATACCTTTGATTTGACATTAGAAATCTCCACTGCTTGCACAACAAATAAAAATTCGTCAAGTGGCGGAGAATTTGAATAACTGCAAAAGCGTGCGTCCCAATGGCCAACAAAGTGGATATTCTGGAATGTTCTACTCCAGACTGCATAATCACATCAGAATCAACATGTATGGGCGAATGCCATGTGCTTCCTGGTCACTTTCAATATTCAAGTCACTTTCATCTTCCTGGCTTGAATAATGAAAATCCGCCATTGCTGTTTATTTCTCGGCAATTGTTTGCCACTATACTTGCTAAACATTTCAAACATAGAGGTACGTCAACAATTGCGAAAGAATAAACTCGTCAGCTAAAATTAAATTTTCGTTACGAAGTAACGCGTTTTTGTCGGGTTCTCTAGCCTATTTAGCTAAAAATATGATTGGTAACCAGACTATCATATCTCAGCTCTATTCGATTAAGCGTTAAGACCATCTTCACACAAAACCGCTAGTTCAAACAAAAACCTAAGTCCCAGTAAATCTCGTAGACGACTCACGGTCGCTCCGAAAACTCATGGCGTTATCTTCTGACAGGGAAGAAATTCTTGAAACTGCTTAGGTTGCACGATATGCAGCTGACTGAAACACGGCCGTTTTTATGGCACTTGCCCTTCGGCCAAGTGCCATATAGCGATCGCAATTTCTGTCCGTCCGTCTGTCGGTCTGTCGGTCGGTCGGTCCGGGTTTTGCTAGTTCGGGCACTTCCACATAAGCTAGGACGATGAAACTTGGCAGGCATATCAGGGACCCTAAATGATTAAGTTGGAAATAGCCACTTCCCCGATCCGAGCATCGTGGGGGGAGTGGAGGGAGGGGGAATCCGGAATATTTCGGAATTTATAACTTTCGAACGGGTGATCGGATCTTAATGAAACTTGATATTTGGAAAGAGCTTGTGCCCCAGACGACGTGATTAAAATCTGGACCGGATCCGGTGACTTTGGGGGGAGCTGGAGGGGGGAGCCGGAAATCTTGGGAAACACTTGGAGTTGAGGGATTTGGATGAAACTTGGTGGGAAGAATAAGCACTAGTCCTAGATACGTGATTGACATAACCGAACCGGATCCGGTCACTGTGGGGGAGTTAGGGGGGGATTCGGATTTCTAGTGATCACGTGAGTTCGGTACATCCTGATGTGCTAGGACGATGAATCTCGGCAGGCGTGTCGGGGACCCGAGCAGATTGACTTGAGAATAGTCGTTTCCTGATCCGATCATCTGGTAGGGGGGGGGGTGGAGGGAGGAGGAGTCCGAAAAGTGAGGTATTTTTAACTTACGAACGGGTGATCGGATCTTAATGAAACTTGATATATAGAAAGATCTCGTGTCTCAGATGCTTCATTTTAAATCCGGACCGGATCCGATGACACTGGGGGGAGTTGAGCGGAGAACCGGAAATCTCGAGAAACGCTTAGAATCGAGTGTTCGGGATGAAACTTGGTGGGAAGAACAAGCACAGGTCCCAGATACGTGAATGGCATAACCGGGCCAGATCCGGTCACTGTGGGAGAGTTGCGGGGGGGGGGGGGTCCGAATTTCTAGTGATCCCGCGAGGTCGGTAGGCTACGTCCTGATGTGCTAGAACGATGAAACTTGGCAGGCATGCCAGGGACCCCAACAGACGGACTTGATAATAGTGGTTTTCTCGATCCGACCATTTGGGGGGAGTGGAGGGAGGGAAATCCGGAAAATATAAATATTTTATAACTTTTTAACGGATGACTGGATCTTAATGAAACTTAATATTTAAAGATACCTCGTGCCTCCGACGTTCCACTTCAAATCCGGTTGGGATTCGCCGACTTTCGAGAGAGTTGGAGGGGAGACCGGAAAAATTGGGAAACTCTTATAGAGTGGAGGGATCGGGGTGAGATTTGGTCGGAAGAACAATTATAAGTCCTAGATACGTCAATAACATAACCGGACCGGATCCGGGCACTGTGCGAAAGTTGGGGGTCTCGGATTTCTGGCAATCCCGCGAGTTCGGTACGTCTTGATATACCGTACTAGGACGATGGAAATTAAACTGACTTGAGAATAGTCGTTTCCCCGATCCGACCATCGTAGGGGATTGGATAGGCTACGCTCCGATTCCAGTCGAACCTGCTGGGCGGGAAGAGGAGATGTCAGAGATTCGGATTTTAAGTTTTCAAGTCCTATTCGGCCACAGTAGGGGGAGTCCTGTAAATCTTGTGGCTCGCATAGGGGTCAAACGAGTGCAGCGATTTAAATGCAACTTGGAATGTAGGGTAAGCATGTGTCCTAGATGGCATATTTTATTGTCTGAACCGGATCCGATTACGGTGGGGGGGGGCACCTACCGAAAAACGCCCAGATTCGAGTGAAACTTGGTAGGTGGTGAGTAAAGATGCTTCAGGTGATCCATTCACGAATCGGAGCCGGATTCGGCCGCGGTAGGGGAAGTTGGAGGGAGGTACTGGAAGCCGTGGCACGTCTAGGGATCAAACCAGTGGGTTTATTGGGATGATACTTGGAAATTACAACAGTCATTTGCCCCAGATGATCCGAGGCGATGCCAGAAATGATCAGACTAGGTGAAACTGCATATTCTATTTCTAAGTCCGAACCGCATTTTGGATGACGGGTTTAGTTTTTGACGTTCTCGTGTACTTTCTTGTACCGCCTACTCGTAACAAGTGCCATATGAGCTCGTAGCTCTTGTTCATAGCTAAACTGTTGTTTTTCGAAGTCAGTGACGGCACGGTTCTAAGCTTTTCGAACTGATGAAAGGTAAGAACTATTTTGCACGTACTTCTTTTTCGTTTTTGATGTCCAAAACCATATAATGATATTCCCAAAGCAGTTGTATGGCTTTTAAAAGAAAATTCGAGGCTCTTTCCATGTTATTTGCTTCCCGATTATCATATTTGGTCAAGGGTTCGATCCGATTCCTGATCAGGCCAAAATATTAGTCTGAGAATTGCGATCCCGAGAAACGAAAATGAGAATCTAGTGACTGAAAATCCACAACGGGAGTTGAGGAAAGGAATGCCGAAAATTATAAATTTGAAGGTCCTTAAAAATGTATTGTTTTTCTTAGCTACGACCCGAAGAGAACCCTTGATCAGAAGGGCCGAACATTTTGGCAACCTTATCTGTTTAGGACCACTAAATTCCCAGTCAGCTTGGACTGAAGAAATAATTGCACGCCAATTAGGAATTCTGTGTTTGTTTTGAGAAGAGTGTAAGGTATATCAGATAGGGAAAGTAGACCGAACATCCGCCACAGATAATGACAAATAAACAAGCCACAAAACAAGATAAACCATAACTGAAAAAAAGTAATATCCGCTCGAAAATGAACATGTTTTTCATTACTTAGCCACTTTCAAAAAGCTGTGATATTTCTAGCGATAGGGAATCCATACAGAAGAGAGCTTATACGACACCCAGGGCCGTATCCAGGGGGGTTAGGGGGTTCGGACCCCTCCCGAAACCCACAACAATAATCGTTTTTCATAGGCTCTGATCTATGTTTTTTGTTCTTTTTGGTCCGACCCGCTGGAAAACCCCCTCCCCCTGAAATAAATTCCTGGATTTGGACCTGACGACACTTGATAAAAAAAAACTTGGCTTCAAAAATAAGCTTCAAGTTTGCTCTTGTAAGACGAGCTAATGTTCGCAAAACAAATATATCCCTTTTCAAGAAAAGGGTTGCTTTGAAATCGGCCAGAACGTTCTAAAAAGGCATAGCTCTAATATATTTTTGTGCGACTTCCTGCGACAAGTTCTGCCACAGCAATGAACCTGGGGAGAATTCGGTAACCTGTAGCAAATGGCAGAAATCTGCGACCAGTGGCAAAACTCGATACATCAGAAGTGCTAACCACCAAGCCAAGCGATTCAACAGCAACACGTCTTAGGACAACATTATTTTCCTCTATGGCAGGACTACGGTTTTACAGCCTCCTTATCTACTGACGGCTATTTTCTTTCTGTCAAGAACCCACCTTGGAAACTCGCCATTAGCTCAGGAAACCATAACGTCGTACTCTTTTTGGCTTCCCTCTTCCCCTGGTCGTTCGCAAGAGCGAAAAGAATCCTAGGAGACCGATTTTACAACCCTGCCAGTGTGACAACGGGAAGAGCCTTCTGAGGCATTCTAATGTTACTTTGAATCACCACTATATTTCGGATTTTGAGTAATAAATATAAACACACCAGGACTTGGTGCGACCGTGGAATGCCCTAGTGGCGGGATTCTGGAGCAAATAGCTGGTTGCTGCAAAAGAAAATCTGGTGTTTATAGAACGTGAACAAAACGGCTTAATATTTGACATTTCTGAAGAAGATAAGGAATGTCCACTGGTCCAATTGAATGCTAATAAACCCGCTGACTAATTTGGATGGGGTTTATGTTACTTACGAATAATGTTGACTGATAATGTTTTCAGAAAGAATAAAGGTACAGTTGTGCTCGTAACAATTATTCCCATCGAATAGTAATGGTTTCTCCATGTTTCCCGCTATATAGCTGAACTATTTTTAAATAACCGGGTCTAGATACCTGACTAGTGCTTTCTTTATTTTTTTCCCTCATTACTCTACTCCCCTAACTTGTACAGTGGGTCATAAATACATTATTACCGTTATTATTATTAAAGTTTAACCAAACAGGGTTAAGATCCGACAGTCTAGTTAAACATCACTTATTAACTTAAATATGCTTGAAAACCCGATAAAAAAGCGTTACTTCGTTCGCCCGTTAGCGACAGATACTCGATCTCATCAAATGAACTTATTCTTTCGGATTTGTTGTACCTCTATGTGCTTGTCCCTCTACGCTTCAAACATTTACCAACTAGAAATGAAAGCCATTGCCGAAAAAATAAACGATTCCTTGAAAGACGTCTCTTAACATCATCTTCTCACTTTCTACAGGCGCAATTTTTCCGAGTTCTCATCGATGGAAATGCAGGCCTTTGTCGAACTTTAAACTCTCCACGGCTCGATGAATTTTGGGTTGTCCTGCAAGCAGCGCACACTCTGAATGTTTTTACTAGAATCCCGAGTGAAAAAAATGTAAAATCCTATAGATGAGTCAAAATATTTCAGAGTATTCAAGCATCAGAAGTAAAAATAAGCTGCCTTTTCAGTCAACTATAAAATACACTCTGTGCTCTGTGTAATTATTAGTATTAAACTGCACTCACACACTGTGGCAGACCTGTGCCAATTTTCAACATTTTACGACAATACTTATTTATCACCAGCTCTTTTGAGAAATGACCCGTCCAGACACTCCGGTGACTTTGCTAACCCTACCGTCAACAATCCCGCACGGAAACCCACGAGGGCAGTGGCGGAGCACAACATACTTCAGTTGTCGTGAGTCTCAGAAACCACGATGCCCTAAACCCTTTTGCTACCCTACCCTGGTCAGGGGTATAAATTCTCCGAGACAAAGTTATGATCCTTCTTTGATGACGTGGAGATCCCTTTGACGGCAGAGCGAGATCCGAGAGACCCCAGCTTTGGCTCGTTGCCTATCACTGACTGCATAGACAACGCTGGAGCCAGTCTTCACTCAACTGCATAACTCGCCATGAAACAAACCATGCCGACTCGGATAATTTACAACGCCAATAGTTATTGAATTACTACCTGTTATCAATTTTCACGGCTTGCGGTTGAGCAAAAAAGAAAGATCTAAATGAAAAATCTTGAAAGCCTTTTCATCACGATGGCCATCTACCTACTGACAGTCTTTAGCTACCGAAAAAAGGCAAGCCTGGTTGTCTACGCATATCAGGTTCAGATCACGATTTGTCTAAGTCTATTGAGGAGGCTTTGTATCTGAGATGACAGAACGACATCGGTCTCAGGTTTCCGATTTAATCTTCCATTCTTGAACGTTCCAATAAGGAAGTTCGACTGGGGGAAAACAATCAAAGACGCGTTACTTGACAGGCCTGGCGGCCTTAGTTCCCGATCGGGTAACAGGGTTCGTCTTTCCGAGTAAGTCCAGACTGCAGACAGGTCGGACATAACTCAATCAAATCACATGAATTAATTGATGTACATGACTTTTCGACTGTAACTAATTTGCACTCTCGAATCCTAGTAACTATGATTTTCGATATAGGCCTACTGATCCAAACGAAGAATACACATCTTGATTTGTAGAAGTGCTACACTGGGACTGACCCAGGTTTAATTTTAAGTCCCTTATCATAGCCTGGACTTGTTCACCGTCACCGGCCTCGTCGCCACCGTCGGTTGTGGGCGACGGTCATCAAAGACGTCCATTTTAAGCAGCAATTAATTTCGAGAAAGAAAGAAAATAAAAATGAAAGAAGACATTCAAAATACTAGTAAGGATGAAGCGTTTTCAATACGACGACATCGAAAACTTATAGATATGACCTTGCTAATTATTCACTGATGATTTATTACGCAAACGGACGGAGTTTGAAAATCTTGGTCTCGCTGATGTAAGGAATAGAATGACGGGAGGTGTGTAAAGGGATTAGAGAATCAGCAATTAAGAACCTGAAGGAAGTGAATATTTAAGCAGTTGTGACTCTTAGGCGGAAGAAAGGGCTTTCGCGTATTCCAAACAAAGAAGTAACAACATCGTATTTTGAGGCCGTCTTTACAAAGGTCCCTTGTCAGCAACATGCTTATGCATTAACTTCTTTATTCCCTTCGACTTTTCTCAAACACCACATTCTCATTTCTCTAGGACAGTGGTTCCCAACCTTTTCCGTACCGCGTACCCCTAATCAAGGTTCGAAAATGTTGCGTACCCCCTTTCCCAGAACGTTAAAAAGACGATATTTATTATCATAAATGATTAGGCATACATGAGTAGAAATTTATACAAAATCAATGAGACACTTAAGGCTGCTTTTTAGCTAAAATTTTATGAAATCTCGGCTCTACGTCATTTACGGCAATATTTGTTTCACAGTCAGCCTGTTTCTGTGTATGGTTTTGATGTCCTCCGTGCTTTCATCAAAATGCATCGCAAACGTTTTCGTTAGCTTAATTCGTAACCTGAATGACAATAATTATCACTTGTTATGTCTTTGGTTCTTCTTGAAACAATACTGTTAGACACAGGAACAGATTTTACGGCAGTAGGCTAGCTGTATTCAGGGACGTCACGCACTTGTTGGCAACACCTCTTCCCCAAACATAAACGAGTCGGCGCGAAGCGCCGCGATTTTTCGTAAGAACAGTTATTTTTTTCTAAAAAACAGTCGATAAAAAAAACCTTGCCCCTCAAAATCTTTAGGCTAGTGATGCCTCTGCTGGTAATATTAGGCTTTCGGCAGTCAAAAGTGAGTTAGGCGAGATTTTGAAGTTGCGAATTAAACGAGTTTGGTTCTTTCGCGTACCCCTTGCAAGGGTCTCGCGTACCCCTTGGGGTACGCGTACCCCCGGTTGGGAACCACTGCTCTAGGATTTCGTTCCTATAGCCTGTATCGCAATCAGTGGAGTGGTTTTACGGCTCTACCGTGATTAATATAAAGAAATCAATGCAAAAATGTACCTGGGATGGCACCTACGATACGTCAGATTTTTCAGACCAAAGCTAAAGCTGCATTTTCTTTTGGTCTCTGGTTTCAAACTGTTTCAGACATGCAAAAAAGGTAAGAAACATTATTCTGTAGTACGAGGAAGCAAATGTACGGTATTTCTTTTCGACCAGTACACGAAGTGAGGAAAGTGAAAATACAACTACTTAAGTTTTGTTGCTATCAAATATATGGTTTTGAAAATATTTCCCAGAATCCAGAAAGTTATAAACAGTCTGGAGGCTGCTTACAAAAAGATTGTTCGCATCATGTTTTGATCCGGAAAATGTGTCGAGTTCGCGCAGACATGGTCACAATATCCTGACGGGATTTCCAGAAAGGTAAAAAATTTATCTTTAAAGTGAATGAACTGAACTGAATAATCAACGAGCGGACGAGATTAACTTGTTGCTGTAAAAGACGAATTTGCCTTTCGGAATAAGGCTGACTGGTGTTGCAATTTTACAGAGAGAAAAGATACAGTTGTGTTCTTAATAATCATTCCTATCGACTGGTTATGGTTTTTTCCCAAGAAATCAATCAACTTCCTTAACGACAGATTTTAAAATGAAGAATTCCCTGTACAGTAATCCATGATATGCACAAATCTATAGCTTATACATCCTTAGGCTACACACCACAACCTATTATTTCTCCGTGATAAAGTGCCCAATTTTTTCTCGTTTTTACCTACAGGCCTATTAATATTATTTTTGCTGTTTTTATATTTTAATTTTCACGTCTGTTGCATTAGTCTGTCACAATAAGCACTGTCTACCGAGTTTAGGTTTCTATATCTGTATAGTATTATTATTTATGTATCATCCTTATAAAACTGAAAACATGATCTCATTTCACGAACCGTCACAATTAATATATTTTTGGTTCATTTTAATCACATCTGTTACTTTTTGATTTGATCGTAGCATTTTCGTACTCAGTCCTATACCCTTCTGTTTTGAAGGATAACACAAAAATAATAATAACGACATTCGTCCTTCCCTAAAACATATTAACCACACATTTTTAAGCCAACAAAACGGCCGTAAAACAGACTTCTAATACAAGAGGTTACAATAAGCAGACATGCCGTTTTATGGCTAAGAACGGCCACCAGCGAACAGAGCAAAACATTTTTAGCGCCTGTTGTGCCTACATTTTGACGGTTAATACTCTCTAGGACTAAGTCATAAACACGCCAGAGACCCTCAGGAAGAAGGAGTAAACGTGTCTGTAACGACTCTGACTCAACGACTCAAATCCTGGATCTAACAATCACGGCGATCTCCGGGAGCAGAGCACCTGTGACACCGTTTCTTGTTTTCTTCCGCTGCTACCCGGAGATTTTGCATCGGCAAGGAGATATAAGTCATGAAGAGTATTCTGACACTTGGTCACACTGAAGGGAAGTGTTAAGCATATAACACCGAAATGCCAAAAGATAGTCGCTTTAAATGCCCTTAGACGTGCCTTTTATAGGGCATCGACTAAAAACGGTGAACGGAGCGGAAAGGCACGATGCAGGCGGAACAAGTACTAAAACGGGAACGCGAAAAGGAATGACGCACCATCATTTCTTCGTTAAGTAGCTTGTTTGGCACGATCTAAACACACCCGGGCACGACTAGGGGAAGGAACCCTGTACGTTCACACAAATGCTCTTTGGTCGTTTGTGCTCAAGGATCTTGCATGAAAATGCTGGAGTTCTAGACCATGCACGCGCACGACCCAAACTACTACCAATCCAACAGATCTAGATCTAGTAAAAGAAGGAACACGACTACTAGAAGAGGGGTCTTGTGTGTGAATTATCTGGAACTTCTGCCTAAACAAGCGACTAAAAGAAGGAATGGCGGTGAAACGATCTTCTTTTACTAGCGTGCCTTCCGTTCCAGCATTCCCTTTTTTAGTATGTCGTTCCCATTTCTAGTACGCTTTCCCATTGTGAGTACTCGTTCCTCCTGCACTGTGTCCTTCCGTTCCGTCCTCGTTTCTAGTCGACCCCTTTTTTTTAGTCGACCCCGTTTTTAGTCAATCCCCTTTTATAGTGAGTAGAGGTTGCCTGGCTTTTAGGGCCGTGCCAAGAGCTTCCTTCTCTCGGGTTTAGCGGGGAGGTTGGTTGTGTTCCGAACGATCTGTGGCAGTGGATATCACGTGGTAACTGCATTTGAAAAGAAAACAGACTGTGTACTGTTGATTGTAATCTGAATCTTTCTTATTAGATGTTTGCAGTTTGAATTTCAGGGCGTCGTCTCTACATGGCCGATTTTGGCTTCTCCAATAAAAATTACTTAAGTTCGTGTAATATTTGTAGGTATATGTAGCTACGCAGCTAACTCAAGAATATACAAATATGAGTTAACTACTGTTGCTCCAATTTCTCTTTTGTTTTCTTATGTACTGTGGGGGGGGGGGGGCACAAATAAACAGAAAATAACAAAAGACATAGATAACCATTCCATGTTTTCTTTGTGTCAGTTTCAGTTTCATTTATCTATGTTTAGCCAAAAACACAAAACTAATATGACTAACTTGCCCAGAAAGCACAAGACTGTGTGCTTTGCTAGGGAAGGATACTAACTACTTAACACAACAACAGGATTTAGTATCCTGGAATCCAGTGTAAACTATTCCGAGAAACCCCATCTCACCCAGAGCCGTTCTTTGTGTTTTGTCATCACTGAAGAAAGAAGAAAGAAGGTACAAACTTAGACCGAAGTAGCTTATGGTAAATACAAACTACGCCTAAAAAAAAAAAAAAGGCCGGACTTACCTGCAGCAACATCTGGTCTTCATCGGGTTGACGATGGTTTTCGTAAACATGATTTTCACTAAACAAATGTTCCCACAGCTTCGGAGCGGGAAAGTAAAAAAAAAGGAAAGGAAAGGTATGGTCAGGAGGAACGGAGCCTATGCAAAGGTACAAAGAAAAAAAGGAAAGACAGAAGAAATGGAGGAAAGGACTTATTACTAGAGGAAAGGTTGATTCATTATCTACAAAGAAAAGAAAGGAAATATTGTTTTGTCACACAACTTTGTACAGAAGGGAGGAAAGATCGGATTACTCGGATAAGAGGTGAACCGTGCCTTTCCAACTGGTGAACCGTGCCTTTCCAATTCCGTATTTTTTTTCGCTCGTTGAACCTTTCCTTTTTTTTTCTCCTGCACCACTTTATTCCTTTCCTTCTTTTAGACAATCCAGTCAAGTCAAAACTCACTAGGCTTTAAATGCACTAGTATGACACCATCCCTCTCTTGTCCTGCATCATTTAGGTGCCATTGCGCCCTTTACTTGCGAAACCTAACAAGCGCAAATTAAAACATGTTAAAATGCTCAAAATGTCAAACGCAAATCACAGCTCTTTTTAAAAACTGAGAAGCAGCTTTGGACAAACATTCAAACCACATAATGCAAAGGGATGAGCCTTTTTAAAGTCAAGTATGACAGCAAAATCAGTGCAAATAAAACAAAAGCGTGGTAAATGTAGTGCCACCAAAACGCAAAAAAATGTTCCAAATCCCATGCCCACAAACGCAACCAAAATTCGAAGTTAAACAAACAAATTGTGAAAAGTAGCCACGACCGAAAAATTAGTTCAAATCAAACAAAATAAAGCAATAATGCCACCAAAATGCAAAATTTCAGAACACCACGTCCGCAAAAGCATCCCAAAAATAACAAGTCAATTTTTAAATGCAAACAAAACAATATAGGAGAATAGCTTTACCTCGAACATCCTTCCCACGAGGACAAAACATAGACTGCTGATGATTTGAGATGAAGAAAACCCCTTGTGGTTCCAATAGGCTTAGGCAAGCTAGGACGAGCTTTCTTGGAATAATTACAATTTAGATTAGTTCTAAATTTTGACGGAAAGTTTGAAACTGTCTGAATCTCCTTCATTAGCAAGAAGCAAGAATGTACCAGGAACTTCGGGTGACTTTACGACATAAATGAAACCATTACTGGGTCTGAGAAGGATCGGGGAGTGGCTTTAGCTTTCTTGGAACAACTTCGAACATTACATAGTTGGACATTGTGGAGGAAAATTTGAAAGTGTTTAAAGCTCGTTCACCAGCAAGAAGTAAGAAATTAAAGAGACTTCGGGTGAAATTATGGGATGAATGAAAGAAGTAATGGGTCTACTCAGGGCTAGGGATCAGCTGTGGCTTTAGCTTTCTTCGAACAACTGTAGGGGCTTGGTTGGAAATCAGGGATAGCCCCAAGCTAATTCATCATGCATTTTTTCCAGAGCAGGAACGTACCGTACACTTTGGATGTTTACCGAATAAAGACAAGCACTGATTGTTCTAACCAGACTTAAGCTGGTGGCTTTAACGTTACTGGGATAGCTGTATCAGCCTTGTCTGAATTTTCGCCTGTAGTTTTACACTGCCTCAAGCTCCATAACTGAATTACCTTGTTTTTTCGATTTGATTCAATATCGACGCATCTGGTAGGAAAGCAGTAGCATGACTTTAACAATCTTGGAACAACTGCATTAACTTTGCTCTAAATTTCTTGCGGAAAACGCGAGTGACCCTTTTTTACATTAAATATCCTAGAACGGATGAAAGAACTACGTTAAAAAAAAAATACGGGAACGGCTTTGGCCTTTATGGACTGATCTTTCTTTGAGTAACTTTAAGAGCTTGGCTAAAAAAAAAATCGGGAAAAACAGCTTTGGCCTTTAAGGCTTTACCTATATTGGTAAAACTGTAAGAGCTTTGGCTTTTATGGCTTTAACTATATTGGTAAAACTGTAAAATTTGTGCTGCAAATTCTTCATTTTTTCTATCTGACACAGTATCCGATGAATCTACTGACCCACTGTCACTGAATTTTAACCTTCCCTAAACGACCACTTTTGGATGTGAAGCACGCCCTTCGTTTCTAGTTAAGAACGAAAAGGGATTCAAACCGGAAGTTTCCTGACCTAATTTTCAGGTGGGGGAATGCCGTAGGTCACGACAAAAAGTAGACGCTGCAGGCTACTGGAAACTCTGCTTTTACAAGTTTACCAATTCCAGTACATTAGGGATGTAAAACTACGTAGTGACCTTAGGGGTGACGTTTATGAAAATTTAATAAAACGTAAGAAATGATTGACGACAATAATAACGTTCTGTTCGAGGACAAAAGCTAGATGGTGCTCACCCAATCACGGCAGTTTCTGATGATTTTCTTTTGTGGCGTGAAGGTATAAGGTGTCATCGATGAGAAATCTGCACAAAACGGTAAATTTGAGGATAATAAGAATACAAAATTTGGAAAAATATTATTTGTTTCACTGCAACCCTCAACTAGCCTATGTGATAGAAACAAATCAGGACGACTTGATACTTTCTCATTAAATATTTGTATAAGAACAAGATAAGAAAAATACAAGTCAATTTTTTTAAACTGTAACATTCAACTGCGTGTTAAAAAAAGGCCAAAGAATTCGACGGGATCCCTAAAATTTAATATTTGATCAAGACAATTGGGTCTTGTAGATATTCGGTCTTCGACAGATTCTTAGACATTTTTACTATTAATTCGGATACGGATAATGGCCAATGGTAATAATCTGAGAAGACCAAGTTCATATTTGACAGTACAAAACGGATACGTCAATTTTACAAAGATCAGATATAGATTCACACAAACGGATATGTCAATTTTTACCAAGATCAGATATGGATTCAGCATGTGTGTTTACTCTATAGCCTACGTCGTATCTACGTCGATAAAAACTTCCTTCCTTACTTCTGCCAAACTTCCAGTTTCGGCCGGATTCCGGACAAACTACTTGCCTGGCAAAAAACTAAAGCTCAAAAACGAATTCAGCATGTCTCCTTACCCCTACATCAAACGTCTAATCAACTTCAGATAAAACTTTTCGCCTACTTTTAACAAATTTTCCGATTTCAGCCGGATTCCGAGCGATCTATACGTCAGGTGAGAAAATGATTGTCATATAACCTACGAATTCAGCATGTCTTCTTACCCGCTAATCGGAAAATCGTATCAAATATTGCCTCAATAAAACTTATACTTCAAATAAATTTACCTGTTTTGGCCTAATTCCGACCGAACAAATTGTCCGGCGAGAAGAAAAATGTCATATTCGGACTCGGCACGTCTTCTTACCCCTAAATCGAACCCGGTTCCGGTTTTTGCCGAATTCCGGGTGAACTACTTGCACGGCGAGAAAATAATTTTCATATTCGATTCAGCTTGCATCCTTACCCCTAAATCGACTATTTCATTAGCTTTTAAAACATATTTTTTGTTCCCCTTAATTTCAAACCCCTCTCCCACCTCTAAATATAAGGCTACATAACCTATCTTCGAACTTGACCTGTGCTTAGACCCAAAGAGTCCTCACGCCAAGTTGTCACCGTCACCCTTCGAAAATCGTGCTAACAGACGGACAGACTGACAGGCAGACAGACGGACAACTTTTACGAAGTCATAGGTATCCCTCCACTTACGTTTTGGGATCCCAAAAACGACTCAGGACGGCTCGTTTTGTTCTCATGAAATAAAAAACGCTTTGACCTGTTCTGTCCCTCGTAGGTCGACACACAAAAAAATGTCCCAACACTTTCCCTGAATTCCATCCTTTTATTCCATCGAAAACTGAATTTCATGAAAACTACCTGCGTTCACCACCCAACTCCCCTCAACGACATCAGATCGAAACGGACCGCACAATCACATATTCAAGGGACATGAACAAGCATATTTCCAAATATGACATAAAAGCAATTCATTCAAAACCAAATTGGTATTGAATCTGCAGTCCTATTATTTCCGCGCATATAAATAATGACCTGAATAGCCTATTTATAATTTTTTCATAGACTATTTCTCAATGCAACAGAAAAATTTCATGTGTTCAAAGATCCAGGACTTAAAATCAATATGATTAGGAATCTGCTGTCCTATTAATTCCTTACAAATAAATGCCTTACAAATAAAATAATGACTTGACAACCTGTTATTTTTCATGGCTCATTTTTCGATAAAACAGAGAATTTCTACATGAGATACCGATGTTTATTTTTAACTCTTGGAATCTTTGCTCCATGGACGGTGAAGAGAAAAATGCAAAAATAGAGGCACCCGGAATGGGTGAAGGCTTATTGCTGCCTTTGTACCAGTGCATACTTCTATGCCGACATACTCGTTTCGCATTACCAATTTACCAACCATTTCGACCAGTTCAAATTTCACATAAGAAATTTAGGAATCGAGTCACAAAACGACTTTGACGTCATTGGACCTCGAAAAGTAACGTCGATGTCGACTCGGGGTCAAATTCCAGGTCGCTTTCTACATAGTTCATGATTTCGAATCTCAACTCATGCACCGGACCTCAATAATTTTCAGACGAACAACTTACGGTTGCATCCAAACTCGGCGTAAATCCAACCGTATTTTTCAAATCCGACTGTTTCTACTCACTTATATGGTTATCAGGAAAATCTTCCGATTCGAGCGCCAGCTTTTTAATTTAATCTATGAACGTGGTAACACTGTTTAAGCACTTCAAAATAAATTCACATTTGATTTTGTCTTTCAATCTTGTCCTAATAAAGATCCGAAATTCCATCATATGGAAATAGTGGAAAGAATTTTCGTAGGAGGAGTCCTGATAAAGATCCAAAATTCCATCATACAGAAATGCTGGAAAGAACTTTTCGTAAGAATAAGAAGTTCCCCAGCTAGTATAACTACAGCCCATTAGGCCCTAGAGCTGGTTCTAATAGGTCTGTATATACTGAAGGATTTTAGTAGACAACTACTAAGCTGCTTGACCGTGTTTCTCTTAGAGATTTTACCTAGCGCAAATACGGGCATGGAGTCCATTTGTAGAGGCTTGGGCCTTTTTTTGCTATTACTAATAATAATAATAAAAGTAGGCTCGGATTTACACAAGGTGTGAATCCACCCTAAAATGAGTAAGGCTCGACTCACCGATACCACAGAAGAGGTAGAACCGCCGTACTGAGATGCCAAAGAGCATGCGCGTCGAATATTCCAAAAATGGGCGGGAAATCCACGACTTCTAACAGCGTTGTCACTATTACTAAAACCATCGTAGCGGCACACCGCCACACGTGGGGTTGCCGCCTCCTGTTCACGAAACACCACGTGAGCCATCCGATAATCTGCACAGCACCTGGAATGAAAGAACTTGAATAAGTCGCCCACAGGTATAGCCTACCTTGAGTTTCTTTAGATGTGCATCGACTTTAAGTTTTGCAAGCCCTTTCCCCGAGTCGATGCGACTGAATTACTTAAGTGGGTCCTCCAGTGGCAATCGAAAGGCTTTAGTGACCGTGCTCGTCCAAACTCGGCGCCAGAGCAAAATAACACTAGGGAGTAGCGCCCAGACCTATGCTTCCCATGTTTTGCAAATGGACCATACTCGTAGCGCCACCCACTACGCTCGCGGCATTTAAAGCGAGACAAACTTGCCGATTTAGAAATTTCTAGTAAAGCAAAGGTGCGGTCTGCAAATACCCAGGAAACAATGGTGGCTGTATCATTTTTTTGCAATGTTCAGAATGTGAAGATATCGGAGCCAGCGTTGGTGAACGACTGAATGCGTTTCAGTAGGGGCGTTCTCTATCGCTAGTTGAGCTAGTGTCGCTGCTATTCGAGTGAGTGTCAATTTTGTCAAGTCCTGGCGCTACTCCCTAGTGTTATTTTGCTCTGCTCGGCGCTCTCATTGGCTGGAATAGCCAAATAGGCGCTTACGGCACATTCCGATGGCTCCCGACAGCTTAAGAACGCCAGTGGAGTACCCACTTTACTTACTTGTGTAAGGAATCAAATGCGCAGCTCTCCCTATCAGCTGGCGGATCAAGTCGTTCCACCAGATACTTGACCGTCTCTTTCTGTTTCAAACGGCCATGAGTCATGCATCAATCCAAGTAGGCTACTGATCAAGTCAACACAAATTCGTTCATTTCAGTAATGAGATCTAGTTTCTCGTTCTTTGCATGATGTTTTTTTCGGGTTATTTTGAATGCGTGTGATTGACATTCTAACCATTTACGTATGATTATGCAGTAGCCTACGCTTTTTGGCCTCAAGCCACTATTTGTGCTGTTTTTTTGTTGTTGACTAACTGTACGACGGGTAGGTCAAGTAGACCTCCTACCTCAATTTAACTTTATGGACAACTTTCTGGAGACAATAGCAAAACTGCTGCTGATAATCTATTCCACTTCATTCACATCCAGTAAGGCTTTTACCTGGCTCTTACGTCATTACGCTAGTGGAAAGAGAGAAAATGAGGGAGGCACGACCCCTGTTCTAGTTTGTTTCTTCTTTTTCCTTAAGAGTTGAGATACAGGAGCAAAGTTCCGGCGTTCTTCTTTTCTCGAAATATTGCGAGGGTCGGAGCTTTGTTTGCAACGTCAACCTCATCGCCAGCGGCTTTTTGGACTGGAACAAGGCTATAAAATGTTTGTTTTTAAAGGACCCCTCTTGCTTATTCTGTCTTTTATAATATACCTAGCTCCCATACAGAATTATAAGCTTCAAAAATCCCCACCTTTCTCCATTGTTTCGTTTTGTGCCTACGAAATTTTGTCCGTCCGTGGCCGAATGGTTATCGCGCCGAACTCACGAGCGAAGGGTCGCTGGTTCGAGTCTCGGTTGTGCCGACCGTTTGGTTTAGGGCGAGGGTTAGTGGCGTTTCCCCGTAAGACAAGCCAGAAGTCCACCCAGCTTCAAATGGGTACCTAGTAGTCCGGGCGCCACTGAAAGCTATCTCGCTTATTTCTGAGGTGAGGTGATCAGAGAGACACAGTCAGTTTGACGATAGTTTCCGACTATATCGACCACGCTGAATCTGAATATGGGTGGTGGCAAAGCTGCAGATGACGGCTTGACCTTGTAGAAGCTGAAAAACAAACTTTTTAGGCCTATAAAATGTGTCATGACTGTTTATTTTTTTTCTAAGGTGGTATTAGTCCAATTTAATTGCGGGGCATCTTGTTTAATTTCTAACAATGCCATCTCTTGGAGTAAATTTTATTTTTTACGGTATCTCTTATAGTCACGGAGCCATAGGCTAATCTTTATGAATTTTCTCTGAAAATCTCAAAATTCAAAGGTTTATTTCCAGTTTAGGGACGGATCTCGTAGTTTAATATATTTTTAAGGATTTTTCATAATTCACCAGAATTTATCTTGGGTACTGAGCTTCACATTGACGTAAAGTTCCAAGCTCCAACTGGTCGGCGAAGCCGCATAGAATTTTTTGAAAAGTATAGGCTAAAAATGCATGAGAAAGTATATCTTTACAAAATGGTGATGTGACACAATATTCTATGCTAGAATTTGGCGTAGAACTCAAATATCAACTTTATTTTTCAACCAAATATTAAACTACGGTTGTTATAGGCTAATTACTTATTTATAGGCCTAAATTTTTTTCAGAAAAATTATACTGCGAGACATGTTTTTTTTTCCAAATTTTGACCCCGATTCCAACGGCACTGTTGGTTTGGCCATCGTGTGTCAAATGTAGTTGATATAAGCTATTTAATTTGCTATAAGGTTTAATTTTCTTGCAAATATCGTTGTAAGTCCAGATCATAATGAACCCACGAAGCTCAGTAAAGTAGTAGACTGACCCAGAAGCATCACTCACTCTTGACAGAAGCTGTAGCTGAAAGTTGAACATAATTAAAGAGTGTTATGTGACTTGGGCTACTGTACATTTATTATCAAATCCCTATGCTGGGAAAATTGATCTAGTAAGAAATACAAGTAGAGCTGCCAAAATATGATCCGCGAAACATCCCAACAGTTTTCCCCAACGTACAAATACAAATTCTCGTCTGAATACTAGCTGCCGGCACCACATCACCCACCAAATGCCCAAGACTGTCGCATAGCATTTCCCCAGACTAGGTCATTATTTGTCGCACGCAGTCTACAGTAATAGAAGGAAGAGATGGCGAATCCGATCATGAAAGTTCCGAATCCGAATCCATGGCCAGGTACGAATCCGATTCCAAATCCACAATTTCATACTGAGGATTCGAATTCGGAATCGAATCCGGATTATGCAACCGTAACAAAAATCAAATCATGTTCCGTACATAGCTTAGAATTTAAAAATCAGCGGCGACAGAAAGTACTGATATCTAAGCTAATCAAATAACGTGAAAGATTACTGAGGATGGTTGGTGGTGGAGATCATAAAGCTGGATTACCTAAGCTGACGATGTAAACATTGGGAAACGGAAACTGGAAGGGTAAACTAGAACCTTGAGCGGATTCGTAAGATTGAAGGTTCGGAATCCGAATCCAGCCTGACAGACAGGAGATTCGACTCCGGTATCCGGTATTAGGTCCGGGTTCGGATTAAAAGTCATTTTCGATGGGACCAGTTTTAGCACCTATATTCTTTCACTGAATCTGCCAGAGAGTTAATCTATGAATCCCAAGTCAGAGTTACAGAAATGGCTCCAAATTAAAAAAAAATACAGCATAATATCCTAGTTTTCAAGCACCGTGCATTTTACGACGATGAAACTCTTATTCACTGAATTTCCTGCCCAATCATGACATCCACTACTGCCTTTCTGAACAATGCCTGGAAATGTATACAAGACCGAGCATCCCATCATGACGATCAGCTACAATATGAAGCTCGCTTATAGATTTTTGGGGTCGGTTTAACGGTCGTGCAAGGATTCGTTTCGAAAATGTCGTTGTTCACTTGCGACCGGATTATTAGGATCAACGGCATGAAATCTACCACCACACCATTTCCAGTGGTCGTGTTAGTCGCTACTTCGCTTCGACAGGAAAACTTGACTTCGGTACCCGATCGAAGTGCCAACAGCAACCACAATCTTTTAGACAGCTTCTGAGTCAACAAGAACGCTGCGGCCGGGCTTGGTTTTTGGATGTTTGGCCTGTTTATTTCGCAATCTATAGTCTTTACTTCTAATCTTGGAAAAGGATTTGTGTTTTCCAACGAAATATGCTTCCAGTGCCTTTAAACCACAAGCACTTGCCCTCAGGAGACTCTTTGCCACTGTCTCATCAGCGACTTGATTTGAATTGAAGTTCACCAATGATTCCTCGTCACACAAAAATGGATCAGTAACGACAACAGAAACTTCGAGAACAACAGACTTCGATAGAAGAGACCACATTACTGAAAATGTTTAACTGGCGCTTCTCAAAGCGCCACTGTCAAATTCACTCATATTCTCAGTTCCGACAAGTCGACTAAGTACAGTGAAAATCTAAGCACAGAATAGTATGAGGTTGTCAACTAAACAACTTCCATTGATATTACTGTAATTCCCCATTTTCCCGGTTGAGCACGGACAGCATTTTCAGCTACAGCTTCTGTCAAGCGTTGTGCTTCCGGGTCGGTTTACTACCTTAGAGAGCTCCTCAGGTTCATTATAATATAGATTTACAACGATATTTCTAATAAAGTTAGAGCTTATAGCAAATTAGATAGCCTATGACAACCGAGTTTGACACACGATTGCAAAACCAACACTACCGTTGGACTCGAGGTCAAAATTGGGCATAGAAACATGTCTTCTCAGTGCCATTTTTCAAAAATTTTGTAGGCCTATAAATAAGTAATTAACCTATAACAACCGTAGTTAATATTTGTTTCAAAAATAAACTTGATTTTTGAATTTTGTGCTAAATTCGAGTATAGAATATTGTGTCACATTACCATTTTGCAAATACATATTTTCTCATACAATTTTGACCTATACTTTTTCAAAAAATTCTGTACGGCTTCGCAGAGCAGTTGGAGCTTGGAACTTTGCGGCAATGTGAAGCTCAGTACCCAAGATAAATTCTGGTAAAGTATAAAAAATCTTAAAAATATATTAAGTTACGAGATACGTGCCGAACCTGGAAATAAACCTTTGAACTTCGAGATTTTCAGAGAAAATTAATAAATACAAGCCTATAGCTCCGGGACTATACGAGATATCGGAAAAAATAAAACTTATTCTAACGGAAGGCTTTGTTCGGAATAAAATGAGATGTTCTGCAACTAAATTTGGCTAGTACAACCTTAGAAAAAAAATAAACAGTCTGGACACATTTTATAGGCCTAAAAACGGTGTTTTTAAGCTTTTACAAGGTCAAGCCGTCATCTGCAGCTTTGCCACCACCCATATTCAGATTCAGCGTGGTCGATATAGTCGGAAACTATCGCCAAACTGACTGTGTCTTTCTGATCACCCCCTTGTCACATTTTACGGATCTGGCGCCCGGAAATCTAGGGAAAAGCACGGGAAAGCGTCGGATGACTTGCCCCCAACCACGCATTGCACCCCGACCGAGGGCAGAGAATCAGGAGATCGGCACCTGCGCTACGCAAACCCTAATCGGTTTGCATGCGAAAGTTTGCTTTTTTGTTTGCTACGAAATTTTGGCGCTTTTTTGGCTTTGCCGAATTTTGCCCGTCACACAACGAAACGTTTGCCGGGATCTTCAACGTCCGCTGACAACTCTTTCACATATAAGTATTTGAGAAGCTTCTGTTTATTACTTCTTTTATTTGCTTAGTTATCCTACCACGGCGCGTTTAGTTTTCAAATGTTTTGCGCCCAGCCGCCGCGTCGGAGAGCAGGAAGAGTTGTGCTTTAAAGGATACCTCTTACTTATTCTGCTTTTATATTATCATTAGCCTCCCAAGGCTACAACCGGTTGCATGTTCCCACACCCGGTACCTAAATAGTTTTGTCCCTTCTTTTTTCAAGTTTTTTAACAATGGATTTAGAGTTGATTCCTAATATTTTCCCTTAGATTTTAAGGTCATTTATAGTTTGGTTAATTGTTGTCAATTGTAAATATCCTCAATTTCGACGATAAGATTAAGTGATATTAATCATTGTAATTTTATTGACAAGTTAAGTGACCTGACAGACAAATGGCCAGCTATAGGCCATAGTGTGACATGTGATTTAGTTCGATATATATTATGCATTTTCAGATATTATAATTTTAGCCTATATACTGTTGACGTAAAATCAACTAGTCGGCTTACCGCCGTTTCAAGATCTTTAATGAATAAACTAAATTGAATTGAAATTGGAATTACAAACCTTAGAAATCCCCGCCCTTCGCCATTATTTTCCTTTGCACCTATGACTTTTCAGCGCTTTTTCGGCGGAGCCGTGTTTGCAAGTCAAGCATCGGAAGGTTAGCAGAAAGCTTCAAGACCAAGGCTATCTTGTATTTTGGACTTTTCTTTGGATGGCTTTTCCCACTTTCTAACCATGGCGTGCAGTTTTCAAAAGTTGTGCATTGAAGCTCCGCTTCGGAAGGGAGTCTTGACAGAGTAGAAAGCGCCAACACGAAAATTGCATTTAAATCATTAGTTTAACGGAGCAAGTGTTGGTATCTGCTAGATTAAAGTTTAACTGAAAAGCCAACTTATTTTTGTATCATTTAACTGAATACACTGCATTAGTTGGATTGCGTAAAGGGATTTTTCTTATTTTTCACTATTTGCTTCAATATGACGTCCAGAATATCTACAGCCGCCCTCACAGCGCAAAATTCTACTATGACGCGGAAAAGTTCAATCTCAACACAAACGCGGGTTTTCAGTGGCCAGCGGTGAACTAGGTGATCACTGCTCACTGCACAAACACTTTTTTCTCGTAAATCTTTTGCGTCAGTCATACAACACAGGAACAAGCGAATGGAGGTACCACAGATCCGACAGGAAATTTCACTATTTGAAAATCGATTATTCTTGAATAGCGGAGCAACGGAGTAAAGAATTTTCATCGGGTTTTCACGCCTCTTTAAGTGAACGAGTGATGGCTAACTAGATTGTCCTTTCTCAGCCCTTAAGAAACGCAGAGAGTGAGCCTACTGCAGCGACCCCCCCCCCACAGACTTCTGCTTATTTTTATTTCTTTTTCAAAACCGTGGCAACCGAAACAAGTTTACTGTTTTATTGGTGTCAGTGTGTAAATAAGAAGAAAATAAAGCTTACCTACAAATATGTTGAGCTGCATGTTGTAACCATAGTTGAACGACACGAAAAACATGGAATAAATATGATTGGCATAAAAAGCAATAAACAGGACTGAGATCACAGAAACAACCATCCTTCGCTGAAGACCAATGATCCTAGAAAAAATAAACTTGTAGAGAACATTGAACAAAAAATATCCGCGAACCAAGAAACAAGGCCTCTTTGGGTGTGCTCCTCGTTACATTTCGGCATGTTTACCTATTTACGACGACCAGCACATGAAGCCGGCAACCGGCTGCAGGTCGGGTTTTTTTTTTTTTTTTCGCCAACGGTCTTATCAACTTAATTTTTTAGCGTCACCTACACTTTCCTCTATCTCTACGTTTATTTTTAATTTCTTAATTATTTTTTTTCCTTCAATTCTTTACACTCTTTACAATTCTTTACACAAAAAATCTTTACACTTCCATCCTATCTTTATTTATAAAATAAAATTAACATAAATTCAATATCAATATTTACTCTTTCCATTATCTATACATTTCAATCATATTATACAATTTTAACATCATTTCCTTTCCACGTTTATTATTATCGTCATTCAAATTATTTCTATTACAAAATTCATCCTCAAACAAAACAAAAAAACTCTATAACAATCAAAAGTAATATACATTATTTCTTGAACAATAAAAAATATTGCTTCCCATTTTAACTCTTGATGTGTGATCAGTATTATACTATGTAGGCCTATTCATTATTATCATGTACTGTAAATTTTGTACGTCGTTGCTTTGACATGTGTTCGTCATGACGACCCTCTGCTAGCCAAGCTCCTTGAGCTATTATGGAAATAAATAATATATTTATTTATAACCGTGTCTGCTGTCGCATGGCAAAGCAGTCAGTTTACATTCATTTCTGTCTGGAACAGTCTGGGACCCAATCAAACCATTTGGTCTTGTTCTCGTTTCAGCATGTCTACCCCATTTTACGACTTAATTGATCCAAGGAAAAACATTTCACTTTCTTTGTTTTTCCAAGGGAAGAGCTTCTAACTAGGGCATTATCGGAGAGCTCTTAGAAGGTTAATGCTTGCGGGGAAATCGCTATTAAGTCTGCTAAGTGTTTCAAGCACGCCAAAATTTACCTTCGCGAAAAAACGCAACACTCCTTAATGGGGAAAGGGTCCACTGAAACCGAAGCTACAGAAATCGATAGGGCCAGACAGTCATACACGACAATTAAATTAGGGCACAATCCTCAGCGTCAGGGCATGCCCCAACGTATGAACTTAAATATTCCTTCAGCCCAAGCTGACTGTGAATCATAGTTGACTGAGCTAAACGGATACGTCAGCTGAATTTTATTCGAGCGATATTTCGGCCCTACTTGGCAAGGATTCAAGCGAAACTTAACCTTTCGGCCTTCGTTTGACAAAACTTTGCAGTCATTTGATTTCTTGTGTGTAGAAAAATCTCAATTTGCCGACGAGATATAAACTTTCGAAATTGGCCCGAAAGAAGTCTACGGAATTTCACATATTTCGTGTAATAAGATCTCGATCTGACGACGAGACTTAAACTTCCCGGGTGCGCCCGACAAAAGTTTGCAGAATTTGATTTTTGACAAAAATAACCCGATGTGCCGACAAGAATACCGACGCCCGACAAAACAGTAATTCGATAAATCTTTACAGAATTTGATTTCTTACGTGTAAAAAGAACCCGTTGTGCCGAAGAGAATACCGACGACCGATAAAACCACACAGCATTTGATTTCTTCTGCGTGTTTTGCCCGACAAGACTGTACAGAACTTGATTTCTTACGTGAAAAAATAAGTCGACGAGACTTGAACTTCCCGAGTGCGCCCGACTAATGTTTGCACAATTTGATTTCTTACGTATAAAGAACCCGATGTGCCGACGAGTCGACCGACGCCCGACAATAGAATACACAATTTTATTTCTTCTGTATTTCAAAAAGAACCCAATGTGCCGACGAGAATACCGAGGCCCGACAAAAGCATACAGAATTCGATTTCTTCTGTGTTTTGCCCCACAATGCCGACTTTGATTTCTTGTGTGTAAAAAGAACCCGACGAGTCGACTGACGCCCGACAAAAGCATACACATTTGTAGTTCTTTTGTGTTTGCCGCGACGACAAACTAGTGAACTTTCGCCGGGCTTCGCCCCGCAAAAGTACTTTCACAAGACCTTTGGGGGGGGGAGCCCCCCCCCCCACAATGACACCCCTGCCCAGACTGACCCCTCTGGACGAGAAGAGCGAGAGTTCGAATCTCGATCTCAAAATATTTTGATTATTCACATGCTTGGTTCAAAAAGATTCCTGGTAGAAACGATATTCTTTGAAAATGAGTATTCAGTGACAGAGAATAGCCTACACCACGTGAAAGAATGAAGACGCTGTCAGAAGTTTTTCGCGGTTTCAACAGTTACCGCTTAGGAATCTTACGATGTTAGCCGTTATTTTTCAAACGTTACGCACTAAAACGTCACGCATACAAGAAGAGCCGAAACACCGCCGAAAAAACATCTGCTGGACTTTCTTGTTTTCGTAAAATTCAGCAGATACTTTTTCATCAGTTTTAGGCTTCCTGTCAATGCTTGCTATGCGTAACGTTTGCAAAATCACAGAGCAAAATAACACTAGGGAGTGGGGCTAAAAAAGTGACACACACTCGAATGGCAGCGACTTTAGCACCACTGGCGATACAGAACGTCCCTACTAAAACTCATATCAGTCGCGCACCAGCGCTGGCTTTGATAATTCCATATTTCACAATACAGCACAAAAAAGAACAGATAAAAACCTCTCCTGTTTCCTCAACGTGTGCAGACCGCACCTTAGCTTTAAGAGAAATTTTCTAAACCCGCAAGCGCGTCTCGCTTTGAATGTCTCGACCGTAGTGGACGGCACTACCAATACGGCCCGTTTCCCATGCATGGAAACCACAGGCCTTGGCCATACTTCCTGGTGTTATTTTGCTCTGCAACATCATAACTTACCAAGTTTTATCTGTTATGAAACTCCTGGCAGTGTGGCATGGATGCTTTAAGGATAAATCTAAGGTTAAAGTCTAACCTTATAATTAGAGCGTAGAAGGAAAAAAGGACCATCGCGAAGGCTCCAAGGTAGTCGAGCTTCTCCGTAACGAGTGTGTCGCGAGCATGGAATATTGCTGAACAGAGCCATCCGTTTACACATATCTGAAACGAGAACAAGAGCTGTAAGCTCATATGGCACTTGCAAGGCTTTGTAAAAGGATGAAAGTAGGAATTTGCAAATTAGTGGGTTTGTTGTGATCATAAAAGCAAAACCCTTGAGATAAAAACGACGATGGATCCTTGGAAATCACGAGAATGTATCGTTTGGTAAAAAAAAAAAATTACACCTGGCTGTGATGATGAGCACTTTAAGGGCGCTAGAAATTCACCTGTGATCAAAACCCTTCAGGCAAAAATGATCCTGGGCTTTTAGGATCATGAGTAGCCTATCTATGTTTTGATCAAAAGTATTTTTTTTTTTACTTTTCGGTTAAGATGCGCACTTTCAGGGTGCTAGAAAGTCATTCCAAGGCAAAACCTTTGAGGCAAAAATGATCATGGGCTTATGGGGATCAGGAAAATGTAGATTTGGCTTAAAAGTTTTTTTTTTTATTTTTCGGTGAAGATGAGTACTTTAAGGGATAGTCGGATCTGGGAAGGAACAAATTCTAAGCCAATCTTGTTAAGTCTCTAATGTTCAAGCCAAGTTTGATCGTCCTAGAACATCTGGAAGTACCTTAAATCGCGATCACAGGAATTCCGGACCCCCTCCAACTCCCCCCGGAGTGCCCGAATCAGACCCAGTTCTGTCATTGATGTATCTAGGGCCTACGCTTGTTCTTCCCACCACGTGTCATCCCAATCGCTACACTCTAAGCGTGTCATAAAATGTACGCCCCCCCCCCCCCGACTCCCCCACATTGATCGGATCCTGTCCGCACTTGAAATGGGACATCTGAGACTTCTTTCCGAATGTCAAGTTTCATTCATATCCGATCACCCGTTCAAAAGTTGGACATTTCTCAAGATTCCGGATTCTCCCTCCCTCCACTCCCCCCACGATGGTCAAATCGAAGAAACGACTTTTCTTAAGTTGAAACTATCGAGTCCCTGATATGCCTTCCAAGTTTCATCGTCCTAGCACGTGTGTAAGCATCTTAACTCGGGATCTCCGGAATTCCGGAACCCTCCCTCCAACTCCCCCCACAGCGCTTAGATCCGTTCCGGTCTTGTCAACTACGTATCTGGGGCTTGGCATATTCTTCCTACCAAGTTTCGTCCTGATCCGTCCACTCTGAACATGTCACACGATTTCCGGTTCCCCCCTTCCAACACCCCCAGAGTCATCGGATCCGTTTTGGACTTGACGTGTGACATCTGAGACACGAGGTCTTTCCAAATATCAAGTTTCATTAAGATCCGATTCCCCATTCAAAAGTTAGACAGACGTCAATATTCCGGATTCCCCCTCCCTCCACTCCCCCCACGGTGGTCGGATCGGGGAAATGACTATTTCCAAGTTAGTTTGGTCGGGTCCCTAATATGCCAATATCAAGTTTCATTAAGATCCGGCTCCCCGTTGAAAAGTTAGACGTACGTCAATATTCCGGATTCACCCTCCCTCCACTCCCCCCACGTTGGTCGGATGGTGGAAGTGACAATTTCCAAATTAGTTTAGTCTGGTCCTTAATGTGGATGCCAAGATTCATCGTCCTAGCACATGTGTAAGCATGTTAACTTGGGATCACCGGAATTCCGGAACCCTCCCTCCGACTCCCCATAGTGCTAGGATCCTGTCCGGTCTTGTCAATTACGTATCTGGGGCTTGTGCTTGTTCTTCCCACCAAGTTTCGTCCCGATCCGTCCATTCTGAAAATGTCACACGATTTCCGGTTCCCCCCCCCTCCAACTCCCCCCAAATTCATCGGATCCGTTCCGGACTTGACGTGTGACATCTGAGACACGAGGTCTTTCCAAATATCAAGTTTCATTAAGATCCGATTCCCCATTCAAAAGTTAGACAGACGTCAATATTCCGGATTCCCCCTCCCTCCACTCCCCCCACGGTGGTCGGATCGGGGAAATGACTATTTACAAGTTAGTTTGGTCGGGTCCCTAATATGCCTGCCAAGTTTCATCGTCCTAGCACATCTGGAAGTGCCCTAACTCGAAATGAGTGGACAGACCGACCGACCGACCGAAAAGCGATCAGTATATGGCACTTGAGCGAAGCTGCAAGTGCCATAAAAACTGAAACACTCGTCTTTCTAATAGATAAGCAGCACCAGCATGTATTATAAGAGTGGAGCCCAAAGCCATCAAATCTACGCTGACTCTAGGGCAATCTCAAGGCACTGACGGCATGGTCAGTTCTTCGCTTAAGCTATCCACTTACATATATGCCTATAAACAGAGTGCAGAAATCCGAGGTGTCAGTCGGAAATTCGCTGACAAGATATTTACCAACGATATTGGCTCGCATGACCCCAGAGGTAGCTACGAAGGAGAACCTCCAAGGTGATTCAGTATTTGAATTAATGGTTCAATCTTCTTCCTTAATTACTCGATCCACTTCCGAGACAGTGAATTCCGAACGAATTCCGATCCGTCCTGAAACGATTTGACCGAACGTTGCTTCTACAGCGATCGACTCTTATCTAAACCTTTTAGTCTTCTGTTGCATGGGTATTTTTATAACCATATACTGAAAAAAAAAACTTTGTAAAACCTCTATAAGTGTTTCACCCTTGAAGTCTAAGTACTACAAGTATTATTAAAACTGGTATATATTGTTTTTCTTATATATGTAGAAAAACAAACTAGTACCCGTGGCGGCATCCGAAGTTTGACCAACAATCCATTCACATAACCTTGTCTCTCGCTGTTGATCCATAAGGTTTATACTAGAAACGAATCCGTATCTAGTGTTGCCACTTACCAGTGCGTAAACATGCCAGAAATTGTAAAACGGCGCTATCTTGGGTACTTCTTTACGGAACAGCAAGAGCATCTTGATATGAGACCAGAGGTTCAGCAGTGAAAAGGCCGTAGACGCGGGCTCCTGGAGTCCGAGAATCCGGACGAAGGGCCACTACGATAAAAAAAAAACTGATAGAATTCCGATCATATAGAGGCAAGTACAAGTAGGTTAATCAAGTTAAGGTATCAGTCACAAAATGACACAGACGAAAAGCCAGCTAAACTGCTTAGCAGCCGTGATCTCAACATTTGGTGAAGTGACGGCCTCACCCAACCTCTACAACTCCTGCACCAAAATGCAACAACTTTGTCTGCTCTTGGGTTAGCAACTGGTTAAAAATAGATCAAGACTAGGTGGGGCTGTGGCAGCACCGACTACTCAGAAGTATAATGATACAAAAAAAAACTTAGGTTTACCAGGCTTAGCTTAGTGGCTGTAAGGATGACAGAGCGAATGTAAGAAAAGTACAATGCATGGACGGCGACCAGTCACAGAGCCCCCCCCCCCTCCATCCCAACTGTTTCCCAGACGGATTCAAGAACCGGCTTTACGCTAGATGCCCACAGAACACCATTTCGCGCTGCACCATTTCTAACTCCAAGCTGAACTTTATTCGCGTCACGTTTGAATTGGTAAGCTGGAAGAAATCCTGCTCTATCATCACCACTCTTTACGGATCGCGTTTTTCGCGGCTTAATAAGCACGTCACCAGTCCGAAGAACCAATCGAAGCATCTTCTGTAGCCCGATCTTGGATGGTTCTACCAACTGGTCGATCGGGGGAAAAAAATATGACAAAAATTAATTCGCACCTATGCTTTTAGTGGTACATACAAATAAAACTGGTCATTAGCCCACAAATAAGTCGAAATAATCGAAATGCTAGTTAGACATATCCAACCCTCATGAGTATCCGACCACAAACTCAGTAGTGAACCTGTTTTCAGACTCTGTATGTAACATACAATACAAGCGAAAACTCATGATTCCGGGTAGTCCCATGATCTAGTAACTAACTGTAGCTGCGTTCCTTGTCCGGTGACTGCTCACCGGTGCTTCTTATAATGCGTTTTTGCATCCACCGGTGACTACTCACCAGTCTTATAACCCGTTTTTGAACTAACCGGTGTCCTGGTTTACCTCACCGTTGCGGACTGACCAGAACCTGCTCGGGAGCCCGGCTTTGCTGACGAGTTAGCAAGTTTTCATCAACTCACCAGTGAACCAAAAACGCGTTATAAGAGAAGAACCAGACACTGGTGAGAAAACACCAGAGACAGCCTGGAGTGCAATGAACGCAGCTTGTATCTGGTAAGCTTTGGTGGCTAACTAGCTTCTTCAAAAACCTCCAGATCCTTCAGTGGCTCCACTCGTTAATTTATGGTCCTGACCAGGCAGGCCTAACTGTCCATGCCTACGAACAAAGAAAGAAAAGGCAACACACCTTTCCATGAAACTGGGGAACCCAGTAACTCCCTCTTGCATATCTATCTAGGGTATACCACATGCAAAAATATTTACATTCATCTTGACAGTCCCACATAAGCAACTTCAAGTAAGTGGGCTGAGTTCTGGCATAATATGATGTACCATCTGAAAAAAAAAAAGAAAAATAGAAGCACCTATTGTAAGTCCCACATTGTTGAAATTCAGACTTTCATTCAGATTGCACATGGCCGAAGAGCCTAGGGGTAGTCAAGCTAAATAAGCCATAATAGGTAAGTCAATTTTTTTGCTGCTTTGGTTTGAGTTCAACATTACCTCACTCCTTTGCTGCTAAGTATCAGACTTTTCAATTAGAAAAAACTTACATGCTTAAATAATAGGTCGAGATTTAATTTTGGCACATAGAAATTATGCATACCCTATTCTAAATGTTTCTGGAAGCAGTTTTAATCAAAGACAATAGAAAAGTACTGTGAATAGGAAAAAGTTCCCTGCAGTTTCTCTTTTAGAATTAGACAAACCGACAAATGCTCATTATTCGCGACTGCACTTTTTGTGGCAACATTAACTGGCAACATGGAAATTATCGCTTAGCATACAGTTGTGGCATTTTACAAGTGGTGGCATTTACAAGTGCTTGAGGCATTTTGCAAATTTGTTTGCTCTCTGGGCCTTACCGCAAGACTTTGAATTAAGGGATGTGACGAATTTAGTGTTAATTTTGGTGTTGACTAAACTTGGGACGATTATCTACGACTGGTGATGTCACACGAAAAGTCCATATTTTCCATTTACTAACGGAATTGATTGTCCCTAGAACGGTTTATAAGTGTAAATGCATCTGGCGCCTCGCTGACCGCTCGGCTCTATATATAAAATATATATTCCGCAATATCAACTTGAACGAATTTTCCTATTTCTTTCATGGTGTCACGAAAACGTCACAATGCGTAGATAATCAGCCCAAGTTTTGTCTCCACCTTAATTTTAAGTAGGAGACTATAATGTTGGACGATTGACTGAAGGTTTATATTTGGCAGCGTTTAGGGCAAAAGCCGAGCTCACTCACACCCGACAAGACAAGACCAGTTGTGGCATAATTAAGGAAAACGAGTCTACATTATGTCTTTACATTTATGCTACACTTTATAGCCTATAATAGAGGCAAATCTGCCTACAACAAAACTAGTTAGTCTACAGAGATCTTGTCTCTAACTTACTGGAGTCAATGGTACAATTACTCTTGTTACAAAAGTAAAGACAATCTTGATATGCCTGTGATCTATCTCCAGCCGAGGCACTACAGCTTACAAAGAAAAGACAAATTAATAGGAACCAAAGAACCAAGGCATCCATGCTTCTGTAATTTAAACAAAACCGGAGAGACAAGGGTTGCGATACCAAGACAAAACTTACTAGCTTGGTATATACTTACTACTTAACTGCACAATATCTGTAATTGAATTACTGTTTGCTAGCTTCGGCAGTGGCAAAAATTTCAATTCTGGTACATTGTTTTACTTTGTTATTTTCTACATAATTCTAAGTTATGCTACTGGAGAACAGATATATACCAAGTATACTAAGCAAAACTGCTGACTGAAAGTAACCACCAACGATCAAACGAGAAGGCAGAAAGAGATCTACACAAAGTGGAACTCAACACCATTCAAACCTTCTTCTGAAGTTCTGAGAGTTCTGATGATGATGATTTTTCTAATTTTGACGACAGGAGGGGTAACTGATCTCGTTTTTACACTACCTCGAATTAGACCCCGAAGCCGCGGCGAATTTTTTTTCAGCGGCGGCGCGCCGAAAAAACCTCGGCGTGGCGCGCCGAATTTTCTTTAGCGGTGCTCCGACGAAAATTTTTTTGGCGCCGTTTTCCGGACTTTTTTAGCTAAAATTTTTGAACTTTGCTGCCATGATTTGGAGCAATTTCGTGCCTGAATTGGCTGTAGGTGTAAATAATGAGTACGGAATTAAAATATCGTTTGACTGGCCAGCCAGGTAGCCTATCAAGTTTATAGGCTACCTCACTGGTATCAACATAATTTCAGCTATTCTTGTACAAGGCGTCATCTCCCTGTTCCAAACGGATTCCCACTGCCAGTCCCGGATTTTTTTTTATTGCACTAGCAACTCCCTTCCCCCCATTCTCACGGGTCCCCGTCGTAAGCCATTGCATCAACTAGAATAACTAGAAAATAACTCCTTTCGGATTCGATGTGGAGCTTATTTGAGGTGTTGCTGGTGTTAGTGGTTTAACTAACGCTTAGAAAATAATTAAACTCTGTTTTACTGATTTTTTTTAAATTGTGCAGTTATAAAACTAAGTAAGCAAATCAAATCAAAGAAAAGTGAAATAACGTGGACCATTAGACAGACTAATTTTGTTTCGTCAACCAAATGAGTTTGGCAAGGAAATAGATCAGCAAATTTTCGAACCACCTTGATACAGATACATTATATCTGTTCTCGTTGTTTCCAGTCTCGATAGTCCCCAGAAAGTGACTCCTTCTTTTCTTGTGGCTCCCCTTGACCCGTCAAGGAGTACCCGGGAAACAGCGAAATATAGCAAATAAAAATTAGGTGACGACTTTTATGGATCGATTGCTTCTAAACAAAACAATTATTCTCAAATTCGATTACTACCTGGAACAACAAATAACACAGAAGATACGACCCCCCCCCCCCAACCGACGATGGGATGCTGTGATGAAATGTAAGCATTTTTTCTGGGTCCTTTCTTCGCACGCCAACTATCGTGGTCTAGCTTATCTTATCTGGAAGTGCCCGGATTAGTGAAAGTCCGACTGCCGACAGCAAGACAGACGTTATGGTACTTGAGCAAACCAATGAGTCCCAGACAAGCTTAATTAACATACAAAAACATCATGGTCGGACAGTGTGCGTGGACGTGCTCAAAGAAACATCAGTGGTGTATGACGGTCTTTTGATTACTTTTTCATGGTCAAAAGACACGGTGGGCAACCAATGAAAAGTATTTCCGCCGAAAAAAACGGCGGCGGCGCGCCGATAAACGGCGTGGCTTCGGGGTCTACCTCGAATGTTGCTGCAAAAATGTTAAAATGAAATGTCCTTGCTCTGCTCACAGTCAAGAGGCAAAATATGATTTTTTTTAACAGTCATGTGTGTAAAAGATATTCAAACTCTGTGCCTTTTCTTTGTTTTGAAGCTGCTTTGAAAAAGGATATTCTGGCTATTAACTTTGGTAACTCTACCTTTTTCATCACTTCGTAAATCACGGCAAGGAAGGAATTCGAGGTTAAGTTAGAATGAGGTGATATTGTTTCAAAATAAAAGTATGACTAATTAGAAATATTGAAGCAATAGTTATTTATCTGTTATGTAAACCATTCAATTAGCTTCAATCTAGTATGTTTGTCATATTTGTTGGTTCCTTTTTAAGCCAGATTGATTATACAGAAGGGAAGACTTCTCTGGAAATTTGAAATTTTGTCTGAGGTTGGTACCTCTCCTGTACATTATTGGTACGTTTCTAAGCTGACCAAATTTCATCAGATGAGGCTGATCCTAATGGTCTAATTATGGCTTAATTTAATTATATTTATTCACAGCCTTGCCCAACGAAACACTGAAGAGTGAGGATGAGTCGGGTCAAGAAAGTAGATATTTTCAACTGCCCTTTGAGGCCAGGAGGCTGTGGAAGAAAACCTCAGAGGGAGCCAATCAAGTTCTGGCCTATTTTGCCTATGAAGCTAAAAAACACTGTTTCAGGCAAAACAGAGAGACTTTCTGGTAAGCAATCAAGCCTTGCCTATGTCTAGACTAGCCCTTTTTGTAGAAGTTGAAATGGTTTCCCCTAATATGAAAAGTAGTCTACTACTCTGCCTGTATAGTCAATCATTCATCTGACAGCCTGTACAACCAAGAAGTTGACCATGTTCTAAACACATTTGCCCAAAACCATGTTCCACAGGGGTATTATGTGGTTGGCTGAGAACTGAAATATACCATTGAATCTGTAATTGTTCTAAGGATATAACTGGTCCAAGCACTTCAGTAAAGCTTTGGGAAAACAAATGGAGTGTTAGAAATGACAGTTGCATGTCTACATTTGAACCTGCGTCATTATGGTTGAGCTGTTGAACTCTTTTACGAAGCTTGCTGTCAGCACAGATGGTTAATTGATCTTTTTGTTTATTTTAAATGCCAGTATTTGTTTCTCATCAACAGCTGTTTCACTCGCTGCTGCATTGCTGCATTTCTCATGAACTTTCTCATTTTCAGTGAAATGTCTCACCATGGCAGCATGCTTGGAGAAAAAAATAGCCTACTCTTTCAGTTTTCACACTTCTGGTTCTCAAATGCCATTTCATGAATAAAGGCTCTGCTGTGTTATGGCATGTTCACAATTGTTTGATTTTCTTGTTCTGTAAAATTATTATATTTGGTGTAGCCTACTTCTATTATTTTTTTATTTTTTTTGTACGGCCCTTGTTGGCTGTCAACTGAGTCAAATAAATAAGTGTCAGACTTTTCCCTGTCAGACAACCAGCAGGAATTCCAGGAATGCCAGAGTCTTCTGTAAACTCCTCATGTATGTGCAGTAGGCTTATAGCTTTCTTGTTTCAGAGTCAATGTGCTTGCAAGAAATGACAGTTATGTTGTCTTGTCTGAAGAGAAACGAATTCGATCAGGTAATCTGCTCAAAAGAAGTACAGGAATTCTCTCAGTGCAACCAGCTGCTTCTGGTAAGACTACTTCAGTTACCTTTTTTCTTAAAAAATTGCACAGTTTAACTTAAAAATCTGTTTGCTTAATTGGTCTTAATTGGACGGTTGGGCTGCTTTGTTCAGTCCTTGTTTGGATACATGTAAATGTACAGTATACTTCATATCACATTCCCCGGGCTGTAGTGCAAACACACGATCAGGATCGGGAGCTCCCGGACTGGAATTCGTGCCCGGATTTTCGGCACAATCATCACTTCCATATGGAAAAGTTGAAATTTTTTCAACTTGATGATGAAAGTGCAGGAAATCCGGCCGGGAAATCCTGATTGTCTGTTCGCACTGGGGGATATAAATGGCAGAGTTACGCCATTTAAAAAGTGTACTGAAGGCCTTAGAAGTCCCCAGTGCCCTCACCAAGACACACAGCTGCTGCATTGAGTACAGGTCATTTGATTGAAAAATACGCGAGTTCCATTGTTTGTACTGGCACACTACAGCCTCATTGTGGAACCACTCTACAGGTACTGAACTGATCATCTGCAAACTTGACGAATGTTGTCAACAGAAATTGTCTGTGATTGGTTTGTGCTTCCCTGTTGAGTTACTCAGAGAAAAATCGAAAGCAGGTATCAACAGTGAAAAGTTTTTTGTGAGAATGTTAGTCTTGGCTTCAGAGCCAAAGAACAATAACTAGTGTTAAGGGAAACCCATGGTTGGACGAATTACGTTCCACGGTGGTCGCGGGAAGGGAGGGGAAATGTGGTATTTTCGAAATTACCTGGTCTCTCTCTGTAGCCCGGTTGGTAGAGCATGTCACAATTACTTACAATCATAAGACCATGAAGTCTTGGGTCCCGATACTGTTTACATTCCAGTTCGTATCTTTTCTGTTAATCGAGTCGAGGTTCACTTGTATGATGTTGTTTTATATCTTTCACGAGGCTTAGGAGGTGGAACCATGGAAACAGTGAATTTCTTCTTGTATTTTAGGTGTGAGTATTATTATCATCATAACTGTTATTACTAGTTTAATTGGTATTTTTCCTGCTTTAAGGACAGACAAAAGCTTCGAAGCAAACAAGATCAAGAAGGCTTTGTAGCTGCTGGAGAAAAGCGACTTCCTTTCCAACAGCTAAACCGTTTCCTAAAAAAATATCCACAGCCACGAGACAATAAATGAAACAGTCATATACTATATTAGTTTTTGTAAATAAAACAATGTTTCGTATCCGCAACCAGTAAAAATATGTAATTATATACACTGCAACACGACTAGCAAGCTCCCGCGTCAGCAAATAATCGCTGACACATCAATAGGGAGAAAAGTGACACAGAAATCGTAAAGGAAAACAGCTAGAGCCGCAGAAACTAAGGGTCGTTTGGCATTAAGAACTCATGAAACAGAGAGCTTCTTCCATCCTACTTGCCGTAGTTACTACGCATGACGTCACGAATTTTGGCTTCTTGGCGTCAAGGCTGGAATGCCTTTTTCTATTTTCAGCAAAATGTCATGCCAAGGGCTAATCCGACCAATCACGTTACAGAGATTAGTAGTTACCACGCTCCCGAGCATGGTAAGCAAATGGTTACTATTAGTAAGAACAAATAATCTGACAGAACCTCCGTCTCCGTAATATGACTACGCGGAGTCGACACATACACTGTCCGCTAACGCGCGGAGGTTACTAGCTTCGCGCCACATCACGTTTCATTACCTCTACAAATAGCTAAATCGCTGTCAACCCGCGGGTGAGGAGAAGTAGGAGTCAAAGCTGATTGGTTCTATGCCGCGCTCCAGAGCGGGTCAGCGCGCGGAGTACGCCTCCTGCCAGCCTCCTTCACTATTTCTTGTGCGACAAGTAACGGCGAAGACGAAAGAGGAGTAAACGGGTATCAAGTGACAAAATCGAAAGGTTGCAGAAAAGGGCCTGCAAGATAATTTTAGGAAGTAATTACATCGATTATGAGACGAGCCTCAAAGTTTTAAAGTTGGAGTCCCTCAAAGAGAGAAGACACAAATTGCTTGTGGATTTCGGTCGAAAAATCCTTTACTCGGAAACACACCGCGATCTTCTTCCGGGTTTTGAGACCCCCCGAACCCAACACTCCACTAGGCTCACAGAGAGAAGAAAAAACGCAACAAAGCTGGAACAACCAGCGACCCACTCATCCGAACGGTACCTTAAGTCATTTGGTCCATACTTTGTAAAACATTATAATGGTGACCTGGACAAAAAATTGTGAATAAATTCTGTGTTAATAATGTAATTTTACAAGTGTTTTAAATTGTTTTTGACCTCCGCTGCTATTTTTGTCATCGACAATAATATTAAGGTGAAATAAAGTGAATTTGAACATCACTTTAAAGCTAGAGTAAATACCTCTAGGTCCGCTCAGTTTTGTCGGCGTTTTCATAGTCGCTGCATGCGACTAAATACAGAAGTTCTATCTGATTATTTGTTCTTGCTATTAAAGGTTGGAACTAATAGTGAATTATTGTTAGAAGCTGGTGGAACACGCTCAGAAATACCAAGTACGGGCTGAAACCCCGTCGCATTTTCCCGCACACAGAGCGAGAGCACGCTGTGCTCAGGCACTCATAGCATTGCTTCATTACGGTTATTGTTTGTACGTCTTAACGGTTATTGCTTAAGCTACGTGCGCACGAAGTCTGATGTGATTTTGTGTTGCAAAACTCGCGTACTGTAGGGGAAACCTGCAAGCGATACGTCAAATTTTGATGCACAAACATAAAAATAAGAGAATAAATGTATATGTGCTTTAATAAGTTCACCTCACAAATCTCCTGCACGTCAAAGTTCATGATATCAACTTTCTGACAGTCTAGCAAGAATAAAAAATACTTAATACGAACAAGAGTCTCGAAGCCATTAGAGTTACATTCCAACCGACTAAACAGGCTTCCTAAAGAATAAAAAAAACGTGATAAAAAGCCAAACAGAGCGATAAAGGATGGATCTTGGCAGAATGAAATCAACAGAAAAACTGAAGGAACGGCGTTCGTAAAGTTGTTCTGTAAACCTGCGTAAAGTACTTTAGGGAAGCAGGCAAGTTCAACTCTGGCTAGCCTTTTTTGCACGAGTTCATGAGGTTGATCAATGGGAGAACAGATTCAGAACAATATTTTAAAACCAATTTGAAAAATGTGGAATCAGGAAACTGAAAACGCTGATATGATGACAAGGTATGTTTTGCAGCAACACAAAATTTTCGTGAAAACAAGTTCGAGTTCTCGTCTCGGTGGAGACAAACTTTACGGAACATACTTTGCGAAAAACTTCACGAATGCCTTCCTAGTCGTCCTTGAAGCTGAACTTCTTGCCGACTTCCGTCAAAGTACTTCACGCAGGTGTTTTGAACAACTGGACGAACTGAGAACGACTCATACGCATAAGTGATCGGTGTTGCCAGTTGTTTTGTAACCTTCTAAAGGAGACAAATGGCCAGTTATAGGCCATGGTGTGATTTAGCTCGATAGGCTACATGTTATTCAGTTCCAAATATTACAGTTTCAGTGTATACATTGTTGACGTAAAATCAACCAGTCGGCTTATCGCCGTTTCAAGATTTTTAATGAATAAACTAAATTGAAATTGAAATTGAGGCTGCATTGTCAGAAACCGCCCGTCTCTTCACTAAAGACAAACTTACCAGCGTCCTCCTGGCAAAACTAAAATGCCGACAACAGTATTGCCACATACAGTGTAGCTCACACAGCGGAGGTTGCATTGTTTCCGAAACCGACAATCTCCTGAGCCAAACTGTCAATCGAGTTCGCCGGGTTTCGTCAGATCACAATTCTTCTACGGTCTGGGACTTTAGTCCCTGTATTTCCTGCACCAAGGTCTCTATATTGTCCTGAAGGTGCATATTTTTGGTTAAAGTCTCCTCGAGAAGTCGCAACATTTGCTGCTTCTGGTCGTCTTTCTTTGGGAACATTCCGTTCATTTTTCCGGCGATTTTTTCCAACACGGGGTTGTTGTGACTGTGGTGTATTGTATCTGCAAATATAAACTCAGGGTCACGCCTCATCGCTCTTCTCTTGCAGGTGTTTCTAAGAAAAGAAGTCTGAGCTCAGAGGCTTGGGGGGGGGGTCAAAATTTTCACAAAAAGAAAGAGCTACGAGCTCATATGACACTTGCTAAGGATCAGTTAGAGATCAAACACGAGCGACCGACCCGCAATTTTGATTTTAGAAACTTTTCCTGAGATTTTATCAGTTTTCTTTGTGCTCAGGCTGGGAAGTTGTTGTTCGGATGTGCGCGGGCTTCTTTCCCGAACGGTTTCCTACAGACGGACGGAAAGACTTTCATTTGCCGTATGGTATTTCGGCAGATGGCACAAGGGCCATTATAACACGGTTTACTTACTGCTTTTTGCGGGGTTCCGTCCTCCATCCATACAGTATCTCTCAATCAGCTTCCCTCTTCTTAACAACTCCTCAGCGACGGTGGCGCCAGTCGATTCGAGGTGGCGAATTCTCTCTTCCAGCACCATCTTTTCTTCCTCAAGCTGAGAAAGTCGGAGCTCGAGGGTTGGGGAGTAAACAGGAGTGTCAAGGACGGGAGGTTCGACTGAACCTTTGATGGGAGTGGAATGCGCTGCGGCCAGCTCCTGAATGTCCTAAGTAAAAAAAAAAAAATATACATATATATATATATCCTCGCCTTAACTTAGTCTCAAGTTAGGAAATAGGAAATAGTATATCGCAAAATCCGAGATGGAAAGCGTGTTCCCTCCTACTTACCGTAGTTACTACGCATGACGTCACGAATTTTGAATTCTTGCCGTCAAGGCTGGAACGCATTTTTCTATTTTCGTCAAAATGTCACCCCACGGGGTAATCCAGCCAATCACGTTACAGAGATCCGTAGTTACCACGCTTACTACGCTCCCGGGCATGGTAAGCAAATAGTTACTATTTAGAGAAGGTTGGAACGGTCAGCGTAGTAACTTTTCGTGAGGTTATAACAGAAATAGTGTTTAACAGTTACTATTGTTAGGAGGGTGGAACACGCTCATAATTATTCCGGATTTCCCCCATGCAGTCAAAGGTTGCAAAGGTATGTTGCGTTATCGCTTCTGATGGGCTCACTGGTGAGACATACAGGTTATGAGTTTTTCCGTGTCTCTCATCCGAGCGAACGGGGCGGCGCGAGGCTGAAAGCGGCCGAGACGGGTTCGTAATCTCTGAGCAAAGATTCAAGGGTGTCACGCATATTTGAATACTGGAACACTGTATCCATCCACTGCTGCTTGCGCTTGAAGTCGCACTTAAATATATGATTTGGCTATTGGCCTAGAGCTAGAGACAGACGGGGTAACAAAACTTCGGGTCATGGATGTTAAACATTAACTCCGCCTGTCATTGTTATCGATAATGTCAGCCTACCCCAAGCCAAGATGAAGGAGGGGGGTTGGGCCCCATGCTTGCTACCCCCGATGGAGACTCCCAGCACGGGAACTTCGACAACTGCCTCGGATGAACTATTCCCACACCACCCCCGATAACGAATCAAGCACGCCCCTTTTTCTCGAATCAAGCACGCCCTTTTTTCTCGCTAGTACCTGAATGGTAGGACGTTACCACTGAGATTCGCACCGAACAGAGAGGCTTCGTGAACACCCTATGCGACTCTAGAGGTACTAAGGTTTACGGGTAAGGATGCTTCAATGTCAGCTAGGTCTCAACTAAAAAGATATGTATATTTTTTAAGGTTGCAGTCGACCGTCAGTATACGGGATCGATCTATAATGATCAGCTGACTTTTAGGTAGTTCCAACAACTTCTAGTCTAAAAATATAGGAAGAGATATGGTCGGGCGTGGGACAATCTGCGCCACATCCCAGATGATAAATACATACCGAACTGGAGGACCTCGTTGACTTGGGTCTACTTAACGCGCGGGTTCCATCGCCACTCATAACGCTCCACGACGATACAGAGTAGCGATCCAATTCTGCGGAGCCACTGCCATCTAGAAAAGAAGTATTTTTTCTCCGTCCAGTCTTAATACAACGACTGACAGTGGCAACTTTCACTGCTTCATTACGCTAATGAAAAAAAATATCTGAATCCCAACCTCGCGGATCTATGGAATAGAGTGACAGGCGATGAGCAGAGGGGCCAGAGACTCTGCGATTAACAACCACAAGGATGTTAAAGTTGGTCTAGTTGTGGCATTATTCATGACAGTCTTGTGGAAGAAAAAGCTTGCAAATATCCTAAAACACAGACAGAAATTGTTTTCGAGTAGAAACATTGTACTTTTAGGACGTCTTTAAAAGTATTTCAAACGTAATCAAATTAGTGAACAATTAGCAGCGGTTGAGCAACAAGCAGAAAAATGTAACCAAAAACTTCTACCACAATTAGAATCTCCGGTCGACCCAAACAAGGCGTAGGCTTTCGGCTAGAATTTTTTATTTTATTTTGTGGATTGTTTTTCTGCTTCTTATTTTTTAGCACTTAATATATCTACTAAGCCTTGTGCCTTGTGCTTTTTTGATTAGCGAAAAATAAATTGTCATTGGGATTTTTTGGGAGATCAACCAACAGAATATCAACAAGATCAGCAAAAAAACATTTGCTCGCATTCAGAGTGACATCCAGAGAGTGTATGTCATCTGCGGATCTTCCTTGCGTCACACTGCAGGGTTACAATCAACAATCCATCAATCAACTTTATTAACCACATCAATTAACAATTGATATTAACAAATTAACTAATATACTTTACTGTAAACGATCTGAAACAAGAGCTGGTGTAAAACTGTGTAAAAACTGAGTAGATGAATGGTCAGGAAACGGCAAAAAATACAAAATAAAATGTAGATGAAACTCTACCTTGACTTGTGTCGTTCGGCGACAAATCTTTCAGTCTCTCCTGGAGCTTCTCCACTCGTTTCTTCTCAGACAACAACTGCCTTTTCAGGTCACGCAAAGCGGCAGCTCCTATAAGTATAAACAAGGTTACGCACCATTTTCCGTCTGAGGAAAAACATCAGCCCATCGACGCAGACGGTCTCCACCTCGGCGAAGAATGCTTTGATACCTACCTGACTTCCCAGTCGGAAAAAAACTCCAGGGGGGGGGACATAAACCGTGGTTAAGGATTACCCAAAACGGCCTCAAATCCATCGAAGTTTTCCACCGCCTTGGAAAGAGGTCGGGTCCCTCCAGACTCCAACCCTCGATACCCTTCACGAAAGACCGAAATTCACAAAATGACATGCTCCGTCGCCTCCGTCAGCTATAATAGTATATTTATAGTTCAGTTTTTGCAGATACCATGGTATCTGTTACCATGGTAGCTGGATCTGCAATTAGTCGTATTTGCAGTTACCGTGGTATCTGATACCACGGTCTGAAAAGATACCACGGTCTAAAGTCATTTCCGCAGTTACGTGGTATCGAATATCAGATGCCACGGCACTGTACCAGATACCACGGTAACTGCAAAACGTCTTTTGACCGTGGTATCAGATACCACGGTAACTCCGAAAACGACTTTAGACCGTGGTATCAGAGAACTCAACTTGTACACATTCTTGCGGAATCCCGATTTTACTAGCTTTAACGCGCGCCCACTATGATGACAGTCAAAGGTGAATTTTATGACATCGCTTACTTTGAAGTTGTAATAACTTCCACTGATTACTTTAAAATACCTCAGTTATGAGCAGGTTACCTGTACAGCTTGGATCCTAGCACATGCGAAAGCACAAGTTAGAACTAGACGAGAGTCTCTGTGACCCAGGGTTTAAGCAACACGCACCTTTCTTCTCTTCAATTTTCTTGTCTTCAGCGGCATCTACCAAGTCCTGTTTGAGTCTGCTTATTATGGCTTCCATATCAGTGCATTGCGTCGTGACTAGCTCCACTTCGATCAGTAGCCCCTATAAGTTAGACCAGTTGAAAAAGTAGCAGCTTAACTATGACAAAAAGATTTTCTAACAAAAAAATCAGGAACAAAAATAGCCAGATCTACTGGGCCCAATTAATGGAAATTTCTTGGAACAGGAGAAACACTTGGGATTTAATCTGTTGTGATCTGAAAACGTTATGCATTAAATGTTACGCATAACAAGCATAGCCAGGATTCCAAGAAGAGCCAAAAAAGCATCTGGCATCTGCTGACTTTTGTTTGTCGTCATGACATCGGAAAAGTCAGCAGATTCTTTTTCGACAGGTTTCGGCTCTTCCACGCAATGCTTGTTATTCATAGGATTCAATGCATACGCTTCTAAAATCACAACAGACTACATCCCAAGTGTTTTCTGTTGAAACTGCACATCCTTGTGTTACCTGTTATGATACTTCGGATAGTGCAGTTTCCTCGTCATTCGGCGAGATTTTCGTAAAACCTTTGAATACGTTTCTGTCGGTCTTGATAAACGTTTTCAACTAAAAAACATATCCAAGTTTTTGAATTTCTAACGGCGCAAGTAGATGGCTGCACGTCCAGTGCCGTTCAAGTGTGAGCTATGGGATAACAGAGAATATAGTAACGCTAGATGCTTCACCACAATGAACACTGTTCTAAATCAACTCCTTTAAAGTTAGCCAGCGACTACAGCTGAAATCCCTCCGAGCCCGCTGCGCAATCCTGATTCGGATACACTTCAACGCTGTTCGACGAAAGGACTCGGCAATGCCTTTATAAACTACGATCTGTTAACCAAAATAATGGTAAAAACAAAGTGTACACAAACGTTTTAACAAGGGATTTTTGAAAGAATCCAAAACCTACTGGACATTCAGAATAATTACAAACTTTATTCAAGTTTTCGCGCATTTAACTTACCATCACTGATCCAGCCCCGTACAATAGAAGACTGGGACACAACCTCAATGAAGACCTCACTGACAACATCATGTGAATTCGTGTGTTCGTTCACGTCAGCAATTATTCTATCGGCCTTCCCCTTCATCGCTTTACACTCCCCTCGATTATCCTTGTTCTGTCTGCACTTAACGCATTCATCTCCTGCTTCCTTAACAAACATATACCCTTTGTGTACATGCTTATTCTTAACACGTTGAGATTCTTCGGGGTTAACTATTTTGGTTGTTTCTTGGAGGGGGTGGAGGCTGGGAACGGGAGGGGGGGGCAGGAACCCATCGGTTCCTGGCCCTACCATCATACAGAAGGGAGATATCTTCAATCCTTATTTATTCTTGATATCATCCAAAGCTCACCTTCTTTTCCTCAGCAAAGGACTCCGTCATTTTCTTCCTCTCGGCTTCAATCTCTCCCTCCAAGTCAGATCTAAGTTTATCACAGAAGATTTTTGACTGCTCTTCGCGAGTTTTTGACTGTACCAGTTCTTCCTCTAAATGTTCACTTCTGGCTCTGTATTCGTCTTTCACCAACTGGAGCTCGCGAATCAGCTTTTCTTTTTCCTAAAATGAGGATGTCTTCATTTAAGTTGAATAAAATTCAATTTCTATTATATATTTGTTTTAATTAATTTTTACGTTAGTAGTAACGTGTCAGTTTGTTTTCCCTAGCTATTCAAGAAACCTAGTAGGTTTAGTCGTTAGTTTCAAATTATTGGACGACAGTTTCTACACTAAGACCGTCATGACAAATTTAATTTGCAATTGTACATATAAATGTTTTCATATTTATTCCTAAAAAGACGAGAAACCAACTATCGGCTGCGTCCGGGTACGGCTTTTATAATAAATGATAGACAGTGACTGAAACTCCTACAATATGTTTACTTCAATTTACGTATGTTACCTCGTCATCCTAAGTTCCTTTGAATAAAGGAAGATAATCAAAGCCCAGAATTTTTCCCAGCAAGAAATGAACTCTGGCGAGAGAAGAAATTTGCAAGCAGAACTTTTCCTTTCTATCCACTCTTTTTTTTTACTTGGAAAAATAACAAGAAAACAACAATAATACAACGCAAGGAGTGACAAGCAATGCTTGACGTATTCATAAATAAATAAATAAGAAATGGGCCATGGGCGTCCGAAACAGGACGTTTTCGTGGTAAACGAAAAAGTTTCTAAAGAAGATCTCAAATCTGGTGAAAATCTGGCAGAATGCGGTCCATTGACCAGTGAGTACGATCTTCTACTATTGCGGTTTGCTATATTTGTTTATGTTGCCACTTGCTAGGGCTCTCGAGATTTGGTACATACTGGTTCAGTCAAAAGACAGAAATTCGCAAACCTGAAGTTCCTGCATTTGATTTTCTATGTCAGAGGAAAGCTTCAACTTGGCAGCTTCCAGCTTGCTGATTCCATCTTTATGTCTGTCTGCCTGTAACTCAACCCCTTGCCTTTCTTCTTCAAGTTGAGACTGAAGATCCACCACCTCAATGCGAAGCGCTTCGCACATCTAAAGTAAAACAAAGTAAAAAGCAAATCTTAATTACTGAATCCAAATCCAACAAACCCAACAAACTAGCTCGATGTAACTTGACAGCATTACTGTACATACGAGGGACACGGGGAGTCAAGATTTCTGAATGTCTTTTAGAAAGAATTTGAGCAGTGAAAATAAAGGGCTCACCACTATCTAGATGCGAAGCACAACGACTGTATGCGGACGATATAATGTATGTGATTTTATCCTTCACACATAAGGAAGAGAACTGCTAAGCAGGAGAATTATAAAGAAGAATGGGGTAATTCAATTATCTCTCGCTCTTTGATGTTTCAAAAACAAGGGATTACCAAATTAGCATTTTTGTTTACAAATATTTTAATAATTTACTGCCTTCTTCTTTTGCAAATTTTTTTTCTACGAATATAGTGATTACCACAATTATGAAACAAGGAGGTGTAGGGATATAGTTCATGAAATCCGGCAAACAACTCGTTCATCGTTCATTATTAGGAATTTCGCTACGAGTGTTTGGAATTCAATCCCAAGTAAAGTCCGTGAGGCCCCGCACCTTGCTGCATTCAAGGCCACAGTGAAAAGGTTCTTCCTCGCAAAAGAGTAGGCCTAAGCAAGAGTCAGTCGTTTTCTTTTTTATTCTTTTGTTATGTTTAGTATTTGTTTTAGTAATTAGAAATGTGTTGTTAGTAGTATAGTATTTATTTTTCATTAGTAGTAGGATTTATTCTTCATTAGTAAATAGATGTGAATTTTGTTTTTCGCATGTTATTTAACAAGTCCCCCGGGACTTTCCCTGCAGGTGATGCAGACAAATGTTATGCGTTGGTTTTTTATTAAACATAATCTAATCTAAAAAAAATCTAATCTAAATCTAATCCTAAAATTAGAAAATTTTCGTGCAGTGTTCTCGGCCTCATGCCACTTAGAACCATTACGCGTATCGCAGCTGAAATTCCCAGAAGCCAGACGGTTAGATATATATTCCTGGTTCCTCTTACTGGCCACTCAATGGAAAAGTCGACAGAAATAGCTTCCTAAACAATACTTACAGATCGCTCAGCCTCTAACGCTTTCAGAGCAGCTTCCTTTTCAGAAAGGACTTCATCGTACGTTTGCTCCAAGCTGCACATCTGTGCTGCCAGCTTGTCCTTCTCATTGAATGCAGACTTCACAAGAGCCACTGAAGTTCCCTTCTGCAGCTCGGACTGGTCTATCTGCTGTCTCAGTTGTTCCACAAGTTGCATCAGGTCGCGTCTTTCAAGAGACACGATCTCAAACTCTTGCGCTGATACTCCCACATGTTCAGATTGCCCCCCAGCACATCTGAGAAGGTCAATTTCTTTCTGTAGAGCCTGATTGGTCTCATAGAGCTAAAAAATGAATAAGAATATATACTGGTACAGAGGCGCCACTTGTGGCGGGGGGAATAGCCCCCCTTACTATTTTTAGTCCCCTAAATAATGTTGCATTAATGTATACCTGAAAACTACTTTAATTTTACCTTAAAAGGAGTAAGTGAGTTTTGAGCCTGAGTAATTAACCACGGAGAGTGGCTCAAGATTTATCTCCCTCAACCTAAGATTTACTGGAAATGGCACCACTATTTAACTGGTAAACGTAAGCCAAAAATCTGTGGGAAACTGTTACCTTCAAGAAGTTAAATCAGAAGGATTTTAGCACTTGTCATGTCTAAATCACCCCCATCCAAGTCGCTAGTCTAAACCGACTAAGATGACCGCAGGATCATATAGAAGTGCGACTCGGAGGCATCCGACTGGGCAAGCTCAATATAATCTTAAAGTACCTGTCGAAGTCTACAAACTGACGCAACCTACTCCCGTGAGCGCTCTGTACATTCCAAAGCTCGGAGACCCGAATATGTACGGTTTCTATCCCAAGAAATAAGGCAATTGATTACCATTTCACAGAAAAAGATGTAGACTTACAGACTGGAATTCACGCTGGAGATTTTCATTCTCTTTCCGTAAACTCTCTTCTTGGGGACGTATATCCGTTGGAACCTCTGGCGTTTCTGGCTTTAAAAAGCGCTTTTTGAAGTCACTCAGCTTTTTTGGTGTGAAGACATCAAGGGCACTGCCTTTTTCGCTTTCTTTGGCATCCTGGAGCAACCTCAATTCTACAAAAAAAAATATGAACTTTTAAACAACAGCCGTGTTGATTCACCTACAGACCCTACAGTCATCCATCTACATAATCCTAAAATTGTCTATAGTCGTTACCTTCACGAATGAAGACATCATTATCGACGAAAATTTTCTGTACGTAGATCGAATCGAACGACAACAGAGGAATGGTTTTCGTCCGAGCCGCTGTATTTTCGACAAAAACCACAAAGGAAAAAAGTCGGAAGTCGGCATCTACGGCTGGTCGTCAGTAACAGATAATCGTTGGTGAGTCGAAGTCGGATAAGATAGACCCCAGGATACGGAGCAATTCTAAATATTAATCTCTGTTCAACAATAACGGAAAATTACGCTTCAACAATAAGGATAGGACACCTTTTAAATCTTACATTACAGATTCTGAAAACCAACCCTATCCTTAACCAAGCCCATAATTTTTGTGTTACAGTAGCCTACTGGTCCCCTTTGCAAAGACCAATACTATGAATTGCTATTTTAGTGAAACATCGTGAGTTGGCTCCAGCTCACGACGAACCTTTCCATCATCCTGGGCCTCAGGACTCTCAGGAGAGCCTCTGATGGCTGAGCCTCGAGATGACGGCAAGATTCCAAATAGTGATTCTCATACATCAGTAAGAAAAAAAAATCATGTATTTACGTATCAGGCAGCCAGTAAGGGCAGTTGGTTAACTACTGTATACTGAATTAAGAATGTTTTAACTGTATGCTGAATTTCACCCACCAACAGTAAGCGTGATAGGTAAAACACTGTTTTTAAATGCAGAACCTAGAACCAACTGTCCAAATTTCCCCATCCGAAACTACGAAACAAACTTTCAAGAGTAGGTAACGTAGAGGGTTGTGACCTTAAAGGTCTTACTGTCCAGATACGTACCAACTGCTAGGGTACAAGCTACACAGATATCAGATAATGGTGCTGACTCGTCTGCTTCCCACTAGAAAGAACTGACATAAATAATGAATATTACACTGAAGGCTAATATATCATGAACAACAAAAAATATTCAGCTTACTCACCATTGGAGATTTTTCTATTTTCTTCAATCAGAGTATAATTCTTTGTTCTGAGTTCTAGCAGTTGAACCTAGAAAGATTTTGATCTCAGATCTCTTTAGGGATAGGCTAAACAAAATATCAAGTTCCATTTAAACTTGGAAAGAGCCCAAGATGTGTCACCTTATGTCAGGCAGCAAATAATTATAGTAATAAGAAGCCATCAAATGATGATAAAAGTAACAGGGCATTCCAACTGTCGAACACAAACGCATGATTTCAGCAAATGCTAAGTCAGACATTGGCTAGGGCCATGACTAGCTCACGTTTGGCATTATCTTTGTTGAGATCAGTGTAACAACCCTAGCCTAGCCTGCTATAAAGGAATCAGTAATAATAATAATAGTACAAAGCAACAGAAAAGGCTTTTGCCTTTAAATAATCAAACTGATCAGAGTAAAAATAAATTTTTGAAAATGCTGAAGAAGCTAAAACAATGTTTAGAATTTAGTTTTAACACTGCCCATGTTTTAGCTGCTCAATTAGGTCACTGACATGGGAGGTTTCTTTCTGCATTTTGATTAACTTCTCTGTTATTGTGAATAAGGTGGAATAAGGGTCTTGTACTGAAAGGCAAAAAAGCAGAGCAACTGTGGAAACATGGAACAGCAATTATGAGTGAAAGAAGTTCTGTCTCTTGTCTCTGCACTGGAAGATAAGTTTTCAAGTCTGAGCGTTCCAGAATTCAAAAGATAATCCTGTCATTTTACTAACCATGTTTAGATGCCTCCCAGAATGGCTAGGTAAGGCAGGGGTACGGTAGTCTTGGCAGGCCCTACACTGTAGGCTACTACAGTATACCTCACTATTTGTGCCACCCCTAGTAAATTTATGTAAATAAAGACTAATCACAAGGATCCCATGTGGAACATTATAATACATCCATACTGACCAAATTGATTAATAGGCTATCAAATGTCATCCACTTACTTTTATTTCTTTTTTGAAGACTCGCCTGTTGCAAAACAAAGCTGAATGGCTCAAACACATGTGACAGAAAAATGCTGGTGCTAAATAGTCACACTTAAGCTTTTAGGGTAAACCTCGTCCTCGGATGGCGCTGGTACGATCTGGTAAAATCTGGCCCAGATTTTACCAGATCGTACCAGCGCCGTCCGAGGACGGGTAAGCCCAAAAGATAAGCTGGAAACAGAAGGTGGCAAAACCAATTTGGCCATGGTCAGCAGGTTTTAGAAGAAAGGCATTTGTCAATGCTAGCTAGATGCTGCAACTTCGTTCAACCAGCGTTCAACGAAAACAGAAAAATATGAGATTGCAGAGATAGGGTAGCCACTAAAAAAAAAAAAAATCAAACCTGAGCTTTTGAAGATCAGAATGTGATTCTCCTATCTTTTAGCTTTGATTTGAGGCCAAAATCACCTGTCTATCTTGTCTCTAAGCAACTTAAATCTTCTTTAGAA